>CM030369.1:157388703-158650632 GCA_003604175.2 Clonorchis sinensis | reverse complement strand
TAATTTGGGTGTGCTTCTAGTGAGCGGCCATGGCTGGCGGTCCAATTGGTCGACAGAAGCAAGTATGTTGCTGGGTCGTTGTTCGAAGCGTCAAGTGTTCCACCCATATTACTCAGGCGCAAGCATGCTCATCAGTTCAGACGAAAACTTTCCATGGCTCTTGTAAGTTCTGTCTAATTCACCGTCTTTATTAACCTATTTTTTCACAGAACCAGTTCCCAACACAGCATTCGCTACACTCATTCATCTGTTTTCACCGTCTACTGAATACAAACTGAGTATAGTCCAATAGCCTTAAGCGTCCAGTGAGGTCCTGACCTGCTCGGATGTTACACGTTGACTCAGAGTGTCGGATTTTGGGTGTCAACTTTGGCCAATGTTACAGCAAACGTTGTAACCACGACAGAGATTTTGCTGAGCAGCCAAGAAAACGGAAAACGTGAGGATGCCGAAAATAAAAGCGACAGTGGATGTCATTTAGACCAAATGAGATAAAACGTTAGCCGAAAAAAACCCTCATTGGCTCGTTGCGCAATGAGAGGCTTGATAAAGTGTATGCACAACAAAGAGCATAGCACTGAGCAGCAGGCAAATATCTGCAGCCTCGCCAACTAGCCAGTAGTGTGATGAGTAAGCAGGGAGAGGAAGAGTTCAGACCATAATTGTGCGCAAAGAAAATCACCGAGCATGTTTACTGGAGAGGTTGACACAAAATAGGTTGCTGCGGGCTCCGGAGGAAGCAGTCGAATTTGGTGTGCTCTAACTGGGTGCAGTAGACTGCGATCTAGATTTTTGTTCCCTAGCCCTTCTTTATACACGCAGGATGGTGTCATCGGGGACCGTGATACCTTTATGGGCCAAGAGTCGACATGTCATCAAATAAGCTATCTTAGAGGGCTGTTAAGTTTAGGCCTGTAATCCTTCAGGAAGAAACAGTGACGCTCGTGGGAATTACACGATCACAGAAGTGGCCATGGTGTGAGATGTGACTGGCGAATGTTCTTCATTAGCAACGGCTAAAAAAGTGATTGACAAAAATTAGAAATGTGGAGACGGGTTGAACTTGCCACGAAAACGGTGTTATAAACATTCGCGTTGTGTGGGTAGCAAACTGTTGCATCATTAGGAATGATTCAACACTATCCAGGAATTATGTAATATTTAGATTTGTGTACAGATGCGACCTTTTTTGGAGAGGCACATCCTGAGAGGTTGGAGGCAGGACGCTATACAACTGGAACACTCAACCAAATTAGGAGGGCCTGTAGGTGCACAAGACTGAGGAGAAAGTAAGCACGGTGAGAGTTCACACGAATTAAAAAAAACTTTACATGAGGATTAGGACAGTGAAAAGGTGGTGTGAAGGCGACAGCTAGCTGACCTGTAACAGGATTGAGAGGTAACCCACTAGAGAGCCATCAGGTGATCACCAGCCTATGAAGTATTTAGATTTTCCGAGTGATATTCTTTTGTGCACTACAAGGGGACTGTTGTTTAGAAGAGCAGAAACAGCCAAGATCCTGTCTCAATTTCAATAATAATTTCAAAGTACAGGGAGCCATATGGGAGATAAAATTTAGAGGTACGGGGGTGGTTATAGCACCAAACAAAAAAGCCACGGAATGAGTAGTCAGTAAGTTAAACAAATGTGCAAGTGATCTAAGCGCGTTTAAACCAAACAAACGGTTATTCAGGATGTGAAACATGTTGCTTCATAAAAGTGGCCAATGGTAATGCCACATGTAATTGTACAGAAAGCTATAAAAGGTCCATTTAAAAGGGTTCGTAAGGGCACAAAGGAAGCATGCCTTCCGCTGGTCAGGTATAAAGAGTGCTCTGGTGGACAGTGCAGACGAGAAGATGGGGTGATAGTTTGATCTTACTGGAAAAGCGCACCCACAAGTGAACGAATAACAAGAGAAGGGACCTATCTGGAGCTAATGAGAAAAAAGGCTAAAAATATTAAGTGTTGAGTAGATCCAACTGTTTGGCAGAGCATGGTTAGGGTGGGTTTTTGGATTGACGAGAAAGGAAAAAAAAGCCGGCTCAAGTTTGTTAAAAATGATGAAAATTTAAGTGAGAACTAAATGAGTATTAAAGCCTTATACAGGTGCTTCTTTACGCTTAATTCTATGAAACCCCAAGAAGGAACGAGATGCAAGTGTGGAAACTAACAGACTTAGGCCAGTAAAGAACGAAGCTTATGGTGATATGTAAAAGAGAATGTTTAAACATTTGAAAGAATAGACGACCTTGGCACGGTGCAGTCGGCCCAGAGGGAGCAAACATCAATCTTTTGGCCCAAGCTGTTCGAAGTAAAATGCTGTTGCAAGTTCTAGTCTTCGCATCTTACCTATTTGTGGCGGTTTTAGGTTAGATGGCGGGCGTCGATGGGCTTAATGCAGAACCAGTGGCGAAGAGCAATGGTGATGTTCTTCAACCCCAATTAAACGATAGGTTTAGAAATAACAACGTGGAGTAGTCTTTAAAGTCACTAATGACTTTAATTGTGTGCAGATGCATAAGTTCGACTCACAATTGCCATTGTCTGCAAAACCACACTTGACTACCGCATGGACTCCTCCCGCACACCAGCGATCTGTGAAGAGGCAAGTTATCTGGCATTATCAATACTGGCCGCGCACGGTCGGTGAAATACAGTGGTTAAAAGACTGTCGGTAGGGGAGGAACCTAAGCCGGCGAAGGACCTCAAATACGTTAAAAACAGCAGACGAAAACTCTCTGCAGAAAATGAAGTAGGAAGCAAGGAAGATTAACAATTTCCAGGGTCAAACTTGAGAGAAAAACAGTTCAACAGGGCGGCCTGGTTGCGCAGCTAAAGGGGAACTGATTTGTGGGTGTTTGGGGCAAATTTGGCTGATTATTGTAGGTAAAAGGCTTTGAATGAATGCTGGGCATATAAACCAGGGTCATTTACGAGGGGTACATGTGGTTTGGAGGTGAAGTAAATTACGTGGCCTTCTAACTCGAAGACGTTCAGTTACAATGATGAATAGTGCAGCTATGGGGTCAAGTATAAGCGTTAGGGGGGCTGACCATGAGACGAGTCTGCGACATAATCATAGCCGGATTTACTCAAAATTTAACCAGATGTACTTCACATCCACATACATGCATGTGATTTACACGGGGGAATTAGATCAAAAGAGGGCAACATGGGGAAAGGAACGGGCTCTGTTCGTCGCAGCAAACAATTCAAATTGCACACGAACCAAAGGTGACCTTTGAGCTTAATTTTGAGAATAGAATATGCACCTGTACATTGCTCTCTTCAAGTACACTAACTTCCAAGGAAAAGCGGTTTAGAATGTTTATTGTAGTACTTTCTCCAGATGGCTGCCCTAAGTGGATACTGAGGGGATCTACTGCCTTTGCTGCAGTCGCAAATCTTAGACCTTGTTAGCAATTTTTGGATAATTACCTGCCAAACAGCCTTTCAAATTGCTGGGCTATTTTACTAGCGGAGAAATCGCAAGGCGAGTGTAGGATTGCCACAAAGCTGGTTCATTTACCACCCAACCCACTTTTAGGGCTCTGTTGTCTCGCATATGCCTTAGCTTATTTATTGTTTAACCATTATAATCCGAGTTTACAAAGAAAGTCAACTTATTTGAGACTTACTCGTATCTGCCCACTACGTAACCAATGCGTCAGGTGCTGATTGCCTTGCCGTATTTGGTTTAACAGGGTTTTTATAATGCATGATGGGAGTTACATTCATCCATTCAGTGATCGAAATCTCCATGTGCTTTGGTCTGTTGTAACTACCAAGAATGTAGCACGCGTTGCTGTCATCTTCGTCTCACTCCTGCATGGTGTACTTTACTTGTCAGCTTAAATACAGAAAACACATCCTTCCCATTGGATGAAAGTGAATGAACCGGGTGCACTTATTCAACTTGTCTTTAAAGATTGCGATCACACGCAAGTCTGTCGGCCATTCGTTGATTTGGCAGTGAACGCTCAACCTCAGTGTTCAGGATGCAAGTGGTGATCGCAACACAAGCCTCAGTTTACTGAGGACCAGAAAGATTATCCCGAGGTACTTCGGAAGTGCTTCTCAGTTGACTGTGGACAACCCGCACAATAAAGCTATAGCCAACGAAATTGTCTATTGGCTATCGTCATCGAGCACTGGATGAACCCACTCTATACGTCCATTCAGAGGGTGCAGCAAGCCGAACTTAGAAACCTCGGCTGAGTACTATGCCTGCAGGTGACCAGAACAAGCCCCACAAACCTTTGGCGTACCCTAACTATGCGCTCTGAGAAAATCTACACCATTAGGTTTATTGCTGAGGTCATGTGGATTACGATGCGACTACAGGATGAGAACGGGGTTAAGCTTTTAGGAATTTCGCCATTTCACAACAAGCAACTAGAATAGACACCTCAAAACTCAAGTGACTTTAGATTTTTTGAAGCAATATTATTTAATACCCAGTTGTTTTACATGGAGGGTGCGCGTTTAGGCAACTTTGCGTGAAAATTGCGTCTGCACCGATAATCTCCACAGGCTGGTTCACCGCAGATCAAAAGCATTTTAAGCCTGTCCTCTGGTATTATCTAGGAGACTCCACGAGTTTGTAAAGTTTTGTGTTTTGGCATATTACGGCAATCAAGTGATTGATTTTGAAGCTACCAATTCGGATTCTTATGGATCACTTGATTGGGGCACAATAGGCTACTGGGTCATCTGACCGCGAACACAAATGTCTGCGAAAAGCTCGTAATTAGGGGTTGAGAATCATAAGTGGCAAATTAAAACTTTGTACCGCATTGGGAAGAGTTCATTTCTAAGACTAAATAGTTTCCAATCTGTTTAGTCCGAGCTGAATATCACCTTCGGTGATAACCACGAACACTGTAAGTTCTCCACGCAGGACAACCTTCAGGTTAACACGGAGTGGAAATGGTTACGATTATCAGCGTGACATTTTCCCAGGAATTCGTCTGGTTAACAAAGCTAAATGCATTAGTGCAGATATTAAAGCGAACAAATTGAAGACAAACTGCGAAGTTGACTCCGCTTGCAGACGGGTAAAATATATCAGTGTATACCGTCATAAAAGCAGAGGGCGGTTACGAAGTCCAGTCAAGAAAGCAGATAATGAGGGAATATAAAGAAGATAGCCGTTTCTGCAGGTCAGTTTACAAGAGGAGCATTGCAATAGCAGAGAAATAAGGAAAACGGACAACTGAGGCAACACGCGATCAAAGCGGGATACAGCTTAGCTAAGACTGAAGGCAGTAAGGAGGACCCACAATACCGCCTAAACGTGCCCGAATAAAACACCCGGCGACTCCAACATACGATAAAGCCAGAACATTCCCTAAATCTAACGGAATTTCGTGAATGTTTAAAAGTTCACTTCGGTTACACTGGAATTGCCCATTGGGAATAAGTCGCTTTGGGAGCAACAGTGATGACCGATAAAGTTAATGGTGAACGCCAGACAAAATCAATACAATGAGATGCCCGACCAACTACGAAAGAGGACGAAAAGTAATATAGTTCTCGATATTGCACCTCAACTTCTGACAGTTCATAATTCAGCGGTTATCTAGATATTCAGCAATTAGCAAGCTTTTCATAAATTTACAAACACTGGGCCGACCACGGAGAAGGATATAGACCTATATCGTTTTGTAATCATGAAGCGAATCGAGATACGAACCATCCCATTTATACATGGTACATTCAAACCGATTCCTGCCTAATATAACTACATGGATTACCTGCAGGTTAAAAAGGCAGGCTTTGCGATCGTTGAAGAATTGGTCACCGTTCTACCAGGACATTCAAAAGGGTTGCAAAGCTCGTGTGTCCTTCCACGGAGGGCACGTTGCTGAAGATTGATGTAGCGCCTTCAGGCTGCTGCAAACATACCGTCGCTTGGGACTAAATGAATCCTTTGTGCTCAAGCAGCCAAAGTTGACGTGTCACACTGGAGTATAATAAGCCACAAAATTTGATTGTCACCTAGAATGACCTCTTTGCGAAGCCCGATAAATCATTAAGTGGAAGATCCTGGGTTATGTCACTCAGAATACTGAGTTTCTTCCTGCCATTTCTGCATACACCGCGGTGAGCTTCCGACTTACAATAAGGAATAGACCTTGTTTCTATCCCCAGCGGACAATTACTTACAATCCATCTACGTCCTTGTGCATCAACTTAAGATTGCCCATTAGCCCTTGAGCAAACAAGCGGATAATTTTGTAAAGTTTGTCAGAGCAATTGCGTGCCATTTGTTCCACCTAACTGTGAGCTGCTCAACTTCAAAACACCGTGTAGTGTCGAACGGACACCTTGGTACCAGTCTAATGCTGGTGATCCACTAACGGCGTTCGCATTAGTCCTCCTCTAGACGACCAAAAACATTGAATACAGAAACATTGTTGAAACCTGTAGATTCTAGACGTTAACCGTCGAACGATGCTGCCTCTATTTTCAGCCTAACTATCCCTAGGGACGGATCACACAGCAAGGTATTTATCCGCCTTGAAGATGAACGGTTCACATTGGGCAATAAATCGACGTGTCACTTGAGAAGACTCGCCATCTGTACCCCAGACAGATGGATGTCCTTTATGTTTCTCAGCTTTCTTGCTACATTTGATCTCTTACTTTGAGATAGCACCTCTTTATTTCTTAGCTGAGACTCTTTTTATACTCAGTTCCGATAGCTGCTCTAAGTGCCTGCCCTGTAGATTTATGAAAGAGGTTCCAGTACCCATGGAGCCGTCCTGGGTCAGGTGAACCGAGCACCAGGTAAACGTCTGTTTGCACAGGATACTCAGATAAACTCGAATGAGGCGCAGGCAAATTAGTCCAGGCTGAAACTGGGTGTAAGGTAACAAAACGTATGGTGACTGAACTAATAGAGCTGTGGCACCTAGTAAAAGTATTCTGGGTCGCAGATCCTAGTGGCTGTTGACACACCTGTTCATACGCATCAATATCCGGACAAGCGCTGAAAGCAGCATTCTGCTGCATTGTGAAATTGCGTGGGATGTTTTCCCCAGACGGATAACCACGTACTCTTCCGTCAACACAATATACCGGCCCGCAACATGTGGTACACATGCGTATGTGCAACTGTGCAATAGTTTTCTAAATGTTCCCCACCGTTACGTGGTTTCTCGTCACTATATCGCAATAAATCCTGGGACCAGAAAGAAAACGAGATTGCACCCCATTATACGTAGAAAATGATTTGCACTTCACAAATACATATATCGTGAGATGTTTCTGCTGCCTAAAAATCTGATACTTCAAGGCGCGCCTTCAAATTCGGCCGCAGTCTGAAATTCTTCGTGTACAGGTTACCGTTGATTGGATGAAAAATTCTCACCTTCTAAGCTAACAGTTTAGGTAAAAGCTGATGTTTCCTTTAAAGAGCGAGGTATCAAAGGGAACAAGCTAAATTAATATTGTACCCACCTACATGCATAGGCGGAGTCTTTACTCTGCGAATATAAAAACGGAGTATGCACGTTTAGAACCCTACCATTGCAATAGTTTATAGTTTGGATGCCTCTGTATGAGACGTTTGAATGTGCTAGCAAGTGTACACAGTTATAATTACATGTAGATTTTACATGCTTGTGGCTCAGACGTACTTTAAGTGTTCACCGACAGATCAGCTGTACATAAGTGTTTATCCGGCACATTACCACGTCGCAATCTAATTCAATGCCTGTTAAGATAACTAATTTTACTCGTCAGATGATATACCACCAGAGGAAGAGGGTGATGTTAACAGAGACGTGTGGTCGTTGTCGCCCGGGTGCATTGTAGGAGCGCAGCACTGGATGCTGGTTGTGAACAGACAAACTCTCAAGTATACCCTTTGAACATCAGGGTACGTTACGTTTACACTCAAAGGAATCTTGATGCAACCAGCGCATCCGTGATGACAAAGAAGTCGAGTTTCGAAAGGAGTGTATTTGGATCAGCACCTGAACCAAAGATGGTGTGTCAGCTAAGGCCCCATGGAGCAGATTGTCCGTTATCCAGTTCTCTTCGTGCAACCATTTATGAAACTTCAGCTCACACAAGCCAGAGCAAACTCAGGTTAAGATCTATTCATATGTCACAAACAGATAACGCGCAAAACTCAACAAACATGATTACCTCTGTTCTAATACTTTATGAACTATTGGGTTTGGAATGCAGCCCGAAGTCAAAAGTAGATGTGCAGTCGAATTATCACTGATAGGCCGTGACGATGTGTCTAACAGATAATAAAAAAGAAAACGTAAGCGTTTCAGTCATTTTTAGAGTTGTATTTTTCCTCGTTGCTTCGAGAGACAATCGGAATATGATGGCCGCAAAAAATATTGTTGGTCTTCAACAACCGTGCAATTAGTTACTTCAATCTAGGAACGCCGGTCTACAACGTTGACATTAGACTCATATGTCATAGATATATAACAGAGGTATCTGTTTAAGATACAACACATTCTCACAGGGACTCAGAAAAGACCCTCATTAGCTTTGGTCACGTAGATTCTTTCCACAGCAATCCTATTACATCTGAAACCCCTGTATAGAATGAAAGACGCGCTTTCAGGTTTTCAAAATGACTGTTGTATACTCAAAGATGAAGCAGTACAGAGTCGCTATCTGATGCAATTAATCCGAATTTACTGTCACAAAACGAGGGCTGCAAATTTATGATGACGGTGTGTCAACTGACTCTTTTTGGCCGAACTAAGTTTAGTTCGGCTGATCGGTTGACTTGAGCTGGGGGTGAAGCACAAAAACATTTCACCTTGGGGAATGGGCTTGAACCTGGAACATAGGGTGAATCGAAACACGCCAACCCCGTGTATGTCGAGTGCTCAATAATCAATACTAGTTTCCTTACCATAGTAGAGAATGTCCTGTTAGTTTCTGGCACTAGTGGGATTCATTTAAGGCGCCAAATTTTAGATTAGATTTTCCGATTTTTAGATGGTTATTGTAGAGGTTCACTAAATTGCAGCGCATCCCGATGAAGGACGTGCATTGTATATATAATAGCTTTACTGCTGTCAAAGCAGACCGTTCGACGAAAAAACCATGAAGGTTGCTAAATACACAGAGTTTTAGCTGGACTTCTATGTCCTTGGCGCAGAAATGTGCAGAGCAAACATTCCCGTGTGAGAAACAGTTCAGTATCTCTCAGTAGTGTCTTACTTAGGCTGGGCGGGAACAGAGGTCCATCTGCTACCTCAGACGTGAAAAAGTGGTTGGAACTTGCAAGATCGTATGTGTGACAAAGTTCTTGTGGAGGATATCAAAATCAAAGTGACAAATCAGGGAAGCTAAGCCAGCACAATGGCTTTCACATGGATAAACATCTTTAGGGTGCAAAAAGCCAAGCCCAGGAGCGACTCGTTTCAACTTTCTTCAATACGGTTTTATTCGCTGGTTGGATTACGGACCAAGGTATTTCTTTATTTTCTGGCTTCACGTGGCAGGTAAACTGGTTTTTTCCATGATTGTTGTTTACAATTGTAAATGAGTCGATAACAACGCCGTTGGGACCCTGAAAAACAAGAACAACACAAAAACGTTCAGTGTCAAAGCTGCAAGTCGGATTCAGTAAGCTTTATCTCTGCCAATCACCTTTGTTGGACTTCGAAATGATAGCACACTTAGTGCAAATGCACCCTTTTGAAGAGAACTTGCTTTCAGCGTGTGCCTGAGGGCTAGGTCGATTTCGGTTTCGCAGAGGACAGACGAACTCAAAGGTCCTTCACTGCGGGCTATTGCACCGTTACTCAGCCATTCTGTGGTGGAAAGATAAAACGACCAAATTCAAGTTTACATAACTCTCGGTTGAACAGTCTTCCTTTTTCCTGGTGCGGTTATTGCGGTGAGATTTGAATTAGTGAACTCGAATTTTGAAATTGCGTTTTTATTAGAGCTTATTTACAGTGTATGTTCCTGGCTATGCCGGAATCAGAACTGCGGACGTCTGAAAGGCTAAGCAGTTGCCTGCTGGACGTTATTACGAATTATGTCATTACGTCATTAGGGATTGCGTCATGGCAAATTCCGCAACCGTCCATGACTAGTAAAAATATTGTCCAGCAGGTTTTATTCATCTATGGCGTCACCAGAATGGGAGTTTCTGGCAGGCGGTTTAATCAACCGACACAACCAGGACAATTGCGGTGTCTTCGTTGAAGACGTTGAGTAAGTTGTTCATCTTTTCGGAGGTGATAATTCAGATGCGACTAGCCTACGCTCAGTAACGTGGTAGCTTGCATTCCAGAATTTCGGTTTTAAACACCGACGCGGTCAAGATTACTTATTTTGATGTGGTCCAGTAAGAGCGGAACTGGAATCCGGTGCTTCTCACTTTGATGTAAACTCAGCAAAATAACTGCACCAGGGCGGAGGGAGGACTCATTAGGCAAGAGCGGTGCCTGTGAGTTCCACAAATTCCGCACTTACACACAACGAATCAGGGTAGTTGAACCAGAATTAGACATTGTCTTTTAGATGTAGAGGGTCACTGGGCAGTTAGCACTGCTTACCAAATCCGGCAATCTGGTGAATAATTTTCCACGGTGGATTGTATTTTCATGTGATCCAAATGCTTGTCAAGCGTAGCCATCAGCCTGCTCGTAGATGCACACTTTCAATGAGGTTCAATGGAGACAATATCCACCCATCTATCCATTTACACATATGTTGACTTTCACACCAAATGGGTCATGAGACAGCCTTCTTGCAGCACATTCAGATGAAGAATACCATAAACGAGAGATTCAGCTGAGGTTTACTTGTATCTCTCGTTGAAATAGCAGGATTAGTTTATATATAAGTGTATTTTCCGAGTTGCATGCAATTGGTTGCTCAGGTTGACGGAAACCTGGAGAATGAGCCTACCTGATGAGCTCTAAGGAGAACAAAACTACTCATCAGCTGCCAATGGGTTTTAGGCAACTGTACAAGAAACGTGTTTCGTCAAGAAATCTAATTTGGCAGTGACTGAAAAACGCAACAGGTCTATCGTGGGGGAGTCCCTTTAGAAAGTTCATGCCAAAGCTTTCCTGAAACGCAAAAATGCACGCACATTGGCCAGCTGCACACACTCCGCTGCGTTTCGTTCTTCTCTAACCGGTTAATCGTCGTTCCATGTTGCCGCTTCTGATTCGCAAGGTGCATCCCTGACAACTCCTCACTAAAATTGTCTTGCTTCTGCGCGGTCGTTCTATTCGCTAAGACTGCGACCCATGTAAGGTACATATGATGGTTACCCATTCTAGAGACCAATCGGCTCCTTAGTAGTTCTAACACCTCACACGACAGTACCTCCTATCAAGAATCAGCTTGTACAAATAGTGCTTACTGGAAGGTGTTTTGCTCACCTGAACCATAAACATGACTGATACTGTCTCTATAGACAAAAACTACTTTGATTTCAACGGATCAGGTGGATGTGACAAAAACTCAAAAGCCTCCGGTGTGTTCCACCCTTCAACAGGTATTGAAAATGAAGGCATTCCCATCTGGTCATGCCAGACCAGTGCATTCCACTAGGAACTGAGATGTACTTTTGACATCATCCTTTGTTCTTGTAGAAACTAGGTTACACCATAATTAACTTCGACTGCAGCTACCAACATGTCCTTTTCGAAAGCTTCGAATAAGGCAACGTTTAACCGTTAGCCGAGTAAGCTGATAAGCGGTTGTTATTCAAAAGTCATAGTAGGAAATAGCGGTGACCTCCTAGTGTGTCATGCACAGTCTGATGGATACAGCGGGGGAAAAAGTCCAACTTACCAAATGTCACATTTGTATGGTCAAGTTGTGCATAACGGTTACGGGATTGAAAACTTCTTAGGGACAAATGAACCAACCTGACAGGAGAGTTGCCATTATCTAGACAGCCAGCACAGCTAAAACTTAAGTAGCCTCGAGGAATTACGTAACTATGAGACAACTTCCAATATGACTGAACAATGGAGACAATGTTGACTTTTGAATTCACTAACGGTGAAGAAGACCAAATTATCTTCAAGTAGGTTTCATGGCAAAAGCGGGCGATTTGCTTAGTTATCCAAAGGTCTATGACTGTAGGTTTAACCAGATTGAACCATAGATAAATCTTTACGGGAAGAAATGTTGTTTGCTACATTCTGTCAGTTTGTATAGGTTACATCACACAGGATTCTTAAGGAATTTTTAAGGATGCACCTTCGACAATGCATCTCTAAAAGAGAAATGGCGGTGACATCCAAGCTGATGTGTTTGAAGCCCATCCACGTCCTTGAAAAATTTAAATGTCGTAATTAATTACTCGACCCTTTGCTTGTAATGACGAAAATCCAGTACAACTATCCCTACCTAACTCTTGCAAAATCATCAGCACAAAGAACACTGCCCCCATTTTCTCAAACCACTCTCTGTGAAATACAGCTTCCAAACACTTTATTCCACATGATATTCGGCGCCGAAAGTAAACGAACGGCAAAGCAAGTGGCTGCCAACATGAAGCAACTATTTCTTCTCAAAATGCAAGCGATCTGAGAGGTTTGGAGATTAAGTCTACTAAAGGAGCCTCAAAAAGATGGAAACCTCACAAGAGGCATTGAAGTGCGCCCCGATACCTTAAATATCGTTCCAGCTTAAACAGTAGGTTACATTTTTAAATATATGAAAAATGATTCAGCTGAGCCTCGGGTCAATAGCAAGGTGTATAAAGTCTCTTTTGAGAAAACCGTTCAGAAAAGACAATGACATTCAGTCTAGCAGGGCCAGTGGACATATTTATACTGCCACCAGTTGGCAAGTTTTCCTGACTTTCCGAACTACGTTGAAACAGTGTGACGAATGAACTGGTAGTTCACACTTGTTTCAGACGTATTTGGAGCGGGTTAAAAAAGAAAGTTCTAACTGCAGGAATAGGTTATGACAGAAGCTAATAAGACAAAACATTTTAGCTCTTACCTGTTGCACTGAAATCTGTTCCACACTAAGATGGGTTTTGTTGTGGATGTGCATCCGAGTAAATCCGTAGTCATCTGATCGGAAAGCGGACCAGGGTTGTCCTCCGGGATTAAAAGGGTCCATACCTTCCGAACATCCAGCTGATCCTGTGACAATGTGAACTGGTGCTGGAGGGCTCAAATAAGGGTTTTCCGGTGTACCGTTACATACCTGATAAAAACAGACAAAAGCATGTTTGAGGTTCTGTCTTTGCTGTTGGCAATTTTGCGAGTCAAGCCATAGTAAACATGACCACATCAGAATGCTGTTCTGTGGAACAATAATATTCAACATGATTACACATTACTAATCCAGTCTATGTTTATATCCAGTCCAATGCTTATAGGAAACACTTTTCTAGTTGGATTAAAGTGGATGGTAATGGGAAGGTTTCTAAATCAGCTTGTTTGGTGAGAAGAGGTATTCGGTGTGGGTATGCAGTACAGTTACATCTCAGTCTGGTTAAACTAAGTGTAATGGATCAGCTGCTTTAACGAGGTGGGAAACTGGTATAAATTGTTTCTTCATATAATATGTCAATAGTGTGCTATCTGTTGAACATGTCTAGGAAAGGTTTCATATTCCAAGAATCCGTTTGCGGTTTTGTGTTGCCAACCTTTTTACCATCTAACCGCTATATACTTCTAATAAAAACAAAAAAAGATCTTAATCACAGTTATCGAAATACACTCATTTGCTTAAAGATTTGGTTTCGATGGGAGACTCATCTGGAACCCGGCTGGATCTCTAGCCTCAAGAAGGGCAAAGAGAAGAGATTTCAGCAACCTTAGGAAGTATTGTATTAAGCTAAGTCACAACTTATTGGCTATTGAAACGGGCAAATCCAGCAATAAATACAAACTATACTGCTGACACCGTCAAAAATCAGTAATATATCCCATTCGGTGCATACCTTATGGGTAATTATTAAACAATCAATCAGCTTCAAGTGTTATGTTGTAAGTGTTGTGGAGACAGTAAAACCCAACCAAAATCCTGCTCAACTGCTCTTTAACCAGAAATAGGGTACAATTCTTTCGTCGAAATATATGGGTTCGAAACCTAAATTAAGGTCACGGAATATTCACTGCCGATGAGTTTTGATCAGCAAGCAACATCATTCTGGTGCCTATGGCCTTCTAGCCTCAAGAAGGGCAAAGAGAAGAGATTTCAGCAACCTTAGGAAGTATTGTATTAAGCTAAGTCACAACTTATTGGCTATTGAAACGGGCAAATCCAGCAATAAATACAAACTATACTGCTGACACCGTCAAAAATCAGTAATATATCCCATTCGGTGCACACCTTATGGGTAATCGTTAAACAACCAACCAGCTTCAAGTGTTATGTTGTAAGTGTTGTGGAGACAGTAAAACCCAACCAAAATCCTGCTCAACTGCTCTTTAACCAGAAATAGGGTACAATTCTTTCGTCGAAATATATGGGTTCGAAACCTAAATTAAGGTCACGGAATATTCACTGCCGATGAGTTTTGATCAGCAAGCAACATCATTCTGGTGCCTATGGCCTTTCTTCCAAAGTGTTTAATGGAATCTCCTCGTAGTTAACCCAAGCTTTACGTCGAAAAGCAAAACACTCCGGCCTCTACCGATCAGGTACCTAATGGTGCAAGGGGTCGATAACTTATAAATTCCACTCATTTTGATTGTAACGCTCCTTTTCTTAGGACATGGAAAGTTAAAAATCGTGAAAGATCTGATCAGACCTCAAGAAGCGCAACCACATTAGGCCTCTGACGATCTTTGGGCTATTCACTTAAGGGTACGTGTGACACATTGTTCAGCATGTATGCACTTGAGCAGAGCGTCACGAGAGTGCCGACCAGACTAATACAACATGCTTATGATAGCCAGGCAAAAGTGACTCACATTGGTGCCGTCTTTGTGAACGGTGAGATTCTTAAGCTATAGGGTTATATCACATGAGCTCCCTAGCCTCGGCTAGGTGGGCAAAACACAAGGGGATCAACAAAGTGGTTCAGAACAGGGATAACCCCAAGGTTTTCAGCCTCACAGATTGAATGAAACTTGTAACTCCAACGAAACGCTGACTGGTACGAATTAAGAGCAGTGTCTTGGGTTACATTTGACATTGAAGGCAGAATACATCCGAAATGTGGACCAGCCAGATGATGAGGTAAAACGGCATAGCAATCTAATTCAACGGATGCTCTGGATGAGCTGGACGAGTTTGACAGAAAGGTCATGCTGTGGATCTGGTTATGCCTACTTGACGAGGCTTTTCGAAAGAGGGTTAGATCCAACGCATCAGGTGTGGTTGTTGTCACACCCACCTGAGGACTGAACTGACTAAGCTGCGAGATAGTCAGTGCGGAATTCAACTCCGTTTTCAGTAACTGCAAAACCAATTTAAATCTATTTTTATGCCTTTTTTATCAGCCCCACAAAAGTTTCTCAGTTAAAGCTGCCTTAAAAACAATGGTGACTTGCATCACTGTTGGTGGAATATCAATTAAAGTTGCTGAACAACACAAGCAGCGAGTAACTTTGGTAAAAATATCGATATGTTTTCCCGCGCTTCAATGTCTGTGTTTACTCTTGTGTAGCGCACGGAGTTGCTTTAGGTTGTTTGCTCAGCAGTCAATTTCGTTGCCTGTACATTTGACTCGTCTGGTTTAAAAGAAGAAGCAACTGAGGGCAAATACTAACAACAATCAATTAACAAACAAAAAGTTGGATAGATTTTTATCCACAGTGCAACTCCGAAAGGATTGAATTGGTTCCGTAGTTTGGAGAAAGATGACCGAAATCTGCAGTGGACATACGAACACTGTTTTCTTGTAGATTTATTTTCACTCAGCGAGTAGATACTGTATAGTTCTCTGAACGGATGAAAAGTTTTTTAACACAGCCACACTTGGACTGTTTCGAACCACGATTTTGAAAAAAACATTAGACAATCGTTCTCATCCAGAAAGACTTCAACTATACAACAGACCATGTAATTGAATTGGGCCGTCGTTAGTTAAACGGTTTAAATTGGTGGGTCAACTTGCATTTCGCGTATTTCGTATTAGCGGTTAGACCCTTTCAGATAGTTCAGGGTGATCTATTGAGGGCACCGATCCAATTAAAGAGCCTCTGACAAGATGCACTCAAACTTCAGAGACGATGGCTGTTGGCTGTTGGAGTAAATTATTAAACACGTGGACTCATTTTCACTTCACCGTAAACATATTGCCCACTACGAAATTCCTCCTGTTCCAAAAATCTATCTTTCACCATGTCATAATCTATATATATCTATGTCATGTCTATAATCTATATAATCTATGTCATAATCTGTCTATATCTATATATTCTATAACCATGTTATAATCTATCCGTTTGCGTGGTCAAGGCAGGCTTCAGATGGAAGCTGTCGGTAAGAATTATTCTTCCGTTGCACCCTCTGGCGCAACTCAAATAATCTAGACGACGAAAAACCACGATGGTTTGGGCATATTGTTCGCCACTCGCATACCTATAGAGTTATACTGTCTACAAAACGGGGCAAAGATTGATATTGGGCAGGCTAAAGACTTGGTTTTAGTAATGTTAAAATGGACACTGAATGCAAGGGTTTACAGATTGGTCGCATTTGGAGTTTTGCGGGATAGGTATTTTGTTCATATTCACACCACTCTCGTTTGAACGGTCGTCCTCCTGTTCTGGCGTAATTATTCCGGTAAGTCCACACGAAAGGGAATCACCGGACTCGAGTTTCGCTCTTATTAGAGCTCATCAGCAGTGCATATCCAGTGGCCGTGCCGGGATTTGAATCCCGGACATCTGACATGCGAGGCGAGCGTGTTACCACTACTCCACCAACGCACGTTGGACGCATCTGAATTTTCACGTCTGAACAGGCGAACGTGTTCACACTTGAGCGATGTGATTGGTGTGCCCGACCCATCGAACGACGACCCAGATTGCCTGTGGCTCAATGGATCCATACCTATGAAAACCCGGTCAGCTTTGAGCATCTGTACTTCGAGACATTCAGGAAGTTCAGCTATCCTCAAACTGATGGTCAAGATAAGCTGAGTGGAGTGAGTTACCTGATGAGGATGTTGTGCTAAATTTAGGGGAAGACTGTAACGTACGCATACCAGCCGATCAGTGTCAGGTATCAGTGTTAAAACCGAAACAAGGACTATCAAAATACGAATTCATGCTTTGGTTTCATTGTCAGAGAAACCTCGAACCCCGACACATAACTAGGAGCTGACAAAAACTATCTTAAGATTTTTGTTACCTTTCTACTTAGCCAATCTTGGTGATGTGCAATGAATTCCGCCAGGCAGAAAAAGGATACGGCCATTCCAATAAAAGTTATCCGAACCGCGAATCACCTTGACTTCTTCAGTTTGTCAGCATTTTAGGAACATTAAAAATTAATTTATGTGTGAATCGTGCGGACTCACTTTCCGATTGTACACTGGCCAAAAACGCTCGTAGGAATGTTCGTGCGCGCCAATAATTATGTCAACTCCATACTGGTAGAACAAATCTTCTAATCCGAGGCTGTAGCCACTGCTTCCATTTTTTCCGTACGGAAAACCCGTCCGAACAATATTGTTGATATTGTCACAATGCATCGCATCGTCATTATTGCTGCAGTACATTGGGCGGTGTCCCAATGCGATTATCCAAGGTCTCAGCTGGCGATTTTCTGGCTTATTGGCATCCTGCGGGGAAAATTACGGGTGAAGTCGGGCAAAAATGTGCAACCAAACCACAATTTAGGGTGAATAGAGGCGATGTTTCACATTGTCTTATGAATAAAAGTTCGTTGAAAATCCAAGAGTTTAGGTAGCCATTGCAAGCCAAAACATTGATGTATTTTTCTCTCTCTTTTTTTTTTAAAAAAGGCACATTAGTCACTTGAATTTGTTACTCAAGCAGCGGTTAATAAAATAAGAAGGTTGAAATTATTTGGACAAGTGGTAAAATCGGCGGGTGAAAATCTCTGCTTTTCCACAGCTTACAGTGCTCTGCGTACTGTGAAGTTAGACGTCGTCTGACAGTAGAAGTCGTGTTCCAGTCGATCATTCCGGTAAAACAATACTTTTGGGAAAACCTTTCATTTGCTGCGTACCTCAACGACTTAGTACTGGGAAGTAACGTACACAGCCACTTCTACATAACTTTTAGCAATGCTGGGTGCTGCAACTTCGTGAATAATTTAATCTAAATCATTTGGAGGTAGCTAAACTTTAAAGTTTCTGGGAAGCAAACAAATATCCATTGTTTGCAATTGAATAGAACATTGGTACCTCAGGTTAAAATGATGGATTTTGGTTTGATGGCCCAGCTGAACAATTAGGTTGCGAACGTTCACTTGTCAGTCGAGTTGAAATCATTGGTGGGGGATGTGCGGGAGCGCGCGGCTGTTGCGCATGCATGGGGTGATATAGGGTCTAATACTATCGGACGACGTTAACTGATCATCAGTCGTTTGACTGAGCATTCCTTTTGGCCGACCTGTTTTCTGGCTGTTGGAAGTCCGGGTAGCCTTGTCACGTGGCCTATACGGTCCCCAGCTGTGTTCTTTCTCCGTTGGGCAATATATTGGAATGTAACTCGGTAACTCGGGTGCGGTAATTACCAAACTCGACCAACAGATCAACATCCAACTGATCTGAAACTGATTTGTTAGTCTGCTTCCACGATTAGTTTCGTTTCTCTGTCTGTTGCTCTGATGGCCCGGACTGACTAACCTACAAAGAGGAAACTTAGCTCAAAAACAGGACGAGACTAACGGAAGCGCAAGAAACAACGGACTGCAACCAATATCATACTGGAAGAGAACTTTCCACGAGGATGGAGAAAGAAAAAGCAGCTATCAAGAGACGTAACCAACTATCTGTTATTTGCAAACATAGAGATGAGGATAAAGACGAGTTTAATTTGGTAAACGCAGGGATCGTAGTGCATGGATGTTTAAGACACGGAAGATTCTTAGAAACATCGTGCTCCTCAAAGCACTGAGTCAACCGGACATCGAAGTCTCCCGTATCTACGCAACGCTACGAGCGATGGACCGCCAACTCAGTGGAAACACTGAGTCAGACCCGGTCATCAGAACAACAGACAAAGAAACGAGATTCACTATGGACGCAAACGAACAAAGGTTAAGGAAAGATGGGACGTAAAGGTCATGTTACAAGGCCATCCGGACATCAACCTACCAGCGAAAAATGAAACCGACAAGCCAGTAGTAAGGCCCAGCCAAATGACCAATGATCGATTAAGTTCAACTTGAGTGAGTACAACCTGTATCAACCCATAAATCAACAACCACGTACTTCCACCCACTACGCACTGATTGTGTGACCTCAACTACTGACTAAGTTTTTGCTCGTTTAGCAAACCAACAGCTAGGTATTTATGGTAGTAATATGTGATATGCAACGGCAGGTCAAGATAAAAGTATCTACTGGACTGCACAAAATACTCATATTTATTTCATCGGACAGATCAAAGCCTAGGTTTCAAGAGCTTTTCAACATGCACATTAAGCTTCCTTCATCCGTCCGTAGTATTCCTTCTTCCTCACTTTGGCTACAGTATCGAGTGTGGTATGGATGTCAGTTGTACCTTCATCAAACTCTCAGCAATTTACGAAATGCATCGAAAACCCACTCTTTCTCTGTTAGAACATCCTGAACATAGAAAACATCCAAAAAATCATTTCATTTGTTTCAGACTTCGACGACATGGTCTCTTCTTAAGTTTATACGGCTTGAAGAGTCCGTTTCATGAGTAAAAAATTTCTTTGAAGGAACAATTTAGTGAGTAAAATTATTGCAGGAATGCTTGAATTTTTGAGGCATTCCATTATTCGTCAGTCAGGTTTTTGTGGTGGTATTAGGAGGCAAGGAAAAAAGAGATGCTGGTAAAACATTCAAAAAGAGTACACTCCAAGCAGTAAAAAATGATGAGAAAATATTATTCAGTGTACCTTTTAGTGAACAGAGTGATAGAAGTTGAAGGTTGCGTTTGGACCAACTGGAACTTGGTACAACTAGGTTACGTCAACAAACAGCTATCATGCTGATACAGACAAGCATTGCGGACATGCACATGCTGCGATTATATAGATTGTAAATAAACAACCCCTGCATTGTGACGGTGCATGCACTTCGTTTTTTATTGTGCAAACTTTGCGCACTGTTGTCAGGCCACTTGTGCTGTGTGCAGGATAAAGTGATTGCGTCCTTTGAAAATGACTTTGAAAATTTGTCATCATCATTATCAGCAGTTGGAAAACCAGCGTACTTTTCGTATAATGGTCCTACCCCCCACAGTTCCGTTCACTGATGATTTGGGACGGTCGGGTGGATAGCTGAGCGTTGGGACGGTAGCTGTTGTAATTGATGCGAAAATACAGATTTGTCAGGTGACCCTTCACTAGGGAGATGAAGAGTGAAGCTATGCATTGATGGCAATTGCTTGGATGCATGAGCACCATTGATAGTGGCGACTGCTTCATGTCTAACAGTGTCTCTGACCATTGATGTGTCCCGTCTCGGAGTCCACATTCAGGGAGACAGCAATGACCAGCACCGCTGAATTTGCTGATAAGTTTTCATACGTCATTGCCAAGTCATGGTCTGACCTCCTGTGTATCGCTACCACCCATTACTTCCACCCTGTTCAAGGAAGCTGTCAACTGGCATTCGGAGCACTGGACTAAGCAAGCTCAACCTATGGAGTGTGATAAGTTAATCTGTCTTGGGAGAGCTATTTCCCCGGAAAACCATTCGACGTACTTCACCTTCACTGAGCTGGTGTTCTCAACACACTCGGGGATGCTCCAAAGATATTGATGATCAAGCACTAAATTTTTTGACGTCCTCAGCGCGCAACGTCCAGGTTTCTGACCGGTACATAAATGTGGAACGCACCAAAGGGTTGGGAAATCGACCCTTGACGGAGAAGCTGATGTCGCACCTACGCCACAGATGATGCGGTTTCACGAAAATGTGTGAAAATAATGGCAGCTTGTTAGGACCAGTATTTGCCACGAAGTGTTATAGTCACTTCAGTGTGTACTAAACAAAACGATCGTGCATTGGTTTGAAAGTTAACATCGGCAGACAGGCGGGCGAATGAATCATTCGTTCTGATAATTATAAGGACAAACGTACGGGGAGAGGATCAAAGGAATCATGCAACATGTAGTGCTTTGTCATTGTTCAGCTGGTGCCGTAGTAAGGAATGGCAAATTGGACGAAATGTTGGGTTCAATAAAAATGTGGTCCAATCAGCAACATGAAAGTCATGCCTAGCTTTTAGTAATGATCAGCAGCTAAGTACGTTTCACTGAATCTCAGTAATCAAGCCCCATCTCCAGCCAGAAAGCAATGCTTCAAGCCTTGGTGCGCGTACACTAAAACATTGATTCTGTTTTCGCAAAAGTGTGCACGTGCCACCATATCTGCAATCAGTATTTTGCACCGCGGTCAATTCCTTTACAGGTATTTTAAACAATTTCATTTTAGCTGGAAGTACCCACTAGCCGCCGTCGTTCGTCAGGCCATCACTGCTGAAGATGGGGGGGTGGTATGTTTTCATCAATTTTCCCCACGTACCATTACAAATATGCCCACACATGTAATTCTCGTATTGTACGCGGTCTTTTCCCCCTGCAATAAGGCTTCCGCAAATTTTTTCATTACCAGATAGATTCTTAGCCATAGAAATGTTAGGTTAAAATAGGGAATCAATCAGGTTTCACGCGTTTTATATCAAGGCCAAAAATGAAATATTCTTCTCGTTAATGGTTAACTTTTTGGCTGACGATAAAAACTAATCACTGTATCAGACAAAATGTTCTTTTTTCAAATTTTTATTCAATTGATGTTTGGGTGTGTTAGCTGATTTCCAGAACAGTATTCACGATGGCTTCACATGGAGTTGAAGTGATGCAAAGGTTGACAGAATAGATTGACGCCTACAACCGCAAGTATCTGAACACACCCCGACCTGATTAACTTGGTTAATATTGCAACCAGATACTACGTTTCAGAGGCCACGCCAAGACCATCGGTGTTAAGACTTTTTCTTGATATCTGCTTACCAGAGCGCCCCTAAGTTTTACTGGGAAACCAAACCGCCAGGTTACTAATAACTGCGTAGGACTGGTTAACTAAAACTTATCAAACATGTGCGCAAAGTTGTTTGACTAAAAACGTCTATCTACTATAGCACCGGTCATGTGACCAACATTATGTGCCCAATAAGTGTTCGCCTGACAATTGTTTTTCGTGGACGTGCTATGAAATCTTGCACGTTCTACGTCCGCGATAAAGGTTGAAAAAACAGGTAAGAACAATACTAAAATCGTGGCAAGACCTACCTTTAAGTCCCGTTCGAGCCAGTCATATTGTCTGATTGGCTGCCTCCAACCGTAGGACAGGTAATAGTAGAACTCAGATGAAAAAGAAATGACGTGAGCCGGTCCAATATTAAAGCTGCATGAGGGCGAACGGAGACAAATAACAAATCACGTGTCATCTGGTAGAAATGCCACAGCTGTTCAACGAGGGTGGAAAATTACGGATTCTGCTGGGAGAATCTCTGGTGTCTGTTAATGGCTGCGGTTGGGACATTCCCTGCATTGTCCCATTCCGCATGGTCGAGCAGTAATCAGGGGAATTATAATGCAGTGTATCTCCCAGTTACACGACCACTTGTTGCAATGGTACCTTTGTATTCCACCACTCGCATGTGTGCAAAAGTTTTTTTGGGCCCCTGTTACACCATCATGTTCTAGATACTTTCACAAGTCACTCAAATCATGAATACTTCTCCACATGGCCGGCATGGTTTGCTGCGTGTTGTGGCAATAACGTAAACGCTTTTGCTTGCATTACTCTGTCTCAAACACACCATCCTTCTGTTGGTATTGAATAACGTAAACGCTTTTGCTTGCATTACTATGTCTCAAACACCCCATCCTTCTGTTGGTATTATGCGAAGATTTGGGAATTTTAGTGGGTATTTCGTCCTTTAAGTGAAGTCAATACAAACTGAAAAGTCGAGAAGCACAGTACGGCTGTTTCATTGTTGTTGGAAGCCACCAACTGCACGCTTCTCACAAAACTCCAGGAAGCATCGGACCCGCGGATTTCTGGCCAGTAGGTCACGGAGGAGGCCGCGGGATGCCTTGGAGTTTCATGAGATGTGTGCAAAAGCTGATTCTTAACAAGAAATAACAGCTGTACAGCTGTAGATTGGTTTCACTTACGGAAGGAAATCTTTATCGTACAGCACCACCACTATTTGTGGCCTCAGAAAAAAGAGCTGATAAGCTCTAAAAATTAACTTAGTCGGCTGGATGATAAATACTATGTGGGTTAGACCTAATCAAACAAGTGACTTGCCCTAGTATTATTTGATCCTGCTTGTCGATGGCGCGGGTTGGTGGAATAATATTCCATTGTGAACGTCTGGCCTTTCAGCGCAAAATGCACGATTACGGGGATCAAAACCAGTGCAATTTGTTTAGTGAAGTAGCGTGGACCTTTGTGTGGTACTAACGGTGCATTTATGAGTCAAGGAGAATGCTCAGATCGGTCAAATCATTACAATTCATCTAAAGACGCTCATGAAAACTGTGAATAGTTTCTCATCCGTGACGAAAGCGGGCCACCAACTGAGAACCCAGAGATTGGGAGGGTAGGAATGTTTTGATCCCAACTGCGAGTTGTCCCGTCGGCGCCGTCGTTAGCAGCCCACAGGGGGGTGATTATAAAGTACCCAAACAAACTACTGAAAGAACCTCTTTGCTTCAACACGGTGTTTGGGATAGAGGCTTCTGGGACAGTTTTTTGTCGTTTAAGTAGAGTATATCAGCATGAAGTAAGCAAAGTGCATCGGATATCGGCATCCCTGGTTTCACAAAAGACGACGAGAATGATAGAGAAAGAAATCCCATTTGGAAATAACCACATTTTTCACACTACCAAGAACCAATAAATAGCTCGGAAGCAGAATGAATTCACAAGATGAGTGAAAATTTCATCACCATTCGATGAGCCGGTCAACACGTGACCACATGATGTGGTTTTCGTGAATGAACGATGAGTGGCGCTATGTCCCGTCTAAGTGAGAGCTAATCGCACTGCCGATCAGCCACTGTTGGACGAACGGTCAAGTGTTCAGAGAAGGACGCGGGTTCGAAATTCCCCCGAGTTTCGTGAGATACGCACTGCTAACGACCCCAAGTAAGGATAGAACAGCTTTTCAGTATAGATAATCCTCACCTACAGGATGAAATCTCAAATAAGGAAACAAGGTCACAGGACCAGCTAAAAGCAGGGCCGACTTTTAGCGAGATATGTAACACGCAGCCAGGATATGAGCCCTCGTCCTGTGATTTGTTTACGGTCATAATTCAGATGTGAGCATTACTGTTATGGGCTATCCCCGTTGTGCCGAAAGAGGAATGGAGCATGCATCACAGATAGCCCCAAGCCCGACTAATGTATTTCATTCGATAACCTTGAACTGAATAGCGCTCGGATATCCAAGGCAAGTTGAATGAACCCCACGGTATCCCGGGGAGTTACTTCAGCGAAGTGGAGCAGTCGAACGGAACAGGATCCCTGTTTAACGTGACCCATCGATAGCTTGGACCAATGGAAAGATGCTATTTCCTACTTGCTGAACTTCAGATGTGCGAACTACCCTAAGTGAGCAAGCCAGCGTATGGTTGGATCTAGAAAAGAGCAGCCAAAAGAGTGCTTTCCTCCATAGTAGGACACATTAGGCGAGCGTAGCCGGTTCAAACGAAAATTCATACCCGAGACCAATTAGATGACCAATACTAAACTTTTTTCTGAATTAATCCGAATGCGACGGTGTCGTTGTTACTGGGAGACGGTTTTTATTTCATAATAATGGCAACTGAAAGTTGATAAAGTGAATCAACAGTGATTGCTTCCGAGAACTGACTGCCTTAGATGATTCTTTAATTCAAATCAACCTGCCTTATTGCAGTATGAAGTTACTTCGTCCTTTCTAGGAATCGTCCAAAGCTCGCATCTCGGGAAGCACCACTACAACTTACTGACGAATAAACAGGCTTTGCAATGATGTGTTGATGCGAAGGCTATCGATCTATTCAGCTGTAAAGTAAAAGGCACGGTCTTTCTGGAATTGGCCCGTATGCCTGTGTCATAGTCAAAACGTCTTTCCATTCCTCCCCATGTGGCAAAACCATTCCACAAGTACGGCAGATCTTCTGAGGCCTTGACAGAAAAGTGCACAATGAATCTACCATGAAGATGATGTGCTTAGAAAACAGTGTCGATATATCCCTGAGAAACCTGAGCCAACTGAGTATTTGGGCTCCCCCAACAGAGGTTACTGAACCAGTCGCCTGCTATCATGTTCAAGATCAAACCAGTTGCTACGATCCTAACGTGTATATTTTACTTTCCATACGTAGATGTTAGGATATGCAGTTGATTTCAGATAAAAAATCTCAATATTCCTTTTTTCAGTTATCGTCAAATCACTAGGCAGTTGATCGCCTAATTTAATCAATATACACTAATTATACTCACTAGTAGAGGTAAAAAAAGCTGAAAATACCAATAAATCATGGAAGTTTGATATCTTACACATGTCAGTCAGAATATGTAAACATACAGTTTCATACTCACTTGGGTCATCTGGAGCTAAACACACATTCGCGAACCAAGTTTGTGTTAATGTAGAACTTGAATGAATCGCTGCCCGCTAAGTTTATGTTATCCTTATATCACAACTCACTGAAAAAGCGTCACTCACTATCTACTGCTTAGAAGTTACGGTTAACTGAATCGACACAACCGAGAATATGACAATGAACGGTCGTCCTACGGAAACGTAGCCATCGAATACCCAAGAGTGTGTATCACAGGCACTGTTGGTTTTGGGAAACCACGTGGAAAAAAGGGTCGAGAATATGACCAGGGAGAACAGCCAGCATCCCAGCAACCAGCCCAGTGACCAGTGGGTTACCAAGTTATCTGGCCCTAAGCACGGGTTATAGGGTTCTGTTTCTAGCATTCAAATGTGTGTTACTAAAAACCTGGAGAGTACTGGAGAGTAATTCACCAATTATTCTATTGTCTAACAGTGAAATATGGGTCTTCTTGACCGTACAGGACGCTTTCGGGAGACGCCACCGTTGAGTGCTGTATACAGATTGCAAGAAGGTCCGAATTACACCCCGAAAATACAACCGTTTCCAAATACTACGTAGATGATGCGCCGGAGTTAGGGGAATAGTGGACAAATGGTTTGGCCTGCATGAAAAACAGAGTATTATTGTGGAGTATTAATGCCTGCTGATAAAAGTTTACGTTTTACAAGCATGGTGCGGTTGGGCGGCGTTTGTTCGATGATGTCCTTTGTAGTAAACTTTTCCTTCTCTTTCAAGACGAAAGGTCTGAATAGTTGAAACGTGGTCATTAGAAACGGGCTAGACCTTAAGGGAGGTAAACATGTGCAGCTTTTACTCATATAATCTCGTGACAAAAAACGGAAATTCGGTTGTACGACATTGCAATTGCTGTAAAACCACTTGAGATACGTTTCTCTATCTTCAGTAAACTTGCTATATTTTTCACATTTCAATTTCTGAAGCACAGACGACCAGTAATGCATTTGGTTCGTCAGTGAGGGTGCAAATCCAACCAGCGAGAAACGTTCGACTTACAAGAGCGAAGTGGTAACGTAGACATGAATAAAGCGTAATTTCCGTTACTCTTACGGACCCGTAACTCAGGGCCTTTTAGCGGACACTCCAATTTCATTGAATAACGAGTCAACCGAGTATATTTGCAGTTCGGAGCCGTTTTAAAGCCAACTTTATGTCGTCAAATAAAAGGTAACGTCTGTTGTTCTGTTAATATGTTTGTTAAAACTGCGGAATCCTTATATTCAAGCTGCTGAATATTCTCACGAGGAACTGGAGTTTCTGACACAATACTCTGACGGGCTGATAGTTTGGTGGATAGGGATGGATGAACTATGTTTTTAATTAGTTGGATTACGTGGGAGAAAAGTTAACCAACCAATGTGCGGTTGTTGCCCCAATTATTTATAACAAACAATCAAATCATGTTAGCCGAGCACTTCAATTAAAAAAAGAACGTTTATTTGGGACTGGAGGATGCATCACCTACAGAGAACATGTTAGCGAAAACAAAGCTTTCATGGTTATTTGTCTGTCTAACGGAAAAGTGAAATCATAGAATTAGCGAAACGTCAAACATCTTGGGGTCCGGCAATAATCTGGACACAATAAGGCTTGGTTCACTGAGCAAGGATTGCTACCGAGGATGATTCCGGTATGAAGAGGAATAGTTGTGATAGGGCACTGTTCTGTCGGAACCTGTTCTCGAAATAACGGTTACTACCGCTTTACTTTTTACAAGTCGGCATTCATACAGGACAACCGGTTTACTCGCATGATTACACGTCATACAACAACCGTAGATTTTGCTGAGCATCACCTGAATTGGTTTTATCGGTTTTCGATAGCACAGCATTTTGAAACGTGCTATGTACGTAAAATACGGATGTAAAAGAGGTTATCAGTTTCTGGCTTGCCTTCCAACGGCAAAGACATTCTTTCCACTAGTCAAGAGTATGTCACAATATAGACCTCCTGATTTCCATTCCAGGATTGCTAGCTTTCAGTGAAGCTAGTCTGATTAACCGAT
The DNA here is from genome assembly GCA_003604175.2 of Clonorchis sinensis. NCBI lineage: Eukaryota > Metazoa > Platyhelminthes > Trematoda > Opisthorchiida > Opisthorchiidae > Clonorchis > Clonorchis sinensis. Next base: position 158,622,868 of record CM030369.1, on the reverse strand, counting down.
TCTGACTTACCTGGCACGCAAAAAAGACTTTGACATAAGTTGTCAGCTTACCAATAAGGCAACAATCAAAGCTGGTTAGCCCACAGTGTGACAAGATCTGTTCCACTGATTTGATCCTAACGAAAGTGCAAACTGATTGCTTCTAGTACAGCGGCTGATTTAGTATACACAAAAATGCTGGCACCCAGAAAATCCTGTCTTTTATATTGCCCCATTCAAATGGATAGACAAAATACATTACTTTAAATCAAGAATGGTTAACAGTAGTATTACCTACAAATAAAGCTGATCTTAAAAGAAATGTTCACGGTAGTCAGATACCACAGAAAGGTGATTTTGAATCATTCACCCGAAGTCTACCTACGTTAAAACTGTATGCAGCGTTCTGTCAGCGTTTATACGGACGCATATTGAAAGAGAATTTGGGGTACTTCGTGCGATGGTTGGTCCTGGCGGAACAACTTTGATAACCCGAGCCCAGGAAACAATCCTTCTGTTAAGACCATCCTTTATTATCAAAATCACTCCTTGTTGAGACTGTGAACTAACACACAGTTCTTTGGTTTTGGAAGGGGATTCGGGTGTCGTCACATTATCACAACTAGGTGGACTGTTGAGAGATCGTTGAACACCTTCGGGTGGTGATCAGACCTTACACTGGTATGGCTTCTAAGGTTGTCTGGTCAGCTTGTGCAATGTTATCGGATACCAGGCTAGGTTGGATTGCTACTGTTTACGGGTATCAGAAAAAAAGAATGATTTGTAAAAACTACTTACAGTACTTTGGATGGTTGGTATGCACTCATGCGACTTGTTTGGCTCACAGTACACACACTTTTAGTGCACAATAGTTAGAGTAGTGGCACTAGAAACCAGACAACTACTGGGATTTTCTAATAGGAAGTGGAACGATAATATTGCTTACCTATAATATTGTGATTCACCGTCCCCACCTGGCATACTGAAACGAGCTCTGTAGTTTGAGAAGTTGCTGAAAGTCGGAGATAAAAACGATGCAAATGTGGTCGTCGACGGATAACGCCATTCTAACATCACAAATCACTGACATATGGGATGAAATATCCTAAATTGTTTCTGTTTCTGTAAGGTATTGGGAGCTGCAGACTTGTGATTCTACAATATTTCCTGACATCGTTATCATCGGCGTACATTACCCGTTTCTATCAGGGCAGCAGCCTTAGGAATAGCTTTGGGCATGGTTTGCTACTGATCAGACTAGGGACAATTGTCACCAGTACCAACGACTTTTTTGAATGACTGGTTGCTTGCGTTGCATCCACTAGTAAGGAAATATTTTAACTAGCTGACTCCCTTGTTGTACGTGCTTGTTAAAGCTTACTACCAGAAGTGTAAGAAAGACGAGTGCAGCATTGGACGCATAGTCGCTCTTCAATCTGGGCTTCATCATTTAAACGTAGGTGCTGTGTTCATTAAACCTGGCCTCCTGGCAGCCAATTGAAGGAGACCTAACACCTTATAAAGGACAAGACTTGAGAATAGGTCCAAAGACGACTATTTTTAAGAAACCTTACACGCGTTGTATGACTTAAAGGTCTTATTTTGAACAAAGAAAGCAACTGTTTGTCGTCTCCGGCTTACTCTGATGGCTTGTGCAGAGAAATGAAAGTAGGAATTCACGTTGTCAAAACTTACACAGAGGACTTGTCTGAGTGTCAAAAGTACTAAATAAAGAATGCCGTAGTATCCAAACGTTTCGACTAAACAAGCACTGATTTTCATGCAGAGTGCACGCTTTCACCTTTCTGGAGATGAAAAATTTCACTGTTTTTTGAATTCTTTCACAATATATGTTACCCAGGACAACATTATTCTCTCCTTGAAGACTCCACTCTGGCAACCATCTACTTCTGATAATGAGGTAACGCTCAGATAGGTCACAAAGGATCACAGAGTAGGGGACCCAAGAGATCTCAGCCAGTTACAGGTTTGAGGCAGAAGACCGATGCGCGTATTCATCCTAACGACAGCGAAAGTTAACTCGATGACCGCGGACTAAGTAGAATTTATCCGGAGTAAGTTTGTTGCAGTTATTCAGTGGCGTACCATGCATAGATGAAAAATGAAAAAAAGAAAAAAAATATAAAAACAGCTTCTGCTCACACAGGAACTGACCAATATACTGATGAAATTCAAGCACAAGATATCGGAGATGACTTCTGGCAGTGATAACGTGGTATTATCTTTTCGGCCTAAGATCACTCAAACTCATTCGTTGGTACAAACCACACCGTAATTCATCCAAAAGACGACGTCTTCAAAGAAACCTCCTGCTTGGAGCTGTTTTAAGCCTAAAGGTTCTGGAAAACAGGAACTAACTGCATAAAGTAAATAGGCAAAAAATGCAAACAAAAAGGTCTGTAAGAACTCCGAGCAAAATAACCTCATAGAATGAGATTTTTATCAACTTTGGGTATGTAGTTTTCAAGAATCTGCGTGGCATCAAACCCTACATTTGCCCTGTAAGCCAGCAATCTGCATAAGATATGATGCAGTTCGTTGGTTGTTAGGGCCCCTATGAAGCTCTTTTATATAATTTGTAAGTAGACGTTTTCATGACCATTACTGATGGGGCGGTAAACAATAGTTTTGCTTTCGACTTTGGTAAAAATTGGTGTGTACAACAGGAATTAAATCTCCAGGTTGCTTAACCACGCTGACCACAAGGTAGCTCTTGAAATGTTTAAATCCTTGATGCTACACTTTACTGAAGTGCTTTTATCAAAGTGAGAGTTTGGGAGTGGTTTTTCGGGCTCTGTGGCTCGCCCCACTAGTGATCCGTTCAAATTGGCTAAACATCGATTCCAAACCAAAAGCAGGGTTGGAATGAATCAGCACTGGCAGGCTGGGCGAATAAGAATAACTTAGGGATTCAAAGGTCACGGTGGTGGTGAAGTCCAACCGGTGTTCAAAGAACTGCTAAATTTGACCCACTCAACCCCGCACTGACGATTTACCTCGATTGGTAATGAAACGTTTGCAATCCAACTGCCAAGCTCGGCTAACAGACCAACAATCAATCAGTGCACCCGGGCTACCTATATTCCACAACATTGCCACTGCTAAATTTCTTCTGCCGCATCAGAGCAACAAACCTAGTCATGGAATTGTATTCAATTGTGTGAGTCAAGCAGCTGATAATCCACTGGTATTTATCTCTAAATGTTCCGATTCTGCATAAGAATTTGTGTTGATAATTTATCAAAGAGTTGTTAAATTAGAAGTGATAATGCCAGGACCCGTCCTTATCTTATGTCAGTCGATTAAATGTTTGATATTTTGTTTTCTGTTCATCATCTGGATTCGCAAACAGCTGTGTAGTATTGATTTAATAAACCGGTGCAGTGAAAGCACAATTGTACACAAGGATATTATTCGAATCTCGAAATACTCGGGCAAAAAGATGTTTAAGTTGAACTACACTTACTAGGCTTGTTCGTGATTCCCCACGGTAGTCATATACGGCACAGCGGAGGCAATCGGTTCTATTTGCTTCATGAATATGTCACCGAATCGAGAATTGTTCTGCAAGGGATGATAACCGAAAAATGGTCTTCTAAATAGAGAAATTTCAAAAGTATGTACTGACTGGGTTTCGTTTTATTGTCACTGATAACACGAATTGTCTGTGGTTGCTATTTTCCGCCTTCTAACTGTTTTGTTTTAATTGACTGCTAGCAGAAGTTCACACCCTTTTGAACTCGGCTTTTAAATGTAAATGAAAAGCTATTTTGTCAGTCAAGTTACCGAATGGCGAAAGGGTAAGTGGTGTTCAAAGTATAGGGTTTGTTAGGTTTTTTGTCGTTGTCGCGCTATTCTTCAAACGGACAGGGGCTTGGCACCGAATCTAACAGTTCCTGGGCATCTGACGGAAGATAGACAAAATATTGGCCATTAGTTCACCCAGGCTAAGCAACAAGTTATCAAGTTATGGTGGCTAAATTTAAACACTTCACCTCTAGTAATCATGCGATCATGTCAGAATAAAAAGATATACAGGACGTCAGAAGTTCCTGATTAGTTTGTTTCCGTTCAGCATACCGAAAACTTAATCGGTGTCTGAAGAAATATGAAATTTGTACACTCAGCGGTATTGAAAACGTGTTCTTGGTTCAGAAGGGATGACTTTTTCAGCAGCAAAGATGTAAGATTTCTTGATCATAGAATGACCAAGGATCGCATCTAAATTGCGGCTCTTGACGGCCCTCCGGCTGGTGTAAATTTCTGGGTTGAAGCTGTTCATTTGTCTTTAAGCCTGAAAATAGGTAATCTTGAAAACTCATCTCCTCAAGTCATTTTCTCCGCGTTTTGTGGCCTTGTTCTGCTTTTCCAGAACCGCCAAGCTTTGGAATTCTCCACCTCTTTCCAGTACCCCCACCTTTTGATCTCTAAATTTTCGAGACTTGCATTAACATGCATTTTAATAAGCCGACACCCAAAGATGAGCTCTACTAAGAAAAAAAGCAGGAATTCACTAACTCCCCGTTTGGGTGTTTACCAATTAGGAAAGGAGGTCCGTGCAAACAAGGTTGCAATTTATGTACAGATTCTACATGTGTTTTGTTTCACCTTGCCTTCAATCAGTATATTTTCTACGAGCATTTGCGGCAGTAAGTCTTCCGTTCCTGCGTGTGATAAAGGCGCTGTAAAGAGCGTTGTGTACAGCAGGCTCTTTGTGAGCCCTATGCGTTCCAGTATGCATTTTGGTTTACTTCTCTTATTTTAAATAATGAACCATCCAGCTGTTAAGGTAAAGAATGCTTATATTAAGATCACTGTTGGTCTTCATAAGAACGCCTAGCGACCGTCTTTATGGGGACGTGATGGTCGTAAAGTGCCTACCATGTGACGCTCATGCTGTATTGTATGAGTATTTTTCCCGAAAAACCTTCCCTGGGCAAGCGATGTGTAAAAATAACGATTGCGCAATTGAAGAAATTTTGAACATTACTAATAAAAGGCATGTTTACTCACAGTGTCCATGTCGTAGGCAAAATCACCATTGTGTATAATTACGTCCAAATTGTCCTCTTCTTTTATTTCGCGTACCAACTCTGGAAGAGCCAAGTTGTTTGTAATACCCATGTCACCGAAGATCGCCAAACGCGGGGACCAGAATGGATGATCGGGTAGGGCTCGGAATGTGAACGTTTTAGACCATGAACTGCCATCGCCGCATTTATAGTCTACCAGATAGGAAGGGGTTTGTGATAAACACGACGATGTTTCTTCCTCTTTGAGGATAAAAAAATCTTACAATTTCATAATATCGGAAGATGACATACTTAAAAAGATTAGTACCTTTTTCAAATTGCCTGTGCTGTCGGCAGCGAGGGTGAATTTACTGTTTTCCCATAATTAATCAAATAAAAGTAAGTGCGTGAGAGAATCTTAAAGTGCAGCGCGCACATTAGGAACGCCTGTCTGTGCTTGCTTTTTTTGTCTGAACTACTGAAAACAGGTAGACGGGCGGGTTCCGGCCGAGTTCCATTTCCCCGTTTTATACGCTCTAATATCTGGGAAACGGATATCAGTGGTGCAACGGTATCTACTACTGAGCTACTCTTTTAATTAGAAAGGTGCTTTAGGTGGATTCTGAATCCGAATGGGAGAACGTTTACCTAGGAAACCAGGTAAGTGTAATGTTTTACTGATTGAAACAGTAAACGTAGCTCTGCGACTCCGATTTAAGTACTGTTTGGTAGCAAGAACGCTAGTTTTTGACGTGTTCACTGGAGCTGTAAACGTCAGCCAGTACGAAGCAAATAAACAGTCAGATATTTTGGTCACAAAGACTGGCCGTTATTTCACTAATGTTTATAGGTTTGAGCGTACACGTTTTCGAAGCATTAGTCTATTAACCGACTACCTGTTGATTTTCCGTCCTGTGTACCGATTAAGTGCATCGCGATCGAATTGGTATTGTTGCTGTTGCTGAGCGTAATTGCGTAAAACGAGTGTAATTCCGGAAGACACAAATAGGCTGGAATACCCTCAGAGGGGGCTGTTGGCCGACTTTATCACGGTACCCTCACAGCTATGACTTTAGCTGAGCTAAAAACAAGCAGTTTTCTCATCTTTATGTTTGAATGCATTATCGCATTTTCTAATTACGACATCTGCTGAAAACGAACCATTTCACTTCTACAGTAAAATGAGGATATTTGACCATATTCATTCTGTCAGTGAAGCCAACTATGTTGAAAGGCCGGGAAGCAATTTACAGCTGTTTTATCCTTGTTGGGAATCATCAGAAGTATGCATCTCACAAAACTCGGAGAGGTTCGAGTCCACGACCGTCCGGTGGTTGAACGCATAACAGTTTGGTGAAGAGTGGCTTACCAGAAGTTCGATTACTTCTCACTGGGACAGGACGTAGCGTCACTCATTCTTCAATAACGAGAAACCACATAATGGGGTCACGTATTGACTGGCTCCTTGAGTGACGACTTCTCGGGGGGAAGTTTTTATGAAACTATGACACAATAAGCAGCTCAGGAAACGGATAATTTCATTGGATTGTGAAACTCCCTTCGTGGATTCGAACCTTTTCGAGTTTCGTGAGATGCGTACTGCTGATGATCCACAACGATGAAGCAGCTGTGAAGTGCTTACCGACTTTCCAGCATAGATTAGGTTCACTGACAGAATGAAGCCCCTGCTGAGCACTTTAGTTTTAACCGATACTCAGAAGGTATAATTACGGAAACAAAGCACATTCTAGTTGAAACTAGGATAAACCTAAACTATACTTTGATGCGCATCATTAAAAAATGTTATTTGGCAAGTCCGAATTTTTTGATAAAGGCCGAAAAGTTTAATTGAGCTAATGTTACTGATGAATTCATCAGGAGGCACCCGGAAATGCGTCTTTCATGTTCGGATATTGAGACGAAGCGAGTCTCAAAGTAAGACATGCCTGTGTTTGGCAGGTTTGACAGTTTCTTCCTCAAGGACTGTTTTCAAACCTACCAGAAGCCCGCCCTAGCACCGTAAATGTGGTCTTTCACGAGTTCAAAGGCCATTCCTCGACTATGCGTATATCCATTCTTAGGAATGTCACTTATTCCTTATGTTTTGGATTGTCTAAACAGCAAAGGTGGTTGTGGATTAAGAAGGACAAAACGACGACAGGGTACACGTCGTCTACAGTTACGAATGCTGATTTTGGAACGTTGAAGGAGTGACATTTATTTCTGATATCCCATTGATAACTTGGCCAATGAGCAAAGCAGTTACACCGCAGCAGAATTGCGGGCAGAGCAGCCTCCTACTGCCATTTTTTCTGCTTTAAACGAAATCTGGTATTGCTCTGGCGAAAGTTTCTGGGAGAAAAGCGCCTCAAAAAGTATTCACAGTTAAACCGAAACGCGACGATACTGATGCAAATTCAGTAAGTCAGGGTGCACCTCCTCTGTAAAGGATGCTAACAAAGTACATTTACTAGCAGACTGCAGCACACAGAATTTCAAACCATGCAGTACACGCTTGACTAGGACGCTTTTGAAATTAATTAAGGATTTCCCATGCCATTTGATACAGCCAAATATTTCTGAATTTAGAAGTACCTTCATGCCTATTACAGCTGAGCAAACTGGGCTCTGTGGGGTAACGTTATCTCAACACGGTATTGATACCAAAATCCACGCAAATATTTTCACGAGACAAAGATTAGGCCCTAATCCAAGGGATGAAGGGATTGGCAAAAGTGAAAAATTCGTCATATTAGTTCATTCACCCGCGATGTTTTTCTGTTCACCAAATCAAATACCTTTTTGAAGTTAAAGAAAGAGACGGGGAGCATTTAAATGTGTTCATTGCATTTCTCTCAGAGTGGGGAACATTCGACCAATGACATTCTGTGCGTTTTATAATGCACATTTTATCCGGAACGATTTTGTTCACACTGGTCTCAGTTGGACGATTCGCCTGTAAACCATCACTGCAAAGTAACCTGAATCTCTGGTTGTTTCATCCTTCCTGTCAACTTGTTTCCCATCCAGATAAGACCACTATTACGGCTTGTGCGTTGTACCGTGGGACTAAATGAAACAAGTTCACCCTAGGGTACACCTCCAAAAACCCGAAATGATTAGGTAAATGATCTGCCCTTTCTGTTTACTGTTTTTAGAGTACAAGGATATCACTCATATGGACCCTTTCTGGGATTCCGTCCATTTGACTTCCAACGAGCGACTCTGAAGTCTGAACAAATGGATTCTGGCTTACCCAGTCGGGATTTCCTGAGTTAGTTGGGAGCATCAAGTTTCAGGTGCGTAGGCATCAAGGAGCTCTGTATGAAGGTGATGATGTGCAAATAAGAAAGTTCCTTCAGTTCGGTGCATTACTATTCATTAGTCAGTCCAAGTCAACATGTAGTGATGTTCAGTCGTGTGGTAGGATTCGTCTGGGTCAGCCTCATGACGATTTTTCGGCACTCTGCTGATAGCTGCATTCATCTGCTCGACCATGAAAAATATCACAACGCAATTATCCGATTCCTCCACCCAAGTGCGGCTTGGCTTTTGTCCGTTTTCATTACAGACCATTGTCTTCCCATTTACTTCAAAAGAGTCCAGACAGAGTCCTTTACGAGTTTGCTCAATTTACTTTAGAGTTTCACCTTTTTGAGGCAAAAATCTACAGATCGCAATATTGTGCATCATACAAGATGGTTTATAGCTTAGCAAGTACAGCCCATGGCTTCTATTATCAGAACTTCTTTGAAGTCTTTTTTGGCAGGGAATTTGTCAGCAGTACGTTTCTGTTTCGTTTTTGAGTCAAACTGCAACATTTGGGATTTCTAACTTTGAACGATTTATGGCGATTGAAAGGCTGTGTGCAATAATTATTCGAGAGCTGTCTTTTACTAGCCTATCTCCAGATGTACCAAGTTCCTATTCTTTCTATCTATCTATCTATCTATCTATCTATCTATCTATCTATCTATCTATCTATCTATCTATCTATCTATCTATCTATCTATCTATCTATCTATCTATCTATCTATCTATCTATCTATCTATCTATCTATCTATCTATCTATCTATCTATCTATCTATCTATCTATCTATCTATCTATCTATCTATCTATCTATCTATCTATCTATCTATCTATCTATCTATCTATCTATCTATCTATCTATCTATCTATCTATCTATCTATCTATCTATCTATCTATCTATCTATCTATCTATCTATCTATCTATCTATCTATCTATCTATCTATCTATCTATCTATCTATCTATCTATCTATCTATCTATCTATCTATCTATCTATCTATCTATCTATCTATCTATCTATCTATCTATCTATCTATCTATCTATCTATCTATCTATCTATCTATCTATCTATCTATCTATCTATCTATCTATCTATCTATCTATCTATCTATCTATCTATCTATCTATTTATCTATCTATCTACATATCTGTCAAACTAACTAACTATCTACTAATCTTTTATTTCGCACCTCCTAGTGTATGGGTGTTTTCACAATGGAAGTAAGAGCGGATGCTTAGTGGTTAAGGTAAGTAGATAGCTAAACAATCAACCAGTTAATCGGGCTATCGCAACCAATAAGACGATAAATGATGACAAATGAAGGCATCTTGAGATTAAGGCCGAAATGACTCATTTCGGGGCTGAAGAGGATCATTTTCCTGTGGATAAATAGTGCTAACGAGGGATTCCGCTGGATCTGTTTTTTGTAGTATTTAGCCGCTTGTGCCACAGACAACCTGATGTTACAGCTAAAAGATATTCCGGATGCTTGAGCTGTTTCCCAGATAGGCACAGTTACTATTAATTATTTTTAGATGAGATGAATTTATTCGAGAGTTTAGCTCCCTGTGTGCACTATTTAGTGATAAAAGTAGAAAGTAAGCTCGCTGAAAATTGCAAGATTAGGCCCTTCTGATAGGACTAAAACACCGAACCTAGAAATGGACCATCCAGTGGCTTCAACCAGCCTCATAAGTCGTATCATCCAAGCAAAGTAGCATTCTGACCCTTGAGTGCTACTTTGCTCTTTGGGGTGGCAGACACCGCAGTCCGCATTTGCCAAAGTACAGTTCTGCTTGTTAGATTAGAGTTTATAGGTCGATGAGTTGTGCCCCCAACTCGCAACTATTAAGCTAATTCAACCTGACGACTAATTACAACAGTTCAGTTAGAGATTTCGCGTTGGGGCAAACTGTTGGGGAGAGCGTTGTGGACGCGAGTTACGCATAATAGTGCAAATTATCATTCAAAAGATCTGAAAACGCAATTTCGACGCAACACTTACAGTAGCGATGTCCGTGTAGAAGATCTGTTAGAGTGACCCGATGGTTATAAAGTACTCTCCTTTCCGTTCCACCATCTACGTACGTAGAACGGGATCCAGAAGCAGTTTGCGACAAGAGTTCACTTGTACCGTACAGCACAATGGATGCATTGGTTGGAAGCAGAGTGACCCAAGTAACGACAATGATATCAGCTCGATCTGAAAACAGACCGAAAGTTGTGCAATAGTTATTGGGCAACAAGGGATCACACTATAAACACAAACTGGTAGAACTACTTCATTGTGAAAAGTTTGTCTTTCTCTAAGTCTTAGTGCGGCGCAATGGTGTGTTCACATGTTCTAAGCAGCCACCTACATTGTTCAAACCATTGCGTAAATGAGTGTGAAGCAGGAATTCTCCAAAGAAACACAAATGGACGTTGGTTCCCTAACCAACAGGTATTCTTATGCTGACAACTATCATTATCCCGACATTGTATGTAAACACTAATTGCGCTTCAGCCTTACTGGAAGCCAGTCCTCATGAATGGGAAATATTTTAGCATGGAGAAACATACCGCCAAGTGCCAGGTGCACCTGTTCAGGTGCTGCCTCTTGCGACTTTGCACAAATAGACCTCCAAAGAAGCAGGAGCCATAAAAGTTGCGACATGTTTCGCGGTACTCAAACCAGGTAGACTATTTATGTCAAAAAGCCTGATATGTCATGTGCTCCAGCTGCATCCGATTACACAGCCACGGATTAGTGTGCTGATCATGTTCATCTGACCGCTAAGTTTCGACCGAATAGCACTGGTTTCACAGTTACGATAGGTTGTTCGCGTACACTTAACAGTGCCATCAACTAACCTGGTTTTGCACCAGTTGGATAAACAAATAAAAGGTGGGTCACGAGGTTCCATCGGACCATCAAGTTGAGTGTACGAACGATGGACCGATGAACATACAGCGTCTCACTGCAGAAAGTGACAGACAGATCAGTTATCACTTGACTTTTCTGCTGACAAATTCTGATTGTTGACAGTGTGGTATACTCAAACTTGTGGGCCATGCATTTTTCAAGTTCCAACTAAACAGAGGCACAAATGTAAACGTCTTGGTGAAATCTTACAGGGGGTAAGTAAATACGGATCAAACAAAATTGTCTAATGGCTAATGCAGGTTGTCAGAATTTATCTGGTTACATTCTGGTTAGATGTTCCGCTCGTTCATTAATCAAACAGAACTTATTGACTAGGAGGGTTATATTAACGCAGAAATGCGTACCGTTCCAAAAACGCGGCGACTAATTTCATATGACCCAGTTTCTATCGAGATAATTATCACGGAAGAGGAGTATGAAATGACCAGAGTCATGTTTTTACAGCAGTGCTGGCAACAAACCACAAACACTTTCCCTCCGGATCACAGGCGCGTTAAATCAAAACTGCATTCTTGGTAGAGGTTTGAGATAAGTCTCAAATGGAACATTTAAATGGAAAAATTGCTTATGATTTTGAAAGCTATAAAATTCAAGCGGTGAATAAGAAATCACAAAAGCTTATTTGTTGTCTGTAGGAAGTTAACCATCCTGTGTGGTTTTTACCAAGGCGCTGATAATATGACCCATATATTCGACGTATTCTTTTAAGGAATATACCCTTACCCGGTTGTTCTCCTTCAACTGGGTTTCACCTAATGTGTTTTCACAACCTCACTGGAGATCGCAATTCAACAAATCGGATATGAAAGAAGCTGGTCGTGATCCACCCACGTGTCTCTAACCATAAGCGCGCATTAGGTTTGTGCGTATTCAGCACGATTGTAGAACACTACCTGGATGCCCGATATATATATATATATAATCAGGGTTTCTGAAACAGACGGGATTAAGAGTGCAAATTTCCTCCCGTTGCATAGCTCATCGCATTTTAAACCAATAGCAGTTGACTATCTTCTCACGGGAGTTTCGAGTTTCCATTTGGTGACAAAGTACTGCATCCTCGTCAGCATCGCTAGAAGCAATACACCATAAATACATAATGGTTCTTAACTGGTAAACCTACATTATCTACATTCCTGTCAAACCAGGAATGTAAATAACGCTGATCTCTCAAGTGGGACAGGCTAGGAGTTAGAAAGTGCCAGTGGAGGAAGATTGGAGACGTCAGCCATCGCATGGTTTTGCCTAAATTCCCTGCTGTATGCAGTGAATAGGGAAAGCACGTAAAGGTCAATGTAAGATAAGCGTACTTTTATCTTCCAAGTTCATGGTTGTCTGTAGGTGAGAAACTGCCAGGGTACCTCAACCTAGAAATAAAATTAGTTGGGGCTTCAAACCGGAGCGTTTGGCTCAAAAGCTTGGCCGGCAGGTGGTGGTGGTTGGTCCAACTCTACTCGAGTGGTCCAAATCTTAAGGAAATAAATGCCGGCACATTCAGTTGAAGAACATAAATGAGAGATTCACGTGAGTCTCCCGTGAAAACCAAATTGATTTGCAAATGAGTGTATTTGTCGCAAATGCCAACCTTGTTCCAACGCTCAACCTAGAAAGTCAGAAGAAACATCTACATTCCTGTCAAACCAGGAATGTAAGTAACGCTGATTTGCCAAGTGGGACAGGCTAGGAGTTAAAAAGTACTGGTGGAGAAAGTTTGGAGACGTCAGCCGTCGTACGTTTTTGCCAAAATTCCCTGCTGTGTGCAGTGAATAAGGCAAGCACGTAAAGGTCGATGTGAGACCGACATATTTTTATCTGCCAAGTTCATGGTTGTCTTTAGGTGAGAAACTACCAGGGTGCCCCAACCTAGAAATAAAACTAATTAGGGCTTCAAACCGAAGCGTTTGGCTCAAAAGCTCCGATGGCAGGTGGTGGTGGTTGGCCCAACTCTACTCGAGTGGTGCAAATTTTAAGGAAATAAATGTCAGCACATTCAGTTGAAGAACATCATAAATGAGAGATTCACGTGAGTCTCCCGTGAAAACCAAATTGCGTTGCAAATGAGTGTATCTGTCGCAAATGCCAGTTTTGTTCCAACGCTCAACCTAGAAAGTTAGAAGAAATTGCACGTCAAACCTCTTTCATGGTAGGAGGGACTATGCGAATTTTGAATGCACGTCCTCCAACACAGCTCAGTGGGTTACTGAGGCACGCAAACCTTTGTAACAGGATGAGGTTCAGTCTCTGCGACGGAACATTTGCACAATGTGCTATTTGCAAGGCACACTAAATATATACCACCGTTTGCCCATGTGACTCTAAAAAAGCTAAATTTTACCCCGAAACTATATGGCACAGGAATTCATTCTTCTGAAAATCATTTGTTTCGGTAAGTCAGTACATCTTCCTCGGTTGCTCATCATCTTTAAAGTGACTTATCAAGATACTCGCATGATTTGACTGTACTAAGATGACCATCGCAATCCATAGACAGTCAAATATAATTGACCACCATTATTTTGGTCTTACGTCACCAAAGCCGAATGAAGTGGGCCAATTAAGCTCTCTAGGAGCTGGAGTAAAATCGTTCTCTATACGGTTCAGGTGCAAATGCTGGCAATACACCAAAACCCACTTAGTGAGACGTATTTTTAAAAAAAATGCATTCGAAATTGGTATTGTTGTACAACGACACAAGCGACCGAAAAAGAAATGTTTATTGGTCTGGTACGTGACCTTTTCGCGAATTTTAAATTTCTGTCCCAGGGATATCTCGAAATACAGTTTTACTACTTACTGCTGATAATAATAACATTGCAAAGCGCGGTTGAGATTCACGAAACTGTGAACACAGTACCTTTAGCTGAATTGAAATTTAACAAGGAGACAACAACTATCGTAGAGTTTTCGGATCAAGTGCCATCTGTCTTGTTCGACTCAATTTGGCCATTTGCTTTTTGGCAAATGAAACCTCAGTTTCAGAACACACACTAGATCCTTTTGAATGATGTACTTCACAGGAAGTTGAATTATGAGGATTGTTTTGAGAATATGAGTGGAGCAGAACTTTTTCAATGTAGCTTCATTATTTCTACTGTTCTAAATCGGGTTGCATCACATTAGTCGAGTGCGCATAGTTGGTCAAGTCATTGAGTGATTGGACGAACAGTCTCGCCAGTTTATTTGTCCGTTCCACGGCTACACAAAGTTAATTGACACACGAGCAATAGTGACTGTTTATTTGACCTGGGTGTGCGAACCGGAGTGGTGCGGAAATGTTCCTTAAGCCTTCCAAACGGGTTAATATGTGGACAACAAGACGGCTGATTGTTGCATTCATCATATGCTGGTCAAGGTATTTTGGCTTGGCTAGTGATCAAAAGCCGGAACAGGTGCATTTGGCGATTGGAGGTAAGTTTCACTGTCTTCACCCTAGTATTTGGCTACTGGCCTCTCAATGGCCGAGAGACGAAACACAAACATTTTTTTTAAAAATTCAGCTTTCTAGAAAAACTTTCCGGGGAATAACACCTTCAGACTGAAAAACTAAACATGCTGGATGGCATTTTGCTCTTGAGAATAGACAGAGTCAATTCACTATCAGGAACATCTATGGTGACAAACTGCCTGCTAATGATTAGGTGGTGCATGTAACTATTTTTGGTTTGAATAATCCGTCAATCTAAACTGGGCTGGTATCTGACTGGCAAACCATATACAGGGACGAATTTGACAGCTGAAGAAACACCTTAGAGAAACCATCAAAACCAAACTGGCCTGCAACTGAGTGTATTTCGGGAAACTACGGAATGTTTCAACATTTTTCCACAGTTCGTTTACAGCCCGTCATCCAGCTCGCTCAACCAGCCTTATTGGCATAATTTACTGAGAATAGCGGAGGTGACCGTATTATTGATATTCTAATTTCAGGTAATGCAGGAGATAGAACAAGGAAGCAGACTGATACATAATTTTTCTGGCATTATTAAAGAACACTTTCCTTGCAATTTTTTGCATCGATATACTTTCCAGTAGTATTCTGGAGCTCGAATCAGGGGCATTTCAAGACATTTCGAGTGGTGACTCAGTGACTTAACCAGCTACCTATGATTTACAATTGAGTCTTCCTACTACGGAATTTACATTGTGCAGCTCGCCCGTGTTATCAGCTGTGTCTCATCTATTCATCGAGGAATCAACCATGGATTTGATAGATGCGTTCCGGTTGCGAGATTCCTTTTATGGTTAATAATAAAAATACTAAGATTCCTGCCTACGGCTAGCTGTCATTCTGAATAGGGCAAGAAAAGTGGACCTTTCGGGTGACTAACTCCTAGGATTTCAAGGTACTCTTTCCGATCTTCATGAGAATCTTAAGTCTTGCACAGGCCCGGATTCCCATCTTGAGGCGAAGGATTGTGGCAGTTACAATTCTAATGATTTTGGCGTGCAACTAATTTAGAGGCGCTGTAGATGTCTGCCTTTGGTTTGAAATATTCTTGAGGTCAAATCTTGACCATCTGATCAGATGGACGAGGGCTGACATCCATAGTAAGCTTTTTGACGACTCTTTTTTATTACTAGTTCATTCCCCGTCTGTTCAGCCCGCTATTTCGCGACCGAGATGTCACGGCTGGACGTCACATAGTAGAGGTCTTCCTCGTATGTTGGACAAGTAGGATCTAACTTCTCCTAAATCAGACCAGTAATGTGTCACTTTGCACTTTTCGCTCCCTTCCGCCATGAGGATGTTTTGCTATACAGAGGTTTGCTGTTTGAGTGAAGGTAGTTTTTTCAACCACAGGAAAGCACTATTTGAATATCGTATATTCCAGTTTGTGCATCCAACCTTGCACCGCAGCGGTGATTAACTGGCTTTTTTGGGTTTATCGTGGGTAGATTGCATCGCGCTTCCAACTTAATGATCCTGCAGTCCACCCCTGAAAACTTTAAGCAATCAGAATTAGAAGCATGTCAACGCGCTATCTACGTGCGTCTTTGGTAGTGGTCACTCTTTTCTTCACGTTTCACGTTGGGTACCGTCTATGCTTCTTAATAATGTTCGTACGCGTAATTAGCACGGCGGTTGAAGCTTGTTTTGCTGTTGCTTATACCCGTTTGTCCTGCGTACTTTGGGTTTTGAACCTTCGAGCAGTGCATCTATGTAAGTTTAATTCTATCAACTTGAAACACTGTGCTACTAGGGGAGGATGGCTGGGTACACACAGCTTTAGGTTCGTATCCTTGTTGTTAGAACGACTGCGGTCAATCTCTTTGGCTGGTTGACTATTTGGTGCGCAATCACGTATCGAGTTGTTTACATGGGTGTTGCGGAGCTCTCACCTATTCTTTTATCTGCATCACGATCTGTGCATCTAGGAGGCATCTCAACAGCATCAGTTAAGCGAAACTGACGATCCTATTGAAGTACAAGTGAAGTGTTTTCCGGAAAGGTTGGAGCAAAGGCGGGTGGAGAAGGATAACGAAGTACGCTAGACGGTCACTGGGACTCTCAAAAGTGATCTTTTTCGGAGTGCAGATCAGAGTTCGGCGTTCAGCTGTTCCACACACTGTTTAAATTGTTTTGTAGATTCAGGTTGATACGAAGCTAAACTATTTTATACCATCCAGGAAGTTCTTAGAAACGTTTGTAGTTGTTCGCGCCTTGGCCAGACAGAGAGCTAATAAAGCGCGATCTGACCGTTTAAATTGTTTTGCTTCCAATACTGAAACAAAATTCATGATTTCTTATTCTAACAGAGACAACATCTCAACTGACGGTCACTTGGGTGACTCAGAAATCCACTGCGGCTTCAATCCTGGAGTATGGTGTGAAAAATGTGTCCGATCAGCGTGCATATGGAACAGCATCCAAATTTGTTGATGGTGGTAAAGAAAAACGAGTGTTTTATATACACCGCGTTCGACTGCGAAAGCTTGAACCCAATTCTTTGTACCGTAAGTTTCATCTCATCTATGTGGCCGTTTTACTCTGAGAGTCCGAAGATTGAGTAAGCTCCAGTTTTTGACACGGCTTTCCCCGATTTAGCTTCGACAAATAGTAAGGGTACAGGCAATTCATCATGAAAGCTGCTACAAGGTGTACAGGAAAATCAGTTTTTCAGATTTAGATGAGGATTTTATCCCTAAGGGGCATGATGAGACAAGTTACTTCAGTTTCCTTGTTTCTCTTGAAGAATATGATTGATCTACTGTATTAAATGATTGGATAAATTACCATATGGCGCAAGGTCATCAGTGTCGTTTTGCTGTGCAGTCTAAAGCGGTGGAATTTGGACAGTTCATGCGTATGTAGGTTTATTATTTGTGATAAAGAGATCTCACAGTCATAAAGTTGTTGGCTTATCTCTCAAAATAAGGCTCGAACTATCGAGCACCAAAGTGATCCAGGTTCAATATAAGCAGATTCGATTGAAGTGTGGGACATAGATCTTATCTGAGCCTGAAACGGCACTTTGGAACCTACGCGCCTTTAAGTGATCAACGAAATTTTTCAAGCTACGGGTTGTTGCAGTCATTATGGCATTTACTAGTTAAGCGAGAAGATCACTTACCACCATTGTCTCAATTATGCGACTACATTGCTGAAAAAGTCTTAGATTTGGGTTTGTCACTTGTCTCAACGGGTTCTTCAAGAACACACGGCTGTTTTCCTAACAGTTTGTGCAAGGCAATCGCTGTTTTTCTTATTACGTGTACGAGCTTTTGAAGAGGCAGTTGACTGCGGTGAACACTTGGGGTTACACCTTTTTGGTCAGCTACCACCAGCTACTCCCACGTATGGCACTGAAGTTCTTCCGTATCAGACTGCACCATTCAGGTTGATACGAAGCTAAACTATTTTGTCTAACCGAGGAAGTTCTTAGAAACGTCCGTATTTGTTAGCGCCTTGGCCAGACAGAAGGCTAATAAAGCACGATCTGACCGTTTAAATTGTTTTGCTTCCAATACTGAAACAAAATTCATGATTTCTTATTCTAACAGAGACAACATCTCAACTGACGGTCACTTGGGTGACTCAGAAATCCACTGCGGCTTCAATCCTGGAGTATGGTGTGAAAAATGTGTCCGATCAGCGTGCATATGGAACAGCATCCAAATTTGTTGATGGTGGTAAAGAAAAACGAGTGTTTTATATACACCGCGTTCGACTGCGAAAGCTTGAACCCAATTTTTTGTACCGTAAGTTTCATCTCATGTATGTGACCGTTTTACTCCAAGAGTCCAAGCGATGATTAAGCTCCAGCTTTCGACACGGCTTTCCCCGATTTAGCTTCTTGGACAAATACTAAGGATAGAATATAACAGGCAATTCGTCATGAAAGCTGCTACATGGTGCACAAGAAAATCAGTTTTTCAGATGTAGCTGAGGATTTCATCCCTAAGGGGCATGATGACACAAGTTACTCCAGTTTCCTTGTTCCTCTTGAAGAATATGATTGATCTAATGTAATAAATGATTGGATAAAGTACCATATAGCGCAAGATCATCAGTGTCGTTTTGCACTGTAGTCTAAATCGGTGGAATTTGGACAGTTCATGCGTATGTAGGTTTATTAGTTGTGATAAAGAGATCTCACAGTCATAAAATTGTTGGCTTATCTCTCAAAATAAGGATCGAACTATCAATCACCAAAGTGATCCAGGATCAATATAAGCAGATTCGATTGAAGTGTGGGACATAGATCTTATCTGAGCCTGAAACGGCACTTTGGAACCTACGCGCCTTTAAGTGATCAACGAAATGTTTCAAGATACGGGTTGTTGCAGTCATTATGGCATTTACTAGTTAAGCGAGAAGATCACTTACCACCATCGTCTCAATTATGCGACTACATTGCTGAAAAAGTCTTAGATTTGGGTTTGTCACTTGTTTCAACGGGTTCTTCAAGAACACACGGCTGTTTTCCTAACAGTTTGTGCAAGGCAATCGCTGTTTTTCTTATTACGTGTACGAGCTTTTGAAGAGGCAGTTGACTGCGGTGAACACTTGGGGTTACACCTTTTTGGTCAGCTACCACCAGCTACTCCCACGTATGGCACTGAAGTTCTTCCGTATCAGACTGCACCTCGAACGCATTATTAGGAATAGTGCAGAAACAAACTGCTGTCGAGGGAACCATCAGTTATGAGAAACTCGGCTAGCCACCAAGGCCATCTGATCTTCTCCGAACCCTCAGTCTCCCGCTTGATTCATCTATACAACGGTTAGGTTAGGGTATTCCAACTAACGTTCACGTAAGGCTAGGTGACTTAGATTTCGGTCTCATAGATTGAAAACTGTGAACTTTGCCCAAAACTGTTAACCGATAGCGCCTCCTAGAGAGCGTTGTGGACACCGTGGAGATGACTTGTCTTTCTGGGCGTGACATTCTACTGAATAGGTTGCCGAAAACTCATCGATAGTCCACTGCCAGCTTATTCTCTCTAGGGCTCATTTAGCGGACTTGAACCCAAGTTTTTATCAACCATTTTTTCAAATTGAATGCCAAGTTACAAGGAAGTGACTAAATACACCCATTTACAAACTCAGTTACGAAACTCTGGAATTATGCCTACCTCCTGAGCCTCAAGAAGGCCGCAACTGGTAGTGGGTATTTGGCGCGTTTTCATGAGCCATCTTTTGTCAGGTAAGCTTGCTTTAATATCTCGTGTATCGTCCAAGTTGCATCATAGGACTGCCTTCGTGCAATACACGCTCTCTCTTCTTAAGACCAAAATAATTTCCAAGTGGGTGTATTTCAGCAGAATCTATCTAGTTTACAGGTGTGGAGACGGCGTTGTTTGGTCGGACATCTTCCAATTTCGCGTTTTACCTGATCATCCCTTCTGGTCTCCGAGGTTGGCTGTCTTTGGTGACATGGGAATCACAAGCAACTTGGCTTTACCAGAACTGATTCATGAAGTGCACGATTTGGACAGTTTTGATGCCATCCTGCACGTTGGAGATTTTGCCTATAATATGGACACGGTAAGCTTGACACTAAATTAAGTCCTCAAAGTCAACTGTTTGCCGGTCATGTACAACTCCACAGGGCCTCGTTTAATGATATATATATATCAGTAGTCGAAATCGTCTGTGTTGAAGGCGTGGAGGTTGAGTGAATAAGACGAACAAAATCAGCTAGTGTGGCGTGGTTAGTTTCGATTACTCGTCAGACTACAGTATCCTGTGCCATGCTATTATGTAATATGTGCCTGAATCGATAAAAAATGCAGTCTGTAGACTTTGAAGTGCACTTACAGGCTGAACAATCAGTATAAATATTGAATGACCCAGCTTATATATACACAGAGTTGGCGGGAAACGAGAAAAGCTACTGTAACAACTGTGGATGTCGTGGTGTGAAATTAACGCGATCTTCGCCTCGGTAAGCAGCACACAGAAAACTGTTAACTCAAAAAGCTCTTTTGGCGTTATGGGCTATTTCCACTTGGCGTCAGATTAACCGGTGCTTTGTCGGGGGTGCAGTTATAGCAGCAGCGACGTTCAGGTCGATTTAGTTCATTTAAGGATTGGAGGAACTGAGTATGCTCTGGTGAGCAATTTAGTCAGTGCTGTAATGCTGCCAAAGCCACTGTTGTCCTTTATTCCCACGGATGGGTCACAGTACCGTTACAAGGACGAAACGCTGGGTAATGTGAGGACCAATATCGGTTGCCAGTGAAAATGCACTTCCTGGGGGATGGCTTGATTCAGTGAGACGCAGCAGTTTAAAATCGCCTAGGCAATTTAGCAGTCATATTGCGGAGTACTTTGAAACTGCAGTGGTGAGGAATCGTTTTAATCAATAGTTGAACTGCTGTTTGATTACCACAACCCTGATATGGCTTTGTGATCGCTTAACAGGCTGGTAGTAGATTGATGAACCAGCCGGTTTAAACCAGTAGTAAACAATCCGCATTTTCTTCTGATTGGTGCACTACCAACTACAACCATGGTTAGAAGTAACATTATTTTTTCTAATACGGATTAGATCTCACAAATAAAAAGCCTGTTTGATCGAAATAATTCTTGAACCGGTTTGATTTCCCGGTGATTTCTCAAACCACTTTACCTTGCTATGTGTTCGATGTCTACCAACAGAGATAACTAATGCGGGCTCCAGAAATCCGGTACAAACGATTCGCAAACAATGATTTGTCATGAGTCCAGCCGTCGTTGCTGACTACCGCTACATTGTCTTACTTTGTGCTTGTTTCCGGCCAAAACAATCTAGTTCAATGGGTCTGTCGAAAATGCAAGAAAACCAAACTATGAAATTTTGCTACAGTCGTGAACTAATGGAAAACACGTGATACACCCGTGTGAATAAAAGAGTAAAATTACAAAAGGTTGGAGGTTGTCGGTAATCTCTTCGAATTTTTCAACCGTATTGCTAAAAATGACCAATTTTAATCCATAAACAGGAAACATACCAAAGGATTCACAGTACGTGCCTGCAGGAGATGAAAAGAGAAAAGCTGTCGTTCGGAAAAGACTACAGAAAATGTGGAAATATTTAAAGCATACAGATTAATTTTTCGAATCAAGGTTCAACTACATCGGCGGTTTTGTGTCATTATGTTTTCTCTCGTTTTGAAAATTTACGATTAATCATTTTGCCTTTCGTTTCTATTTTCAAGGCTTTGGGGCGCACATGTGCTGCAGATCCAAGTATCTGTCAATCTGTCCGTCACTTAGGTTGATAAGCACTAGCGTTATCTATTTAAGTGGCGTAGCTCACTCTTGACCGTCGCCAGTTATGACTCTTTGTTACCAGCTTGGAATCTTCACTGCTGGAAACCCATGCAGTATTCATGAAATAAAAGCTCATAACTATTGCAACAAAATTATAAATGAAATACAAAAAGGCTATCATAGTTGCGAGACCCGGCGGACCACGTATTTATTCCTTCACTAGGATGAACGTTTTGGCCCTTGACGCAACTGAGCTTCTGCACATTGTTGGTGTAGTCTCCTACACTGCAAGGGTTGGATTGCCCTGGCGGGGTTTTCCTTGGCTTGCCTTTAACCCAGGATCTGAAATAGTACATTCGATGATAACTTCATCAACCTAGGTGGAATAGCTATGTCTGTTTGTTTAATTCACAGAGTATCAAACGCTTTCTGCTTTGAGTTTTCCACTAGACGTGGGAGACATCTACTCATGTGGATGGGCATACTTTGTCTTTTTCAGTCTTCTGATAGCTTGAGTAAAGATGAGAGTATCACACTTCCGGGAATTCACTTATGTCTCTAAAAATTCAGTACTTCTGGGCAGAGTTTTGACTTTTGCGCGATTCCCATTTGAGCACGCTCATTATTTTTTCAGGACGGTGGACGATATGGGGATATTTTCATGCGTCAGATTGAGCCTGTAGCCTCACGTGTTCCCTACATGACAGCCGTTGGCAACCATGAACTGGCTTAGTAGGTTTACACATGTTTTACTAGATGAACCTTGTTGGATTTACTACCACCGTTTTTTCAAAAAAGTATTTTTTTGGGAGACACCGCTTGCTTTTGAAAACAGTTAAACATACTGTATTTTACATATGCATTACATCGGGTGCAACGAATAAGTGCGCTGGAAACACTGCAATAAAATAACTGAAACGCTCACCTCTGAATGTGGAACTACAAGTTCTGCTTGTTACAATATTTTTACAGTCATTTACGAACCAACCATTTTAAACATTCAGGGGCCATTTTAAGCTCTTGCTGAATACAGAGCAGTCTTGTCATTTTATTCGAGATCATAACACAGTGAGAGCAAAAACGTCTTTTAGAGCACCGGACACTAGCGGGGGTCCCACAGCAACACCATATAACTGAGTCGGAGAAATGGGACACATACTACCCTATTCACGACAACCGGTTTGAATGAAGAAAACGTGTTTAGAGAAATACACTAAGTTGCAAATCAATTTGGTTTTGTGAGAGACCCATCTGGAACCAAGCTGAAACTCCCGTTTTTGATGTTTGCAGGCAAGTGAATGTGCCGCACCAGGCCGCCTCATGTTCCAGTTGCTACGATGTTCGAGATATCGCGATACATACGTAATGTACTACTCATAAGGTTGCTGAAAATTCTTCGACAGCTCACGACCGGTTTCGCCCTTCTTGGGGCTCATCAGGTGGGCGCAGTCCCCGAGTTTTCGTCAACCTTATGTTCTACTTGAACCACAGTTGGACTGATTTCGAGAAGTACACTAATTTGCAAATCAATTAGGTTTTACGAGAGACTTACCTGGAACCCAGCTGAGTAAAACGTGTTTAGGTTTAGTCTTGACGTAGCACTACTTATTAGGTTATTGAAAACCCCTTGACCACTCAGTTCTGGTCTCTCACCTCTTGGGGCTTATCAAGGTTGGCATATTCTCCTAATTTCTTAAGTTGTGTTACCTAAAAAATTGGCAGATTACACTTATTTGAAAAGTAATTTACCGAAGGGCTATCAGGAACCTTATTTGTAGTGCTCACCGTCAGGAATGTGTGCATCCATATCTTGAATATCGTACCAGTTAAAATATGAGGCGTTCTTTGTACAGTATATTCGAGTAAATAATGTAATGAAACAGAGATTCATCCGAGTTTTATTTAGATCTTTTCTTACCGCCAGTTTAATTTTCAACTGATTACCTTGTTGGCACACGCGTTTAGCTCAAAATTCAAGTGGAAAATAATGTCGATCTAAACTTGAAGGCGACCCCCCCCCCAGTTGAGCTTACAGAAGGGCGGAACTGGTGGGAGACCGTCAAAACTTTTTAGCAGCATCATGAGCAGTGGCAATTCAGGCTATAAGCAGATAAATCAAGGCCTTTCAAATTTCCTGCTTGTTACCGTGAATCTTACCTTCCCTAGCCGGCAGCGAAGATGTTCATGGTTTTACTGGAAGTGGTTTATCCATTATATTTGCACAGTTATGAAATGAGATAGTACTACAGCTAATTGCCCTGCTTAGAACACTGCAAATAGACGATAAAAAGATTACAAAATGAAACGCGTTTTTTGCTTCCAAAACTGGAAAAAGCTTTTCGGTTGAATATAAGCTGGAGCAGGTTGTACGACTAGCTTGAGCGGGGCACCACATCGCATTTATATTCCTCTTCTTTTTATCCCTCGAAAACCAAGTAGTTCATTTAGAGTAGGAAAAATGCAAAAAGTGATTGGCTCGGAAATTCCTTTGTTTGTTTTGAGGCCTATCTCTGAGTTTATTGCATGAAGCTGACTTATGCTGGTCGCTCAGCTGTTCTGACTTTAAGTCTCATGCTTTTTGCAGCAATTTCTCGCACTACAAGTCTCGGTTCAGCATGCCAGGTGGGGATGGTGAGTCGCTCTTCTACAGGTGAGTTATTGGTTTCAGTCCCACCTCAGTTTTATGAATTTTACAACATAATACGGGAAGATCAACCATACGAATCCAGGGTGGTACACCGCCCTAATTGCTAGCAGCATTTTACTTCAAGTTGATCGAAGTAGAAGGGACTTTTTTACACAAACTGATCCAGGATCTGGGTCACTCCTTCACTATAGTACAGATTCATGAGGCGCAACCAAAAGGAAAATTAAGTGCACTTCAGGATAATCTACTATGTGCATGCTATACAAGATTTTATTAGGTCTTAGGCTTGCAAAGTTGTTCTATATGGAGAACCATTGAGCTACATGCCATTGGGAAGGTAGCAAGCAAAATTCTCGAATTAGCTAGGTCAGGCAACGCGTCTTTCAAACGTTGACAAAACGTAGACCAGCCGTTTTAGGCTATATGTACATTTATTTATTGAAGGGCTTTCCGTGACACCACGGTTAGAGCAGACGTTTTCGTGAAGATTTTTTAATATAATTTATATTCCTGTTGCAGTGTAGCTTCCATGCGTATTCCCTAACTTTAGTTCGAAGAACAGGTCAAAGGTTGCTTTTCATTGTAGTGCAAACGAGTCCAGAGAAGAAGGAATACGAACTCATCTAATTTGACATCCCACTTTATATTGCCATCTGTGCGGTATTTTAGAATGTTAGTAAAATGGTAAATTATCCAGCCGCATTCAACGTGGGATTTCATTGAAAGCATGGCACTGTCAACACTCAAAAGGTATTTTGTTACAAGCGGAAACGGTTTATGTTGAAAAGCCAGGAAACACCCTATAGCTGTTTCACCCTTACCGAAAACTATCAACTCCTCCCGGCTGTTTATTGAAGGCTGCATCTTTCGATCATTAGTGATTGATCACTGTGATTATCCACACGAAAAAAAGAGTCACTTTTGATCTACTGGCAGCCAACTCGAGGTCAGAATGGTGGATTACCATTCATTTTTGTCTCGGAATTCTCTGAGTTTTTCTGTCAAAGGTGCGTTTGTGTTCCAGAATTTGACGAGTACGTGTAATGTGTTGCCCCTAGGATAAGAAGTATGAAAACTGTACTTAAAAACGGGGTGAATATTTATTTCCTCAAGGACATTGTTCTAAATTTTGTGGTTTTATAACGAGACAGATTTCGAAGGAGAAATGTATATGCGTAACACTTGCTCTACGCTCACATGATGCATGGGTTTTCTGCTTGGCATCCAAGTTCCATGTGTGTCAGGGTCACAATTTGTATGTAGTAGTGACCACAGTCGGACGGAACCCCTCAATTTAGCAAACTTATATGGGGACATGAATGAACAGTCATCTTGAGACTTGCAAACAGGAGACTTTCCTATGCAAACAGAAATTAGGCAGAATGACTATCTAAGAACCTATCCTCCGTCAGTTTATGGCTTGCCACCTGTACTAGTCGCCAAGCTTGCTGTTGCAAACAAGCAGAAAAAGTGGAAGTTTAAATGTACTCTTTCATAAATGATTTCACCTGACTTGGCAACTTGCAGACTCTCTCATCCTAACAAGGCACTTCCAATTTGTCCCGACAACGATCATTGATATACTGAAGTTACACAATGCCTGCCAAGGGTGATGCATTGTGCGACTTATGTGACCGATTCGATGATGGACAAGTTATTGAATTAGAAAAACTTCCGATTTGTATACCACCAATGTTTGTACAGTAAAAAATTTGCGACCTCAGAGTGTAACTAGTAGGCTAGATAGTAAGTACATAAGATCAAGGGGATATTTCACTATCTGGTTAACCACAATTATCGGTTGATGGAACCAATCATATTAGCGAAAATATGAAAAACATTTTAAGTACTACTAAAAACATATTCACAATGAACTTTAACGTACGTGCAGATTTTTTAAGTGGCAAATTCCAGAGTAACCATGTTCGACGGCGATAGTATTTGGTCTCATCAGGTTTCTTCACAAGTATGCCAATTGATTTCCGGGAGAGGAGAGAAGCTAGTCATCAGTACTTTTCTAAATGACAATTTGGACAGTCTCAATGGAAAACCGTGTCTGGCTGTCGTGCGCATTCTACTCATCTATCATCACACTTACTATTGCTGTTTGTCACTTTAGCTTCGACATTGGTCCGGCCCATGTAATTGCCTTCTCGAGCGAACTTTATTACTATTTGTACTACGGATGGAGACCAGTTGTCCGACAATACGAGTGGATCAAGAAAGACTTGGAGGTAAGTTTGTGTAGCGGCCTGCAGCCCTTACAACTAAGCCGGATTCCTATCTCCTACTGTGATAAATTCAACAACTCAGCTGAGCGCGTTAGTCAAACAGAGAAAACCTAGGGAAACGCGAGTGAAACACCGTCTTTTTAACAATACAAACGTTGGCTTTGATAGAAAAAAATGTTGTTTTTGGGTCTTTTGGTTTTTTCACCAACAACGATAGCAACATCCGCCCATGGAGGTAAATATTCATTTGAAAATTAAAGCAGGGTTGACCGGAGACTCAAATGAGTCTCTATTCTATAATCTCATCTAACCGTATAGGTAGATTCATATCAAGGAAAATACTTTGATCTCGACAGTATTCTCAAGGTGATATAACTGATGAGTTTGTACAGTGCATCGCATTATTGGTCCAATTCTTCTCAAGAAGCTCCGTTCCCCTCAGTATCTTCTGGCTCAGTCTCAGTCTGTCTGACACCAGTTTATGTTCATCCATCTTTAGCATGGAGATCATAAAGTTTGTTTGTTTTTTATTCAGGAGGCTAACAAACCTGAGAACCGAAAAGCACGTCCCTGGATTATCGCAATGGCTCACCGCCCCATGTACTGCAGCAATGCTGTGGATGCTGTGCACTGTGATACAGTGGACAATATTGTGCGAACTGGATATCCTTACCCAGATGGTAGAGGAAAGAGCCATCTTCTCGGGCTAGAGAAGCTGTTCTACGAAAACGGTGTGGACTTAATCATTGGTGCACATGAACACTCCTATGAGCGCTTTTGGCCAGTGTACAATCGAAAGGTAGTCAGTCTTTTCAAACCGTTGAAAATAAGAGGTATTTTGTCGTGTGATTGACCAGCAAAGTACACTATTTGAACGCTACTGTTCATAGGCGAACCAAAGTCTGTCCCATCATACAGACCAATTAGTGAGTCTAGTCTTCAACGTTAGTTCATTTGTTGCGAAAAATCAATCCGAAATGCTTCAATATCACACCGTCAGTGTGTGTTGTGGTTGTGAACTGGAGTGCGACGGGACATTGAATTTGACATTGGAGGGTCAATTTTGACTTCATCAGTGCATAATACTTTGACCATCATTCGTAAATTCTTTTTCGTAAAAGGAAATAAGTAGTTCATAGGACCATGTATCTTGAAATAATGGTGTTTTTTTCCGATCCTGAGTCGGTCGAGGACATCAGCGCCCTGTTTCTTGGCGGGATTCATCAGGCGCTGGAAGGATGAAGGCTTTTATGTCCCTTCCGCGGAAAATTTAAATAGCAAAGCACACCTGTTTCTAACAGCTGAAATTTGAGTGCCTGTTATGCGGGGAAATTGATTACTAGCCAAGTACAATGTTCTGTCGGCTCACCAGTAGCCACTTTCTTAACTGAATAAGACAGCGACCAGGTGTTTCACTAATCACATGTTCTTCATAGCTTATTTATCCTCGGCTTGTTTTCGGTTCCATAGCGTGAGGACCCAGTCAACCTGAGCTCGATCCGATCTCAAATATCTTGAACATAGTGCACCTATAATTTTTACAGGTACACAGATACCACTGGCACGGCAAATGTGCCAGGTGAGTTTTCGTGAATTTAGCCTCAAGCAAATCCGACAGTTTCAATGAACACGTCGCAGCGCAGCGGAAAACTGGCCAAAGCATCTTATCTTATCAAAGGTTCCTTTTTGTGATCTCATCTTTGTGTCGCTGTCATTCCGATACCTTATACCTGATAATGGAGCTCGTTTTTAGTTTAGTGGAGAACACAAGTGAGGTAGTAAATTACAGCGCCAGATCTACGCCGCCCAATCTAGTCAGTTGGTCCACAGCACGTGAAGACAAAACCAAAAAGGATGCTTCCTAATCATATGTACACTGACAACAGGAAGAACAGTTTGAATGTACCGGTTTTATTTCAGGTGTGCAATGCTTCACGGAATAACCCCTATGTGAATCCACCCGCACCGGTTCACATTGTTACCGGGTCTGCTGGCAGCTATGAAGGAAAGGATCCGTTTTCACCTATTCCCCATAAATGGTCGGCTTTCAGGACACAGGATTATGGATTCACTCGCGTGGATATTTACAACGGGACGCACCTAAGGGTGCAGCAAATTTCTGCAGAACTGGTAAGCTGTATTCAATATGCTATAATACTGTTCTGAAGAAAAGCATAGTTGCTGCCCGATTTTAATGGAATTCTCGAAAGTAGTGTGATTACACACAACACCAGTTTAAAATATTCCATAGTCATTATTTTTGAAGATGTACATTTACCCTGGCGTGGTATTGCTTTCCTCTGTAAAGTGTTTCTGAAAGTACGCACTATAATGCTGCCCCTGTGAGATGAAGCCCACCGGGTGTATGTTTCATTTCAAACAAATGAGATCCAACACCGACGTTCCGAACACCTCGCGCACGGTTTTTGGGGGCGCATACTAGGAACTTTCCCCATCACTGATAATAGGAACCACGGTGAACAAAATGACCGGTTTATGTTCAAGAAAAACTCAAATGGCAAGTAGTCACCTTCATGCCTTCCTATGGCAGTTTCATTTACGATTTGTCCCACACCTCACACAGGAACCATCCACTATGAATGAAAACGATGCATGATACATTTAGTTGACAATCATTTTGAATTAACATGCGACACTACTGACTGCCTCCGTCACTTCTGAGTATCACTGAGAGAGAGAGAACACGTCGCTTCATGAGATGAATCGTTCATGACCGTTTAGAAAATTCCATGCGGCTCCCTCCCTCTGTTTGCAATGGTAAATCTGGTTTTCGCCGACCTTGAAAGAGATCAAATGAAGACCTTAGCTAATCACAACTGCTTGTAAGCCAATGCAGATTATGCTATTGATTGAGGGCAAGGGGTTATGTTTAATACCTACACAGTTGTAGAAACATTGTCACATATGCCGAGACTGTCATATCAAGGATGACAACATGGATAACCGCAGGGTTATTAGCATACCACCAGGTTATCTATTATCACCCTGATTGTGTGTTACCTGTCGTTTCCTGTTATACTTACAAGGTGCTTTAATAAAGCAGGGGCGCTGAAACTCACGCATAAACGGGTAAATATCTCCGGTGCACATTTTTATGCCACCGTATTTAGACCGACTGATGGCCAGTGATGGTCCTCTTCACGTTCGCCCGCATATTTAATGCCCTCGGTTTACATCGGTGGTGGCAACATCACGTTCGTTCCGCGAAAACTGCTCGTGGTTTTCTACCATGTGCAGGCATCTAGTGGTTTCATCACTGCTGACCGGCAAGCTCGATTTGGATGCCAGCCAGTCATATACCAGAACATGCATACTAAATGGGTTCCGTGCTGTTTTCCACGTCAGTTTGGCAGACCAGTGCAGTCTATATCTAGAGCGATACTAAGCATTAATTGCTACTGACTCAATCAGAATAGCATGAGTTCTTTGCAGCTTATTCTACCTTCAAATTATCTATGCACATTTTGCGAAAAGCCTTTAGTCTTGAAGAAATGCAAAACATTCGTGCAGTTGACGACGCGCAAACCTCTTGATGACGGGCTCAACGATAGACACACACCTTACTGCTTCACAACATCGCACCTCGACTTTACTTTTGGGCGCTAGGTATACAGAAGTGGATGAATCCCCGTCCAAACGGCCAGATCTTACGTTCCAGTATGCGGTGTTTAAATCCTCCAGATTGACCTGTTGTCAAATTTCTGACTCAGGGATATCGACTGGCATCACGCTACAGAATATAGTCCATAACGCTAGACAGAGTGAACTTCAGTAGTTGCTACTTCCCGTTGAGGCATAACCACCGAGTATATTACTTTCCAAATTCGGTAGTCTGCCCCCGTCCTTCTAGTGTTCCCTGAGACACTTTTGATGACCGATTAAGAATAGCAAAGCTTGAAAGGTTGCAACGACATATTTAAAATGGCCAAAACGCATTTAAAGTTGGTTGAACTCTAATAAGTATAACAGCTTTAAATACCAGAAAACTGAGTTGTAATCGTTTCTGTATTTTTTTATTCGGATAGGATAACAAGTCCCACATAATTCAACACGAGTAACGCTAAGCAGTCTTAGATTTGGAGTCGGTATTATGGACTGTACTCTCTCCTCTAATAGGGGTCACCAACATGGTCAGACCAAAGTGGCCTTCGCTTGGAAAGGTCAGGTACGGTTAGGAATGCTAGTTTGTTTCAGCAGTTACGAATACCCCGAAGCCTATAGTTTCGGTTCAGAATAGGTTTATTGCGTTCTTCCTCATTTGAAATGACTCTCCCCGTAGTTGTACCATTCTCCATTGTCTTTTTACAAAGGGCGCTCCGTGTTTGGATGCAACTTGACAAAATGCAATCAAACAGAATACGTAAGAGAATTCCTCCCTGTTCTGAGCATTGGGCTTACAGTTCATGCGGTATTCTTCCGAGAAATTTGTTTGTTGATCATTCCGTTCTACTTTCATGGCGAAAATACCATCAAATTTAGATTCGGATCCCGTTCCCTTCAGAAGCTATGTTTTTTTGTACTGTCACGACTATTGACCGAACCATTGGTCAGCTGTACAGTCGGTATCCGTGTTTTTGTAACAAGAGTCACGATATATGACCTTTTGGGTAATCCCCTGTGTATGGACTATGAACGACTAACAGATTGAATTTTATCTGCCACCTTGAGTTACTCTTAGGGACAAGGAATACCTCATTTGACCCGGCATCAGGCACTTCCCGCAGATGGTTCCGCATTTAACGCTTAGTTTTAACATGGCTTTCGGTAGCAATAACACTATTTGCATGTTTGTCAGTAACTAGAACGAGTTTCATTCGGTAGATTTACGACATTTTATGCATACTGAGCAGTCATATCTATGTACTAGCTGTTCCTCAGTCATTCAAGTCTCCCTATCAAATCCATGATTTAGCGAAAGGTCTACAAACTTTCAGCAGTTCTTGGTGTTCTCAGAACAGGTTCCATAGTAATCACTAAGTAGTTACTCTGAAACTTAACGCAGAAAAATTGTGAGTAGCATGCAAAGGTTGAAAGATATTCAATGTGTGTTTTCCCTGTTACGCATTTGCATAACCCATGGTATGTCGTACGGGCTATATCGGAAGAAGCAACATCAAGAGAAGTTTTTACACCACGCGATGAGGTAAAACCTGGAAAGTAATGGTCCAGATACCTTTTTACTGAGCGTAAACCTGTCAGTTATTCACTTTGTTTTTGTGTGTGGAGGAATACCTCACGCTGCATCTCGTGAAGCTGTTGAGAAATGTTGAAATTGACCCAAGTATTAGTACAACCTGCTGTTTTTTCTAGAGTTGTTGAAGCTTGAATCTCGTTTACAACATGGGTGGGATCGTAATGAGTCTTACCGCTTCCCATGCTTTTCGAATATGACGCAGACTTTTACAGCTGATTGAATTTGAATACATCAGTGAGAACTATACGGTTTGTATTTGTAGTTCCAGTCTTGTTTTATGCAAATAGAGTGGTTTTCTGGTTGACCGGATTGTGTTGATTGCAATAGGTGTTATTTTGTGTTTTGGACACACAATTTATATATTTCCTATATTCTTGAATACGATTACCTCAGGGGATATCGGTAGATTACAGTTCGTTCACTATGCTGCACTTCTTGTGTCAGTAGCCGCCATTTCACTTAGATAAACAGAACGGGTATTATCGTCTTGGGTTAAAAATACTTCAGATTAACATGTCACAATACACGTGTCGTAGTATATCCCAAGAAACCGCAGTGGACTTCAGTAAGATGTTATAAACATCCTACGAGGGGTGGGAAAGGAACTAGGTGAACTTCATGCTCAGTGATCAAAAAAAGAAATGGCAAAATTAAGTTAATCACACTAAGGATTGACCGTTTTTCACTGAATGATAGGGTGTTTGACCATAAGACGGAAAGGCATGGTTTAAATGACCTCACAACTAGGTGAGTTTCGCACTGTCGATGGTTGTCATGAGAGATTAAACACACGGTGCACCTGCTCCTACCAGAATCGATTAAATTCATTTGAAAAATAAGGTTTCATATCGAAATTTAAAGCCTTCTACTATCTACACTTATTTCTTTTTGAACCCCAAAACCGAGTGCTCAAAAGAGCTAAAACAAACTTTTAGATAGTGGCCATATCCAAAACACGAGTTGGTTTGAAATGCCTTTTCTCCCAAGTCGGCGAGCACGGTGAGCGGACTGATGGGGACATAACAAAGAGGATTAAGTAATAATGGGAAATTACAATACTTAGAAAGGTTTCTGTATTTTTTTCATCAATTCAACGTTTTTAACCGTACAATTGATAAGGAACCAGCACAGCTGGACTGACTGAACGAATTCTGAAGAAAACCCACAACGTTGGGAGTTATGGAATGCACTTGTAGTCATTTCATTTATGCAACTGACATCTCTACTCACCTCTTACTTGTCCGTTTCCACTTCTCCATTACATAGGGAAGCGCTGGAAATATATTGGATTCCTTCACCATTATCAGCAACAAACATGGGGAAAACCTCTTCACTTGTCATGAGAACCAGCCCCATTCTTTTCAGCCTATGATCAAACTTCGTCCAGCGGTCCGCGTTCAAGCAAAATGTTGATTGATATACCTTCACATTATGCACCAGATACGTCAAATCCTATCATTTGTTAGCAGACATGAGGCAATAAATAGCCAACTAGCCCGCGAAAATTTAAACGATGTCAGTTCTTGTGTTTCAACAGTCTTCCAAACAATTTTAGCGTCTCCACTTCCTGATCAATAGTTGGCTGCAAATGTCAGTCCAAATGTGAATAGCCGGAGATCCGGCCCCCTACACTATCAACACAACTTGTTTTGTCTATCTGATTAACACAAATTCCATTTTATTCGCACTTCAGGAAGTCAAATCGCATTATTTTTATCCATAAGTATGCTGTTGACTTACACTTTCCAACACATTCATAAGTCCAAATCGTTGTTGATGGAAATGGTAAAACTAATCTGTATTCCAATTCCGATAATTGGTTCTCCACCGTAAGAAAAAGTTTGGTCGGCACGGTTTACGTTTTATTTATTGAGCTCAGCAGTTGAGTTGCGAGGATGAGTTGGAGGGTGTGAGCTGAATGAATACACCAATTAACTCCGCACTGACGACGTCACTGTTACGTATCGTTGGGACGATCACTGCTACACAAGAACGCGCATGCAAATTATCAGCTGCAACGCCGGCTTAACCACTTCCAGTTCAGAGAAAAGAAGAGGACAAGACAATCGGGGGAGAGCCTCTACTGCCTCGATTAAAGGCAGTGTACAGTGTCTATTCTGATTGACCTCGAAAACCGATGGATGCGCTAACACGTATAAAATGTGACTGGCCGATAAGACGGAGTCGCGGTCTTCTGGATGCATATCCATGCTGGCGCGAAAAGGCATGAGAAATCAGAATTCAACTTTTAGAAGGCTAATACCAATGCTACAATTAAAGGCTTCTGGGAGATACTGGCATACCAAACATCTCCCATACGGGAATAAATGACGAACGTTTAGTCGGTCAATTTGGAAAGTGGCGGTTTGCTGTCTGCGTTGATTGGTTCGCCTTCTTGGAAGAAGATTCGGACTCCATGTTGACGTGTTATGTGTCCCACCCACTTGTGTCGCAACGACGGCATTTTGAAAATGTCAAATAAGACATCAGAAGGGCTGTTGGTAGGGCACGCTGGTGTTCTCGGAAAACGGCTTGAACGGACTTCATTTTCGTGCCACGTTCAGGCGCTCCGAACAGCAAAAACGTCGTGCATTACGCTTCAACGCTTGCAGGATATAGCCCTTGATCCAGGAAACTTGCTTTGGTTTATAATCACGTGCCAAAACCTGTGACCCGTGTCAAATTGAGCCCTTTTGGTCGTCACTGTGAATCTGGAAAGAGCTGTCTGTGTCGGAACCACAACCGAATTGAAGGTTTGCAAACTCTGGCCCGTTATCGTTCTAGCAGGCTATTTCCTGTATTCTACCCTGTCTTTCGTCGTAGTACGAGAGATAGGCGATAATCTTTAGAGAACGTCAACGGAAGTCCCCTCCTCCCGAGAATTGAGCAGCCCTCACTTGAACGCACTGAAGAAACTTTCGGCCTGACTGTTTGGTTACCAGTGATACGAAGCTGAATGGGCGTGCGAAATTGTACTTCGCTGGCAGAAGCTTTGAGAGCAATCAGAAGTGAACTGCAATCCGTTATCAGACACTTTTCTCCCTGCAGGCAGTGTGGATCTAGGACGGGGCTCGCAAAGTGACGTTTGTTGTTGGTGCGACAACAAACACAATTGCTGTCCACTTTGAAAAGCTTTGTTCAAGACGAGATAAGCCATTCAATCAACAGGACCAGCCTAGGCATCATGCGTCCGCACCATGGTCGTTCAAGCCTCAGCCAAGCAGCGGCCGGTAGGCAAGGAGCATCCATTTCGGAGTGCTGAATAATATGGTCGCCCGATTGTTTTTGGGGCTACAGAGTTAGGGTGGACTGCTCTATGGGCAGAGTTGATGGGGTCATTGGCCGAATCCGGTAAGTCCAACCAGCCAAGGGTCAGAAGATTCGGTATAGAAGAAGTCACATGGCACAAATCAGTGAAGGCCGTTCCGTTGAAGTACACAGAGCATGATGGTTTGCCGGACAGCTTTGACTCACCACTACAGGCACTGGTATAAGGATGCATAGCACTGATGAAGCATGCGGGTAGTCTACGGTCTGGTGTGCAAGCCCCACCCCCTACGTCTGTTGGAAGTTGAAGATTGTTACAGAAATTATAGAAACGCGTTCGTCTAATATTGTTAAATTGTCAATGAACGTCCAGAAGTGTTCAAGAAAACAGGTTAAAATGTTCACTTTTCAAAAATTCTGTGCAGATACGACGTTGCTTTTGTGTCCGATGACTTGTAACCGCTTAGTTCACGTTTGCTAGTAAGTAACTTCTCAGAGAGGGGCTTTCCTCCCTTCATTTGGTGCTGTGACGCAAGATAAGGATGAAGCTCATGTGGCATAAACTTTCGAGGATGGGGATGTACGAATTTGCCTGGGGAATTGTGAGGATGTTGCGGATTTGACTGGACTAAAGATCGACCGAAGTAAGTTAGCGGCTCCAAAGACCATTCTTAGGGATCGGAAAAAGGCAACCCTGGATGCTGCCAGAAGGGGATCCGGGAAGGTGGCTTTGGCCATCACGAAGGAAGATCTTACAACAGATTTCGACACACTGGCCAACCGTCTGGGGGCCATGGGGCAGTTCATGACGGCTACGATGGGGCCGGGATATGATCCTACGGTGTTCTTTGCCAGTATGAAGCAGTGTTAAGGTCGTGTCTTTCTGAGACTAAAAGTAGTGTTGCGCCAGCGGTTGCTGTCTGATCAGTTCGTTAAAGATGTTCTACCGGCGCTTGGGGCCCTGTTGGCGTGCACAACCGGACACTTGATTATTCAACATTGGTGGACCTGCAGGTCAAAGTGGACCGACCAATTAAACAGCTTGCCATCATAAAGACAAAGTCTTGCAGGCATGTTTAGCAGGGCCGATGCTACGACTGTGCGTGCTTCGCCACTGGAAGAACCACTGTTGCCCTACCCTGTGAACTGTCAATACATCGCTAACTGCAGATTAGTCGGTTGTTACACTGGGTTGCGATGAGCGCTCTGACACAGGCCACAATACAAACTGTTAATAAAATAGACAGGAAGAAGGAGCTGTGTTTACTTGATACAGGAGCAAGAGTGTAACTAGAGTATAGAGGGAACAAACCTGAATGCAAACCGTGCGCAGTAGCCGTGAGAGCAGAGGATGGACGCTGACTAAAAATTGTCACTGCAAGCAATGTGCACAGGCAACAAGTCGGTGCAGAAAGAATTTCTGATTAGCCCAGGCATATAAAAAAACAATTTTGCCGCTAGAATTTCTCAGGAGCTCAGAATCCAAGGTGGACCTAACGTGGGGCAGACTAATGAAAAAGTAGGAATCAGTCAAACTTCAAGTTTACCCAAAAAACCCTGAAAGCGAACCGCGTGTACAAACTCTACCGTTTTGTAGTGTTTTCTCAGTACAGTCTGTGTTCGAATAGTATTCTAAACTGGTCGCGAGCAATAAAAACCCGTTTGGCTTCTGCCCATGGATCGCGCACAAAGTTGCCTTCTCGTCCGAATGCTTTTGACTATATGGACCTCGTCAGCTACCGCACCATCTACCGGAGGAGGTCCATTACCAGGTCGAAAAGATGCTGGGAAATGTTATAACTGAGGGAATCAACATTGCGTAGAAATTCCGGCTGTGCTTCTGGAAAAGGCGAACGGGAAATACAGATTTTGCGCGTATTTAAGGCGCTTGCATGAACCAACCGTAAATCGGTTTGTAGCTCTCTTTTCCGTTATGGAGATTCGCGGTTCGCTCCAAGAATGCCGATATTTCACAGTGTTCGATTAGCGTTCCAGATGCTAGCAATTAGTTGTCATGCCAGAGGAGCTGGAGAAAATGGCGATCACGTTTGGGAACCTTCAATATGAGTTTAGACGGATGTCGTCTGGTTTGGCTAAAGCACCAGTTACTCTCCAGGGGAGGGACTACAAAATGTTGCCATGTACGTATACGATATTATTGTTCGTAGGAATGCAGAACCAGAACATTCAGTTCACCTAGAAGCCGTACTGAAGCGCATTCGAAAAGCTGGCCTGTGGATAAATAAAGACAAGAAAAAGCTCTCTCAAAGTTTGGCGACACTGTTTGGGCGTAAATGGGTCAATGAGTGGTCAGCGCACTACCAGATAAGCTGAAAAAGGTCCACGACTGTTTAGTCCCCAATTAAAAGCGATCCTTAGGACAGTTTACTGGACAAGCAGTAAACTGCACTCTGTTTGTTGAGGATTGTAACAAAATTGACGTCAAAATCGGGAGTTCAACTGCACAAAGGAAGCACATTGAGCCTTTGGACATGTCAAAGCGCGCATGCTAGACCAACAGCTGACACTAAACCTTCCGAGGTTATAATACCAATTGGGTTATTTCCCAACTTGTAGGAAACATGCCAATAGAGGCATCATTGTGCCGTTACAACCCGAAAGCGGTGGTCAGAAGAACAACGGGGAAGAAAATGCAACACACTTATTAAATGGATAACCACCGCAGTTGTGTTCACCAACAAACTAGAACGATGGGGCATGAATTGGGTCGAGTTCAATGGCGAATCCAGTTGACTCGAACTAAAACTAAAAAATGGTTGCTGGCCCTGAGTGACCTTGGGTGGTTGAGTAAATGGGTCACAGAAGCAAAATGGAAATGAAGGTGGAAGATGTTTACTGCTGCAGCAGACGCTAATGGCCGGGCGATCAATGCAGCACTAAGGCAGAGAGATGGGGTCATCTGATATGCCAGTATTGTCCTGAATAGCGCTGAGCAGAAGTACTCAAGCATTAGGAAAAAATATTTAGCGGTCTTCTTGGCCATGAATAAGTGGGAGCCATGCTTGCTGGGAAAAATGTCCCACGTCGAGGATTCACCAAGTTATACAAGTTGCTTTGACAGGTGGCTTACTGGTCAGGGAGAAGTGAGGTATCAGACTATGTGGTGGCCTGTAAGTGGTGCCAACTGACGAAAAGGGGTATTTATCTTCAACGTCACGGGCCTCTTTTTGCTGACAGCAGGTGAAAACCATCACAGCGTAACGTTGGCAGAACATTTTTCGCAGTGGGTTAAAGCGACCATCGGACCAAATCAAAGGGTGACAACCACTAGTGGTGTAGCCAACTTTAAGGTAGCAAGGACGACTCTGACGGATGACGGTTGTTCTTTAAGAATGACCAGTTTGGGAGTTGCTTGCAGCACCTGGGCGTTAAGCGACTAAGGACGGTACGCTACCACCCGCAAAAAACGCCCTAACCGAATGCAATGAAAAAAGTACTAGCTGGCGGCCAAAGAAGGTAACCAGGAAGTGAAACTGCCGATTGTGTTGGTAACACATCGTTCTTCGATTCAGTCGACCACGGACAAGTCCTTATTTATGTTGACGTGCTTTCAACGTCTGCGCCTTTCAACCGACCAGAAAACTGGATTGTGGTCAATGGCGTGCCCGTCTCCGGAGGATCTAGAAGGAGATGGGAATTGAGATCGAGAAAACTTTTCCGCCAATCAGGAAAGGACTAGGCAGAAAACGGCAGGAAGGAAGGCACAACCACTCCATATAGGGTGAACGTCCAATGAAAAGATCAACAGAATCCTGGGTGGAGTGGACTGTAGTCGCGGAAGTTAGGCAGTCGGAGGCGAGGCCCGTTTGTCGTTACTGACCATCGAGAGAATGTTTGTACAGTTCAGGATCGAAAAGGGTAAACGGTGCCCAGCTTCGGAAGTGGCATGATATGCCTGAAGAGTTGCTGAAGAGAAAAGCCGCGGGGACCGACCTAACGGAGAAAAATCGAACATCTGCTGCAAGCACGCGAAGTTTCAAGGGAGAAGGTTGGTAACGATTTATAATAATGACGAAGCATGCAGGTCCGGTTTACAAGCCCTACTCTCGCATGTGATGGGAGGTGAAGGTTGCTACAGATCGCTTTCTAACGTTCGCTTACTATTCTTTCACAGCCAGCAAGCTCGCCAAAAATTTCAGGACACGTGAGAATGCTCACTTTTGAACAATTCTGTGCAGATGAAATGTTTACTTTCATGTCCCCTGACTTTTGCCCGCTTGGTCCATGTTTGTTAATAACTTCTTAGCGAAGGGGTTTGTTTCACTGGCATCCCTTTCAGAAGACCGTCTGTATGGAGTTTACCTACACGGCGCATTGACCTGAGTGTTACTAGCTGAATCGGGGAAGAACTCGCCGGTTTGGGGTTTAGGATGCGCTAATGCTGCTTGGATACACAGTGGGGGATTGAATGAGCGTGCCAGACCGTAACCATTTTGTGGTTCGTAGGGTTGCATATCCGACGCCGGTGCTACTCTTATGGTAGAGCCGGACAAGATGCCAATTAACGCAATGTAAGCACGAAAATGAGGGCTTGTTCTTCAGGACTTTTGGATGCTAGGATCGACTGACGTCAGAGTACGACGGACCAGGACAGGATTGGCCGAAATTGGTGAACAAGAAGTTTCGGCAGCCAGTGAACAAGAATTTTGGAACCAGCGTGCTCCCCAGATTGGATCTAGGTGTTGTCCTCCTGCAGTTTGGTCGGTCGTTTGCACTCGCATGCAATGACTTCGAGATTCAAGGAGGAACCTGCTCAAGGCTGTTGAACAAGCGCATCCGAATGTCTGCGAGCTAGGGGGACTAGAGGCTGTATATGAAAATGTGGGATTGGAACTTGCCATTTGTGGCCAACTTTAGTTTAAAACGCTCGTATTCACATATATCAGTTTTGGCATTCATGAAAAAGTCGCTTAACTCAATCATCGCCAGCTTCAGAGCGAGGTAACGCGTATTGAATGGCAAAAGCTGCTTCCCGAATGTCCGCACCAGGATTTGGATTGTGCCTGTAAACGACCTGTCGTGCGGGTCCCACAGAAGAGCCAGACTGCCGTATATATCCCGATCTGCCGGGCCTGTTTTACGAAACAGCCGGAATTTTCATGCATCTTCCTGAGGAGCTGGTTAAGACAAATCTGTGAATGGTCATCGCATGAATTTCGGCGATTTTGTTCCGGTACAGAAATCTGCCAAATGTTTCGTGGGCTCACCCTCTTCAAGCACTCTACCTGTTCAAGTGTAGCTGAAGTTGATGTGCCCTGCCAGGAGATTCTGGGCATATTCGCCAGCCTCATTACAAACTCTGAAAAATACATGGCAAAAACAAAGATAGTTAATGAGGTTTATTCGAGTTGGTAGCTGATCTATATCAATATTCTTAATTGGTGTCCCATTTGTAGTGGTTCTTGTTAGGCTACTAGACGCCAGACGTAACTACGATATATATCTACCTTACTTCTGGATTAGCCGAGGCAGTAGGGGCTATCTTCCAGTGGCCCGTTCTGTTCTATTTCTGGACTGAGAGTGGTTGGGCCGGTGTCACAGCTGATTATTTTACGCTCGTTCTTACATTGTGTATAACAGTAATCATCTTACTGATACGTTGGGCCCAGCTGGTCCGTGTGCGCTGAAAACTTCCTCTTGCCTTTCTTCGTATATTACGGTGGTCTACGAAACTTAGCTAACCCCGGCTGTACTTTGAGCAAGTGCCGCTGAGTGTAAGTTGTGTCCTAACATTGTTACGGCAAGAATAAGGTCTCGGTTGCGGCTCCTGTAAACCATCTTGAGGGGCTCGGTATTTGACGTTTCACTTGTGTAGTTACCCTGTTATTCTGGCGAACATTTGCGTCCACAGTGGATGTACCTTCGTTCCCCTTTGGTATACACCGATTGAATGAACGTAAGTTTTGGCATCATAAGGAAAGCAAGTTTGAGAGGTCTTCATGGACCCTCAAAGCTCCTTGGTGCTTTTTCACTCGTGCTACCGCTGTATGAGTTTGCCTCTTGATATAGTTTCGTCCGACTGCCGGGAAATTCCGTGTGGTTTGCACCGAGGGTAAGTACGCCTCTCTCCTGCCTAATAGAATGACCAAAACCACCTCCGATTAATCGACGCTGGCTGGAAATTTACACCACCAAGGCAGCTTATCTGCGAAGGCTCGCGGCTTATGTTTACCAGTCGATCTTCCACGAGTTTTAACAGCTTCAGGATACCAGTGACCAGAAAGCGTAGTGCGCTGTTTTGGGATGACGGGCAATTGATGTGAACTGCAAAGAGCAAAATTTTTAGGATAGCTTCTTTCGTGATCACATCGGTAGATCGTTCTGCTTGAGAGTGGTCCGTTCCACTGTCTTTGCCTTGAGGAAATCTCTATATTTCTATGAGCAGATTGGCCTAACACGACCCCCTGAAGTTCATGAGTGGTCAAAAATTTTGTTGAGGTCCTGAAATACTTTGCAAATTCTCCGTCAATTTCCGTGCTATCATACCGTGCACCGGCAGCTAGTTTTCATTGCAACGTCTTCGGCGAATGTATCCGTACTGGGCACGATGAGATAAATTAAAGTGTTACTAGAGCCACCTGATAACTCGTTCCGATGTTCTATGGACAACCGAGGTTATAAGTGTCATTAAGTGATTCGCAGTTGATATCTTTAGGCATGACGTTTTTACTCCCACGCCCAAACACCAGGATTACACCTCAGTTTCAAGAACCTTTTGTAGAGGCAGGCTGGCAGTGGCACCAGGTACACGTGAGCTTCCTACATATCGACAATAATTTCCATGCCTCCGTAATTCACGGGCCTTGGTACAACAATATCGCTATCCTGGATGTTGCGTGACTTGGCCTTTGATGAAAAAGTTGAAGAGTTATCAGATTAATGGTACTAAATCTTTTTATGCATAAGCGTGCCCTAATGGTATGCTACTTCCGTGCGGTAAGTCCATGCTG
Organism: Clonorchis sinensis; assembly: GCA_003604175.2. Lineage (NCBI taxonomy): Eukaryota > Metazoa > Platyhelminthes > Trematoda > Opisthorchiida > Opisthorchiidae > Clonorchis > Clonorchis sinensis. The sequence goes on along the minus strand of CM030369.1, from coordinate 158,580,586 downwards.
CCGCGATTTTTGCAGTAGCGGTAATGATCCTAACCAAAACGATCTGGTCAGACCATATCCTTGCAAATTTTCCACCGGTCTCACAGTTACACCCTGCACAAGGATTCTTCACTGGCTTGGAGTCCGGTCTGTTTCCAATGCAAACATTATTAACTCCGTATCTGTTGGCACTCAGCTTGAGGCTCGGACACTGCCCGGTGTCCCTTTAAGAAAGTCAGGCTAAGCTTCCTCAAACATTTGTGACATGGGTGAATAGTTTTGCGTGTTGAGAACCTGTGGCACCAAATGTTCCTAAGTGCACCTACCGCTTACTCTTACACTGAACTTGTAACTGGTATTTCAGTACGTTATAACTTACAGTCACTAAGCAAAGCGGATACACAGCTCAACGCATCGCTGGGTTCCTCTCGGCTGGCCGCATGGGCCTAGTCACTGTCCGAGTACTGGGATTTTGGTCTACAAAATGGTGTTTAGGATTCTTTGTTCTTGGTTTTGGATATAATGAAAGATAAATATTTATTGCTTGCGCTGCATTAAGGTTATTTCAACACTGCCGTGAAAAGCCGTGAGAAAATATAGGGCGTTAATTTTATGAGCCTGTATACTCGCGTGCCTTGGAATGTTTTTAACCTAGGTTTGAACTATGTTGCTCATAAACAAGCACGGAAACAAAAATTTACACTGCAGTACAAGCGAGCAAACACCAACTCCCTGAGACAGCATGCGCAAGCGGTTGCTGGTCTAATATACATTTTATTGTGTCCTCTATGAAAACCATGTTTCCTCAACGGTTGGAAGATTTTGACGCTGGAAGCGGGTTTTAGACCAAACGGCAGACGTGAATTTATTAGTTCTTAGGCAGGCACAATATGCAACCAGATATTTTGGCCTTCGGTGCCTAAAGTTCGGGGTCTATCCAGTGCGGAGGTCCATATAGTACACCACTATGGGAGATGAGCAACTATGTTGCCCAAGCGTCGACTGATTTCAGAGCGGCTCAATGGATAGTCGGCGACGGGGACTTGGAAAATGAGCCTGATTAAGTAATTCTCTGGGGACAGAACTGGGGGTGGGATGTTGAGGGATTATTGGTAGTCCCATGCGTGATGTTCCTTCAAGAAACTCGGTGGTTTTGTTGGCGAAAATTTCGCGGTCATAAACTGTCATTTGCTTTAGCATAAAAGCAGCAATCAACATTTACCTAAAGGATAACTTTATGCAAAAGAGGGCATGTGTGGTAAACATATGTACGTCACTGATTGAAGCGCATAAAGCATGGGATAATGAGAAACTTGCGGTAGCTCTCCCAAACTCGGTTTGAGATTTCTAAAGACTACAATCCCTCAATGACCATAGGTGAGGCCCGGGTCATTAAAGTGGGTTTAATAGCTTATATGCGCATGCCTTTCTGTTTTAGTAATTTGCCTCCCATTGTCTTCAAACAGGTTACCTCGGAGGACAGAATTTCAGCCTTTAGTGTCATGCGGGCACGAATGCTAAGTTTTTATAATGATGTTTATTCTAAACTGGCGGATAGCGTACCATCAGGGATGATCATAATGTTCCAGTCAGAATAAAAGCATGACTGGCGGGGGTTGTGGGTACATAGGTTTGTGCTAAAAGCGACGGTGTTACAAACAGTGAGTATTATTCGATCTAGATGTGGTTACCCCTAAATCAGCACGGGCGGGGAGGCGCAGTTACTACTACTTTTTTGGGGGGAACATATCGAGCATGATCAGATCATTGGGATTTGAAGGTGGCGGACAAAGAAACGAGGGAGGGCAAAACAAGAGGCATCCTGCCTGATACGTGACAATAAAAATGCGAAATGAAGAAAATGAGGAAGCGGAACAACGGATCTGGTTGGGCAGCAGATTCTTCGTGATCCAGCCAGCCAATTTGTTCCAAAATCCAAAACCACCACCACGGCCTCGCAGCCTGGACTTTTCGGCTGATGGCGAGGGTCACGAGAAGCGTAAGCGGGGATGATGAAGTGAAGGGATTAGCAATGCTGATAAATGGTGGCAGAAATCTCAGAATCATGGTGTACAGTGAAACTGTAGAGACGCACTGGTGTCGCTGTTGTAGTGGAGTCAAGCGTAGAAGTTCCCAGGGAGAGCGAGTTTGTAGAAAGCAAAGTCTGAAAGTCCACCGAAATGGTTAAATCCGAACGAAAGGTTTAGCAGGCTAGAATGAACGCGTCCTGGAGACGGCTGGAACCAGGCAAACAGTGCGTTCGTAGTTGCGGCTAATGGAACGGGTGGGCGAGAATCTACGGTCAAAAGTAGGGAGGGGATAGTCACGGGTGTGCTAAAAAACTGGGTATGGCAGTGCCGTGCCATCACTGGCTTGATATACTTCGGTTTTTGAACAGACCCGTAACGGACTTCAAGTTCAAGGTCATTGAGTTGGGATGTGCAATTCTTTGAGCAGAGGGATATTTTAGGGCTGTCCAAGGAAATCCGCGGAGGAGGAACAAAGTGTAAGGTTGCATGTATTTTCCTTTTCCTGCCAAAGCCCCCTGTGGATGCAGATCAGAGGTCAGGTGGAGTGGATAACAGCCAAATAGGTAGTCCAAATCAGCTCTCGCCGAAAGTCAAGACTTGGGAAGACGAGGGCGTTGGATGAGATCAGCAAATCCTGGTGAGTTTGACGGGACAGCCGACTAAGTCGCAAACATATATGCCTTGAGAATCACGGGCTGCCTCCTACGACAACTTATTTGTAGAATGGTGAAGCCCGCCCGTAATTGTATATACCGAACGACGAACATGTTTATTTATTCACGTTGAACCTATGAATACCCATCAAAAAGCGGTGCTTTTGGGATACAATAAACAGATTTAAATTAATTTGAAGCAACCTATCTAAAGTGAAAAAGCATGTCATGAACTAAAGCTTTTTGGTTCACAATTGGCAGCAAGAATCTTGTGGCCGTTGAACCAGCAGAAGCACAGAAATATTGGACACTGTTTATCCTGCTTGATAAAATCGGCACCTCTCCTACTTGGTTCATGGCAAAAATCATTCAGCCGCCTATATCAGCAAAAAAACTTTTGAGGCTGTGTCACTTTCGAGTGCAAACAAAGCTTGGCTGCCATACGCAATAGGTCTTAAGGTCTCGCGCCCCAGGCTTTGCAGGGTGCACCCAAAACAGGATGTTACTTTTATAAGAGTCTCAGACATGCGGTTATACCGTGCGCCAATCTCCCATATATGTGGAACCGAAAGACCTACGAAATCATTTTTGGTATAGATGAGTGTGTTTTGCTGCTGCTACACGCATTCTTATCGTATATTTGTTCCCTTGACTTGTTTTTTGAGCAAACATTCTTTTGCACTGAAAAAACCTGAAAATTTCGGTGTAAGCCTTTGAAGTCCCACGTTTTTGCTGGTGGTTTGGTTTGTACTATTTCTTTTTATCTAGAAGTAACAGAGGGTTCGAGCCCAGATAGCTAGATATGTCCTCCTTAGTAAGGCAGTAGCTGATAATCAATACTTGCAGTAAACATTTTGTGATGTTTCTGCTTTGCACGGTGGTTTGGAGATTTGATACACATTTTTTCGTTCAAGATAAAGTTACAGCAGTTTGCAAAGTTCCTTGAAAGACTACCACTGAATTAAAGGGATTAAACAGCATAATATTACGTTTTTGCTACTCAGATGGCGGCACAAATGCGGTATTAGGTTACTGCGTCCCTTAGGTTGGTATTCCATTGTCCAGAATCATCGTCCATGGTGTTAAACAATCGAGAATAATCCAATGCGTGCAAATTTTGCTGCACGGTTTTCATCTTATTAGCCGTTTTCTGTAAAATTTTGTGATCTACGGCTAACATACTTGTCACGTTGACCTATGTGAGGTAGAAAAACTTATGGCGGTCTTATCCATGAGGATATTCTGCAACCGGGCTTGGAGTTGGGGTGCAGGATCCACTTTGCCTAGGTACGGAATACACCACCCGATGTTTCACCAGGATCGTTCACACCAACCGGGTTAGTGGCCTGCCGAAAGCATCAACATTTTTCATTGAGGCATCTGCCAGTCCGTGATGAGCGGCATAAGACAGTATACTTTGCACACTGTGAACCTCTTTCTGGTTGAATCTGGTTTTACGGACATCAAAAATTCTCAAGTTCACTATGACTACCAGGATGCATGCCAACCCAATCACCCGGAGTTTTGATGTTGTAAGCCAAGCTGCACATGTTCGGAAGTCTGGATATGAAACAAAGACCGTGTCTCAATGGACGCGGACTCTTACAAACTGAAACTTTTGTGTGGTTGGTTCTAGGTGGACCGCTTTTAATTCAATGTGTAGCAGATTTCGAGTTATTCAATGACCTCTAAATTCGCTCACTTAAACAAGTCAGATAATTAACAAGGAAATCCATTAGATGTAGACATTTTAACCCATGTAACTGTAATCTTGGAAACACCACAGTTTACGAGAATTCGATTCCATTCGGTGAACCGGTGGCTTACTGCAGCCACCTGATATTCCAGACTATGGTTTTGCCACACTTACTGTCACCAGGAGGTTGGAAATCATTTTATCGCACCTGAGTTGTCTTCGTGAAGGTTTTGCATGAAAGTAGCCCACGGAATCGACTGAGCCTCATTTACAGGCCGTCACTGGATTAAGCCGTTGTCCATGCCGCCTTGAATTATTCGGACTGTCAAAATGCAATCTCGCCACATGTGCACTGGCCGTTAATCTCCTTTACAGATGGCCTAGAAACTGCGGAGCGCAGGTCTGTTGAAGTTGCCAGAATAATCAACTTTCAGTTGGAGAGAACTAGCCGACAGTTTACAATAAAAGATAAAGCTATCGTTAAAGGTGTTGATGGAAGGAATTTTTATTTTCTGACTTGAGAATAAACAGTTTCTCTGAGATCCAATGAACTCTATGTGATTCTGCTAAACATTTTCTGAGGCCATGAAAGTAATATGCTCTGCTCACTGGATTCAACATAATTCGTGCTCGCCCGCTAAGGCAGATTATTTTATTGGTGAACACACAGGATCGAAGCGTCTTCCCAAGCTTCCAGGACCGGTGATTCCCTTGAAGTACAGCAGGTTCTGTTTAGGTAGAAGGCACAACTTCGTGAATTGTTGGCATCGCCCCTACCGGTGACAGGGTTAGACCGTAAGCCTGCCGACCTAATAACTTACATAGAAGGGCATAAGCTTTGCTTCACTTGAGCCTTAGATGTGGTGGAAAATGTTTCCAAGCACCAGCCATCTAAAGTGAGACAAATCGCCCAAGCATTGGACCAGATGACCTTACCATATCCCGCAGTTTACTTGTAGGGTCAATGCAGGATCTTACGACTAAGACTCTCGCTCCACAAGGCCTGAGTATTGAGTCCCCGGAGGCGACGGCATCATGGGGCAGTGTATACTGTATCCGGATGAACTCACCCGTTTCCCCTTTGGCTAAATAGATTGTAACGGATATAGCCGCGTAATCGCCACGACGAGATACATTGGGTTAGTTGAGGAGGTAGTCTGGGGGTGCAGGGGGCTTTTAAGCCACTTAGATTCCGATAATGGGTCCGGTGGATTAGAACCGCAATGACACTCTCAGGGTTAACAGTTCGCTTATATTAGCTGGGAGGGAATTAGAATTCAGGGTGGCTCAGCGGACAGGAGCGCATTTTGAAGGTTGAGCCATAAGGCCGGGTGTAACTCCGCAGTTCAATTACTGTGGTTCAATATTTTGGTTCCCGGACAGCCTCGAAGGTGGCGCGATAGCAAATGTGATTGCGTAGAGGTTATAATTTATGGCCACTGATGAGTAAGCCGACCGAAGTGGTCACCGCTTATATAGTCGAGTGGGAGCGTTGTAGTGGTCCTTTTGGGCCTGGCTACGGAGCCGCCTTGCTTCAAAGCAAAACTTGTGCTACACAGAGGTCGCTTGAATAAGGTAGCAGCTCAGCAGAACCCTCCAAACAGTCATAGTAAGGATGGTTTGCTAGGAGGAGAGTGTGATAAATTGATTAGGGCTTGCCGGCCAAGATAGGTAAACAAACAACTTTACACCCAAGGACCCAAGTCACAAGGACCTACAAAGCTTGTGAAATCAAATGGCTCACTAGAGGGGCCAAATTAGCGTAAGGGTGATGTGACTGACCTAGCAGCACCAAACTTGAATGCTTGCAACCAGTGTTACTGGAGGGATAGCGTTGGCAAATGATATTAGTCAGAGCATGGCCCCGATTCCGTCCCGGTCGGTGGGTGCGGCTAAAGGTCACAAAGGTAAGTAAAATTATGTCGGAAGCCATACACTACACCAGACGAACCTGTGATTTAAACTGTACTGTTGTAGCAAGTGCACGTATTTAGACACTGAAGAAGAATGAAAGCTGAAGCCGCCGGAAAAAACGGGACGGACGATTGGCAGTTTGAACACGTATATTAGTTGGAGAAGGTGATTTAACTTGGCAGAGCAGGTGACCGTACTTTGAGTCGGCAGTAGCGGCAATATGTGATATAGGCGTGATTCACATGCCGCAGTCAAAAGGCCGAGCCTTAGATGCACACCCCAAATTTCTCTGAAACCATAGTTCGGAGGAGGAAAACTTTAACATAAAGTTTCAACGTTTGATGGCATTTATTCGGTCCCTTAAGATCTTCCCATGCGGGCGCAGTTTTGTTGGAAGTTGTTCAAACGTACTCGAGGTCCACCGCGGGCGCGGAATTTATATTTTAATGGCCGTCAGTGGCTCCGCGTGGTGTACCTCTGATGACGGTGGGAAATTTGCGGAAGAGCCGGTTCCCTCACGTGTTTTATTTTACATTGCGTTTGGAAATAATCTGGAAACTACAAGGAAAATAATTTCGCCCGCTGTGTTACCGCTGACTCAAAACCGAGCAGCTTTTAACGACCTGCGCATGAAAAAGCCTCCTATCATAGTGGCAGGCGCCCTGCAAAACCAAGCCAAGGAATTCGTCGCAGCTAGTAAGTGTTTTGTTTTTTATGTTGGTCAGTACATGCTATATAAGGCGCAAGGCTGTACAGAACCCTCGATAGTGATATTGGTAGAATTAGTGTGCTTATGGGCAGAACATGCATACAGCACAATAAGGCGGCCAGTGCTTTCAAGTCCTGACACAAATTAAACGGATTGAAGGGGTCTTGTTGGTGCCTTTAACACCCTCATCCGGTAAATATTGTGGATATGCTGAACTACGGGCGGTCCGGCATACTGGGTATGGTAGTCGCGGTACCGTCATCGCAACGCCGTACTTGGGTCCGTGGAGAGCCCCGTACATGAACCTCTTGGGTGAGTCGTCTAGGGTTGTTATTGTAGTTACGCTTCTGCAGGGAGCTGTCACAAATTGAGACCGGCATGGATTAAGGGTCCATTGAGGGCGCAGAGTGGTTCATTTTGTCATTCAGACAAGGCAATAAGACAACGGTGTCTACATCCGGCACACAAAATAGGAGGTCTCAGACAGACTTCTAGAAGGCAACATGATGTGAGTTAGACTGCAGCCCGAAATAACAAGCGGCCAAAAGTGGTCACAATTCCTGACTAACCAACGTCTTCTGGACCCCGGTTTTCAAATAGCTGAGGAAAGCCTTGTCGATATGGAGCATGGAGACGTCGTTCTTATCTCCAACGAGGAGGAAAAGTTGCAGTTGGTTTTGAATGAACTGACCAAAGTCATCCCATCCTTTGGTATGCACCCTGCACTCACAGTGTAAGGTAATAATAATAATGTTTGTTCACAACTGGTAGCGTGATCGTTAGATTACCTTCAGAATGAAGCATGAGTTTGCTCGTAGCTGTAGCTAATGGGCCGAATTGGTGAGAAGGTATAGTCAAGAGTAGGAAGGATCTAGTTGCGGGTGTGCTATCAAACTGGGTATGGCAGTGGCGTGCCATCGTTGCACTGCCGTACTTCGGGTTCTGGACAGCCCCGTAACGGACGTCATGTTTGAGATGATTGGACTGGGATGTGCAATTCTGTGAGCGGCGGGGTTTTTGAGTTGGCCAAGAGAATTTGCAGTAAAAGAACGAAGCCAATATAAGATTGCAGGTATTTTTCTTGTCCGTTTGGAGATCTCTGGGAATGTAAGTCCTATACCAGGTGGGATGGATAACAGCAAACAAGGTGTCCAAACCGGGTGTTGAGCAGACTCGACGCTAAGTATCCGCCCACTCAATAGGTCTTCTTTACGCCTGCATCCATGGGTGCACGTATGGTGACGCACGTGTTCCTTGGATCCCAGGGCTCAAGTCTATATCACTTGGTCTACGGCTGACACATATACATCCCTCCTTAGCTTTAACTTCGCTGCGCTCAATAATGCATATGGTTACCGAATACCGCTGTTGAATAATCGATGTACACAAGGGACTAATTGAGCAAGCGGTGGGTTTACCCTTATAACAGTAAGACTGCAGCTTCAGCGTGGACAAACAGTTGGAACTGTGGACAAAGGAATTTGGTAAGCACCTGGTGAGTTGGCCACTACAACTTTGTTTAATTATATGTTTTAAAAGAGGTGTACGGAGTTTGTACGCGTCGTAATTGATTATTCATTTCTCCTTTCAGAAATCCTGTCGAGTAAAAGCGGCTTCCTGAAACTGAGAACTGGAATGACCACACATTACGTTTGTACCGATACAACCAATGAATAGAAACATGATTTTTTAAAAGTGGTTGTGTCTTTTTAAGCATGGGGTTGGCACACGGATGACATGTATGGATATGAAGCACCGCCGTTGGTCGTTGGATTGGTCTATTATGTATATTTGGGGCACTAGTCAGTTACGAGGATGTGTACGGCCCCTTCCATTACTATAAGTAGCCACGGTAGGCGACGTCGAGTACGGTTATAAGCTTGACGGTACGTCGTTGGCCGTCGGGTTGGGCTACTGAGCCTAGCTGATGCCTCATATTCGGCGTTGCACATAGACACAGGCCCAGCAATTACCATAGGCAGCCAAGATAGGCGATATCGGCTGCAATTATGAGTATGGCAGACTCACGTTGGGCGTTAGATTAGGATACCACGCATAGTTGAGGCCTTATTTTCAATGGCCCACATAGATTCTGGCCTGGTGTTCACTATAGGCAGCAGAGATAAGCGACATCACGTACAGGTTTGCGTGAGAGACAGTCGTTGGTCGCTGGATTAGGTCATTGTAAATAGGTGAGGCCTCATGAGCAGCGTCGCACATAGAAGTGAGCCTAGCAGTTACAACAAGTATTCGAGATAATTTAAAACGCAGTTACGATACGTAGCGAAGGTAGGCGATAGTGAATACAGGTATGAGGATGATGGGCCGTCATTAGCCGTCGGATTAGGTAATCGTGTATGGGTGGGGCCCCATAATCAGCGCCGCACATCGACACGGGGTTAGGATACTGCAGTAACGACAAGTAGTCCAGGTAAGTGACAACGATTACCGTTATCACGATGACCGCTTCATGACGTATTCCACCTATGGTGAGTAATATTCCCAATAGAACTGATACCATTGTGTTGGTAATTTCCCTAATGTTACCTCCTGACGCTGTATTATCCGCGGACTAGTTATGCAGAGCTGGGGAAGGCAGTCATCCACAGAGATGGCCCTCGCATCTACATTGCACAATTCATGCTGTTTTTTGATAATTTTATACTTAATGGAAGCTCAGCTCCATAAGAAAAAGTGTTGTGATGAAGTTCGCTGAACAAAATTATCTCGTCCGCTAAACCTGGAGGTAAAAAGCAAACAAACTTTGATGACCGATTTTCCTGGGTGGAATTTGCATTCGATATTCTGTAGATGTTATTTTATTCTTAGATAACGCGAAAATATGGTAAAGTGCGACTTCGTGTTTTGTCTCTCGTAAACCTGTAGCAAAATGCGAATCGGCGATGGTGCGTGACCTTGAAATTTCGCTCACTCAAACAAAATGCTACGAGCAACATTTCACCTACAAGTGTAAATGGATTAAACTAACTCCCCGCAAAAGTTACAAGCTCGAAAACCCTATAGTTCCGGCGAAAATAATTTGGGTGTGCATCTAGTGAGCGGCGTCAAAAGAGGGGGCAACAGATCTTTTCGTGTATTCCGCCACCAAGGTGTTCGCGTGGTAGATTAAATGAACGTGACCGACCGCTAAACTCCACGGCCGCTCACTAGAAACATACCCAAATTACTTTCCCCGGATCTATAGGGTTTTCGAAGTTGTGAATTTTACGGGGAGTTAGTCTAGTCTATTTGCACTTCAAGGTGATGATAGGTTGCTCATAGCATTTTGTTTAAGTGAGCGAAATTTCAAGGTCATGGACCATCACCGGTTCTGTTGTTACCGGTTTACGAGAGGTGACAACACGAAATCGCACTCTACTATATTTTGGCGTTCTTTAAGAATGAAAATAACATACACACCAGGCCAGTATTTATGCGGGCCGACAAAAATGATGCCTCATCTATGCATGGTATCCTGATCTAACGGCCAACGTGAGTCCGTCATATTCCTAACTGTAGTCGATATCGTCTACCTTGGCTACCTATCATAATCTCTAGGCCTCTGTCTATGGGCAACGACGAACATGAGACATCAATTAAGCTCAGCAGCCTAACCCGAGGGCCAACGACTGCCCGTCATGCTCTCAACCGTACTCTACGTCGCCTACCAGGGCTGTAGTAACTGAAGGGCCCGTACACGTGCTGGTCGCTGACGAATGCTCCACCTATACACAATAGACTAATCTAACGACCAACGGCGGTCCTCCATATCCATACACGTCATCTGTCTGCCAACCCCATGCCTAAAAAATACACAACCACCTTTAACAAAGCATGCTTCTGTTTACTGGTTGCATCGGTACAAACGTAATGTGGGGTAAATCCAGTTCTCAGCTTCGGGAAGCCGCCTTTACTCTACAGAGTTTCTGAAAGGAAAAAACGTATAATCAATTATGACTCGTACACAGCTTCCGCAATATCCTTCAAAGCACATAATTAAACAAAGTTGTAGTGCTTATTAAATCCCTTTGTCTACAATTCCAAATCGGCGTCCATGCTGAAGCTCGAGCCTTACTGTTATAAAGGTAAACTCACTACTTGCTCAGTTAGTCCCGTTGGCGATAATGAGGGAGCCGTGTGTACATCGATTATTCAATAGCGGGATTCGGCAACAATATGCAGCGAAGTTAGAGCTAAGGAGGGGTGTATATCTGCCAGTCGTACGACCAATTGGTATGGTCTTGAGCCCTAGGATCCAAGGACCACGTGCGTCATCAAGCGTGCACACGTGGATGCAGCGGCAACGAAGACCTAGTGAGTGAGTGGGCACCTCGTGTCAAGTCTGCTCATTTAGACCACTGAACCTCAACTTCACTCCACTTCTGCTTCCCGATACCAATACCACGTAACCTAATAAAGTCGACTCGTAGCTATCTCATACTCAGCCGCAGTAGCAATCTCGTCAGCTAGTGACTACTTTCTGAGAAACCGATAGACTAACGTGCTTGCATTTCTAATTTTCAGCGTCCGATTTTATAGAAATAGGCTTCCAAATCTCAGGCACATACGTTGAAAGCTGTTCGATAGTTCAAACTATTCTGAGGCACTATTTCATATCTGTCAGGTGGGTTTTGGCCTCATCCAAATAATCGTTCATGGCAAAGTATTGCACTCCACCTTTACTTCCAGAATCACGTCTACATATTACCCAGCTACGGTTGTCAAACACTTAAAAACGTCTTAGTTCCGCTGCTCAAACAGGCCGTGTCACAGCCTTACAACAAAACAGGCAGTAGTGCAGCGTGGTACACACGTTCCTTGATATTAACGGACGTGCCACTTTTACGCCATAGATGTTTCAGATGAGCAAACGCGAACAAGCCTTGTAGATTCCCGCATCGACCTCAGCTGTCACACTACACTCAGAACCAATACAACCTCGAATATACATATAAAGCTTCACAAACCCGTACGCCTCTCCTTGGACTGTATGTGGCGTATTCACTGTCAAACGCACGGAATAAATTCCAGACAAACTGGTCCGTCATTTCGGAGGTCCTACTCTCGTCAATAAGTATATATTTGACTTCCCTAACCACACGAGCTCTGCGTGCATATACCGAGTTGTTGTAGATTTTTTATACCATAGTAGCATTTGTTAGCAAACTCAACCCGTGCTTGATGACTAGTCTAATAAGCACAAATCTATTCCTATCCCGTCTCATTTAGTCACTTGTTGCCACCACCCTGAATGTGGTAAGCTTTCAGTTTTTTCTCTGTAATACTGTACCTTATACTATCAGATATCTTAAACTCACCGGGGTTTGCTGACCTCATCTTACTCCCTAGTATTCCCAAGCTTCAAAATTCGGCAATAATCGGTTTGGACGCCCTGTTTGCTGTTATCCACCCCACCTGATTATTGATTTACACCCCCAGAGATCCCCAAACGGACGAGGAAAATACCTCCGATCTTACGTTGGCTTCGTCCTACCCCAGCAGACTCCCTTGGCCAGCTCAAAAACCCCGCTGCTCACAGAATTGCACATCCCAGTCCAGTCATCTCAAACATGACGTCCGTTACGGGGCCGTCCATAAACCGAAGTACGTCAGTGCAATGATGGCATGGCACTGCCATACCCAGTTTGATAGCACACCCGCAACTAATCCATTCTAACTCTTGACTGTACATTCTCGTCCACTCGGTTGATTGCCTGCAACTACGAACAAACTCATGCTTTATTCTGAAGGTAATGTTATGATCATGCTACTCACCAGTTGTGAATAAACATTATTAGTATTACCCTACAATTTGTGAGTTCAGGGTGCGTACCAAACGAACGGACCGAAGATTAACTCACATCACAGTGCTTTCTAGCAGTCTTTCTGAGACTTTTCCTATTTTGAGTCCCCAATGTAGACACGCCTGTCTTATTTCCTTGTCTGAATGTCAGCAATGAACTGCCGTGCGATCTCAATGGACCCGAGAATATCCTTCATCCACGGGGGCCTTAATTTGTGACGATTCATTGGCGAATCCTAACTACAATGACAACCCTAACCGATTCACCCAGAATGTTCATGTACGCGGCTGTCCACGGACCCAAGTATGTCGTCGCGATGACGGTACCGCGACTACCATATCCAGTCTGGTGGTTTAACCGTAGTTCATATACTTACCCGACGAGTGTGTAACATGCACCCACAAGACCGACTTCATCCGTCTACTTTGCGGCAGGACTTGAAGACACTAGTCACCTTATCGTGCTGTCCGCTTGTTCTGCGCCCGATATAGTGTGTACTGACCATCATAAAAAACAAAGAGCTTGCTAGGTGTGAAGAATTCCTTGGCTTGGTTTGGCAGGACACCTGCCACAACCATAGGTGACTTTTTATATTCACGTCGTGAAAGGCTGCTCAAGTTTGAGTTTGGGTCGACAGTGAGGGCGCAATCATCGTTCTTGTTGTTTCGAGATTATTTCCAAATGCAATACAAAAGAAAACGCGTGAAGAAACTTGCCCTTCCGCACATTTCCCGCCGCCACCAGGGAGGCATTACACGAATCCGTTGGCAGCCATTAAAATATGAATTCCGCGCCCATGGTGGACCTCAAGTACGTTTAAACAACTTGCAACAAAACTGAGGCTGCATGGGGAGATCTTGAGGGACCGAATAAATGCTATCAAATGCTGAAACTCTATGTTAAAGCCTTCCTCCTCCGAACTATGGTTTCAGAGAAATTTTGGGTGTGCATCTAAGGCTCGCAAACCCCATGTCTCTGTTAGCAGGCAAGATAAGATAGGGTACTCGAGTGCGGGGATACATAGAATTAAACTACGTATGTGCAGAAGATGAAGGTTGTTAAGGCGACGGTTTAAGAGGCCTTCTACCGAACGGTCAGAGGATGGATGTGGATGGGGCGCACCGCACTGTGAAATTTGGGACACAGATTATCAGTAACAGGGACAAGCGAACGAGCGCATTATAACGCCAACCAAGGAGTAAAAACTTAGAAGCGTGTATAAGTGGATGTGTGAGACAACAAAGCCGTTACAAAGCGACGATTCCTCGAGAAGGATATAGTAGTTGACCGACTATATCAAACAATTCAGATGGATAAGCAGTCCATGTAAAGAACAGTGTTCTCCTGTTACGCCATAGTGTAAGAAAAGGGGGAAAATTACCAATCGATCGAAAACAAACGAAAAGCGGTAATCCTTGGCGAGCCTCACCATCATCTGCTAGCAGGTATAACCAAATTAACCAAGTTACTAGGAAGAGAATATGAAGGAGCGTGCAAGTACCTGGTAGGTAGCACCCCAATTGCTAATTGGATGGTTTCGAAATACAGAGAGGACTCCTATAAGTACTGTCCACTTAGTGCATTTGTAATCAAGCAGCACTCTTAAGGAGACGAGGGAGTTGAGAAATACAAAGTCTTCTTCTATTCTTCTTAACAAGAAACGCACAAGATGAACACAAAACGCCTAAATGCAAGCAAAAGTTAACTTTATGCAGACGTTAACAGAAGTGAGGGAACCAGTCCTAGATAACTGGGCATCAATCATAGTGCTCCTCACAAGCGCACGCCGGAGGCTTAGAATTAATTTCCTAGCGCATTGAACAAGGTAACGCGGTTCTGAAATGCCGACATCGATACTCACAAAAGATGGAGTACTGATGCGATTAAAGGGCTTGGGTTACATTAAGTACACGGACCTAGGTAGGATGCGGCACCTTCCCATTTTTGAAGTTGAGCTATTCGCTAGAATTCTGCAGGACAGACGCGGTCTCAGTAACTGGAAGAGGACTGCGATCACGCCAGTATAAAGAGCTGGAGGCAGATCATTAAACTACAGATACCTAGTTCCGACGCCTATTCTACCCAGGACAGTCAAGCCATTACAGAAGGACGAAAGCTCCCAGCTCCGAAAGTGTGAAAAATATTTCAGTTCGGAAACATGGTATTCTCCGAAAAATATCAGTACTTTCAAAGCTGACGTGTCTCCATGAAGATTATGCCGCATTGCAAAGATAGGAGCATGTTTTCTGGACCTGCTTATAGTGTTGGATTAAGCGAAAAGAAACAGCCGAAGCTGAAGTTGGGGAAATACTTCGTCTGAATTCGCTGCAACTTACAGTAGCCGGTTGACCTCTACAGTGGAGGTCATGGAAATCTAGGTTTCAGCGTTTAGTGCGCACCAGCTGGTCGTATCTCTTTTACGACTGCATACAAATCTTTAAGGGAAACTGCGTTAGCACTGTAAACATACCACCTTGTCATACGTCATCACGCACATTCCATGTTTTCCCAACGTGGAACTCCAGTTGAGTGACCTGGTTACCTTCACTATGATCCTATAGATATTCTGGGCAACATGCCTAAAAAACCGGGGATTATCAGAGTTTCTACCCCGTCGGGATCACGCACTGATACACAGGATCGAAGTTTTCGTCCAACATTCGCGTGTCAGGTTTGTTCTTGTTGTTCAGCGATCCAACAAATTTGCCTGTGGATAAAACATACAATGAATTAACAGGCGGCAAGATGTTCGTAGCATCGCAGGACTGTTCAGCAGTTCCTAGTGAAAGAAACAAACGGAAATTTCTATCCACTTCTGTGTTATTGTTCATTGGTCTTCCACTCAAATTGCTGCGAATTTCGAATGTCGTGATTTTGGGCGGAATGTCACACAGAGATACCTACAGGAATAAGCTTGGAGTTTCGCTGTATACGCTATGTTTTACACATATTGTACATCTGGGTCTGAGTTAACTTCTTCGGTGTCGAAACGATCTAAGTAAGAGACAAAGGAACTAGGCTCGTGTTTAGAAGCGACTGGTGATAAAATAGCGCGATTATTCGAAAATCATCACATGTTGTCGTGAGCTAGTTGCGGTCCTGGTCCACGCGAACGCTGAGTGATTCAGGCATGGAGTTATTCACATATAGAGCTTTTCTAATGATACTGCTGTGCATTGGTACTATAAACCAGTTCTCTCAGCGAATCTGTCTGAGCATGGCCATTATTTGTATGACAAACCACACGGCTGTGTCGTTGCGAAACCAAGAAGCCGAAAGACGAAATAGAACACACTGCGCCGCGTCACAAAGTTGGTTTCCGAATAACAGTGTAAGTTACTAGGTTCGGTCTTCCCAGCTCGGTGGGTAGACGCCTTTATCGTAAAGAAAGCTATCGTAAAAGCTAGTGCTTTTACACTTCCAAGTGTTCACAAGTCGACAAAGGCAACAGTTACGCTGCGAGTGCATCAAAGTCATCCTTGCTCATAGGTTCAGATAGGTTCAGCTAATTTTGTCCTGCTGTTTTCCACGCGGGACGCACAAACACCAAAAGGCTGTGTGGCGTACTTCTTACAGGAGGTGACTCAAATCCACGCAAACAAATGCGCATGGTCATGGTCAAACGGCTGCTCGACCTACCCACCTGTAGACTTTTATCTCCGTAGGCTTAATAGGATTGATAGAACTGTGTGAGGTACTAGATCTCCTCTTATTACAGAGGGTAAGAACTTATGATAACACGCAAAGAGCTTTTCATATTTTTTCATTAGGGTCACCCCGTATTGCATCTCCGTCTGTCGACCTTTCGCTAGTCCTCAAGTTGCAAGAATGATGCTGCAACATATCTGGGTATCTTGCTGTGCGGAAAATCAGCTTAAATGACATGGTTTGTGAAGCTAGGGGTAGACGAAAATGGAAATATCTCGTCTACATGGTTCCTGGCACTTTTCTTGATAAAGAAATCCTTGCAGTTTGACGGCCGCGTTGTGGCCTGGAGACTGTATTTTAGTACGAATGACGGTAGTCGTGTTTAAATGCGGTTCCTCAGACTGGCGGGATCAAGCAACGCATGAGACTTCGTATGTATCATCACCAATAGATCAGTATTAGGGGTTTAGGTTTCATAGTGTTTCCACCAGGATATCGTGTTGGGGTACTATGTTGGGTCTATGGGTTGTACTGTTTTGTCTAGTGGACGTGGCCGTCTTTGGGCTAGCTGCTGGTACAACGATGCCCATTCTGTTTGAGATGGCTATGATGCATTTTTCCTTAACACTGGGGTTGATATAGGTTCAGCACCTACTGAGGTATCCGTTTGGTGCTCCACTGCAGCTCTGCTAGATTTCTTATTGAAATTGTTAGTTGGATAATGGGCGGAACCGAGGTATTTTTAACCCTTATATTTCTCTGCTTATTGTTTGTGGGTGAGGGTCGTACCACAAGGATACTAAAGGCGTTTGGCAGGTATACCACCGCCAATTGGTGGGCCAAATGGAGTCAAATCAATCAGCCTAGGTCGAGAAAGGTTACGCAGATGTAAAGGTCTTTGAAGAACGCTGTCGTTTCCCGGATGACTTTTGATTGGATGTTTCGCCACCGGGGCCTCTTATATTTCTTTCGGACTAATCTGTATGATCTTATGGCATTAAGCACCTCCGGTCTAGAGAAGGTTCGTCTTTGGTCTCTCAACGGCTTGGGGCGTCTAGTCTGCACTACTAGCAATGGATCTCAGTATGGTTGCAGGTAGCAAAGCCACTTCCAAAAGGCCAAAGCACGTAGACTCCCAGCGGTCTCGGATGCCTAGATCCGTCGATAGTGTCAAGGCTGTGTCCTTTGACATCCTTCATTCCCATTTGCTGTGTCAAATTCTGACCGTCTCCAGGTTTCCGCCACTCTGAAATAGGTTTGAAAACAACGCCGTTCTCGACAGATGGTGATCTGGCATGCGCAACACGTGACCCAGCAACCACAGTTCACGCTTTTGAATACGGTTCTTCGGTGGGGTATTTTCTGCTTTGCTGGGAACCCTCATTATCGCCTCATTACGATAGCGCAGAGGAAGCTACCTCAAACAAGGTGAGAAATAAATTTCCTGCTTTCGGCTCAATCCAGCTTCAGTTATGATAAACCAACGGGTCGAGCTGGCTTAGTGGTTAGAGCGCGAATTCACCGACAGGAGGGTCCGTGGTTTGAACCCAACATCCGCCTCTCAACTTCTCCTCTCTAGGCTTGGGTAACCTGGCAGTATCCCAGCCCTCGTGCTTCTTTCTAGTGGCATGGCAGCCAGGCACCGAAAGGGTGTCACAGTTGAACGGTTATGTTATATAATTTATCTATTATGAGAAATCAGGGGTCAAAGACCGGAAGGTGTCTCAGATCCTCCATCCGAAATGGCCAAGCCTCGCAGGTGTACAATTATACATTCTGCACTGTTGTCTGATACACGCGTCCTTTGTGATCAGATGGTAAGCCCTTTCGGTGCTGCAAGGGTGCTAACGGGCGTGCGCAATTTTATCCTTTGAAATCTACGTGTTGAGTTCATCTGCCATGTTATGTTTAGAGCCAATGCGACTTTCGGGATACCTTTAGCGTTTTACGGCTTCCAATGTTTTCCACTGAGTTTTCAGTAGCATATTCAAAAACTACATGTCCGCAGCATGACTTTACACTTCGTGGGTGTAAAAGAGGCGAAGAATAGGTGAACTTAGCTCGCTCTTCTAGTCATGCTTGCACTTCCTGCTCTCCTCTAAAAATGAGGACAAAGTCTTCTGCGTAGTTCGAATCTGTGAAGTTTTCAATAGGGGATATCTGAATACTGGGACTGTGGATTCCTTTTGGAGTTCGCACTCCTACCCCATCACTGACTAGTGTGGACAAAAATGAAGAGGATGGATATCCTTGTTCGACACAGTTGCTTGTATAAAAGCTTTTGAAGAACTCACCATAAACTCACGCGCCCACAAGAATGGGATAAACACAGCGCATGATATTCGCGAACCACTTGAGTATATTCCTTTGCACACGCACTTTTATAAGAACAAACCGGTTGACAGGATCAAGGAACACTAGGATTATAGGGTGCCTATACGTATGCCGTTGATTTGACGCGTGACGAGATGTGAATGTGTGTTCAAACAATCGGTTCTCGGTCGGAATCCTGCGTTCTGTTCTCGGACCACGTCATTGTGCCCTACTGTAAGACGAAGCGAAATAAGCTATGCAAAGAACTTCGTTACAATGGACCTCAAGCTAATTTTTCTCCGATTCCCACACTCACTGTGGGCACTTTCTTGAAACTGGCCAGTACTATCGGCCCATCACAATCACCTGGGACGGTTTCTTGCGCCCATATAAGAGGCGAATAAGTTAAACAAGCATTCGTTGGGGTTTTCACCTTCATCTTTAAATAGAGAAGGTGGATTTTCGTCAGAATCAGTAGATCCGGGGCGCTTGAGAGTGGAAAGTCGTTTGCGTATTTCTGAAGTCGTCGGAGGTTCCAAGTTCACTGTTAAGCTCCGATTTGCGGTCGGAAATCCTACTGTGCATTCGCTGGTGGCCAACTGAATGGTTGTTAAAATTTTTCATCCTAACGAACCAAGCTTTCGTATTTTTTTAGAAATAAGTGTACCTTTTTTTGTCGTTGATTGTTCAACTTACCGTCAACTCTTTTGGACCTCTTGTGTGTAACCATGAGTATGTTTTACCCCTTGCCAGAGTTTTCCCCTCCGTTTGTTTGGCCTTCTGGACCCATCAAGCCACGTGGTCCGTGTAGCTGCTCTTTTTAATCTGACATCTGGTAGTTCGTCCAGTTTTATTGTACTGTCGACCGGGAGGAATGCACGCCTTAGCTTTGAGCAAGTTTTGTTTGAGGTCATACGCTTGAATCTAGCTGGTTGCGCCGTTTCACAAGCAAGTCGCCCAGTATCTTGAAATGCTATGGATATCTCCCTCACATAAGAGTCGACTTCAGAAAATGTATTGTTTGAAAGAGACTTCAGCAGGTGGTTTAGGTGAGTTTGCTTCACATCGGGTTCCGAGAATCTCCCAACGACCAGGCGGGATGTGCACATCTTGCGCGTCCATGGAAAGCGCAAAGATAAGCAGGAACGGCTAAGCGCGTGTTCAGCATCCACATTAATTGGGCCACACCAGCAACAGGTAACGACAATTTTGGCAATATACTAATGTTATTTATCCGCTGGCCTGTGGGTGAAGGCTACCATGCGGCCGAACGAGTTTGGTTATTTCGTTAGTTAGTACGGAACAAAAACAGTCTGTGGTCAGCACATATTTGCGGCAGCTGTTCATTATTGTCCATGTGTCTCAAATCAGATCCAAGAAGACCAAACTGCGCCTCAACCGCGCAAGTTCACTTACATGCGTATTATTATCCCGGGCAACCACCGCAATATCTGAGCTCTTAGTCGACTTTAGTAAAGCGCCCAGAACATCACAAAAACTATCTGGGTGTTTTCAGAATACGGTCCGTTGGGGCTAAACAGCAGAAGCTGTCAGCTCGTTTACGGGATGATTTCATTGACATGGCTAAGCAAAAATTACAGAAGTTACTATCAACGGGAAACTATCGGAGCAGAAATCCTTGAGCTTTGTTGCCGAACCCCGACAGAACCAGCTTCTGGATCACAAGAAGTGTACAGCTGGGACAGACGAGAAACCGATATGGAGATCAGTTCAGCGATCCCGGTTTCATACAGGACGCACATCAATGAAAAGCGAGTCCAGCTTATAAGCAAGAGCAGCCTGGTTAGCAGCTTGTTCCCGAGTGTGAACGTCAAGGGCTGTCAGACGAACTCAACTTCGAGGTTTGGAGAATGCTTCCGGAATGTTTGTGTGTTTGTACATAGCTGGAATACTGCTCGTGCCAAGGCTTAGAAACGAGAGAGATTAAGGTTCTTAACCAAGGGAGTTGGCTTAAAAACCCAACCACAAGGTAGGGGTGGTTAGAGCAGGATCGCCACGGCAGTCTACATCTTTAATAAGTACGTCGTCTGACGTGTTCGAGCCTCCAACCTAGACCACCAGGAGACATCATCATCTGTAAGAACCGCGTACTTGCCGTACATTGACTCTAGCTGCCACTGTTTCGTTCATCAATGATTTGGAAAGGTGGGGTAGATAGCTGTGCGCTGGAGGTGATAGCTAATGTAATTGATGCGTAAATACATGGGAAACAGCGGACTTTTAGTTGGGCCTATAGGGAGGGGAGATATGCACTCAGGGCAATAGTTTGAATTCACGAGCACCATCGAGAGCGTGACTGGCAATGTCTGAAAATGTCTAACCAAATATGTGTCCTTACTTCGGGTTCTCATCTACGGAGATGGCAATGACCAGCACCCCTGAGTTTTAATGGTAAGGGCTTTTATACTTTGCTTCCAAGTCACTGTTTGGCCTCCATGGCTTGCTTTCATCCTTCATGTGGTTGTACAAAAAAGTCCCTCGAGGAAGTCGGTCGACTGGCATACGGAGCACGTAGTCAAGCCAGTGTAGTCTATGGAGTGTGATCAGTTCGTCTATCTTGGGCGAGTTATTTCTTCCGAAAACCATCCAGCAGTACTGACCCTGAGTCCCCACCAGAATCGGACAATGCTCCGAAGTCACCGCTGTTCAAAAATTTTTTGTCCTCAGGGCGCAGCTGCTGCATATCAATATGGATATCAATATATGGATTGTAAACTCAACCCTTGAGGGATAAGCTGCTCTGGCCTTCCCAATCCGGATAGAAATATCATCTTCGGCTAGACCACCAGGACTGCTAAAACTGTTCAAGTAGAAGAAAGTTGGCTACTATCTCAGTCACCGTATCCGCAAGCATTAGATTAGGATTCGGGGCGAGATAGCTCAGCGGTTAGAGCGCGAGCGTACTGACCGGAAGGTCCGTGGTTCGAACCCTGCCTCTGCCTCTCGACTTCCCCTGTCTAGGCTTGGGCAACCTGGCAGTATCCCAGCCCTCGTGCTTCCTTCGGGTGGCATGGCAACTAGGCATCGAAAGGGTGATACAGCTGAACGATTCGATTTTAGATTAGGATTCGAGCCTACCCGATCCTACAGCAGCACTTTTCACTTTGCGGGTGTGAAGCTCATACCAAACCGTGAGGCATAGTTGTTTGGATTTTTTACTATTGTTAGCATTACGATGGTGTCAGATCCAAGAAAAGCTATGTCGTCTGTGTATTCAGTGTCTGTGAGCAAATTCCCCGGGAGCACTTCGACCCCGCAGGCCTTAGTTTCTGGCGATGATTCTTCCATAAGCGTATTATTGACGAAATTGAAGAGGAAAGGTGAAAGAGTACAGCCTAGCATGACACCACTTGATGTAGTGAACTCAGGTGGGACCTTCCTGTAGACCCACGGGAGTTGGTGTACAGCGTCTTAAGGATGATCATGGAGCTATGGGGGACACTTCTGCTCCACAGATACTTGCATGGTGCCATAGGTCCACATAGTCAAAGGCACCTTTCAGATCGAGGAATACAACCATTGTTGGCCGCTGAAAGCTGTCACAGCCATTTGGAGAGTGCAGATTTGATAGATGTATTCGTAATGGACTACGCATAAGGTTGCTGAAAGCTCTTCGACAGCCCACGACCGGTTTTGCCCTTCTTGGGGCTCATCAGGTAGGCTCATCAGTTGCCTGAAATCATTACAAACAAGAGATTCAGCTGGGTTCCAGGTGAGTCTCTCAAAACCAGATCGATTTGCAGATGAGTGTATTTCCCCAAAAACAGTCCAATTTGGGTTCAAGTAGAACATAAGGTTGACGGAAACTCGGGGACTGCGCCTACCTGATGAGCCCCAAGAAGGGCGAAACCGGTCGTGGGCTGTTGAAGAGCTTTCAGCAACCTTATGAGTAGTCCATTACGAATATACATGTATCGCAATATCTCGAATATCGTAGCAACTGGAACATGAGGCGGCCTGGTGCAGCACATTCGGTTGCCTGAAGTCATCACAAACAAGAGATTAAGCTGGGTTCCAGGTGAGTCTCTCAAAACCAGATGAGTGTATTTCTTGATAGATGTATCTTATTGCAGGACACGACCCAGCTTGGTTTACGCGGATCTATCCTCCCCTGTGTTCAGTCCACCTTCGAAGGATAAAACCAGAAAGCATCTTCGATGCCACAGGTACCAGGCTGATGCCACGATTGTTTCTGCATAGCATCCGTGTACTCTTTTTGAAGATTAGAATAACTGTCGACACGCTCCATTCTGCAGTCATTTACCGTTCACTCCATACTGCACCAGTGAACTTTGTTAGACAGGTCACCAGGGATTATCCGCCTTCTTTGAACAGGACTGGATACAACCCATCCGGTCATGGGGCCTCCTTACGTTCCTTACATTTAGCCATGTTTCATCCACATACTCTCTACCAGTACAGTGTCGGTTTACTGTAGAGTTGTTAAGCTAGCTCAAATAGTTGCTGTTGAGCTATGGTAGTTCTTTGAAGATGGTGGCTT
This sequence comes from Clonorchis sinensis, assembly GCA_003604175.2. Classification (NCBI taxonomy): domain Eukaryota; kingdom Metazoa; phylum Platyhelminthes; class Trematoda; order Opisthorchiida; family Opisthorchiidae; genus Clonorchis; species Clonorchis sinensis. Next base: position 158,557,318 of record CM030369.1, on the reverse strand, counting down.
ACCATACTTCTTGTTTACTTGCGAGGGCCTGAAGGGAAACGAACTGCCAGGCGTGCACGCACCATGGTGTGATCGGAGACAGCGTTTGTCGGACCCCTACCCACTGACCAGCCTGAAATGAAGGTTTCTCAGGATAGTTCAGTGGATTGTGGAGGTGCACAAACCGTCGCACTACGGCAAGATCCTGTCTATTAGTGACGTTCGAAAGTTTTATTGTTCCTCATAGTACTGCAAAACAACTGAGAAGCATTTTACAGCGAGATTCCATAGACTGCTGGTGTAGAATGAGGTTTTTTCATGCTCGGGTAATGCTGAGGAAAACACTTCGGTTGGAGCTGACACTTCGAATAGAGTATGCAGCGATAATCTAGAAGACCGAAGGTGTGGGGTCTTTATGCTTCAAATCGCCTCTGTCAGTCGGAAGCGCAAAACATCCAACATAGTAACAACAAGTTAATGATATCGAAAGACACGTAGCTCTGAGGACGGGTATGGCTCAGGTTCCGTATTAAGTTAGCCGGACTGCTTGAGTCATTAGCGTCCGTGCGCACAACTTAGGTTGCTGTGCCTAGACCTCAGATGGAGGTCTTACCACTTTTAATAAAGTACGAGACACAAACACTGGACGGGAAATTGGGTGTTACTCGTCCTTGAATGCCATTTGATCGACTTCTACGGGGCACCGTCCGAGGAATAGACATCTCTCAATTTTGGCTTGGCACAACGTTCTAGTGGTTTCTAAACTTTTATGAAGTCCGCAAAAATGTTGATTTTTGTCTTTCCTGGAAAATTTACACACACCTTGAACAGCATTTCGAATAGTAGAGCAAACGTTTCTTTTTTTCATGCGAAATTTCCCCGAAATCCGACTGTGTTCATTCACTGCTGTCACAGTCCAAAGCCATCCAACATTCAGTTGATATTTACTGCTCCATAAGGTTGGAATATATATGGGATTATCATGAAGATAACACGGCGCAACGTGCCCCTCTCATGACCGAAACAATGTCCTGTACCATTGCGTGCGCCATATGGGCATTTTATTGCAATCTTCGGGACACCATAATTCAAGGAGTATTCTCCGGTTGAGCGACATAAGGGGAACGTTCAATTGTGATCCACCATGAGAAAACATCCTGCTTGTGAAACAAGTTGTAAAACTGAGATCTCTTATTACTTCTTAGCTCGAAAAACCATCCAGAAGTGCCGGCGACCACTGGAACCAACGTTCACCAATGTTACAGAACGACGGTTACTGCAGGGAAGTACTGTTTTCACCAAAGGTTGACCGTTTTAAATACACTCCTACATTTTTCCAGACGACCAGGTGATGTTTCGCTACTGAGGTGACGTCTGAAGAAAGATAAGTGTGAGCTAATAACGGGAATTTCTGTTTGAAGTCTTCCAACGCAGCGCTACCAGGAACGAGAGTACCTTGGAGGTGCCAGCAGACATAATCTCAAGCAAATCCCCCATGAAACATCTATAGAAAGGATATTAGAAGCTAGCCCAGGTAACACTCGCTGACAATCGGACATACATTTGACGCAATCGATTAGACAACGTCTAATTATAGACAGCGAGTCTTTTGCGGGTTTCCTGGGGCCATATAGTTGCATGTACGTGCAGCATGTGCTATTGAAAGCTGCATGATCAAAGTTAAAACTCAGAAATCAACCGCTTTTTGCTGTTGAAACTAACACTTCTGGTGATTGCAGTGTGAGGCCAAGGTCGTGTTCTGTTTTATTCCAATCGCTGTTCCGTATCCCGCTTCTTGGTTTGTAACCACAGCGGACGGCATGAATGCACATTCAAATTATTTTCCACCTGAAGGAATAGAAGGTGCTCAGCAACCATTGAACTTTCAACGAATCGACAGTCTAGCAAAACATGCGACGATGTGCGGACTATGGTCGATTTCGTTTTTTTATCACTAAATTTGATCGTCATCGATCCCATCTTGCTAGTTGGCTACCATCTGTACCACGTCTAAGGGGAAAAGAGGAGTCTAGTGATTATAGCTTGGGAATGGACGTGCTTTCCGCTCCAATTAATGCTGAAGCCCTGTTAAAACACGTTGCTAGGACGCGATGCAAACACCCTTAAAACTCGAAGAATGTTAACGACATCTATTTCCCTACCTTTTGCCTTTCGTTAAGGCAAAAAAAGACTGTGGGGATTTCAAGAATAACGCTGTGCTACGTTCTTGAATTTGACATCTGACACCAAGCATAGCTGCCTACTCCTTAGTAGTAGACTTCTGTACCCTATTTCCTGATCTTACTCGCCTTAAAATTCCTCAAAATTGCCCACCGGTATTAGGTAGCGACGTATCCCACAGTCAGGTGTAAACGTCTAGCGTCTCATGATTTTACAGCCTTTTCCGTTTTCGTAGTTACGGAAAATTCTCACTTGATTTTGAAAGCACAGACCCATGGTACCCTTACTTGGATACAGATCACCAGGCGCCACTGTTTCTGCGGGTTAACGTAGCTGTGCTCGATTCAGATAAGTCCTTCAAGCTGGGAATAGGCTTTTTCACTCTTTTGGGGTTCGTATATCTAAATTCATGAAAATGAAGTTTTTTCAGCCAAGCGATTGTTCATCGCTGCTATGGAAGACATATCTGGGTCTGTGAGTCCGTATTGTGGCCAGACAAACATAGTATTCAGATAGGTAGCCGATCCTGTTCGGTTTGCCCCGAAACACTGCCTAGCTCAAAGAGTTATGTCACCCCAGAGCGGCCTACGGCACCCTTCGAACTTGGCAACTGGGCGAACCCAATACAGCTTGAAATCACCCGAACAAAATGATTGAGAGACTTGGTGGTAATTCGTGAGCTACATTGCGGGCAAAAAATCGTTTAGCAGTAGCACTCTTTCGGCACTTGACTGCCACGTCACCAGAAGGAAGCACGAGGACTGGGATACTGCCAGGTTGCCCACGCCTAGACAGAGGAAGTCGAGAGACAGATGTCGGGTTCGAACCATGAGCCTTCCGGTTAGTAAATTCGCGCTATATCCATCTCGCGGACAAATGTGGAACCATTTCGAAATGCCTTTTGGACACCTTTCGGTTTCACCTGTAACTTTGCTTGCACTTGCTTGCTTGTAACTTTGCTTTCCACATCGTCTTAGTACTAAAATCCGTGCTAAACTATTCCAACCATGTATCTAAAATGCCGAGATAAATTGCATCTGCTAATCAATGGCAAATTCGCAAATATCACTTAACTACTCGCAACAGGCGTGCTGAATGAATACAGAATCGAAGATCATAAAATGCTACTTTCTATACTATGTAATGTATTAATGTATTGATATTATAAATGTATTGCTATGTAATGCTACTTTCTATGCAGGAATTGTTTCCGCTGGATGATTTTTTCCGAAGGGGCGTCTACTGTAATATGTGCTTCAAGTGACCTAATGGAAGTGTTCGCATTCAAGCTCTAGCCTCTTTTAAGGATAGTTTCTCCACGGTGTAAAAAATGTAGCCTTCAAGTCAACGTCTCGGAAATGGTTTGTCAACACCAAGACAAGACTCCATATACTGTTTCTTGTGGTAACTAAGCTCTTCTTTTTTTGGGTTCCTTTCCTTCGCTTCACATTTTGAATAGGCTTACTTTTCGTTAGAACTTACGGCAGGGATCGTAACTGCCCTTTGATCACTTTCTCAGGTTATGCACATAACCTAAGTAAGTTGGAGAGGCCTAGCATATCCCGTTTCAGTTCAGATCTATGAACACGATGCAAATCTTCTACTTTCTAAATCATGGGTTTGTCAGAACCATTTTTGGGAAGCACTAGGAAGCTCGAAATGGTTGTGCCTACGAGCATTACAACATGTCAGTACAAGTCTAGTGATGAACTGGTTGAACAGACACCGAAAACATCCTGTAAATTTTAAGACTTAATCTTCCCAACTAAGTTGACTTCGTCTATGTTGTGTGTGGGGTTATGTGCATACTCAAACCACACCTTTTAAAGATTTCTTAGCCCTCGAATGAAACGCACTTTTAGTATTCAGTTAAAAAAGCTTCATCTTGAAGTTCTCTCTCTTGGTGTTCTCTCAAATCAGAGATCCGATTGCATTTTTCAGTCCAGATTTTTGGAACGAACGATCTCATATTAATTCTGGGTACCATTGGTTTATACTCACCCATATATTCTCATGAATAACATGATACTTTTAAAATTGGACCGTAGCGGTAGCTTCTCGGTCACTGGTTTGCCAAGCTGCCTTGTAGATCGACTGACAAACTCAAATTTTAACGAGTCCCTGCAAACTTCCGATCATTGAGTTGCGTATAAGATTGCTCCCGTCGAAACGTTAGAAGCACATAATCTTACGTCTTGTGTTCTACATCATTATAGTAGCACAGAATGTACCAGAATTCGCTCTGGGACTTTTGATTTATCTAACAACTATATATGCTTCTGAGCATCCACTTTTAGTTTTAGGCTCTGCTTTGTGAGACTTTAATGATGTACTCCATTGCCGGACTACTCTCCATCCCAGAAGTATTTAACAAAATTTTTAAGTTATTAGTTTCCGACACTCTTAACACTGGCAGATACAGGTGCCCGTCTGAAGGGAACGGAGAGTTTGTCCGCTTGGTACCTGCAATTCATCAAATGACCCAAGCTTCCATCGAATAAAAGCTGTTTATTTCTTGCTTTTGTATGCAGAGAACTATGGACGATGGTCCATTTGCCTGGGATTCACAGACACGCGGAAATATTCTTGGTGTTTTCTTCTGGGGCTACTTAGCTGGGCAAATTCCCAGTGGCTTATTACTTCGGAGGTTCGGCGCTCGTCGAATAATGCTGATCAACCTGATTACATTTGGGTGTGCTACCGCACTCATCCCACTAGCACTGATGTACAGTGTATATCTGCTCTATGTTCTCCGGATAGTTTCTGGCCTTGTATCCGTAAGTCTGTTAGTTCCATCTCACTCGTTTGTTATTTTATTTCATCGAACACTGCTAGGTGGTAGATTTGAACTGTATCGATTAATTGTTAGTATTATTCCGGAACATTTGGCGTTCTTTTCTACCGTCGGTCGATCACCTTACTGATTTGTGTCCACAGTGGTTGAAGACGAGATCTGGTGTAAAAAGTGCTTTTCATTTAATTTCCAAACCTCGCAAAATGAAGTAACCTCATGAAACTAGTAGTACCACACATATGTCATACGTCTAACCCTACTCTAAAAGGTAATTTTCACGTCATACGAAAGTTTATGCAAATGACGACTCCTGTTGGCTTAACTTTAAATTTCAAAGGAGCTGACGTGTCTCTTCCAAGCAAAATCCTAGTTGCTGTCCTGCTGGGGGCTGAAAATATCATCACTGTTGGATCCACCATGTGTGTTCGCTTACTGAGTGTCTGAAGTTTGTAGCACCTAATCCTACCGTAAGCTTCGCTGTGATCAAGCTGCATCACGATTCAGTCTTCGTATTCAACCAGGTACAGAAAAACCCAGTGGTTTTACCCCATTGCGTGCGATTGATAATCAACTGTTTCGTGGAAGCTAAAAAGGGAGTCACAAATTGGTTCCGGTCCGAGATCTAGATCACCGTTCGTTAGCGACGTTTCGAAGGTGCTGATTGTTTGTTTGCTTCCACAACCCATTTTGGGAGTTCCTAGTGGAATTTTTCTTGAGTCAGATAGCTATTAACAACTCTTTTGAAGAATATGTACAAATTTGTTTGAACGGAGTTTCCTTGTTCACATCTCCAGGTTTCTAGCATTTCTGCTAATTTAAGCTTCACTTTCAATGCAGATGATTTGGTCACAATGACCAATCATCTTCGCATGTCTACGGTTAAGGTTGAATCGAGCTGCATCATACGTTCTTCGTAGAGCCATATCTGATATCGTTTTACTCAAACTCGTCGGTATGTGGAGTTTTACTGAAAACCGGCTTTTTGTGGCAGATAACGACACTGTTTAGTTATCAGTGGTGTACAGATAAGCAGCTTGGGCTTAATATAGTGCCGAGTGTTTCACAGCTGAACCGAAGACTGGTTTTATTACGAGGATCAGGAGCAAAACTGTTGTTAGGTGTATGGAAGTAGGTGCAGAGCAGCCGAACGAAATTCGTACGGTACGTAAATTTTGCAGACTGATCCACGTCCGTCCGCTTATGAGCAAACGGCGTTTGTCGGGTTTGCCATTTTTAGGTTTCAATGTGTCTTTCAATAGTAATGCGTCTTTGAAAAACCTCTTTGAGGAAATAAAACTGATGGCACCATACGTTGTCCATTACTTTCCTCTCCAGGAAAACTGATTAAGCCCAATGTCGTCCGTTACATTCCTCCTGAAGAAAACCAGAAACTATTGAGGAACTGTTTTTTTGGGTCCCGAAATGCTTGCTTCACAACAATGCACCTTTCTGATGAATTTAAGTCTACAAATCTGCTGATAAATCTGTCATCTGATACCGTAGGCGCTGCTGACTCGTTCGTTGGGTATTCAGAATGTGCAGAAGGTAGAACTTGTAGAATTATACCTCAGGTTTGTAATACGAGTCGTAGAAATAACGCTGAAACGACTCTCGGTAGCTTGATGTGTATTAAGTTTCCAATATTTACGATGCCATGTTACCACTCTACTGTATTTCGTCTTCTTTGTGTATGCAGCCTTTCTTGTTGCATTCATCCTCAACTAGCACTCAATAGCCTCGTGTGACTGGAAGTAGTGTCCAGATTGATGAACTAGCATGTGCTTAACTCAGGGATCTGAAACTGTGGCGTATTTGCTTCAGTTGTAATGAAATAAATAAATCTTATGCTGCCAAGGTTAACCTAGAGCACCTATGAACAACTGTGTTGTTTCTCTAATATACCAGTGTATGCCGTAAAGGCAAAATTAGACGGGAACATTTTGAAATCCTCCGAAAGTAGACTATTGTATTCCTGGGCAACGCACATGCATTAACCCAGGACCTGTGCTTTATTTTGGTTGTGTGCTGACTGCCCTTTGAGATTTGGTCGCGCTTGAACGATTTGACTTTTCCGGGATAGTACCTCACTTGGGGTTTTCAAAACTGTGATTCAGCACTCACACTCGATTGCTCACGCTTCTGAATTTTTCTCCGTTTGCCTACCCACATACTTCATTTTATTTCCTTGACTGGTAAAGTTTGAGAGTTTCTTACAGCCAAACTTGATGTGTTCATCCTCACAGTCTGCATGGTTTCCTGGATTCTACCAAATATGGGCTTCCTGGGCTCCCCCCGTTGAGCGTGGTGTCCTGGTTGGAGTGTCATTTGCTGGCAAGTTTTTCCTTCGTAAAATTTGCGAATGGTCTGGAATATGTTAACCTGGCATACGGATTTTCTTTGGTCTCCGCTGCTTCTTCTCAGTAGTGTTAGGTTTTTCGTTTATTTTGCCTTTATTTTGCAGATGTTCAGGATCATAACTGGGTAATAAAATCAAAAGACTGGCGAGTTTATAACGTAATAGCTTGGTCGGATGGGTAAATCCTCGGACAAACAAAACTGTACGGCAATCAGTCCTATCAGTCTGTTGACGCCAAATTTTATGCAAATCATCGTCACAGAAAATTTTGATAGACAACCAGTGTAAAACTATTCTGTTCCGGAAACTTTTTGTTTCCTTATTCACCATGGGCAATGCAGTTTCGGGTGGAAGTTAGCTAATTTGATTCTTAGACGATGGCTGCAAACAAATGTACCCGAATGAATTGACGTGGGTTAGGCGCTGCTTGAGATTTGTTAGGAATCCGATTATTGTGGAAAATCAGCTAACCTAAATCTCAACGAATTTCCAAGCATGAGTCACCCCAAGTTAATCAGTCATTTCGATTACATACGCAAACGAAGTCTGCGGCAGCTTTTTAAGTTTAAGTGCATGAACTTTAAACCTGAACTCCAGACGATTGAATCCTGTTGCATCCATCCCATGGTTCCCAATCAGAGCGAAACGCGCGGTGGATTGTTTTTCCAGAGACCACTACCACTGCCCTTTAACATACAGATGAATATTTTCAGTTCCACTATCCACTTTTGCCTGCCCCCATAAGGATAAGGGCTCTTATGTTTGTCTGGCAGACGCTAGTTTTCGTACAATCTCGCCATTATTAGCCGCTCTTTTCACTCCACTTGTACCCAACGGAGAGCGGTGCTGGTTGACATTTGATGCATCCAAACTCGGTTACACATTTAGTGCTAAAACCATTATATAATTTCATACAATTCTGATGGGCCACTGAATGGTAACGTTTTCTCCCCTTTTCTTCTGTTGATATGTAGCTTTCATTCGACCATGGTGGTGTGCCATCTTTAAACTTTTTCGTAACACTACAGCACACATACTTCCCGCGCTTTAGCAATGTATTCTTTCAACTCTCCAGTATTCTGAATTCAAATGGACTAAAAATCGTAAGAATACTTTCTTACGACGTGTCGAACAATAGCGTCAAGCTTATCAGCTCAATTTCGGGCCCCAACGGGAGGTAGCTTTCATTTCACTGTTATTTTGTCGAGTCAACAGCTGTGCCGAGATCCCGCGATGCATTTCAAGAGTTATAGCGTTGACCTACGTTTTTCATTCAGATTGGTATTTTCCTGTGTGCATATCAAACTAATAATTCTGCGTGGAAAATCCAGTTAGATTTAAATGCTCACGCATAGATGAATCTCTTACACAGAGAGGCTGATTGCATCTCTTTGTAAAGTTCATTTTCAAGTTGACGGTATCATGTAATTCGTAACATGAACTGTGTAGATCTTATAGGCTGTCTTTACTGAATATATGGGAGACTTCCCATTTGAAACTCGTAGAAAAATATGTCAAGTTCGATCATAGGCCTTGACCAAAATAAGTGACTTTTGGCTTTTTGAGTAGTTTTATCGAATGAGTCACGTTCGTCACGTTCATCCATGAGTGATTACTGGTCTCAATAATCTGTTGAGGATGACTATTGTCCGTAGACAAAGTAGGTGTTTAATCGTAACTCTCAAATGCTATTATTTAGAGGAAAGATTCTTGTTCTACAATGGTAAAAAACCAACCATGGGCAGCCATTAGAATTCCAGTAAAATTAACCCCTCGTCAAGTCCCTTTAGTGAGTGGCCGTCGGATGTACTTGAACTAGCTTGTGATCCTTGTAGGAGGAAGGTCCGTGTACAAATCACGACCACGCTCTTGTCGATTCGACGAGACGGCGCGAGACCTTTAATGGAGCTGGAAGAACGGAACAACCTAACCAACCGACCTCATAAAATTATTTCTTTGTTTATGTGACCTGTGGTCACGCTTGCGTTCCTGTGTGACCGAATTTGGCGGCTAAACTAGTGTCCATCAAGGGAACTGGGCTCATTGTGCCGGACGTACCGAGTTGTATGGTAGCCTAAGGTGGGTATTCACGTTGATATATTCACATGACGTTAAAGGATCGTTAATTTTTAACTTTCTTTCGGGTCTAACTGTTTGTAGGGATGCAAATTGGCAATGCTGTTGCTCTGTCGATGACCGGTGCATTCTGCCAAACTTCAGTCGGATGGCCCCTGGTATTTTATTTCTATGGTGAGTGAGGCGACTATTTGTGTTGTTATACTGAGTCTGACCAGTGCCTTTTTACATAGGATTACATTTGCCTCGACGTCCTCTGCCGATAGGTAGTGCTTGATAGATTATTTTTTCTGCTTGCTGGAATGCACTGAAAAAATCACGCCCATGAGCGGTTGACTTTAATGTGCGCTAATTCTATTGTTTTGGTCTGCAGACTTTCACTCTGGGCTGTGTACTTAGTTCTCATTCTCCAGGACGTGATTGGTAGTCAGCGTTAACAGTGGTGTGAAACTACATAGTTGGATAGTCACTCTAACGAATGCTGTTGGCTGCAAGCGAATATCAGCCCAGACCTCCATGGACCTATATTAACAAATTTTAGATGACCACTGCATGGTGGTCTGTCATAAGAGTAGATGCACTGGAGCTAGGACGATAGCTGGGTGATCACTCCTTTCAGCCAAGAAATTTCTGATGAAACGGCTGTTTAGTCTGGTTCAAATGACACCAACTATGATTTAGACCTCTATGTGTTCGGAGCTACATAAATGATATATAGATTTTTTTGGATTATGTACTATAGCGAAACAGTTATTCGATGAGCTCCTGTCTATGTTCAGATCTTCATCATGCATGAAGCAGGATACTTCTGGAGAGGGGGAAACATTTTGCCATGTTATCTGCAACGGGACCGGGTGCAGCCGGGCTTCCATATTTTATTTAGATCTGCACTGTTGTAGCTTTTCATATTCACGAGATCTCCGAAAATTTTATGCCTTAGATTGGTAAATGGTTCAACGCCAGTTAATGTTCAAAAGTGGACGCGGTTTGTATTTGATTGTTTAACGTGATCTACTGTATGAAAGCTTACCGTTGACGCTTTTCATTCTTAAGAACTGCTCATCCGTTTCGCATACTTTTTTTGAATTTGTAGGGGCATGCAGCCTTGCCTACTGCATACTTTGGCTACTTTTCGTCTACGACACACCTTCAGAAAACCCAAGGGTTTCAAATAAAGAAAGGGAATTTTTAATGGCCGTGTGCGGAAACGCCGGGAGAAATCAGGAACGTGCGGTACGTGTCCGTAGAGTCACATATTCTGCTCTGAACTTAGCTAGCCTCGTATCCTAGGACGATACGAGAGTATGAGGAAGGGTATTCGGGTAGAATAGACACTCAGTCGGTTTAATGAAAGGATTGTCTGCGGCCCGGCATGCCCTCTAGGTTTCGCCGATACCAGTTCTCAATAGTCTATGGGCCCGCAGGCATTCTCCCATCAATGTTTATGGGGGATATTGATTTTGAATTGCGGCTACACTGTGGTTCAGCTGTGTCAGCCCGCTTGTTCCTCTTAGTTACTTACAATCAACTATCAATGTAAAATCATTCATTATGACGCACTATTTGGTGACCAAATTTGTGACAATTTCTTGCCAGAATGACACTATACATGCTCACTCAGAAGAAACTCCTTAACATCAGAAAGCCTGGCATGAGAACCCACCTGAAAGGTTTAACCGGTCGACTTCACTCAGAATCACATTTGAATAGAACGAGGCACATCAAACCTTATTTATAGACACGCTCTATAATGGACAACTGAAGTTTGTGATTTCAAACCACGTTCTGCGGAACTATGGCAAAAGCGGTATTTTTATCTGCATCTGGCCTTCAACATTTCTTCCAACCAATTCCTGCAACGACATGTGATAAAGTCTTTCACATTTTAAGCCTAGAGAAATTGTCGAAAACTGCCATATTTTGGGAAATGCACGTAGATGTGTGGACTACTCTTATATTTTTTGCCTCCTGATCTCACATGCTGTTGAATTTTTCCTCAGCCGTCATTTATCTTGTCGTGTTTATTGTCATTTTATTTGTCTTATTATTTAGAGCTACACGGCAAAATTACTACAAAATCACTCGGGGGCGTTTGATCAATTTTAGCAAAACACATGCAGATGGTTTGCCTACTTGGCTTGCGCACCAGGCCTAGGTACTAACATCTCTGTTTCAGTGTTCTTCAACGTTACGGACCGGTGAAAAGTGCTCGTTTGTGTAGGCGCAGTAGCAATATTACAAAATAAGAACAATGTGTAGCTAACCGTCTCGGGACCATCCAATAAGTTGACAATAGCATACACCTTTGGAAACAGTTCACGGGCGTTTGCTATAGCACTGGCATGTGGCAATGTCCGCTCTGCCTTGAAGGCTATGGCATACGTGGGCGCCTCGCTTTTTTAAGGTTAATCAGCGATTGCACGTACAAACCATGGCTTCCACAGGGTCAACTCTACGTTCACCCTTTTCACAGGATATTGCAATCGCTAGGCTCTTTACGGATGCGTTGCTCGTGTAGTTTGTTGCACCCGGTAACATGTGGATGATATTTTCCGGTTTTTTGTGTTGTTTTTCACTTAGGTGCTATTCAGAATCATTCACGTCTGTTTTGAGCACATCCTTCGGGACAATAACGCAACCATTATGCAGATTATATGTGCCCATCATTGTCCTCTTACTCACAGTGAAATCGGAGGGTACTTCATTCGAAAAGTTGTGATGTCGTGTTTTAAAATACACTGCTGACGGCAGGTGACCTTCTATTCCTCCACGGCTGAATTCTAAAAAGTGGTGCAGGTTACTTTCTCCTTTTCAACTTTCAAAGCCTAGTCAAAGGCCATTGTTTGATTTTTCCGAAAGGCATTTCTGCAGTAAATTGGAGATGTAAATCGATCAGGCGATTATAGGAAATCCATAGTTTCCTCGTATGCTCTCTAATGCCGTAGTTCACTAGGATTTGTTCCGATGAATGACTTTGTGTTGTGGGAGATTTATGTTCTTTTGGAACCAAAGTATTTCAGGTTCAAAACTCCAAACTGTTTACAAATGGGCATTGCACCCCCCACTCCGGGTTATTCTTCCTCCGATTTCTGCAATATTCGGGTTAACTGTCGGCTTTTTCTCGGCGCTTCAATAAATGCCATCAATTGATGTGGTAGCCATTATTCACCTGGCTTTCAATATTATATTACGAGCACCAGTTAACAGTCCATATCTGTCGGTTGATATGCCAATACTGCTTATGTCCATGTACTTGCAATGTTTACCTATATTAAAGTAAATAAAGATCACGGTGGCGTCTTCCATTTTACTGGTGGCAGGGCTGCGGTAAGTTACTTGGACACACTCAAAACTTATTGTCAGTTACCAAGCGGGTAAACACATACTGCATGAAATCAAAACTATGGTGATACAATCAGGAATACACAGCAGGTCCTGGTGTGTTATGTCGGGTCGGTCCAGCTGTCATCTACATCCGGATTTTAGTTCTAATGTTATTCATTTCAAACTCGCATCAGTATGTTTGTGTGGATAGTGAGCTATTTACAAATGTCACATTGACTAAGCTTGTTTAATCAAATGTTTTTTTAGCAAAACTGATTCCCACAACAATTTCCTCGCGGCCAAAAGTAAAAGAAACACTGATTGGGTTTTAGGACTTTCGGTGTAATATCATGACTTTGACAATCGTTGCCTGTGAAATCAGCATTTTTTCCACCTTACGTATCCGTCTGTTTTTTGGCGAAATGTGCACTAGTTCAACCAAACAACAACTTCCAGAGATAACCCTATTTTCTTTCCAGGACTCCTTTGTTTGCGTAATTTCTGACTGGGTTTAAATCTATTGTCTGATGTCTTGTCACAAATCAACAAAACACAACGATTTTGATCTATGGGCCAGTTGACTGCCTTTCCTTTAGGTTTTGTAGTTCCGGAGACTGTGTTTCAATTCGAGCCAGTCAGAATCTTTATAGTTCGTACAAGTAACCTCAAAGTCTGAGTACGGTTGTTGCGAAGCCGGTGCACACTGAACGAGCCTCTTTAGAACGCAGCCGCTGACGTATTCAGTCATCTGACTACTAATAGACATTCATTATGTTTTATCTGACAGGTCATCTATCCTTGTACGCTTTGCCGGCTCTCATAAAAACATCCCAAAGTGATCTGCTTATCTACGTTAAATCCATAATGACTGACCTATCACGTAACGCAAACCAGTACTCTATCAATAAGGACGGGAATATAGTTGATAAGTCCTTTTTCGCATCCTTTTTACGTTCGGTAGTGTAAATGCTAACACCCATACTACTATTTATTGTTTTAGCCATCGATACCTGTCCTGAAAATGGTGAAATCCTTGCCGCTCTGGGCGTTTCTTCTGTTTGTTATCGGATACGACTGGAACAACTACACGTTCCTTACAATAATACCAACGTACATGCGTGAAGTTCTGGCTTTCGACATTTCGGAGGTAATTGTTGCAGTCTCATACTTCATGCAGCTGGACATTGTTGTCCAATAAGCAGTATTAGTGGGCTTTGGCTTTTTACCTAATAAGTATACTCTCAGATTCTCGTAACAAATTATTGGAAAATGTTCCAGACTAGGGTAAAAAAAACCTAAGACATTGTGAATGAGAAGCACTTTCAGCGGATATTACCACTTCTTTGTTAGCAGCTTGTAAATTTAACATTTTAACTCTCCTGACCCATAGTGCTGTTACGAATCTAGCTAACGCGTATGCAGAAATGAGTGCCGTACTCGGAACGTTCTGCAATGGTGGATCCTCCTATAAGGTCCCTTTTAATTGGGTGGATATCATATATGATTTTTTTTGTAAAATGGCCAAATCTACTATATTCTGTTTGAAAGTAGCCCGCTTCCCTACAGCTTGCGAGCTTCAGTCCCATTTCGGTCCTGAATTTCTCTCAGTGTTGCAATGTGGAAACTAGCGAGTGTGGAATTCGTGAGTAACGGTTTACCTGGTTTGTACGAATACGGTATTCTTTCAGTTTGTACTTAATGCTTAGTGGTCGACTATTTGATTTAATCATGTATTTCATGCACCATTCAATAGAATCAACTTCACTCAATCCTCTCGAAGAGACCATCCTAACGGAGGTCCATTCAAAATTCTTGTTACGTTTATGTACTATGCAGAAGAAACGATACCTCAGAGGACCCTACCTATGATCTTGTCATTTAGGCGACTTCCAGATAGGAAAAGCCTTGTTTCACGTTTTGAATGCCACCGGTATGAAGTTCGTCTATCAGTTCTTGCCAACTATGCCAGGAAAAACAAAGGGGAGCAGCCAGACAAAAAAACAGCGAGTCCCCGTACTGCGAGTAATCGTATTACCAGGCGATCTGGAGGTAAAGTCGTACTGTCCTTCGCGATAGGAGTAAAGTTAGTAAGGTGTTTCTCCCAGCTAACCAACATGTCCATATTCATGGAAGCACCGATGATGCCTCCTCCTGAGAAAGGACGGGTTAGAAAAGGTAGGCCCCAAATATCGCACACTTCGATCGTCCAACGGTTGACCTTGACCACCGGGGCGTTATTCAATACGGTCGAAATGCTTTTAAAACTAAAGAGTTCAGTGCTACTCAGAAGGCGCCTGCTGTAAGCAGCCGCATTGAGAGTAATGCAGTAATGCCTTACTCCCTGCGTCCTCGGACCAGGCTGGCCCCCTGCAGCCATGTCAGACCATTAGGTCATTGGCTCCTGGAAGAGTTCCCAAGGAAACCATAACAACCGCCGTCTCGCGGTTCAGAGGCTAGGAACAGGGTTCCCGGACAAAACCCTACATCCTCCCTCTGCCCTGTGGGTCAGACTTTCGAATCAAAGGCTCAAGGTGGGGAAGCTCAACTAAACACCCTTCTCGTACTTGGACAACCGGGAACTATCATTCGCCCTTGCAGCTCTTCGCTCACCAGCCTTCCTTACGACTCCTCCCCACCCGTCTAACGATGCAGTGCGGTCAACCCATCTACCAGTCCCCTAGCCATTGTTTCGTTTCTAAACTTTCGCCCAGAAAAATAAACAGAAATAATCATTTACTAACCTCAAGAGATGTGATCTCGCTTGCAGACTTTAATGTCCTTATTCTATGTCAAATTGGGCAACAGGCATCTCTTGCTGAAACTTTTCTTTCCTTGTCTGTCGATGTATATTGTCTTCGAAAGGCGCCTACAAGACCCAACCTCGGTCGTGCACCTCAAGCCGCTTACAATTTGCTCAGATGTTCCAAACTTCACTCTTCGGGTATCTGGTGATCCTGGCGCAATGGTTCGTGGCATCTACGGTGTGGGAGTTGCACTCAGTCCCAAGGCTGAAAGTGTCTTACGGGACTGGATCCCAGTAAACAGTCGTCTTTGCGCTGTGCGGTTGTCTGACTCAATTGAAATCGATGCCGGTCGATGCGGTATTATCATACGCCATAACAGACTGCAGTTCTGAGACTGAGAGAACCAGGTTTTATCAAGATCTGCTGTGACCACTTTGGTCAGATATTGTAATCCTAGCGGGCGATATGAATGCTCAAGTTGGTCGACTAAGTCCAGAAAAAGCACAGTTAGGTGGTGGATTTGGAGTTGATGCTCAGCGTACGGAAAATGGGGAGCGACCGCTTCAGTTGTGTACGGATCATCGTCTGTTCCTGGCCAATACGAACTTCCAACACAAACGCTCACCTCGAGTTACTTGGAGGTCACCAACTTCAAGACAGTCGTGGACTCAGTTGGACCGTGTGGCTATCAGTTATCGATGGAGAGCCTTTATTAGGGATTGTCGTTTCTTATGGGTTACGCAGCTTAACTGTGATAATTTCATTTTGGGTCCCCGTTTATCTTATTGATTTCTGCCAGCACAATGTGTACCAAAACAAAGCAGGTCCATTCATCAACTTTGACAAGTTCCAGTAACTCAAGAGTATCGAGCTGATCTGTCTAGAAGGCTGCTGGAAACATGCAGAAGACAACGATTGCTTGGAGGTTGAATGAGAGCGAGTTAAAGAAGCTATGCTGTCAGCTTTCAAAACTGTTTGTCCAAGCTGTCTGACGTGACTAAATGAACTCTGCATATTATCGATATCAACAGATCTTATTGCTTCCAGGAAAGCAGTCTCAGCAACGAGGATGACGCACGCAGATATCTCGAACACCGGGTAATCAGAAGCCTGAAGAATGACAGTACGCTGGTGAGTTTTGAAGGCCAAGGAGATGAAGAAGGCCTTCACGGTCAGGCAGCGGCCTCGCTCTGTTTCAGTTAGTTTGGTCAACCGGTCAAAAAAGGCAGGTGTCAGTGAAACAATATGCGAAAAAGACGGAACAGCAATTCACTTACAAAATCGTTGTCTTGAGTGATGGGTTAATCACTTCAAAGAACAGTTCAGCTGGTCCCCTTCAATACAACCGCTAGAATAAAGCAACGGGCCTGAATGGAACATCGACACCAGCTCGCCATCAACAACAGAAATCAAGCACGAGATATCAATCCTCCAACGCGACGAGGCACTTGGTGCGGATGGTCTGTCCACCGAGAGGTGGAGAGTGTATTACCTGGTCACCAAGTATGGAAACCCTAACCAGTAAACTGAGTCGGATCGACAACCGCTGCTTTCCTGGAAAATGACCTTGGGACTCAACTCAACACTGGTATAAGTCGTCCAATCGCACAGTCAGTGGTGCGCGTACATCGAGGCAAATGCCTTCAATGCACAGTTACCCTATTCCATCGAAGGTTTGGCTGTATGTCCCATACTCTCCCACTTTCTGGCGATCGAAACTGTAGCAGTTGGAACCAAATTGCCCGTGGCACATGATTTGTAGCTGATAAATTGAAGTAAAAAAAACTGAGCATAACTACTTTGCGCGATTTTCGGGATTGTTTTTACTCTTTCTACCCCCACAGCTCATTCAGCATTTGGACCTGTATGCAAGCGTCGAGTCCCAATTGGGAACATGGATGTCCCGCTCTGCGTGATAGATTTTCAAAATTACTTGATTTAATCCCATTCGAAGAACTCCGTATAGCTTGGGAGGCCGTGTGTAGAAATGAGCACTGAAGCTGTTTTCAATGTTCAAAAGCAACAGAGCAGCAGGAGAATAGTTCGCGTGAAACTGGAAATATAGCCTGTATTGTGTACTGCAATACAAAACAAGCTCCATCGGATCAAATAAAGGGGTTAATCGCGAGGGGTGAATTCATTAAGGTTCCTAAATTCAGGACTATACGCTGAAGAGTAGATTCCCACAATGGAGTTTCGTGCAACACTACTGATATTATGAATGGCTCTTGAATGCAGGCAGCTAGCATTCAGGATAGGTTCTTAGATCGATTATCGTAAGCTCGGTAATTATCAATGGTGGTGCTCATAACTTGTTTCTTGAGTTGTTCCAGAAAACGGTAATTTCGTTGGTGTTATGAGATTTGGAACTTTTTAATGGGGATTTCATCCTGTAAGCCTAGTCACTCTGTACCGATGAGCCGAGAAAAACCCTAGCCGTTCCATCAACCGTGCGCATCTCACGAACCAGCAGAGAGATTTGAACTCGCAACAATTCCTAAATAGCTATGAGAGGAGAATAATTCACGAGTCGCGTGAACCTCCTAGCTAAGAAGTCGTCACTCGGAAAGCCAGTCAGAAGCTAACCACTTGGTATAAATCCGTGAATGAAGTGTAATTAGCGCTTTACCTGACCTGAGTGTGAGTTAATCACACTGCTGATCAAACACCTGGCCAGACGGTTTAATCCTACACCACTGGCCGAGAGCTTGCGAGTTCGAATCTTGGTGGATGTACTTGAGATGCCCACGCCCGATGAATTTTAAAAGCCGTACCCTGTTCTTGGCTTTCGGGCACAGATGAACTTCAACTATGCGACGAAACCTCTTTGAAAAGTGACAATTTTAGGGTGTGTAACATTCTGAGAACGACCGAGTTGCTGGTGAAAGAACACTGATCGTACGCCAAATACTTGAACACGTTCGTGATAGTTCTTAGCTCTAACGAATTATGTTCAACTTCATGGCGAGCCAGACGGCATTCCGTTTGACGGATTAATCAGCCAAAACAGCTTGGTGTGCAGGGTTACTAGGTTGTCTGACGATGCCACTTTACATCTGGTCGGTTGAATTTTTTCAACGATTGAGCAATACTGTTGGCCCATGTTTTGTTTTTGGTAAGTGAACTGCACTTATAAAATCATGACGAAAGGTTGGAAGTCTTCAGAGCTTGTTATCATTTCAGCCGAGGTACCGCTACATTTAGGATGATAGCGAATTTTTCACTTCTACGCATAAGGCCTGCAAAACCTTTGAATAGCTCATTATCGGTTTTGCCTTGCTCGGGGTCGTCGCACAAACCTAGGGCCTGAATCCTTCTGAACTCTGTAAGCGAATTTTTCACTTCTACGCATAAGGCCCGCAAAACCTTTGAATAGCTCATTACCGGTTTTGCCTTGCTCGGGGTCGTCGTACAAACCTAGGGCCTGAATCCTTCTGAATTCTATGTGCCAGCTGATCACCGAATAGGCGGTAACTTAATTTTTCGGCCACAGCGACTTATTAATGTTTGTTTCATGCCATACTTTCACTGTGCTTAATAGATACGTGAACCTGAAAGCAAATGTCTCAAATTTATTCCATCGTTCTATCCTTTCTCTATCTGTATTCTTAATGCAACCGCTGATCCAAGCTCATATGAGGTACGTACGATTTAGGGCTTGCGTTATCCCGAAAAAACCGGTTGACGAGTGATATACCATAAATTTGCGTCCTAAATACAGACGCCCAGCGGTTGGGCAAATAAAAACCCTTCTGAACAAAAACTTGTTAAATATTGCATAGTCGAGAAAGTATTTAGCAATCTGGAGCACTCATGATTTTGTTCGTGCGTCCCACACAATAACTTTATTTCAATCGTTACGGTCAAACGAAGTGATATTGCTACATTTACTGATTTGGCTTTCGGTGTCTCCGCAGTCGGCGATTTAGGCACATTTTTCTTTGATGAGCATAACCCGATAATCTGTTCCCCAAATATTAGTTGTTAAGCTCGTACTGCGATGCATGTATCGTCCACGTATCTATGAGTTTAGCCATGGAATAAGTAATTTCCAACGGCTCAACGATTAGTTGCCCACTATTGGACAGAACAGTGGCACTGCTTTACCTAGCTTGGTTTACAGCCCATCTGTATAAAGTTTGTCATCCATGATGGGTTACTACAGTACGTGTGTTGCATGCTTGTTTGTTTGTAGAATGCCTGTGGATCGATCCAACCTACTTGCGCACGACAATGTCAGTCGACGGGAAATCTCTACTTTGTGGGTTGCTTTGCTGGTTAGGTTGGTCACACAGGCGGAGCGGTATGAGGAAGTGTTTGCAACATGTGGTTTGTGACCAGAAGCGTTTAGGAAGTGGCGTCAGTGAAGCTGACTGGTGAACGAGAGTAGCTTTTCATGGAGTTTGATTAAACAGATGGTATGAGGCTGCTCTTCACCTTAGCACAGTTTTAAACGAGTGCCTTTTTCAAACAAAATACTGACAAATTCCTTGCCATACTAGCACTATATCTTGAATAGAGAGGACTGCTGTCCTTGGCGTCGTACTTTTATCTCCTGATGTAAATAGCAGTGCTGTTGGATTTTACCCTTGTTCGAAAGTAGCGAAACATCATTGATTTTTTATTGTGTTGCAATCCTACAAGATGATATGATATAATATGGTATAGTGTAATCTAATGCAATATAGTATACTAGTGTTGTACGATCATATCATACAAGTAATATGATATAATAATATAATATGGCGAAATCGAATCTAATCTAATGTAAATATAAATATGAGTATAAGTACAATATAAAATAGTGTAACTGATGTAAGTAAAATGTAACGTAGTATAATACAGCGTAGTGCAGTGTCACATAATATAACATGGGTATTTCCTGCGAGAAGAGGCGGTCGCTCTGGAACGTTTACGGAAACGTTACTCAGAATCAGTCTATTATCCCTCATCAAAGGGGTTATTGACCCGGAGGGCACCAGTAATCTCAGTTTCCTGTATGGGTTTTACATGAAGGGTTGATATATTCGGTCCACATAAATTTACTTCAGGTTATTTTGACTTTTCTTGGCACGTACCCCTTTTACTGCGAACAGAACGCTGGTTTATCGTCCCTACCGTTCCTCGGTCTTCTGCTCGGCCAAATTTTCTCCGGTTGGCTGACTGACTGGATTTTGGCTCACAAGCTGCTTTCATTGAATGTCGTGCGAAAGTCTGCAACGGCGATTGGTGAGTGCACTGGAGGTGGGCGTAGAATTGTTTACTGTTGAGCTTCGCCTTATTCTGCTATGTTGGCTTGTGCCTAGTGGAATTTTCACAGGCTACTGTCGGTGTCAGAGAAGCTGTGCCGACCTCAATACGTGTATCCAAGGCGAATGTTTTATCAACGGAACATCCAGAGCATTTACGTTGTTTATTTTCCTACCATGTCCCATGTTACGAGTCTGTTTTTAGTGGAGGTCGAAGCAGCAGCAGCACACGAACATCCATCCAACACCCATCACTTTCACTGGCAACCATTCAAAACACCGAAATACCGGTAAGACACAAAAGTCCATGTTGGGAGCTGCTTCACTTGGAATTTCGTGAACCATTTTAGATATAATAGGTTCTCACCTTTAGTTTATTTAATAGTTCATGACGCCTTCCAGCTCTAGACATATGGGCAAGTGGATTCTACCGTTTTGGTCTCTCAATACGCCCGGTTGACTTTTAATGCCATGCTATCCGAAGATTTATGCAGTAGGTGGTTGGTCCATGATTCCTCACTTCTAGTCGATGGAAGAAACAAATATGTTTCAGTTTTGATGTGAAGATTTAATACAAATGCCAAAACGCACCAAGGTAAGACTAATTTTCAGCTGAAAGTCCGGTCTGTAGAAATCTGATTGAAATATTTGTGAAGTAAATGTTAGGCATTAGATAGGGGATTTCCTCCTGTAAGTAAAAACATTCTATGCTGAAAAGCTGAAAAGTACTGTGCAGCTGTTTCATCCTCTCCAGGAGTCATCGGTATCAGGCGTCTCAGTGAGTCTCGAACCAGCAACCTCCAGGCAGGCAGATTGAAAACTTAACCGGCTGGCCGCGAGCGGTTATTCAACAGTGTGATTAAAGCGCATTTAAGCAAAGAATCCACATCATGTTACCTGTTTACTGGCTTCTTGAGTGACAACTTCTCGGGTGGAGAATTTGCTCGGGTGCATTTTATTCTTCCTCTGGGTTATTTATTGATTGTTGCTAGTGTGGGAAGATCTGGGATTTGTTAATCGAGAAGACTGAAATTCGAGGTTAAATGAAGCTTAACGTGCTCTTTTTACTCTGTAGCCCATTTCAACATTAGAGCAATAATCTATCTGAAGTGTAACTAAACAGAAACATTCCAAATCCTGGGCGCTAAAAAGTGGAAAGATCGAATCAGAATCGTCAACCGGTCCCTAGCACGTTACGGGATGGCGGCAATCGGTATCGTGTGGTTGCCTCTTTTTACACCCAACCAGGCGGTCAAAATTGCATATGTTTCTGCGATGTTGTGATCCCTAGAGGAAGGACCACCAAATGGGAAGAGCCTTTCGGATTCCTACTGGAAGGATTCTCTTCAGGGATGATTTATGGTGTCCAACGTCACTGGACCAGGTTGTTAAGAAATAAACTGCAAGTAATTTTAGAAATATTTCTACGTAACAAAAAAACCTATACTCTCCGACGTAGCTTGGCCTGTTGTGTAAAAATTGGGCAACTAATAATAAAGCTCCTCAATTTTAAGCAGAACCTTTCATTTATGATACGATATGATCGGACCTTAAAAACTTCAGCTAGACGGGAGCATATGACTTTATTGAGGCTTAGAAGAGCGTAGGTTAGCATGTTTAGCCTGTGGACCACGTGTCAACCGACATTCTACCTGATCCTTTGTGAGGATCGATGACTAGTCTAGTAAAAAACTATCTGACTATTAGTCAACGGTTAGATGATTCTTTGAATCTGTTAACGGCTGGTTAAACCGAGAATTCACACAATTTTCAGTTGTTGCTGTAAGCCAAACTACATGAGTTACTGGGTGGCCTGAATAGCATTGGATAACATCATTTGTGGTCTCCTGCGTATGTTGCTCCCGTTTTTTAAAACACCGCCGTCACAATCTCCATTCGTATCCAGCGGCATCTTAGTATATGTGATTCTGCAGCTTAGGATAGATTTCAAGTGATTGTATCAAAATAACATCGGTTCCTATCAATTTCGGAAAGTCTAACAAATGTGGCAAGTAACCGATCACACTGACGACCATATTGTCACTATCTAGCCGGAATATTGAGCTCATGTCGTAGCGGTGTTGTGTGCTGTATTTGCTTCGCAAAGGGTGACAGGTGGCATATTGCACCGACATGGCTATCAGTTGTGCTTATTCAGTTCTGTTCGAAAGTGTGAACACCTTATTTTCGTATGTTCAAAGGACATTGGGCCGTTTCGGGTTAAACGGTCTTCTACTTTTTATTCCTCGTTGGACCATTCTTCCTTCATGGTTTCTAGTGGTTAACTGCCGGCATTTACTATTGATTTACTGCTGTCAGTGGGGTTTCTGTGTCCACCAGCATACAAGGCACCGTTCGTTAAAAATAATAATTGGTATTTTTTGCTCACCAAGTGCAATATGACTGCCAATTTTCGGATCGAGGCGCTAAATGGTTGGCTTTGGGAAGGCGGAACTCAGCAAACTAATCCGAATGAACCGAGCGAGCCTGCGTCACCAACGCTAATTACGAATGTTTTTAGTAACCGGTAGCTGAAACATCATGGTGATAAACAGGTAGTCGATAAGCAACTACTAAGCAACTACTGATATCAAGATCGACATCGCAGTCGGACGTAATCAAACGCAATGGAAGATACAGAAGTCCTTCCAGGAGACTCGTCATTGCCCAACCAGCATGATCAAAAATAACGCCTTAGGACTTTGTGGCACACAGTAAGTTCGTTACCGGTAATGCGACCATTTAAGCATCGAAATTTATCGGATGGATATTTTGTCACTAAAGCTTATGCAACCAAGCCACCAATGAGAAATAGACAGAAACGCCTGAATTCGTGGTGTGGTTCAGTGAAGGGTTTCAGTACTAGGTCGTGAAGTTGCTCGAAAGACCTTACCATCATAATGAAATGGGAAAGAGTCAAAATCATTGTGTCCCTCACAACTGAACAGCTTGTTAGATATTTCTTAAAACCGTAGTCTTTCTGCATATCAGAGTATGTTTCTTTGGAGAAAGCTTCATATTAGGTGGGAGACCTGCCATGAAATCTAGTTTGTCTTACCGGCATACTGCGTTACTGACATGTTTCCAAAGCCGTCGGTGCCATTACAGCGAAGGGGAACTGTGTAATGAATTAATCAGTCCTCTGCTTTCACCTGACTGACGAGATTGAATGGAGCTAAAACTCCTCATATCTGTTTGTACACTTGTCTTTTGAAACACATGATTTTCCTAACCATTCTTGTTCCAGGAATGTTCGTGCCCGGCTTAGTGTTGATCGTGATTAGTCTGCTCGACTGTCAGCACAAGTACACCGTAGTTGCCATCTTCACATTTGGGTTGATGTTCAATAGCGGTGTATTTGCTGGTGGGTTCCTGAACCCAATCGAACTCAGTCCAAGACATGCTGGGATCATCCTTTCAACTGCAAACACCCTGAGTGCGTTGGCGGGAGTATTTGCACCTATGTTGGCTGGTGCGCTGACACCCCACGTATGTCACATGGGACATATTTTTTCTAGTAATGAATGACTATTTTAATTTGCTGGTGCGTACGTTAGCCGCCAGTCTCGGAAGTCCGTGATGGAAAACTATTTCAACCCTCGGCGTTTTATTAAAGTTTACAGTGAGCTCATGACAAAGCTGTGTTCAGAAAAACCACTCTTTATGCTTCCTATTTGACTTCATCCTTCTCACCAAGGGCATACTTTAAACTTATGCACTATACAGCAGTTCCCCCAAATAAGCTCACAGGGAATGGGGAATTCTGATCTTCCTATGATGCCTCCTCTCTCTCTAGGAGGGTCGCGTTGCAAGCCGTGGCTGTCAGGGACCGCTTGTTGTTGGTTATTATGGCGAGAGGCCATTCCCTTAAGCAGAGGTGACAGTCCCCGTGCAAGAATCACAACCATGTCACATCCCGCCAACCTAGATGACTGATCTGCTTGTGTGTATTGTTATCTTGTTTAAGGTTGAAAGTGCCACGTTCTTCTTGTAAGCGTTGTAGCATTTCGGCTAGAATATTTCATTCTTCAAACGGAAACATCAGCCTAAACGAGAAACGCGTCCTACTAAACTGATACGTAGCCTTGCCGGACTGTGGTAACCAGCCCCATACATATTCACACCTGAGGAATTCATGGTGATAGTCCTTCGAAATGACTATCGGAGCAGGATATTCGTGGTAACATTTTGATTAGTATAGAAATTTGTGTCGGTAGATTTCATGCACTGTAATGAATAGTATATCATTTCTGGCGTAACGTGTTGCATGAATTATGTGGGATCAGCTACATGCTTTTATTCAACATGGCATGATACTGATTCCGGGTGTGAGCTCTGAGGAGGCCGTCAGGTTCCCTTAGTTATCGGCGTCAAACCACTTGCATCTCTCTTCCGTTAACGAAAACAGCAGAGAGCCTCTTAATATAGCTGACTTTGTGAAGTTGCCTTTGGATAGCATGTTGGGTATCAGCTAATCCTTAATTTTTATTTTGTCGGATTTTCCGTTTAGGGCGGCTGGATCGTCCTTTGCTTAGTTTCACACCCGGCATAAACTAGGCGCAACTGGGAGCTTGACTTACTATTGCCTGTGTAATCTCTTTGAGGGGCAATTTAAATCACTCCACACTTATGAGTCGACTTCGATATCGTAACTAATACGTTGAATGATGGTTGTGAAGTTTTCGTTTGACCAGCTTGGCCAGTAAGTTTTCACTCGTTCTTGGTTGAATATTTGTCAGTTATGTCCCGCATATCTTATGGTATTCAGGAACTTGAACTTCACAGGATTGTCCTTACTTGAGAGGGACCGAATTTGATTCACGAAGGTACAATTGATTTTTTTTGTCTAAATCCACAGGGCTCTTACCATGAATGGCGCAGCGTGTTTTTTGTGGGTACGGCTGTTTACTTTGCTACCGGCATGTTTTTCGTGTGTTGTTCATCGACCGTCATTCAACCCTGGGCTATCGATCCAAGGAGCGTTTCATGTGCTGGGGATTTGGAAATTCCAGTCAGCCCGAGCTTTTCGTTTGGTTCCATAGATTCGAAAGCGGCCTGGCAACAAAAGAGAGAAAACGACATGTTCTCTGTCAAAGTAGCAGATTCCTAATATTTGCTATTTTGTTATTGTCTTTTCTAGCCATATATGTGTTGACGTATTTTCCATTTTCTCTAACAGTTCCGCACCGCATCGTGTTGTGCAGTCTGTATTTTAACGTCGATCTTACTGATAATCTCAACTAACCATTAAATTATTCTTGATGCACCACTAGCGGGTTTACTCGGGCATCGTTGTTTTCTTTGAAGAATGCATTGAGGGGAATTTACTGTCAGCTATGCGCTACACTTCTGCTTTCTGATTGGTATGTCGTCTTGTGTTAAAGCTCAAATATACAGGTTCTCGCGACATTAGGTCGGATTACAACAATGAATCGCATGAAATTCATTCAACCTTTAATGACACGTAATACAGATATACACGAGGCGAATCTTCCAATAATTGTGTTCTACCTTTTGGTTTTGTCGACACATCCTCAATTTAATATCATTTTGAAGCCTAACCACTTAGTTATTCCGGACCTGCCATGTAGTAAGTAAAAAATAAACACATTCACGAAAAGATTTTCGACACCTAATAGTCTCAGTAGTTAGTAAACATTAGACATGTGGCCAGAACCATAATAGCGAATCACTTGGATGCTCCATTATTCACATTGGATGTGTGAAGCATCAGCCTACAATCCCCAGTGCGCCGGTCAAAGCTGTATTGACAGGGCGTGGAGAGGTAAATGGCACAACTATCCTTTCGATCGGTCGTAAACTCCTCATGCAAATCAAATAATTAGCCAGTTTCATCTTGCATAGCGCCTTTGTGGGCGTGGAGAGGTAAATGGCACAACTATCTCTTCGATCGGTCATAAACTCTGCACGCGAATATAATAACTAGCCAGTATCATTTTGCATAACTCCTTTGAGTCTTGGACGATGTGTGTGACCCCCAAAATGACAACCACGATGAGGGAAGAAATTTCGTAAATGTCCGGAAAATTCTTCAATACTATCGTCTCTGTGGTACCTACTAGGTCCCTATAAAATGCACAGTCGTGTGGAAGGAGAAACTCCGATGAGGCGATTATTGGTAGAGAAGAAACAACACTGATGGAGTATAATAAACCACATAACTCATTCAGCCGTCCATCAGGGTATCATCAAGTTCGCAAGACGAAATACAAGAAGGATGTCGGTTTCATCACCACCGCATATAGCATCAACAGTGCGGTATTTTATGGGGGGAATGGTTGCCCAAATCGCAGAAATAATGCTTATGAGGTTTTACGTATCTCAGATACAAAGAACATTGGTGGGACGGTTGATTCACCACAATATATTATAAAGTCCAGAGCTTCTACATTGTCTTCGAAGCCTCGTCTTCCGTACGTAATCAAAAGACCTATGAGGATCAAAAGTGTTTATCCCAAGTGACACGCTATACTCTGAAAAGGGATACACTAATTACGAGCACACTTCTTCAGTTTCCACTTACTGGTCTTATGCAGCAAAGTATTAAATCTCAATGGAACCAGCATACAAACGGTTGAGCGGAGTTCCCTTTAAGACATTTCCATATAGTTACGTAGCCAATTTCTTTTCGGGATGCTGTCACTCAAAATGTCAGTCTGGAAGATGGGATATTGACGTATAGCCTTGGATCCACCCCAACTTACTAGTGACAACCATTTCAGTGACATTAAGTCACTGAATAACCATGCAGCATATTCTAAACAACTGTTGTCCGTCCTCATCCATTAGGAATGACAAAGTCACCTGACAAGCATCTGAGCATTCAAACCTTGGCAATTTTCAAACATCTAGTTTGCCGAAGTTAGATTATTGGGGTACCTTTTCGGGACCAAACACTTCTCACTGTTACCGTGGAATAATCCTATTTGGGACGGCTGTTTGTACCAAACAGTTTTCTGTTCTGTTCTGACGGAAGATCTTATTACATCAGTTCCCTGATAGCATGCTGGTAGTTCTAAGGTTCACCTGCTGAACGAATATATTTTTGGTTTAAATTTAGCCACCTGCTCTGAACCGCACCATATTTTTAGAACACATCGCCCAGAACAGTTCGAAGCCTCATTAAATCTGACAGCTTGTGTGTATTGCGAATGGTCTTGGAGGTGTTGGTAATACACAAAGAAAGAATTAGTGGCATAGGACAATAGGATTCATGAGAACACTTGGGTTTCGTATACTAAAGGTTGTATTTATAGATTTAGCGGAACCAGACGATATGTGTAACTAAAAGTAATACTTCCGTTTGTTGATATGACCAAAACACCTAATTTGACAGATATTTTGCGAGAATCCCCCCAGCTTACCTTTGCCATTTACTTTAACACTTAGAGGGGGGTGTGCATGTAGTACAGAGGTGTGCTGACTGTCCCTTTCGCATTTCGTTGGCCTCACAGCATTCTCACTAAACGTGCGAAATTCAATTGCAATTCACTACTTATAAGTAGTGCGAGTTGTATAGAATCCAACGCAGTGGCGACAGCACCTAGTCGAAGTATGTTCAAGTTCAGTATATGATGGGCGATGAAATATGTGGGTAAAATCCAGATACGCAAGGCTTAATACGATTGCATCCGGTATGTCATAAAAATTTTTTTTATTTCGAATCAGTTGCCGTGAGTTTAAATAAGATCCACCATACATATCACGCATTTTTATGTTGATTGTGGTCCGGCCTTTCAAATTCTCCAAATAACGATGAACTCAGCAATGCGCATCTGCGACAGAACATCACGAATACTTGAGCTTTTCATTCAATGCTTTCAAAGTGAAGCCGCTTGCAATCAAGTAAGCCTTGCGAATACTCTTCAGAAGACGTTATTTCCCTGCGCTAGCAGTCATTCCTAGGTTGATATAGAAGGGCAGGTGATTTGAAATTTATCCACAATTGTGAGGGAAGGGTTGGAAGAGACGAAATTTATCCACAATTGTGAGGGAAGGGTGGGAAGAGAGTTCTTGAGCGGAACAACAACGAACCCGATTGACTAAATTAGAATAAAATAAATGGAATTCCTGTTGTAATAAGCTGCGTCTCCAAGCAGCATCTGTTCGTCCTCAAAACATTCTTGGAAATGCTTCTTGGCATCAGTGCTGTGATCAAATTTGAACCCGTAAACATGTTTCAGAATGCAACATAATTATCAGGGATAATTAGTTGAGTTGAACCCTCCATAAAAAGTGCATAGACATGAGGAAAAAAGTAACGGAGAAATAAAAAGCTGCTGTGATCTGGTTCAACCGCTTGCATAATCTCTGAGCGATAGAATCCTAGCTATCTGCGTTGACTTACACAAAACAACACCATGGCTATTTCCGCTACAGGGCTGACCAAATGACGTGACCGACCGTTTCCATAGTAATTCATGGGTACTTTGATAAAAATAGCGACTACGAAGATCGATGGGAGAAGCATTCCTGTTAAGCTATCAATTTGATATATTAACATATTTCATACAAGTGAGTCAACTTACAGCTATGTACTGATGAAATTTTCGGTGCATGCATTCCGTAGACTTTGTAGTGGATTTAGGATAGATCCCGGTTTGGGAGATGTTACGTCCTACAAATTTTTGTTTTTTTCTGAGCATCTGATTAAACTAATCCTTCGGCCAGGTTTATGGCCCGAGATAAACCAGACTGAACATGCGTCTTGTTTTGACATTAGCAGTTGCCTACCGCACTGTTTACAGGTTTTTGTGTGAGCCAGTCCATTGATATTCGTGATTATGCCGAAATCTATCCGTATCCCTGATGTGGTTCTTCAGCAGACTGTCAGATACGAAAACATCTCCTCAGCGGACTGAGAATAAATCGTAAACAAATAATCATTCGTTCATAGCTATGAGTCCTACATAATTCACACAATAAAGGGGAAAATTAGCATCCAACGGATCTGGTCTATTGAGACCATAGTTCCAGTCCTCGGGGGATGATTAGTATTCAATGTACAACCCGTCACTTCTTTCGCACGTGTCACCAACAAGTAGTCCATGATGTCCCAAAATTTATGGATGACTACAGTTTTATTTATCTGGATCCGGAGTGGAAACTTATCTACACAAATAGCAGTAATTTAAGCGGGATTTTCACCCGCGGTGAATTACTATTTAGCAGTCACAATTTTTACCCAAAGGGAAATAATATTGGCTGAACTGTTGAACTTGTACTTGTAGTTCCAGATTATTTTTGACAGGCAAACATACCGGTCAGAGTCATCTATCGTACATTTGCACAGCATGTACAATGCCTGGAGTTTCTAACCCATATGGAAGATACAATGGGGTATGCGCTGTTGATACAGCCAGGAAATCTTAGAGAACCCGCTTTTTCGGCAAGCGTGAATTGTGCTACGAGTTTCGTGGATCTGCTAAGTCCTCAGTGGTTCAAACTAAGAAAATGCGCGCCTGATTCGTATGCTAGTGTATTCGACTTTAATGGGCCAGGAAAGAGGAGATAACAAATTATTACTAACGCATAATACTGGTGTTCTGTTGAAGATTGGTTTGGGTGATGAAGCATAAAATGTGATTATTTCTTCTCAAGAACCATCGGGGCATACTCTTCATGACATAGGGGTAAAACGTAGGAATGCAAAAGCAAGAGATATATTGTGGGGTCACAATTCCAGTAACAAACAACATAACACCTTCATATTAGTGTATCTGCTTTTATTTTCATCTTAGAACGATGGATCTTCGGCCATCCAAGAGGTAAACGGACTTTACAGATTTCCGTAAGAAATTCATATCAGTATGCACCCACCACATCTGCCCACTTCATCAAAGTAACCTAGCAACAACAAAATAAATTTGTGATCAACAACCGAATTTTGCTTTATAATGTAATAATTCCTCAAATAAATCTATGTGGGTTGTAGACCTATTAACAACCATTTACTTTCAAAGTGAAAATAGGGTGAATTTTTTACTGACTTCAAATGACTTCAATATTTAACATGATTGACTTAGAACCTCAGTTATCTCTTTTCACCCTATACTGGAGGTTTCATGCTTCATTTCTCTCATGAAACGGTATCGAGCATTAAGTTTAGAAATAGACTTCTGTGGTTGCTATAAAATTGCACCAACTTTGGAGAACTTGAAGAGGATGAATGTGGTAGGTTATGGTCCCAAAAAGCCTTTGAGAACAGCAGTTCTCAGTTTCCCCCGTAAGATAAAAAGAAGTGTAGGCCCTACGGATTGTTCTTGTGTTGATTATCTGTTTTTTCTTGCTTCTCATTTCGTTTAAGTCTACTGTGGGATAAATGTTATAATAATTTCGACAAATACACTCGTTTGCATATCGAAGAGCTTCAGCAACGTTGTGAGTAGTTTCCTCTGTGAATGTTTCACAACTACCGTGCGAACCCGAACCACCATGCTTCTGTTTGTTGCGTGCATTTGTGCTTCAGCCGCCACATGACAATTTTGACAATAAATTAAAGGATAACCAAGTCCATCAGATGTCGCAGCAAATCAGACAAGCAAAAGATGCCACTTTTAGGGGTCTGCGGTAGAATAATTTGACCCTCTCTGTGGTTCTAAGTAGTTTGAATATAACTAAAATTTAACTCGAAATGCATCTAGAGAAATAATCCACCACGACTGTGCGACCTTAATTATGGCTGATGTTTTCATGGGGGCAGGCAGTTTTTCATTGAGTCTAGACTGCGAAAAAAGAGGTCTAATGCCATCGATCTAGCCTGTCATTCAACCTGTGACCTTGGAGACCGTCGGATGCTAATAAAATAAAACCATAGGAAAGAGCTATGTAACCTTAGCATGTCGGGTGTGGTCAGTTTTGAGGCTGAAGGAGTGGAACACATTATTTGCTTTTAATTGGCGACAAGCTTCAATGAAATCCTTCTTCCGATATATCCGGATGGGATAAAATAGTCTGTGACTTAAAATCGCGAAATATTGGTAATAAATGAATACAGGTGGCACATTTTGGGGTGTTAACCACAGACAGAATCACAAAGTTGTGAATAGGACTGTTGGTCCTGTCATTGCTTGTTTGCTTATTGTTTGCCGGATTATTTTCGAAGTGATGTTTTTGAGGGATTCAACGTTTGTCACGTCTGGAGCATAAAATCACGCATTTACAATCAAACCAGGCGAGCAAAATGAAGCACATGCAAACTGCAAATTGATTGCACAGATATTTAAAACCAGTAACGATACAGTTACCCAGAGTTATGGCAGGTGTACTACCCGTGAAAATTCGGCCCGGCTTCGCCCCTAGCAGTTTTCAATGATCGTGACTCCTTTTTCTGTAGCCAAGCGACTTCAGCGCAATCAGAACAGTGATTCATATCTATCGATGCATGTGAAATGAGTAATTTCCGAAATCTTATGCCGAACCAACACGTACGACAAACCGTTCCCTATGCGGTTGTGTTTGAATCAGCTTGCCGAATTGCCGATCAGTGCCTTTCACCTGAAAATTTTAGACCGAACAAGTTTTTACAAACGGTGCTCACAGTCAACCAGCCCTTGCCAGCTCTTACCTGTCGCACTCCTTTTGGATGGCTGTCATCACTTCTGTCTTTGGAATTTAATAGTGAATTTCACGCCATTCGACTCGCGTTTGTTCGCAGATATCACTTGCTGTGGTAATCCAACCCTGTTACTGGTTCTTCTCACAAACGATTGTCAGGCATGTATTCGTGCAGACGACTGCTCCCCTTCTGAGCAAGCCCAGCTGACCTTCTTGCCCACCACGTAAACTGAATGAAATCCCAGCATGCTAAAATCGAGTCCGAAGCTGACCGTACTCCCACAATTCTCCGGTCAAACGAGTGAACATTAGAGAGCTTTCTTTCGAAAAAGGTGAAGTATCGCGTCCCATTTCCCGAATTGATAAAAGACCTATAGTATGCTAACATCTGTTCTACTTTACATTCGCGCATGTAGACTTTGCAATTCCAAAAACACCGTCTGGGCAGGGTTTGAGTCACAATCCGGCATCGTCAATGACCAGCTACTTGTTACGTACTGGCTATCGGAGTGACCTGGGCAGTGCATTCTGGAGTTTGTTTGTGCAACAAAACCTCGAAACGAAATATTACTGACAAAAGCAAGCCAGTCCTGACTGTTGCATAAAACAGCTGGCGTAAACAACTGTTCAGACTGGTTTTGATCAGACGACTTGCAGAAATCAGTTAATCGGCGTTTGGACAACACTGTTTTGATTGTTTATTTATAAAATTCGCGGAAGTAACGGGTTCCAATGAAATTAGTGTTGGTTTGGTACTATGGTAACGGAAGTATTCCAACGCTAGCGATGTTCGAATGTTTCTGAGTTAGGTGCACAGGCGCAGCGTATCGAGATTTGTACATGAGTGACACTGAAACATCCGAGGCATACAGCTTCAGCAAATAAGGGACCAGACTAGCTGTTCGCATGACCACAGGTCAACAATACTGCAGTGAAAACAACATTTTTTGCATCTCTGTTAGTAGACGGAGTGGTGTGACCGATTAGCCGGGAGAGTAGTGACTGTAAATGGAACGTAGTTTAATCAGCCGATCAGTTTTTGTGTTCAATGTTTCGATTTCAACGGAGATGATGAGATTGTCCCGTGCGGTGAAGACAGTCTTCTAGAATGTAGATGTTGTGGAGGACTGTCAAGGTTCTGTGATTCGTTCTTTGAAAGCATATCGCAAAACTAATCAGATCACAAAAGTTCGGAAGGAACTACTTTGGCATAACTTTGCAAGACAAGTCAATAAGAATCCGTCTCTGGAATCCGTCTTTGTTGGGGTTGGTGTGCAAGAAAGCCATTCAGATTGATACAACATTTAGGAAATCAAACTGCCTTGAGAATATTAGTCAACCATGATTAAGCGGATGTAGCTGATGTTAACGAAACCGCACAACACTATTTCATATCTCGCAAGGAAAGAAGTGTGGCATGGGAATGCGAGTGAGAATAACGTGCTTGAGGAAAGAGTAGCGTTTTTACCCTGCAGCAGTATAAAGGGTGACATCTATCTGGCATCTATCGTAATAGAGAAATCCTCAGAATGCTATAAAAGCGTCGATGTGCCATAACTTTCCTGTAACTACAAGAAGTTAGAATGGATTTGGATTTTGGATTTGTAACAGGGACGATGCCTATTCAAAAAGGGGATACTTCTGTTCCTTGACATCAGCTTCAGGATGGGTTTTCCAATATCCGGTTGACTTTTGCCTGGAAATTGCTTGCTCGTTATCTGGACGATGAACCGGCAATCTGGTCTCTAAAATGCAGATTTCCAGAAAGTTTGTTCGGCTTTTCAGTTGGTCACAGAAAGCAATGTTGAGAGGACAGTGAGGTCAGCTGCGTCATAGTCGACTGCTACTCACATATGGGGTCTCATAAAAGATTTTGAAGTTTGTGCTTTTTCCAAATTGGACCGCGCTCAGCAAGCTTAATTGTACTCCAGGCCGAATAGTTCGGGAAGTTCTGTATTGGTGGTAAATCACTGAACAACCAGTCATTCAGTAATAGCACTCCATCCGCGGATCATCACAAACGCGCCAAATTTTATGGTAGATGTGTCATTCATTTAGTTAGGTCCCGATCTCCGAGTCACTATTCTTATGTCAGTTATCCGTCAGTCGATCAAATGGCGTTATCGTGAGTAAGTTTGTATTAAGGACATTTATATGTCTAACAAACTAGTTTCAGGGAAGTACTCGTATACATCAGTGGGTTGGACAGCTAAAAGCTGATTGTCTCTAGCTTGGAAGTATAAATCAGAAGCCATACGCCCAGTTGGTTGTCATGGAAGAATGCTAGAGTTTTACAGAGGTGCCAAGCATTAGTACACTGGAATCCGATTGGGGATTTACTTGACACATCAGAGCAATAGTATCCCAAACAGTGTGCTTTAAAACACATGCCACCTTGTACAAAGTGGCACAAGTGGAGAAGGAAGCAACCTGAGCTCGCACCGTTCTGTTTAAATCCGAGAAAATATGACATTAGTCGAAGTAAGTATGGTAGTTCAAAGCCAATGGAATACACACCTAACAGACTGAAGTTGGGAAAACTAAAAGCTTGAAGCACATGATATAGGTAATGGACGGATATCACTGGCTACCCACCCATAGTCGGGCTTATATGGCCAGTTAGGGGTGGTTCGTATTACGGCAGTCACAGAGTACCAACCCCAGTACCGTCACAGGTCGTGCGAACCATTAAACTCAGTAATATGCGGGGTAGTACGCTGTATAATCAAGGCATTGCATGAGTTCTCTTCCTTTGTTCTGCTTATGAAAGCTAGATAGTAGTAACGCCGTTGCATCCAAGCGGCTTTGGGAAGCAATGCGACATTTAGAGGTTGAAAAGACCTGAAATCGACTATCACCTACCCAGAGCTTATCGGTTTGACATATGAAACAGTAGGCGCAACAAATAAAAATGAGCGTTCACCGCAAAAGGACTTGTAGTCACAGGAACAGCGGCACGTTCACACTGCGATATTTTAAGACAAGGTTTCTGTAAAAACGATCACAGACCCGGTTCGGGCCAAATAAAGCCTGCGACTTTTTAGGTTCGACATAGAGCAGACTCGAGTACATACCGTTACTCTAACAGGGCGCCGCAAGTAGTTGTTTAAAATAAGACTAACATCTATCGCGTCAGTTCAAGTAAGTGGGTAAAAATGAATCTGTGAATAACCTCGACAATAGTGTAGAATTTTTCAGACGTAACCACGTACAACAACTGAATTTCTATTGTGAATTCGTAAAATTCAAACGTATCAATTTGTCAATTGTACCGGATGCTGCACACTCTGATCTAATCGGGCAGATTTCCGTGACAATTTTGCTGTCAAACGTGCTACCTGGTGGTGCCTCTATGTCCCATTATTTTACAGAACCTCGGTGAAGGATACTATGGGGATAAGATTTTCAAAATTACCACCAAATTTTTTGTTGTATGTACACACCTACAAGGATCCTGCGCGCCGTGTGAATTCAACATAGAGTGTAATTCAGAAGGGTCTAAAACTTGACAAGTGAACAGATGTGAAAATAAAATTGTTGTATGATCGGAGTGCTGTATCGCCACCGAGGATAATTGGAGTTAGATTGTACATCAAATGTTCAAATGACTGTACTCAAATATCAAATTTCATACCACTTTGAAAGCTCACCTGGAAAATATCCAGAATGCCCAGAGAGCTGTAGAGGATACCACTTAATAAATCGGGACGGCCAAGTTCTTCTAGGTTTTGAGTTTATTCGTCAGTTTATTTGACGAATTGTCAAAGTGGTCTCGTAGAGTAATAAATCTCGCCGCAACATATATTTCTCCTCATGAAAGTATTTCATCAATTCGTATATGGCCAGTTAGGGGTGGTTCGTATTACGGCAGTCACAGAGTACCAACCCCAGTACCGTCACAGGTCGTGCGAACCATTAAACTCAGTAATATGCGGGGTAGTACGCTGTATAATCAAGGCATTGCATGAGTTCTTTTCCTTTGTTCTGCTTATGAAAGCTAGATAGTAGTAACGCCGTTGCATCCAAGCGGCTTTGGGAAGCAATGCGACATTTAGAGGTTGAAAAGACCTGAAATCGACTATCACCTACCCAGAGCTTGGTTTGACATATGAAACAGTAGGCGCAACAAATAAAAATGAGCGTTCACCGCAAAAGGACTTGTAGTCACAGGAACAGCGGCACGTTCACACTGCGATATTTTAAGACAAGGTTTCTGTAAAAACGATCACAGACCCGGTTCGGGCCAAATAAAGCCTGCGACTTTTTAGGTTCGACATAGAGCAGACTCGAGTACATACCGTTACTCTAACAGGGCGCCGCAAGTAGTTGTTTAAAATAAGACTAACATCTATCGCGTCAATTCAAGTAAGCGGATAAAAATGAATCTGTGAATAACCTCGACAATAGTGTAGAATTTTTCAGACGTAACCACGTACAACAACTGAATTCGTAAAATTCAAACGTATCAATTTGTCAACTGTACCGGATGCTGCACACTGATCTAATCGGGCAGATTTCCGTGACAATTTTGCTGTCAAACGTGCTACCTGGTGGTGCCTCTATGTCCCCTTATTTTACTGAACCTCGGTGTAGAATACTATGGGAATAGGATTTTTAAAATTACCACCAATTTTTTTGTTGTATGTCCACACCTACAAGGATCCTGCGCGCCGTGTGAATTCAACATAGAGTGTAATTCAAAAGGGTCTAGAACTTGACAAGTGAACAGATGTGAAAATAAAATCGTTGTATGATCTGAGTGCTGTATCGCTACCGAGGATAACTGGAGTTAGCTTGTACATCAAATTTTCAAATGAATCGGTTCAAGCTGACTGTGTGCAAATAGCAAATTTCGTACCATTTTTTAAAGCTCACCCGCAAAATATCCAAAATGCCCAGAGAGCTGTAGAGGATACCAATTAATAAATCGGGACGGCTAAGTTCCTCTACGTTTTGAATTTATTCGTCAGTTTATTTGACGAATGGTCAAGGTGGTCTCGTAAAGTAATAAATCTCGCCCCAAACAAATACTTCTTCTCATGAACGTATTTCATCAATTCAGAAAAGCTCCCGAATGATGTAGACTACCATATTCAAATTAAAAAGTTGTCCTACTCCCTGAGGAAGAAAATTACCAGGACGTGCTTACCGAGCTCATGGTTAATCAAGTGTGAACATTCGGCATGCTGGAGATGAACTTGGATCAAGAATGAGGTAGGTTACGCCGTTAGAAATAAATATGTGGTACATGAGGCAGTTTTATGGTAAACAAGGACTTCTTTAAATATTTACTATATAATCTCTCGTAGGACCGTGTTTTACATCTTCCTAATGTACGCAAATGACTATCGACTGCGCCCGAGAATATGTAGAATGCTCGGTAAAAACCATGGCACACACTCATCTTAGTGTTACGGAAGAAGAATTTACGTGCTTATTGTATTTAATTCTTGATAAATGCAGGTTGCGTTTTGTTGTACAGCGAACAGATCCACTTGGTACCCGGGTTGTAATCTTTCTATCTTTGAGGTTAACACACTTTTTGAACTACTACACCAGAATCGTCTGACCATGTTGAAATTCGGGTTTTCAGTGTTATTGATGATAGCATGAGTAACATTTTTGAGGCATTAGACCTCTGGATCCTTGTTGTCCATAGGACAGTAGGAGAAACTCGAGGACTCTTGGGATTTTCTTTTTGTTTTTATCAGTTGCGACCACAAAATGGTGGACGTTTAATGCGAAGATGTGACAACAGCAATACGCAAGAATTGCAGAGGCTCACGCAAGAGCAGTGAAAAAGATGACTTCAGACAAAAATCATACACCAGGCTGCAAAGCACTAGTATGCCAGCTCCATCCGCTGCAAGCCATGTCATTTGAACGATCAGCTCTCCTATACCCACTTCAATCTTGAGTTCACTATTGTGATCAGGGCAATGAGACTAGTTGTCTGTAAGAGGTTTTTTGTACGAAATGCGTATCTTAGCTGAACTGGGTCCTTCTACCGCTTTTACACGGCAGTATAATGTGCTATCACCTCGTATTTTGTACGAAGATCCATACATTTCACATCCGCGGCTGGTAAATGCAAAGGAAGCACCAATCCATGCCAACTCGCTGTCACGTTTACGGTAGATCAGTGTGTTTACTGAGATTCTGTTTACTTTTTCAGGCATATTTCCTAAGAGAATACGTACCCAGACGTCCGCGTTTTCATTTACTTCAAAATCAGAATATCGGAATGCCGTTCAATGCCAAATTTTAGATAGCTGAACTGTATCTCTTAGTATTAGGGAATCGTACAGCATAAAATTACTGGATTCATTGTAAAAGTGGGGTTCATCGACGACGGTCGGCTTGTATGAACGTACTGAATAACTTTCTGGCAAAAATAATGCTACATAAAATTCGCGGTTATGTTGCATCACTAGTTGTCTGTCGGATGTATTTAAGTTGCATATTGTCAGAAACCAAAAAAAACTTGTACCGTTCTATTGAGCCCAGGGCGACTGGATGTGCGATGCCTAATCAGTCCCAGTCACATAGTGTATTTTTGTCCAGTCTGTGTGGACCCGCAGTAGTGCGTAGACGTCTCGATTCGCACCAGTGTTGCTATCATTTTCAAGCCTTAGCTTGTGATTCTATTATATAAAACACAACGCTTTTACTGTTACTGGCTTCTGTGGGCGACAAAATGTCAGTAATGTGGAAACACACTTCGGATATACATAGGGCACCTAAGTTACCTACACATTCAAAGCATACTAAACCGACGAGGTGCACAACCAAAGATGTTTCGTCCAAGGTTAGCTCACCTCTGGCGGTGGCTTCGACTTGAACTCTGTTAATTGCATCATAAGCCAGTCTAAAAAGATGTTAACACTGTCGCTTCTCCGGAGAGAGCTGGAATAAAGCAGATCCAGTCAATAAAGACAGCTCACACGAACGGTTTTGGCTGCCTACTGAAATTGGCTGAGGAGAATCGTGTGCTCCGAGCAGCTCGTTAAAGCCATTGAGCGTGTACCTTCTTCTATGCCGAGGCCAAGTGTATTGATATCCAGTGTCTGCGGGAATTGTGTACCCGGTTTTCCATTAACAACCTGAAGGTTATAGAGCTAGCGACTTTTCATATCGCCCTGCTGTCAAATTTTTATAGCAGTTCACTTTCATTGATGTCTAGAACTTTCGCACGTCATCTGTGTAGGCCAGTCTTATATTTGTGGCCTCTTACATACAACATATTTGGACGACTTTACGTTTCAATAGTTTATGTCGGCTTATGATTCTCACCTCTGCTCATTTAAAAGCAGTGAGAATAAAAATGAATTTTCTCCGATGATCCACTTATCAATCGGATATTTAGTTTGAGTGTCAGAGTAGAGTGCACTATGTAATAGAGTGTAAACAGATCGTGACTGACTTACATCATGAAACAAATTTCGCACAAACTAGTTTCTGGTTTTTCGGAGCCCATTGCGAAGGAAACGCGGATGTGTGCCTGACGACCGCGGGATTAACAAAAGATGTATTGATTAAAATCCCACCAAGGACGTACTCTTTGGCACATCCTTACCTTTTAGGTAGAATACCTGATACATCAGTCAGCAAATCGATCCAGCTGTCAACTTCTGACGTCACACATATTCCTAAGACACGTACGTTGTTGAGAGTCCTAGCTAGGACAGATCGATTTCTCCCTCTAAAAGC
This sequence comes from Clonorchis sinensis, assembly GCA_003604175.2. Taxonomy (NCBI): domain Eukaryota; kingdom Metazoa; phylum Platyhelminthes; class Trematoda; order Opisthorchiida; family Opisthorchiidae; genus Clonorchis; species Clonorchis sinensis. The sequence continues at coordinate 158,517,328 of CM030369.1, read as the reverse complement.
ACTGCAACAGAAGCTGGACAACAAAATAAGCGGCGGTTTTCTCATCGGAAAGAAGAGAAATTTACTGGATTGCGTTTCAAACATGATAGCAAAATGATGCATAGAAGACAGGGCTGCTTACTCTTCGCGAAATACTTTACTCGAGAGGTACTAGGAAACAGACTGAAATCCAAGTAATCACGGTTTGTACGTTTGCGAAACCTGCAATTTCTATCAGATGTGAATCTCCAGTGTGGCTCATGCAGTGATAGAAAATTTTCATCAGCGAAGGGCAAGGATACAAGTTGCCAGTGGGCTCCAATATGTGTTAGGCTTACGGCGACTGCTTATAAACGATGTCAGGATGTGCGGAGGGGAAATTTAGCAAACGTTTGTACTGGACTTCAGTACCAGGCATGCGAATATGATGTACTCGCGTGCCAGTTCCCATGTCGTATTCAAAATAGTTTGAGTGTCCCACCACTACTCTATCATCGTGGTATTCTAGGACGTTCTAAATGGGCACTGGTAAGTGATTTCAGCGGCGCCTCGGAAAATGCTCATAGTTTATTCCGCGACAGAATACATCTTGTAAAACTAGTCTAACCCAGGGCCTGAGGAGCAGCATAATGCTTAGCTGTGCATCCGTTAAGTTAGCGTTATTACTTTGCCTTTAATGTTGAGAACCAGAACGGGAGCCCGTTCGTTTGGTGCAGAGTTTTTAGCTGAAAAACAAAGGCGGACTAATTCGGGTTGCGATAAAAACTTTCCCAGTATCTAAAAGCGCTCATTATAAAATGCCTACAAGTTGATTTAAATCACATTTTGCTGGTTTATTCGAATCCACAGAAGAATACTGGTTACGTGCTTAGTCACCCTATCAAATGGTGAATGACACAGGGGAACGGTTGCGACACAACGATTTACCTGCTAAAGTTTCTGACATCTATTCGTGCTTATCAGCTGTAAAGTTAGAAACCTGTTTGTTCTTTTTACTTTGTTATTGTGTATGTTCGTGTTCGAATTTGGCTGGTGTGTGCGTGTTGTACGGTGATGCTAATAACCCAGCTTCAGTTTCCCCAACCGATCAACTATCAGACAGTAATTTTTAACCTTTTAGAGAAGGGGTGGGTGTTGTGAACAGCCGGGTTGAACGCGGGCCAAACGACAGCAACCAACACACAAATGACATTTCGCCTCGTTGACAATGGCCACGGATCATAAAACACCCAAAACGATACAAAAGACAACCCAACTGATTTGAAACCCAAAATATGTTGGGTTTTTGTGAACAGTCCCATTGTTCGAAGAATGCCAGTTGTAGTGGGGGCGCTAGTGAAATCGGTGGATGTTGACATTTATGTGTTCTTGTCGTTGATGACATTGGTGCTAGTTTTGGGTGGGCAAAAAAATGTTTGCGCATACGGACGCATCAGAGCAGTTACCGTAAACATTTGTGATGACAACCGGACTTTAACCTAATACGAGATAAACAGAACGGACGTATGGTTGGCCTATGCGCGAAAGTTTTCATTCTTTAAATCAACTTAGGGAGGAAAACTAGTCCATTGGCGAATTCTGCTGGAAAGCATATAATTTATAATGTAAGATAACAAACGACCTTCAGAGCTCAACGTCGTTCTGGATTCCAGCTTAAAGTCGAGAAGGGACTTACAGCATCGGTTTTTATGGATAGACCTTAATATTTGTACTTGGCAGTTGCCTGTTATGTATTGTCACCTAACGGAAAGCTTGTAACATATAATAAGACTTGGTCTGGCAGGTTAATGTGTTTTGACCAGAAGTCAAAGATTATCTGCGAAAACCAACAAGATTATTCCCTTTTTAATGAAGGTTTACCAAGCTCATACTAAACACATTTGAACTTGGGCATCAATGTGAGAACTCAGTAGAATCAGCCATTTCCAAGGCACCTGAATCGCTGATGCTTTGGGAAATATGGTTTATGTATTTACTTGAGCCGATACTTGGGGTTTTGATCAAGTCTCACTGACGCAATACCACTTACGAGGGTGGAGGTAGTCCTTTAGAACTCATTACCTGCAGTGTTTCATGTAATCTCATATGATGGGCGCACTCGCCGAACTTATATCACTTCTAACTTGTATTTGGATACTAGAGAGTTGCTCACCTCAGCACACGTCCAATTCTGTGTTCAACTACCACAAGGGAAGCAAGAATGGTAGTGAAGTGAGTTTATCTGGTGGGCCCCTCAGAAGGGGAAACAGAAGCAGGATTCGGGAGAATTTTCAGCAAACTTGCAACATGAGTCGCAATAAAGAATAATAAGTAAAGCTTCTGGAACTAGTAAACCAGAATTAGAACGCGGTTTTCGGGCACACGTCGCTATTCTCTAAATCAGCTGTTCCAAGCCATTTTCGAATGACCAAAATGGACGAGATATTAATTGAATTACAGAATGCATGGTTTCAGCTTGTCCTTTACTACATTCTTATCTTTGAAGCTGTTGGAATTCCTTGCAGAATTGTGGTTGAGCTTACTGATTGTGTAAGCGCGGGAACTTTTCAAGGTATGTTGGCACAAGTGAGGGCTTCCAAACGCTTGGAATGAGGAGACCTTTCACTGGATTGTTTCACCGTAATCGTTTCGCTAAGATAAGGGCAAATGCGTATTAAGGCATTATTGGTGACCATTTAAAATCCAAAGTTTGCTTGACTGAGACAGTCTTTATGCGTGCTTTTATGGACTACACCGCGACATGAACTGGAGTAGTCCACGATCTAAATGCGTAGTTCCTGTTTCATTCAACCTGATATTTCCTAAAACACCTTATCCTTTTGAATGCTATTGTATACGTTTGACTGGCTAAATAAGACTGAGATACTTTCGATACAAATCATTTTGGGACTTAAGCTGTCAGCTGCTTCATTCATCTACTTTCACCGGCAATACCGAGAGTAGTCTAAGCCTGAACTTTCATGATTTTAGCCTATGGATAACTAAAACGCTTTCAGGGTTTAAAGAAAATTATGACTTAATGAAACAACCTTATCTATGTTCGTTTGACCGGCGCAAAAATATGGCCTGTTTTTGTTTTCTCTTCATTCATTCCGATTTCGCCATGAGCATTTTAATATTCATCGTAAATTAGTTGTTCCCATATTTCTATAGCGACTACTCAGTGGTTGTACAATGATTCCACAAAGTTGGTTTGATTGGGCAATCTTACTATCTCTGAAATAAGCAATTTTTAACTTTTCGACAACAACATTGAATAGGCTCTTCTGAGAACGATTCAGGATCTGACGGGTGTATATTTCCCGCATTACGGAAAACACACATTCCTTCATCAAGAGAATTTTCTCCATGTTTTGAGAGACCCCGTCTCGGCTATGTTATGAAATTCCAACCTGCACGCCGGCAACAAGCCTTTGAGGGGTATAAAAATATCTGAGTTTCGCTAGTACACATAGACTACGCATAGACATCCCTCCAAAAATAAAAATAAAATAGTTAATGGTTTAACATGGGAACAGTGAAGAACAGTATGCAAAGTTCTATGACTCTGCAGTCTTTCTGGTGCGAAATATTTTTGCGCTTTGATGCCTTCGGCATTTGTATGCGTCATACAACTTCCGGATACGAGGACAATAAATTTCGTTAACGTCATGTAATTACCTTTAGAATATCATCTTTTCCATTTCTCCTGGAACTAGTCAGCTTCGACAGTCCTTCCACTTATATCAAGTGGATACGCCTGATAAGAAAAACAGGGTTTTGCACGCCATCGAAAGCAATATATTGCGCGCAAAATGCTGAGTAAGATTTCTCGGGTTTATTAAATCAGTCACAACCCATTCCGGTTACCAGAATTCTACTGTATATGGCCTCGGTGCAATGAGTTTGAATCCTACTCGGTGTAAAATGACTTTATCCTGTGTTTGTACGTATTATCCTTCCTCCCAGGTAACTCTGGTCTGATGCATATCAGATTCTTAACAGATAGCTAAGAAATATAAAACAACAACTCCGGTGTGCCTAGTTAGCCATATTCTCTCACCCGTTCATTCAAAATGGTTGTTGAAACAGTAAGTCCGGAGAAATTTAGTTCATTTGACATTTGAGGAAAGAAGAATGTTGAAAATATGGGGCTTTTCTGCACATTTATCTTTCCCAATAAATCAACTCCATCAACCCTACTGTACTGAGATGAGGTCGGGCTGCCTGAGAACTTATACCACTCGAAATATACGAATGGACTGAGTGCACCAGTCCATTGATTTGATTGCTTTAGGCACTTTGACAAACAATTTTTAAGATAACTCGTGACATGTTTGTTCATACAAGAACCACAGTACGCAGGCTTGACCCACCGTGAGAGGGGATTTTAAGCCTGTTCGTGTTACTTGCTCAGTTGTAGGTGAAATCATGCATGACACATGCGACTCTTTCTGGAACACCTATATAGTGAAATAAAATAATTAGACTATACACAAACTTTCTAGCCAGGTCGGTGTCAGATGGCGTACAGTACTAGTTGGAAATGTCACGTCAAAATTTTCTTTAGCAGCGCGCCAATTTTTGTCTGAAGTGTGTCGGGGTGTAGGTTTCTGGAAAGCTCCAGCCAATACAACACTGAATTAAACATCCTGGATAGATAAGGAGAAAACAGACAGATTTACCTCATTCCTCACAACTAATAATATGCCTGAGTTTTGGTTCGGAGCAGAATATCAAACTATGTCACCACTAAATTTTTCAACTTGTATTAGTTTATCATTTACTCATGTCTTCGGTTCTTCTGTCTTCTGTCACAAAACGTCGAGTTTTGCGAACAACTTAGACTCCTGTATTCCAGGCGACTTATGGCGGTCAACACAAGACAAGAGGTGCACTTCAAAGAAACTTTCAGTATGGTAACCAGCCTGGGAAGGACTGGCGTTTTAGGAACGCAGTTAGATTTGAGGTGTGTCCTTGGTGGGTATGATTACTGCACGAATTTGCCACCAGTTTGCGCCAGTCAACGGCTACATACAGCTAGTCAGATGCGTTCTGAACTTCAGTGGCTATAGTGATAAGAATATTGCGCTGGCGCAAAACTGCCTCTAAATGATCGAATTTTAAATCTGTGCAGATTACACCGTTACTGATTGTGGTCTAATGTTTGCCCCATATTATTTCCCCCATGTCGTTTATGGCCATGCGGTCCGATTCATTGCGTTTTTACCCGCATCTGCATCAAATAAAGGAAAGAGTTTATCGAAAATAAGTTGCAAACTTCACACCTTTCGCTTATTCAAACCGAACGTTGGGACGGTAAGGAACGTAGGCACAGCATGGAGTTTAGTTATTGGCTGGCTTTTGGATTTAGTCGTTCAGCGACAAACTGACCAATCCAAAGTGTATGCAAGTAAACGTCAATTAGGTTGCCGATCAGCCGAGTAATTTTGGCCAAAACCTGTTGAGAAATGCATTTTCAGGTCACCAGCCTCACCGTGCGAACGTTTTCAAGCACGGACAAGACGACAAATCCTCCTGCGGGTTTTAGGTTGCGAGCTGACGTGGTTTTGAAGGAATTAAAGGCAGGTTACCTATCTTGTCATATGATTGTACGCCAGAGCTGGAATTTCGTTTAGCTCTTTGTTGACAATTAGCTTGGCATCACTGGTGTAATAAGAGCTATGTTGTGAATAGAAAGCTAGCTAACGCAATCATTAGTTACAGGATGGACATATGGGCTTTGTTGAATCAAATGGGTAGGAGCAATTTTCACATAGTCGTAAGTAGAAAAGTTGTTGAGACTGGATTATGCCCTGGATAGGTACTTTGATTTCCACATTCAGTTTGTATTCACGTCATCTCTTTTGAGGTGTAGGCCTCCCGTCCTAGCTGGGTTATTCTGCAGCGCTCAAGCCAAAGAGGGAAAACATTGGATGTATTATAAATGACCGGGAACGCATATCCTGGATCATGCCAGGAGTTGGACCGCAAAAAGGCTGATGAACGGGGCTAGTGTCTTATCACTGCCCCATTCGTGCAGGTAAGGAGCATTCGAATTATCGCGTCATATTGTCCTGGCGAAAGTGGTTACTTCTGACCGATCTCTCAGAACTTTCCGCTCGGCTGACTAATGAAGGCTCGAATTCGCCAGTTGCTGGTAAATCTCATTAAATGTCGACGTTTTTATATGAAACGTAATCATTTCTCCTATAAATGTTTTGAATGCACAGTTTTCGGGCCGACGTCAGTTAAGCACATTTTTTGGAGTAAGTAATTGCATGTGATTTCCTATCCTCTTGTAAAAGGCCACTTGTCACCAATTCCACCACATAGCCAACAACATAAGTTTGACTCCGTAAGTTTTCTACCGCTACAGCCAGTTACCTAAGAAAAGGTGAACAGATTTATGGGGCAACTAATAGTGATTCGTCTTCGTTTTGGTGACAAAAGCCGTTCGTTTCCAGTTGAATGCTACTTTGATGGTTTTGTATCAATGTACGTTTGATATTTCGACCCACCAGTCAAACAGTAGAACGACCCTCGTGCTCGATGTTCGTTACAATTGAAGTTGAAACACAGAAAACTGTAATACGTGTCAGATGTGTTGTTTGAACTTCAAAAAACGGGAAAAGACCGATAACCTAAGATTACAGGATTCGGTACAAGAAAAATGAAGTTTTGCGAGGACTAAATGATCCGGTCCAGCATGCTATTTTTACTAGCTGAGGGATTGTTGACGTTGTAGAATCTCTCGTAATTTTGGAAGATATTGTGCCCTCTTCATCAATCAACTTGTCCGTATAAATCCATGGTCCACAGACTTTCGGGGGATTACGAGAGATGGAGTCGAAGAATTTACAGAATTCTCGAAGTGCTTTCATTTGTAATTAAAGGCGCTTAGCTAGTAACATTTAATCACTAGAATTCAGAGCATACGCTCGCAAATCTGAGGTTTTAAACGTGGAGAATTGTGGGAGGAAATCGTAGGGAGGCATGTTTTTGTCGCAATAATAGGACAAAGCATAGTGAATGCAGTTCAATTATGAATGGAATCCCCCGAACACCTAAACTGTAAATTTATAACAACTAACACACTGGTTAAAGGCTTATTCTCCGAAACCTTCATAATATCACAGGTCGTTTTTTCGGTTTGTATGTAAACGCGATTGACTGGATCGCTTTTACTGTAGAGCAGAAAGTTGGGATGGAAGTATTGAGAGAATGGGTGGAGTTAGTGTTTTGAGCCTCTTGGGAAGCACATAGGTTGGATATCAGTCGTCAAGCTCTGAATACTTGATCTTCATTAAAGAAAAGATTTGGTCAGCACAGTAAACCATCGTGTTTCTGGGAGGTGTACGTACATTAGATCAGTCGAAAAATGCGCAAAGACCATCACGACATTTTGGGCAAGGAAACTGCGAGAAAATATATTCATTCAGTGCTACAGAATGTTCTAAATTGGGTAAAAATCGCTGCCTAGAAGATTTGCGTAGCGATAGGTGTGCTCTCAGTTTGTAAAATGTCACATTCTCATGTGATATTCGGCTGAATGGGGTGACATTTCCAGCGACGAACCGGTCGAACGGGCTTGAAGAATTCATATAAATAGCATCTGTAGACAGATTGCGTTACTCAATTTGATCTAAGGACAGGAATATAAAAAGAATGCTTCATACAGTACTTTTAAGCCTATTTACAGTTACTGATCTGTGGGCAAATACAATCCAAAAACTCAACGATTGGGCTGAACGTTTGGGGAATCTATCTACAACACTTACGCCAAGCTGGCTGTTTTGTAATTTGCCGTCATCATCGATTCAAACTACCTTTAGCTGTAAACTGAAAGAGAATGACCAGCAGTGGACGCTAAACGAGTCAGGGAATGAGTCTTAGGAATAAGCTATAGAATTTTTACTCAAATGACAAACAGTTCAATAGCTGGGACAGTTGTAACTTGATGTGTTTCTCCAAGTAATGGAAATATCAAGTGTTTTAGAGGTAGATGAGGATAGGTGAACAGCAGCCTCCTTGCTGTCGACTTCTGAACCAATTTCTGATATGAAACACAAGACTGATAGCCTATTATTTGCCGTGTCACAGCTGGACTTGACGTTATTTCGTGTGGTGAAGTTCCCTCTGTTTTTCTTCATTAGTTACTTTCAGAAGTGTGACGGTAGTTTGCTGTTTTTTGTTTCGGGAGCAACTCACCAGGTGTGAGTCCAAACGTCTATCTTCGTGGAAACACTCGACGCTTGTAACATTCAGCAACCGTTATTGGGAACATTCCAACCGTTGATCGACAAAACAGCCATAAATCGGTAAAAACCAATTACATCGCTCATTGTGTGAACACGTTCGCCTGTTCAGACGTGAAAATCCAGATGTGTCCAGCGTGCGGTGGTGGAGTAGTCGTAACACACCCGCCTCGTACTTCAGATGTCCGGAGTTCAATCTCCGGCAAGACAGATTATACACAGTGCTGCTGAACTCCAATAAGAACAGAACTTGAGCCCAGTGCTTGTCACATTTGGGTTGGACTCACCGGAATAATTACTCCAGGATAGGAGGAGACTGTCCAAACAAAAGTGATGTGAGCGCCTATTACACAAACCTTGCAACCAGCAACATGTAAATAACATTCGTTGTCAAAAGAATTTATAGATCGTCGTTAACTGGCCTGTAAGAAATTTGGTACTTTAATATTATTTCCATTCTAACTGACAATGACAGGTATATCGTATACGGTCGAGGTGGATTGAAGCGGCAGCCATTTACATTGGACTGTGCACTGGGTAACAGTTTAAACACCACAAGTCTTGTGTAATTTCGCTTGTTATATATCTTTTGTTAGCAATAATGCTTTTACACATTTATTGTGATTTTATAGCGCTTTCCCAGTTGAACAAGCCAGAAACAGTCGGGAATGACGTTCTCGCTCACCAAAGTTCAAGGACTGAAAGATGCAAAAATTTCTTATGGCGTCGTCAGCAAAAACGCCATTAGTCAAATGACGAGTTTTATGATATGTACGAGTTAAACATTCAATGTCATACTGGGTAGGTAAACCAGCGAGTTAGAAAGACCGGCTATGTCATTGTATCCAAGGTACTACAGGTTTCACACCACGAGCTCTTGTGGAAACACGCGGTAAACTTTGCCCTACTAAATGCGTATTCCTTTGGAATATTCCAGATACTCCATAAAGCTTGGATCATGTTGACGTGCAAGGACGGTAAATGCTATGATTAGATAAAATTGACTTTGTTGATACAGCTTCTCAGGCAACTGTGTCACATCCTGTTAAAAGACAGAAAAAATGCGAGAAGGTTTTTGATTGGGCATAGAGGATGCTACCAGAGATGCACATGGTCACAATAGTATGGTGCAAAATTTAGCAAGCGTTCTGCCGTGTTTTATCCCGTAGCTGACTGTACGCAACACATCTTAAAAAGCAATCTTTCGACGGCTAGAAAAATCATACTACTGGCGGAAAGGTTACGCAAATTCACAAACCGTTCTGTTTCTCGCAACTGGTATAAAGTTATCTTCAGGTGTGACGACTAGGCGGAAAAGAACGATTTCTGCGTCAAAACGTGACGAGCGATGTTTCAATTCTTTTCACTCACCCTTTGCATAGGTCGACTCATAAATAGTAAACCAGGGCCCTTGCCTTCCATCGTTGCTAGACACTTGATTTAAGCAGATAATGAATCAAACCGACAGCATTAATTCGCCGTGCATTTACCACATTTTAGTCAGTGCTGGGGCGCTACTTACCAGACAAAACAGGACGTACTTACAAATGTTTGAACTCATTGCAACCGTAGACGGATTTCCTGTTATTTTTTCAAGTCACATCAGGTCTCCAAGTGGTTAGTTAATCTAACCGGAAGCACCACTGAAGCCGTTTCGCGTATTGTATGGAGTAGCAGTTGAAAAGATTACTCGAAATGCTCATATCCTGCCGTTTTACCCGAGTCCACGCTATGCGCAACAACTGTGCTGGAATACGTAAATTTCGTCAGCTGATTTATCATGCAGGAAACGATAATTAAATTCAAATAACTTTCTCATTAACGATAAACTGCACTTGACCAGGTTTATGCCGTGATTGGATCGGTAACGGATTGTGCTACAGTGTGATTGCATGATGTAGGTGGCCGTTTGAATAGGGATCTGTAACGGGAAAGTCAATTGCAAACAAACATAGCGACGCTCCCTCTATATGCTATAGCATTATGCGCGTTGGTGTTAGTCTGAGCATAGATCGGTAGGTTATCCCTACCTGCTGATCCCTCTTTTCTCCCACTGATGTTATCTACCAATCTTCCGCGTAGTTTCTTTCGAATTCGGGTGCTAACCAACCAGTTCATTAGAGTGGACGGAAGCAACTACAACATATTATTCCAGTACATAAGTTGTACATCTGTCTTCCTGATGATGCCAGCCAGCACCATTCTATTTGAACTCTTGGCAGAGCGTTAGCTGAGTTGTCCTATTGCGATTTCATGCGCATTCCAAGTCAAAATAAGGTGAAAGCACTCAGATATGCAAAAATATTCGGATGCATGCTTCATTTCTGATTCCGTCAAGTTAACCAAAGAACAATAAAGAACAATCCCACAAAGCGTCGAAAGTTAAAATTTGAGCAGGGTCCGACCCAACCAGTGTGTTTTATAACACATCTAAACACAGTTTTCGCCTGTAGTGGATGCACACCAAACTTTATGAGACTACTACTCAGAGTAAAGTGCCGCACAAACAGGAGTCTTACATAACTAGCAACATCGGTTACTCCGATAGCTAAATAAAGCTGGACTATTCCATTGGGGACATATAGTATTGGAAACAGGGTGTGAGGTTTAGAGAGAGTCAGTTTTTATGGTTACATTGGCCATGATTTTCAGACGTTACTGTTTATTGTCGCTCCAGTGAAACGTGAGCCCTGAGTGCAGAATTGGAGACAATAGGAATTGTTCTGCGGCGGTAGTGGAGGGCAAACAGTAACTCGACGAAATAATCAAAACGTTTACCTGAATCGGACTGTGCAATTAAAGGAGAAATGCAGCTGTATATTCTGCAAGCGCATGTTTATCATGCAGGTTTTCTGAAAGTTGCTGAATGACAGATTATTCCATCATCCATGCGAAATGTACGGGATCCAAGCGTCCCTAAAAGTGAGTGAGGTGTGCGCTGCTTGGGATTCCGAATCAAGATAATACAAATGTTATTTACTTGTCGGCTTTAAAGTGATGGTTGCAATAATTCGCCATTTGACGTTATTTGTCCGGCGCCACTTCTAGTTCCATGAACAGTAGGTATATGTATGTACTACATATATATACACGCAAAACAGCCTTCCCGAACTACCATATAGTAAAAATGAGCATGGCAGAAAAGAGTTATCGACAGATGGTCACCTTAGTGAAGACACATTTTGCCACCGTAAACAGACACTTGTTGCATGGGGTTTGTTTACATGCCAAAAGCAAGTGTCAATTCCGAAAAAAAATCATATCGACATGGAAAGAACAATTGTGAAATTCGGTGTACATCATACAAGCGTACACCAGCAACAACCAAACTTAGCGGCTAGAACAAAGCTTTTTCAAGCTAATTTCGTTACTCCCCTGTTTATAACTGTCTTGCTGTTGCATATCAAATGCGGTCTCAGAAGAGATGCTACGTGTTTTTAATTTGCACTGATGCAAACCAGTTTATGGAACTGGTACTCAATTTGCCGCTTCCCCCAAGTAGTATATCTAATAGTGATTTCCGTCAACATTGACATCATACTTAAATCTATCCCGACGCATGGGTTTAGCCGTTCAGTTACACCCGACCTTTAGCCAAGAATGAATGGTACTTCAGACCAGTTTCAGACGGGTCCATGACCACTTGACTTAATGTCATTCCGAACTGACTTCCAGCTGCAGTAAAAAGTTAGGGGTAGAACAGACGGACGCTCAAAATAGGGCGTGTAAACATTTTACTAGAAGAGAGTTGCGAGCCATGCAGCATAATTTAAGATCAGTGACGAATAACTGAAAGGCGTCGATTAAGCTCCGGAGTGGATGTTGTGTTTACCTGTTACACCTCCAATCCACAATCGAAACCCGAGAAGGTTGGCCTCTTTCAAAACGACGATAAGGAAAATACTGTAGTTAGCACTGTTAAAATTTTTCGATTGAGGCCATCAGCCTAGTATAGCACTCATCCAACTACGAATTTGGCTACAAGTCCCGCACTATCGGCGAAGGGTCTACACAGGTGTTTACAATCTGCGTGCACACGAGAAGGGATCGCAATCGTGTAAGGTTATCTGAGCAATATTTTACCAAATATGCCTACTTCAATGATTTCTTTCTCTCAACCTGCCATACCACGCAGGCCGTGCTTTTAAATTCCGAACATGAAAATACGTCAAAGTTTCACTCGGTCATTTCCATCCAGTTTTTGTGCAACACCGCGTCCTACCACCTGGAAGAGTTATTCCATTTAAAGTTATATCTTATCAAGACGTAACAGATTGAATGTGAATGAAAACGCCTCCATTCGGCGAGCAAACATAAACTATACATGGGTCCTCCAAAAACTCGTACTTGAAGAAAGGAGTTGTGGCTTGGCTAGTTGCACCACTAAATTCGCTCTGTGTAGCCTGCATATCCAAACTAAGTAGATCATACGCAACGGTACATTTCAACGACTTCGTGTAGCCAGTTTGTCTTCCAATAGCAGTTGTCCGTAAATCAAGTGTGGCCATTGAACTAAAACCCCGGGCAAATAACTGAGTAGCTCAAAAACCATAGCGACCCGAACATCTGCCCGAAGAATCGATTAATGAACACCAGTACTACAAGGCTTTGCTTTTTGCTTTCCACTGTGCGCTGCAAAACGACCTTGGATGTCAACACGCACCCTGGTGGCACGAAGGGGAACGCAACAAATTGGGTAGGGATGGTCGGTTATGGCATAAAGATGTGATTTGATTTGCTTCAGTTTTGTGGTCTAAGTGCACAACCAATTCGTAGGTCAGAGCTCCGAGAGGGTCTCGGTAAAACAGTTAAATAAGAGTACAATTAAAATCCCGAAAAGGTGTGGTACCGTGCAACCAAATTGCGCGCACCGATGGTGAATGACCTGTAGTGGTCAAGGTTCAGTCACTGTTGCCATATCTTTTAGAAGTAAATTTAGACTGCCTCACACGTACTACTAAAATCGTAATGAAACCTGCGACTTCTGGCAACCTATCTTTTTGTCATTTTCCGGAAATAAAAAACTAAGACACTTCACTATCGAGTCACGGCCTGTCTAAAGCGTGTGAATATTATCTTGCAACTGAATTAGTTCGTGTTGCTAACCGGTATCAAAATTTGTAAACCAAAGCAACTTAGAAACCAGGCTCAGGAATTCAAATTTCGATGTGAGTTTATTGCACGACATGCGGTAAAAATGTACGTTAAGAATGACGTAAACAACGGAAATTTTCCCCTAATCATGGAAGGTTTATTTTTCGTTTTGTAATTACACATCACCAACATGCCTCGAGGCTCATTATAACCAATAGCAAAAAACTAGTTGCTTTCGGGAAAATTAAATAAAACCGCCTTTGAGGTTTTTCGATAACAATCGTCCAACAATAGGGACGCCTCGTATTGTCCATTTTCTGGTCACTAGTGTGTGTAATTTCCCGGTGTTCTTGACGTTCGTAATAGTAGCAGACTGTTTAGACAAATTAGACAAAGGTTTTTAAAATATGATGATTTCGCCAACTACGAAGACCGTCATCTCCATTTTTCAACATCTGCTTTGGAAAAGGCTTTTAAGGTTTTCGATATGTCCAATGCTGGATTGTTGTACTGAGGAAACCAAGATAGGATATTTTGCTTAATTATTTCATACAGCGAATGTCCTTTTGAAGTGGAGACCAGAAGTATCATCTGAAGGATTATACTTCTATGGGGATTCTTCTACAGAGTGGAACCGGTCTACTAGGCAAGCGAAAATGATCAAAGATTTGCCAGAATCATACTTACTCTCCGCAGTTGTTTCCATACTTAATTAACCGCAGCTTACCATATAATGTGGTAGGACAAAAATTATCCGGCTGGTTTCAGGCATCCTTGGTGCTACCTGAACGAAAATTCCAGACAGACAGGTCAGTCGATTGGCATAACCCGGACAATTACGAAGTCGTCTTTCAATTATTCGGGCAAACCAGTAGCATCGCTCAAGAGTAAGTACGTTCGCTTGTTCAGATATGTGCCTCCAGAGTGCACTGGCGAAGTTGGTGAAATCCGCTTGCCTCGTGTGTCAGATGTCCGGAGTCCAAACCCTGGCGTAGCCGAATACATGCAGTGCCGATGAGTTAAAATATATGCTAAGATGAAGTGCGGTGCTTCCCCCCTTTGGTGTGAATTGACTGGTGAAAGTGCGCCAGGACGGGACGAGAACTGTTCCACCGAAAGCGAAACCGTCTACAACAAAAGCGAAATGGATCTAAGCATTAAAATGGCCATAATGACACAGATCAATGCTACAACCGTGCACACAAAAAGCGCAAACCGATTTCCCACCTTTGGTGAATTGGTTAGTGCTGAGTAGCAAGAACCGGACCGATGCAGTATATTTGGATAATTAATTGAAAAGCTCTCGGAAATAACGTCAGAATGACGTGAAATGATGTTGAAAAGTTAACTTGGGTGTCGCTTGACCATCGTAACAGTACAGATCGCGCCACCATCAATAAGAATAGTCCATGGAGCTTTCTATTGGGACCACTTGGTCAAACTTGATAAGACCTGACTATACAAAGGTTTTCCCTTCATTTTCTGTTCACTGCCAAGGATGGCACACTGGGGGAACTTGTCATGTTCGCCGGTCCGCCTGACTGTCTATTGCATTTTCTAGTCCTTACCCTCCAAACACTGTTGCAGAAAGAATCTTATCAGGGAACGCCTCGAGAACAAGCACATCAGATTTAAATAAAGGCTACGAAATCTACAGAGGTCCAATATCTCCAGTGATAATGTTGAGGTATACGGAGGGCTAATGTAGGGCCCCTGTTTCGTCACATAACCTTGGTCTTTAGCGAATTAAATGTTGCGGAATATGCGGCTTCTTGCGAGTCTACTACAGCCTACTAACCATTGGCAAATGACACTTCTTCATCCTGTGTTAACCACTCAGTTGTGGTTTCCATCTGGAAAGTATAATTAACCCATATTTTTCAGAATTTGTAGGTATCGGCCAAGGCGCTTTGGATAAACCGGTCTGAGGCTGATTGCGAATGACTTCTAATCTGCATGCAACAATACATATATTCTGTTCTGTGGTGTTGCACAAGATGATGAAATTAAAGGAGGAAAATGGGTTGGAAATTTTCTTGCTGCGTTTGGTTGATACTAAGTCGGTTATAAATATTCAGAATTAAAACTGGAAACTGTTCAATTTTACAGTAACATTCCGTTAATCTGATGATTTCAGTCGCCGCCTGAAGCGTTATTTTGCATTTCAGTTTTGCATGGTATACTATTTGATTTGAAAGCTGTGAATTTGATGTAGCTTTCTACTGAAACATTACACAAAGGTTTCCTCGTCATCACTGTCAATAGCACTAGACAATTTTGATGATAGCTATAAAGTGATTCAATTACCACATTACCACAATGGGCTTCCCCTAAGGCTGTCTACCCTCAGGGAGTAGCAGAATCGTCCTATTTGATTTACCGGCTTGGTTAGTATCAAGAGCCGGGAATACAAAAAGTTCTTCCCCTGACCTGAAACCTAATATTCACTTGAAAGCTGTAGACAAGGCGGGTTTATTCACGTTCCGTTGCCAAATCGTAAAATCATAACAGTTTTTTCAGCTCGTTGAAATGTATAGTAAAAAATGTCAAAGTGGTGTGTGGGATTCCACTGTCTGCAACCCTGATTAACCAAAAAGTTTCAGCTCCTGCAAGAAACGACATCAGGCGAACACTCTCAAGTTGATTCCATAGCAGTGAGATTGGCACTGAAAGAAAAAATTCTGATCGATAAAACCCACAAAAATATGGATTTTTTGACGACCATAGGGCATAATTTCATACTGCACTGGGCGCACTCACCTGATCTCTCTTACTCCTGCTAAAATCGCTCTCCGGCACGGTGACCTCAATATTTGTCGCCATTTCCTTCTAGCCCTATAGTGGACCTCGTTCTGGCCTCAGTAGTTCCTGTGATGGACATCCCTAGCATTTTAGGATATATTACAAATACTAGATTTTTCAGGCCATCCAATAGGCAATTCGATTAACCACTGCTGTCCTTTATATGTACTTGATTGATTGTTTAGGACCCCCGCAAATGCCATTATCTTAGATTGTTTTGTCGTCCCGTGCTCTGCCCATTCCGAAATTTTAAAGAAATTCCTAGTACCCATGTAGAAATTCCCAACCATCTAGCGAAATTGCAAGATACACAAAAAAAAATTGTTTTTTTATCGATACATAGCGGTAATGTGCAATAAAGTTGAAATTAGAAGCACATTATCCTTATACATACCGTGCTCGATAAACTGAAAGACTGAAGTGTTTTACGACTAGAAGATGCCGATCCTAGAACCTACTTTTCAGCTTTTCGTAGATAACTGTAACGCGACAATATATTTTTGTTACGGAGCAGGTAAGCAAAATTTTACCGGTTGATTGAGCGTGGTGGAGACTTTTCCTTTGCCCTAAGCTTACCTTGAGTAAAACATGTTCCTTGTTTAACGTAATAAAAATTTTTTCCTGCGGCTTCTGCCGCTTTCTAAGAAGGTATCTTCAGTGCATAATAAAATTCATGATAACTTAATAAATTCCAAAGAATATGGTGAACTATGAGGGAATGCAGCTAATCTTTGCTGAAAAGGCAAAGAAACTGTTCGCATTTCACCGATAAACGGAGCTTGCTGACTGTCGAAAATTGACAGTGCGTTCGTGGTGGCTGTCCCGTGCCAGAGAGTGTTTTACGCATAGTCAAATTCCGAGACTTCGCTCACCAAAGCGGATAGATAAAAGTCGGGTTTTAAAACTCCACAGCCTTAGGTAGTATCACTTTAGAAGAGACATATCAGCTTGGTTGTTTTTGTTCAACGCTTCAGTATCAATGGCGTTCTGAGACAGTATAATTCATGCTTGTCTGAGTCTTGGAGCTTCTACACCAATGAGTGACTGTGTTAAACTAGTGACACATTAAAATGAGCAAATCTCCTCCCATCGCTATCAGTTGATGAGTCGCCCAGAAGAAGGACCATTCCACAAGGTGAGTGAAACTTTCTCCTGGGACGCCGTCACTCAAGCAGACAGTCAATAGGTGAACAGGCGATGTGATTTCCCTAATTGGAGATTGAGTGGCACTGTGTCCTGTCTAAATGAGAGCTAGTCACACTGCTTATTAGGAACTGGTAACAAAACGGTCAGATGTTCAAACACAGGGTAGAATATTTCCGGTTGGAGACTCTCTGAGCTTCGTTAAGTGCGCACTGCTGATGATTCCCAACAAGAATTAAACGGCTGTACAGTGCGGTTTGAATTTTCAGCACAGATTGGCTTCAGTGAATGGACAAAACTTCTATTGAAAATTCAGTTACTATTATGCTATTTTGCTACAACACGTGGACCCAAAAACTGGCATTTGTGTCATTCATAGTAGTAACGCTGATGAAGCGGTGGGTGAGGATGAATAACCCTGAAACATTTCAAGTAACGTTTGGTGGTTTTTCGAATGTTGTACATAACACTCTGAGAACGAATAGTGATGCAAGGTTTCTGGAGCGCAAACCACCACGGTAAATTATTTTACCGAAGCACAGCTCGCGGTCTGTATTCATCTTATGTTAACTGATTATGACCAAAGCAAGATTTCCCCATAAATGTTAGGTTACTCTAGAAGAAAGGTGTTTGTTTTGTTATAGCAGAAGACCTGAGTTCCAAAAGGTAAGCAAGGTGGTCACTGCAGAAACAAAATGGCTGTGATTAGACGCAGCGGTAATCTTACTATCAGTCGCCAGACTTCATACACATTGATCGAGTTACCTCCAGACTATTCTTTGGGCTCATATGCACAGCACCATTAACGTAGACTATCTGCATCAATCAAGAACGTCACTGTAAAACCTAGATTTTTGCACAAAAATTGCGAGCGTACATATATTTGGTTGATTACAGGATCGAGGGAATTTATCTAGTTGTAGTCAATGCAATCCGGACCGGGTCATGAACCAGTTAAATGTGGATAGCGATCGTGAGTAACTTTCTTATTATCGAAGGCAGGATTACTATCCAGGTTATCAGGTATCCCGTATAGGTCAGGTGCATTTCAAGTGCAATACTATGGTAGAAAACTTTCCGGTAAAAGAGGACAAATCTCCTTTCCCAATCAGCTCGTCTTCGTACGGCTTTAAATTATACCGCGATGAGAAAAAAACCTCGAAGTACCCAATTCAGTTCAGATTGTGTTCTTGTTCCGTCTAACCGAAAGCTACGAAAATACCAACGCCACCTACTCCTTATGAACTAATGTTTCCCACGAGATTTGTTAACGTTTTTTGTAGCTATGCTGTAGATCTAGGACCATCATATTTCACTCGAAAAGCAACTGCCCCATTCTTCTAGTCCATGTCGTTGGCGCCGTTAAAGAAGAGCTGTGATATCCGTCAATCTGTACGAAAAGTCAAGTATTACAGCAATCGGAGAGAGTTTTCCCCATCGGACTGATCGACCAAACTGCAAGTCGTCTAAAGTAGCTGAACACATTGGGAGATGAAGGCGAAAACCTGAGGTATAAACGTCAGCTGTGGTCAGCATTGTTGGGTAAATCAATGGTGCTATGGTTGAAAACGGCATAGTTGAATTCAAAACTTCAAAAACAAAATGCCCGACAATTTTCGGAATGTATGAGCTCGGCTTAGCAGAACATCACTTTGCCCTTAAATGCAGCATGAATCTACTGCCCTGCCGATAATATCCGATTTCACATGTTGTAAACATCGAATTATGCTATCATTGTCCTTTGGGCAACTAAGCATAAATCGTGGGGTCTACCAAATTTCAGGGGATGAAATTTGAATGGTGTTCCTGGCACGTCACATTTTAAACAGTTGCTTGGTCGGAATCCTTGAGAAAAATGGGAATATGATGAAGCGGAGCATCATGTCTTATGAGCGGTTCTCTCCCTTATTTGTGGATTCATTAATCTGTTGTCATTTGGCAATCGTATCGTTTGTTTGAAGTTACTGAATTTCCTATAAAACTATGGTTTTTAGTGCGAGTTTGCATAGTGTGGTTTTTCTTACGATTTTCTACGCTGTTCATGTGTCTATTACTTTACCGATGCCGGAGAAATCTTTCATTCCAGGGTTAAGAATAGGAAGAATACTTTATTTTTGTGTTTTTTCGTGTAATTCCAAATTCCGATGAGCACTAGACAAGCAGCGTCTGTCATGGTAACTCCGAACTTTTGAATAAACTACCTCTTCACTGCTTTGACAGTAGCATTATTCGACTCATTTGTACTCAGCAGATTAGCGGCTAAAATGTTCCAAACGTAGTCCAGCAGAGTAGCTGCGAACCAAAAGCAATGCGCGGTGTTTCTTCTCTGGTGGGTCACTTTGACAAAGAGAACTGATATTCAGGGTGAACCAAAACATTATCCATTTGCTTGCCTAACCAATACACACTAGAAAAAGCAGGCAGTCAGGCCGTCTCGAGAAATCAGGACACCGCTTCCTCGCTCAGGAAGGTTTGAACGACTGATGACATATAGAAATGACAGTTGCGGTAGCCGATTAACCGTGATTGTCAGGAAATAAAAAAATGCACTTATTCTGTGAAGTTATATTCGTTGTTAAACGAAGGACTGATTGGCTATTCGTAAGATAACCCATGAACAAGTCTAGTGACGGAGCAGTTTCATTTCAACTGCTCGGTTGTTCCCCACATATAGCCTTAAAGTGGAAGCTAACTGAATTGTTATGAAAGCCATTTGATTGGTTGGACAGACAGGTTGGCCCTATGTCGTCAGAAATGACACACTGAGCTTTGGTATGAGACTTCGTGCATCTCGGGATAAGCATTCTCCATTAGAAAAATTTGGGGAAATTCTAGCAACAACGTTCTGTTTAATGTCCAATCGCTGAAATCTCCAGTTGAATCTTCACGGGTCGCCATACGGCTTATAGCTTCTCCTTGGAGTTCTGAAAGCTCCAGAGAGTTTCAGAGTTCCGGCTTAAAATTGCTTAGTCTAAGTACCTGTACCTCAGCTAAGATATTGCTTTTCGTAGGTCGCCTTAAGTATGCCGGTAGCCTGCCATATGCAATTTTATTTTCCACTCGTGACAACTACGTATTTTGAAAAATTGACCCCCTGTTTTTAAGCTAGCCGTTCCAACAAGTGCAGTACGCCGCATCATCTGATCTAGTCGGATGGTAGAGATCTTACTTCTTGAAAAGTAACCTCGTGAGGTGTACCAACTGCTACGCAACACAGCATGTCTAAATAAACTTACATTTTCACTGATCATAGCCAGGTGGACAAGTATATTTAATCTAGGAGATGCAAAAGAAAAATACGTGTGCCAGTCGAAGACAAACGGTACACTGTTAATGTCAGAGTATAACAAGTACACGTGTTTAATTTAACTCCCTTGTAGTACACTTTAAAGGACATCCTGAAACAAGCACACTTCCTTGCATAATTTTTGGAGACTGTAAAATGTTTCGCGCCTTCGCCAGATGGATATCAGTTTTACAAAAATCTAGTGATATCGTTTTTCCAAAATTACTTCATTATGCCAAGTTCATGTATCCCACTTCGGCGCACGGTGAGAATAACTTCCTTCATTTTCTGCGCGTTAGAAAAACCCTTTCCAACTTTCCTCGGAATTAACGGTGTTCCTATTGGTTTGCAAACGTTTGCCAACGTTTAACTACAATCCAACGGCCGGCAGTCCTGTTCAGACCAGAACTGTTTTGCATAATATTTTGCACGGATATGACAGTATGCAAATGGCTGAGGAAATTGCATGCTGTCTCATCGTCTTTCAACGCACTTGGACAATCCAATTGCTCGCCACCTCCCCTTTTGGGTTGTCGCATTTGTCGGACACGCCGCCTTACCTCACAGCTGTCTGCTTGTGAAACGAAGCTGCCTCCAATCAAACCGTCTAGTACGTGAATCTCTATGCGCAGTAATCACAGGACGTTTTCCAAACCTTAATCAGAAGGTGCTACACAGTCTGCAAAGATTTTATGAGTCTGCTGCGCACAAGCTTGTATACTTTACCCCTCACTATGTGTCTACATTACAGCAATTCATTCATATACTTTTGTTGTCCCAATTAGTAACCATGGAATCCTGGCGTCAAAATAAATGCGAAAAAAATAAGATTATTTAAATATTGTGGTAGAGTTCAGCGCGCCGGAGTTAGGCAACCTCTTGGATGCTAAATGTCTTGCCTTCAAATCATAAAATTGAAGAAAAGCCCCAGCAGCTAATTAAAATGATGATTTTAAGCTATTCTGGTTAAGTAAAAAAAGAACGGTCATTTTTACCGTTTCATACACCAAGGTAAGGGTACCAATTTTAGAGTACTTTAAATTGTCTTCTGTGGAAGGCAAACCTTGGATTAGAAAGGCTAGATCAAGTTGTTCAGTTTCCATTTTAGATACAAAGTCATCGGGCTAGGTTGTTTGTTTGACTGTGTGGGTTTTATCTAGACGTAATTAATGTGTGAAGATTTTTTGAGTTTCCGGGGTGACATTTTTGCTGATTTTGGGAAGCTTGAGGAAACTGCTTGGTTGCTGGTTTGTCTCCCAAGTTTGGCATTTGGATTACTATCTATCTATCCCAGGTTGACTCGACAACGTCAATCCGGTATTGCTTCTATGTTTGTACGGATTATTAGATCGCTTATTCTAATTCTTGCTGTCATTGAAATAGATGGTTGTAGATGGATGTAGATGGATGTAATCAGCTGTTTCTCCATACGATTAACCTTTCCACTGAGGTCAGCTAATCGTTCATTTCGTCCGCATTTTTGTTCACCAACGAGCCTTACCTCGATAAAGCAAGACTGAATGAGGGTGGTGAGGAAGTTTGATAATTTTTAATCGAAACTTTGTCCTGTCAGTGAAGCCTGTCTGCTCCAAAATGACAAAAAGCAATGTACAGTGTGAACATTCTACCACAATAATACTCACTGGCGTTTGTTTCTTTTTCATTACTAAATTATCGGCGTCCTCTGACGGTTTCTGTAGTTTTCAGCGCTTTCTCTATATAATCCATTATTAAAACCAACCAGGCACGTTCCAGGTAGCTTGCCACTTAAGCAAAGTTTGACCATCCGACAGTAGGCAATTACGAGTATTATTTTTTCATAGAATGACAATATATCAGGCAGTTACCAATGAAAAATAGAACATATGTACTTCTTTCGGGTTGCTTATGTTCAGCATATATGTTGACAACTGCCAGTTGGTTGTTCAAGAAACCGAGCTACTTGCTTGAGGACCAATTCATCCTTTCAATTAGTTCGTTTGTTATGCACCGTTGAGGCGCTTCGTATTTCATAGTTACTCAAGCCGGAGCTGACTACCATTCTTTAATCCCCTCTGTCTATTGACAGGTTATCCCAGTTTGTAAAAGGACAGTAAGGTTACTCCAGACCTACCTGCGATCTGCCCCAGTAGGAGAAAATCTGAGCATCAAAAATTCGCTTTCTAAATTACTTTATGCAAATTAGGGCTATTCACTTTGGAACCCTTCTCACAATTTTGTCAGTAAGTTTCTACAAATCACGTTAATAAGACGAAGTCCAATGAATCTCCCGAGTCTTGTCGCCATTCGTTCTATGTGAATTATTCGGTGCCGTCAATCCGAACACATAAAATTCCCACCAAACGCTCCTGCCCAGATTCTCCGTTGCATAGCTTTTAACTGAGTAAGCGCAAACTTATTCTCAAGCAATTATTTCGAGACAAATTCGTCCTATCAGCTTTTGTCATCGCGCCAGTATTGATGAGTCGGTGTTCTCTCTCGTCCTGGGTCCTCAGCATGATTAGATTAAAGCAAGCGGACAGCTAAATTAGATTAGCCAGCAATGTGCATCAGCATCTAAAAATTCAACATTGTTCGCACGCCATCCGCTGAAGTGGAAGTACTCGCTCTATTAGCTTCGTGTACACAATTCAATTACTCGAGTGGATTGTCACACTTAGCAAATGAAATGAATTGGACAGCGAGTGGGCGTTAAAAAATTCACGGTGGAAACGTTATGCCATAGTTTGTTTCTTACTGTTCCACCCTTATGCGCATATTTGTTATGCCCAGCATGGGCAGGTTGCCTGGGAAATACAACACTCTGAACTGGTAACTGGATGTGTAAAACGATAGAAAGGTTCGAAAATTTTTGGACGAGCGTTTGCTTAATTAGTATCAGAAATCACCTTAGGTGAGTCTGTGGATATGTCTGCGATTTTCTACCTATTCAGGTTTATGCACGGATCAGTCTAATTGCAGTATATACGTGGCTAGAGGGTGAAGTTATAGCCCCTGCCAGGGCGAAAGGTTTAAGCGAAAAATCTACCAATTTTAATGGCGCTTTGAACAAAAAGATTGCGTTTCGTTTAGTCAAGTCATCTTTGTAGTTGATTGGCTTCTGTTTCCTCCACAATCTTAAACACTTGCCAGGACGTTGTACATAAACTATAGTTTAGCTATCTGCTTGCCTCACAGAATATCAGGTCCAGTATTTCAATCACGGGCCGACCGGTTACCAATGACGGGCTATCAGTCTAAAGCGCAGGGTGGTTGACATAGTGAGGAATTTGTGTTATCATTTGCTTATCCGCCAAATGTAGCAGCAAACTAACCGGGTACCTAATACACCGAGCGCTGGACGAGCGTTCACATGTGGTTTCATGTGGTTGAAACTGCCAATTTGGCCATATCTCTCCGTTGCTGCTTAACGCAAACTGTCTACGGATGCAACTATCAAGACAAAACCCAACACACTAATCTGAAACTCCAATGACCCAACTGCGGAGCAACTACACATTTAGTCACAAAGTTTTATAAATTACTCCGGCTTAATTCACGTCTGGCTGCTTAATGCAGAGTATCTACGCATGAGAATATCAACACAAGATCCAGCACACTGTCCTGAAACTTGAATGACCCAACTGAGGAGCACCTAAACATGTAGTCACAAAATTCTATAAATTGCTATGGCCGAAGTTGGGAAAACAGTATAGAGCAAACTTAAAGTTAGTAATTCGTTGGCGCAATGCCTTTTCGGTAAATTGGGCGTTTCGAAAATTACAAGGTTCATAAGCACTGTTGTTGAACTTTTATACAAATCAGTGTTATCTACATCGATTAATGCCTTTTTCAAAGCTTTCGCATCAAAGATGTTTGTATGTATGTTCCAGTCAGGCTTGTAGGAATGCGCATGTTACTAAGAAGGTAGATTACATGCGTTTGTTTACGGAAGTTTCAGTAAATCTTGTGAATTGGATGTTTCATCGTGCATAGTGACAAACAAGGGAAGCTACTTATTGAAAGAACTGCGCTAATCCTTCACAAAAATTGGAAGTTGATCACAATTCAGCCCTCCACCAATCTCCCAGTTTTCACTGCTAGTGTAGCAAGGGATAAGGGGCAACAATTTTGTTCCGCATTCATCTACCTTTTAGAACAACCCTATTTTATACGAGAGTCATAAAGGGATTAACGTTGTCAGACGTTTTCACAGACCAAAACCCAAAATTCGGAAAAAAAGCTGTGGGAAAATTAACTTGAAACATTCAAACCCGTAATTATATGAATGTTTATGACGTAGATTGGTCTTGGAGAAACTGATAAATGTACCCGGTGAAACCAACCATTAATAATCGACAGGATTCATTTAGTAATAACATTTTCGGTTCAGTGCACACTTCATGCACCCTAGATGATAACTCATCCATATGGTTGGCAAAACCTTATGCGAATTTTGTGAAATAAATCTTATAGCTGCAGGCCGGTACATTGATTCGAGCCTTGAATTTTGTAAAATTCACGTATAGCTGTGAATACTCACTTAATTGCGTGAAGAGAACTAGAAGGCACCATATAAACTTGTTGACTGTTGGGGAAAATGTTATGGAAGTTTGTTTTGACTAGTATTCACAAGACACTGTCACCTGTGAAGAGATGAATTTTCGCTTCTATGCCAGACAGTATCGGTTACTTCAAATAACTAGTGCTTGAATGTAATCTGGCCACACAATGCTGGCTATTGTGTTATTTCAAGGATTGGTCGATGATTACATCTATGTAGGCCGAAAGATAATACATTTAAAACAGTGACAGCAGACCAAACACCCGACCGTAAATATTACGGAGCTACTTAAATAAAACAAGAGTTTTTCTGCATTTATTTACTCACTAAAAAGATAAATTTGAAACAGTCCAAAAATCCCTTATTTTTGGATAATTACAATGCACATTTCGATTTGAGTTAAGCGCAGCTAAGCTTACATTTCCTCCGATTTTCACCTCGTTTCTAAACTGATTCCTTTGTTCTCATTGTGGGGTGCGTTTATTCGGATTTATAATACTCCGCTATGCCATAACAGATGCAAGTATCATAGATACGTTTTGAGGATTTTTTCATAATTTTACTGGGTTTCACTTCTTGGTAGAACGGGCTTAATTGTGTTGCTCGGAATCTTTTTCACCTCATGTATTCAGGAAATGAAGCGATTCATGAAACTATTTGGTTTCAGTCACAATCACAGAAGCAGTAAACATTTCAAAGTGTGTTTTTGTCGCACTTATTGGGTGGTAATTTTATAATAGAAATTTTTAAACTTTGGAAAGCAGTTCTTTAAATAAGAGAGCAGTACTTCAAGATTACGTCTTCCAAAATTTAAATCAAATGAAGTAGCAGACCTTAATATGAATTTAAGGAACCTGCTCAACTAATCAGCTGTAACACCCACAAAATTTCGTGCGTAAAACAAGTGAACTACTTTGGGTATGTTAACCAACGATACACCGTAAACTAATAGCATCCTTTCTTTACTGTCAACAAGTGCAATAATAGCCGCAGTACGCGCAAGAGGCTGCGTCAATTTACGCTGAGGTGAAGACCATGGTGAGACAACAATCGCTTTGAATTTTCGTATGCTGACTAGGTAAAGAGTTGCCTGTAATTGACTTAGGTTACTTGTTTATGATATGCTCAGTGTGTTGGCTAGTTTTCAGCGGCTTAATAAAATATCCCAGTTTCTGTGCAACGAGTTACGATGTATCACTTCAACATCGTTTTTGCACACTGCAAACAGGCAAGGGCTTGCTGGATGCAGTACATACAGGTATAAACTTTATAATATGCGAAATCATTGATACTTCATCCGGTGTAGCATACTTCCAAAAAGCAGAGACGCGAATTTATTAGAATACATCAATTTATACCTAGAACCTTATGAGAAATATTGCGATGCGCACATCTGTTTATGGAACGTTAGCAGGATAAAAATCGGGTAAAGAGCTGTGTAGATTTTTCAGCTTAAGCAGGGAAAATAGTTCTAATGTTGTGATGATTTCCAAGATAATAAATTTGTTAATAATCTGCTTAGCTGGAAAATTTGACAGTCGCAATCATGCTTTTGTCAAAGCTTTTCTGGTGCCATTAATTTAGATGAAAATCACCTACTTCGTAACGCAGAAAGCTGTGTGAAGATGTTTTTTTCGAACAAAGGCATTACTGACGTTTATTTTTCAAAAGTTATCATCAGTTACGAGGTAAATCAAAGCAGCCGTTTCAAACTTACTTTGTGTGAAGCTTAATAGGCTGTGAAATTCGATCACCTATTAAACAGTCATACCGGCTTCGGTCTGGTCAGGATTAGCAGTTTCAGTTGCGTCAATCTGTTGAAAAAACAGATCGAATTAACCACGATCGAGCACCATTAAAGTTAAAGGCAGTTTACCACAAGCCTCAGCGTACAAATCATCTCAATCTAACTTTCATTTAACTAGGCTAAATAAACGGCTGATGGGCATCACTGCACAATTGGTTCTTTCTCAGTCACAGAATCAGCGGGACATATCTCACAGAGTCAACGTACATTGGAATATGCGTCTCCTAGTGTTCAATGAAAGGTGACCGGACAGTTGACCTGATGATCGGATATAGCATTACCCACTTTTGATCGATGTCTTCTGGATACCACACTACAGTTGTGTTTATTGCAGTTCCCATATACTACGCAAGTGGGCTGAACATTGTCCGTGGAATTGCACAAATTCTAACAATAATTCACTGATTTCATATAGCCATGTGTCCCGGATGAATAAGAGGGCCAAATCATACTGACACATTTGTCATGTTGCGATAAGCCGTTGCCAAATTGGGTTTGCGCGATTTAGAAGCAGAGACTATTCGAGGTTAAACATTTTAAATTGCTAGGACTGTTACAAAGGCTGGGCCAGATGAATTCCAAGTATGTGCTTACAAATTGTACATGCGTGTATCCCTAAGTTACCCTAAAGGCGCTAACGTCTAGAACAACAAAATGCGAACAACACCAAGGTTAAGAGCACCAACTGAAACGTAAGTTTAGTTGACGAAAACAGGTTATAGTTCCAGGTAAATATTACATAAAGCTGTTAGTCGCCTAGTGATTGAATAAGAATTCCTGTAATTCTTTTCTGAAAATGCTATGTATAAAGCCATGATATCATTCTGGTACTTAAGAAAAATCATTGGCCGTTAAACAACTGTGGAGGTCCATGCCGTAGCTTGCCACTTGTTTAGCTTTTTTGAATCTTAATTTTTCTGCAAAACAATGTTTTATTCTTAGTTTGGTTTTTTTCAGAGTTGTTATAGGATAGAGCGTTAATGTTTCTCCCATTCAGATCTGAAATCAATCATCACGAATGGTTTTTCAATTCACGTTGTATAAAGAAAGGACAAAAATCGATAGCTGGTATGTAGCAAAAAATGTGTTGAAAGCACTTAAGTGCTCAAGTTTAAAACAAATTGACTGAGCTCTCAATTTTCATTTTCAGCTGTTTGGTTGGATTTTTGGAGGTATCGGTTTCATCGGGGTCACTGACTATGTCATCTCCATTGGTGATGAAACGTTTGCAATCCAATTGCCAAGGTCGGCGAACAGACCAACAACCAAGCAGCGCACCCGAGCTACCTGTATTCCACAACATTGCCGATACCCCACAAGTAGTTGCAAAAGTACCTACTCCGATGGTAAAATGAGCAAGACATGCAAATCTAAAGCCTTGGGCTATTGCGTGGAACAACTGCTCTCCAATTATAATCAGATTATTGCGTTTTAGAAGTATTTTGTTTGTGTTTGATTATGCAGAATTGCACAGGATCAAGCGCTAAAACGTAAATTGCGAAAGATAACGGCCGGTTTCTTTTGTTTTTGGAGTGAAGGACTACCGCTTCTTTCCTGAGTATGGAGACGCTGGTCAGCTTAGGAAAGGAACTTACTGTCGTCACACTTCTGCCATAACGGACAATAGAAATTTACCTCAATACAATGTTGTAGGAGGCTATCTTTTTCCAGTCAGACTGCTGTCAGCTGGCCTTTCGCATCTGATTTCAGATTATGGGACTGGGACAGCTTTATCAAAATCCGCAGATGCATTATTGCGACAAGTCCGACCAACTTCAAAAAGGTGTAATTTTTTGGATGGAATAAAGGTATACCAAATAGCCGGGACAATTTTGAGATGTCAGAAATGTTTTCGTCAAATGAAGAAGCTTCAGTGTGAAGTGCACCAGCAAATTCATGTTGACCCTTCCCATCTTTATGCCAATGTAAGCAACAGTTAATCAGCGCGGTGGGATCAACGACCGGGTCTAGGCGTTTACAAATCAAAGCAACTAATCCTTCATTCTAACAGCACTAGTCTGATAGGATAGAGGTCACACTTCTTAAATGGCCCAATAAATTGAACTAATAGGTTCTGGTAACTCGGTGGGTTAAAATGACTTGACCGGAAGGCAAAATTTATACCAAATTACAGCTGAAAAGAGTCTTTTTTGGTTCTAATCACTACAAGTTACCCGAAACTTAGAACAATTTAAAAGAATCCCTGTTTGGACAAAATTGCTCAGAAATTTCTATGAAAACAGGTTTGACGGGGAATTCTCCAACCGCACACCTAACAAAATTCTTGAAAAGTACAAACGTTTATTAGGGCCTAATTTGACCTTCGTTGAAAAATCGCAAACGTATTATTGTAATATACTACTGAATTGCCTTTTTCTACGTCTCAAGTGAAACCTTGTCAGTTGATTTGTTCGTTTCACAATTTGGCCACTACGTCGTAAGCTTGTCAATTTGAACATGAACGGTAGACCAAAACGACGATTCGGTCAGTTATTACCAAACTTGGGTGTCTGATTTTTGGAGCGTTGACAAAATTGCTATTACTTTTGGAAGGCAGCAGCGTTTTCATCCATGGTGTGTTTCAGTGAATCCAACATCCTAATTTGTTATAACTACCTGTGTGCATCTCTATCATGAGGCTGCATATGCAGAGGGCTAAGTGTGATTGGTTGACAAGACATACCAGAATAGTCTGCACTAAACATCCAGCTATTTTCTCCTAATTAACCCTCTATGGCAAAGGACCGATCAGCCATTATCGTTGATCTAGCTTTTTTACGCTACCAGACCAGTCGAAATCCAACTCACAATAAGAGAGTAAGCGTATTACTTATTACAAATCTTGCGAGGTATTACCTGAAGGGATATTCAGGTTTAGAGAACCCTCAAGTCCTAGTTAAAGATACCGTGAGAGCCCTAAAACGGAGACTTCTTTGAAGGCATCATCTTCACTACAACAGAAAGTTCGGAGACTCTCCAAACGAAAGAAGAAGGATCGTTTCCTGTTTTCAGATATCTGAGCTACTATATCATAAATTGATATGAAGACGCACCAAAGTACACACAATGCGAACGAGAAGCTAGTTTGTATACTGGATTCGAGCGTACAACCTCATGTTTCCCGGGACGATTGCGCTATCAAGTGAGTTGCCGCGAAAGATGTCCAACTTCAAATATGTGGGTAACAGAGTTCTGGTCTACACGAAAGGATTTTAGAACACGGTGCCCAAACTCTGTCGCCTTTGAACTTTTACTGGCCTAAAAGCTATTCACTTCTTCCGACTACCTAGTGTGGTCTAATCCTTTTAGCTCTATCTAACAACTATCTATACTTATTTGTGAATGTACCTGATCATGCGTGTATTTCTGTCTAGCTCCTTATCGATTTGTGAAGCCTTGGCGCAGACGAGCGATCGTAGAATATAAACTTTTTTCACTCTGTCAGTTCTTCTCACAGGCTATCACATCTGCCCGTTCAGGCGTGATAACTAAGACGTGTCCCTTGTGCGCTGGCAGAATAGTGGTACGTGCTCGTCTTGCATGTTAGATGCTCGAAGTTCAAAACCTGGCCAGGTCAAAGGTGTGCACTGCTGATGAGTTCTGATCAGAGCGAAAGTCACGTCCAGTGCTTCTTTCCTTTGGTGTAGACCAGGGTTGAAGGATAGCAGCCCAAACGAGGATAATGTACACGTGAATACACTACTTTACCTGTAAACGTTGCTTTCACAATACTACCTAAATTATTTTCAAAACTACCTGCTTTTAAGTAGACTGTTGCAAACGAGGTTGTCTGCTTAACACAACAGACTAGAAAAGCATACTTTGTTACCAGAGAAAAAATGTTTACCACAAAAGGGAAATGAACACACCCACCCTTAAACGCAGGGCTTCAAATAAACGCCTGGATTTTAACAGGGCTATTTAGAATAATTCAACTTTACTTCGTTTTTCAGCTGGAGTATGCCCTTCTGGGAGGCGTGAGTATAAGAACCCCTTGGTTGCATACGCATCAGGCGTAACCTTGAAGGTGATGTACTCGGATATCAATCAAACGTTAAATCTGGAAACCGATTTCTCACAACCAAATCTTTGGCGCATGCAGCTTATGCCATAATACATCACAGGTAATATTTTGGATTTTAGCTGTCGTAGTGGCATCACTGATAGCATTGTACCATGTCAAAGAGTATATGAAAATTTACCGGGCTACCTTGCAAGGTATACTTATAAGGCTAAGGTTTCTAAAGTTACTTCAAGTTTGCACTACTCATAAGGTTGCTGAAAATTCTTCGACAGCCTACGACCGGTTTCGCCCTTCTTGGGGCTCATCAAGTTTCTTCAAACTCTGAGTAAAAGTGCTGAGGATTAGTAGAGTTTAAACTGTTTGGTCATCACCCCATTCAGAGTGCAATCTTGTCTTCCAGTTTGTGTTTTGTTGATGGTCCGCTAGATCAGCATGTCTCATTCCGTCTCATTCCTGCATTGACGTATCCGTCGTGCGCCTTTAGTATGACGATTCTATGTTTCGCAATCTGTTTCGACCGTTTTGAAAATCATTGATGTTACCTGCTGGATGTCCCAAGTTAATCTTACAACAGCTGGATTGTCTGATCAAAATAATCAAGCGTGCCATTAACAACTGGGACAGTTTGTGAGCAATTTTGATGACATCTAACTTCATTAGGTCAAATACAAGATTAAAGAGGCTAGTTTTTAGCATGGTGGGGCTAAACAAGTACAAGTATGGATGCCCATATTAGGTCATCCTTGATGGATTTGGAGATGGCTGCTAAGCACCTCAGGCAAGGCGCTTAAGTGAAGCTTGCGACTTCCCGTTGCTCTTGTCATGTTGTACGCTCATGTCAACTGAGATGACATATCCGTTAGATCAACAAAGCCTACCCGGGTGTTTGAATGATTCACACAGAAACCGAAATAATGGTTGTCATTCAAGCCACTCGGAATGTTGCGGCCATATACGCTGTAGCCACACATCTCCGACCCTTGAAATGCAGAATCAAAGGCTACAACGAGGTAACTCTTGGTGGTTTACACTCAAACTGCTGAATATAAAATTTATAGGAAAAATTGCCTTAGTGAAGAACTATGAGTATGATGATATAAAACGTAGATTTAGCTGGGTAAAAATTCGTTATTAATCCCTATGAATAGGAAATTCGCTTAGCTCTAGGTGAACTCGTTAGAAAATTTCAGCACTTTTCATTGGCTGATATTTCCTGTGCTATTCGTGATTTTGAAAGGTAGGCGTAAATTCTCAAATAAAATAGTTGGCCACAGAATGATTCGTGAAAATTCGTTTTATATAAGGCCGGAGAAAAACCTTCCCGCGTAACTAAACTTCGAATTTTTTACCCAGTAGTATCATTCAGAAGTGTGGGTGTCAGACACTACTGGTTCACTCACAAGATGTTCCTCAATAATCAAGTGCATAAATATGATCACTGCTGCCATCTGTTTGTCGGCTGAGATTTGATTCACCTCACTACATATTGCATAAAGTATACGAGTGAAGCCTGAGGGGATAGGTTCCAACTTGCATGGCCATGGAATCTGCCCTTTCTTGACAAGATGAGAAGAGAATGGAGGCTTTCTTTACATGTCACTGTTGGCAAATTTCCACAAGCTGGGAGGAGAATTATGTGCGGTTGAGAGTACGGTTTATATCTTGGGTTCCATCTCATAAAACATGGCAAACTGGTTAGTTGTTCGTCCGGAATGAAGAGAGTTACGAGATGAAGTGGGCATTAAATGGTTAGTGCCTTGGATAATTTGCAGAAGTATTGCACTTGTTTTCTGTTTTCTGAAGGAATTTAGATGAATAGGGGGCATTTCGACCAAAGTTCTCCTTTAACTTGTTGCGTTTTCCAGAAACTTTTCCAGCACCATGAAACATGCTCAATGGTTTACCCATTGCAGTTATTCTCCGTATGCTTTCGTGGTTATACAGATGTTACTTGACAATTTGAGGTCAAATGTGTTCTGGGCCCTAGAGAAAACCTTTGTGTTGGGTAAAACTTTAATTCATTGGAGGGGACTTACAAAATCTTGCTGAAGCGTGTATGGCATCCTATCAAGGCTACTGGTTTGCTGCAATCAAACAGTATTTAATATGGTGAGCACACGATTGTACGATTGTGTCACGATAAGAGCTTCAGAAAAAGTTTGGCCTTCAGAGCGCGAAATTCCTGGGCTCTGAACTTACTGACCGAAGGGGCCGTGCATCTTGATTGCTCCTGCCTGACTTTGGGCAGCGAAAGGTTATCTCAGCCCTTGTACTTTCAACATGTGCATGGTGGCCATCCACCACCAGGGTGCTACTCTCCCCTGTGAAGTTACTCAGTAACAATAAATACAATAGTGTCAAAGGTGGATATAACGCCGTCAGTTCAGAATCAGGTTGAATTTAGACAATACTTTTAATTAAACCATAGGTAGGACCTATGACTGCAAAGAAAAGGTGTGTATACGGAAAACCAAATAGACCATTCATGAAGATACGATGCTCGCAACCATCCATGACAGTTGATTGAGGGAAATCTGACATAGAAGTATCTGACTGGGGAATAGAGCGAATCATTTCATTGCCGATAATAAGAATCATCAAAGAAGGTTTTAGCGCAACAGTCCCCGTTATACATGAGTAAATCAGCCAGGATATCTTGAGTGCTCGCTAATTATCATACGCCTGTGTGCTGTTTTTCTGTGTCTGGACGAACTTGGTGGTGATTCAGACTGTTCATACTCATCTAATGTGCCTTTAGGCATACCGAAAAATCAGAACAAGTTGCACCTGGAAATAGAAGACGTTAACTAATTAGTGTAGCGGGAAATTCGGGTGACTTTGTACTCAGGAGACAGATGCGCTTCCAATAATACGCGGTGACCATTAATCATCTGCGTTTCAGACGAATTCATGGACCCGTACCACCAACGAAATACGCCCATTTAAAATAGCGGTAGTGTATCTTAGTCCTACTTGGGTTTTGACATTAACTTCTAACCCACTAATAGTCTCGGAAACAAAAGGTAGTTTCATCGCGCTTTACATATATAATATATATAAAATAATATAATATATATTATATTATATATATATTATATTATATATTATATAATATATATAATAATATATATAAAACATATCAAAAGCCCATCCAAGTGTGCTCTGTAGCTCAACCATAGGTTTACTTGGTACCTTTGTTATACCATTCAAACTGTTAAATGTATGGTTAGCCTCTGCTTGTCATGCAACACAACAAAATTAGAGCGCTCAAGTTCCTGGTGCCCACATTAAGATAAAGCAATGGATGAAATAATCGTTGTTTCTATTATAACGAATGCCAAGCTAAGGTCAGATTTCTAATTTGCTATTTGATGCTTTGGCCAATGTCTTTAGGTTTCATTCATAACTAGACATATTGGAAATGTCTAGTTCCTAATAGTTGGCTGTAAGTTGATTTGTTTGGGAATCAGATGATTCAGCATTTACAGTACGAACTAACTGGCCAAAAGGTCTGTAGTTCGATCCCAGCCCTCTCGTCTCGCCTGCTCTTCTCTAGGCTTAGACTATCTCAGTCTTCGTTCTTCCTTCTGGTGGCATGGCAGTTAAGTAACAAAAGGCTGCTACAGCTGGATAATGATTGTTATTACTGTCAAGTATCATTTCCTTTAGACCGATAATTTATCTAATTTTGTTTAGTGGCTTACGTCTGAAAAGGTAACCAAATTTTCCAAGTTTTGTCACAGTTCGCCCCCAACTACTTTCACTGATCTCACCCCACATGCCATGTGCTATAATTTTATGAATAAAGAGTACCCAGAGCTGATTGGCTTCTACCATATTGCGAATCTCCGCGCGTTTAAATCTGACAAACTTTACTAGGGGCAGTCAGTCAAATCTCCCAGGTGTTTGCTCATGTTTTCGCACAATGTTAATAATTATTCACCTGGAATTGCACGGAAAGTGTTAACTTAAAAAAGAATTATGACTAGGGGAATAACCACATTGTGCAGTTGCAACAGTTTATCGGCTAATATTTTGTTACGCGAGCCTTAGAAACTTAGAAACTTTCTCACCTATGAACCAATGAAAACTAACTTTAGAAAATCCATGCCGCATTTTTAAAAGCAACGCAAAGAATAAATGTTAAAAAAAGAGTCGGTAGATTGTTTCTCATTAAACATTACTACTTAGATATGAAAAGGCATATTTTGTGTTTAAATTTTGGCTTCACATACGTGTGATACTATTTACGGAAATTCAACTATCTGCCATATGCACAAACTGTGGGTGTGGTTCACGAAACAAACTGTCCCGACGCCCAGATTACTAAATCGTATTCTTGCTTGCATCGTCATGTTGCTTAGTGAGGTGGATTAGGTAAACCTGACCATATGGACAAGCAGTAGTCTGAACTCAGACGGCGTCAAACTTGGCGAATAACTTCCTGCTATTTTTTGAATGCATCATAGTCTAGCAAAGAAACTAAAATCGCATCTCATATCTGTGACGGAAAACAGTGTCATCAGCTTGTTGGAGCCTTTCTTCTGTGCTTAAATAGTTGAGCCAACCCGTGTTCACCCAGAGATACCACAATTTTCCATGTTCCATCCACAACTACGGGCTATACTTTTAGTACACTTGTCCAGACTGCTTAACTTTGTGAACCAAAAGCTTCAACGTGCATAGTATGTAGCGGAATGTTCAAAACCTTGTTATTGTGTGACTTGCTATGTTCATTCACCCGCGCGTGTTCCAGGACAAAACCTAAAATGATGCTAGTTTGCAAGACAAGATTTGCCTGTTTTACTAAATTGTTATGTCATTCCGGTCCTGAGTTTACGGTAATAGCATGGAGAAATGTCTCAACATACTGACAAAAGTGCCATTTTAATCTTTTAGCGCTTGTTTAGCTTGGATCCGCAAAAGATTTCGTTTAGGAAATCCACAGATTCCAACTGCTGAAACTTGACTAAATACATTTTTCTCTACATGTTTTCTGTGCGAAAAATTAATTTGTCATTGAAGTGGCATTGAGAAGCCTCTTTGTTCTTGATTTAATCTACAGAGCAAGTGAAATCTTCAGGAGATGTACCTGGAGTTTTTTATTCTTCCTTGTATTTTGCGAAAGCCCAGACGCGTCTTTTAACCAACACTGCCCATCTGTTTTGTGGGTAGTCATGATTTTGTGGCGTTAACGTTGCACCTCTTCAGCATCGAAGTAAAACCCTTCTGCCAAAGAAGACTTGTGATAAACCTCCGTGTTGGGCACGCCCAAGACTAACAGACGGCCAGTTTAGATGCCGCGCATGGTCACTTATTCGCTTCTGGGCAGTTTGTGTAGAACTTCTCAAATTACCTCGTTTGTTTTAGCATCTGCACAAAAACAGCAACAATTGAAGTCA
This sequence comes from Clonorchis sinensis, assembly GCA_003604175.2. Classification (NCBI taxonomy): domain Eukaryota; kingdom Metazoa; phylum Platyhelminthes; class Trematoda; order Opisthorchiida; family Opisthorchiidae; genus Clonorchis; species Clonorchis sinensis. The sequence goes on along the minus strand of CM030369.1, from coordinate 158,481,011 downwards.
TGGTTGAAAGATTTCTGTCAACATTTATTTGACATCGACGACTTTGGAAGTATTCAGATGCTTATGAATGATCGCTACTGTGTTCAGTAAATCTTTTTCATCGAAAAACACTGAACAGGGAAGCAGCGTCATATAAATGCCGGAGCCGCCGATCAACTAAGATTGTGTCGCATCGAGCGAGAGCGCACAATAATATATGGAAAAGGTTTTTCCCGTTTATTGCGGATCTACTTTTCTGTCTGTTTAATCGTATTCTGAACGCACATGACAACTTCATACCGCGACCAAAGCGATTTTATTCGAGGAGTTGAATGCATAGCATCGCGACGTTCAGCTATGCTCAGTAGTTGTCAAACTAGGAAAACAGTCTACGCATTCCCAGGGACATAAACGTGCTCCAGTGGCAGTTTTTAATTCAACCGTCTCTGTGAACCGAATATATGGTATTGTCCTTTGCTGGTAAGAGCAAAGTTGTAGTGCAATGTTCAAAATAATGACGTCAACGATGTAACATACGATGGTGAGGTTCACAAAGTGACTGCCTAGCAGAGTTTTCCTCCGTAAAAGGGTTTACCATTAAAACATGTTCCAGTAAGACGATTGACAGGTTAATCTGGCCGGGAAAAGGTAGTCGAACCTGGACAGTGTGACTGTCACCAAAGGCCTTATGTAAGGCTTTACGTCAAGCAGTTCGGTGAAAACGTTGCTTAGCTTACTTGTGCCTAATCAGTTCACAAAAATGTGTTTAACTGACATTGGTGGTGTTTAACTGCAACGATGTTAATTCTCGGGAGCAGCAAAAATCAGAAGTTGGAAACAACCAGAAACATATACTGCATAGCAATCTTTTGTTGGTAATCTTTGACCTGGACGTTCGTTTTAGCAGATTTAAGTTGAGGAGCAGTGTCCATCGTCATATTCACTGCGAGGTATTTGACTCCTGATATATTTAATGTTTCAGTGGCTAACAGAGACTACTTTTGTGGACATGATTCAACTTGTTACCACCTAAAGTAACAAAGCGTGATATGCCTAACACACATTACACAAAAACCGTCACGAACATTTGAATTCTTGTTGATATTTGCTGTTAGCTGCAGCAGCGTTTAAATATCAGTTCCGCTAGGCAGTATAAGTCTTGTCGGCAGTTCCTCTCACAGAGCCAGCCCATGGAGTTGTATATAGCTGTATTTTACCGGCTCTCCGATTGTAAAACCAAGTCAAAACCCACGCTACGTTTACTGACCATTTCGTTATTACGTCAGTAGTTTTGAAAACAAAAGAAGTTGTGATTTCCTGCCGCATTCATTGGAGCATTTTCACTGGGTTTGGTCTCTTAAGTTGAGACAGGAGTTAATTAATAGATCGCACCGCGTAGGCAATTAAAGCAAAAAGATGGTGTTCCCTAAACGGACCATTATAAATTGGAAAGATTCATTTGGATTCAAATGAGTTTGCTGTCAAAACCAAATTATTGTGCAAATGAGTGCATGTGTTGCGATGGTACTCAATGTCTGTGGAATGACGTCTGCAACACTCGTTTAGGAAACAAGTCTAATGCTCCGTGTAGTGTATTCTGGCGGGCTTTGTAAATTTAAATGACAGAACTTGATTAAATTATGTATTAGCTTCAAATACGCGAACAAACATATTTGAATTTTAGGAGTACATCGCTCTTTCCTAAAACAACGGGTGTTGAAAAAATGCATACTGGATGTTTTGAACTCCTTGATACTGTTAAGAGCATCACTTAGCCAGCTAGTATTCCCTTAGGCCAGGGGTAACACGTGTGGCCATGCATGCCTGACTGACATAAAATTATGCATTACACTTTGGCAAATGCCATCCACCGTGTAACTGACACACTTACGTTTTCGACCTGACAGAGTGGATAATTAAACGCATCTTTTCTGCTAACATTTAGCCACATGATTAAAGTTGGACAAATTTCTTTGTCCAACTTTGTTTTATTACGAAATTAGACGAGACGTGCGCTTTGTTAAAGCTTGATTCAAATCTAGCTATGACTTTCCGGGGTGATTATTTCCAAACTGGATTGTCCTGGATTTGGTCTGAACCGTTATGTGAATCCGGGGAGAAACTGGCTTACTGAATTCATTAGTTTTACATCCCAGTTGGTTGGTCATGAGAAATCATCCAGTGGGTCTGGAGCGCCTGGATTACCACATAGATACCAATTTCAATCGGATTAGTTGGAAACATGCCCAATCAAATGAAAAGCTATCAACCGCCTTATCGCATTTGACTTGGATTAATTACGGTGCAGTGAATTCTGCTGAAAAGTCCACCAAAGTGGCTCTTAGTCCCCATTCAATTAGCTAATTCACTGTGACCTATGTTGCTGCAGTGGCATTTGTTTACGGCATAAACTGATCGGATACTGTATACTTACAATGAACATCAGGGTTAAACCTTAGGGTTAAGCCTGTTTTTGTGGAAACACAAAACTCCGATTTTTCCAGTTCATCTTAAATACGGGTGGAAAACCACTGCAGCTACACAACCATTTTTAAGCATCCAAGTCTTCAGTTGTCACGACTTCAGGATTGTAGAAAGAAAGCAGTTTGTGACAAAGTTTAGAGGCATAAAGATACGTAGAATAGCTGACATCATTCGAACAAGACCATGACGACCAAAGGCAATGTGTAAAGGGCCTTGTGGTGCTTACAGATGAACGTTTTTCACAGAGCCTCTTTGATAAACATAAATAATATGCTAACAGTTCTGCGTGAAACGCACAAAATCGCGGCCTGGTTGGCGTTTTGCGCATAGGGCTATAGGTATTTTCGGTCCGGGTGAGGATAGTAAAATGAGGAAGGCACATTCACGAGAGAAATTTCCTTCTGCTAAGGTTACTGTAATATTTATTAAACTCCAGAGAGTCTGCCTCTCAAAAGTCTGTAGCAAATAGTTAATGGATGATACGCTAGAGGTTTATGTATCCAGCCTATAGTTGAGAACACCTGATCAAGCTTTTTTTCCTGCGCGGAACTTATTTGTGTTTTTTGCTATCTGGGCTCTGTCTCAGTTGATTTCGTGCGCCGCTATCTTGAATGCTTGGTTACCGAGTTGTCCACATTTGTATGAAAGCATGTCGTTTGGCTGGACTTACTTCGCTATATTCCAAGTGCCTTACGAATGTCTGACATTTTTTGACAAAGCCCGCACTTATCAGTGGACTGGTGTCAAAGCCGTCTGATTGATGAGTTACTCCATCCACTTACTCAAATCAATCATGTCACTTCATATGTTATTAACTTTACTGTGATATACTTTATAGGTAGAGATAGGTACGCAATACACACTTCATGCATGTGAATATACTCAAAGATTTAGTTCTTTTTATTCATCCCTCAAGCTATCCTACACCCTATAGTATCACAGGAAATGTGTTAGACTATAACATAATACTAAGTTGAGAGCAACGCGAACTCAAAACAACAACTAATAAACGGAAGCCAGCTCACTTTTGACACACGAAGTGTCAGATAGAAGTTACATAAGACTGCCCTTGTGATTTGTGCATGGTTGGTCATGCGTCTATGCCGACCTATGGGCAGTCAACAGATATGTCACACGACTTACAGAAACCATTCGATTTCAGCCCTTCATATCACTACACGGCTCACTGAAGTACAACTGTGGTAAGCAACCGGAGCAGCTGACACTTGCCTTTACGTCCGAAACATTCCGCCATTTCCTATCACATCGCAAACATCCAAATGCAGCAGTGATCTGGTCGCACACGAAAAGGTTGCGTTGGTAAAGTCTTGACAGTTAGGGAGTAGCGGTAATTAGTGGAAATTTTTATGTGTACCTTTGTCTTACTGCCAAGATCGGTTGGTAATCTGGAGACAGATCATGGTGTGTCAGATAAACCGAATAAGCAATATGCTGATATTAAGGTACAACATGAACTGTGCGAGGTTTGATGTGATTCACCGCCTCATTCAAAGATGAACGTACATGAACGGTGGACATTAGATACACATGACAAGGGGATTCAATGTCACTAAAAGTGCATCTCAACGGGACATGCAGTCAAAATCATTGCGTGAAACGGTTATCAATAAGGCAATATCTATCTTTACAAAATAAGATTACTTGAACGTTTTGAGAGATGACTAGGAAAGGGACATCTAGGTCACCTTAACCTAAAGGTGAGAGTGGGATGACTTCAAGCGCTTACCTATGAAAAGACTCGGAAAATGAGGTTTGGTTCCGTAGGTATGAATCCTGAATAAGATGACCCCAGAGACGGGGCCAATGAATAAAATATAACGCGAGTTTATCCTCAGCTCAGAGAAGCGCCAACTGTGCCGAGCATTTACGTACTATACATACTACATACGGAATCATTCACGATAAGCGGAAACTTGGTAAGTCAGAAGTTCATAAGCCCCACACAAGTTGCGGCCTCAATCAAAACCATATACCAGCTACTTGGAACAAAATAACAGTTGGCTTCAAAAAGCAGATAGTCTGGTCCCCATCGTGTGTTCTCGTTTGCCGAGCACGTGCTGCAAACACGTCGCCAAACAACGAAAACTATACCTTCCTTCAGATGAATGGTACAGACCCGAAAACATAATTTCCTGTATATAATTGGATCTATGACGGTTGGAGCTCAACAATCAATTCCGTTTGTCTGGTTGTCGTAATTCCGATTTTGTGACACAAGCACTCACATGTGCTCATCCCTCTGTTCCACTTTGTCACATACTTTTTTCTTCATAATAAGCATTACATACACATCCAAAGTGTGAAAGTTTAAGGGTTTGTTGGGGCATCAAGACCAATTAGACGCTCCGCTGAAATATGCATCCAGCCACATGTGAAAATTAAAACTTTAAGCTCCTTCGAAATGGAGAAAATAAATCTGTCCGTGCTAATTACTCTCACGGATTCTTGAATTGACCGACAATAATATTTTCAATGCTGAGTTAAAACAAGTTATTCGGAGTCGCCTTTGAAATACCTCTAGCTCAAACATGGGGTGCTGCTAGTCACCGTTTTTGGTCTTATAGACTGAAACGAGATGCCCTTGTTGATCTATGGATGGATTTTTTCCCGTATAATGCAAGTAGCATTTTTGTCGGTTTCAGTGGTGCCTGCTCAGACTCACAGCAATACATTCTTTATGTGAACGGATTGCCCGTAATACTTAAGTGTAGATATTTTTTCTAAATACACACGTGAGAAATTTGAAGAAGTGCAATACAAACAAAGGGTCTAATGGTGCTTTTTACAGTTCTTTTTTTTGTCACATTCAAACCCAACTCTGGCTGCTCGCACGGCCTCATACGACCCAGAAGAAAGTCGTGTAAAACCAGGGGTAAAACGATCGGCATTTGCTTCTCGGATTTTTTTTCACGTCAATGCAGCAGTTATCCAGTGGATATAAATAAGTGCTGGCCTAGCTAAAGCTAAAAAACTCAGGAAGCTCGGAAATGGCAGCAGTCTAATTTGTTTCGGGCAACTGATAGCTTAAGTATTCTACCAACTTTGGCCTAAGACTATATTCCCTGACTCTTGCGTGCTTAAAAAGATCAGCTAAATCAGTATGGATTCTGGACTTGAATCACGGTGTTCAACTAAAAGCCTTTAAAAAATAAAAAGCACGGCTTAATGTGTTTTATGTGGCGGAGAGAAATGAAGCCCTTTATCCATTTTGTGTACGCTGCCAGCAAAACGTGAGTGACTGCGACGTAAAATACACTGCTAATCTCAAAAAGTACAAGCAGAATCATGGCAATGAACCAAAAAAGTGTTGAACAAAACCTGTTTGTCCAAGTCTATGACATCAGGTCGACGGAAGAACTGGACATCTCGAAGCACAAAATGCTGGCCTTTAACGGCAGAACATTAAAAAACGTGTTTATTAAATTGCGGTTAGTAATTCTACATTCTTGCTTACCATAAATTCCAAAGTACACATCATTCTGGTTAGGAAGGTTTTAGGCTTGGAAACAAATCAACCGGATCGTGAGTTATATTTGTTAGAAACTGTAGACCATCCACCTCATACTGCGAAACCAATCAGCTCAGGTGAACATTGGATGATTTTCAGTAAATTAAATTATGTTCAGCCTCTACGAGTGGCAGTGTTTCCACATTCGGGGGAAGCCAAAACTAGGCACAGTGCTCTGTCATTTTCAGACAACTGCGAATTGACTAATCAGCAGTACGCTGTACCTAGAATGATATTCAAAAACGAGTTAATTAAATCTTAGCCCAACTCCAGAGAAACTGTCGTTCCGAATGAAAAGTCCAGAGAGTTAGGTCATCCAATTTTCTCGTTCGTCATACTCGTCTACTTAGTTTATCCCAAACCAAAACCCACCAACCAGTGCAACTAATCTTTACTAAGTGCACTGAATAAGGAAACCAATCAAGCAGATGCTGTTGGAGATATTTAGCCCCCCCCGGTAACTAGACTAATATGTGCAGGCTTTGAAACGTTAACAAAGCAACCATAGATTCAGCGTTGTCCAGTAATGTACCGGACTCTTACTGGAATTATATGGCGCCATATACAGGTTATATAATCACAATGAATGTGGATATATTCCAGTGATTATGTAAACTTTAAGCTACCTTTTACATCACACAAAAGACGTATTTTCTATGACTCGTCGGCGTGATTTGCATTATGATCATTTGATTTTCACACAGTGCTAGAAGCCACGGTACAAAATACAAAACTGTTCAGTCTCGACGATAAAGAAAACAGGATAGTCCTTAACACATCTTATTCCACTCACCGACTTATCGTTCCTGCAAGCAAGGAAGCTCGGGCGTGGTTGAATTTCAGTAACAGTCCCGATGCTGTACAGATATGTTTGACGAAAAACTGTAGGAAGATTGCGTTTTGCGAATGATATGTGCGCTCCATGATTCTGATAACTAATATTGATAGGTGTCACCTACGGATTTATTACACCTATTTCAACAAAGATGCTTTCAAAACAAGTAGGTTGTGATGTATGTGCAAGCATCTCAGGAGTGCGTTTTGTCATGTTTAATCCTGATCTCATCTTGCGTTTGGAATCGCTTCATAAAAATTTGTGCACTAGTCTCCAAAGTGAAAAGCATCCGTTACACTTAAATGTGCGTTAGAAAAAAGCCCAACTAAAGATCATGTTGACCATCCATGGCTCACCCAGGGTCTGCAAGAGCCCGCAATCCTTGAATCCATGTTATCCTGCAAGCGGCTAGGTATGTCAGTCCACGTGAAAAATTGCAGCTGGGGCCTACTTGGTTGACATCAATAGTCAGATTGTCAAATGGAGCAATGAGGTCTAATCTACCTCATTTTGCAGCTCCACAACAAAACAAATTGGAAACTTTTGTAGGATGTGTGTTTTCACCGCCAAGACCAGCGGTTGACGTTATAAAAATGCGCGAAATTCTCCATGGCTCATCAACTCTCTGGTCGAAATAACTATAACACTAAAGCGTGACCTGCGTTGAAAATAAGGTGTGCTTTTGTTTGCCAAATACATTACAGCCGTGTATTTTTTAAAAGACTATCATACAGTAAATGTTTGTTTGCCTGATTAGACCACATCAAACTCACATGTATGCAACGTCCGTTTTCTCAGGCAGTAATATTTTTCACCGTGTCCTTATCTTCTTCCATGACAAATAAACTGAAAATGGGCCACGGCGACTTCTGAAAAGCATTAGTTAAAAAAATTTGAAAAGCCGTGCCAATCTGGATTAAATTTTAGCCTACGGATTAGAGGGCGAAATGGGACGGAATTAACATTCATTTGGAAAATCATTTAATACTACTGTAGCGACTAGTCAGGAAACTGCGAAGGAACCAAAACAATCGCCTGGAAATTTTGCCTTTGTCACCATACAATTCGCGTTTCCAGTGCTTGACATGGATTATTTCGTTAACTAAGCCAGCACAACCCTTGATAATTCAAAGAGAATTCGGTCAGTTCAGGAACGGACATCCAGCAACCGGTTTGTCCTGATTAGAATATATCAGTATTTTGATGATCAAGTTCAGAGCAAACAAATGCAAAGCGGCAATTAACCCCATATGAAAGTAATGCGTATATGTATTTAATTGATCGTTTGCAAGCTTGGAATATATATATATATCAAAAATTTCAAAGAACTTTGCGGGCGACATACTGTTTGCGCTTATTTATACGCAAACCGTTGTGCCATGAAGGAACACTACTCATAAGGTTGCTGAAAAGCCCTAAACAACCCACAAATGATCTAGCCACAGTCTAAGCTGCTCTGTCAACTTCATGCTTCACTTGAACCCAACTTCTATGAAGTCCACGAAATACACTCGCTTGCTGTCATGAGTATTCGCGAACCTAAGTTTCTCACGGGGAAAGCACAAATGGTGCGAACTCCTGGTAAGTCTTGTTCTTCGCAGGAAGGCGTAGTTACTAGAATTATTCGTTTGATTTCCGTATTTTTGATTAACAGACGATCACAGTTTATCATCGGTAGGTTGGCCTTGAAGAACAAAAGCACAAACTCAATATACAAACGTGACGAAAAAATCTTGTAGGGCAACTTATATTTGGCTCATCAATAAACTGAGAAAGTTTTGTTTGCACAGGCTACGCACACTGTAGTACATAGAATAAAAATGTCCGTTGGTCTAGCAACGATCTTTAAGAGGACGAAAACCCTCAAAAAACAACTGTTTTTGGTGAAAGAAACGCAAAATATAGAAAATTTCGCATTTCAGATTTAAGTCCTATTCTTTCGATAATCCAAAAAATCCGCTTACCATCTTCTCTGAGCTGCCGACCACTACGACCAATATATCAGGTTTCAGTATCAAAAAGTTTCTTGAAAATTCTACAACTGAGTTGTTATCCACCCTTAAGGAAAATACTTCCGGTGAGAAAGTTATTGATTGTATCTCTTAATTAGTCTGGTTTTCAGATCATCCATCACGTGAAAAAACAACACACTTCCAGTCAGTTGGGTAGATATTCGAATGTTAATAAACACAATGAATATGTCAAACGAAACGCCCAGATGCCGGCTAAGACATTCAACTCAACGGTTATCAGCTTGCTGTTTTATCCTTCAAGCAGCTCACCAAACTTCCAAAAAATAAACAAGCCTTTCTGTTTGCCCATAAAAACATAATTAGATTAGCCGGAAAGGAAAATAAGCAGCAGTGGATAAGTAATTTTCTTTATGCCAAGAAGATTCATTTTGTTTAGGTTCAAGATTCGACTTTGCGTGACGTCAAAGTTAATACTCATTGAACTTTATCCACTGTCAAGTTACAAAGTTAATACTCATTGAACTTTATCCACTGTTACAGGGATTTGAATAAGAAAAATGACCTTAGTTCCAAGCAAAATCAGATAGTTTCGCAGCTACAAGGGCAACCTAAATCCGAGTAATTTAAGCTTCTGTTTATTGTTGTTACACAACCCGAGATTACCCAAAAATCATTTATGGGTTCAAGTTCATAAAACCGTATAATCTCCTAGAAATCCGTTATAAAACAGGTGACTAGACATATGTTTTTGATTGAATTATCAGCGCTATTGCTGTACAAGAACCATATCCAAAAATAGAGGAACATACGGCCATTTGTTCACAACTACAAAATAAATATAGCCTCAACGGTAGATGATAAAGCTGTAGAAACTTATCACTGAATATAAATTTTAGTTAATTCGTTTCTATGGGGAGTGCTATTGGGTTATATACTCACTCGTAATATTTGTTCAAACAAGCAAATTCTGTCGCCTATAGGAGTGATAGAGTGACAGAGAGCTGATCTGTTGATATGCGGACGTTCATGAACAAGCAACGTAATTCGAATCTGTTTTGGCATAGGTAGTGTCTTTGGACACAAGACAGTAATATACTTAACTTCTTGTAACGGTCACCTGAGAAAGTTTTCTCATATGGAACAAGAGTTTAAAAAGGTCCACTATAAGCAGCTTTGTACGACGTAACTTTTTGTGGACGACGTATTAGTTTTATGTTCATTCCATGTCAGCTGCCTGCCTACAGTCATATGCACAAAGCATGCATCCTAGCGGAAATAGCGGCGTTGTTTCCAAAGAATCCACACATTTCTCCACAGTACCCTATTATAAGCATCCGGGATGTAATTTATCAGATCGGCCTGACGACGACAGTATTCTTCGTTGTTAATTCTGAGCTCCGAATTTTCGTAAGCCAACCGTCTCATGTTCACCTCAGCCCCACTTCTGTACGTCAGACATACCATACTTAAACGTTTTCCGTTTGTCTTGCCTGAATGCAGACACTAATCAAGTCAAGCAGGTATCACGAGTATGACTGCTGACATCGCGAAGTTGAGTAATCCTTATTGGAGGCATATAACATGTATCGTGGTACAATGGTCACAGACACTTAGAGGGCAAATAGTTTACAATGTCCATAATTAATCTGTGTCTGCGTCGTCTAGTGTAGTTTCCATTGCTCACAATTTAATCTGATCAGAGCACAACGAGTAGCTTTGGTCATAAACCATCATATGGCCGTTGATTAAGATCTTGAAAAGATTGACAGAAAGAAAAGCCTTGTAATACATCATCTAAATCTGCCGCTTCAGATAACTGAAGAACCTCTACCGGAAAAATCCACCAGCACAAAATAAAAGACGCCAATGCTTGAATAAACTCGAAGCTTAAATAACCGACGTTCGTATCATCAAAGGGTTTACTAAATTCAACCCATATTGTGTACACTCGATGTCCGTCGGCCAACCGCAGCCTGTTTTCTATAGTAAGCATAGCGCTTTTCGTGCATAGACAGGCTTTTTGGAAACCGTGCTCTTGCGATGCCTAGGCGAAGTGCATCTTGCTAGGTCGAAGGACTGTCTAACCAACGCAGACCATTTTGGGGATGACGGGTTGTCAGAGCAACTCCTCGACGGGAAATATATTTCTTCCTAACTTGTGGAAAAACAGATGCGTAAAACTAGTGCAAAGTCGAATAGCGAAGTCATCCGTGGACAGAATTCGGGCTTGCTCTTTCAAAAGCAAGTCTGGTTACAATGCAAAGGGCTTTAATAGCCAGCTAATCCTAAACTCTCTTTAGAAGCACAATTTACGAACTAGGCCCATCGTTTTTTACCCCTCTAAACGCTTCTTGATAACAAAATCCCTGATAGCAATGCCAGATGATTGGTTAGAAGCACAATTTACGAACTAGGCCCATTGTTTTTTACCCCTCTAAACGCTTCTTGATCACAAAATCCCTGATGGCAATGCCAGATGATTAAGCATTCATTTTTAAATATGGAAAGTACGATTGTTCTCCTTTGGAGGATGCACTTCAAAAAATTTGCTCTTGCTAAGATCTGTTTCAATAGTAATTCCTGTTTGTTAAAAATTTCGATGCAAAAGTGATTAACCCTTTGTGCTCGTCTGTCTTAAGGGGAACACTTAAAGGCAAAACCTACGTTGGCAAAGAATCAACCTAAACTTTATTCTCTAAAATGTGTTTACAGGTGTATGGGTGCACATACATCACCGTGTAAGACCAATATGCGTGAAAAAGACACTTGTATACTAGGAAAATTCTTGACAAATAAAGACATGTGGTGGAAGCGAAGAATTTAGTTTATTCCGTCATCAAATAGTAGAGGCCACTGAAGTTCACAGGTTCAAAGAAAAAGACAATAACTTTGCGAAATACACCCATTTGGATAACGACTTAATTCTGACAGGTGACATACTCGCAACCCAGCTGAATCTCCCGTTTATGACGTTCTAACGTGATCAGACGGATGCCGAAACCACTTTCGACTTCACTGAATACCGAAGGTTTTTGTGCCCCAGTTACGTAAATATAAACGATCGAGTGAGAATCTTCTGTGGGTAACCCTTGCTAAAAGCAATCGAAACTTTATAAAATATTCTATGCGAATAACCTGCTTGACAGTATAAACGTAGAGTTTTCATGAAGAATTTCAGACTCTAAATTATATGCTGCACAAATAATGGAAACTAAAGGGAATCTTCTCCGTGACGTGAGAGAAGAAATTAAATGCCGCTTCATTCTGCAATGCAATCAACGCGTCGTTGCTGGAAATCACACCAGGCGAGGCAAAGTGATTCCTGAATCACGCTGATTAGTTCCACCAGTTTTGCGGACAATAGGCGGCGAACTGTCTCTCTTGCGATCTTTTGACAAACAACCTGCATTCGCGCGAAGCAGCAGATGGATGTGAATCTTGTGCAGTGTATTATGATTTGCCATATTGCGTCATTTCCAAAGACGTGACGTCTAACCTAAATGCTCATAACAATGAATGGCCATTTGAACAATAGAAGTCTTTCTACTTAGTGAACAGATCGGGTATTTAGACTTTCTACAGTGAGCACAATTCTCAGAGACTGATTTTCGGCCCACTTTTCCCTCATAATGCGCCCCACGGTATTCGCTGGCAACGAATTAAGACCAGAGAAGATTGTCCTCACAGATCGTTCTGTAAGATAGTTCCCTCGAAAGTAAAATAGCTGCACATAATGCTGGCTGTTTTTCCTAAAATAAATGCGCAAACCACGACTGAGCTACATGTTGATTTTTCATTTCTTTGTGTTTAACGTCAGCTCAATACAGTGAACTGAGACAACTGCCATCCAATGGCACGTATTACCCTGAGTGTCACGGACTTCAATGTAATCAAAATAAAAAAACCTGAAATAACGATGGACGATTTAAAGGTGAAACAGTTTAGTGCAATAAGATGTTATAGTCTGAAGTTTCTCTATTTTGAGGACTTCTACAATCCTTACTACTAATGGGGTGCCCGTAAGGGCAAGAAATAATGTTTTTTAACAATCTAAGCAGGAAGCACCGAAACCAATGATGTGAGCAGAGGCGAGCAATTCACATCCTGTTTTATTCATTTTTAAGTGCAGAGAGTGTCGACTGTGCATTAGCCTCTGATCGTGATTCTCACAAGCGCAGAAACGTTCGGCGGTGTAACTAAGGTATATCTAGAGTTTTCATAACAGATGCCCTCAGTTTACTGCCTTTTAACGGGCGCTGCAGATTTTTGAAATATCATCACCCGACTACGCACATGTATTTTTGCAAGTGCACAAATGACTTTTTTTTACGCCTTAATCCAAATTGAGTTTGTCAATAGTTTATCGACAGTGCATATTTGTGATATGGCTCTGAACGCTTGAATAATTTCTGCGATGAAACGTAAATTATGTTCTTTGACAGCGCATACCACTGATAAGCTGGCCAGAACTATTCAGCAGTCCTTCTAGGAGCCCACTAAGTAAGCACAGTCCGTGCGTGTCAATGTTATGGTTTATTGAACACCAAGCTGTACGCATCCAGCGAATAGTTTCTTCGGGTTTATTGTCCGTTGCGCAAAATATATTCTGTCAGCAAACATAATTGTGGAACTCATTCAAGTTAGTTAATGCGCTATGGGCAATGTTACAGCAGTTGATGAAACTTAGGGTCATACAAGGGGCAAAGAAATATTGTTTTCGACACAAGTTAAAGCCCGAGACCAGCGTTTTTCGTACAGTTGATGTCGTATGAAACCCTTGAACTTTTACGGTTTGTACTGAAGCAATCATATCAAAATTTGAGTAATCGGCTAACACATGCTTCTATAAGACATACGTTTGAGCAAAAAAATACAGAACTGTGGATACAACCACCCAAGCAGAAGGTTGTAGTAAGGTTGGATCCCTGGCTGGGACTAATGAGGTTTTCTACATTAGGGGCTACTGCTTATTTCAGTTAGGTTTTACCCTCACCTCTTACTTCCAAGAACGTGTACAGAGTTTCGATACACATTTGTTTTTCCATATACCACTATCTACTGAGGAGAAACGTCGACAACGTAGTAACTAGCATTTGTTCGTCTTTGAGGCTACGGTTAGGATTGTGCATTTAACCAACATATCTGTCGGCGTTTATAGACCATTTATGTATGGATGTCAACATTATAGAATGTACTGCCCACCCTGTCAGTCCTGAAACAAGAAACTATATTGGTCTGTGAAGGGAAATAAATATCTTAAAAAACCCTTTACATGCCAACATCGTTATAAAGTATTCAAATCATGTATACACAACAGCCTTCGTAGTTTTGAACACATAGTCAAGCACGTTGAGCTCGGATGTCCTTACTGAGTAGTTCACGAGCGTGCCTGTCCTAATCACTGTCATGCGCAATAAGAAAAGAGCTGATGTTAAGTAGCTGCCTCAGAACAAATTATATGAAATTTTGGCCAATTAAATTTAAAGTTCACTCCAATTTCATGAAACTGATTCGTTGTTATCTGGTGCTTATTATGATTAGCTTTGAAATCCGTTCTTCAAATTCACTTTAAAACCAGCGGTGAAAGATAGTGCAATCGCAGGTGATTCAATTCCGTTCTTCAAATTCACTTTAAAACCAGCAGCGAAAGATAGTGCAATCGCAGGTGATTCAAAATTTGTTGCTCCGAAGCATAATAGCGCACTGGTTGATGCTTTCTTGTAAACATTTCCCTTGCTTTGGTGCTTGTAGAGTATTCTTTAAAAGTATGGTGTCATCTGCCCTCAGGTGTATCCCGGGAGGAGAGGCCAGAATACAGATTAGAAGCGGCAAGATATAACAGCTTATGTAATGGTTACTTTTATTGGAAACCTCACAGTCAAGGAAAACCAATTTTTGTTCGAATGTGTACAATATCAATATGATAACGTCGTTTGAGAACGAAATAAATAAGACGATCAGGATGACCACCATGTTACCACGAAACCTGTCGAAGTAGGTAGTCAGTAATATGAGCACTGAGTGAATTAACTAATGAATTAACATCACTGTCGTCTACACAGTCCCTCCCCCACCTGGCGCCATTTTTCTGCGAAGGCACTGGACTCGAATTTCGGCCTTTTTAGAGCTTAGTGACATTGTATGCTATTGCCCATGTCGTGAGTTGAACCAAAGACAATTAGCACGCGATATATATGTGTTAACTGTATTCCACAGCCATGTAAAAAGAAGTGGTGTAAATACAAACTTCCCAAGTCCCTGGAATCATACACGGCTAGCTGAAAAATTGTTTAGGAAATTTCAAGGGTCCCTCGAGTTACCGGTTTAGAAAGTGTTGACTGGCGGTTCGATTGATCGACATATCTAAGAAGCTGGAAGGGGCATCTTTTGAGTCACGAGGGCAACTAATCAGATCACTCAGGCGTGAACTTGTTCGTCTGTTCAGACGTGATAATTCAGGAGTGTCTAACGTGTTCCCGATTTGGTAGTGGTAACACGCTTGCATCGGTAGTCAGATATCCGCGGTTCAGATCGCAACATGACCAAGGACCCGCATCGCTGATGAGCCCCACTAAGAGCCAGAGACAAATCCCCCATTCTTAATCCCTGGTGGGGAGTTGTTAGAATAAACGGAACAGGACAGCAGGAGGACCGTTTAAACAAGGTTGCATGAAAGCAGACAATTTCGCTGTTTAAATCACTGTATAGCTTGCTTTCTTTTGACACCGCGCGACCGGCGTACTGATATTCTCTTTGCAAACCGCAAACTCGTGTCACTGAAAACCATTGCTAATAACTGGCCGTTGTGCATCGAACTATTTTAATGGTCATACACAATATAGCTTTATAATGACATTCCAACTTGTAATTTTTATATCGGTATCCTACATGTGAATGATTTTTCAGAAGCATCCGCATCTTATAATCCAATACTCAAATGGGCTGGTATGATTCAGCAACACCTAAATTCACGATAAATTTACAGCAGGTGATGATAAATATTGGCAATAAATTATGTTCGAATCGAGATCCAACTAAACTGTGATCGAACAAATAGCCCCTTTTTCCAATGCTTTCAAAGTCTCTGATAATACACCTTGAGGTGACTGTGAAACCAACGATAATAATAACCAGGCCACTGAGTCTGCAGAAGAGCGATATTTTAGTACCCTTGAAGGACAAGAACGCTTTTGTGAGGTTCATCGCATTTCTAAAACGAAACGGGGTGGAGTACTTTCTTATCCGAAAAATGTGGTCGACATCAGGAACAATTTTGAGAGTGTTAACCATTCAGTGATTTAACTGACTAACAATGCTTAAAACTTCATAAACGAGAGATTCAGCTGGGTTCCGGTTGAGTCTCCCGCAAAACCAAATTGGTTTGCAAATGGGTGTAGTTCGCTAATTTCGTGCAATTTGGGTTCAAGCAGAACATAAGGTTAACGAAGAAGCGGGGACTGCGCCTGCCTGATGAGCCCCCAAGAAGGGCGAAACCGGTCGTGGGCTGTCGACAAATTTTCAGCAACCTTATGAATAGTGTATTACGAAGATATTCAATGTTTGGTGATCAGGATGAATACCCATGAATAGCCACGTCGAATGTCACTATTATACCTCCAAGCCTGGGGTGAGGGAAAATTTTCTAGCAAGGAACTTGGTCTGTCGGAAACAAGTCAGTCTCCGCACGGAGGGTCTTTTTTCATCGGTATAAAACCTTTGTGTAATGCATTTAGACCAGCATCATGTTTTTGTCGGAAAACAGATACGCGAACACAGTCCGAATATTTCGTTGCAGTGAACAGACGTTAATATATATATATATATATGTATATATATCCGTCCGTATTTATATTGCACCCCGTATGAGTTAGACGATTTTGTACTCAAGTCTGCATTTGGCCAATTCATACCTCAAACATTTTGGAATTATAGTGGACATTCTAGACTTGCCCATTTTCAGTTAGATTTTAATCACTGAATATTTGACGTAAGCGAAGCTTTCGTGCGACCTAATCATTGTGTGATTGTGAATGATTGGGAACGATTTGGAAACCGCTGCACACGAAAGATCAAAAGACATCCTAAAATTCCAACGTCCCAATACTTGGGGGGTCTAACAGAATAATCAACCAAAAAAAAAATTCCCCAGACGTTCACCGTTCTGCTCGATCGAAAATCTGAAAACATTTTCCAATATTTAATGCTCACATAACCGCAATTTACTGCTCCTCACACACAAGCAACATGGTCAAAAACTTTTCAAGACCTAGGAATGACTGGATGAAATAATCGTATACGATGTAACACCTGGGGACTTTCCGACGTGGGCGTTGGGTGACCACTGGCAATGATAACACCCAAAGCATGAAGACACCAACGTATGTTTAGATGTTTGGTGCCGCCGTTTAGTTTCGGTGTTCCGCAATTCCAAAAGCAACAATCTATCGGCAATAACCACAATGCACATTTATTACCTCTATTCCTCAGACAGCACTCCACCTAGTATCTGTGACTCACACTCTGTTCGCAGTTTGCCGTAGAATGCCCCCTGAAACGAATGAACAAACACATTACGTCTGTCGATATTGTTGATGTAAAATAAAGTCACTAATGTGGCTAACAAAGGGCATGGACTAGCGACTAATGGCATGCTGTACTAATGGAAATGTGTTACAGAAAATACAAAAGAGTAGGACTAGTTGATTTCGATGATAAGGAAACATAACAGCTATTCTAACTCAAGTTTGTCTCCAGAAGCCGCGACTAAGTCATGGTACTTCATTAATGGTACTGTTGAAAATAACTAACACACCTTTTGGTTCATGATAAAAACTCAAGGTAGCATTCATAAAATTCATCCGGATATACGCCTTAATTCAAGGTGTCGCTACATTAAAGACGGAGCCTGAGAATGAAAATTGCCGACTAGTGGTCATGTGGCTCATAATTTCCCAGTATTATCTAACACTCTTTCCGACTCGAAACTCGTGGTTGAACGCGGTAGGACATCTGACGACTTGGCATTTGCACATAATATTATACACTGTTATTCTGTATGCATTATGATACATTATTTTATTATATTTGGTTGTGCGGCACGGTTAAAACAGACCTATTTCTTCATACACTGGTGGTGATGCAAACTGCTAATATGATAATTTCAACCGCTGTGAGGAGTACGCTGACTGGTCTAGTGTAAAAAGTTGATATAGGTTTTCTACAGTGCAAACGTTGGCAAAAGTTGTTGCAAATTCAACAATTCCATGGAGACCAACATGCTGAAAGAAGTCCTTCCTCTAAACTCTCACGAACGCTGTTCATCAGATTTCCAGATTCTTTCTTTGCAGTTCAACATAATTTTCGGTACCTTCCGGTAGGGCGCAATCTGTGGCTTCCATAGGGATTCTTAGAGAGAGGTCTGCAAAAAGTGGTTTTGTAGTCCCAGTTCAATGTTCATTGTTCAGGTTCAACGCACGAACACAACATCAGCCGATGAACACAGCACTTATATGCTCAACTCACACCATAATTTTATTTGGTTTGATCATTATATGCTGTGTTTTGTCAACTTTCTGAAATCATAGCTTTTGTGGTTGAGTCCACTGCAACAGAAGGACACGTTACTGGTCCAGTACTTTAACATGATATTATAGCCCATGGTTATCCTTCGGTGTAGATGCTGACAGCTACATTCTTGTATCTGTGAACTTTGCACGGGATTCAGCGTTCAACTCATTGCACATGTATGTACTACTCACCAAGCTCACTACCCTTATTCAGAAAGAGGCCATTGGACTCGCAATTTAATTAGATATGGAAAGGTCCATTGATATCGTTTTGCTGAGCAAGTACTTCGGGGTAAGTAGCCTGTAGCCTGTTTCAAGGATGGTGTCGTAGTTGATCACTATGTGTTTTGCAAAACGTATCCTAGCGCCAACCATTTTGACGTCATTCATGCACAGCTGGTGAAACTATCACTTCTGACTGGTATGAATACCCGTTGTTTGTTTACGCAAGTGAACAATCATCATGCGAGCTTCCGTAGTTAACCACGCGCGACCAATTGTACTTCGATTCACACCCAGCTACACATAGGCCAGCTGGGCTATAGTCATCGCATTATTGATACAAGCCCATTGGGACTTTCCTAGTTGCGCCGGTGGGCTTTAGATCAGTTGATGCAGTTTGAAATGCGCATTTGAGATGTAAAATATAGCTGTTGTCGTGATTTCTTGTAAGCAATGCCTCACAAATTTTAGGGAATTACACGCTGGTGTGTGTAGATACATATTATCTCGCTGAGCCGAAATTCAGATTGCAGACGTTGACCACCGCTCACTCTCCTCCACCCCGTAATCCAAAAGAACTATTCTTTGCCTGATGGGGATGCGTCAGTCGCCTGTTAAGCAGTCTTCTCTCTTGGTACAAGTGCAATCACTCAAAAACTTGCACTTCTGCTCATCATGGCAGAAGACATTTATGGAATTACTGCGGCACCATCCGTTCTAAACAGGTAGTTCTTCATGAACAAAACCCTAATTGATTGAGAAACTTCGTGGCCAGATTGAAAAGGAATCGCTATCACGTATTCTTTCTGGTAACAAATTTTACAAAATAGCGCCATTCACACCTACCATTAGCCATTTTCTCGGTTCCAAAAGCCTTCCCAGTCTGCACTAACAGTCACCACCAAGATCAGACTGCTTGGATTCTGGGGTACAATATTACCATACTTTGCAAACCAAAGGCATCGTTTCGCCAAGCCAACGCGCCACATCGTTTATGAAGAAACTACAAAAAAAGGCCAAGATGCAGTTTCAACAAAGAACGAAAGAGTACAGTGCTCTTCCAAGTCCGTTCCATATATTATCATCTCTGTTAAAGCAACTGCTAGCGCAGCCACGACTGACTTTGCCTCAGAGTTTTCCAGAATATTCCCGAAGGCGGTGGCTTATAGAAGGAGGTACTTGTCAGTAACAGTGTTTTTGCAGAGATTTACAAAAAATAGCAGTTGATTGTCTAAAAATGAGGGGTTGTAGATGTCATGCAATACAAACTTTGGAATCCTTTTTTTGAGCAGTTTTGCAAACAGTATTCTGAATTAGGAGACTGAAAAGTACCGCCAGAAGTTATGCCTACTGGTCCTTGAATTTTGCAAATCCACCGGGAAGACATGTGTTTTTGAACGATGTAGATGTTTTCCAAAAGTACTCAGGGAGGTTTTGTGGTTGGTCGAACTTCAACCGCAGAACCGATTCCGATCTTTATCGTACTGCTTTCACGGTCGCGGTTCCAGAGTTTCCGGTGACAGATTTTACCGGTTCGTTAAGCGTACTACTTGTCTAAACAGTCTGTGTATGAGTGTTTTCACTTTTGTTTTCATCTGCAGGCTGTTTCACACCAGGCATCACCAGACGACCTTTTACAGCATGTACTAATTGTTGTCGTGTGGTTTTGCTCACATGATGCAAGCCGTGTCAAAGTTTGTCGCTGATTCATGGACGCGGTTTCGTCCGGGTCAGCATGGATTCTCTCTCCGCTGCATGTCATTCTGGGGATCCCGAAGGAAACCAGTCGACCAAATAGCCCGGCAGTACACAAAATATACAACACAGATGACCTTTTACTGGCATCAGATTTGTTAAGTTTCTAGGCTCCTCAAAGCAATCAGCATTTAGGTGTTCCAGTCTAAAATTTGCAATCAAACAGTCAACCTGAGAGTATTGCTGATACATTATAATTTGGGCTTAAGTAGCTCGGAAGTAGAAGATGCAATATGCAATACGTGCACACCATTTTGCAGTCATCTGAAAACAAAACTGGTCATCAGATTCCCATGGAGTATCATCCTGGAAGTCATGTTTTCAACCTAATGTAATGTTATGAGAAACCTTTGAAAAGGGAAACACGCGGAGCAATAAAACGTTGTTTTGCCTCAAACACCTACTTTTATGTAAGTTCATTTCAGGAGGTTGAGAAGGCGCATCTTAATCTATCGGATAATATTAAAGTCGGAAACTTCATCTCGAAACCCACAATAAGTGCAGTGAGCAACCGAGAGAATCCTCCAAAGGGTTATATCTTGCAACAGGTTATCCTTAACTCCGTTTTGAGTAGAGCTGGAACTGAGAAAAACAACGAAACCAAAAGCACGACCATTATATCTAAAAAGTAAGCTGTTATTTTCGCATAATAATGCACAGTGATAAGCTCACTTGAGTGATGTACAATCCCCCGTTTACAGTCTGTATTGGAAATAAATGAAGAGCTGTAAAAATTACTAATTATGATTTGATCATTTGTAGCTGCTCAAGAAAAGACGTGCAACATAAGAGATTGCTTAAAAATCAACGTAGATACTACATTAAATATAATATATTTCTCTCAACGGCAGTCACGTTCTAATTTGGATATTTGCCAGATGCACGTTTTTTCTGCAATTGGGAATGTTAAAGGTGACCGTTTTTATGTGCATCTTCAAGGAAGAATAGCTTTCCCTCTATTTAAAAACAATTTAATGCGTAACATTAGTTTCCTAATAGAATATCCACTGCTGTTAGCAGTGACGATTTATAAAAATTATACACTTTGGTTGATACAGTAAGGCAGAATTCATACACGCTTGGCGTTTGAGTGTCTTCAACTTGATCAAGTCATGCTTAGGTTTCCCAACAATAATGCGTCTGTAGGTAACCCTGTGTATGTAGTCACTAAGACTAGTCCTAAAATGAATCTGTCGTATACCAGTAAGCATTCAGATTATTAGTGCTTATAGCTTGCGACATTTGCTTGATTCTAGGACGTCGGAGACACAAACAGGCATCTGAGAGTGGGCAGATTAATGCCCACTTTCTCCGCTAGCATCCGGTTTTCTCCAGTTGCAGATGAGCAGAGCATTGTATGCCTAGCATTAATTCATTTGGATTATTCCATATCTTTCTGATGCACACGATGACAAAGATGTCAACAATAAATCAAGTTTACTCTCGGGTAATAAGGCCTGACAGCCTGACAAAATGTGACGCAATATGGTGTAACAGGCGATCCTGTCCAATGGCCGAAAACGTATTGTCTTTAGTAGCACGCTGAGGTGAGATGCTACTTAAAAAACATGCATCAACGGTGCTTGATTAGAGAATTTGAATAAATTAGCCGTTTTTAATATCAGAAAACTTTCCACCGATTTCTGATCTATGGAAAAGTGAGTATAGAGCACATACTGCGAAGTTTTATGGATGTGCCAAACTAGAAAACTATGAGAATTTTTTAGAGTATTTGACGTTATCATTGTCCGTCATATAGGAAGAAAGATTTAAAATACTATGGCTTCAATTCTGAAGAAGTTTCTTTATTTAGTTATGCATACATATCACTGGTTGTCATCATGTGTCCATCTACGATACTAGAGAAACGGCCGATTATTTTTTGCCGGATTCGTATTTTTGAAGCACATTAATTTCGCATAAAATGATGATCGCTTCTGTGTGCAAGGTACCTTTACAACCAAACAAATTGGTCGATATAGGGGATCGTTTTGGACTGCACTATGCATCAAGGTGTTTTGACGTTCAAATGTCATTTTGGCACATTTCCGTTACGTAGAATGGTAGCTATAAGACGTATGCGATAGTGGAGCTGCCTTTGAAGCTGCTTGTTTGTTTCCATTTATATGGGAGCTCAGTTCTTTTCTCACAAAAAACCAACGGGGAGCCATAACATATAAACAGTTCAAATAACAAGTTTTCTTTTTTGTACGTCAGATGGCATTGGACAGGACCTGATGAGCATTTGAATGCTGCACCTGCATTCCAGTTAGCAACGTTTTCCTCATTTCTGGGAAATTTCGGCAACTTGCTTGAGGTTTTTGCCCTGAAAACCAAGAGCGATAAACTTTTAGCATTCGAAATGTTAGGTGTAAAATACAGTGTCGTTAAGTTTGTTTTCCTCAACAGCCTTATACCCTTTCGTCCAGGATTTTACCAGAATACACTTGCTAATTATTTCGTCAAAGCTGCAGGTATAAATGAGGCTCGTTAACGAAAGTCTGTTATTAAGCTGTTTCCAAAGAAAGACACTTTGGGATCGCATGCCATTAGTGAGTGTCGGTCAGAGTAAACGTTACTGTTTTGAAGATTATAAGTCTCCAGGACTCATGCATATCGGGTAAGGTCCAGAAGCAGTTGGATACTTTAAGAGTGTAGTAATCGCAATCGTCCTCGATATCCAACAGACATTTTAAAATTTCTCTAAACACGACAAAGAATGACTGGGAATTCAAGTAACACCGGTATTGTGTGCAAACTGTTTACAATTCAAGTTTTTAATGGAATAGAGGAAACCAAACTAAACCACCTCAGAGTGGGTGGCATAATATACCACATAAGTAAACGGAATTACTGGTCCTTTGCCTACCATTCTCTTAGTCAAGTTCCCTAAATGAAAGTCAAAATGCGCTCTGAGTAATTCATATATCACATGTGATAATAAGAATAGAAACGTTAACTCACTGTACATGCCAGATGAAACACTGTTAAGATCGTTGCTACGACATCCGAAATTCGACATTTATTATGCGTATTTTGTGATATCCTGTCTAAAACCGAACAGCTTAGGTTATAATCTGCTTTACACGAAAGTCCGAGTTCGCTTTATTCAGCCAAATCTATTGAGTAGAAAAACGGTCTTCCACCACATAAAAGGAGTTCCATTTGCCGAAGAGCGCCACTGAAAATGGTTAACATGGAAACAAAACCTGAATACTTTCAATTAAATTAGCAAATCCATGAAACAATCAACAATGCCACAGAAAATAATAATGAAAACTTCCATCTTCTGAAGCTAATATAATCCTTCTTAACCCTAAGCTTTTTAAGATTAAACTTTTTGACACGTATGTCACATCGTAGTAGAGCGACTTACATAGGTAGTCGTCGACTGTACAGTATGCCTATTCCCAAGCGTATAATCAACGGTAAAATAATTGCGCTGCTGACTGAAACTCAAACGATATGTACGGTAATTCATAACAAAAAGAGTTCGTAGCAAAGGGAACTGAGCAGATGTTCACCTGTCTTCTAATAGCAGCTCAACTAGTTATTAGTTTATCTTTTCGAGTTTGTTGTGCATAAGCCTAAAAACTATTAGTTTAATATCAATGGCAATTCTTGTCTTTAGCTCCAGGCAAAGCAAAATAATGGACCTTAGTTTAATGGAATAACATTCCAAGATTGGCGGTATTTTGCCTGCACATATAAGAGGGAGAGTGCGACATTCGCATTCGACCATGGTGCCCGCCATCGCTCATCAGTACAGAGCATTCACAGATTTGTTCACAAACAAGCACACATACGGAAGTCGTTCGCAATCAGCCAGAAGGCAGGTAGTATTTTAAATAAAACTGGATAGTTATTATTACTTTGAATGAATTACAAAGTTTACGTACTGCGGGCAAAGTACCGGTGCAGAAGGAAGACCAAGTTTTTGTGTACCCTTTCTCGGCAGACAAAGATATCTCTTGACATGGCATTACCTCTAATATCACTGGAAGTTTTTCTACGTTCCGAAAACGGTTTCATCCTTCTCAGAATTTACCCGCTAGGCGTTCTCCTAAATTCCGCCAAACTTTACACACATGACAAATCAAAGTGGTATTCACCAGAGACTAAAATGTCTTTCTTGTTTATGAGATTCTTTAACTGAATATGCTGTAAAAAAGCCGCCTCTTTTAACACCTGACACGATGCTCAAGATATAATGGTAGCTCCTTCGACGCAAACCTGTGTGGCAAATATGGCTCGTGGAAACTTAATGACTACGTTCATCTTGTTGGCGCAAAGTGACAAACCCATAATAAGCTGCCTAACGGTGACCACGAAATTTTCAAATGGTGTCCACTGAAAACTGAAACCGTTTTTGTGTACCGAATTTAGCTGAACGGTATGGCCGGTATTCAGTTCGGTATCCCGTTACCAATAGCCTGAGCGTAGTTTACAAACACCTCACTTTCTGAGCATACTTGGTGAAACAGTAGAATCAGAAAATTTTTGCTTACTCACTGATAAAATTGTAAGAGTTGCTGCCGGTACACATGCCCTTTTCTTCCAGGACATTTTCATAACCACCAAAAATCCCGAAGAAAGTGAATGCTATTTGGAGTTCTTCATCAATATCAACAACAGCAAGTTCAGAAAACCGAAATTTATCCACCTACTGGTTCAAAACCACTGTTGGTCCGCCTTGGTTTAGATCCTGGAATGCTCATAAATATAACCAGTATCCGACAAATACATTCATTTGCAACTCAGTTTAATTTTAACGTGAGACGCAACTAAAACTCTTCATGATATACAAGTAAATGTAGTGCACGAATGCTGCATCATGTTTGGGTTGGTACGATATTTTCATAAAGGAAAATAGACCAACGGTTGCTGAAAACACTCTGAAAGCGCGTGATACGTTTCGCCTTTATTAAGGGTCGTCAAATAGGTGCAGTTCGAGTTCTCGTCAACCTTATGTACTACCGGAACCCAAATTAGACTGATTTCGACAAATACGCTCATTTGCAAATCAATTTTTTTCACGGGAGGTTTAACTCAGTAACCCGTTTATTATATTGTTTGACTGAATGAGGCGGTCTTTGTGCAGCACACAAAGTTGAAGAATATCGTAAACCAGCGATTCACTTGAGTCACCCGTAACAACCAAAATAATTTTCAAATAAGTGTCTTTGTCATGGTCAGTCCAACTTGTGTTTAAGTAGAACACAAGGTTGACGGAATCTCGGGGACTGCACCTAACTCATAAGCCCCAAGAAGAGTAAAAACGGTCTTTCTTGCTAATAAAGATCATGTCTTCAATTCACTCCATGGGTTGTGGCGGATCACTCCAAATAATCGGCAGTATGAGGCCCCCCGCGTTGGGCATTCGATACCACTGCAGTACGTTACAGACGTAAGCTGAAGTACCCCAAACACAGAAGAAACTGTTGCCAACGCGTTCATGATTTCGGATATTATACGTATCGGTGATGGATTTTTTGAACAACTTGGTGGTCCCCAGAGTTGATTTTAGGAAGGCAAAGCCTAAACAGTTAGCTAATGACTACGAGCGATCACAACTCTACCACCCATTGATTCTGCCTCCTCGATCGTTGACGGGAATTTCGTAAGTTAATTGCTCCCTCACCCGGACACATCATCAACCACCTGATCACAGAAGCGTCTCTCCTCTCTATCCTTGTAGTTCTGTGCGTCCAGGATCCATTGACTTCCGACTGCTTAGCGGTTTAGTTATTCTATCAACATTTTTTGGTTTCTTTTTGTTGAATTTCTGCAGCTAAAGCGTACTTACAAGCTGGTCTGGACGAACTTGCTGGTTCTTTTGAAGGACGTTCGTTTTTTGAAAATGGTCTAAAGTGCTGATTCGTTGTGTTAATTTTGTTGAAGTTTGGTGACATATTTATTAGAGCAAGCCATCGTTCAAGGTTTTTACTCAATGATGTGAAATAATTCGGTGTCATTCTGTTCTTACCGGTGTAAGTTGTGTCTCAGTATTCCAGACATCCCTCGCTTCGAGGTTTACTGGTGAATTCGTCAGTACGGGCGTATTTCATCAATGTCCTCCGTGATGTTCTTCAATTTTATTCAGAAAGCTTACAATTGCAATACACTTTGGACATTATCGGAAGCATCCAAATTCAGGAGAATCTCAGGAAGTTTCAATTCAGTTATGTGGTCAATAAACAGTCACATGCTAGCTATAATACACTGGGGTCATACTTCCGAATGAACGGAATCATTTGTATCTTATTTTATTTTAGAATCTTTTCAAGAACGAAAGTGTACCAGCATGAACTGCCATGTACAGGATGGTTCTACACGACCCAATAACTTGTCAAACACTGACCCACAATGTGCTTCATCCCTTCCGTGTACGATGGTCTACTTTACTTCCTGCAGACATTTTCAGGAAGTCGACGATTATACGCCCACATCTATATCCACAATTATCTGTTTCAGGGACCTTTTGCTTGCCTGGGGGCCTAAAGCCATTCCTGATTTCGTAAACTGCAAAAAAATGGCTAGGTTCTTTAGATGATCCACATTATGCACTGGATATTAGTATTTATACACAGACAGGTCATTCCCCCGATGACATTAGAACTGGGAACACAAAACGACTGACGAAGAACAGTGCGCACCAGTTGCCAAAGTCAAAACCAAAAGGGATGTCAGCAAAACGAGCATAAAAAATAGTGGAAGGAGTGAAATATTGTTTTCTTTTAAGAACTAATGTAGTGGGTCCTTTTGTTGACTCTCCGGTGTAGTTTAATGTAGGTAGTATAGAGGTTGGTCGACAATGCACACTGTTTTGCCGCTTACTTGCGGTGCCAAGACGCCAATGTTCCCACTGGATTGATCTTCATGCATGCATTACCATGCATTATTAAATATGGTAAACTCCCATGCTGTTACAGCCTGACAGTCCATGAACTGGAATTCGATGAACATTCTTAAAGCTAATCTCCGACTTCGTTTGTTCACTCAGTGGGCACCGTCAATGCAATCGTCTGTGAGATATCCCAAAATCCCAACATAGGAAGTGATGGAGAACCGGAAAAGCATGACCGTCTTACTAAGAGAATTTTTTTAGTGAATCAGTTCAACCGTGTAACGAAACTGTTTAACAGGTGCCCTAAGATTAAAAACAGAATCTCTAAAATCCATCTGGATGGATCGCCGCCCAATTATGTCGTTCTAAGCCAATTTTTTCGACCAAAACTAATTGCAGTTATCAAACCTGAAAAACCATACCACTGTCACGAAGGATTCAGTTGTTCGAGGCTGGTGCCCACATTTACTACTTGTTGCCATCAGATATAACCGAAGATGCAGTAGAGCAGATTTTCTAGTTCACACATATGGGCGTCAAGTATGTCCAAGTACTGTTCCGGGAGGGTTAGTAACTTTGAAACTGACATTTTGTGAGGGAAAGTTCTGGGATGTAACATTAAATTTAGGCAATCGCCTATATAACTAAATAAACTAAAGAGGTCAGAATAGGTGAGTGGAGCGGGGCTGGACGAATGGAAGCATACAAGCTAAATATTAACAAAGATTTACTGAGAATACGCAGTTCTCCGTACGCTGCTTTTACTGCGGTCTAGGCAGCACCTATCAGTATACAGGACCAATGAAAGTACTCATTTGCAGCAATCCGTATGAAACATGTACCTCTGGTGACTTACATCTGTCCCGGTGACTTGAGTGCTTTGACATGTTTTGGAAACGTTCTCCTTGTTTGTGAACTGTTTCCTATGATGCTTTATACAAGCACAAAATGCGGAAAGGTGGTAACAAAGGGATTATTCATGGAGTTGTCCATTTTAAACCAGTCTCTCGGATTATTGTAGCAACGAGTAAATAAAGCATACGAGTGGGAATCGTCATCTATTAGAAAACTCTCAAAGCAAGTAGTCACGTAACAGAACACTTAGCGGAAAGACCACACTCAAGAAATTATGGAGAAAACTACATTCTGAAATGCTTTAGTTTATTCACAAGTTAGGCGTCCCAGAATGGCCGAAAACTTTTAGACTTTTATCTGCGTTATCTAAAAACATAAAATCAAAATAACAGAGAAATCACAAGTAAATTATAGGTTATTTGAACTAGTGTGTAGCATGTTGTCACTGATTAATTATGGAGTAGAACTTTAACCAATAAAAAGTTCCTGCTCAGCAACCTGTGGCCCTTAATTTTCCGAAACTGTACTGACTGCGTAAATTCAAACAGCGAGGAGAATCAGCAAAGCTAAGCCAATGAACTAGACGCTCTTGTTACAAGCGACCTAACAAACAGTATTAAGTTGGGACTTTAGATAGAAGGCTCACAACATAGCTTCGCATTCAACTTTGACACTGTCTCTAACACTTGACTTTGGTAAAGGCGGTTCTGTTAAGCCTTCTCTGTGTTTCATACTTTTTGCACTTTAGTGTGAATGACATTTACAATAGGGTGCTTAAAACGGGTTTGCAGCCCGCCAAGTGTCCGTAGAGATCGTGGCAAAAAACGGCCAATACCAAAAAGACACCAAACATACTGAAAAAGTACAGTATACCCAGATTTGACGGATTTAATGTAAGGATGGGGCGGTTCCAAAGGCATTAAACAGCACAAAACTCGTAGAGTTTTGCATATTTTACTGTAGTGATTGACCGAAGAAGACCGCGTAATGGCTTATGAGGTTGACTTAGTGCCTTTCATGTTCCGCGCTATATATTTTTAATCTAATCTCGCTAGATATTTGCCTGTGAAAAGCAAGCGATCTGAATTCAGTTTTGCAAACTTCCGTCAGGTTTGATATTGAACGCAGTGGACGCACTGCAGTTCCTAAGAAACTTTCTCTGGTTAGCCACAAGGTAATGTATTACAATGGACCACTCAGCTTTTAGGAATGCGGCTTGTCTATTGACGTAACTGTCACATTGATAAATATATTTACTTGATGTGGGATCCTCCCGCCGTCAAGGTCAGGCAAATGGGCAGGACGTTGTTCTGTTAGGTATGCAAAAGAACTGTTTTAACTTTGCACAACGAGACGCACATTAAGGTAGCATTCTGAACACATTAGCAATCGATTTATTTTCCGTTTACATGTTTTTGAATTACGAATTTTGGAGAACAGATGGCGTTTTTCTAGGAAATATTCTCCATTAGGAGGATGCCTATTTCTTGCAAAGAGAAAAACCAGGGCTGGTAAAGGGCTTGCTCTACCGAAAAGCTTTAAATACTTGTGGGTGACTTTTTAGATGAACCATCCGTGTTTAGATGAAACTGAGTTGCCTAGAAGAAGGCGAAGCACATGAAGCCCATGAATTTGATTGTGACCACTTTGATTCAAGACCATTCTGTCGAATGTGTGGCAACTTCGTGCTGACTCGGTTAAAAGCGGATGCACCAATAGGATTGTAACTAACTAACCAACTAACTAACTAACTAACTAAATAACTAACTAACTAAACAAATAAATAAATAATGCTGCTGGACGCAGCCTAACTCTAACTAACTAACTAACTAACTAACTAACTAACTAACTAACTAACTAACTAACTAACTAACTAACTAACTAACTAACTAACTAACTAACTAACTAACTAACTAACTAACTAACTAACTAACTAACTAACTAACTAACTAACTAACTAACTAACTAACTAACTAACTAACTAACTAACTAACTAACTAACTAACTAAATAACTAAGTATGTAAGTACGTAACTAACACCAACGAACATATTTAACGAATGGGGTCTTGTTTGCCAGATCAGGTAGGACTCTGTTGACACTGGCCCCTTTCTACGTACGATAAGTTTGTGTTTGTGACTTCGTCATCGCGCTGCACCCATGATCATCAAGCAAAGGCGATTTGCCTGTGATGTCACACAAAATAGGTGTGTTGTCGGTTATGATTTGTTCACGATAGTAAGCATTGTTATGGTGGGATAGACACCGGTTGTTCCAGTTTATGTCTTCGGTGTGTGCTGCGGGCATTGCTTTACTTCTGTCCCATTCACCTGTGCCGCCCCTTCAGATCAAATAATTTAAGCAAACGTGATTCCAAATCAGTTCCTTCAGGGGAGCAGTGACAGTTAATGGCCCCAGTAATTGCATTCTCCGTGTAGTGAATGTTCTAATTCATCAACTTTAGTCTAACTGGAATATGAATACGGCGACGGCGAACTTCACTATCCTGTGTACACCAATGTTTTCCTCTAAAACCTTGTAGTGGGCATTTTATTATGGCGCAAATGATGTCCCTGGATCCACAGAGTACATATAAGCTCAAGTAAAATAGTTTTAACGCTTCAACTGACACATTGTCTGAATAAGCGGTTAATATCCTCATTTAGAAAGCATGCAGAGACAAAATATACATTTAATCCAACCACATTATTATATTAAATCTCTCTGATTGATTGTCTGTTACGTTTTATTGACTAACGGATCAACTGTTTACATCTAGCTACTTAAAGGCTCAGTTTTACCTGATAATATAAGCATTTGAACTTCACTGGCAACCAAATCCTCGTGCGCGATATGATGATTCGTGACCTTCTTGAATAGAGTAACAATATGCATTCATTTATCCTTTATTCCCGTTCCTTTTATTTGTGAAACAGCATAATAGACCATGATGTGCGATTCCAGTAAACCAGGTTTTTTCTCGTTCATTTTGAAGATAAGTTTTCTCCAGCCACACTGAATGGACCGATTTATCTGGAACATACCTAACTACAGAAGTCAGTTAATCTTTTTGATTGAAAATGACACTACAAGTGCACAAAGGTTTCCTACGAGTATTTACTATTTTTGTGATGACTGGAACACCTAACACCTGCTGCCATTTTCGGCTTACTAGCGTAACTGTGGTTATAAGATTAGCTACGTAGTATCACTTTATTACCGATGTAATCGAAGGAATTGCTGGAACGGAATGGTAGCCGTGATATACAGTGCCGTATCTTGATGGATGTAACGAGCACACGAATCCCTTTCCAGAAGGCATCGACTGGGAAGTATGGAGCTTCTTGACTAATATATAACAGTATAGCTTAAATCACAAACGCCCATATATTTCATTGACCGATTTCATAGATTTCTTTATGTTGGTGGTAGTCCTGTTAATGCTGGCCTCATCGATTCGTCACACTCATTAACTACCTTTACCTACCTGCACGATGAAACCTGTCAGATAGGGAACAACACAATTAGGCAGGGTTGTGCTCTTGCTCTGTTCAACGGGTATCTAACAACTGCGCATTCACTAATAGTAAACAATTAGGACATCTTGTTCATATCAAAGCGTTTCTCGGATAAAGCACCACTGAAAAAGAGTAAGGTGAGTTACGTGGTTCGCAGTTAGTTGCCCATCGTTCGTGCATATTGAACCAAATTCACTGTGAATGCTAGTGCCACCTATCATTTTCTTAAGCCTAAATATAAGCGTTTTCCAAAGGTCATCATTATTAATGGTACGATATAACAAGAATCAGCCACTCAGGCACCACAGATGTGTACTGCATAATTCTTGCAGGCATAATTATTCATAGTGAAATGCATACACCAGTTTTAAAGCTAATTATTATTTCTGAGTGGTCATAGTTGGTTTAACGTGATGTAATGCACTGCCGTTTTTGGAAGATTGTGGCGCCTTTGTGCATGGTATGTTAATATACAAACATCTGTGGTCAAAATTCCCTGTCATTCATGCCGACATTTTACTCATTGATTGTATGTTTCTGTCGATTACAAAACAAATGACTCTTCTAAATCAGGGGAACAAGCAAACACTGGCTCCGATTCTGTAGTCACTAAAAATAGCTACGTTTAATTTGCCGGTCATTTTCACTATGGTGAGTAATACGTAAATCCAGAATCTTCCATTACAAGTTCTTTGTAGGTAAAGCTGACGCGCTGAATTCAGCTATACGTTGGAAGCCTGGTTATCCAGTCTGATTGTGAATTTGGCCACGTGAAAGACAATAGAACAAATGTGACTGTAACTCCTTCAGATTAGCAAAAGAAGGGAGTTCTTTTCAGGATGTCCACTCTCCGGAATTTACGCGGCTCTTCCCAGGTGATGAGTTTCTCAGGGACGTCCATATACTCCCTTACTAGTCATCTGCGTTCCTTTGGGAGGCAACTATGAAAAAAGCGCTTTAATGATAGCCAAGGAATTATGGCGACACCTTTGCTCTTCAGACACTACCATAGTGACTTACAGTCTGCAGAGTCGTAGGCAGATTTCAAAGGAGGACAGGCTTTCGGTTGTTGCAAGCACCACTGTTTTCCCTAATCCATCGAAGGGTAAACGTGTGACCAAGGGAAGTATGCAGTATAGATCTCAGTGTGGTTTTCATAGACTTCTTGTGTGCACTCAACATTCAAGGGATAAGATCGGGAAACATCTTTGATGTCACAGCTGCCAAGCTGATGTCACAACGATCTTCACACAGTGGTAGCGTTATCTTTTCGAAGAAAGGAATAACCGCCAAAGTGAATCATTTGGAAGGTGCTTCCTCTTTACTCCATATCGCATCAGGTGGTTAAACAAGAATTTTGTAAATGCTTTGAAGAGGGTTATATTTAAAATTCTGGTGCTAGTACCCTCTCACGTTATGGTACGGATATTTTGTATTTTATTTCTTTTTATGACGTGCAGCCAAAGTTTATCCCCCATTTGCACGTATGCACTGTCTCCAGAGGCTCCGTCGCACTAAGCCAATTAAATTGCTCTTTGAAGTGTTCGGCCAACCGACGCTTTCGGAATGAATTAATGAGTCGCCTTTTCTCCTTATGATTTCACTGACCGTTGCCGGGTGATCAGCCTAACTTGTATAAGGTACGGCTGTTTCTGGTGGCAAGAACCTTTTCAATGTCCTGGGCTTTGGTTGTCCACCAAACCTCTCTTTCTCTCGTTAGGCTTGCCACTATTTGCCTTTCGAGGGATTTTTGTGCGTCGTCTGATTCGTCGCACTCTTTTATGGATTTCTTGGGATCAATCAGGACTACTTATCTAGACGTTTTTAGTAGGAATTGGAGCTTGTCGGAGAACCCAGACAAACAGCATCAAATGTAACTGGCCTGGCTCGCCACCAGTACAGCGTTGGCCTACAGTAGACTATAGTTGAGCTAGTCCATGTTGATACTGCTGAGCTATGGTATTTCTCCGAAAACGGTGGATTGAGACATCTCTAGATGGCTTCCGAGGACCTAGAGGAAAATGAACCGTCGGGTGTGGACGTACTATGGTGTGATCGGAATCAAGTTTTGTGTTCCAGATGGAACAGTATTCTTGAGTTGTGGCTGTCCACTGGTGGCTGATAGCCATGTGATCTAACTGGGTTCACAGTTGATGTGTAATTTGTGACCATCAGGTTACGCGATGCCACAGTCTATGTGAAAAAAGTTTGCTGTTTAGAAACAGCTGGTGATCAACTCATCATTTTAGGAGTCTCCTTCCACTGTATCTTGTAGGCATGACAATACTGGCCTCGAAATGAACGGCCGAGGTATGGTTTCAAGGAGTCCTGACGAACGACCCAGGCATGTATATCACCCACAAGGATAACAGTGTTACTGCTTATTGCTTAACGAATGCGTCCGGAAGATGCTTGATTGGAAGAAGGAACAAAGTGGCACAAAGACGACTGTTCACTGAAGTAGAATTCTCAAAAGTGCCTCCAGCTTTAGAGCTGAGTGCAACTCCCACGCCATATATTCCACTGGTCATCATTTATGGATCACCGGACACATGGAGGTAGAAACGTGAAAGAGCTGAGTTCGTCTTTGGCGGTTTGAGATACATAACCACACTTGGGTCTTGTATGAGTGTTTTGGATTTACAGCATACGTTACTTCAAATGGAACATAAGTTTCGAGCAGGCAGTGCCTATTCGCTCCTATTAAGAACAAACCTCACGGATTTAGCAGCGTCGATTTGTTTATTGTTATTAGAATCCGGAGTGTATAAAGCGCATTAGTCGGATAACTACCAGTAAAATGCCCAGCAGTGTGTTTTGTGGTAGGAAGGGATTGGGTAGGGACATAGGTGGAAAACCAACTGTGCGCGCAAATGATGCTTCTCAGCTGCCTAGGTCGAGGAAGGATGTTTCCTTTAGGTACACCTTTGATCCAGGAGTCTGACCCACAGGATAGTGGGAGGATATAGAGTTTTGTTCGGATGACATTCCGCTAGCCACCGGCCTAAGAGTTTGGACCGCGGTTGGAGGGTGTCTCAGAGAGAATCCAAATTCAATAGGGGGTGCTTTCCTGAGTAAAGCAACCTGGTGACTAAGACTGAAGGACATCTCCCTTGTTTAAGTCATCCCAAACCAAGGTCAGCTGCACCGGACAAATAGGAAGGATAACCAAGCGAATAGTTCAAGAGACAGATTAATTCAAAAAGTGCGTAAATCCTTCTCCTGAGAAGGCGTCATCCGAGAACCTAGTTAGCAACTGCCCAAGAGATGTGAATAGCCCGCTCGAAGGATGAATGGCATTGTATCCTCTCTAAGTCTGAGTAGATCACACTGCTGACCAAACACTCTTAGCCGAAAGGGTTATCATACTGGGAAGCTGCTGGTTCGAAGTGTCCCGGAGAATAGTGAGATGCACACCGCTGATTATTCCGGACAACGATCGGGCAACTGTACAACATATCTCGACTTTTCGGCACAGACTGATTTCAGTTACGGGACAAAGCTTTGATTAGCGAAGCACTTTGATTTGTATGTATTTGCTGTCGTACAGTAGTGAAAAAGCTTAGAGACTCACGATAAATTTGCTGACGACAAGATTAATCCAGCCCACTGGACCGACGCTAAAATTTTATGCAAATTCAGCGGTGGGGCAGACCGTCATCAAGAAGGAATAGACAATTGTATCTCAACATAGTTCTAATGAGTAGCTCAGCCTATTGTGTGCTAAATCTCTCTTTTATAAAGATTGACTGAATGTGCGGCCCAAAAGAGTTAAAAAACAAAATGTGCTTTTCTCAATTGATGACGTTCAGAGAGAGCAAACCTGGGGATGTGTACGATCAAGATTCTTTTAATAAAAAGCATCTCAGATTACGTATATGCCACGATTAAAATCTGGAATGGACCCAATTAGAAAGACGCTTACTTTTGGTGGACAGTGAGACACTGTCCTCACAAGAACTTTGACTGATTGTTTTGAAAATGGTGGCTCCTTCAGTGTTGAGATGGATAGTTGGACATATATGGAGATATAGGTAAAACATAAGTGTGCACTTCCATAAAGTGTGAGATAGGAATCATATATCGGTTTATAAATAACTTCCGCGAAACATGTCCGCAAGATGACTAGGTAAGATGAAAACTCATCAGTTTCGTGTGAGTGGATAGGGAAGAATAGCTTACCAATGGGTTAGCAAATAACCAAATGTGAATGTGCGCTAAAATGTCCTGCGTTTTTCACCTATTTGTCTTCTTTCTGTCCTATCTCATTCTACACGGATCAACTGTGTGTATCTTCACATTCATTCAATGAGGCAAGGACAGTTCGACCAGCACAACAACATTGTCCAAAGTAACGCAGTTCATCGAAGGCAGCACCGTTTTTGGAAAGTATCCAATTACTTCTTAGGCCGTTAATGCTCAAAGAATGCGAGCTATCAGGGTTTCACGTTCAAGCGATATGTTCCGTCACGTCAGTCTACGCTCCAGGCGTTTGTACTCAATCGTTCTTTCAAATGAATTCTTATCTGTATCATTTAACAAATACAATTTTGCCAAAATGAATAATGCGTGGGGAGAATGACAGAAAATTTTGCCCGCGGGTGTTTTCCCGCATGCTCATTGCCATGATACGCAATCTATTTTTCAGAAAACACGGTTTTCAGAACAACTGCTCCCTTGTTTCTATCGTTTTTTCCACATCGATAGCGCACACGTTGAAATATGACCTTCAAAACAAAGCTGAAGGTTTTAGCGGGAAACATTGCGATAGGTTAAAAACGGACCATCGGCTGACCGCAAACGATGTAAAATTTTTCGAAAGATTTCCTATCCCGGATCGAAAGCTGGTTCGCTTCGATCCGCGAATTGCCAGCAAATAATGCTCGATAAACAGAAATGATGCTCCTGGGATTCCGGACCCGGAAAATTGGCGTTACTAGAACTCTTACACGGAGGTGATTAGAGTTCCCAGATTTTCTAGCTTTTTTAGCAGTCTATAGCAAATCAAGGTTGAGACCAACTATTCAATTGAATAAATTTCCCGAACAAATATCCTCTAATATCATATTTGCAGTATATTGCAAGGGAAAGGCACGGTTGGACATGATTGTTATAGCTTCAGTATCACTCTCTGCACTTTTTTCATAATCTGAGGCACTTATCGATGAAATTCTCTGGACTGCCGGAAATCATTCGTCACGCACTTACACAACACTGAGTGCCATATACTTTGTTCGGTTGACGGCGAATCACAACTGGAACATAATTGAAACCGTGACGTTTAAAAATGCCTTCCTGCTGAGCGTAGTTATTGTTGCACTAAGGCAAGTCGATTATTTTTATTGTGCTCAGTCAGTCAAAAAAT
The DNA here is from genome assembly GCA_003604175.2 of Clonorchis sinensis. Taxonomy (NCBI): domain Eukaryota; kingdom Metazoa; phylum Platyhelminthes; class Trematoda; order Opisthorchiida; family Opisthorchiidae; genus Clonorchis; species Clonorchis sinensis. The sequence goes on along the minus strand of CM030369.1, from coordinate 158,444,084 downwards.
GAGCCAGTCACCACCACAAATCAGAATGTAACGTGCGCTCATAGCTGGGACGGCCTTCCAGGGAACCTATTCGAATGACAAATCCATTATTCTTTGGCAGATTGCATTTGTGAGTCAAAAAAGTTCATCATTCTGCTGAAATTTTTAAAAACCTTTTAAAAGCTCTTCAGTATATTATGCATACTCGATTTAAACGTCAAATAAGTTCCTTGTTCTTAAGCAGTTGCATGTGCTGCACTAGGTCGCTTCATGTTTCAGCTGGCACGATATTCGAGATATCGCGATATATTGTATGGAGGTAACACGCTACTTATTAAAACAGTATTAATGGGAAATTCAGCTGGATTCAGCTAAGTCTCCTGTCAAAATCAAATTTGTGTACAAGTGGGAGTATTTGTCGAAGTATGTTCAATTCGGGTTCAAGTAGAACATGAGGCTGACGGAAACTCGGGGACTGCCTACCTGATTAGCCCCAGGAAGGGCAAGACCAATCGTAAATCTCGATGAGTTTTCAGCAAATGTGCTGGTTTATCTTTTTAACAGACTCAATTTTAAATGCAAGCGATCGATTTGATGAAGATCAGATCATCAGTTAGCAAACAAGCATTTTATGCAGCGGATAAATTCGAGAGCCGACGAGATTACAGACCATGCTATAGATGAAGCGGTTTGGGAAACTTCAACATCCACTTACTTGTCCAAAATTTACAGATGGCGTGATCAATGTTCCATATTTACTTTGCCGATATGCGGTAGGTTTAGGTTAGCAAATAAGGAAACTGGCTTGATCGACTTATGTTGGTGTGGAAATGGAAAGAATGAGCACCAGACGGTCAACCAAAGTGGTCTCTCCGGGAATGATCATTCCGTTGTAAGAAAGCTGTATGGTTCTAATGCAAATAAATTTTAAAGTTTTTGAAGCAGTAACCGGTAATTAATTCAGTTGTTGGAATGTACTTTTCAAAATGTAGTCTTGAAACGGAGAGTAACGAAGGGCAAAGACGTCTGTTTTTGAGTGAAGAAAGTCATTGACAGGCAAAAAGTACGATCCTTTCTACCGAGTGGTATTCACAACTTCAGGAATGTGCGGTCGCCACTGCGAAAAAAATCGTCAATATCCAAGACAAAGCTGTTTTTTACGTGAAGCATTCGACCACTGCAGAGTCCTAATGAATAACTAAGCCATTTCTTAGTGACCTCTGAACCTCTGAAAAAATTATTTAACCTCGTATGTTTCTCTAGGTAACTACAAACTAGCTAAGTGGCATGCAGTTGACAACTAAGCTGGATTGCCGATAGTTAACCAGATTTTAGATTTAGTCATTTGGTTTGTAAATGTTCAGTGATGTTTACTCGACGAATGACGAGAGGCTCACACTCGGTAAAGTCATCAATGCCCACCTTACCAACCACCAGTTTCAATGCAGTGTACCGATTTGTTTGTGATTCTATGAAATTACGTACGTTGCAATGACAGAATTCGATGAAATATTGTTACCACACTGTTCAGTTAGGTTTCTGATAAACTCAGTGGATGATTGTTCCGCCTGCCGCTCCGTCTACTAAAGTACCAAAATAGATACCGAAATGTTTCTACTCAACTTTACTTGCGAAGCTTAGTTTTGGGCGGAATGAGCTGACAGAAGCAAACATCTTTTCTGGTTATGTTTTGTAGCATACTGTTGCAAACGTTTCCTCCAAGTAACGTTTATACAAGTGCAGTCCGTCAACCTTATGCACTGCTTCTATTCTAGTGTTTGACATAAATAGCTTGGCTGATGTTTAGCCCAGTGAACCACCATTCCTATACTATCAATTTACTGATATCTTGGTTATTGAAATCAAACTTTAGTACTTTTGTGCATAATAAAATGGAGTCTTCTAAAATTGGTCCAGGGAGTGCTGCACTATAATGATAGGTCAAAACGTGGTCAAAATTAAGCCAACCGTTTCCTCAACTGCAACGTTAGTCCTGTACAAGGCAAAAAAGTGTCTCTCGGGCTGTGATTTCAGGAATTCATTAATCGCTGAGCCAACTTATGTTGGTTTGGTCCATCCAAAGCTGTGGTGGGATGAATCAAAACACCGGGTAGTACGACTTTGGTAATTTATACAACTGAGGCCCCACGTATTGAGTCAGAAATCTATACGTTGTCAATAATTGTAACTCGTGGTGCTTTTTCCACATCGAAACATTATCCGGCGGATCGTATGCCTTAAATTCACCGGTATCCGACATGACATGAACAGTTGTGGCGAAATAATCTATTTTCCTTACCAATCACAACACTGAATAGAGTAGACGCTCTGTGGTTCGCAAGAGAATGATGTAATCGGCGTAAGGGGAGATTTTCTCTCAAGAACCCAAGGCAATACAATTAGAATATTATTATGCTTTGGGTTTCATTAGAAACGTTTTCTCAGGCAGGCAGTCGAATTTGCGGGCAGAGCGAGTGCGTGTGTAGAGTTGGCGAGGAAGACTTTTGGAAAAGTGAGAGTTCAATGTGAGTTTTGAGAGAAGGACAAATACCAACAGCTCCACTGTGCACCCTAAGTTGACTGAATTTGGCTGGCCAGATACAAAAATCATATCCTGATGGCCCTTCTCCACCTTAAGCTCCTTCAAGCATGCTGAGTCACATATAACCTGTCAGTTGTTTGAATCTTCTAGCAAATCTCTCTGTGCGTTTTCTGGTCTTACAGCTTATCTGTAATTTACCATGTGGGATCACAAAGTACATATATCCTATGTGGCTACACATTCACCAGATTATTATTACTAGTTTCCTAACAACAGCCGGTATTAGCCTGTATGCGTGAGTGCTCTGGTTACATACCTGCTGGAGGTGGTTAGGTGGAGACCGCGCTGTCTCGTTGATTGGGTTCTGACGAAAAGTGATCCGGTAGTACGGAGCCCCAGAAAAATAGCTGCTCCTATTGATTTATTTTGGTTGCCAGGCTATATATGTAAGCGTCTTCTCTAGTTCAGCTAGTACCATTGGTCCAGGGATCATTCAATACGGTTCTTGTTAGAAAACAAAGACAGATACATCTGTTTCATATCTTGTTACAAGATGGCCTGGGGAAATACAAGTTCATGTAAGATGTACAATGCAGAATCATACAAGAACCCATATTGGAACTATCGAATATCACATTAGATGGGCATGATTTTGTAAGCTTCAACGGTTGTGGGGCGAGATATCTCAGCGGTTAGAGTGGGAGTTTACTGGCCGTATATTCCACAGTTCGAAACAGACCTTCGCCTCCAGACTTCCTCTGTTTAGGCTAGAGCAAACTGTTCGTTTCCCAACCCTCGTGCTTCCTTCTAATAACATGTCAGTTAGGCATCGAATGGATGCTACAACCGAACGATTTCGATTTCTGTTCATTGAAAATCCAAGCTTGAAGTGCCCGATGGGCAGAATGCCGCCAGCTGAACAGTCGAAATAAATAAGCGACCCATTGTAAATTGCAAAACACAATTTTGCGGACACTGAATAGGCGATTCATTCATATCGTCATAACGACATGCACGCCAGTTTCATAAGCACGTCAGAGGTAGATTGCTTGTAGGCGTTTATGGGAAGGCTCATTTTCAGAACTTATGCATTTCAGAAACATCAAAGAGCTTTCATTTGTACTGTAAAGTACAATATACTACACTATAAAAATCCAGCGGGACTTAATCTGAAGTAAACAATTGTAAGGACATTATTTGCAATTGTATTTTGTAAAAAAAATTAAGTTTTGCTTCGTCTACACAAAACTGCGTAATATTGGGATATTTGTCTGGTGGTGGCTTTATCGCGACATAAAATCCTAACTGATAATTGTCGTTAAAAAAACCAGCCAGCGGAAACCCCAACCAAACTACTGGATCTATTTGAATTAAATCCTTGATGGGCTGCCCCATAGGAAATAAGCCCATTATTCTTACAAGATTTTCACTCGGGATACTAATTGGTATCGCAAAAGTCACTCAGAGTTTGCGCAATTTAGAAAGAAAGTTGATTGTTGGCCAGCCTTTTCATAAAACAACCGATTTGCTCTTTATGGATGATTTTCAGCTGAAACTGTAAAGCAGCGTTCATATTGAAGTTACTTGGCACGCACTTATTTGTTAGGTCAAATAGTATTTTTTCTCTCTCCGTTGTCTATATTATACCGTCCGATGACTGCCGTTGAAATAATTCTGCATTTCCTCTGATTGATTACCTCTCATCTTGCTAAAGCATGGCGAATTCTGAGGTCAGTATTATGGCCCAAAAGGGCTTGTGCTTCAATACGAATAGTTTTATATTGCCAGGTACACTAGAATAGCCGTATTTAGACACCAAGAAGCTGTGACCATTTATGATGTCTGTATGGCTAGTAATGCCATTAGAAATTTGGATCACAGTCCGGTCGTGCTGTCGGGCCTCTCTTAGATTTCCCATTCTGTAAATTCAATCTCTTACCGAATACCAAAACCCTCCGTAGGAGGACAGGAGCTTGGAGTATGTTAGGAGCGTTTGATTTGTTCTGGTAGATTTGCCAAGCGACGAAAATGACAGTTGGACTTAGTGAAAAGTGTTTACAATATTTGCGGCGAACGAAGGAAAGCACATAAATGTGACGAAAACCCGGGGACTGCACCTACTTGGGGAGCCCCAAGAAGGACGACGCTGGTGGTGGGCCGCCGAAGAATATTCAGTAACCTGATGAGTACTGTATTACGTCTATACAAATACCTAATGCTGTTTCCTTGCGCTGGTCTTCAAACAGATTATGAATGTTTGTGCAAGTTTGTTATAATTATTTTTGGAGTAAATATTTTTTAAACCCTAGATCTCACTAAGTTACCGGAGAATGTGTTAAACATCTGATCACGGAATCCAAATGTGACGTCGATACGGATTTAGGAAGTCGTCCAGAAAAAATACATGACATGTAGGAACTTTTTACGAAAAACATTATGGGTCACTGTTATTCTGATTGTCAATGTGCCGTAAATAAAAAACCTTCTGATAAATTTAGAATTAAATCGCCTGCGGCGTCAGGCGAAGCATGACAAAAATGTTTTCCCATAATATTTACCTAGTATAAACACATCCTATAAGGTGGCAGATAAGGAAATAAGTGTACGCGTTTTATTGCGAATTCGACGAATATATGTTTTTGTAAAACCGATTAAATATTGTGCAGTATATGGAGCTCCTCAGTGATCTGATTACTTACAATAAAGCAGCCTAAAATTGCGAAATGCGCCCGTGGCACGGTTTTCATGGGAAATCGTGTAGAAATGGTTGATAAAAAGGCATAACACTGTCTATATTTACTAACATTTTATAAGTCGGGTTTAGTTGGTTATTGAGTCTATTTAATCCCATGGTTCATGGCACACCTCTTGTTATCTAGGAATGACTTATATATACATATATATATATATAGTGCACCATCGTGCCCGTTGTTTATCTAGAATATATTCTTCAAAGAAAGTCGTAAGTAAATGTTGTGTGCGCTTGTGTGCTTACGGGCTTAAACATGATGACACCTCTTTCCGGTATCAACTGCTTTCGCTTCTGCTAACAAAAATATTCCCAAAATTCCGTAAATTCAACGGATTCAACTGTCCCAAGAGAATGCATCTGATACAAAGGCTTTTCTCCATATCAAGACGTTTAGTTTTACCCGAATTATGAACCTCATCAACAAAATTTGGGGGCTTTACTGGATACAATAGACACTCTGCGACTGTGAATTGTTTTCGCACATAATTTCAACTTGTTTTGATTGAAAACTGGGTGACTGGGGTTTGAAAAAATTAAGCGGTTATACTGTCAGTCTTTTTCGAAGCAGAGGCTCTTTGAACTTTAGGAAGCCGCAGGCATAAATAAGAAAACTTACTTGCTGAGATCCTGCACGTTTAAGATAAACGTCAACAAGAAATGGAACTGATTACTCGGAGTGCTTCTGAGGCCAGAAAGCACCAGGAATGATCTACAACAGAGCCAGTTCGCCTCGTTAGATCATACGAATTTCACAGTGGAATTCCTGAATATTCATTTGTCTAGAACATTCAGAAAACAGGGATCAGTATACAATTATGCTATTTACTTTCCCCAGATATGAAATGCAGCAACCAAGCATCGAAATCGGAGACAGAGCAAACAGAAACGCCTGATTACTTGCCATTTTTTCAAAATCCAAGTGATATTCTCATTATATGTGAATTCGTTCAGATTTGAATGACAAAAAATTTCCGTTACTTTCTACGATTGCGCAGTTAAAATACTCCAGTGATGATGCATAGGCTGCCTTGCATTGTGCTGGAAATTGTAGAGGGCTCAGGTAGAATTCCGGTTGCGTGGTCAAAGAAATTTGCTCGAGATGGGCAGCTTCCTAATTGCAAGTTGTGTAGAAATGTCTCTGAGGATTACTTTCAAGTTGTCAACAAACATTGTTTGTCACCTTTTTCAGAGTTTATCCGCACATCCTGATCAAAACCGAACTTACGTGTCAAAACGCTGATAAAAATTGTGTGAATATTAAAACTTGTGTCCACTTAAAGTTCATTTCTAAAATAACGGCAGCAAGTATCTTTATTAACTTCTCAAGGAGTAAACAAAAATTGCCACCAGAAAATCCCATTTTCCTTGCAAGTTACTTGTTATTTCTCGAGAAGCAGCAACGGAACGGACACCGCACTGACCATATTAACCTAGTTAACCATTCCTTGACCATTTACTAATGTTACGCGCGTATACGGGCCCAAAAAGTGTTCAGTGTAAATTAAAGCGGCATTTGACGTTGCCAAGTGTCTTCTACTAAAGCGTCCGTGGAGACATAGCTGCAGTTGTCAAACATTTATTATTCGACTCCGTGTGCAGCTGATTCTCCGAGCGGCATTCATTTGGGACCACACGTAAACTTAGTCATCACACTTGCCCTTTATCAACCCTGTTTGCTTTTGGTCTTGCGAGGAATTATCGAAGGAAACAATGGTATATCGACAGTTTACTTCGTGCAACTCCATCCTGGAAAAGGAATTAAATATACTGAATATGTAGCCAAGATCGCACTACCTGATTGCGACTCCATTCAAAACGTAACAAACCAAATAATCCAATTAACGTTTCGCGCAATGGGATTTAGTGATATACAAAATTTGCTCTCGTTCAAAATGCACTATACCATTGCAGGGTCAAAGCTTCTCTTAAAACCGGAAATACCGTGGTTTTGCGACCTTTCAGCATGGTTTGAAATCGGCTGAAACGTTCCAGAGAATTATGCAACAGATTTCACACACCACTCTACCAGTGAACACAAGGAAGGTAAATGCGTTTGGTGAAAGCCAAGGTCTCCAAAAAATAGAAACAGCTGAATCAGTCTTACTGTCAGCAGGCAAAAGACTCAACAGAGTGGACTACAAAACAAGTGCTGAAGAGTGCAGGTTTCTGTCCACCAGTCAATCAGTAGGCCACATCAAAAAGCGTCGGCCAAATCAACACGAAGCACAAAAATCTACAAGCTGCAGTCTACAACCCACGCAGCAAAAATGAATGCTGATGGCGGCAACATTACATAATTCCAAGGAATGTCGATGGCCCATGAGAAGATAGCTTCATTTGCACCAGTAGTCTCACCATTAGTTATTCCAAAGCAAAATATGACAAAAAAATTAAGAAATTGCTTATCAGATGGCCGACGCATTATTGCAGAAGCTGGAGCACATTACACTCTGGGTCCGCTCTGATGACGACAGCTTTATTCATCATGATACGGACTAGAGTACATAACCCACATTAAGTTCGAAGTTTGAACTAGAAGAAAATAATAATTTGTCACATCCGGATGAATTTGTTTGCAGGAATATAGTCTACAAACTTGCGTTGATTGCATGACCCATACGGTACATATAGTACACTCCCATAGGAACCACTCTATGAGGCGCACAATGAGTGGAATCCAAACACTTTTCAGAGTAGCATAGATACAGTGCGGTTCATTAGCTTTGAGAAACAGAGGAAGAAATGTAGTTGTATCAAATATTTTAAAACGACGGCGTTCCGAGAGAACAGCGGAAGAAGCCTAGAAATGAACCTTTGACAGTAGCTAAAAGGCCGCCATTTTAGCCGGAAAACTTGAAGGAACCGACTGTTAGGGGAGATGGTGTGGTGGTAACCATAGGAAACGCCAAACAGGCAGGGCGAACGTCACCGGATGGGAGTCAGAGAGACGGAACATAAGGGTGATATCGAAGTTGACCAATCAGAGGACGAACCAACTGGTCAACCGTAGGATGGATCAACCAAACGATGAGATTTACTGGAGTGCAGCACTCCTTGAACGAACACACTGTTGAACAACAATCCACGCTTATTATACTCATTATTGGGTGTAACCGAGATTGATGACGAAAGGCTCACATGCAACTTCCCTAGCTAAGTGAAAACAACAACGCCCACTTCTATCGATAGGCATTTACCTTATCTGTCACACTACAATCAGAACTAGTACAACTTCCACAAATTCCAGTACCTCTGCATGGATTGTAAGTGGCGCGTTCAGTGACTGCATATCCACGAGTATGACCTTACACTTTTTGAGTGCAAAGTGCATACCAAAGGACGGGATGACTTTGGTCAGTTCATCCAAAAACACTTGCGCCTTCTCCTCTTCGAAGATGAGAACGATGTCGTCTGCATACTCCAGCTCAATAATGTTTTCTTCACAGGCTATTTGAACACCAGGGTTTTGGAGACTCTCCAGCGTTCGTCTCATTATCTCATCGATCACGAAGTTGAAAAGGAATGGAGAGAGTGCGCATCCCTGACGGCACCGCTTAGTGTCCGGAAGCTTTAGAGGCTTACTCATAACATTATATACGCCGCGTTGGAGAGCAGCAAGACTGCGGAAGTGAGCCCTCAATCTATTGAAAACCTGTCTGAATTCTTTCGATTTAGACATCGCTGGGGTTGCTTGTAGCGTGAAAAGATTTGGCAATTGTTAAACGACATTGAAGCGAATCTATCCTGAAAAGGTGGGGAGCACTGTACAACAGTTTCAACCTTATCAGAAATCATCAGCAATGCGTATCTCAGGAAAATTATGGGGGTTTGAATTCACAAAATCCAGGCTAGAAGTCTGAACCTCTAAGCCCTCGGCCACAAATGGATGATCAGCACGGTGATTAACTCACACCTCTGGTTGACATGACATCAAATTTAATACGTTCGTGAACATTAGCAGACCTTAACATGTTGATGAACAGCAGCATCTGTCTCAGGCCAGCACGTCTAGTGTTGCTACGCGATTGTAATACTGGATAATGTAGTTATCTGTACACCAAGCGTGGGTCAAAATGGTCCCTAATCCAACAAACAAAGTGCAAACTGTTTGGCAGGTGATGCTGGAACATAAAATTACGTCCGAGGATCATTGCTGACCAACCAACAGAACCAAGATTGTGGCTGATGAAAGGTCAGCTCCAAATGTTCTACTTAAACCGAAACTGCAGGATGTTTAGTACGGTAAGAACACTATGCACAGAGACGATCGACCGAAGAGCAGCACAACCTGAGGTGAAAAAGCGATTTCAAGGCAGCAGATACGCAATGGGTTTAATTAAGCGGTATTGGTCCCAACACCAAGACTCGTCAAGGAGTGGGTCGCAGCAGCAGTCATCTGAAGTCATTAGAAGGGTGTTGAATACGGCTCACATTAGAGTAGCATTCCAGAAGGGAAAGACTTTACGCTCTGTGTTGGTGCAGTTGAAGGATCGCCTTCCGGTTGATAGGACTAGGAACTGTGTATACAGAATAAAATGTAACGACTGTACGAAGGTTTATATAGGTCACCACCAGGGAATTGCACACCAGAATCGGTGAGCATAAGCGATCAATTAACAGGCCACCGAGAAACATAGATGAATATCAGGCGATAGTCAACGATTCGGCAATGGCAGGTCATGCACTAGACACTGGGCACAGGATAGATTTGGAAAATGTGGACATTTTGAGACGGGTACTAAGATTCACACCACAGTGACTGGTGACCAAGGCGGTGGAACTCGCCAAGCATCTTAGCGTGAATAGAGTAGAGGGCGTAGAACTGACAAGCTCTGGAGAGCTGTTTTAAATAGGCCGAGATGACATAAGGCGGTGTGCAGTAAAACTCTCGAGGTCCAAAAGAGTAAGACCCACTTAACCACTCAACCCCAAATCCAGTTGTCCTGGCACCCCTCAGCACACAAAGATCAGCAAAATCTGTGGGCGACTCCTAAGAGAAATATTCCATTATTCCATTAAGGTGTCCTAGACAGAAAAATCAAGGCCGGAAAAATCCGGGTTCAACATGAAGACAACTCCTCCCTAACCAATCTAACGTAGATGTTAGTCATCCCCACTAACCAACAAACAGGAACATCAGGCTGATACCCAGCACTGATCAAGTCGGCTAGACATTAGGAATCTCACGGATTGGTTCCCTGACTGCCTTAAAACCCAATCAACCTGCTTACTTACTAACTTGGCCTGACGAAGCTTTTGTGTCAAAAGCGAAACGTTGCCCAGCAATAAATCCACCGATTGTTTACCAAACCTCTCTGACACGATCAGCTCCAAGAACTTTACAGTTGGCACACTTTGGTCTCAGTAGGAACGTTCTCAGGACCAAAAAATTTTCCCGACCAAAACTGACAAGCCAAATAAAGAAATACCTAATACGGAGTTGGCGGCGCCGAGAACGACAGAAATCTGCCAAAAGGTCCGATGATCATACAGGATGCCGACTCATCTGTGGTGGAGGCTAGAATATATATGTTTGTGTACGCCAAGAAACAATGCCTCTTAATCCATTAGCTTGGTGACTGCTTTGAAAACTAAGAGCTAGCATCTACTTGTACAATGAGGCCCACCATTTTAAGCTCTGCAGCTTATAGTCTCAAGAGTTTTGTACTCAGACAACACTTTACAACAGAAATTTGAGCATTCCACCAGTGACCCCCTGTTGCAGATAATCAACTGATAAGGCAGGATCCCTGGCTAAATCGCCGAAGCGTATGAGAGCTTTGGCTTAATGATCAGAAGCAGCGTATAGTCTCGCGTTATTGGAGCAACCCAAAACTTTTAAAAAGCAAACGTCGAACGCGTCCTCATTGAGAGAACGTCAGCAAAGCCAGACGTCGTGGAAGGTAAGTTTGTGGATTATATATATAAAAAGTAGAGCGGATAAAAGTCAGGAGAAGAACTTAAAAGTCCAGTTACGTCTAAACGATTACCAAATACCTGACCCGGAGGGAATAGAGGAAATGCCTAAACTGCGCCTTAACTGTTTAAAAGAGGAGAGATAGTGCTAAAGCGTGTACAACGTTCACACGATGCAGATTTCGTGGCTACGTTCACAGTGTAATCCAAGAAATACTAATAGGTTTTAGTGAACTCCGACCTGGGTATAACTTGCGTAAGACTTGGGAGGATGTGAGGATGGAAGGCGCTGTAGAGGCCTACTGGGATAAGGACAGGTTATTGGTTGACTAAACCATTGACCAATACCAGTTGGAAATCGGTTCAAGGTCCAATTACTACTCCTAATTTACAGCTGAATGTGAACGCAGGATACAAAGCCAGATTATATTTGTCTCAATCACCATTTTTGTCACTATTTTTCCCAGTGTCTCGGCTGCTTCGCGTACTCCTGATTCATTCTTCATTCAGCACTTTCCCGGACCTCATAGTAGATGACCCCACCACGATAAATACGGAAATGACTCTTGATTTTCAAACGGGACTGAAGTGGACAATGTCATAAAAAAGGTCTGAAGAGCGCTTGGCGACAAGCTGGTTTTGGCTGGTCGATAAATGCCATGTGAATTCAGCAGACAGCTCGTGCACATTTGAGAGCTGATTGAGTTTATTCCGGCGGTTGCTCACCCAGAAACTGTTTATTATTTCAAACAATCTAAAGGCCTCAACCGAAAAGCTGAAAAACGTAGCTCAAAGGTAAAAAAAATTTACTCCGCAGTATTTGAGCTTTTTCATTCAGTATTCCGGAAGTTGTTTTCCAGTAAAGTGTCCACTTGGTTTTGTCGTTTTGATTTCAAAACATTCTATCAACCTAGTTCACTTTTGTGTCCGAAATGATGCCACTCTCGCCTGCACAATCCCACTTTTCCGCTCAAACTAATGCTTTTTGGCAAACATAACAGTATGCCCCAGATATACCTGGTGTGCTTATGCAATTCGGCTAAGACCATGAAGGACGACCAAAGAGAATTTTATAGATGTGCAGCTTAACTACGGACAGCTGTTTTCGAAGATAGTTATCTTTGGAGAACCGCATTTCGTTACTCCAAATCATCCGCTAGCTATTTCGGTGCTTCCGTCGAATGACAATAGGTGATTATATGGTTTTATGAGGACGTCTATCCAGGTATGTAATAGCAGGGAGCTTCATTTATTATCTTACACAAACGTATGAAAATTTAGTGCAGTTAATGTGCAGATGGAAAGATCAATTGTGTAACAACAGCAGTGTGTCACTGAATTACATTTTATTATCAGCCCAAAGGGTAACTTTTATTTCGAAATGATCTGTTCAATCCTGATTGAGTGTGGCGTATAGGATTTCCATTAACATGTCAGACTTGTGGTCCGTTCTGGATGGTCGCACACCGGTCTGTTCACCATTCTTGTGTCCATGGGAGAAAGTGTAGAGCCGTGTTGCTTATAAGAACCCAGCTGATAAACCAATATTGTGTAGTGCGGGCTTTGAAAATAGTTGTCCCTCGATCACCTATATTGGTGTGGATATCAATTGTGTCGAGAATGTATTCAACGTGTTTTCAGCTCCCATGAGATTTCATGGCAGCTACCTATGAATTATCTTTTTACCCCGGCATATAAGCCGTGGAAAACAGTAATCTCACAGTCACCGTGAATAATGTCCGAAAGATGACAATGACAGCCGAGTTTGAGAGCAAAGTGTAGAACTTTGACGTACTTAAAATTCTCGGGAAAAAGCACAAAGCCAAACGTAACCTGCCAAATAATGGAGTCAGTGTCCAAGCGCATAATCATGATGCGGCAGTTAGTTTTTTTGTACTTTTTCTGGCGTAACCACATTGTGTTTGAGAGCATAATGATGGTGTCCAGCCATTCATTTAAATTAGCATGAGCAAAGATTAGTTTTACCAGAACTTTGCTTCCACAAACCAGTTATTTATGTCAACACTTGACATGAAACGAATTGTAAATGTGCACAAACAGTATAATCACGTCAGCCATTCGTTAAAATTTAATTTCGCCCTATCTCCAATATCTACCGAATAGAGTAGATACCTTGCCAGTGACTCTGTTTTCAAGGTAAAAACGATTGGAGACTGGCTCTAACAGGATCATTAGTCATAATGCACAGCTGGATTGTTGCGAAAAAAGGCTCTGTGTAACATCCGCGCTGAACATTGAGTCAAATTTCCCAGGCTTGTTCTCAAACGGCAAAAACAAAAAACTACATTGTTTTAAACAACGATAGCCAAATCGTGACCAAAAAGCAACTGCTTGCTTCTGAAAAAAGCCAAATGAAGTAGAATATTGCTATCTTTAGCTTAGAATTGTCCTCTGATTAGTTTCACCAAAAACGGTTGAAAACAAAAGCAAAACCTGTTGACTTTCCAATATCAACAACTTTAAATTGACTTAAGAACCTTTAGCTTACACACGCATACTAGTTTCCCCTGCACTTTAGCTGCGTTTCTTCAGGTAGGTCAAACACTTAAAGCTGTGAGGATAAACAATCCTCAGAAGTGCTTACTCAAATGGATTTTTACACTTAATCACCTTTGATTCTATTGACGTTGGAAAGCTCAGAGTTTGTTCATTAAACATCTAGTGCTCCCGCTAATCCAACTTTGTATAGTTTGTAAGAGCAAAGCAGCTGTAAACAGGTAGACTTTTGTGTCAGAAAAATGAATAAACGATGTCATCAGGCGTATCCAGGGGGTGCGGTGGTGATTATGAACAATAGTGATCCAGCTGCCGCTTACAAACACTGCTTCCTAGTAAAAGAGGTTCAACAAAAGTGTGTCCGACTACCGATCTTTGTAGAAGTTTCTCTTAAAGCAAGCTATCAAGTTGTTTCATATACATTGCAAACTAAAGTTTGCTTTTGCCACAAATTGCTTCCTTTAATTGCCAAGCATTTGATGGCATTATATAGTAGAAAAGAGTACAATGTTTGTTTTAGTCGAAAGCAACGGATCCAACTCAAAAACTTACATTTTTCACCTTAGATGAATATTTAGTGATTTTTTCTCATTTCGTCATAAAACAGTTGTCATAATTCAGGCAACTAGATTCTTAAGGTTCTTGATTCAATTTTCGTCAAGGAAAATCGATATAACGAGCGCCTAAGTAACATCTTGTTCTACTAAGAACACGGCATTACGCTCAAAATCAATTTCGGCACAAGCGTCTTAACTTCTGGTGAACGTGCTAAAATCTGTATTTTGGAACCACTGTGAAGGACAATTATTTCATGGTATAGTGTTTTTAATCTTTTATGTTTGCTCATGCAAATGAAATGACAAGATTACGACACACGAATCCACTCAAGGAATCAAGGTACCATTGCTGTTTGCATAGTTTAAAATAAACTTGCTGTTCCTAGGAAAAATATGGGTTTTCATTTCATTCACAGATATACACACACAGACAAGTATATATGTACCCCAGATGACAAGACAAGATGCTGTTGTACTGTAGATTCGGAAGGACTCTTCGACCAAGTGGATTTCAGTAAATGTTTCAGAATGACGGCAAAGGAAATAGAAAAAGAGTTTTTGGGGTACGGAAGGAATAAGGAGGAGTTAAAATATGGGAAAAGGAAAGGGCCAATGAGGAGTAGTGACAATCTATCCAAATAGCTGAAACCACATCGAAGGTGCGATTCGAAAAGTACAAAAACCTGTTCGATAAAGTAGTTTTTAAAAACGTTGAGTCCCAACAATGGACTGTGGATATGGATAATAATTTGTGGTGATAGAAGTAGTGGCTAAGCCAGGTGCAGCAAAGATTGGGAAAAAGGAGGTAAGTAATAAACTTCTGCAGAAATATCAGCTTTGTCTAGTAAAGAGGATTGCGCGCTGTGAGATGGTCCACCTAGAGTGAGGAATAAAATATAACTAAAGATGAAGCAGTTGCCTTGCTCAGACTTCAAAATCATTGGCTTTTGGTAAACAAAGGCTAGAGATTTATAGGTTTTTGAGCAGCGGCGCTGTTCTTGATTTTATCGATTGCAGACAAAATTTGTTATGGGTGGTAGTGTGGCGAATGTGCCTTGAGGCTTTGAATGTATCCTCTGACGCCTGCCCAATTTTCTGTTATGCTTTTCCATCTTTGCCTGGACCGTTCGTGGGGGTAATGATTCATTTATTTGGGAAATAAAAGAAAGAATGACTCATACCGTCAGAGATATAGCCCATAGATACGTTGAGAAAAAGAGAATATCTTAAGTACAACACTTCCAACAATAATTCCTAAATACTTACGGACGACGTCTAAGTCAGCAATGAAGTGCCGCCAAAATAATGGGCCAGTGAAGGTGAGACGTGAAGCAGCATTATGGGAGGAAAACTGATGATACAGTGGTATGTACCACTATCGGTGAGAGTTCATAACATAATCAGGTGAGTGATATGAAAAAGAAATCTAGAGCTTTAGCGTCGCCGCCTTCGTAGTCAAAGGCTGATGTCGAAACACGAGGCTGGCCATGTAGTGGGGTCAATGATAGGTATGAATTTAGCATCACAGCCAAAATTATTGACACCGGAAGGAAGAAAACACGTTTGTTTGTGATATCTCAAGTTGCCAAAGTTGTAAACTTCCACAATAAAACAAATTTAATTATATCTGAGGTAAAAGTCGAAAATCGGAGGAATCGTTATAAACATGCATTGAATAGTAAGCGGTAAAATTATTCATCACATTAAAAGGAGCTGAAGTTGAGCAGAATAATTTGATTAAAAGAGTCAGAGCCGGAAAGCTGTGGAAGAAAACATAAGATGGAAGGTCCGATCTTACAGGCGAACTGAACTCCTAAAAATGGTTTGGTATGTGTGGGAAACTAGCAAAGAGTGCGACAACCAAGGCTGGTTTTTCCGGGGGAGGAGGGCAGATGAATTTTACGTTTCTCAGGAGCTTGTAGTTGTATCGGATATCAGAAAGACTCATGCATGTATGTTGTTCATTCATTTGTTTTGGCAAAGTATCACCATCCCGACAAAGCTTTGGTATGAGGAACCACGGCTCCTAAATTTGAGTGCCTCTGGCTTCTCATGCGTCCGCTCGTGATATTTACCACCAATATTGCTCGACCAAATTCCCTCAAACAGTCGTCAAAGATTTAAACATCATTATAGAAGCTTTGAAGCGAATTAGCCTAGCATTATCAAAAGTTCTGTGAATGAGAGGCATGACCTTGTTGTTCCATAAATTTGCCATACTATTTTAAAATTTTGCCTTTTTTCCTACTACTTAATCAAGGACGCTTTCTGACCACCTGCTCACCAAACGTCATTTAGTTCAATTAGCCGGCTGGTAATTTAGATGCGATGGAGGTTATATTGGTCCTATAATTTTGTCAGTTAGATGTATTTTAACACCTGAAGGCAAGCCAGGTGAATCTCCGAATCCAACGCAATGGGAAAAAATTATGAAGCTGATAAAATGAGACAGTTTGCATTGACTGGCCTAAGGTTACACAGTGATAGTCGAAATTTATTTACTTGCTTTCAGAGCATGTCAACACGGACAAAGCGCATGAATTTATTAGCTTTGAACTCCTTTCCTCTTCCCATTCTATTTTTTGCTGATTAAAACAAAGTAACAGATTGAATAATAAATCGTACTTAGAGCCCAATTTCAATTAACGTCCATGCTCATAACCGAAAACATGATTTCAGTGCTCTCTTACAACATTTGAGTCAGCGAGCAATAGAATTATGCGATTTCCTCCACTTTCTTGAAGACGCTACTGGCTTTTTGAATTTCTGTGTTACAAGCAACTCCCTTTATCTTTTTGAGATGAAATTTATTATTGAAAAAGTGTGTTTCGCACCTGGCAACATTCCTCGATATAAAACCTGCAGCCCAGTTATAGACCACGAGGTTCAGTTCTCCCAAGCTCCGCTACGGGCTGAATGTTTTCATCATTCTTTCAAAAACGTAAAAATTGAATGTAAAACCAGCTAACCTTTACAAATTCTATCATATTTTAGGCTTATCAAAAAGCATTTAAAGATGGAAATAATCTAAACGGTTTTACAAATAGCTTGAATTTTAAAAACGTCAGTACGGAAAATATTCGCAGCCTAACGGTAAGGTATAGTAGCCTTTTCATTAGATATTACAGTTGTGTCATCTCACACTTCAAGGCAAAACTTAATATACAGTATTTGTGGCACCACTAATCGATCTTAGAAAACGGAGATAACTTAGTAAAATGCTTTTAGCTCGTCCAGCCCAAATGAAAAACTGTTCTGTTCTAAACTGAACAACGGGGAATAGATATACATGCAAAAAAGTCGAAAATAACCTACAAAACCGGTTTTTCAGCAGATACGCTTTCATTGGCTTTACTATTTAAGGGGTAGACCGCCGGATATAGGAGAGCAATCCTTTTGTATGAGGTAGTGCGGACAAACAAATGTCACTTACCTTGCATACTGACAAACCTGTCAGAAATTATGGCAGGAATTTCCAAGACCTGAAAGTTATTGTCTGCAAAAATAAGAAACGAGTTAAGGTAACAGTTTTGGCAGCCAATTTTAGCAAAACAAGCATCTGACGCTGTTCTGACAAGCAAATGAGTGCAACGTTGAATTTTTTTTGCACCTATGCTGCAATAAACTTTTGGGAAGTGGACAGCGCTTGGGGGAAAATGGGGTTGTTCCACTAAATTTTATCGCAAATGGATTGACCATATTTATCAGTATGTCTCTCGGATCAAACATATATATATATGTACATATATATAAATCGTTCCATTTTAATCCGGATATATGAGGACAACATAAAACAAGATACACCGGGTTAGAAGCGGTCAGTCATTCGAGTTCAGCACTCTTGTGTTTGTATTGTATCACAGTTCTGCAATTACCGATTGAATGCCTCAGACATACACGTATGGTTTAGTGAATGATGTTCTGAATGTTTGGAAATACTATCTGTCACGTTACAATGTTGTGTTGCTCTCGTTTGTGAACCTGTCTCCAATTATAGAGTTTTAGAGACCAATAGTGTCCCACGTGGAATATCCAGAATACAGTAGCTGAAAGTGGTAACAATTTATGACTCTTTTCCAGTCAACCATTTATTGTTTATCGCGCCAGTTGGATATATATATATATATTATATGAAAGCGTTGACATTGTGAACGACATCTGTAGAACTGCTGAGTGACTTTGTCATAAAGAACAGAAATTAAACGTAAAGTCGGACCAGCTACCTACAAGATACTGACCGCAAACCACCAATATCGGTGTTGGTTCGTTGGAAACCTGAACTGGGCAAATATATTCTGATTGTGGTTTTAACACTTTTGCTGCTCGTTTTCATTACAGATGTGAAATCCTCTGGTTCAATAAACAAAGAACACAACGACCGTTGACATTGAGAAGATAACAATCTTCAGGCTGATAATCAGCCATTGTTACGTAACCCCTTTTGTGGCTTTGGTTTTGCGTCATTCAACAGGTTGTTAAAATATTTCTCATGATTAACTCTCAACTATTGTCTTTAAAATACGTGCAACCATGAACTCCAAAGGTGCCTTTTGTAAGTTATAGGTCGAGTGTTTGTGGTGTAATTTTCTCCTTAACCGCAAGAAGGTTCTTAATGTATACAAATTGAAAAAGGGCGAGGTAACTAAGCCCTCCTGAGCAAATGAATTTCTCTGTCGAAGCATACTGTATCTGTTGTGAATATGCGTTTTGAGGATGTGGATCGCACAGGAAATGCCATCCATGTCGTGAGTATACATCTGAAAATGTCGACACGCTACATTATTCCTGTGTGTTTGCAACCGGTCTTACATCTTACCTAATCATAACAGGACCCTTCAAAGAATGTTTCGATATTGTTTGATGTGCGACACAAAGCGGTAGACAGTACATATAGGGCAACTTGAATACTTTGAAATCCCTAAAATGGAAAAAAATAGGCCAAGCGGACTGTTTAACTGGAAATGACTAACAAAGATCGTACGTAAATACTGTGCTTAATACCCTGGCAATTATCTACATATTCACGCCGTATTTTGCGTTGCAGTTTCTGTTAGAGGCGATTGGTGCTTTTTGCTAGCTAATAATAAAGGAAATTGTCTACGAATCACTGTAATTATGAAGGTGCTTTTTGAATTTCCGGTGACAATATCCTTGTCTTTGAGTTACTGCCTCAGAACAGCAACCATTCAGTATCAGCTGAGAAACGATTTCACTGTGCAACTTTCGGCGTATGTTTCGGAAATTACATGTTTTTACAGTGTATTTATCACTTACGCTAACAGCAAGTAATTTCTTCCTCGTAGCTGCCGAACTCCCAACGGAATTTCTCCGCCGTTTTGCCATCCATAAGGTGTGTAAACGCATACAATTAGTTGGCTTTGTTGTCGGAAAGGAATGTTTTCTATGGCAAGAAAAAAGTTCCATAAAGTGACTGTTAGGAATAAAGAGTCCAGCCTAGATTTTTTGCTGAATATCACTGCGGGTATTACTAATTGATTTGTCAGTCTCTCAACTGTCACGAAAGTTGAAAAATTCTGAACAAACCTTTAACTGTGCAAATGTGTTATTCGCCGTACGTGTACCCAAGTAAAAGTTTGGTAGATTCGCAGTGGCTTCATAATCTGGATTTTCTGTACAGTTCATAATTACATACTGAATCACCTTTAATTTTTTACTCACCACCATTTGTCTGTAAGCTATGTACAGTACTGAAACACTCTAAGTCATACAAGCCATCTGCTGACTACTGGACACAGTTATACATATGATGCATTTTGTGTTCTGCGTAAAGGCAGTGTATGTAACCTTGGGTGCATATGAAACTGAATATGTTTGGAAGCTAATCGTTCTCGAGTAGACCCTTGTTTTTATGAAGCCTTTTTCATTACGTACTCTTTTATCCTTCAAGCAGTTTTTGTGTTTATTAAACTTAGTCAAACGACTTGACAACCGGCCAGAATAAATATCTGTTTTTTGCGTCATGGCTTCCATGGTATTATTTGCATCGGCTTTTGCTTGGGGGTCAAGAACCTGAACAAAAACCTGAAACAAAAAACGCATTGCAAATTACCGACGATACCAAAAGCAGAACTGTTTTCATGTGCGTATGTCTAACTTTCTATTACCTTCCTGCTGCAATGCCCTTTAAGTTATTTGTGCAGCCAAAATTTTACATTCCGCCCATTATCTGTGTAACTAAACCGGGAGGACAGTATGAGATATGAAACCCATTCGCACTGTTTCTTGTACAGTCTGCTCTTCCTAACCACGACGGCTAAAATAGACAAAAAATTGAAGAGGATGCCTGTCACTGTCTGGCTCTGATTACTTACAGTAAACTTATAGTAAACCCTGCTACTTGTCCAAAATCTGTCTTGGACCAATTTCGCTATTTTGGAAAAAGCCTTAACAAGTAGCTGCCGAACACTGTTACAAAATCATACCATACCTAGACCACTATAGTGTAAGATGAAATCACCACCAGGTTAGTAAGTCTGCAGAAATGTTTCTTCTGATAAAACAGAGCTGTTTTATAAACCAAATTGTGTATAACAGTTCTCTGTGTAGGTTTCACCTGGGCGAACTAGCTACCACTATTCTGACTAAAGCCAAAAATAAAAAATGACTATCAGATTTCATTCTGTTTTTTTCAGGGTGACATATAATGTCACTGCATAATATTAACAAACTGTCTGGAAACTTCCTATGGTCACTTTGAAAAAACACGATATGGGCAAATGTGGTTCTTTTGAAATATCTTCTTCTGGTTTTAGGAATATAGGTTGGATTACATCAAGCCGTAGTATGAACCGGGGTCAGTCAAGCTCGGAAAATCATTGGGGCCGGAAATCACTTGGTGGAGCATCTCAGCCTGGGGTGTGGTTTTCTGAGTACCAGTGCCTGTGCAAACTGTTTCGAATACACATAGGGGACCGGTACTACTGTGTTACCAGCGGATTGCGTCCTCAATCTGATTCCCCCCAAAAGTCTTCAGAAAACTTCATATGTAGGCTTGGAAATTGTTACACAGCCGATGTGATATGCTGTGTCGTGCAGGTGAGCTTAAATCGGCCTGGAAAAACATGCGAGTTTCCTGTAACAAAATACGGTAGAGCATATATAAACACTCATTTGTATAGTTGCTATTTTTCGACTGTTATCTGCTTCCACAGGATCAGTGCTGAGCACACGCAGGGGAGCCGTGGCCAGGAGACCTGACCTTGAGGCGCTGTTTGGTAAGAGCTTGAGTGATAGGAGTGTTTCTTGGTTTGGCCAAAATGAGAGCTTTTTATGGGTTCTTACTCAAAATAAGTCAATGGCAAAACGCACTGCTCCATCTGAAAACGCGTCACAACTTGATCTTGTGGAGCATGGTCGAATAATCCATCGGATATTTGTGACAAAACGGCGTTCTTTTGATTTCTACAAAGGAAAAGTATTTTCTGTATCTTTGGTGAGGAATTTTTCCACCTGGGATAATCTTGCTCTTGCTGGTCAAAACTGATGACGCTAGTCCATAAAGCTAGCTGCTAATGACGATACAATACAAGTACAAACTGACATATTCAGAAGCGTGGGTATCATTCGATCTGTAAGATAGATAACCTCGGACTTGACTAGACCGGTTAGATGTTATCTAGTGACGCAGTCCATTAGAAGCGGCGATTCATCCTAACCATCTTTCCCAAAGAAATGACGTCGACACTACGTATCTCGTGATTCTTTTATTCAATTGCTCTTATTTTACTAAATACAGCTTAAGGTTTCGCCGAAATTACAAAAATATTGTACCTGAAAGGCCAAAAACAACACCTTTTGAACGAGGAACAAACCAATCGATTCAAACTGATTAAACTCTGATCCGAGTTGGTAAAACTGAGGCAGTAAGCATTGTTGCTGTGAATTATAGTGTATTTAAAACTTTTATCTGTGTGTTAACAGACAGGATGTAAGAGGAGCATCCATGAGCTCTTGCAGTGATGTATAACAGTTTAAATGACATTACAAGCCCGATGGGAGTCTTCTAGTCCATCGTCAAAGAGCGTCTTCGTGTGACACAGAGTTCTCTAAATGGAACCGTGTGCAGCGTCTACCAGTGTGCGTTATAGTATAGAAGAAACCTTCTGCCAAAGGGACGTCTAAATCCATCAAGGACACTGAAAGGGAGATGGACATATGGACTTTCAGTGACCACCTTGTATTATTCCTTTAAGACTTACTACCGGTTTGTTAGATCAATCTAGTCTTGACTATTTGTCCCTTAATGTTTTATGGTCCAGTGGGCATACACCAAAAGTGCGTGAATAAATTCACACGAAAACGCAGTTTCTTTTTTTGGGTATTTTGTTTGGTTTGAAGGTAGTCTATTGCTTGTTAGTTTATTTCAAATTAGGAACATTTAGCCACTTGCACTAACCGCCGTTATAAACATTTTAGCTGCTGTTCACGGATTACTGAACTATAACAAACGGAAACTAATCAGCTTGCTCCCAGAAAATGATATTTTTGGTTCACATATCTGGCTGACAATTACCTTAGCAAGTGTCCAAATAATTCTGTCGCTACCAAACGATAACCAATAGTTTGTGGCACGTCTGTCTTTTTAGGGGCTACCTGACCACATCTACATTTGTAAACAGATTTTCGAACAGATAGGTATATAGAAAGATAGATAGAAAGATAGATAGATAGATAGAGAGAGAGAGAGAGAGATAGATAGATAAACATGAAATGAGATGTGATACCCCTACATTATTAATTATTGTCTGTTTATTAGGCTCCTAATTCCATCGTGGCACTGTATTTTTTGGGTTAGTAACGTGCCATAATCCATCTACGATGTTAACATAGGAGAATGTAGT
This sequence comes from Clonorchis sinensis, assembly GCA_003604175.2. Lineage (NCBI taxonomy): Eukaryota > Metazoa > Platyhelminthes > Trematoda > Opisthorchiida > Opisthorchiidae > Clonorchis > Clonorchis sinensis. The sequence goes on along the minus strand of CM030369.1, from coordinate 158,420,960 downwards.
AATATAGGTTCGCTCCGTCTTCTGAGTATTATCCGTGCAAAACTATCATGTTTCTACGGTCGGCAGTGTTAGTCATCACAAATTAAGCCATCAACACATGAACGAAATCCCGCTCAACAACGCATGAGACTCAGTGCGGAACTAGAGCAGATAACCATGGTGTTTACAGGATACAAACAGATGTCCGTAAAACATTGCTTCATCAATCCGTTTTTAGTGGTGGAGCAAAAAAGCCATAGCATCCAGCTGAATAGCAGTGAATTAATATAATACATGACGTTCCACCGCCTTCGTCGCATGCCGTCCACTGCTCTAGTATGTTATTGTGAACCGAACGCACGAGTCGTTAAAGAACCACGACCAGTGATCGGGCTTGGGTGCTTCCGAAGCAATCGGCACCTTTAACTTAGTACGATGGCGCAGCAATCTGTTTGCCGTTTTCACAGTTTTGCCACTAGCTAGCTGTGCATGAACGGTGAGCTTGGATACCTGACTGACTTCATTTGCAACGTCCGGGCAAAGTCCGTCATACAAGGTGGGCGAACCGATCAACAATCACAAAATGTTAAAGAGGAAATCCAACTGAAACCGAGCACAGCCGTGTAATATGCCGTCTTTTCTGGTTAATGCGTCCGCCAAAATGGCCGAAAACTGCATTCGAGCACACCCAGCGGAGACTAGAAGCGCGAATGTTTGTCATAGATGGCACGCACTTAACTCTGCTACCCGATCAGTGGCGTAACCTAAAGTTTCACCTGGAGGTTGCTGGGCTATTATCGTAGCTTGATCTCAAATAATGTGCAAGTTGAACAATTTTCAGTAACGTCATGGAAACAACGCTTCAGTCAGCTGTTTTTATATTGCTTCGGGTTGCTCTAAAATGCTGATAAATGAGATTGACCTTACACGAATCCTCTACGCTTCAGAAGGCTGAACACGAAAGCTCTGACACGGCGAAATTCGGCACAAGAAAAGAAAGGAACCGGGTCTGTTCTGACCGTCCGGTTTTAAAATTTCATCAGTGAGCGACTGTTGGGTTATTTGAGTACCACGTTAATATTTCAATGTTTCATGCTTAGAGTTGTGATCTATGGAGCAATGCAAATACCGTGATAAACAGTTCCTATCGCATTTTTGTCCGGCTTCCTGGATAAGTTTTGCAAACACATTTGATTCTTTCTTTCCAATACCAAAGTGTATATACCATATATTTACAATTCACTTTGCGAAAATCCTCCCAGTATTACGGTATTTTGTTTGCAAGTATTTTATCATCCGAACAATTAAAATTACTTTCGTCAAACCCGAAGGAATACGGCTATTACGGGGTTTAGAATACTGCATAACGATTGTAAAATAACGTTTTCTTTCGTGCTCAACATTACTAGACGTTGGTACACGCTTCAAGAATGCTGCTTTGGCGTTCACCTAACCAATTAATTTGAAGAAAGTCGGTTTTATTTCCGGTGGTTTTTCAAACGGACCAAATAACCAGAGGAAATATTTCGTTACGGAACTTTCTATGTTATAGCTTTGGATATTTTGCTCTGCAACGGGTGAATCACACAAGCTTGTCTCACTGTCAAGAGTTAACTAAACGGTAAACACACCTGTCAAGGCTCAACACTCACCGACAGTTGCATGAAAACAAAAAGCGCTGTTCTGTAAAAGTGATGCGCTCTGTCCGTCTTCAATCCTAACTTTCTCCTGTTCATAATGTGAGGGACATTATACACAAAGGATTGTTCATCGAGTCGTCCTTTTCCTTTCAAATAACAAACATGAAGCATTTAACTGTCTTAACTTTAAGTCACCATAGGGAGTTGATAATTAATTTAAAGAGTACAACTATACCAAACTGGTGTGGAAGGTATTACAGTTTGAAAACAAAAAAAGTGACGAAACTCGATCAAGCGGCTATGGTGTTCCATAACTGAAGAATTTTCTCTTGAATTTTTTCAGTGGCAACACTTTCTCAGAAACACTTATTAATTAAACGCCTCTTTAGTTCACGTCATTCGACTCCGTTACCGTCGACTTAAAAAGACACGCTTCCCAAGCTCAACATTGTTATATCCATTCTTTTCACCCCAACCTGTGTATATTTAAATGCAGCACTTACGCAGAGTTTAGCAGAGATGTAACTTGGTTCACTTCTTGGAGATAATCAGCTTGGACTACAATTCAGTCTGAGAGCCTTGTCGAGCATAAAACTGACCAGATCCCAAAGCCAAATCAGTCCCCTTCTACTGTCAATATCGGAGCCACCAAATAAGATAAAAATGACTGGTCAACGGACGGCATTTGGACGCACTAAAAGTAAAAAATAGCCACAGGAAACTTCTTATTAGAATACAGTTTAAATTTTCCGGGGTTGTATTCCTTAGAGGAACAGATTACCCATCAAGACCAGTGAAACAAATATTCCTCGCAAAAGACAGGAACATTGGACTGGAGCACCAAATTCATGAAATCGACAAATACACGCATTTGCAAATCACTTTGGCTTTCACGCGAGTCTCAAGTGAATCTCTCGTTTATGATGTTCTCCAACTGAATGTGCTGCACAAATTCCGCCTCATGTTTCACTTGGTACGATATTCGAGAAATCTGCGTGTATTTTCATAAGGAAAACTGCTCACAAGTTTGTTGAAAACTTTTCCACAGCCCACGAACGGTTTCGTCCTTCTTGGGCCCCAACAGTTAGTCGCAGTCCCCGAGTTTCCGTCAAAATTCGTGGGCGAAACCGGCAAAACCTTGTGAGTAGTTTCCTTTGGGAGTACTGAATTGTGTGTTAGTTTTTTCAGCATGGAATAACTTGCTACTTAAAATGAACTCAACACTGTGCAGCTGAACTTGGCTGATGCTTGCCTATTGGGACGAACGGATAAAGGATTAGAACAGATCCGTCAACAAGAATCAATGGCCATCAATACTAGGTGTCTGCTGAAACTTGGTTTTTTTTATTTCTCTCATTCCAATTTTTCACGATCTTAAAAACGTTGGCATTTTCAACTCCAACCGAAAAAAACGCTGGTAGTTAATGGAGATAAAAGAGCAAACAGCAAAAAACTAGGCCGTCAGGGGTTGTCCAGCTTTATTTGTTAAATGTACCAGCAAGTTTCTACCACCTGATTGCCCAACAACCTTCTTTGCTTGGGGAGCTTATTTTTTATAGGTTCTGATTTTGCAAATGGTCTACCATTTTGCATGATCGTGTTGGGACAGCTCACCTTAGTGATTCCATTGTAAATGCACGGGGTGAAGTATCATCGACGAACTGGACACATGGAATCCTATTGACTGTGTTAAGTGAACCATGTAGAAAATCAAGGATTGTTCGACTTTTGTGACGCTGGCGAGGTATCACAATCAGAACAACTTAACTTTGATTTGTATTCTTTGGCTATAAATAGGAAATATTAGAGAATATTTTGTTTTAGGAATTAAATGACGCATTCTACAGGGTTTGATCACTGCTTCTATTCATACTGAGCGAAAAGTTTGAGCGAATCTAGCATAAGATTGTGGGGCAAAAATCTGCCCGTATCTTGTAGCATTACCTTGTAATTTGGAATATTCTTCTAATCTCGGAAGTCATAACTCAGTTCTGATAGCGGATTGCAGCACACGTTCAAACCCATCCGACGAGCCCGTTCTTTGCGCAAATTAAACACCAACAAAACCAAATTTGCTGTAAGAATTTCTTTCTAAATTTCGTAGTTTGACATTTCCTTACAGATGCTTCTTCAAATACAGTTCCAGAATTGAAGAAAACCCCTATATCTAATGCCACATTTTTAGCATTTTTAGCGAACAAACCAATTAATGAAGAAGCGAATACAGCAGATCCTTTTGTCTGATACACAATCAGACAGGTGTCCACATTCGTGAAGATGCGGCATTTGATCAAAAGATAGTTCAAGAGTAGTGCAAGCGAAAGGATCTGAGGTCTGTTTTGTAGTATAAATTTACATTCGAGTTTGGATAGGAAAAAAACATGCTCAGGCCTCACTTTCATTGGATAATCAGTTGAAACAATCACTTGTGGCTTCAGTTTATTAGAAACTGTTGAATCCGGTGCAAACCGCAGAACACAAGGGATGGCACAGTTTAGCGAATGAGACCTGTTCCCTGTTGGTCATTCTCGTCATCACTGCAAGCACGATATCACTGTTCAACACTGATGCCTCGCTGCCGTACAACCATGATTTATCTGAAAGCCTCATTGTGAAGAAACGATTTAAGGTGGACAAAGAAGGGATTTAGTGCTAGCTTACTACTATCAACCTGCACAACCTGCAACCCTAGACTCTTATTCAGGCAGCCGGAACAGAAACTGAAAACAAGAATGCCACTGACATCAATTAACAGCCATATCTTGCAGCGTCTCGAACCAGGCGCAGTGGGGATCACGCGGCCCTCATCCTGGAAGGCGAGTGGCACCGACCGCACCCAAACGTTTCCTGACCTATTTCATACTCCTCTGCCAGGTCACTGGTCAGCCACCTCTCTTCCTCGTTGAATTTGAGTTGGGCATGGAAAACAACACTCTGTTTGGCAAACGACGGTTGGGCATATGCATACATGTTGCATGCAACGCAGTTTTTGGTGCTGGACACATTCCTCAATTGAAGTTCCGTCGCACAACCGAACATTCACTTTCTAATTGCTTCGTCACGGATTCTCTGACACGAACCCACACGAGATATGTTTTTGAGACAACGATCATTGAGCGCCTGAAGACGTCTAGTTTCCTCTGCTCAAACTGGCCGTCTGACAGCCATACAACAAAACGGCCCACTCTGTAGCCTGATGCATACATTCCTTTAGGTTCAGGGATATACCTCTTTGACGCCATAAGTGTCTCAAATTAACAAACGCAACCCAGGCCTTGGAGATTCGTCCACTGAACTCATCTGTCACACTAAAGTTGGGAATAAAACAACTCCCAAGATACGTAAACACTTCGAAACTTCGAGTGCCTATCTTTCGATCGTAAGCGCCCTTTTCAGTGACTGCAGGTCCCGAAGCATGATCTTGTACTTTGTGGGTGAAAAATGTATACCAAAGGACGGGATGAGTTTGTTCAGTTCATCCAAGAATACCTGCGCTTTCTCCTCCTTTCGAAGACAAGAACAATGTCGTCTGCATATTCCAGATTGACAACTTCTTAATCACAAGCTTTTTGAACACTGTAGTTTTGGAGACATTCCAGTGTTCGTCTCTCATCTATGAGAAAATCAGATAGGAATGGAGGCAGTGAGCATCCCTGACGAATGCCGTTCTGTGTACGGAAGCTTTTGGAGAGCTCTCTCCGTATACACTCACACGTCCGAAGTGTGAAAACACAAAGAACTTAGTGCGCTCACAAACTTTCAGAGAAATTCCTTGATGTGCCAGCGTGTCAAGAACAAAAGACTGGTCAACCGAGTCGAATGCGCATTGGAAATCCAAAATTACTAAAATTGTGTCGTTTGTACGTATGTTGTTTTTCTAGCATCTGACCTAATGTGAAGATTTAGGCAACGCAACCCCTACCAGGCCAGAATCCTGCTTGTTGCACCCGATTCAGTGTTTCACGAGCCACCATAAAGTGACGAAGCACAAGTGATACCGACAATCTCCTTACGACCGGGTCAAATTGATGGTTACCATATTCAATACGAGCGCATTTTTTTAAATGAGCACTATCACGGACTGTCCTTGGTTGCCTGGAGCATGCTCCTTTTACAAAATGCAGGCAGATAGATCAGACAAGCGTTGATTGAGGATTCCGTCATTGTCTATGAACAATGCGGCCGGAGGGTCATCTGGACCCGAAGCTCGGTAGGGCCGTATGGGATTCCACGTTCACCGTTCAAAGTTCTACGTTAGCTGTGGGCTCCATCTGAATGGTACCAGTTTGCCACGACAAATGTCCTTCGAAGTATTCGGCCCGCCGATCGGGGCGTTCTTTTTTACTCGAGATGGCTTTTCCATTTTGACTCTTGATGGTTTCACTCACAGGTGGTTTCTGGGGACCGGTCGCACAAATCTTCGGGCAGTACCGGCTTTCTGTATTACGGTTCCCGATACGGAACTTTGAGTGACGCGTAGGTTCGACAATCCCGAATATCAAAAGGAAGAATTGGGTTCGTAATTCTACGTCGCTCAAAGTTCCGTAACCGTAACAACTCAATGTTCATTCGTTCGTAGCGTCAACAGGCTCACAGGTCTGTCGCTGACCGGCACAGTGCAGTGTCAACGTCCGCACACAAACAACGGCGAGCGGAATGATGTTTCAGTAGCGTGGGTTGCGGTCGTCCCTTCCGACGAGTCTCGTGATTCTCATTGGTTGCGATCACACGGAACTCATGAGAAAACAAGTCAAGGCAGGCTCAGCAAACGGGACATGAACGCGCATACGCACACAGACACACATGCCAATACACAGGTGTCGGACGAGACGGCCTCTGCGGCAAGGTGGTGACGGGTACGAATAAGCAAAACAACTGGAGATCAAAAGTACATAGGCGGAGCAAGCAAATGAATAGGAATTATCATGAGGCTAAGTTGAATTCAACACTGGCCCTCTTCCATTTCCTTGGCTTTCTGTGTCCACCAGACTCCACGGTCGGCACGTGCGCTCATTTTGCCTTGTCTAATAATTCGTCGTGTCAAGTTACGTTCGGGACTAGCTGGGATACTTCTCCGAGGTTTAAACAGTGCCTCTGTTCGGCATGGTATGCAGTGCTTGAGTGGGGATGGTAACTCCATGCCACTGGCAGCTCCCATCACTGTGCAAGGAGATGACAATCTCGTCCCAGTATGAATTCACATCTGATGGTGGAGCATTTTAAAGAGATTCTAGAAGACATTCTGGTAAGTTCTTCTAACATCGGGATCTGCCAGTCTCTCATTTGCCAAGCGATTTGTCCGCACATTACGCGGCTCTGAAAAAATGAAGGGAGAAGCAACTCCGTACGAAGGCGTGGTCCTCATTTACAACTTGGTTCCAAAGCGACCGGCAATCAGTTATGGATCCGCACCATCGGTAACTGATGGCAATGTGATCGACTTGAGTTCGTGAATGGCACACTTTTGGAGAACCTCATATAACCAGAGGACTTCGGCTATTTCGGAAGTTAGCACTGCATAAAAACAGTGTGCGGTTGGCACACAGCTGAAGCAATTGTTAAAACTTTTTCGTACATACCGAGTCCGATCCGTGTCGACCTCCAAACTTTATCTCAGATACACTAAGCCTACACAATGGTGCATTCAGATCTCAGGTGACCACTACAAAACCTGAGCTTTCAGCATGCCGGAACCCAGGGCCTGGTAACACTTATCTTTGATTATGTCAGAGCTGCAGTCAGTTGAGGCGTAAGCAGACCCGAAAAACAGACATCGATCAACTTTGCCCTTGTGAGACTCGTTCACAGATGTTGGCAGATGAACCGCGCAGAGGCGACTATCAACGCGTATCCAGTCAAGCAAGGATCCATCAGCCTGGTGACTTGGGATGGTACCAACCCTTGCACATCCTGCCGCAGCAGCCTTTGGATCACCAGACGTGCGAGGAGAGTGTGAGGAAGCGAGTAGAGAATGCTGGGGACGGAGAAAAACAGACATCGATCAACTTTGCCCTTGTGAGACTCGTTCACAGATGTTGGCAGATGAACCGCGCAGAGGCGACTATCAACGCGTATCCAGTCAAGCAAGGATCCATCAGCCTGGTGACTTGGGATGGTACCAACCCTTGCACATCCTGCCGCAGCAGCCTTTGGATCACCAGACGTGCGAGGAGAGTGTGAGGAAGCGAGTAGAGAATGCTGGGGACGGATAGCTCAACCACTGTGCTTGCATCTTGAAATCTTGTTTTTGCTACGCAGCACACATCAATGCCAAGCGAATCCAGTATGAGAGCAAGAGTAGCTTGTTGTCCTGCTTGCTTCAGAGTGGTGAAATTGAGGGCGGCCAGATAGACTGGGCGTCGAGGCTTGAATATTGGTTTCGAGATGCCTGAGTATTTTAGCGCTGGATGACGCGCAGATGTTACTTGCAAATCCGATGCAGGACGAACTGAGTCATCAGTTCTAATTGCTGGGTCTATAGTGAGAGAGTTATTAATAGGGTGGGGAGAGGACGAGGAAGATATGTGTGAAAGAAGAAGAGGGATGGCGTCGGCAGCCGCCTATTTCCGCTTTCCCGCCCTGGTGTGTGCAGGAAGTAAAGTGACGCGGTTGATGGCAACACGTGACAGCCGATGTGGCATGAGTTTATTGCTAGACGTAGGTATCATGACAGTACGTCGGATAGGATACTGCCAGGGCGCTCACACCCATGCAGGAGGACGATTAGGGTCATCAATCACCATCAAAAGCCTGATATCAAGGCAGCGGTGTTTGGCGGAAAATACAAAGCCATTGCCGCTTTTACGAAACAAGTCTTCATACATGTTCCAACCATCATCCTGGAGGAGCAGGAGTCTGTGTTCGTCAGACCTCTAACCACTGAAAAACCTGGCATGAGGGACTCTGTGAGTATCGCGCAGACAGCCCCACTATAGCTTAATGAGGCGCCGAGGTACACAAGTTGTCACAACACAATAATTTTCAGTTTCTTCGGGTTGGATGTTTTTTGTTACTGACCAGCAACCTAATAAACACAGAATTGTTCCAACACAAATGGATTGATTCAAAAACCCCAGTAGCTCTAAACATTTATGAAGCATCTAGACCAGGGAGAATGTTGTTGATACACAACAAACACTGCAAGCTACCTGAACATCACAATGTACCACCACTTTACATAGGTTTTTTTATTTTCGGCCTTTGAAGAAAGCGTTCATAAGCGACAAAAAATTCTTGCCGTTCTGTTTAATTGATCTCTTCGAAAAAAGACAACCATGATCCAGAGTCTATGCTTTCTCAAGAAATCTAAAATCGGATCTGAATTTTGCATAAGCGGCAAAAACTACCTTTGTGGAACCCAAATTCTCAGGGCGATCGTTTTAATAAAAGGCGAAGTCCACATCCAAACTAGCTTTTACACTGCAAGTTATTTCGCAGACCACATTGTGCTTTCTGGTCAAATAGTAGTAATCTTAAGGACAGGGCGGAATATCTTGCTTGTGCAGATCTTGGAGGTTTCTTGTGAAAGGGGAAGTCGGAGAATCTAAGTAGGTTAGTTGGTCTTCACCCGTTTGGATTTAGGTTGATCATTTACCAAGCCCCTGACACATTCCACTGTATGGATAGGTTTAATATAGCTTTGGAAATCACTATCAATCAAAAGCAAAAATAAACAGATAATATAATTTTCTGGAAGAAAGTGAGAAGTCTAACGAGTTTAATAATTTAATATTACGAACAAATGCTTAAAACAATCGAACGGATTTGTTGATCTACTGCAAACTCTTGCAAAAGGTAACCCCGAAATTGGCATTCATGTGAACACTTGTAAGAATAAAACATCTGTCAGCGAGTGTTTATATGTTCCGAAACTCACCTCTCCAGAATATGTTGATAGTAATATCTTTCAGCAGTTATCTGTTTTACAGAACGAATGGACACTGTAGAGTAGTGGTTCTCTACTGACCAGATAATTTCTCCCTGGGGATGCATCCCACTTTCAAAGGGATAAATGCAGAACAAAAGAACAAGCTTGTGATAGTTTGAAATCAAAATTCTATCACTAACCGGAGAATGACGCACTTAGCAGAAGAAGTTCGGAAACACCAGATAAGCAGAGTAATGGTGGACAAAAATTATCTCTGCATGAAGCACAAAGAAAATTAAACGTAGTATGCAAGTTTGATTCTCATCTTTTATCATTTAAGTGTAGTGAATCCGCTAAAGCAGGGTTTTGTTCCAGGATGTCACGGGAAGCACAACTGGAAGAAATGTCAGTGGAAACAACTGGCCGTCCTTTATCACCTTTTTGTTGATTTGCTCGTCTGACATGCTTCTTTAGGTATATCGTGTTTGTAAAACCAGACGACAGGCGCCTGCGTTGTAAATGTGAGTGATATTTATCCTGTATCAATTACCAGAGATGGCACTTAACAAGGTGTTCAATTTGTGTCACTGAATTTTGTAATTAACAAATTAAACTGTCAGTGGAGTAATGTATTAGCTCAGCACGTGTTTTGTAACTATTTGAATACAGTCGTAACGGAACAAATCAGGTTGGTCGCTTCAGGTTACATTTTTTCCTGTTCTGTTCGTCTCACTGAACAATACAAACGAGTTCCAAATGACTGTTGACTGGATGATTCCAATTACGATTTACAGGATTCCATTTTCATGCAATCCTAATATGGTCTGTTGGTTACGGCGCGACCATCCATTCTTGCTAAACAAAATGTATATCAGCCCAAATTAGAAGATTGAAAACAAAAGCTACATTGATAATAGCAGTCTAAAACAAGAGGCAAGATCAGAGATAAGGCCCATGAAAGATAGAGTTTTGAGATATCTCTGAATAAAGAAACGACATTTTAGTCCGCAATCCTGAGACAACATTTTGATGTTAATTTGGTAACGCCCAATGGATTTCCTCACTTTCCAGTACAGATCTTTCTAGGTTATTTTAAACCTGCTCCAACAAAAGTCTCTTTGACAGAGGAGAGAACATTGGTAGCTAAGAGATTTCATCTGGGTTTGAAAATTTTGTCGGATATGGTTGATCGCCAATCGTGGTGACAACATTGGTGCGAAGCAACGATCCGCACCGCTAGGTACACAACAACGCGCTAACGCTTTCGCCTGGGCTATTGGTGAAATGTTTGCAGCAAACTTGTCAAGCTTAGAGAACAAATCTTATTGTCAGTGAATTCCTCAAGTGATTTGTAAACCCAAGCCAGCAGATGGCTGTGATTTTATGGGAGCGCTTCATATTTATATACCATTCAGTGAAGAAAGATTCCCTGTGTGAGGCCGAATGCAACATTTAAAAAGACAAACAACGGAGCTTACTGAGCTTAAAACAAATCAAAATGATAAAAAATTCCATTCTTCAACGGCAGTTACGTTTTGTCTTTCATAGATGGTGTTCAATATCACATCCTTTCGATCCACACAATGTCTTGCAAGAAATGACCTTCTTCAAAAGCATGAATCTGAAATTGTGGAGTTTAGCTCGTTTATTTAGGACTCGTAATTAGCACAGATGTACAACAAGAGTGCCAATCTGTGGCCCTAAACAGTTCATGGACCAAATTTTCTCAACATGAATTCATTACTTGCCGAATGTTTTTTGTGCAGTTCAGCACAGGTGCGGCTCAGTTCTTTGTTCGTTCTCCGACGCATTTTGCCAGCTGGTAGCATTAACTGCAGCACCGACTATTTCTCTTGTTCTCGAGGAATTTTTGCTTGGTGCTTTTACAAAATTGGTTAACTTTCTAAATATAAGGCGAGTGAGAAAGGCTTCAAAAATACGCGTTCTTCTTACTGACATTCGCTCGTCGGACAAACTTCGGATGTTAATAATGTCGGAAGTTAAAAAGCGAGAACACTGAATCCACCCGGAGGTTGCGAAAGTTGATAGATAGGGCAGCTTTTGTAACGTCAGTGGACGGAACTTAGTGAGAACTAGAAAGCAGATTGGTCAGATGCACTGACTAAACTTGATATTTGCCCCATGTGACACGGGCAACTGTTTATTCAATTAGAGTAAGACAACCTCAGGCTTTTGATCATCCGAGCAGGAACAGGTTTTGAACTGAAGTGTGGGGTGAGGTTCCAGTTAGTGCGGCGGGCCACGTGGTGAATAATGAAATGACCACTGCGTTTTCTTTCCATTTAAAACGAGAACATAATTCATAGAAGTGAAAGAGTTCCCGGAGAATAATATTGCGAGATAAAATATTCCAATTTATTAGGGAAAAAGCGATGGAAAAAGGACAATCTGCACTATGGTTCGTCTCATACAAAATGATGAACTGCGCTTCTCTTAGGGTTTACTTTATTACAAGATCATCATACAGTCACTGCAATTGAATTTTTGAATTCCACGATGTACACCTTTAGACGAAGGTCTAATCAGTCCGGTTGTAATGCAATTCAGAGTTTTAGTAATACAGTTCCAGGAGCCCCTAATGCCTACCCCCCCTACCTATAGTGTTTTCAGAAGGAATCTCTTGCTAACAAATGTTCTGAACATGTCTCAACCACCGAGAGATGGGGACAGAGCATGTTCAACGACAGTGTACAAAATTATTCAGGCTACCGATCAACCGAACGGTTAAAAGTTCAAACTAATAGCCAGGATGTATTGGGTTCTAGACTCGGGAGGTGTGCATTGCTGACGATTCATAATGAAGTTAAAACAGCTGTACAATGCATTTCGGTCTTCCACCATAGATCTGCTTCACTTACGGGCCTGAGTCTGTCATGATGAGAGTTCATCAACGCTGTTAAACCCAATCGTTTCAGGAGGAACGATCAAGTCAAAATCCTTGTTTTTAGTCTCTTGTATAATGACAGAGAATTGACAAAGCTTAGAAACTTGGCTGTTGTGATAACTTTTGTGAATCGTGAAAGAATGTTTTGGTGCGGCTGTTTTACTTAGTTTCGATAATGTAACCGCATGGATTTGGGCCGAATTGAATAAACGGTAACAAACCTAGTGCGAGATGTAAAGTGTTAATCGAACACTGAGGCTAAAACTGATTTCCATGACCCATTTCAGATCAACAGCATGTTTTTTACTCTAATCTTGAGTCACTGGTAGCAGCTCGGTGCTCAGCGCAATATCGTTGTTATCCTTATGTCGGGTTTTGAACTAAATTAGGAGGAACGCGACAATTTACAACTGATAGTCTGTCCAGTGTTTTCCAACTAAAGTGCGCCAGAAGCAAATGAGTAAATCGATCTGGGGACCATGGACTTTCCTCGTTTACCTCAAAGGAAGATGTTTAGAGAAGCAACCGGAAAACCCTCATTTCAAAAGAGTAATTTTCCAACTACTGTATTTATTCACAACAATACATGCGTACACAATAGCGTTTCTTGCGCATACCAACCCAAAAATATCTCAGTTTTAAAGAGTCAGGAAAAATTGAATTTGACGGCGGGTAATGCAGCAAATAAATAAAAAACTAGGTTTCAAGAGTTCCAAGGAAAATAGCAGACATTATAACGGGTGTGCACTTTTCTCTAGATGATTTTCGGCGGCTTAAATCCTGCCAAGATTATCAATTTTTGTGGTAACACGAAGCTTATAATGTAGATGAAAATGCCACCCAGTCCCATGGTTTCGGATAGGTCTCATAGGTCATTTACTTCTCTCCATTTTGAAGCTGGCGTAGTAAACCACGACAAGCCGGATCTCTTTCTATTTGTGTGACATTATTGGGGATCCCGGAAAAGTATGAAAATGATTTTAGGCCACATTATCCACATGTGCGAAGTTTTCTTAAGATACAAGGAAAACAAGACAAATCACGACGTGAGTGCAGACACATGACGGAAACCTAACGCTGGAAGGACCGCTAGTGCGATGAAATAGACATGAATGTCCTTAATGTATACATTTTGATCAGTCAGGCAAGACGTTAAATATTGACATGTTTTTGACAAACTTCTTTTGCTTCGGATACAGTCATGAACAAAAGAAGGATCGTAGCACGATAAAAAGAAATTGTTTGCATTCTGTTTAAAGACCCATTGTCCCTGAATGACGAATTGCCATTCCCTGGTAGCCGGCATATTGTGTACACGAAATATGACAAATCATACAGATATTATTATATTATTATACTAACGTCGTACAGCAACCATTTTGCCAATTTGCTATTTAGATTCATGCAAGGACAATCAGTTAAAATGCTTTGTTTAAGATGGTGAACTCAAAACATTGAAAAGTTTACCCGTCTCCAGATTGGAAATCCAAACACTTCTGAGTGGACTGCTGGAAAGCTTAGAGCACAAAACACCAAACCCAGTGATAGACAAAGCATTATGTAACACAAGCTAATGAATGAGACTGGATGGAATAAATTAAGGTTCAAATTAGTGAACTAACTGAATGAGAAACATATGCAATTAAATGCGTACAGATTTTTTGTGTTGCTTTCTGATCAGTATCGCTTCAGAGATGGCCAAGATTTTGACGCTGTGCCTGCGTTACATTGTGGTCTAAGCAGGGCTGATATTGGTGCTTGTGCGGCAACATGCCGTGTGAGAAATTAGTAATTTCGTGGTGTTGCAGTCTGTGGAATTAGTTTGGTTTTCCCCATAACCCATGATGACTATTGTGGCTAATGCTTACGAAATCTTCGAAAAAATCCCGTCCCCCCGGTAAGAGTGTGCCTTCAATAACTGGGCATGAACAAATGGATGAACGCAGGATGAAGCATAACTTACTTGTTAATGGAGACAATACAGGGCTGCGCTGCCAGATAAACTTTATTTCTGTTTATCGCAGTTCGAAATATGGCAGTCTCGTGATGATGGACGCTGATAATTTCGGAAGCTAATAATACTCAAAATGGACCGATCAGTTAAGTTACTATATGTCCAACAATTCGTTCGAATAACCACTGAGAAAGACTGGCTTAACTTGCATTTGAGTTACGTTTGTTTTAAAAAATTTCATGCTTTTTGACGCCTTTTTTTAAATGGAATTCACGATAGCGTTAAACGGAATGGGAATGATAACCATTTAGTTTTTTTTATTTATTAAGCTGAAAGAAAGGTCTTTGTTACTGTCGTTGAGATAGATTTACCATGAAATATGTTCGAGTCACTGGACTGTATATTGCGCGAGGCATTTTCTACATAAATATTCTACTCAATCAACTTTCTTTGGCCTTCTGTTCGTTCACTTTAACCCTACTCTTAGCTGGGTGTATGAAACAACCACAACAACCAACGCTTCAAATCCTAAGGTCAGAGATGCAGAGTTAGCTGCTCAGTGTTCATAACCTTGGAGGACGCTGTTGGCGACTCGAGCTCGATTCCTGCAGGATGCATCTAGACTGGCCTGTCTTCCATGGCACGTCCAGATTAATTCGAATATGAGCAGACCAGAAATATGCCCTCCAACTATATTTTGAGTCGTTGGTGAAAGTGATGTTTTTCACCAATTTTCTGTCCGTTTGGATTGTGTATTATTATTTGGCAATCGATGGACAAATCGATGTTAAAAATGACTCCAAAAACCTCTACTGAATTGACATGCAATAAGGACATAATTCGTTGCAACTTTTTCCAATTATTGGGCCGTGACTAGAGCCAAAGGATCTAACTCACATATTAAACGCATGCAACTGCCTGTCCATGGACATTTGATACATCGCGATGAAGGGCAGTTGCACACGAATTCACGATAAGCTAAACGTGATGAATAAAATGTAATTCGGGTCTCACCTTGCCAGGGAAACAAACGGTAAATAGGCACACAAAAACTATCTAGGCCTTGTAATATAAGTTTTATTGTAAAACGATCTGGAATGAAATCATTCGTTTCGCTGCAAAAACATGTCGGGGCAAGGAGAGTTTTTTCATATATTGAAAAAAGCAGTGATGTTGTCTTCACCATAGAAGGATGAATTAGAAAGAACCGGCCTTAGTGAGCTTACATGTCCATCATGTACTAAGGTGGAAATACTGCTAAATTTTGAAATCCTCTTGTGGGCGCTGTGCCCAGTAAAATATATGTGTCACACTCTGGCTAGCCTGCCTAGGCCATAGACCCGCAGGAAATTTGATGTCACCTTTGGGTTTCTGATTCCCTTTAGGACAAAATTACTTCCTGCTCTGTTTTAGTTAGCTGAGATCTCAGGCTAGAGTACATTAAACTAACACGAGTTCGCAGTCTGGAGCACTCATCAAAACCGTAGCTGAACACGAAGCAAACGGAGTTACACCTTACGGCCACCGAACCTTCGGACCCCCCAAATCATCCGTCTACTGAATAGAAAGAATAGTAGTATATAAAAGTGGACAACGGTTGTCATCATACTTTGGCCAGGCGCTCGCAAGCAAACATGTTAAACGGAATCGCTTCCAGGGAACATTTGGGATTTTGGAGAAGGTGTAGCACTATCGATTTACTTTTGCTCTATAAAGAGAACACGACGAAAACGTCACAACACATCTTTAGTGGCTCTGTACTACAACTGGATTCGGTGCTTGGGGGAACTTTATGGCATATAGCACCTCCCTCGATTCAAAACCTCCCTTAAGTTTAAGGACGCTGCATAACTCGAAAGTCTTTTTACCGCATTTTACCGATAACCGCATCGTATTCATATACGCTGAAGCACACGAGCGATAACATAGGTGCCTTTAGTTTCCCGTCTTCGCCCAAACAAAAATATTTCTGAAGTGCTTGCCTCTTACCATCCTGTTCCTATCGTTTTTGGACGACCTTTTCTGGTCCGTGCTCATGCTTGGCATCTTTTAAAGTTGACAAGATTGAAACAATAAACGCTAGTTTATTCTCCATATATGTGCTGGAGTATCTAGTTTATTAGGACGACGAGTGCTAGCCCTATGAAATCAAATGTTAGTAGAGATGATTTAGGTTGTTAAAACAAATTGATTAATATGTGGGCAAAGAAGTGCGGTATGCAAATGATGGAAATTTTCGGAATTGTGATTACAAGCCTGGAGGCTCAAAGATGTGGGTTATCTGTTTTCAGGTCTAGCTGAAGAACAGAGCGAGTAAACACACCGATGCACCTCATTGAATATGGTCTTCTCGACACTTTACAATATAGTGAATTTTAATGGGTGAGGAGAGTTGGTAAAGAACCGAAAATTTGGATTTCTTTGGGGTGAGCGTTCATATCACTCTTCACTGTTATTTTGTAGCGTGGGGGAGTCGACGTAGTACGTTTGAGTACGAGTACGAGTACGAGTACATAGGGTTAACTGAGACAGCGGCGCGTGTTGACATAGCAAGCACGACGTACAGATAGGAAAGCAGAACGACCACGGTGCAGACACACGTATATTCGACGCCGAAACCGGCGCAACAGCACAAGTCACGTGAGGTACAGAAAAACAGGCCAAGGTCACTCAGGGGGGTGTACAAGCAGGCTACTCCTTCCTGTCCGGCGGTCGTGGTGACTCGTGCGGATACCTGTAATTGGGAGAGAGGGGGAGAGAGGTGCACCCGTAAGGTCATATGTTAAACATGTGTAAGCGGGAAAAGTTAGGTTTCAATTGTGTTATGGTTTCTCTCTGATCAATGTTATCACTAGCACACTCATGACTACTAGTTCTCATTTCTCTGGGTACAGTAATCGATCGATATGACTACCAATAATTGATGCTTGCTCGTAGGGTTGTTTAATCGAACGTGCGGACATCGTTCAGTAGCATCTTTTACAAACAAATGGACTGTGTTTCATTGAGAACCAGCAGTTTTAGAGATATTCCTGTGTCATCCTGAACAAAAGCAGGCTGAACAAATCCAGCAAATTGGTGGATCCATGTAACACAGAAACATATTTTTGTTATATTTGTAAGCCAGATACAGGGTTTTCACTTCGTACTTACAAACAACCATAAACACCTACAGTTTACCGTCGGTATTAAAAAAAAGATGAAATTATTGCTTCCCTTCGTGTATG
Source organism: Clonorchis sinensis (assembly GCA_003604175.2). Taxonomy (NCBI): domain Eukaryota; kingdom Metazoa; phylum Platyhelminthes; class Trematoda; order Opisthorchiida; family Opisthorchiidae; genus Clonorchis; species Clonorchis sinensis. Next base: position 158,403,388 of record CM030369.1, on the reverse strand, counting down.
TATGATCAGATGGCAGACTAGCTGCATTGCCCCTCATTCTTCAGACAAGCACACTGGCAAGTAGAAACGTCTCCGCAATTGGACTGCTGCGAAATGCACTTTATTGTACTTCATTCTCGCTTGAAGGGCTCCGCTGTTTTCATGGCACGATCATCCTTTTTAGGGGCCGGACTACTGGGCTCGACCTACAAGCGTATTAGAGCCCATCAGCTGTGCATCCAATCGGGTGTACAAGTGTATGACCTCCTTTCATGTGATACGCAAGGGAGAATGTTAAAATTAGTCCACTAGCGTAAATTAGAAACACCTGAATTTTAACATCTGGAATTTTCATATATGTTCGCATTCAAAAACTGTGAGTGGCATGCCTGAACACTCAAATCCAAAAATAATAACCGTCCTGACATCCTAGACCTGTTGACACGACTCTCGGGATTTTTTGGTCGGGTACCATGGTAAACAACTAAAATTCAGCGATTTCAGAAGGGCTTTGTAAACAATCGGCAAAATTTTTATTTGGGCAGCGTTTCGCTTTTGACACAAAAGCTTCATCAGGCCAAGTGAACAGGTCACCAAGTTGGCCAGGTTTTAAGGCAGACGGGAAACCAATCAGTAAAACCTCTTTATATTAGCGCACTAGATGGCTTTGAGTTCCAGTTACCGGCTCTTTTCCTTTAGTGTGGTTGTCAAAATCTTGCGTTGATGGATTGGGGGGTTTCAAATTAATTCTGATCGGGTTTGGTTCCTGTATCTTTCACTTCAATGTGCTTCAATTGATGATTCACCGCGGTTGCTGCTGGTAGATTTCGTTGAACTTTGTGGGCTTGTGAGTGCTGCGAAAATTTAGTTGGGGGGTGGGGTCAAATGGAATTCAGATGCTGACTACTCTTTCTTATGACCACACACCAACTGATTTAAAATTCAGCGAGTTTTGTTTAATTAATTGTGACATTCGTAAGCTTTGAAAGAATACTAGGAGACTCTCTAAAGCATCCAGTTATGCCTAAGCTCCCGTTTTAAAATTTAACCATTATACTTTTATTGGTATCATTTCAAATACTTCAAATCCTAATCCCATAGCAACACTTGATTTGATATGAGTAAAAAATAACCCGACTATCCCCCCATAATTTAGATTCACAGAATCCTGTCACTACCTAATCCATTTCTCTCGCTGGGACGACCAACAAACTTGACTGGGATTGATTTGCTATCTCGCTATCTCCGCGGATTCGTTACTCAATTTTTACTCGCCTTAGTTGCTTCGATGATGGAGTATAAGTTATCCATGTCAGGAAATGGAAAAATTTATAACGTCGATATTAGTTCACGGAGCCTGGTACAATAAAAGTAATTACTTTGCCAAAACAGCCATTTTGTCTTTTTGTATGTGCTTTGAACACGTTGGTTAAACAATGTCTTGTGTGTCGCGGGATTTGAATACAACCACAATATGGAAGTAGTTCCATTCATCTGATAGTACTTATGTGGTTGGGGAAACTCTCAGACAGCCTCAGACAGTCTCAAGTAAAAATCAAGATAACCCTTGCGTATCACATTCATTTGAAGATTACGTTAAACAGGGGATTAGTTTTGAGCAATTGATAACACTAATGATTTCCAAACGTGTTTAGCTCCGAAAATGTTGATTTTCATGTACTAGCGGGATGTTCCGGGACCAAAACTACCTGACAAGCATCTGAAAAGACTAGACAGGCGATGTTAGTTCCCAGATTTTTTCATCATAACTATAGGTGGCATCCTATGGAGGTGACTAACGTTCTATAATTTATCAGTGCGGTTGTCTTTGTATCCCGGTACACAATTACAAGTGGTCCTTTTGCGTTCACTTACCACACATCCAACACATTTCCTGAGAAGGGGAATTTTTTCGCCACCTTCGAAATAAACCACGTTTGTTCTAACGCGCGCGATTTTTTATTAACACGGTTAACAGGCGATGTGTAACAGACAGTTTACCTCAAAATTTGATAGGCAACCATTTGAATTCAATAACTTGATCTGTTTAATTATTTTGCCACAGCGTCAATGACATTCGGTTCAAATAGTTGTGAGACTTTTGGACACATTTCAGTAATTCTTTCAGTTCACTTAGTATTCTTAAATGGGCTTTGGAATTGTAAGGCTTGGACTGCTCAAAAACTTTCTACATACGTTGTCTGGACGAACTTGCGGTTGATGTGCATTTGGTAGACGGAGGTAACTCAATTTATCACATCAATGTGCGTGTGAAATTTGCTGAACATTTTTGGTCCACAAACTAACGACATCAGCTAGGATGAATCCACTCGTAAGGTACAAACCACCAGGGAAATCAGCGTTTCCAAAAACGTTTTCCCCACATGAAACGAAAGGAAAAAGACGAATCAGATTGTGTATCAGAGGGAAATCGGAACTCGCTTCGTACTTCCAAGGCCTGGTAAATCCGCCTTTAAACCAATCAGATGTATTTTCAGTTCATTCGGGCTGCTCGATGATTTGAATCTGATTTCACTGAGTGATTGGCTGATCCACTCAATGGCAATATTTGTGACATTGAAAGTGGAATAATATTAGCAAAAAACCATAATTTTTCAACAAAGAAGAGAGATAAGCGTTTCATTTTTTGCTGTTTGATTCCTGAAATTATTTCAAACTGAGTGTCACCCAAATAGAGCTATACGGAGAAACGACCTTTTACTCTTTACTTCCTTTTTACTGTGAGTTTCTTTGAATGTTGTTGTAATTACTAGGTAATCTCGATTACCCACCTGTCTGCATGCAATGAGCCTAGTATTTAGTGGTGTTATCATGTCCGCACTACGTGTAATCTGGGAGAACGGGATTGGCAATAATAAAGGAATATATTTCACATAATGTCCATTTTGCACTTTGCCCTAACTAAAGAAACCAAGAAACAGCGTTTTTAAGCGTTTGCTTTGGCCTGCCTGGCCTAATGGATAAGAGTGCAGTCTATAATTTCCACGATCTAGGTTCACTCCCACAAGCAAGAATCTCCCCGCTCAACGCATGCCGTTTCAGAAATAAAGCTTTACAAAATATCTCCACTCTCTTGTACTTCACTATCGTAGGCTTCTCTGAAAAACGTAACTATTACGGCCGCTACGCAGCCTTAAGTCGGTATCAGCCGACAAGGATATATGGCAGAAACAGTAGGTTGGCCTGCCAGAAAACAAGGATGTCGTAGAAAACCGGAGAATATCCTTGTTTTTGAAAACTACAATGCACTCTCACATCGATGTTTTGTCAACTAACGAAAACCCAGTTGGTCAACAATGTGACGCAGAAACCATTAGATTTTTGACGTCAGTGTCTAGTGAGTCATGTTTTTCGGACAGTCACACAACAGTGTTTTCTGCGTTTGACATGAAAATTTTGTCTTGTGCTTTTGGGACGTTTTATAGAGGATTTTAGTTTTACGGATTGCCAAGTGTACGGAATCCCTTATTCTTGGTTTATATAAGATGGCTTCTTGAAAACAAGGTGGGGAGCATCGTTACACCAACTGCAAAGGATAGTAGTCTACAACAAAGCACACGAATGAAAGTAATAACATATAAGGTTCACTTTATTTTTGTGATGTAGTTCCCATAAACTTCAGAAAGGATCCTTTAGATGAGTTTTGAATAGTGATGTAGATGGCGATGACAATGGATGAGATCTGACGAGAATAACCAATATGTCCTTACTTCGGAATCTGGGTGTTTGTTTGAGACGTGCAGGAAATCTAGCTCATTTGGTAAGTTGACCCAAGGCTAAAGCATCTGCAGTTGCATGGATTGTGCATCTTAAAACAGAAACGAGCACCCGTAGAACAAACACAAGTTCAAGAACGTATCATCCAGTCTGCCGGGAGTCATCTATTTTGGGTCTACCGGCCAGGAGGAAAGTGTTCTTACGTACAGAAACCTTACTGAGTGCTAAAGTACAAGTTCACATTGCGCAGAAAGAGCCACATGATTATACAAAAAGAGTAATGCTGATAATCTTTCAAGCCCATTGTTTGTACGGCTGCCTAAAATAGAGGATAACCAATGAAAGAGTGAAAAGTGTGGCCTGAAAATTAACACATTCATTGCGTAACTTAAACTACGTAGTACGGTCTGGGTAAAATAGACCACAGCAAAGCAGAAAATTTTAATCACGGAAAAATGAAGATCCACAACATGAAACCAGTTAAACAAAGGTAAGGCTTAGAGATGAGGGATTTTATTTTAGCTTCAGCTTTAAAATTAAGATATACAGTGATGTACGGTGCTTTACGGTCTTTTCCGCGTTCTCCCCGATGCGGTTAGCCATTGATACTGCTTAGGCAACACAAATTCAATCTTTATGAGCACCCTTTGGTTGGCACCCTTTATTTCAAAACCAAAAACGTTTTTTATTTTCTCAGTTTGACAGTGGAAGCTAACAACCGACTTCTCAGTCCGATTAGGATGCGTTAATTGGGGCCGTGAGTTCCTTCTGAGGGATGACGAAACTTCATTGTCACAAATTCCGCGCTGCATCGCACATTGGTACCACAATCAGGTTAGAATACTAAATAAAATTTTCTGCTGAGAACTGAATAGATGCCTCCTACAATATATAAAACCTGGTGCTCCAATGACGTGGAAAGCTCTCTTTTTCTGCTCCAAACACACCAACGACAACGATGAAACTTATGCACACCCTCGCCAAATAGTCTCCAAATACGGCGATTTTCACGGCTGATTAATGTTACTTTAATGATTTTGCGCCTCAGTTAGTTGCCATTCTTATTCATCTAAATTTAAGCAATCAGAACACCAGTGAATGCATTCCCTAGAGAATACGATCGTTGTCAATTCTGTCGCAACCGTGTGCCAGTTGATACAATCAGCTTTGCAACCCCATTATCAAAGCCCTGAATAACTTTATTGGGATTTAAACAACTGGCATAGAATTGATTAGAAAGGCATTGTGATTGGCGGCATCCAGCTGGATAGAAAGAAGTACCTCTCATTGATTTATTGTTAAACTGATGCCTGAGCTAAATGTCGCATACTTCTCAGACATTTTTTGAAACAAGTTCATGTCTTTGGCGCAAGAATACTTGATTTGTTAAAATACCCCAGTGGACTGAAAGCCCGTGATCCGGGGCACCATACAGTTATGAGTGAGTACCTTTTTCGGTGCGGAATTCCATGTTCAATTGCCACCACCTCAGACACTTACCGGATAGTTACTTGAAAATAGAAACCTCACTTAAATTAAGCTACGTGTAGTATCCTAGAATCTACAGCTATTTTTTTACTATAGGGATCAACGGTGTTACATATTTCACGTATCTTTGTGTAAGGTGGAATCCGTGACCTCCAGGTTAGTGCTCATAGTCATCATCATCATCATCATCAGCTGTTAAAACCACGTACTTGCCGTAGTGGTTCTAGTTGCCACTGCTACCGAAACTTTCTGGCGGTGGGACACGAAGCTGCGCAGTAAAGGTGATACCTGATATAATTGATGCTCTTGCCAGTGAACGTTTCATTGGAGAGAATGAGAGAGGAGATGTGCACTGAAGGCCACAGCGTGGATGCGCGGGCGAAACTGAGGGAGCGACTTGGTCATGTCTGACAGTGTCTCGAATCACTGATGTGTGCCATCTTGTGGTCCTCATCCATGGAGACGGTAATGATCAGCGGAGATCAGTTTCCTGGTGACGGTCTTCATACTTCGCAGCCACATCATTGTTTGACCTCCCATGACTCGTTTGTACCCTTCGCGTGGTTGTGCAAAAACAACCGTTAGGAGAAGTCGCTTGACGAGCATACGGAGCATACGAGCATACGAGCCAGCACAACCTATGCAGTGTGTTCAGGTCATCCATCGTGGGCGAGCTGTTTCTCTCAAAACAATCGGACGTACTTCAGAATTCCTCTTCTGGTGTTCCGATCAGACTCGGGTAATGCTCCAAAGCGATCGACGGTCAAACACTGAAAGTCTTTTGACGTCCTTTGAGCGCAGCCGCCAGGATTCTGACTCATATAATCTTCAAAGGGTATGGTTAAGGAGCATCTTCAATGCTACAGCTACCAGGATGATGCCAAGGTTGTTTTCACATAGCGCCTGCATACTGCTCTTGAAGAAAGAAATGGATGTCGATATGACTTATTCTAGAATTAGGTTCTATCCGCTCCAATGAGCTTTGTTAGATGGGTCACTGGGGTTTCTCACTGGGGATTCTTCCTTAAAGACGGCTGGATACATACCGTCTGGCTCTAGTGTGCCCTTAGATCTCAGTACAGATATTTCATATTTCAGTCATTCTTCCGACGGGTTTACATCCATTTGCCCGTATACATCATCTCGAGAGGCTGTGTTACAGGAAGCCAAACAAAGTGCTTTTAAAGTGTTCGACCCATATTTGCAGTCAACGATTGTGCAAGTGAATTTATGAGCCGTCATTTTCAGTTGTCCTTTCACTGTTGCTTTTCCTAGCCAATCGATCGCATCACTTGATATAGGGCACTTTTATTTTTGGTAGCAAAAGCCTTCTGCAGCTACCGAGCTTTCAGTGTCCACCAGAGATCTCAGTCTTTTCTTGGGCTCTTCACTGTTTACAGTTTGATGGGATTGCGTGCGCCGTTGCACTCATTGCCTGCTTGTGTGGATTTCCTGACATCATTCAGGACTAGTGATCTCGACGATATCCAGTGGTAAACTGGTAGTATCGGAGAAGTTGTACATACAGCACTAAATGCCGCTAGCACAGCTCCTTTCACATTTTGCCACGCTTGATCCACGTACTTACTACCAGCACAGTATTGATTTACTGTAAAGAGTTGTTGAGCTAGCTCAGATCGATACTGCTGAGGTATGGTAGTTCTTCGAAGATGCTTGATTGGCATGCTTCTCACCAACCTAATAGGGCCTGATGGGAAACGAAATGTCAGGCATGCACGATCAGGCGGCTGGATCGGAATCAAATCATGTGCTCCAGAAGTGACGGCCATCTTGGAATGTGGCTCTTTATTGGTGGCTGTTGGCCACGTTATACGGTTGATTTGCAGTTCTTGGCAGCCAGATTAAACGATACGAACGTCTATGCTGAATGTTCATGTCCGCCAGGAACAGTTAATGGTCAAGATACAACTGGAGAATTGTCTCTCCTTTGTATATGCGACGAGCATCGACTCCAGATAGACCGCTCAAATGTGATTCCAAGGATCTCATAAAGCTATTTTGGGCCTTCATATCGCCTGAAAGGAGTACACTGTCAGTGCTTCTTGTTCAACGAATGAGCTCGGATAATTCTCGATAGATGACAGATGCCAGCGCTACAAACAGGCACCTTCGACAGTTTCCTGTTTGTCAGTTTGACGTAGATTACCAACGGAAAAGCTCATTTCCGGAAAAACTTTCATGGATTTAGAAAGGTGTTAATTTCTATTGTTAATATGCAGCGGGGTGCATAACGCACATTGTTCAGATAACTGAAAATCAAATGGCCCACAAACGTTTTCTCGTGTGGTGCAAAGGTGTTGGGGAGGGACATCAGCGGAAAAACAAATGTGCAGGCAGTTGACACTTCTCGATTGCTCAGGCAGGGAAAGGTGGTTTGGTTGATGTTCTCCACCTTGAGCATTTAACTAAAAAGTCTGACACACAAAGAATTTTGGGGATGTAGGGTTTTATTCGGGGACCCTGCGTTTAGCCTCCAACTCAAAAGTCTGACCCGCAAAGCAGCGGGCATTATGGCTTTCTTTGGGGACTCGTCCCGTAGCCGAAATACCTTACCACCTTGCTTCCATCAAAGAGAACAGTAGGACTTTGCACCCAGATATCTCCGTAGTACGATTACTCATAGAACGAGTTCTCGCTGCTCTCTCTGCTCCTCTTTGGCTTTCTTGTTCGGGTTGCACCTTGTGGAAGGAAGTTACAGCCAGTGTAGCGCGCGAGATGATTGCAGCACTGAAGAGTCGCCGCGTCAAACGACAGATTTCAATCGGGCTTACCGGGTATTAGATCAATACTGTATCTTCAGACTCCCTTCCTGAGCATCCGGAACACACTAACGAATGTGATAAACAAATACACTTTAGAGTTAATAAGTGAAGCAACGCAAGCGGGATTTTGTAGTCTAATATCATGCTCATGGTTTCACTATTTATGTGCTCGCTAACAAAGCAGCGGGCGCTGGCTACCTAACGACGTACTTCGAACGGTATGGTCTGCCAATCTACACAAAATGAGCATGAATTTTCCCACTCAGTTTAGGTCACTCAATACCCAGGTTTATTATTATACACAATTATCTGTGCATATGTTTTTCAGCTACTCAGGTTTCATTTCATTATTCAGTACAAATTAACTCTGTTTCTAAACCATGCATGAAATGTGGTTGAATCTCTCGTGACAACAAGTTTTGCCGGTCCTTTTGAACTTCACACAACCCGCAATTCGTACACATATGATTTATTTCCTGTAGCCCGCAAACTTCCGGTTATCACGAGAAAAGTCCATTTTGCGAACGCGAGCAACCTTAGAGTAAGCTCTAAGCCTTGTGACCCTTGAGAGTTACATTTGAACAAAATCTAGCGCGCGCACACACACACCACATGTTGCGCAATAATGAAGGATGAACTAAATAAAGTACGTAAGGTCGCTGATTTTCCGGCAGCTGCGAGTCATCTAGTCTGGTTGTGTCCCCACATATATGATGAATTGTACTGTTCATTGAAGTTTACGAGAAAGTAATCCAAACAAAGTTTTGTGTGATCTTTGATTGGAGAGGGTTTTCAGGTTCATTTTACCAAATTCAATCTGTAGCGGTAAAATACAACGAGCGGAAAAACGCTGACAGTGTTTCTCTTTCATAACGCTCTAGAAGGTCTGTCAGTGGGGAAAAATACTCAGAAGTCGAAATAACCACCCAAGTTGTGCAGTGTTCGTTCATCTTACGAAAGGCGCGCTACAAAGCACGCAGCTACCTGAGCAAATATTTAGTGAAAATCTAACCGGGGAAACTTGGTAATTTACTTCTGTTGCGGCCAGAACTAATATCCGACCGAAGCGGACGGAAACCCATGTTGTCAGCTGGTTTTGCTTTGTCGACAAACAACTAGAAAGGTAATTAACAAACGAAACGGTTTATACATGTGACTGTTTTGAGGTAGCAGGGCCACTGAGTTGAGCAATCCACGTGAATAAAAAGTGACATATTGCTCTCTAAATGTAAGGCATGTGACTCCTGTTTAATTCGATTAACGTATACACCAATTAGTATCAGTGTAACATCACTGTATCCTACCAACAGAAGAAAGTCGAAGGAAATTCGGCTGGAGTTCGATAGGTGATCAGCCAGTGGTACCTAGTCGTAGAGAATTATGTTGTATTATGGGCCAGCTTCTCTATGCTGTATCAGAAAATGAGAGCCTATTAAAATTAGGTGACATACATATGCACATTTGTGAGCTCCGGCAAAAATCCATGCAATAACTGAATTTCAATCACTCGAGTAGGCACAGATGCGTTTGATAATATAGGTTGCAAGAAAGATGTGTAAATTTTAGGAAAATTTGAACGTCGACGAGAAGTGCTAGAGTGGACTTAAGGTTTGTCGATTTGCAGACGGAACGTCGAGTACACTGTGAGGTGTTTCCAATTCGATACCACAGAGGTCCAAGTTTGATCTTCTAGGTAGTTTGCACCTTTCAATGTTGGTGTGTAGTTTTGGAAATGTTCAGTTGCTTGCCCTGCGATATCCAAGTTGGTTCAGTTCATACACATTTAACTCTGGTCAAACCAACAAAATACAAAGTATAATCTAAAATATGTCGTATTAATTCAGAGCTCTAATTACTGAGCCAACATTTGTGCTTTGCAGTGCGAGACGGCTTTACGTTGCTAACGTAAGCCTCAATAGATACCCGCAGTTGGGAAATTTAAATAATCCATCGACGTTTGGTATACATTTACCCGTTGGCTAGACCATTTTAAAGGAGAAAATTCTGAATTCATACTCATCTCATTATTGATGTCATCTGCTTCATCTTTTTTTTCGCCCAAGGCTTTAGTAAATAGTTAGGCTGCCATTGATTCTAGTTTAGGAATTGAGTTGCAAGCGTTACGTCACTGGTCCATCAAGATGAACAAGAAATCGACAACCCTCCTACCCCTCACGCAATGACCATAACCCCTCGACCAGCGACCGTGAGATGACAATTCAATTACGACCACAACAACCACACCAGAAATCAATCCGCAATATCCTCCATGAAATTTGGGGGCCTACATATGTCTCTTTTCCTTTGGCTGCCAAGGTTTGTTGAATTCGACAGTTCTGTCGCATCGTCAGTTAATAAGTTTCTCTTTGCGGTGTGTTAGCAGGAAGATGCTGGACACTGGCTGGGATATGCTTGTGAAAAATATTACCAGCTAAGATTGACCTTTGAATAAGCTTGGCTGCCGACACGGATACTGACTTTGGTTGTCCCGTTCAATCGTCTTTTCTTTGATTGATGTCCACGCAACTTATGACCTTATCTACTCTGAGTACTGAGGATCGGTTAACGCCCAAGTAAGCTTTAGGCCTGAACTCTTTGGGGTTCGCAAACATAAGATCAACCCATTTGGTGACGAGAAGCTTGCACGCGTGTCTGGTACTGCAAACGTAACGGAGGACAGCTATGCAAACCATGCTCTTAACTACATTGTCCGTCTTCTTTGCTTCATCCATAGCAGAAGACCGGTTGACACTGATCATGCTTCTCAGCAAAATTTTGCAATTATCTATTACCATTGGGTAAATCTTGAAGTGCACTTTCAACTGCTGATTTATCAAAGATGTACAGATTAGCTGGTCGATCTGATAGGTATGACAAATCTGCTGCCCTGAGTAACGACTGAACGATGAAAAACCCTCAGTGCAAACTGGGTTGCTTTGAAGCACTCTGTGCTGGCGTCTGCTAAGCAAAGTATTCTGGAAATTCGTGATGCTCTGATGACATACGTGCAAGTTTGAGTTGACGGAGTTGACTTGTCATACAGTGTTTTCAAAATGTTTTAAATCTGTGGTAAATATCACTGCTAGTTGATAAACTTGTGCAACTCCCGAGATCTTATCAGCAGCTTGTTTTCCAGCCATCCAAAGCCTTTGAGCACTAAAGTGATCATAAGGCCTCGTTTGAGACCATAGAAAAAACTGAGTTTTCAGGAAACCAATGTAGGAGATTGGGAGAAATAAAGAAGAGATAATGAGAAAAAACGGATTATCCGAGTTGAAAGAATGCGAAGAAAGCCGACTTATTTCAGTAAAGATAGTTTTGACTTGCCCAAACCAAGAAGGTTTATGAGACAACCACGCCGGTATTTAAGAGTTAAGAAAGAAGCGATTGTTTGCAGTAGCTTTCTATAGCTCATCATGACTTGGCAAGTGATAAAAAGCGGGAAAATTTAGGGGAGTACTGAGGGTAGGTCAGGGATGATGAATTGTCTCACAACCAGGATATGAACGGCCGATGTTGACGCCTTTGGCATATTTGCAATAAATGAAGGTAATGGCAGTTGCCTGACATCTATGGAAAACCAGATTGGGGCAAAACGATACATTGTGGAACATCGAAAGTATCTTGAAGTAAGAAACAATTCCCCTTAGGTGGTCCCTATAATGATGTCATCATAATATACACGATGTTAGGGCAACCACATCCTGGGACAGAAATATTTCGAAGGGACGCAGTCCATTCGTGACGGGTGGCCGACAGCTATGACGTTGGCCCATTGTTTTCATTTGTACTCCGGGACGCCAAAGTCATCCGTCTTAGAGGCCAAAGTTTTTTGAGCAACTTAGTCTTTCTTGTTTAGTGATGGTCTAAACAACTGCAAACGCCATCACTGAAGAATATGAACTAGGCATGGTAAACCCGGACACGTTTTCCAAACACCTTTACCAGACAGGGAGATTTCAGTAGAAGTTGAGAGCGCCAGGTTCACAAATCCTCATATGCTGGATGTCCTGCACCGGTATACTCAATACTTTGAGGAGATAAATCAGAATTGGGAGAAGTGCTGCACCAAAGACTCCGATTTTTGTACACTGCACATTCTCAGTTCTTGGCTTTATAGAGACATACAGCGCTCTGTTTGTACGCTAAAGAATTCCATTTTTACATGTCCTTCATGCAAAACAGTGGGATCCGGATATCTGAAAACATTGTATTGGTTAATTGCAATACATGCTACGATATGAGACTCGGTAAGTCAAAACGTTGCCTTCAAGATGCTGATTTTTAATCCTACGGATGATGCATATCAAACAAGGTTACACAGCACATGATGAACCTCCTTCGAGCCTTATGGCAACCGAGAATGATATCAACATACTAAGTTTATCCAGGTTCATTGACGCAAATGGACATTGGAGTGCTCCTGCACTACCCGTTCGAATGACTAATCAAGAGTGAATTAAGAGTATTGGCGAAAATAGGCAACCTTACCCATGTCAAACTTGGGGGTTTCCCGGCCGTATAAAATGGGCTAGTCTACGATTAACACCATTTGTGGGAAAACAGACAGCTGTTAGAATTCGCCTTGGTGATTTACGATTGGTCAAATCAACTTTGGAAGGCAACTTAGACGTGTTAGGCTACCAAAGTATAAATCGGTGTTCCATTGTGTTTTAGAGAATACACTTAGTCCCGAGAGCCTATTTCAGGACAAGGTCTCTCTTGAATTTCTCTGTTGCGTAAATTCTTATTTGCCATCAATGATACGGGAAAGGGTTTCGCCACGACATAGATAAGGTATATTCTACCATATCTGTTACACTCATTTTTATTGCTGTTTTATAACATGGTGCCCCGATATTTAATGGCGCAACTTTGGAGTGGATTGAAATGTGCTGGAATACAGAATTCATAGACTACAGCTGGTATACCGTCTTCTCATGGAAATTTCTGGGTTTGATATTTGTGTTTCATTCTTAAAGGAATTAAGTTGTTTTTTACCTCGGATACTGAGATGATCCGTGGTTAGCAGCCGTTCAATGTATTCCGCTGATTTTTCTGTTTGCACACCATGGGTTTGAAGGGAAACTATATTTCACCCTTACAACTGTTTTTTATGTCGAGCTTTTCCAAAGCCATTTGTGCTGTTAGTTGGAAAGATTCCATGAAGCCATCAAATCATTGTCAAGTTCCAGATTTGATGGTCCACCTGACCAATAAAGGAGAGAGTCTCTTCTAAAGGAAAGTGTAGTTAAAGCAAGCCACTTCCATGAGGCGGACTTTCTCTGCATCTTGAACAGGAAGATCGTTCCCTCAAACTTCCTTCATTTGCAATTTCGTCACGCACAGCCTCAATGGTCCATGGTGGTTTGGTGCATAGAGATTTTTAGGCTTACTAGTACAACTGATTATCCGGCAATTAAAAAACTCTGAGGGTTTTCGCGACGACTGAGCTCCGCAGTGATGACGTGCTTTAATGGGCGTATATTCATCTAGTCCACCGACAACGAAATCGATTTTGATCCCAAATCCTACATACAAGTAATCTGGAATTACTGCATTTCTTGCAGCTGCGCCTTCATGAGACCGGAAAACTTCACTTGACGAAATCAAACATACATGTTTCAGGATGTGATCTCTCTAGGATGTCTGTCTGAGCTTTAGTTCGAGCATCACGTCGGCAGCGCCTTGGGTGTGCTGAAAGATGTCACTATTAACAACCGGCTGAATTGGAGCGACGAAATTTACGAGTCTGCCACCATTCTTACAGCGCTGGTCCAGTCCAAACAGGCTAATTTTATGGCAGGCACTACCGTCACGTGTGTTATCCGGAGAGATTCAGTGACCTGCTACTCTCTGGAGGACCCATTTCGGAATCCTGCTGATTACCACATGTGGTTGTTGATAGAGCTTTCCGTTTGCGCGTGAATCCGAGATAGACATAGGGCACGGGAGGCTGTCATGATCAAGTTCACAAGGTCGCTTTGAAACAAGCCACCGCCAACCTTTGGGTTATGAGGATGTGTACATCAGCCCGGCCAATTAAAGCAACTGCAACGCCATAGGATCCTCTTCAATGGGCGGTAGAGATGATAAAAGCGTACATTCTAGGAACCTGAATTCACAGGTCTTATAACTTGTGCATGCTGATAATTTGACTGGCGTTATCGAGGGTGTTACGAAGGATCCAGCAACTGATGACCGGCTTATTTCCAACCCCGGCCCAGTCGGATGCCCTCATTTGGGCATACCGTGACTTACCCGACTGGCGCTTTCCATTAAGGTGGCTTGTTGTAGCGATATCGTTTACAAATATCGCTTGTCCCAATGCCTTTTGGAAAAAAATTACGCAGCCTAATGAAATGTTTGCCTTCTATACAGAATACATATTTTTCTCAGTACCGAGGCCCTCCAGTAGGGCAGACACTGGCTGCTTTAATCATGCAACACCGCAGTAGTTTGTCTTTAGAGGTTTATGGAACTATTTTCGCATAGTCTTTTAGGCCTGGTCCAACACCGTTATGTGGATCTGGAATTCTGACCTCCCTAAAAGTGTAGACCATTTGTGAAATTTATCCTCTACCGTGAGTGCATTGAATTAGCATCCATTAGCATTATGGTACCTCCCTGCAGTCTTTGATCACCATCAATTGGGGCCAAGTTATTCGTACCTCAGGATTACCCATGAATACTGGTTAGTTTGTTTGCAGATCGAGTGGATTTGATCTGTTCACAGAGCTTGACGATTAGCTTGTAGACGTTTCGCAATCAGTCGTGTGGACAGTCTCAGTGCTCGGTTCGGTGGTGATGTGCATTGATGATACGCACTGAGGGTGTCTTCAATACTGGGAACGAAAAGCCTGCAAGCAAATTGCTAACCTCGGTAACCAGGCCGAAAGCAGCCTGATCTACAACAAATTAACGCACCTGAGCTACCAATATTTCAATATATTGCGTGTGGCTGGTTTAGCTCCAACTTTATGAATGCTACCACTGAAAATATAGGGTTCAGAAATGATCCCTGCAATGCCTCACTGCAGACACCAACGCATTCAGATGGCTCAAAATTCATTCTGTCCACTCAGTCCACGTAAGTTGAAACATTTGGTTTATCATTCACATTGCGCGTCGTTTGTTATTGCTAACTGATATCTACGGAAGTCTTAGGCAAGCCTCCAGCTATGATAAATGTCTTTTGTTACTTTATATGTACCATTACTGGACACAAGAAATTAAGTAGGTTTTCAAAGCCTGGGTTAGGATACCTGTAGGAAAACGAGCTTGGCTTCATACATCCTACGTTTTTTTCCTGAGTTTCAGGCTTCTTCTACAGTTTATCGTGTTTAGCATATTCCGTTTAGTTTAGTTTGACCGTTCAGCAAACAAGCTGCTACAACTTCCTTCACCAAGGGTGAGGAGAATAAGGATAGGACAGCCACGCGTTAGAAGCAACAGTTCAATTAGTTCATTGATGCAGATTAGTTCTTCCTGTACGCTGTGGCAGGGAGCAAGGGCTACGCAGTGAAGGTGATAGCTTTTATTCAAGGCGGACATTGACCATATTTGTCAAGGTTGCGCAGGGTTGCATCATCTTGTCCCTTGGTCCCCACCCGAAGAGACAGCAAATACCAGCGCGGCTGAGTTTACTGGAAAAGGCTTATATGCTTCGTTCCCAAGTCACCAACTAGTCCCATCTTGCTCAAATACAAGGCATAAGGCGAACAGTCTTCTGGCATACGAGTACACTAAGTGACCTGTGAAGCCTGAAGCGTAACCAGCTGATATGTCTCGGGAGAGTTACCTTTATCCAGAACCATCTGGTGTTCTTAAGCATTGCTGGTTTACCGTTCTCATCAAACCCACGCAATACTTCGGAAACACCAATAGTCAAGCACAGAAAGCCTCTGAAGGCTTTCTACACGCAGCCATTGCGCCTCATGTTCCGCATATTGCATTACAAACAAAAAGAGTCCTTCGTGGAGACAGGTTTTGGCAAACCCGTCGTTACACCCAGGAACTACCTCTGGATTCTGCTTCGGTTTACTAATTTCTGATATGCTGCTCACAGAGTTGCTCTATATTGGCGTGCAGCATTTTTGAGGCCCCATCAATGCAAACCAGTGGCAGCTGCAATTTCAGGAGCTGCAATTTCTAGAGCACTACGTTGCAGTCTACTTGCTAGGCAATAATAAAGCAGGTGTATGCTGCTCTTAGGCACTATGTATGGCGTACTTGTGCTCAAAGGTATACGCCGTCAACCAGTCTCGGTGACTTGTCTAGGCGAATCAGTTTTTTCTGATTGCATGAATAGTAGAGCTATCCTGAAGTAGTCTTATACCTTTAAGTAATCTAGCGGATTTGAGTAAATGGCGAATATTCTCGCGTTGCTCCATGGTGATTTATGGCAGGATCACAATCTGTCGTGGACTTTTACCAATTCCGATGAATCATTGGTAAGATTGGGTGCATGGAAGTCATAAACTGGCGCATAACGAAAAAGCCGCGTTATTTCCTGTAAACAACTTACACTACCTAGAGCAGTATTGGCTTGGGTGTGGCGAGAAACCGTAAACAGATACTATCGACTTTCCTCGCTTGAATAATGACGGTAGGCAGGTTGTCCTACCCATCGGCAGTTTTCGTTGCTTACATGGCTCCAAACTCAAACATGAGGCTGACAACAACGTAACTGCTCCACCGTTTTCATTTAATGCTACACCACAAATTTATTTATCATCGAATTTCGTTAAATTCTTGATTTTCTGGTGCAGCCACGTCTCACCCAAAGCTCTAAAACCCATTATTTATGTTATTTGTTTACTTATTTGTTTAATCCCGACTCACTTGTCAGGCTGTTGACATTCGCAAATAGAGATTCCATCTGTAGAAGAGTTTACTATGTGCTTTTGCAGCTTTTGTCAAACTGACCGCTTTCTGTCAACGCCGTTAATCCGCTACTGCTATCCAGGTCGTATAATGCAATGAGATTTCTCTAAGTTACTGTCTCTGCAGGAGAGTCTTTTGTGCTTCTTCGGAGGTTTTATGCGTGGATTTCACCGGTTTCCATGTATCTAGCTTAAGCAAAGGCAAACGAAGCATATGGCTTGACCTCATTTGTACCATTATCAAGCGATTGTTGGATTTTATTTTTGGTCGAATTATAATCATCGCCATATCCGTTTACAGCACACTTAAAAATTAACTCAGTGAGTCAAAGGGTTACCAAGTTGTACTCGTGCGGTGTGCTTTGCAATGTGCCCTTCCGAATGCTTTCAGCTCCCAGAGGCCCTATATGTTCACCTCTGCTGACTTCACTCCTGTTACATGTCTTTAAACGATGTTTTATCATATCACTTCTAAACTGTCTTTCTCTTGTTTACCACTTGCTGTTAATTAATTGTCCCACTTCCTCCCCAGTTGTATACTTGTCAGATTTTTGGGGGCTGATTGAAGTGCTCTGGGCTCTTGATTGCCGAACCGCCGCCTGTTCGAGCAGCGAAACTGAGATTTCTTCAGGTGTTTGACTATCGTTGTCTCAGAACCATAGCTCGTGGGGGTTGGTGTCGGCGTATCTGTAACGAGGCAGTTAGGAAGCGAGTTTTCGGTTGCGTAACAGGTATTTCTATTAAAGAATGTGTCCAGCACCAGAAGCTGCGTTGGTTGGGACATGTGTTGCGTATGCCTAACTATCGTTTGCCGAGGAGAGTGCTGTTTCTATGCCCAATTCGGAGTGGCGTAAGCAGAGAGGTGGCCAACCCTGACCTGGCAGAAGGGTATGAAAAAATCACGAAACGTTTGGGTGCTGTTGGTGCTACTCGCCTTCCTGGAAGAGGACTGCGTGATCCTTACTGTGCCTGGTTAGAGACGCTGCAAGATATAGCTGCCAACCAGTGTCAGTGGCGATCTTGTTGGCAGTTACCTGAATGAGTGTTTGGAGGTGTAGGCAACTCGCGGTGCCGACTGGGTAGCCTGGGCGCCAGTCTGGGTGAGCTAAGAGTTCAGCAACTCCAGACAGGGCTAGCCCCCCTGTTCGGTTTCAAGGTGCTGGTTACTTTCGACAGTGTACACTATGAATCATCTGGTGCCTCCGCACCAGCAGTTCCAACCAGTACACAGGAGAGATTCGTGGGGCTCAAGTGTGAGGAATGTGGCAAGTGGTGTAAATCGAAAGCTGGCTTGGTAGCCCATCATCGAGTTCACGACAATGAAAGGGTTGGTGCGAACGCGCTCGTTTACTTGGCCTGCACTGATTGTTCCCGCCTTTTTCCGAAGAAGATTGGCATGAGTCAACATGACCGGCACACACACCCCACCCAGCATATAAGCTTAGCCGAGTGAAGTATTCCGGTGCTCGCTGGTCCCAACAAGAGTCAAAATCGCTCTTGCGCCTGACTAACAATTTGTATCCGTCTTGTGGGACGTAAACCACACTGTTTGCGAGATCGAAGCACTATTTTCCTGGTCGATCGGCTACAGCGTCAAAACCTGGTTACGGGTGCTTAGCTGGCAAGCACAACAGGACAAATCACCTTCTGGTAGCCCTGACCAAACTACCGCTCAAATAGCGGCCTACTCATCAGGAGCCGATGACTATAGCGTCTAGTTTAAAAGAACCGTGGATTATGCCGTCACGCTTGGAATCCTATGCTGACAGTTCGCTTGTTAGTGTTGATCTTCTGGCAGTTGTCCGAGGGTTGCAGTCTGGCATCACGACACCGGAGCAAGTCCTGCCGCTTCTGGATCTTCACGCCTCCCAGGACACTTCCACACACCTGGAAAACTGCATCTCGACGCCTTCGTCAGATAGCCCCATTGTGTATTGGTCAACCGAAAGCGGATCCGCCGAGCCAACTACGCCGCCATCCAGACCCTGTACCACCAAAGACGGAAAGATGCAGCGTCTGCTGTGCTCGATGGGTCACGGAAAGACCTATACAAAAGCAACTGCGGCTTACCTCTAGACGCCGAGGAGTATTAGAAACAGGTGCTCTGAACTCCAAAACATTTAGCTATCCGACCAAGCCGCGTAGTAGTACCGTCAGATTTCACCTTGATCGAGCCAATTACACGAGAGGAAGTCGGCCGTACGATCCACTTAATGGGCAATTCGTCCCCAGTCCTGGACAAGCTCACGCCCAGGATTCTCCATCGGTTGGATGCAAACGCGCTTGCTGGGTATTTCAATTTACTCTTATTATCTGGAAGGTTGTCCCCCACATCTTGCCGTGCTCGTATTACCCTAGTTCCGAAGATCCCAAATTCGATTTCACCAGATCAACTGAGACCGATCTCTGTGTCATCCATTCTTGTCTGATGCTTTCATAATGTGCTTGCATTACTACTTTGAGACGGTTGCTTGGAAGCTACCTCGTTGTTACATGCCTTGCTTCGCCACTCTTCAGCGACTACTTTTAACCTCAGCTTGGCGTCCGTTGATATCTCGAAAGTATTTGACTCGGTTTCGCATGACAGTCGTCAGATCTGTCGAGGCTTTTGGAGCACGGTCACCTCTAGTTCGATACGTCGCGCAGCCCTATGAGAATGCTGTAGTAGTCTTCCCCAATTCCGATGTTCACTGCCACAGAAGTGTGAGGCAACTAGATCCACTTCCCTCATTATTTTTCATCATGGCAATGGAGGTGTTTCGGTTGTCGCCCCTAGGATACCAGTTCCATGACATTTTAGTAGATGGCTTTGCCTTTGCTGAAGACTGGGTCGTGTACGCAGAAAGTCGGTCTTGCTTTAAAAAAAGCTTGAAGCTGCTGACATCGAGTTGGGAAGATATGGTATGAAGATAAACGCCCTGAAAGATAAGAGAAATGGTTAAGTGTGGGGACAGGAAACATCGGGCGACAGCAGTCTCAGTCGGACCATTTTGCTTCGCCGAGGAACTCATCACTCCTCTGGGTCCGACAGACACAGTAACATATTTGGGCATCCCCTTTACTTTCAATGGGAAAGGAGTCTTCAACCATCGACAGCATCTGCTCAAACTGCTCGACGAGGTGACGCGTGCCCCGTTGAAGCCGCATCAAAGAATGGAGATCACAAGGAACTACCTGATACCGAGGCTGACATATTCGGTCATACTCGGCCAATCCCATCGAAACACGCTCAAAAGGTTGGACAACTACATCAGGCAATCTATTCGTGCCTGGCTATGTCTACCGAGGAACACCCCGATCAACTACATCCACACCGGTAAACAACATGGAGGACTTGGTATCCCAAGTCTGAATGCAACAATCCCGATGCAGCGGGGAGCGCGTATGGAAAAGCTCCTTTCTATCCAGTGCCAATTACCACGTAATGTGGTCAACGATTCCGCATTTGGCAAGATTGTTCGGGATCCCAGCCTTCCGATCCAAGTCCATGGTGCATGCATAAACACCAAGGAAGAGTTAGAAGCTGCTTGGGGTGATAGTCTGCACAACAGCGTTGACGATCGCGGTTTACGAGAATTGGTTGGTTCTTCTCTCTCTACTCGATGACTTGTATTTCTAGAACGGTGTGTTTCCTCTTATAGTTATCCGCGGTATCCAACTCCAATGCAATCTTCTCAGGACAAGAATTAGAAGAGCTCGGCATGGTCATGGTGGCCAGACGATCTTATGTCGTGGAAACTGTGGCCAACCGGAGAGTTTGGTCATATTTTGCAATCCTCCTGGATCACGCATGACGCTAGATGTGCTCGTCATAATCGGGTTGCAAGGGAACTCGCAAAACGTCTCCGTCCTCTGGGATACACCGCCTTCGAGAATTTGAGAGCACCTACTCTGACGTTCCACATCAACCCTGACCTAATCGCCGTTCGGGAGCGCCGAGCGACTGTAATAGACGTCAGCATAGTCTCGGATGGGCGCGGGGGGACTGTGTGGAATGAGAAGAAGCAGAAGTATGGTGCTGATGAATATTCCCTCGCCATAATCTCAGCCCTACGTGCAATCGGTTGTGATGTGGGCTTTCCGGTCCACCAACCGATGATCATTTCGTATCTAGGAATCTGCCTTCCTCAATTCCCCAAGGCTGTTATTGGACTGGGGCTCCCTAAGGTCGTAGTCAGTGACTTGTGTTCGCTTGCCGTTGTGGGCTCCCTGCGTACTTACGATACTTGTGTGCGTGGTACATGGCGTTGAGTGCACATTCTTGCCACTGAATCTCACACCAGACCCAGTATGACGGGCACTTTGTGCCTGATGTGCGAGTCTTGACCGCTTACGGCGCCTTGCGCAGTATTCGGCATTGTTTGTCCTTTCTTTGGTTGTTGGTCTTTACACGCGTGTTTTCATACCAAACATTCTTACATACGTCGGGATTTATCTTGTCCGACTGGTGGGGTGACTTTGAATGAGACGCTTCTCTCTTCTTATCTAATATTCTCCTGTAACCCTTCCACATTCATCGCCTGCATTTACTTTTTATGTGTGTGACCATGCTCTCCAAAAATAAACGATAATGGTACACTACAAGGATAGCAGGAAGTTAACCGCAAACAAATTACGTGACTGTCACAACTGTTGACAGTTCGGCCACCAACAGGCACAAAATGTTCAGTGTGCCAACAAACTACCGTAGACCAGAGGATGACTATTAGTAAGGGAGGAGAATTCATTTGAGCATTCGAGCTCGCCTTTAGCCATTCTATGTAGCCATACGCTGGATCTTGTTAGACTGGCAGTTACTTAGCTTAAGTGTTTCGTATGGGTTGCAGTATGCCCCACAATATCGAAAAAGGTGGGGGTTACTCTTTAGAGTACGTCTAACCAAAGAAACAAATCGAACAACCTCAGTCCAGACTGTGTCGCAATTTTCTTGCTCTTTACATCAGCTACAGTGTGCCACTGGTCGTCTTATATAATGCTTAAAGCATCCGGATTCTAATTACATTTTTCCGATAGTTGATTTTTTCTAAAAGCACTATATTTGGACCCGAAAAATTTGGGCTTTTGCTAAATGCACTCGTTTGCGAAATAATTTGGTTTTATTGGCAGATAAACCGAGTCCTATCTGAATCTACCGTTTGTATTATTCTTCAACTTGATGCGATGCACACGGATAAGCCTTTATGCAACACATTCTCTTGAAGGATATCACAGGCAAACGATTCAGCCGGAAATCAGTTGGGTCTCCCTTTTTGCACAATTCAGACTATTGTCGATCGTAAAAGCGACTGGCAGCCAACTGCCTGAATGACAAATTTGTGTCCAAAAGGAACTTGTGCTACTTCTGGACTGGATATAGCCTTCAAAAATCTAGTCCTACAAACGTTTCTGAAATTGACCAGGTTCACTTGATTTCGTGACCCCTTGACTCATATACCTTTGAAACAACTCCTCTTACCCTCGTTCTCCTTATTTTTACATAAATTTTTAATACGATTTCTGATATCATTTAAATTCATTATGTATTCGACAAAGCTTCGTTTGCTACCTTCGTTCTCAAACAATTCACTTTCAAACAGGTGTATTTGAAAAATCGCGTACAATTTAGATTTCATCAGGTCATGAGACCTTAAAGTCTGCTGTTGAGACAAAGAAGGAAACCGGTCGTGGGCTATTGAAGCGTTTTCAGCAACCATGTGTGTGGCATGTTCACAAAAGTATTAATATTCATGTGACCTCGTTGGTCACGGTCGACAGCAGTAACAGCTAGCACAATGCTGCCCGGAATGACACACCACTGTTCATATGGCTAGTTCGTTTGTATGGTCTATTCCGTGGGCATTCTCACGATTCAATGTCATATGGTACACTGCCGAAGGACATTGAGGAATTGGAGGAGCAGAGAGTACCACTCATTCTGTGGCTCAAACAGGCAGGAGGAATTAGAGAAGACTTCTCGTAGCATTGACGCTGAAATAAGTGATATGTTTCTGAGGGCTGCGTTTAGGTAAGTATTCCAAACCTCAAGCTCGATAGCTTTAAATATATTACAGTAAGTAGTGATTACAAAAAGATTTTCAACGTGTGGAAGACAAACTAAAGCCAATTCCAAGTTGCCAATATTTAGTAGTGAATGCGATCTCAAATAAAACAGTAAATCTTCCTTACGCTTGTTCAATGTTTATGCTGTTGTAGGTCTAAGCATGTCTCACTTTAGCATAATCTATTCATAAAACAATTGTCTGATGTTCATTAACAGCTGATCCTAGGTCAAAATGTATGACTGTTGGATATGGCCATAGTCTGCTCTAATTACTCTCCGAGTGCTATTCTCTGAAGGAAGCCTACCAGGTAACAAAATGCCTGACAAATCATTTTCAGCTTAAAAT
Source organism: Clonorchis sinensis (assembly GCA_003604175.2). Taxonomy (NCBI): domain Eukaryota; kingdom Metazoa; phylum Platyhelminthes; class Trematoda; order Opisthorchiida; family Opisthorchiidae; genus Clonorchis; species Clonorchis sinensis. The sequence goes on along the minus strand of CM030369.1, from coordinate 158,380,129 downwards.
TACGGGAGTTATGCTGGAGAAAATACCAGAGTTTATCGTGGAATACATTAGTATCTTGGAATCTTACCTCACTTTTGATCGTTGGCACACAGCGTGACTAGGGCCGAATATTTTGTGGACTTTTCTAAAAAAACAGGATTGATTTTAGAACTGAGTATTATACTCAGGAGGTTTCTTCGAATGGAAACCGCCTGTTACGACGATCATTTTTAACACGACTTTTCTTTATAAAGTTATGTTTTCATATACATATTGCTTTGCGTAAATGTAAGGAGTATTATTTAGTATTATTAATTATTATTATTATTTATTAAAGATTTGTTTATCCTATTGTTTTGTCTTATTTTGCTTTCCACTAATTTGGCACTCAACGTGTCGGTATATTCTGCGAATTGTGCAACGAGAGTTCATGAAATGGACCAATAGACCAGGTTAGGCAAAATTATTTCAAGTTTTAAATGGTCAGAAAGAAAGCTGAAGAATAGCATTTTTAAATTTCTTGAGACACTGTTGAATTGTACATGTTGAAAAGGTTACAGGTACTTCATAATGAATCTAAAGCTTTCGAAACGACAAAACAAACTTTAGATTGGCACGGCCTAATGAGCAGCAGTGTGATCTCAGTGGGACGTCAACTTTCAAAACACCAGAAAAAACTACTAAGATTTGTCAACGAGGTTAAAAAAGATAAAGCTTGGCCTTTCAGTAACTGTATGAAAAACTATTCATTGCAGTCAGAAGAAAATTACTTTCCCAGGAGTAAAATACCCTTAGATTTGTACAAGTTTTCCCCTAATTTCCAACGGTTTTAGGTGTTTTCCAACTAAGTGACGGTGATTTTTAGTTAAGCGCATAATCATCTGGAGTAACGTGAAAAAACAGTTTTTTGTCCCATTCCCATTCTGGGCAGCGTTTGTTCCTAATGAGGCTGAATCTAAACACCAGTTCTTTTTTGTATTGAAGGTTTTTATACAACAGCTGAATTTCTACTACACGAATGATTGTTAAAAACTTCTCCATTTAAATGCATGTGTGTATCTTGTCTGATAATGGAACCAATAGAGGGAAGTTAACCAAATTCAGTCTTTCTTGTGGCCAGTTGATTTATGTAAACTAGCTTAGGGAGCCAAATGCATGTTGGTATAATCGATTAACCAGATTCTTTGCCGTTTTCTACGTCGAGCAATTTCGAACCGGTAGTGCTAATGCTAATTGCACAAGTTAATTGCACAAGTTCACGTGCAGCCCTTTATTGTTTTCACGTGGGCAGGGATTAATCATGCGTGTTTAGGATGAGTTTGTGAGCCACAGCTTTGAACGCAACACTATTGTTAGAGTACAAAATAATCTAAGATCACTGCAGACAATACAAGTTCGTGTTGCAACATCCGGCTCCGCAAGCCACAGGAAACAGGAAGCACTTAACAGAGGCATAACATTATAGTTTAGATAAATCAAACCTAAAAGTATAGTGTGGTGAATACTGGGAATCGTGCCGCTGAGACACGGTTCTGTTCGGTTATCTGTCATTTCATATGACAGTTAAGTGAACAAGTGTATATCTATGAGGATCAGTGCTTATCCGCAAAAACGGAACATGATTTCCCAGTCATTTTACCATAAATGAGCACGTGATCTCAGCTGCGGAAGTCCTTCGTTGTAGAGAAAGCGTGCAACTCAAAGGAAACAAGGGGACTGAAATGCTGCCAGGTACTCAAGTCTGGATTAGAATGATCAAAGAACCAGGGTGATTTGGAACCATGGCATTCTGGTTAGTAATTTCGCGCCCTAAGCGAGGGGTTATTTTGAGCCAAAATGTAAATGTTAGTTCTTGTTGTTATGTAACTATAAAGACTTAGACTTCGGTAAAAAGCAAGAGCTAAAATAAAAAAATTCCGAAGCCTTGGCCTTGATGAGGAGTAGAATTATAAAGTGAAGTAAAACAATCTCATAAAGAATGCGTCTTTGAAAGAAGCGAATGACATTTATTTGTAATTTGAAAATTATCCTATAGCGCTTTATTACCCTCTTCTATCGGTTGAGGACAATTCTATAAATAGACCTACACACATTTCACGTTTGATTTCTCTTAGTTATCTAAATATTGAAAGTAAAATAACGTGAAATCCTCCATTTATATCACAAGCTGGGTGCCGTTCTTTGTTCTTTTGCTATCTTAACTCCCATAAAGACCGTTCTTAGGTTTAAAAGCTTCTGATTCCATTTGCGCCCGATTTTGCAATGAAGATTGAACTTTAAAATTCTCTGGGTAACGAAGATTTTCGTGCAAGCAACCTAGCCACAACCAAAAGGTATGAGGCCGCACTTGTGTACATTCAAAATTTCTCGAGAGTTTCCACAGGATAAAAATAGGGATTGTTCCAAACCAAAATCAAGTCAAATTTTAGTGCAGCATTTCGGTGTCTATGCTTTAAAGTCGGCGAACATGTCGAGAACCTAACGCTTGCCTAGCAGACATGGCAATTTTTTGCAATCAGACAGATGGGCAGATGGATTGCCTGGTCAGATAATAGACTGAAAGGTGGACTTGGTGGCCGATTGATGGAATAACTGAGTGATTGATTCGACGACTGAACGATGGATTGGTTGGTCGATCGGTTGATTATTTGACTGGCTGACTGAACACTGAGTAAGGGATAAGAAAGTTGATAGCTAAAAACATGGAAAAAATGGAGCACGATGAAAGTTAGCATACTCGACGGAATAACCGTATGTAGTGAACTGACCCCCGTAAAATCCCCCGAAATTTGAATCTTAATTTGGGTGTGGTAACGGGGAGCTCGAGTACATTTTATATATCTGGATAAAACTAAATGGTCTAAAGGAACTAATTCACTGACGTGCTGATTGAAGAGTGAATTGGAAATTGATAAGATACACTTCTGGTATGAATAATTTTCATCACTCCAATCCTCATATGGAACCGATTTTCACTGCACAAGAAAGTACAAACATCATTGGTGGAAACCTCGGTCGTTAACAAAGAAGGAAATAACATATATCTAATTTGTTGACTTGATTACTACGATTTCGCCTGTTATTCAAGAGATACCACACGGATTTGCTGGCAGGCACACCACAAATTACCGTCAGCAGTACAGTAATACCTTAAATTCAAAGACTCAGGCACCTTTCATTTGATTTTCATTGGCTGGATATCCATCCGGCACGCAAGTTTTCCGAGTTCCTGTCTATTGATCGTGGTTTGACTTTCACAGTCGTTGGTTGTTGGTCTGTTCGCCCCGCTCGGCAGTTGGATTGCAATTGCTTCATCACCAATCGAGGTGACATCGTCAGTCCGGGGTTAAGGAGTTAAGTGGGTGAATTCCTCCTATTCTGCGTGCTCATATAGCTTCTAAACAGCATCCGGTAGCCCTGAAGGCGATCTTTACGTAGTTTGATAGTTCTCTTGATTGGTTGATTCAGTGGTCTTCTGTTTTCTGTAGTTTTCTTCCTTTGCTCCCATTAGTCCGTTGGCTGTCGTTAGGTTTCTTGATTTTCCATATGGCTCAGAGTCCCCTGACTGTGTAATTCTTTTGCTCGTAACGCTGACCGACTTGGTCAATGCCGATGTGTTTATTGATCGACTATTGTGTGGAGTACCACGCCTCGGCCAACTCTCGCTACCGTTTTCACAGCTGTCCCATGTAATCATGAACCTCTATTCCAATAAATATGGATAGCTATTCATGCTCATGTAAGTTGAAAACGTGCAGTGAATTTTATCTGGATTTTAATATCTTCTATTCGTTTTATCTGCACTGATAATTTGTGTAACACACGAATGTCTTAGGGTCTTACGTAAAACAATCTTTCCCAACTAAAGTGCATGACTGTATCAGACAAATCCTAAGAGATATCATCCATTCGGTTGCTACTTTGAAGTTAACTACGCCAGACGGACCAGCCGAATCCACTAAGGATAGGTTATGTCTAAGCATAATAAAACCACGACGAATGCATACCAAAAGACTCAACTAGGAGAAGTGATCTAGATGCATTTTATGGTAGAAAATAAAACGGTCTGATGCTATTTATCTAACGGTGGCTATTTAAAAAATTTGAAATACCCTCTCCGTACAAAATTGGATTTAATCAAACTTGTGTTACTGGATCTTAGTGTATTTTCTGAGGTCTCGGGTGTATCTGCATGACACTAGCTTATAAAAAAAGAGAATTCTGTCCTGAGTTTCAGCGAGTATACGATTTCCTGTCTCCAACGGTTGGTGCAGGTGTGAACTTGGTTAAAATCATCATTATCACCATCAACGACATCATCATGGCCTTCAAAACTTTCCTCTTCATCAGCAGTGGCAGTACCTCCTTTCAGCAACATCATCTTCATTGTCATTCTCATATATTTATCGTCATTGCCAGTAGGAAATTAAAAACGTTTGCCCCATCTACCATACCCATTCATTCGTATTTCGCTAGACATTATCTACATCAACTGTTTCTGGTGACTTGGATTTTGGGAACCAAACAAGTGCTCGATTATAAACGAAAAAGTTGTGTAATTTTAATGTAATTATTCTTATGAGTTTTACTATTCTATTAAATTTGGATTTGCATCCGTTCTTCTTCAAGCCGGAGAAAGACTAGAAGACCGAAATTCAATCAGCTGTTCGAGTTGTGTGTACCACGCTAAACTCCCAGTTTTAGAGCGTTTGTCAGCATCTAACGAGCTGAGATAAAAACCTCCTGAGCTTCGCAGGAGTGTTTTTAAGTAATTTACTTCAAAAGCTTCATTTCAACACAGAAAGTAGTGTGCTAATGGAGTTTGCTGTTTTTTTACTGTCGGTTTAAAACAGTAAAACAAGAAAAATGTCCCTGTGGGCAAAAAACTTTAATTATGACTTGCAGTTGACGGAAGTTAAGAACAGTCCTACAAAAGCGGGCTAGAGGAAACATTTGACGATCTTTTGCTGACAACTGATAGGACTCGTACCATGGACATGAACGTCAAGGACCAAGCTTTCGGGGCACTTGACGCGTCTAGTTTCTGCTTGGTTAAACGCAGTAAAATCGATTGATATTGGCTTCATATTTTCCAGATTTTGCGGTATAATTCCATTTAGAAGCTTTCACAAAGACGTGCTTCTTTTGTGGTCCCTTTGATATTAGTATCAAGATCCCAGTTTGCCTGCAAACTGAGCGCTTCCGCTCAGAATCAGCAAACTTTTTTCTCCGTAATGCTCTAGTTATGCAAGCAAAAGGCCTTTATTTCAAATTCCACTGAAAACATTTTGAAAGAATAAAAATGGACTAATATCATGGTCTCCATCGGCCACTGGACTTCAGAATACCTCTTGACACATGCCGTGGATTTTAAATACAAAAGTTACGTGCAAGCCTCCTAAAAATAAAAGTCATTACCGTTTGCATTTCCCAACCTGAATTATACTCACTGTGCACTCCTCTTTCATACGCAGAACCGGATGAATGGGTTCGTTTATATCTTAGACGTGAGCGCAAGTTTTGTTTGAACTACTCGTTCAAATGGACCGCTTTCTGGCTACCTGTCATCTTCAGAAAGAGCGAGTAATTATGTATTAAGTAAGTTCATTCTTTTTCGAAGAATGCCCAGTTACTCTAATAATTTGACCCGGCTTGCAGTCCCTTTGGATGCAGGTTCCTAGTTTTGGCCGCTGAAATTCTGGTGACTCATTCTTGCACTATCTATGGTCACCTCAGCAAAATCACACAGATTACAAAGCCCAGGTAGTCGCATTTGACAGATGGTATCAAGTCGCTGCAGCCAAGAGAATGGAACAGATTATGGGTATGCTAAAGTATAAACGGGTGCAAACAGATAACGTGCCATTTTAAGTAATAAGCAGTCTAGATCTTCGTTATATTATCCTGGCCACGTCATGCTTCTCTGACTGCCGTCAAATAAAATAAACTTGTCTCTTTAATTAGACAATACTGGGATTTAGCGCACAAAATGACATACAGCGTCTATTGACGCAACCACACGCATGAGGACTTCACTAGAGGACATTTCAATGCCCACTAGCGCCGTATCATTCTTAATCAAGTGCTCCTACGTAACTAACGCACAGACCGAATCCGACGCATACTAAAATATGAATGAGTGAGCCAACGGTTACAGAGACTTGCTTCCAGCTATCCAAGAAGCGAGTAAACAGACGTCTTAAACATTAACTATGTCCTAACTCCTGTTGAATCCAGGAGATTCTCATTCATAAATATACTCATATGCTTCACGTCACGGAAATGGTTGCCACCAAATGCCTAAGGCAACTTTCATGCACGTAGAATCATCCAGTGACAAAGCCAGCTTTGGTTCAATAAAAGACGTCGGGCTTGTCTGGGCTTTTTATTTATAGCCGACATTAGCATGTTGTTATCAACCTGCATGTAATGCTGCTAGTTACGCCTTTACTAAACGATTTTGATAAACCTTATGCCTCCATGTCTGAGCTCAATTAACTTGCTCATTTCTCCCATTACGAAGGTCACGTTCCATATCGTGAAAGACCCTCCAAATCGCTCAAAAACTTTATACGTTGTCTGGAGGCGAACTGTTCTCAAGAATTAATACCAGCCCGGTGGTTAAAATTTATTATGTTGAGTGCTAACAGTCATGCCCTGCACTGGACACCATTGTCTCCGGTCCGTTGGTTGCAGTCGCGGTCATTTGCTATAGGTCATTACCGATTCGTCCCAAGATTGGTGTTCGGCCAGTATTCTAGGCGACCACTTTACCAACCCAAATAAGTTCATGGAATAGCCGAACGTCCCAATTTGTGGAACTCAAAAACGGTTTTTCACGAGGCTCTAATCATTCCCGCGTTTACCCTTTACTTCTATATGGTCCACTTATTTACCAACCAAATTACACTTTGCTTGCCTTCGACTCTTTCTGTTCATCAGTTCGTGAAGACTTACAAACCCCATAACCAGATTAGAGAAGGTGGTCGCCAGAAAGTCTCCTATTCTTAATGTCTCAAAATAGCGGAAATAACGGCCTCTTCAGCTTATTCAAGACATTAGGGTCAGTCTGACATTGTTCGTAACGGAGGGGGTTTGTCTTCCATAACCAAAGATGCTATCCTACCCACAGACTGCGGTTATCCACCCAGCGTAAAAAACGGCACTAAATTCTGGTGAAATTAAAATTGCTATCTGTTCCCTGAAGTATCATACGGACAGGCATTAATAATAGGATTCTTGGGTGAACCAAAGTCCAGTTGGAGCTGATAAAACTCGAAGTAAAGTACGCTCAGTCATTAAAAGAGGTCACTTTACTGATAAAATCAATACAAAGACCAGTTAGTGTCAAACTCACGAGAATGAATACTCAGCACGATTACACATCTATCCGTGTAAAGTTTTGCACGCAACACGTGGAGTTTTAACGATCAAAGAAATTCTCCGCATTAGACTTCCAATGTTCGTCCTTTTAGCTGTGCGTGAATTAAATGACAAGGCTTAACACCAGGAGGAGTATCAGCTCGTTCTCCTTCAGCAGTGAAAAGGTTTGATCCAAGCTCGCCGAGCAGACCACCTATCAGTTACACGAAGCTATTGCTTTCCAATTTTCCAACCGTATTGCTTGGTCTGATATGCTTGGCTTGTCGTGAGACAACTTTATCAACAATCAACCCGTAAATAATACCATCTGCGAAGAGTAACAACCATCCAGCTTCACTTGCAGCCATTTTGTCGTTTGGAAAAAACTCACAATGTTCGAAAAACAAGCTGCAATCAAGAGGATGTCCATTTGTGTAATTTGTTCCTATTTGGACTTTTACGGTCGCAAGGCAACAACTTCAGTCCACAGTCGTCTTTCTTTCCCTTGAGGTATTCGATTGCCGCACTGTCCGTCAGCATATTTGATCCACATGTCCAACCAACCTTTTGAGACAAATGTATAAGACCGCGCTTATATCCCATTGTTGGTTGTGATGAAATATGTTCTGATGCCGAACAAAATTCTCTGAGAATAATATAAATCTGGAAACAGCATTCCTGTGCCCAACCTATCGGACCAAACGAATGATAGACTGGTGCGCGTTTTTAATACCTGAGACAGAAGTCTGTTCATCCTAGGTAGCTTGGCGATAAACATACCGCACTTAGCTACTGAGGGAGTGTTAACATCTCATGTAGTTGTTTTTCTCGCTGAGCTGGGTTTGTGTCTACCCCATACTGTAGAACTCAGTGACCATAACAGCCAGATTAATATGATTTCCTATTTGTTCTTTTGAGGGTGAAAATTTTCCAGTAAACAAGTGGCATTATTTTCCTCTTGTTCATACACAACATGGAGACATGGGTGATACGGGTTGAGAAACTAAAACACTACATCGATTTGTAATTTCCAGTGTGAAACTGTGACTAAGTTGCCAGCCATTAACTTTTTAATATTAGCAGGATGCGTTTCATTGATTTCTGTCTGCTTTCTCCACGATTATGTCCCATAGATGGACCCATAGATGCACATTTTAAACATAGACACCGGGTCTGGAGTAGAAAGAGAGTGCTTTGGAAAAAAGTTTGTCGTCGATTCAATCAAACCGATAATACACATAAGTGGTGTGCCCAAAACAGTATCATTCCATAAAAAATTGCACATATTTGTATAAATATTCAATCTCAATGAATTCCAGCGAGTAGTTTGCGCACTTTCCATGATTCCCTTTACTGTTGATAATTTTTTGCGTCACACAATTAAAAGTAGACTTTCAAGCCATACGTATATTTATTTTATTGTTCCTACTTCGCGAGAAACGGATACGATGATTGTAACTGACAACCACAGCTGAGCTACACCAGTCCAGACTTGTGATCAAGAGGTGAAATCAAATTTGATGCGTCGCCCATCGGGGCAAATGTCTGATCAAATTAGCATTGTAGTTAGCCAAACAAGAAGACGTTTCTTTTTCATTCCTTTGCTGCACCTCTTCAACGCTGCCACCAAGAAGACCCGTTTTTATTTCCAACAAAATACTCGGAAACCAGTATTCTTTTAATTTAATCGATGACAAGCTTTACATCAACACCTTGGTCTTTTATGGTTCCAACCTCCAGCCCGATATTAATAAGTACCTCATATTGTGGCCTGGTAAATTCGCCTCCAACTACTGACAATCACCAGAAGCCACAGCCCCTCATGCCTTCGATTGCGTTCAACTTGATAGAGAAAAACTCTGTAGTAAATTTGGCAACTGGCAAACAACAACTTTGTCAAAATTGTCCAATTGATTGTCAGAACGTTTGGTTCCTTAAATTCCGGGAAACAGGGATAAACAAAGACCCAACTGCGTTACAGTTCACTTAGAAAACACACCATAAAACAATTACAACTGTTATTGCACGCTGGTTGCTTTGCACACTTCATCTATTGACAAACAGCTCGGTCCAAACTCAGTTAACTGATGACCGGATGATACTTTCCGGTGAGCCCTGTGCAGAAAGCGTTTTCCAGTGTACAAACTAGTGTATTTTTCCTCAACAATCTGATTATGTGTTGCTGATTTAGGCCAATTAATGTCCATATCATTGGTCTGTCAGCTAAGTTTCGGAGGAAGCTGTTTCTCACGAGAAAACGGACTATGGAGTAGTCCGGTTAGGTTACATGTTCTGCAAAAACAAATAAATTAAACTCTAAAGACAGTGACCAGAACAGTTTAAAAGTGCATTCAGTCGACTTTCATAGACAGAATGTTTGAGTTGCATGCCAAAAAAGTGACAAGAAAGCATGAACTGTCCAACATATGTCAAAATTTTCTGTTTCGATAACTTTAATAGTTCAACCAAAACAGTACTGATTCACAGTGTCAAACAAAAGGTCTCAATGACTGGCTGAAAATCTACCACTCCATGTTGCATCAAGCCTTAGACCAGCCCTTTGCCAGTACTACTGTGGATACTGAAGTTAGTTAATGAGAAATCGTATGGATGGCTGAGAGACCCTGACAGACGGATCAATCGATTGACAACAAACAATCAGGAGTTTCTTCAACAGCCCACGACCGGTTTCGCCCTTCTTGGGGCTCGTCAGGCAGGCCCAGTCCCCGAGTTTCCGTCATCCTTATGAGTCTCTCGCAAAACCAAATTGATTTGCAAATGGGTGTATTTATCGAAATCAGCCCGATTCGGGTTCAAGTAGAACATAAGGTTGACGGAAACTTGGGGACTGCGCCTACCTGGTGAGCCCCAAGAAGGGCGAAACCGGTCGTGGGCTGTCGAAGAATTTTCAGCAAGCTTAAGAGTAGTGCATTACGCATATACATGTATCGTGATATCTCGAATCTCCTAGCAACTGGAACATTAGGCGGCCTGGTGCTGCCTGGAAACATCAGAAACGAGAGATTCAGCTAGGTTCCAGGTGAGTCCTGCAAAACCGGAATTACTGGACCTGGTGATAATCCAATAAATTTGTTCAGTGGTGCTGATAGCAACGATCTTCGGTCAAGCTTAAATCATAATTTTAGTGAAACAAATTCGCCCAATTAGCTTTCCTATTTGTGACGACATTTCCAATGCTCCATTACCACCGCAAAAGGTATCATCTGACAGTTATGTTAGTCTCAGTAAAAACGACTAGTAGTCGTTTCATTAGTCTGCTCACTTCCCAAAAGCATTTGTTTTCAGCTAATCGAAAATGATAGTCATGCATTCTGACAAGTGAACGTTTGCATGATGTTTTTTCGTGCGGTTTTTCGACCATTTTTCTGCTACAAAAGCGGACCAAGTTAGTGCACAGTAATGCGTAGCCGTAAAACAAATAATCCATCGTGAACTAGCCTGAAAGGAAATTAGAAATAATGGTCCAATCCGTTTATACTTGATTACTTATAGGTGAAAATTGCATTTGTGTGGTTTTTGTAAACATTTTATATACATCGCCCTGCTTGGAAGGAGTTCCGTTTTGATTGTCTTCCGTTTAGATTCTACCAATCATCTTCGATAACCTTGCAGTAGAGGTGTAGGTAGCAAGACTGTGACTAATGTCGCTGACAGGTTGCACAAACCAGTTTGTCACGTTTCTCGTGCACGTGAGGCAATGCCAAAGTGTCCCAGTCTCTGGGAGAACTTTCATTTCCACCGAAATAGCTTGGGTATAGGTGGGATAACAGTTGGCCCACGAGCGTTGAAAATCTTGGCCGGGATAACATTATCAGCAGGAAAGATTTATTCCTTAGAATAACTATGAATTTTTACATTTGAGTACCGCTTGACTCGCCATCTGTTTCCCTTTCTTCGAAAAGTTGTATCGGCAGTTAAGTGACTGTTAGGCGCATTGGTTGAGCAGGGCCAAAAAATACCCTGCAATAAAATGAACAGCGTCCAAACTTCGAGAAATACACTAATTTGCAAATCAATTTGGTTTTTGCGAGAGACTCACCTGGAACCCAGCTGAATCTCCCGTTTTTGATGTTTCCAGGCAACTGAATATGCTGCACCAGGCCGCCTCATGTTCCAGTTGCTACGATATTCGAGATATCGCGATACATGTATATACGTAATGCACTACTCATAAGGTTGCTGAAAATTCTTCGACAGCCCACGACCGGTTTCGCCCTTCTAGGGGCTCATCAGGTAGGTGCAGTCCCCGAGTTTCCGTCAACCTTATGTTCTACTTGAACCCAAATTGGACTGTTTTCGAGCTTCCAAACTTGCTTCTCCCGAATCCTTGAGTAGACCGAGTGTGGTGAGAAAAAAATACTCAATTTGATGGCTTTGACAGGCTGAGACATGTCTAGCATAGGTTACAAAGTTACAAGTGGGACTTCTAAGGCCACGTTCCCGAAGCGGGTTTTCCATATATGGCAAAACTCAGCGTGCAATTTCGACTGATATCTTTTGACTGACATCTCTCAGCGCAACAACAAAGTGGCGCAGATCGCTACAATTAAATCGAACTTTTCTTGGGTAGCATCAGCGCAATGGGGCAGCCAACTCGATGTTTGCGTAAAGTTCGACCAGAACCATAAACATTTGGGGTTCATGGCTTACATGCACAAGCTGAGGTCCAAGACCTATCACAAGTTGATGAAATGTGATGTCAGAATCAATTAGAGTTCAATAACAGTGACGTCTGAGCAATGTACTCTAAATTTAGTTACTAAACAACGTTGCATTTCTTAACCAGTTCAGGTTGATTCTGTCAGCACTCCAGAATGTTTTAGTAGCACTTCGCACATCTCGACGAGGTGTTTGGACTGCTACCATTTTGTACAGTTGGCTTTTCCTAATGTTGACATTGAACTCGGTGTCATTCACTTGTAATGTTCACACTAAGTGACTTGAATTTAACGCAAAAAGATAAGCTTTTATGTTATGACCAGAAAACACTCCAAGGCTGACGCTGTTCTTTCACACAGCCTTTTTTTAGCGTCATCATGGTCATCGACTTCCCTTTGACAGTGGATCTGGCGTGATGTTGCATAAGTGACGCTAAACTGATGTTGGATGGGCCAACATGGGACGTATGGCTCGAGCCATAAATATAACCTAAGTGATGCCAAAAGTAAACACGTTTCCGAGCGAGTTCAAGTTGCTTCAGTAGAAAAGTAACACAAGTACCAAGAAGCTCCAATAGTGATGTTGACTTTAATGTGTTTAGAAAATAACAAAATACAACTACTCCAAAGGAACACGATTAGTCGTATTCCGGTTTTCATGAGGTTGTCTCCTTCCAATTTCGTAGGCAGAACAACCTACAAACCTTTCTGTCTGTAGAAAACCTAGTTCACAAACGGCCAATGAACAAACAAAAATTTTAGTATCTTTTTTGGTGCGCTAAAGACTAAAATCCACTATTGAATTGAGAAAAAGTTGCTTCTATAAAGGCTGTGTTATTGAATTTACTCAATTGGGACAAAGCACTTCAGTAAATCTTTGGTATATTACCTTTTTGCGAAATTTACGCAGCACTTTTACATATACAGAACCCTAAAGAAGAATCGCCCCATTAAGGAGACCATTTTGGTGGCATAGAGTCCTTTTCTTCCACAAGCACTCCTCGGAAAATTGAAGCGTTCACTCACAACTAAACGGAACAGACGTTTTAGTCCCTTAGATGACTTATTTATTCTCAACAAGGAAAGCCACAGTAAGCACGCAATTTGTCACTGGCACTGACCTATCAGTAGACCAACAGCTGAATTCACTTAGGTTCACGAGCCGTTATTTGGAATATTTCCAAGTTGAACTACCGCGTGAACGTCATAAAGCTAAAAAGTAGAACGCGATAACAAAATGTAATGAACTTATCGTCGAATTTTCAAAAATGTATATGTGAGGGTACATCCCCCAAACAAACTACCTTCTTGGTTGTACATATCTGAGGTATACCAGGAAGAAAAAGAGCTGGGTGATCAAGAGTGTCACTCGGTTTGGCTTCCTCCCTGTATTTTTCTTTTGGGAGGTAAGGTGGTATACTTCACATAAGCAATCATTGGATTTCAAAAAACCCTGATGCTGAGTGATGCCTTTAAAAATGTCGACTGTTAGTGCTGTAAGCCATCTGGTTGCACAGTGATGATAGGTTAGTGTGCGTACCACTGTAAGGAATATGGCGTTTAGCCTGGGTGTTACAACTATTATTTGTCAGTAAGTCTTAGCCCTATAAATCAATATGTCATCGAAATATATACGTGATTTCTCAGAATTACCACATGAAACTCACTTTAACCTGGGGTTTACATAATAGTTTTGGAATTTACACTGGGTCAAAAAGAAAGTTTACTGTGACGTTGTTGGTGAACGCGAAAAATGGATTCGAAATTCACAACTGGGGAGAATAAACAAGTATATGCTTTCAACATTCTGGTATGATCCGTTATTCTACATCTATCAGCACGGAATGCGAGATATGCCCCAAAACCTGCTTAGTTTTTGCTTCTGAAGCATACAAAATAACGCCCTAAATTTACTTTTAGATCCAGTTGATCACGCAAGAGTCGCTTTTGTTTCTTCTCCAGAGTGGGCATTTGATTTATTAGAAATCTTTTGGCGTTATGGTCCTTTAAAAACATGCCGTCTTAACTACGTCGTGTGGTTCATCTGCTTCAAAACAATTGCAGTCGCAACTTTGTTCTATAAGAACAGTCTGTTTCAATGATTAATATCTGTACTTCACAGATAACTGAACAACTAGCCAATGGGACTTTAAATGAAAGTCCAATACCCCGAACAAAGTTTGTGACTTCTACGTCCCACTGATTACGGCCGCTTTTTGAGGCATCTACCCCGGGTGAGTGTACGGTGTTGTGTAAGACAAAAATAGGTGAGAAATAAGATGTTTCATATCCGGAAAGGATTACAAAACATTTCTGAATGACTTTCATTGTATACTATTTTCGCCTAGCCCACCAAAATGAGACGATAGGTTTACGGACTATTCAAGCAATCCTGTCAACATCAGTCCCATCGAAAATACTGGAATAAATTTTTTTCGAATGAATGAGACCAAGGGACTTTCGCCCACATCAAAAAAACGCACTTCTTAATTTTTTTCAGTATTTTTTCAGTATTTTTCAGTATCTCGCTACCTATACCAGCCAGTTCAGAGTATTGCTACATATTCTCATAAATATGGAATACTTATTCACCAGTTTTCTCGTTCTGTATCGTTTATTCTTAAAAACCGTTCTAGTGAAAAAAATATGCTCCAATCAATTTTCAGAAGCCTGCTTACTTTTTATCCAGCACAACAAACAATGAAGCTTCAACACTTTGCATCCTACGTTAATTTGCATCTAGTTCATGCAAAATAAGTAGGTTTTTGTTCATAGTTTGCATTAGACAGGGGCCATTTGGTCACTAAGTTAAAGAGTTCGTTATGACGGAACACCTCCACTGTGACAGTGCCTCTATCACTGGCGCCGATTTGCCACCACCTTTGTCTGAATGTTGATTTTGCAATTAGGACGGTGCTACATTTTACCAAATTTGGAACTCACATGTTTCCAATGCATCAAGTCTAAATTTTCTGCAAAAATTATTGATGCCGATTAGATGTTCCGAAGTGAAACAGTGCGTAGACTAGTCTGAGATTTTTTCCGGACGAAAATTGGAATCGGCAAATAGTTTCATGTTCTGCAAAGCGTGTAAAATTTGTGAAATGGCTGGGTGGGTTCAAACGCTGCGTCTTCACTTCGGCAAACCAGAGCCCCTTCTGACGCCGTCAAACAGCCGCTGCTGAAATTATTCAGTCCTACTAGAAATTTACTTTGGTTTTCATTCAGACATGAGTCTGGAATTTTTGCTGTGAAGAAATACTTTTGCACGTAAATATCACCCTAGAGATTCATGAGGGCCACATTGTTCATGGTTTCCGAAGAGGATGAAACAGCTGTACATTGCACTCCGAATTTTCAACGTAGATGAACTTCATTTACCTAATAGAATTTGATTCAAGAGCCGAAGCTGATGGGACTCTCAAAATTTTTATTCTATGGCAATACGTCAAGATTCAAATCATCCGGAACTCATCAGAAGTATTTTTACCCTATCTAGTTCAATTAGCTACCGTCAACCGTACCTCTCACGATGCGCACTGTTCACGCACCAATCAAAAGATTCGGTCTTCATGATCTATCGGAGATGTCTTGTTGCACTTCTCATTCTTGAAACAACCCATAGCTTCCCATTAAAAATCGCTCGCAAAAAGCATGCGGTTCTCCATTTTCTAGGTCGAGGTTGTTATCGGAGCACAAAGCACAGCCGACCGCCGCGTGACAGAGTGCCCTTAATCATAGCACGCGTTCACCAATTGTGGACAATCAACAGATGGTCAACCTTATTTTCATCTTCTATAACCACGCTGTTTTAAAAACCTAGTAATTGCTTCTAATAATCAGATAGAATGCAAAACACAGGGGTATGTGAAGACATCCAGAAGATGTGAACTTGGCGATATTACCCATTTTTTGCTTCCATCGGTAGAAGAAATTATCCACTTTGCATTTGCAAGTTGGAGAATGTCCTGAGTCAAAAAAGCGAGTCGGGTGGGATCAGTCCTCTATCATTCTGATAACCTTAACCCGAGCGTGAGCTGGCAATGCTGAGTATATGTGTAACCAAGATTTACCGCTTGGCTTTTTGGTTAATTTTTGGGTTTGTGCATTGAATCGCGAACCAGGTAGCAAGTCCGTGATCAGATTACGAACCATGACCTTTTTGTGCACAAATTTACAGTCGACACAGTTTGTTCACAAAAGACTAAATGTCCTGGAGTATGTTTTATTTGCACAATCGCCGGATGATTCATGAGGCAAAAGGACATGCTGAGCTCAAGATTCTGTACAATGTTTGGGAATTTTGAGGTTTGATCCATTGGCGAAAACAGGGCTTGAGGGCACTTGTGTAGGTCGGAAAAGCCTATTTACTATAACTAGGAGCAGAGTTGTTTAGAACTGCCTGGTATTGTAGTAAACTAACTAGTTGTCAACTCCTTGAAAATTGCAGGTTCATTGGTCTCGTTACAATCATTAATTCGATGGATAATTGCTGCGGCAAAAGACGCTAATAAGGTGCACACTCCATTGCCCTAATTTTACATTGGCGATGCGAAATTCATAGGACTGCACATCTTTTGAAACTGGTGAGAAATTCCTGTAGGTCGTTAGCGTCCATCTGTAGTGTAATCATTCGCTATAGGCTCACACGCCGTCACGATAAAAGGTTAGAACATCTTGGGCGGATACATATCTCAATCTTTTTCAATGAATGGACTGATAAGAAGGCTATCCCAGTTTACATTTGTTTTCTCCTAATCTGTATTATCAATTTCTCGTCAGTTTATAGTGCGTCCCTTAAAGATCATCTGATGAAGCGTTCAAAAATGTACTAGAAGACTGACATTTTTCATACATTGTGCGCTAAGTTTAGTTCAGTTTGCACCGGAGCGAGTAAACTTGCGAAGTAGTCATATCAAAATTCAAACACGTAGGTATTTGCTAGTAAGTGCAATCTGAATAATGGGCCCATATGTGGCTTTTAGGCTCTTTATATCCCACAATTAGACGATATGTCCCGATACGTGTGTACTATTTTCACACTAAGTAAGGGTTGCTTTTGCAGTGTGCTAAAAAAGGAGTCCTCGTAGTCCACAAACTGAACGCCACTTTAAGGGAACTAATCTCAAGACCGAAGGACAACCGAGAAAAAACCAAGAGAACCAATGTGATTTACCAAATCAATTGCAACAGATTCTACGTTGGACGGACTGGGGGGAAATTAGGCACACGAATAAAGGAACATAACGCGGCCGTCAGGATACATGACTCCCCATTCTTGGTATCCATACACGAAGACCAAGAGGGCCGCAAATTCAATCTGGAGAACGCAAAAAGTTTGGCACACGGAGACACGAGACACGGAAGAGAATTTCTGGAAACATGGTACTCCACGACGGATTCGATCAACCAGTGCACGAAATGGATCCAATTTACGCACCTCTACTTGCAAAGAACCAACATCTCAACCGGAATACTCAAGGAGAACGAATACCAGATCCATAAACCAAGAAACAAGGAACTCCTCGGAGTCAAATCAATAAATGTCACAAGCCGGAACTCGGAAGGGCAGAGGACAAAGGTCACTCTAGCATCGACCAAAACACGACGACAGAGGATTCCAAACTCAAAGGTCACGTGGACATTGACGAATGGGGACACAGGATAACAGAGCAACCAATGGAACCGCCCAACCGAAAAAGTAATCGTGGTCAAAGGCCAGCCCCCATTAGCAGCACGCATATTAACACACACGTAACACTGATTGATTGTTGGTCTGTTCGCCGAACTTGGCAGTTGGATTGCAAACGTTTCATCACCAATCGAGGTGACATCGACTCAACCCCGCACTGACGATGTCACTTCAATTGGTGATGAAACGTTTGCAATCCAACTGCCAAGTTCGGCGAACAGACCAACACGCAACACCTCTCAACGCACAGGTACCAACCCATCGCTACACACCACTACGCACTTATGATCTCACCTCGACTGGTGATGAAACCTTTGCAATCAAATTGCCTCGCTCAGCTAACAAACCGAAGACCATCTACGCTACCTGAGCTACCAACATTTTCCTCTGTGGTAGTAAACAATTTGACGTGTGCTGCTTTTTACTGAAAAGCACCAAGCAGTTTCACACGCGTAGTACACCTCCAAAATTCTCCTGACTATTTATCCGCCATCTGTAACGAAAAGTAACCAAATTATTACGGATCCCCGGTAGCGCGACTCAAACGTGTTGTGAACTAGGCCAACAATAAAAATTCTGGTGGTTTTGCTTTCAATCACTAAGTCAATTGAGCCTCTGGAATTCTGGTGAAAGCGATTGGTCCGGAGTAACTATGTATGCACTTGGTTTGCTGGAAGTGAAACGTATTCACTGATGCTCTAAGCAGTGGTATGCGCTTAATTCAGATATCAAGCTTTTGTGACCAGCTCTATTACTTAATTCTATGCACAGGGAATCAGTTTATCTACCGAGTGTTTATCTACTACCTTTTAGGATTTCTGTACTCTCAGGTTGTCTTAATGGTGTACTCAGTAGCTGTAGACCACTTCCAGCAACGGAACACCCACCTGAATGAACAGTTGATTAATGTGGTCGCCATGCCCCAGACCAAAGATTGCTGGAATTTATACTGTCGATTCGATATCTAGTTATAAAATGCAGATTGCAGATAGTTGGTAGATGAAGAACGTTCAAGATAGATAGGACATATTTTAATGTACTTCAGGTTTCGTAATGTAAAATCGAATTATCTCACTGACAGGCCATATAGAGCCTCTGGTGAAAGGGCCAAGTAATATGACTTTGCAGAAATAAGTTGGAATTCCCGTGGGGATTCTCTCTCTATTGCTATGTGTATACCAGTGGAGCGCGATTTCTCCAATACTGTACTAACATGCCGGTAATAACATGTTAAATATGTCAATCATTTTAACAACTGAATGACTTACATGTCATTCAGACTACCTTCGTGTGAAGCCTCCATTTGTGATGTTGCTCAGCCGGATGTGTACCAAGCAATCAAATAATCTGCAGCCAGTAGCTGTGATTCGGTGAACTTCACTGGACGTTCCCGTACTGCCTACCACCGCATCCGGAAAACTCACAGTAGAGTGGAATAGTTCTGGTGTAAAAGCCCTGCGTGCCCAGCTCACAATGGACATCGTACGTAGTTGTCGTCTAAGGATATCCTCAGCCTCATTCCACTCAGGGAATAACGTCACTCTGACTGTGTCTGAACAAGTAAGTCACAACAGCACCTCAGTCAGTAATTCAAACACGGAGTAATTTGCCTGGAGTCATTCTTAGATATGATCATCGCTTTCCGAGGATATCATGATAAGGGTTTGCTTGGATGATATCCATGGGTATCAAAAACGCTCACTGCTGAAAATAAGTGTTAGTAAGTCACCACTGTCTTCGGAAGTAGATGTTCACCGTTGATAACTGAATGAGAATTTTCCGACTACTAAGAATCATCCAGATCCAGAAAGATAAGGCAAATGAAAGCAAGCCTACAACGAGCCTTGTAAACCTCTAGAATTGGCATGGGTCTATATGATACATTGAGGTGTGTGACATCGATCCAAGACGAGAAACAAGTGAATATGGACTAAAGAAACCGTGGCCAGTCCAAAGTCATATGTTACACAAACGAATAACTGTGTGAGTATGTCGCAACTAGGAAGAAATACCTGATGGGACATCATCAAGAACAGAAAAGCAACTGTTCAATAAATAGAATCAATGAGTGTGAGTATTGTAAACAGAATTATCAGCATTACCTCGAAGAAAATGGTGGAACAATCCAGCAGCAGTTGCTCCAATTCTCAACTTTTTCTCGAAATGACATTATTCCAGAATTGCTAATGACCCTATTGCTATCAAAAACTATAATTTCCACGAATTTGATTTTTTCGCTTTGGCTGGGCGCGAATTTCCCATCATGTGACCTCTCGTAGAATCAGACAAATTTATTGATCCTGAGTGATGTTTCTCAGTAAGAGAGCATAACAAGCAAACCAGGGTCTTCAAGCTACCTAGAGAAATTTTTATGCATACTATCTGTGAGTGTAAAGTTGCGTAGGAGACAATATTTTATACACTGAAAACTCTAACTTCATTTGTTAACGCCACTTTAGATTATTACTTTATGCCAGACTGTAAGGCATAGTGCGTCCTTTCTAATCTCTTTGTTGAGCGTTTATTGTGAACACAGCCTTACAGTATAACTCTGGGGTCTCGAGGATTTTAACGTCCAATATTCAGAGTGAGAGCGAGTTGTCTTCTCCTGCAAAATGCACATAACCTGTCGTAGTATTTCCTGTTGATACCCTCATGCCGTGTGACATACGATGTATCATTTAATCAGCTCGTGTTTTTGATAGTGTCGCCTGCTAGACGATACTCTATGTTTCGGTAGGACGCGACTGCTCTCTATGGAGACGTGGTTTCAGTCCACTTCATACCCTTTCATACCAAAGGGACAAAAGTTCCCTTGGTCGTCTAAACTCTCTTGTCTCCTTGTGGTTATTAGGAAGAACAGTGTCTAAGCGACGGCGCAATCATCCATCTTGTTCAATACATGTTTAGCACGTCTGGGTCCGCAACTCGCGTAAATCTGTATAAGATAAAGTATAATTCATACACAGGTCGACAATTTAGGCCCTTAAATGAAGTTGATCATTCTAAAGTCTGGTCAAGTAGTCACTGCTCTACTCACCCTCTCTCCCACTCCAGTAGCAACAAAGGGTCACTCCGTCCAAACAATTTTTGCCTGTTTATCTCCCAATCGCCAACGCCTACAAAGTTTATAATTACCGCAGGGAATCTCCACCACTGTGTCAGATCTTGCAATAGGTTTCCCTCCGAAACTATGTTTTTAACTTCCTCTTATCCCCTCGTAGTTTCATTATGCTCTGATATCTCCAAGCATCTTCCGTAAGTTTGCCTATCCAGTTTGGCCTATCCAGTCCAAGACGTGATTTCATTGTAAATAATTGGTGTTCCAATGGGATTTGTTAGTCATGGATGATGTGCTGTCTAGATGGCAGAAATCCATACATCACGCCATCTCATAACCACTAGGCTGAAAACTTTGTGCTTTCTGTTGAGCCTTCGGTACCGGCTGACAAAGTTTGAGAGCTGAACCGAGATGTCATTAAGCCGAAAGTTGATGTTAGCCGCCGTGATTTCGCATCAGAATGCAAAAATAAAAGACGGCTGTGTGCAAACTCATGCAGCAGTGTTTTGAGTAATAGGCATTTCAAAGTAAATAAAAAACCAACTAAACTGTGTTGAAGTGTAAACCACATCGCAACGAGGTGTTAAATAGGATCTAAACAGGTCAGGGGTAAAAATAGTACATGAATTCATTCTCCCTTGGGATGGTGGCGCACACCCAGGATTTTATCCCACTGCAGATGAACTTGATGGGACTGCTGAATTTGTCCGGAGAGTCAAGATTTTGTAGGACGATCCATAATGCTTCTGTGATGAATGATTCGGCGACCTCAGTAAAGTCGCAAACAGACCACTGAGTGGTTGGATTCGCTTACAGTTTACTTGGATTGCAGTTGCCAAAAAAGTAAAGCTACTTATACTTCGCCTGGCCCACCGAAGAGATCTTTCAGGAGCTCGGTTCTAATGGTTTCAAATTGCATTTGGTTCACTGTATCTTGGGCTATTCTGAGTAACACAAATTTACTTTCCTAAATCAAACTGGATATCACTGAATATACTTAATGCACTACTCATAAGGACTGCGCCTGTCTGATGAGCCCCAAGAAGGGCGAACGCCCTTCTTGGGGCTCATCAGACAGGCGCAGTCCTTATGAGTAGTGCATTACGTATATACATGTATCGCGATATCTCGAATATCGTAGCAACTGGATCATGAGGCGGCCTGGTGCAGCACATTCAGTTGCCTGAAAACATCACAAACGGGAGATTCAGCTGGGTTCCAGGGAGTCTCTAGCAAAAACCAAATTGATTTGCAAATGAGTGTATTTCTGGATATCACTGAGTTTTTTCCATCAAAGCAATTTGTTCTCCGTTCTTGATTTAGTCCAACTGTGTTGGGTCGTTTGGATACGTGGTTATATTCAGGTTCAATTACTTTCAGGTGCGTTTGGGACTATGTTACATGTCAGCCTTTGCATTGCAGCTTCACAAAGCTCTCTGATTCCTCATTTTTCCTACAACGAGCATGAGTAATCCTTCTCCGGTTCTACGGTGTGGCAGTTTCCCAGGTGTCACACGCACTTCAATGCGCATCAGAGAGAGTTCTCCATTGCGTTCAGCCCAATGCATTACTTCCGTGGTCAGTATATGCCTTGTTTTACTTTGCGCATTGCTTCAACCTACTTAGTTTCTTTGTTCGCGTCTTGGATACGTTCAAGTAGCAAACAATAATCCCCATATTGGACCACTTCATTTCATAAATTTCAAATGCGGCACACTTCGTCAGCGGTCGTCCAACGTTCTCATCGCCTGATTTGACTGCAAATAAACGCAGTCTTCTTCCAGTTTTTTGAGTCTTTGCAAACCCGACGTTTGATTTGACGCAGCAGAAAAATAGAGTCAGTTGAAAGTAAACATCTGACAGGGTCCGATAATTGAATGTTGGCTGTGCCCTTATAATTGGCTAAATGTCGCAGTGTACACGCTGATAAGTGTCGCAAATCTTTCTTGAACAGCCGGAATCGGATGACTGGATTTCTCAGATTCGGTTGGTTAATTACGGTACGAACTGTTTTATCTATATTGCTGAACCTAACACCTGTTCCTGTAGATTTTCTTGTGTTGTTCCACTTTGGCGGAAAGTATAGGGAGAGCCAGTCTACCGTAGACCTTTTTGGTCCATCATCCGGATTATAATGAAGGGAGTAAGGTTCCACTCCGTAGCATTTGAGGCCAATCCTTTTGGCACTCTTTCCTTTATAGACATCCAGAAGAATTCTTAAGTACAAGATTCCAAATCACAGAAAACGAAGCTTCCTTTATCATTTTCACAGTAAGCGTCACGCGCAAGATGGTAAATTGCTTGGGCGGCTGAGAGTGAAATTGAATTGTATTTTGGTTACCTGACAAGTAGCCCTCTGGTTGAAGGCCTGAGTTGCTAGAACGTTCACGGAAGACATAATCCGAAAGAAAAGGAGACAATGTTTGGAAGTCTGTCTCATTCTACTGCTCGGAGTCGATGCTTTTTAAACACATCTGCCTTTTTAAAGTGTCAGGCGTATTTTGTCGACAGTTCTGATCAACCCCTGTGCACCCGAGGTACACAGATTTTATTGCAGATCTATTCTTCTGGGGAAGGCAGCATTAGTGCATCAATCGGTGCTTCAATAAATATAGGTGTGCGTGAGAGAAATGGTCTAATATCCTCGTATTCCTACTGCTATGAACATTCCTATATTACTATATTACCTCCAGATTGCCTTATAATACGAACTCTCGTAGCACGAAGACAGGATGCAATTCGTCTACTTTTCACTACTTCTATTCTGTCCAGCGTGCTGCAGTATGCTGTTTCCAAAAAATCTTGTGATCTCTTCTAGAGGATGCCCTTCTGTGCTGCTGCCTATGGACGTTCTGACACCACTGTCTGGCCTACGTTTCTCACGAACCATCAGTTTCCATTCAGTAGTTTGTTGGAAGGAACCTGGCCCTTCCTGATATTTCAAAGTCTCTGGTACGTGAATCTTCTTACAAATTTTTGCGTGTACGGTCGCACTCTATATCGACTGGGACTTTCTTAATCCATCACTTTTTCAAATACACCTCAGCGGCTACGTTTTTCGGACCAAAAATTAGCGTACGAGTTCTTCAGGGCTTATTGTCTCCCTCACGTCTGCTGTTTCCTAACATCGGCACATGTACGAAGATAACGCCGCTCTCCATCATTCTCACTGACAATCACCGATTCTGCGAGGATCGTCCATTTGCCTTCACAGGACTGAAGAGAAGCCCTATCCGGATTCACGAGTCAGACATGTTGATTGTGGCAACACTTAACCTAGATAAAGTATTTCTTATTCAGTTCTTTCGTCTATACCCCGACCGACTGTCACATTCTGAAAGAACTCACTACCACTCTTCAACCGCCTCGGGTTGCTGTTTTGGACACACGTTTATCACTGTCATTTTTTGTTGTTCAAAACTTTTGCATTTCCTACGCCTAAAAAGTTTGGATTTTTGCTATGATCTAGCAAATATTCGCCATTTCTCAAGTTCGTCTATACACATCTTGAGATCGCCTATTCTGGACAATCGTCTCCACGTTTCAGATGTTAAAAGTAACTTCATACGCCTTAGTAAACTATCGTATCTGAAGGAAAACCGTCTGCACTCTACATCCTTAAATCACTAGGAAAGCCATCTGGTGACTGTCTCTGTCCGGATTAAAGCATCGCACTGTGGAAACTACGAAACAAATGCACAACAAAAGCGGTGCACAAAAGTGGTACAGATTAATGTCGTGCAAGACGGCACGAAATTTGGTTACGTATTCACACCTAGACAAGTCAAAATTACATTTGTTTCCCTTTCTATTATACTAACGTTCAACTTCTTGTAAATGGTTTCAAGTAAAAACGTAACTGGCGGAGCACATTCGAAAGCCCTCGCTTTTTTTCTGGATAGTAAGGGACATTGCGCAAGCAATCCAAGCTCATCCTCTTCCCAAATATTTGCCATAAAGACGGGTCCGTTTCGGCACTGATAACAAAAACTTTCGGATTTGACGCTTGATTACAATGTTAAAGCAACCTAAGCACCACTCTGATCCCACTTCAGTAGTATTGTTTCACTTTGCCACGAACACGAATGACTGTCCCTTTCTGGCGCAAGGCTGCCATCAGGGAAGTTACGAGCGAACTTGCGTTAAACTTAATCAACACCAAAGACTACACAGCAGGACCTGTTATAGTAGATGTTTTGAGCTCAGTCCCCTATCCACCATCTGCAGTTGGCCGCAGGTTCAGGGAGTACATGCTGCTTTCGATTTAGCCAGACCGTATCACGTGATGTTGGTCTCACTTCGTGAAAATATGCATTACGGAGTGAAAAGCTATCACAGTATACAGTCCAGCTACATAGTTTTAACACCGGTTCGCTAATTACTCACTTTACTGGATGGTTTAATCAGACGACTGGTCTAATATAAAAGCTTGATTGGCCTCCACCTGGTTCTACGGTGGTCGACGTAAACGTGCGAAAACACACTAAGCCAGCGAAACCTGCTTCTCTCTGCTCGATTAACCACACTAAAAATGTTCGATTTTCCACACTGTAAGTAGACAATTTTTGCATTTCTCCACCACTGGGATTATTGACTGCATGGTCGAGTGTAACTGCTCAGAAATTGACAGCTACTTTGTTCACTCAGCTGTCTATCATTGACGACACAAGTGATTGCCACTTGTCCTTCCATAACCACTCACAATCAAACGACCATAATTGTGGATACCGAGGCTTCGAATGTGTCCTTCTGTCCTTCGTAAATCATGTGCTTTATCGCATCAGTTAATGCGACAAACACGGAAACTGCTGAATACTAACCTGATTACTAGAATTGTAGTTCCATATTGAGATAAGGATACTGGTTCAAACAGCTGAATCAATGCTCAGTACTGTGTCTGGTGAAGACCAGTGAAGGATATCAGGACAACCGGACGCTAAATTCGAAAACTGACAAATGCGTTGTTTGTTATATCAGTAGCAAAAGGTAACTTTATTTGGTCCTGTTGAATTCCATGCATCAAATGGAAAGAGACCGATTTTTATGGCTTCACACGATGCAGTAAACATTAGAGCCTTGACAAGCTTGGTGGAGTAAAAATCGTGGAGTAGGGGGATAAGCTTATTCTAAATAAGCAGGAAAGTGAGGCCCACAGTGCAAGTTTCAAATTCCTCTCACAGCTTTAACCCGACAAATTCAACATAACGTTGCTCATGGTGCTTAACGAGTTGTGCGTCTTGATAACTGTTCTGATGATCCCGCTATAAACTGTACGCCGCAGCCAGAAAAGAAAGAAATTAC
Organism: Clonorchis sinensis; assembly: GCA_003604175.2. Classification (NCBI taxonomy): domain Eukaryota; kingdom Metazoa; phylum Platyhelminthes; class Trematoda; order Opisthorchiida; family Opisthorchiidae; genus Clonorchis; species Clonorchis sinensis. The sequence goes on along the minus strand of CM030369.1, from coordinate 158,354,055 downwards.
ATCACGCAGGATCATCAAAGATTGTCATATATGAGGTGAACAAAACGAACTAATAATAATAATCATCATCATCATCGAAAGAAACCCAAGCCACGTTTTTTATCAGAGCTAAAATGTAGAAAAGACGTTTGGCATGAATACATTCTGGCCACACAGCTGTTGATACATGCTTCCAAGCGTTTATACTGTGGATGAAACATACGAGCTACAAAAAGCAGCTCTAAATTCATCTGCCACATTGTTGCTGAACAATGGATCTAAATCTGGATGTGCTGCGTTCTGTTTATGAGAAGGATAAACCACTTTTTCGATAGTGAAACTGGTCACTTGTACTCAGTCGTTTGTAAATACAGGTTATCTTTATACACGTAATGACAAAGTTGTTTCTCTGACCATGTTTTCTTCACAAAACCAAATTTTTCTAAAATAGTTAGAGATAATTAGTGTGGGAAATTTGGGAATTTCTTTGAAGATTTTGTTATGTCAGTGAAGCCCATCAATGCTGAAAAGCTGAGAGGCACTGTACGACCATTACTGGGGATCATTATTGGGAATCCTCACGAACTTTCGAACCCGCGACCTCTTGGCTAGCAGTGTGAACATTCAACCGTGCGGCCAGAGAGCGCTGATTAGCACAGCGATTAACTAGCAACCCATCTCCTACAGAAAAAAAATCACCAATGATAGTCGGAAATAGTAGACAACAGATTTCGTCTAATCTTAAAATTATGGCACCCAAGTAGATCTTGGGATATTTACGGACAACCGATTCATTTAAAGTCTCACACGAAATGTCTGGTAGCAGTTTGAAATCAGATAAACCAAAGAAAAAATACCGTTCTTTTACTAATCTGCTGGCTGCTGTGTGAATTTGTTCGCTAAATGTGTTCGCTAACGGCTGGAGTCCAAGGATGAATTCCGACCGATTGGGTTTTCACTCTATACTTTCAAGACGGTCGTCAGACAGTTATGGTCAAATATGATAAACATTATTTTCGGACCATAGACCAAAAGAACTTCACAACTAATGAGGAAGCTCTTTTTCTTTCTTTCCTTCAGTTGAGTACTCTTAACGACGTACTTCATACCGTGTTCTTAAATCTCCAGATTTCGATAGTCTTTCTCTGTGTGCACTGCGTGAACCAGATTGCATAAGTACGCGGACGAATCGGAGTAAGAGAAATGAGGTCTCGTTCCTTACCACACCAGATGGAAGAAAAATCAGGTGACAAAAGCACTTGAAAATTTCGGTTAACGTTCAGTTCCAGCTATTTTCCGCGACCGTTGTTGTCCTCTCCCAATACTGGGCTCTGCGAAGAAAACGTTGATCCCTTCTGTTTAATCTCATTTGACATGCAGTGTCGTCCTGCTAAAAGTCAAGGAAACCAGGTATAGTTCACTGCGCCAACAGTTTCTCCATAGCTAATTATACCCTCGCGGGTCTGGAAACGTTTATGAACAGCATTCTTTCGAGTGAGTGACGTTTACCTGTACTGGTTTGGGCTAACAGAAGGAACATAAGGTCTCGTCCAACTAGACTGATGTCGTTCATTTTAATCATTCACCGATACACTAAATGTGGCCGGTACTCTCAAATCTGAGCAATTCACCCCACAAATTGGCTTCAGTTTGGACATTCCACATACCACCGGATGTGAAATGCGGAGTCGAGTGGTTACGTAATACACACACTGCAATGCACTTAGAACGATGCGGAAAATGTACGACAGAACTCAACAGACTTTAGATTAAAGTGACACCGTGCAATTGACACTTTACGGTGGCAAACGCTGACAATTAATTAAAAAAATTAAGCAAAGCAGGCATTCCAAAATGAGATCTCTGTGAGGGATCAACTTTAAACCGGGAGAATGGCAGCAGCAGTATCAGTCAGCTAGGTTATAGTGTTCATTTATCCCGGACAGACTCCGCCTACCCAGGATGCGTAGGTGGGTTGTGGTTTGCCTCTTGGGGAGAGCACAAACCATATGAAGTGTAAAATGAAAAAAGTCAGAAATGTGGAACAACGCACCTGCTTCATTTTGCTGTTTGACGTTATAACTAAAGGGGCTTCAGTAGTTTGCTAGTCCAGTCAAATGCAGGGGACAAGATAAACGCTCTGGGTTTATTTAACATCATAATGGTGGTTTTCACTTTCGCCCGTTTGTTGAGAGGTAGGTTTTAGTGATAGCCATAAAGCTCGTTTTAAAACTCCCAACCTTTAACTTATTAGTGCAAGATGTTCTGCCCATGTACCATATATAGACGAACTAATCGTTGACGTCTGCATTACAATGCGTGCGCAAAAAAACAGCTATTAGTCCGTTTTTGACCGAGAAGCCTTTTTTCGTAAGTAGGTGTCAAAATCATATGTAGCAGGCTTCACAAGTAATGCCACATAAGGTGAGCGATTATCCCTGTTTTTTACCAATCAGCGACACGTTCGTCCCTACCAGTATGGGATTCTGTTGATCATGTGAACAACATCTAAATTAATTGGTAAAACCCTTGAACACAAAACAACAGATGAAAAATTTGTTGGATTTAGCCGTTCAACAAAATTAATTTAATGTAAGAAATACCTGTGTAACCTGCTGTTGCTACGCGATCGAAATCCAGCTGTTAGACTACTTATTTGACGGAAGTTCTGTAGATGCCGCAATCTGTGCAATCTCTCATCATTTTGGTAGAGATGTTTACATTATCAAAACTTTTCAATGAGAGTGTGCGTCTCTGCTCCTACCCTAAAACAGCCAAAGTTTCCCTCCCGAGTCGATTTTCCGCGCTTTAATGCCAAAATTACCACCGAGATGCAAACTTTCTCAAATCTGGCATGCGCACGCTTTCTGTTTGACTAATGTGACGTCTGTTGTCTGAGAAACAATGGGTCGATCATCATCTGTTGGATAATCTGGAATGTTTTTCATCAATGCAAGAATAATGAAGACGCTAGAATTTAGATGCACATGAAGATAAGGGGGAAAACGGTGGACAATAATCAAACCAGGAAAAAGTGAGTATAGTGCTCCTGTTCTTATCCGAATTTGTAAACATATAACTATATTTTTTCATGTGAGCGAAATGGTGCTAACCTACTAGGGTTGTAGCCCATCCGTCTATTTCCTACAGCATGACCGTATCCGAGGTAAGACCGGTGCATACAAAGTAATACATTCCTGAACTATCTTGGGAGATCGTTTTATCAAAGTTGGAGTTTATCCTACCTGTGATCCTACAGGGTTCACCTGGAATAATTTACCCGTATAACTTCAATGTGTTTACATTTTGTCGAATCATCTCATGTGATAGTTAATGCCCGACACTTTAAATCCCCTTTCGGAGCGAGGAAATTATGTGTCTTCAGTGTTAAATACCTCAACAACTTCGAACTTAATTAGGAAAACAGAGCACTAGATACGAATTATCGTTTCTGTGTGATTCGGTCAAAAACCCAAAAAGCTGTTCTCGAAACGACTGATAGAGGCTTGCAAGAACTATCAAAAATAGACACCTTCATATTCAACCATACACCACTCAGGTCTGACGACATTTGTCCTTGAAACGTTAGCACGTGACCAGTGCCCATCTGACAAATGAACCCTAGTTGATCCTCGAGAAAATCTACGGCTCTAGGCGTCTCAGATTTATGCAAGGCTTTTTTTAAAAAAAGGCGCTTACTCACCGTGGTCTTGGTTACTGGAATAAATTGTTGGTCTTACCTAAGGAGGGAATAAAATGCTCGATTTCCTTAGGTTGAACAATGTGACCTAATGATTGTCATTCAGGAAAAATCTATTTTGGAATCATATTAAGTAGGGGTGAGATGACTCAGTGGTTAGAGCGCGAATATACTAACCGGAAGATCCGTGGTTCGAAAGCTTCGTATCCATAAACCAGTTAAACTGAATGAATTTCAATTTGTCTAGTGAAAGAATTCTACCGATGAGCAATGAATTTAGGCCTTCATCCAGGCCAACTGTAAACATTACTAACCTACGTGTTCATATGGAAAAAGCACGCAAACCGTTCGATAGTACCCAAAGGGGGTTTTATTTGGCTCGCTAAACAAGTTGAATAATCCAAAGATTATGCAAGCCACTTGAGTTACCCATGGTCTCCTCAACACAAAGTTTTCGTGGCACTTTTCATCTCAGTTAAGCTAGATGGGCTGTCTTGAATTAAGCATGAACTTTGGTCTAGCGCAACAACCAAAGTTAATCCCACTTTCTGCCTTTCAACCTGGAAGCGACTGAAAGAAATATATAGTTCAGCAAAAATTTTCATTTATTCATAGTCCACCTTACTAAGAAATTGTCGCCTGTACTAAAATTGCAATGTTTTATATTGACCTTCATGGATTTCGGGGTTGGAACCCATTGTGGGCCCACAGTGAACCGTTAGAAGGGGATGCATTACTTGGATAAAAGAGTTTCTAGCAATAAATGAGAGAATTGATGTAGATCATCATCTAACATATCTATCAAATGATCTATTAAACATTGTATTGCACCTGGTAAAGACAACGAACATTGCAACAAACAGTGTATGCAAAGCAATTCAGTGCATTGGGAATCAGTTAGTCATACATTTAGTTCAAATTACCTGAGGCTTACTTTCATATCGGAGAAAAGTTCCGAAGGTGCCTTAAAAACTATGGTAGTGCAATTGATCTCGGGTCTGTACCACTGTAGATATATGATCCAACCACATCTGACATTTCGGCGTCAGGTGTAGACATACTGACATTTCGACAAATGTGATGTTACACCCCTCATCGATTTAAACTTGTTTTTTTGACTGAGTGTATGATAAACTTTTGGAGGAGCAAACAAACACAAACAAAACATCACACACAAGAGATTAAGCTGGGGTCCAGATGAGTCTCCCGCCAAAATCAAATGAGTACACTTTTCCAAACACGAAGTAATTTGCCGACAGGATTTGACCAATCGGATGAGACAAAGTGCAGCTTATGCATCAATCTTAAAAGCATTCTGTATTCTGCTGTCCACTTGCAATCAGTCTTATTGCATCTTCCAGTTTAGCACTCGATTACATGCCCAGTCTTAACGAAGCAGAAGTACCATATGCTTCCTAAGCAAACGGTAACTAAATTCTAACTGAGAAGCCTACAAAATATCACGGTGGATTGGTTACCGTACAGAATACATCTCAGTAGTTTTGGTACGCGGAGTCACCATAGCCCTTAAACGAATAGACAGTCGGTTCACTTCAGATAATTCCGCCATTCTCTAAACGCGCTGTCAAGTCGTATCTACCTTATCCGAATGACGAATAGGGTTATGTTGTTCTTCGGTACACCAGTGAGTGCACATGGAAGTTAAAACTACTGGTTTGTTTTATGTTCCTCCCGAGAATATTGCAGACTCGCGTCATCACATAAAAAGCTTACAAGGGATCAGTATATTTTGTCGTCATGGCTAGCATAGCACAAATGGGCTAGAGGATGTAAAAGTTTCTCGGGGTGGGTGAAAGACAACTTATTTGATTAGATCGCACGAAGTCCAGAAAGAATCTAATTGTGCGAAATTCGTGTGACTGGAACTAAGCACTTCCGACAGAACGACGACGTATACCAGTCAGCCTCGCACAGAGATTTTGACACATAGTTATTCAATTGTTTCAGCTGACTGACCGTCTACGACCCTGTGACAACAACACAACCCCGCTAATTTTTAACTCATCTTTTCAAAACAGGTTACTCGGTGCTTCCTAACTGCGCATTACTAGTTGAGGTGATACATTTGTTACAGATTGGTACACTGCAAGACAAATGCAGCCACCTGATTTATCGAGTGTGAAGGCTGTGATAATCCGTAGTTGTGTGTAGGTGGTTGCATTACTTTTGAAATTAGGGCAGATACCGAGTGCACTCACAATACGTCTGGTATGATGAGTCGGTGTTTTCGAATGTTTCACTGAACGCGTGCTCAAGAAGACAACCTGGAAACATAGTCTAGTGCCGTGTCTGCAAGGTCTCGTACCGTGCTGGGGCCTCAAATGAAGAAGTGCGGTTAGGCGACAGGATGAGCAATCTTGCCGTAAAGTGAGGTGGAAGTGCAGGTTGAAACGTGTGGTTGACGTGCGTCAGCATGTTTTTGTGCCAAAATGTTTGAGAAGAGCTTTCCAGGCGTGATAGATGAATTTAAATAACTTGAGTTCTACGCATACATCTGTGAAACACATCCTCCTCCTCCTCTGGCGTAATTATTCTGGTAAGTCTACACCAAATGGGTGAAGCCCTGGACCCGAGTTTGACTCTTAAGAGAGCTCATCAAGTGTGTATATTCACGGCCATCCCGGGAATTGAACTTCGGACATCAGAAATGCGAATAGAAGCACATTACCACCACCAGCGCACAGCGAACATACCTAAGTCATCTCAAATCACGCAACCGTTCAACAGCCTCTAGGCGCTACCTGGCAGGCGGGTCAATCGATCGCTACATACAAGACATTTACCGGGTAGTCGGTCAAGGAGTCAGGCTAACCAGTCATAACGCTCAAAGCGGGAACACGCTGGCCTGTCCAGTCGCGAAAACTCGGATGCGTCTAACGTGCTTCACCACACTAATGGTAACACGATTCCCCCTCATGTCAAAAGTTCCCGACACGGCGAAAGATATGTACTGCTGATGACCTCTAATGAGAGTGAAACTTGAGTCCAGTACTACTTCCCAATTTCGTGTGGACTCACCACAAAATTTGTACCAGGACAAAAAAGGACTGCTTAAATAGGAGTGGCGTGGATGTGATTTATAAAAGACTCGCAACCTCTGTGATTTTGTGTACTTCCATATGTCGGCCAAGAAATAATGCGTCAGGTACACACCACACTTATTGAGTAACTCTGTCGAACACCATTTTTGCATCATGAAACAAAAGCCTGATGCACTTATCTTGCAGACCCACTCAAATATCTTATCTGAATAATAATGAAAATGGAAACCACGGCAAGTAAAAACGCACTTTCTGCCTCAAAAACATCTCACATAATTGTAGATGAAGCATACTTCAAAAGACTAAAACGGTGAATAAAGGAAGTCAAGCAGAAGCGTTGAAGCAGTGGTTTCTAAGCTTGTCAGTAAATCTCAACCGGCGGCTTGGCAACAAGAAATTGGTTACACTGGCGTGTAAATATGAGATGAATAAAACTCAGCAAAAACATGGCAGAATTAGTACATCGTTATCGTGTGGTGAATACAAGGTTGCAACAATCAAATTATTCCCACTGAACATAAAAACGAACAGAAATCTTCAGCAAGGTGAGGCAAAACATTATTGGATAAAAAAACATGCAGCGAGGAATAGTCTAGTTTAGCCATTTATTTAGATGGAGTTCACTCGCTAGGTATTGAATGTCCAACGGAGAACATGAGCTTCTATTTAGTCTAAGAATATTGCATACAGACAACTGGTTGATTGCTTCAGAACATATGGAAGATTTTTATTTTACCAAGCATTCGGTAATCATTTTAGTTTTAAATATGGCTTTCGAAGACCGTTGTTCCATGTTATCCTGGGAACTCTCCAGCAGTTGTTCGGAATTGTCTTGAAACCTGTTCAAAATCTTCAGGCATCCTATTCCTGTGGTTACGGAGACAGTACTCTTAAAGAACAGCTATCTAAGCAAACGAACTGGGTCTTGGTTATGCTGACGGGGTAGAAGCATTCCCTGCACGAAATCAAATTTTCCCATTCAAACCAAAAAAACATTGGCAATAACAGTTCTGAAGGAAAGTATGTATTAGGTCAATGTTGCGTAACAAAAATTCAGGCCATACACTCATCAAGGAAGACGAAGGAAAATATTGCAAAAGATACAAAAATAGTTTGACTCACTCACACGTTAGTCTCATTTTTATCGAGCAAATCCCGGATTATCGTAAGCAGCAATGTTTTGTTGCGTGAGATACGGGAAAGACATTATCACGTTTTTGCTACCTTTGAGTATGTTTTGGCTCGTTGGGGTTAAAGGCGGTTTACTGTAAACGTCAGAAAAAGGAACTGGTGTACTGGAATCTGAACCGACGTAACCGGATACGGTAACGTTGAATAGATCGAAGTACTGGTATATGCATGGATATGGTTTTTCATCAAAAATGCTCGTCGGTTGATTGAGAAACATAACAGGGCTAAGGGACTGTCGTTTGCAAAAGGCTGCAAACGAGTCGCATTCCGTTAAATGTTCGATCACACTTGGTCGATTGTAGATAACAAAGAACACTGGACGGTAGGCACGGTGCAAATGTTGCCTTATTGTGGAAGCACCAGACATATGAGTTTGCTTTCTTCCTTGCTGATAGGAACTGAGCTCGGGAGATGCTTTTGGGTAGTGTGATACATTTGAGGGGATGGAGCTTTCTTTTGAGTCCGAAATGCCACTGTATCCATTCTTTTTCGGGGTTTCACCGGCAATCCCTGTTTTTACTTTGCTACTTGAGATTGTCAAGAAGTCATTGGAAGCAATATCGTAATATGAATGTGAAGAGTTGTGTGAACCAGTTTTCTGCCTGGAATCTGACCCGTTCATATTATCGTCAGTTTCTTGCGATTCACGAAAAAACAGAATAAGGTTTCGGTAACCATAAATATCTGACCTGCTATAACCTTCTGCTGTTGAGCCTGCTGACAAAAAATGTGTAACAATGCTTAAATTGTGACAGTTTTCCCCACCAACCTCATTGTGTCGCAGACCCGCTAGTGTCCAAATTTCGCCTAGTCGCCAAGTTAGCTGTTCGTTTGTAATGGCGAGTGGGATGGTTTTGACGCACTTACAGTAACTACTAGGACGGCAATCTTCATCGAAAAGCAGCATAGGTGTCAACACTTCTCCAGTTGTGGCCGTTAGCTTTCCCAGTTTGATGGCTTTTAGGACGACATCTACGACGTAATCTGCTGCGGCATGTATGGCTGTGAGGCCACGTAGCATACTTAATTGGTATTCATAAATGATACACAACTGCTGGGCGAATGATGATATCCACTTACATCTCTGCGATTCACTGGTTTGTTCATAGAATGAGTATAGCTGGCACGAAGCTTGTACGGGAAATCGCCGAAATATCGCTAAATCAGTCGGACTTTGAGGATTGGAGGAACACGGCCATTGAAGTAGTTTTTCTGTTGTGCTATTACCGCAACCATCTAAATGGACCTCGTCCTGTACTTGACTAGAGCCATCTTGAAATTTTTCAGGGGAAACTAATTCGTGTGATTGACTGCTGCTTGTGAATGATAGTCGTCGGAATAAAGGGGAGTTGGTGAGAGACCTGATACGCATCAATGGAGACTTTTGTTTACCAACTGCATTCCGCTTCTTAGTTAGCAGATCACTCTGACGACGTGATTCAACACCAGGTGACATGTTACTTTGTTGATGAAACTGGTCCTCTAGCAACTGCCGCAATAGTGGGAGTTCATTGTTCTCTGATAATAATGGTGGGACATCAATGCGTAAATGGTTACCGGGCGCACGAACTGGGGATGATCGTGTAGATGATATATTCCCTGAGGATGCGTGACGAGAAAGAGCATGAGTCAGTTTTCCCTCGAAAGACTTCACAGTTCTGTGTACGAACCACTTCAGGTTTAACAGTATCTTTTCACGGTTTGGTGTGGAATTCATGATTATGGCTTCAGCCAAGTACACGGCACAGCTAGAGAGAAGACTTCAACCCCCAACAGGGTCGCTAACCGCTAACATGAACACCACGTGAAAACTTATATGGTATTGCGGTTTTTGATTCCTGAGCGGTGGTTGGTCGGCAAGCAGGCCATAGCATAACCCACGCTGCACGCCTGTCTTAAGTCTCCATAAAAAAGTAACAATTATCAAAAATACCGCGATAACTATGATTAACCGTCTCATCCGCTTAAAAAAGGTGTGTCAAAAAGCTGGTCTTCAAGTGCTTCAGAATTATTTTACTCTAAGCGCGGGATTCCAATTCTCAAGGTCACATCCACAAGCCAACTGCTTGTGGTATGAATACGTGATCTTTCATCCTTACATAAGGACTAACTGTGTATAGGAGTGAAATAACTGCATAAATATGCCTGGAAGTGTTAAAGTCAAAATAATGTCAGCCCGGAATCTCCCGATAATGGACCGGGCAACCTTATTGACCGACGCATTCGTCGAAGTAAGTTTTCTCCAGCTTTTCGTGCATGCATTTTCAGATTCGGATTGGCAATACGAGCTATAAAACTGAGGTTGCTCGTCGTTCTCTGAACCCCTGCTGGAACAGTGAATGGTTTTGTTTCGAGGTAAGCATCCTCACATCTCAACTAGATAGTCTGCTCCTACAAATCACGTAGCTTGACGATCAAGCACTGCAGGAAGAAGCTCTGTTACTGAAGTAGGCGGAACATGTTTTTCCTCAGTTGCTAGAGTAATGGACCACGATACCTACAGTTCACATGACACGATCGGGCGCGTGTATTTTGATCTGAATCCGCTCCTCAGTCGGGGACATTCAAGATCCCTTAACGGATGGTTCCCTATTTATGATACTATGCACGGTGAGCACATGGTCTGGATTCACCGACTCGCCTCTAGGAATTCGTGGGGAGATAAGCCTTTCAATCCGAGTGGATGTTTTCTTCGACGCTAGTCGCTATCGCCAGTCATCTCTTGGAGTCCAATTCTTCCATAGTGAGTATCATCCTCGTCTCTAACTGCCCAGCCTTTGTTGCTTTTACTGATTACGCCTGCTTGGATATTTCTGTTGAATCGACCGCTTTATTACTTATATCGATCTTCACTTTTCAAGCATTTAAATTTTCGAATTGGGAAATAAATTGGGCTAAAATGGAATTCATAGGATGGTGACAGGATCATTAGACAACTACTTTTAAGGTTTCACAAACTCCAGAAGTCTTTGGGTCGGCTGATATAAGTTGAAGATGCTGTTATATCACTGGGTCTCCAGTGATGTAGCAGGATAGACCTCTGAGTTTGAAGAGTTCCAGAGACGGCCAACAAGGAGGGAGGAAAAGCTGTTGTAGTGGTCGAGGCGATTGTGCTGGTTTTCTAGCTTTGTATGGTTTGTTCGGAGGTTGCTTGTCGACTTTAATGATAAGAGCGGGCGCACGAGTAAGGCTGTGGGACGTATAAGGTCCCATCATAAACTCCTACAAGACACGTGGTATAAGTTTAGGGCATCCACCCGTTCGCCGTAGGTGACGTTACGCAGCCTTTGGACTACTTTAATAAACCTCGGTTGTGATCGTCCCAGAGTTGTCTGATTGCGCTTGAGCTCAGGCAGGAACGCAGTACTCTACGTGAGGAATCATGTGATAGTCATGTGATAAGTGTAGCTGCTCTGGGTCGCGGTATTGTAGGCGCTGGTGCTTACTTGCATTATTAGCAACCTTATCCCATCGAGCTGACATGTCAAGGTTCTGTTGAAAGGCGATTCTCAGGCCATCCCACGTGGCAATATTTTGTAATTAGTAGTGGTCACGGAATTCATTCCAAAACCTTCGGTCTTTTGATGGAATGTAGAATTTTTCAACATTGAATGGCAATTGGTTGTCAACTGACATTGACAAACCAACTGGAGTTCTTTCTGAAATACGACATGCTACTGAGTCCCCCGGGTGCCCTAGATCGTGCTATCAATAGCAAATGATTTGTACGGCAATCATGTGCTGGCAAGCAACTCACCTATTAAGGTAAGAGACAGTAATGGGCTACGCAGTGAACCTTACGGTATGTCACCGCGGATAGCTTTGGGTTTGTTGTATTCCCATACTCTGCTAGTACCTAGTGGATTAGACTATGTTCGACTTATGGTTTTAGTGGACTCTAAATCCTGTGGACCGCCAGTTTCCCTAGCAGGATATGGGGTTGAACCTTATCAAAGACCTTGGTATAGTCCGATTAAGCGACGTCCACCTGACTGTTGGCAACAAATCTTTGGTTCAGCTGTTTCTAGTGTTCCAGAGGCGTGTGAACGACCTCTTATGCCTCTACCAAAGCTGCTAATGTGGCAGCACGTTTTGACGCCAAGGATGTTTCCAACTCCCATTATTCTGTGGTCAGACTTTCGAGCCAAGTCTTTGGTTTAGGACCGTAATCACCTTCCGTCTAGGTTTGGCCGCCGTGATAGTCCACATACAATCATGCAGTTGAAAATGCTTTCATGTCACATCTGTCGTCGCGTGGTGACATGACCCGGGTCGCCTAATCCGTTGCATACAACAGGACAAATAGCTGAGGACATGTGAATACTGAGTCTTCCCATCTTTTTCTGTTGTCATCTTATAACTCCCGTCGTGTCCCACTTGACACTCACTCTGATGTAGATCCCAGCTATAGGCACGTCAGTCAGACTGCTATTGAATTGACACGCCGAACGCCATCGCCCACACCTACAGCGTTCCGTCCACTATTCAGGCTTCTTTCCGTTTTTATTGCAGTTTTTAACGAAAAAACTCTTAAGCAGATCGGTACATAGGCTGCTCTTGCACGTACTCCAGATAGTATATTGATTGACGCACGCAGCATCTCTGGAACCCAAAAGCATGGTCCAAATATATTTTCTAAGCTTACAAACCCTCTGTATCTAAACCCTACAGACTAATGGACTCGAGTAATCCCGCACCTGCCGCAGCGTCTCAGTTGGTATTTACATAACCATAAGTTCGCGAACGGATGCTCCATGGCGTGTTATATGCTAAGATATCTGTGAACAGCAGCCTCTGTACTGCCCGGCTTTCTACTTCGATGCAAACCCTAATCACCCAGATACTGAGAGCCCTTTCTGTCGACGTCGTCCTGATTCCTCAGGTGGAAAGATCTTTGCTTCTTCTATAGAGGAAAAAGGTTGGTGTCTCAGGAAGTGTAGATAGTCGTTGGCTTGTTTGCTGAGTTGGGCAATTCGATTGCAAACGTTTCAGCACCAGTCGAAGTGACATCATCAGTGCGTTGTTAGGGAGCGTAGTGGTGCGTAGCGATGGGTTGTTGGTTGTGCACAACCACCTGTGGCATGGCCTACCTGGTCCGCTCAAGCATTGGATATCAGACAGAACAGTAGTGTTGCTTGAATCTCGGCCCCGAAACTAATTCAACCCGACAGATCATCAAACGTTAAGTGAGGAGGGGACGAAGACACAGGTTCTTGTTCTTTAGCTTGAGCTTTTCACTCAAACTGTAAGACAATGCTGCTGTACATTTAGTCACCTAGTACGCCACTTGTAATCCAAGGGGTGGTACTCGAAGTTGTGAGGCGTTTTACGCATCTTGGATGTTCTGTTGGCTCCGATTATGGTGTGACAGATGGGTAACTTCACAAATTCATAAGACTCAGTTCGCGTTTACCAATTTAAGGCACCTGTGTCGGCCGTACAGCATATCCCTGAATCTCAAGGGACGTCAGTAACAGGCTACGGTACGGATGCATTGTATGGTTGCGAAGACGTCTTCAGATCTACGATTACCTTTGTCTTAGAACCATAGTTCGGAACAAGAAAATTAAAAAACCAGTGATTTTGGTCTTACAGCAGAATTATGTCGACGAATATTAAGGTGATTTTGTCATGTGTTGCGCACGCCGATTCATCGTTTTTTCGGAAAGAATGGTGTTCTCCGTACCGAGTTTACAGTGGCGCAGAGAGGTGGTCGACTTTTGACTTGGTGGAGGGAAATGAATTCGATTACGAAAATTCAGGGTACTGTTGGTACGACTCAAATTCCAGTATGTGGTCCACCTGATCTACCCTGTTTGTGGTTGGAGACGTCGTAAATTATGGCTGCTAATCGATGTCACTGGCATTGTTATCAGTTTCTCCCCGGAGTGTCCCTAGGTGTAGGCACCTCGGAATAATTGCGGTAGGCAACCACCAGGTCCTTTCATCATCCAATGGTATTTTTTCTTCACAACAAGGCTTTCAGACAAATCATGGTTGTACGGCAGCGAAGCATCGATGCTGAACACTGATAAGTTGCCGACGATTGTGATGATGTGGCAGTTGTTGTACATGTCCCAATGAGATTGGCGGCCTGGGCCTATCGGCGGTACCACGATGTTACGTGCGTCGCTCAGTCATAAGGGGATTTCGCATGTTTCTGGCGTTATATCTTTTTCCTTACCATCTTCACTGTATAGGGTTTGATGGAGTTGTGTGCGCTATCATAAGCACCTGTTGTTGAATTATTCTTCGCTCCATTGAGGGCCATTGTTCGTGACGAAATCCAGTGTTCATGTGTGCGAGCAACAACCTGGGCATTTATACCACCTGCTTGAACCACAATACCTGCACCAGTTCATCACCATTATCATTTTCAGCTGTAAGAACCACGTACTTGTAGTACAGTGTTTATACCTGCCGCAGTGCGACTTGGCCATGTCTGACAATGTCTCTAACCATTGATGTGGCCCGTCTCGGGATCTCCACCCAGGAAGACAGCAATGACCAGCGCAGCTGAGTTTGCTGGTACTGGCTTTCATACTTCGCTGTCAGGTCATTGTTTGGCCTCTCCTGACTTTTTTCCAACCTTCGTGTGGTTTCGCGAAAAGAACCCTTCGAGGAAGTTGGTCGACTGGCATACGTAGCACGTGGCCAAGCCAGCGCAACCTATGAGGTGTGATCAGTTCATCTATCGAGGGTGAGTTGAGATTACAATTCTGCGGTTCGTCCCGTATTACTATACGGATCAGAAACCTGGCCGCCGCGCACCGAGTACGTCAAGACTTTCACTGTTTGAGTATCACTGGCCTCGGAGCATTGCCCGAGTCTGGTTGGAGCACCGGATCAGCAATGCTGAACTACATCGAATTGTTTTCGGAAGAAACAACCTACCCTGTACTACTTGCTGATTGATGTATAGCAGTTAAACACAAGTATGTATTACTTGTGTGTTTCTGCTAATGATGACTATGGCAATGGATGCTGTAGCTAATCTCGGCATAACATTTTGTTAGCCTCAAGGCTGCCATCTATCGCAACCTACGCTGAAACAGTGGATAAACTTTTACCGCGTCTACATGCATTTACCTTATTTGAGGCATTCAAACGAAGGCGAACATCTTGGTGAATCTAGTTCAATAAATCACACAGCTCTGGAGCCGAGGCCAAACCTTCCGTAGGTACTACGAACCATCAGCTCACAGTCACAGAACGCCCGGACTGTGAGGCAAAAAACATATTCGTTCTCTTCTAGTGGTTTAAAATGCATACACCAACTGTGGTCTTGTACTCGCGATTCAAAGACATAGCATGCCCTGACTGAAAGTATGGCAGCTTACTGATAGACTTGACACAACGTAATGACAACAAGCAGACCCTTTGAATTTATCAGGGGTTGGTTTTGATTTATGTTGTTGACAGATGAGTGAATCAGGATGGTGTAATTGGAACGGGGTACGGGGAAGGGTCTGTGAACGAGGAGCTTCAAGGATAAATAATGTTTTGTATTTGCTTGGGCCAGTTAATGGAGCCTGGTTGAGGTACCTCACTCTGAGCCTGTGACTCAAAAATCTGACCCACGGTGAAGAACCGGGTTGTATTGCTTTCTTCAGGGACCCTTCCTCTACTCTGACTCAGAAATCTGAATCGCCATGCAGCGTTTGTTACTGAGGATTATTCTGGTGTCTGTGATCCAACAGTCCAACCCACTTAACTTCATAGTGCTAATCCGTCCCGAGGGTACCGAGAGTAGGAATTGAGTGCGTGCTTCTTAATGATGTGCACCGTTGGTGTGTGTGGAGCCGTCGGCTGTAAAGTATTCGGCGACTCTGTAGTGGTTACATTCAACCGCTAAGCAGTCGGAGTGAGAGGATTTAGAGGTCATCTTTCCTAACCTGTCCTCCTTGAGAAGGCAGCATCACTGCCTCCATACCTATTGGAACGTTGGCTGTCTAGAAGAAACACCCTAATCTTTTCACATTCCTGTTGCAGAGAACAACAGGTCATTACATCCAAATTGCATCGGTATGGTGACTCACACCACACGGGTTTTGTTCAAGGATGCATCTTTACACTTTGCACATCATCATCATCAGCGTCAGCTGTAAAAACCGTGTACTTGTACAGTGGTTGTAGCTGCCACAGTTTTGTTCACTGATGATTTGGGGAGGTGAGGTAGGTAGCTGCGCATTGGAGGCGGGAACTGATAAGTTGGTGCGTAAGTACGTCACTGTCAATGGACTGTTAAGTGGGGGGTTGGAAAGGGAGCTATGCATTGAAGGCAATAGCTCGGATGTACGAGCGCCATTGAGGACGCGACTGAAACATGTCTGACAATGTCTCTAACCATTGATGTGGCCCGTCTCGGGGTCTCCATCCGGGAAGACAGCAATGACCAGTGCAGCTGAGTTTGCTGGTATTGGCTTTTATATTTCGCTGCCAGGTCATTGTTTGACCGCCCCTGGCTCCTTTCCACCCTTCACGTGATTGTGCGGAAAGAACCCTTCGAGGAAGGTGGTCGACTGGCATACGTAGCACGTGGCCAAGCCAGCGCAACCTATGAGGTGTGATCAGTTCATCTATCGAGGGTGAGTTGAGATTACAATTCTGCGGTTCGTCCCGTATTACTATACGGATCAGAAACCTGGCCGCCGCGCACCGAGTACGTCAAGACTTTCACTGTTTGAGTATCACTGGCCTCGGAGCATTGCCCGAGTCTGGTTGGAGCACCGGATCAGCAATGCTGAACTACATCGAATTGTTTTCGGAAGAAACAACCTACCCTGTACTACTTGCTGATTGATGTATAGCAGTTAAACACAAGTATGTATTACTTGTGTGTTTCTGCTAATGATGACTATGGCAATGGATGCTGTAGCTAATCTCGGCATAACATTTTGTTAGCCTCAAGGCTGCCATCTATCGCAACCTACGCTGAAACAGTGGATAAACTTTTACCGCGTCTACATGCATTTACCTTATTTGAGGCATTCAAACGAAGGCGAACATCTTGGTGAATCTAGTTCAATAAATCACACAGCTCTGGAGCCGAGGCCAAACCTTCCGTAGGTACTACGAACCATCAGCTCACAGTCACAGAACGCCCGGACTGTGAGGCAAAAAACATATTCGTTCTCTTCTAGTGGTTTAAAATGCATACACCAACTGTGGTCTTGTACTCGCGATTCAAAGACATAGCATGCCCTGACTGAAAGTATGGCAGCTTACTGATAGACTTGACACAACGTAATGACAACAAGCAGACCCTTTGAATTTATCAGGGGTTGGTTTTGATTTATGTTGTTGACAGATGAGTGAATCAGGATGGTGTAATTGGAACGGGGTACGGGGAAGGGTCTGTGAACGAGGAGCTTCAAGGATAAATAATGTTTTGTATTTGCTTGGGCCAGTTAATGGAGCCTGGTTGAGGTACCTCACTCTGAGCCTGTGACTCAAAAATCTGACCCACGGTGAAGAACTGTTCCAGAATCCGTCAGAGGGTGAAGATATGGTCGACGCATCCTCTTGCAGGACGGAACCCAGCTTGGTTTTCACGGATCTGTCTCTCCCTGTGTTCAGTCAACCTTCGAAAGACAAGACCAGAGAACACCTTCGATGCCATAGCCAACAGGCTGATGCCACGGTGATTTTCGCACAGGGTCCGCGTACCCTTTTTGAAAATAGAGATAACTGTTAACATGCTCTATTCTACCGGCACCTTCTTTTCGTTCCATATAGCACCAACAAGCTTTGTCAGATGGGTCACCAGGAATTCTCCGCCTTCTCTGAAGAAGACTGGATGGAGACCGTCCGGTCCTGGTGCCTTCTCACTTTTTAGTACGGATATTTCGTGCTTTATTTCTTCTTCCGAAGGGCGATCAATGTTTACATTCCACTCGCCCGTATGCATTATCTTCACAGGTTATGTTGCAGGAGGCCAGCTGAACTGTTCTTCGAAGTGTTCGGCTCATCTTTCTAGTCGACGTTTTTGCGAGTGAATTAATGGGCCATCTTTTTCACTTATCGTCTCGCTGACCGTTGCTCTCCTGGGAGCAGTCGATCGTATCAGTTGATATAGGGCACGGCTGTTTCCCGTAGCACAAGCCTTCTATCTCCCGAGCTTTCGTTTTCACCAGAGCCCTCGGTCTTTCCTTAGACTCTTCACTATTTGGCGTTTAAGGGATGTGCGTGCGCCGTCGTACTCGTTGCCTGCTAGTATACATTTTCTGGCATCAATCATGGATAGCGACCTCGCCGACATCCAGTGGTCTTGTGGTCGAATCGGAAAGGTCGGACAGACAGCACTGAACGCCGCTAACATGGCTTCTTTCACGTTTTGCCATGCTTCATCCACATTCTCACTGCCAGTGCAGTATTGGTTTACTGTGGAGAGTTTCGGGCTAGCTCAGATCGGTACTGTTGAGCTATGGTCGATCTTCGAAGATAGTGGATTGGCAGACTTCTTGCTAATTTGCGAGGGCCCGAAAGGAAGCGAGCTGTCAGGCGTGCACGCACCATGGCGTGATCAGAATCAAGTGGTGTGCCCCAGAAGGAACGGCAGTCTTGAATTGTGGCTCTCCACTGGTAGCTGATGGCAGCGTGGTCCAACTGGGTCCACGGTTGATTTGCAGTTGGTGGCCGCCAGGTTACACGATGCGAACGCTTACGTTGCAAGTTCGTACTTGCCAGAAACAGTTCATGGTCAGCACACGACTGAAGGAGTCGATCTCCGTTGTCTGTGCTGCGAGCATCGACTCCAAATTGACCGCCCAACTGTGATTCAAAGGAGCTCAGATGACCCAATTGAGCATTCATATCGCCTGCAAGGATCACAATATCAGTACTTTTGCCTGACGAATGAGTCCGGATAGTTCTCGATAGAAAGTATCCTTCTCAACATCAGAACTGCAGTCCGTTGGGGCATAAGCCGACACTACACCGAACTGCGCGGGCAAATTAGACTTCCCAGTTGCCCAGGCCGAGGAAGGGGGTTTGGTTGAAGTACCCCACCTTGAGCCTCTGACTCAAAAGTCTGACCCACAAGGCAGTGGAAGGATGTAGGGTTTTGTTCAGGGTTTGACCCTGCCCCTAGCCTCTGACTTAAGAGTCTGATCCACGAGGCAGCGGACAGTAGGGTTTTCTTTGGGGACCATGCCCGAAGCCGAAGACTCAATAATCTGACGTGCTCTGCTGCAGGGAGTTGGCCCAACCCGAGGGCGCAGGGAATAAGGCATTACTGTCTCATTCCTGATGCGGCTGCGCACAGCAGGTGCCTTTTGAGCAGCACCGGACTCTGGTTTTAAAAGTATTTCGACCGTAGTGGATAATGCGCCGGCGGTCACGGTCAACCGTTGGGCGATCGGAGTGTGGTATTTGGGGCCAACCTTTTCTAACCCGTACTTCCTCGAGGAAGGCAGCATCGCTGCTTATATAAACCTGGGGGAAACACCTTACTGCCTTCACACTCCTGTCGCAGAGGACAGTACGACTTTACCCCCAGACCGCCTCGTAGCACGATTACTCGTAGTACGGCGTCTCGCTGCTCTTGGTCTGAATGCTCCCCTTTAGCCTTCCCGGCATGGTTGCATCTTGTGGAACGACGTTCCAGCCAGCGTAGCCCGCGGGATCATTGCAGCACTCAAGCCCGACCACCACGTCAAGGTGACAGCTTCAGGTCGGGTACGCTTTGCAAACTCAAGTGCAGTCTGCAAGATGGCACCAAGAATGTGAAGAACCGGCTGGAACACAGTTAGATATGTTTTTTTCATCGGTCCGCTCCGATGAACTTGGTGTTTGTTCGAGTTTGTCCTACGTTACATATCCAACTGTTATTCACTGGGCAACAGACTCCCATGGCTGTCGATGACTACCGTACGATTTGTACCCCAATTCGGTGGCACTCAGTACTGTGCAGAGCTGCAAATTGTCTGTATGGCATGTGAAATTCCCTTACGACTGGGCAACGCTTGACATAACGTTATGTCGACAATGAAAAATCCCATGTGGCATTTACTGGAGACTTGGTTGCCAGCCTCGCATCCACGGCGCTTTGGAGGCACCGTCGCCAGTCTCGTCATGACAGGTGCAGCAGCTTTCGCATCATTATCAATAACGTCAGAATAAGATGTCTCCATCTTTGCTGAGGACGACAGCTCTCCATATGCTTGGAAGGCGGAAAGGTATTCGATTCATTCCTGTTCCCAGCAACGAACGCCGCAAATTATCTAGACTTTTAAAAAGAGACACTTAAATAAGTTGTGTTTTAGTTTTACTTCAGAGGAACAGCGCCGTTTCGTACATTGAACCATATAGAGTTCCTTCACGTAGACCTGGTGTATTTATACTTGTATTCAAAAGCTGTATCCTGACAACGCCATTGGTGGCGTAGGTTTGCATCCGCGCCATAAGCCTTGATAATCCGTATCCCATCCTCTCCACTCATCCGCTTTAACTGATACATACACCTAAGTGGCTGTTAACAATGTGTATCCGTCGCAGCTGAACAATGAGACCTTGTCGGTCGAAGGACAGCACTCCATATATGGGGTGCTAATTCCATTCCAAAGCACCAGGTCAAATTCTCGAGAAGAGGGCCGAACAATATATGCATACATTGTGATTCGCCACCTGTTCAGGTCTGCGTTGTCAGAGCATTCTAATGCTTCTTCGTGGACACCTCACACAGTAAATTAATCAAGCTGTTACTTATAAAGGACCGTTCAACAGAGCCTTTCATCATATTAAGAGTTTATCAAGTTTTCGTTGCAAACTAGTGACAGACAACCAACAAACTGGACAGAACTTTTGTACACGGTTAACATCTGGATATGATTATCACTGATTATTGATGATAGACTCGCGCCATAGCTAGTCTTTACTTGTTTCACAATGAGACATTCTTCAGACAAATTGCCTTGATTGTAATGGTGTTATTGTTTTTTGCCTACCTATCAATTTGAATATATTCTGTGCCTGTAAAATCAACCACGACATTGTTGCCCAAGTAGTGTGCCTAACGTACACAAACGGAGCCTATTATCTACCTGATCGCATAAACTAGACAAGGTCGTTTTCTTTTTTACTTTAGCGATCTTTAATTTGTAAGCAACATGTTTTTCCTGTCCTTGATTATGTTGACAAAACCCAGCTCTTGGAGCATTTCCAACGGAGGTTGTTCAACGGCGTAGTGGTTAAATTTTTCAAACCTAGGTCGTTTTTGAGAAAACTAAGGTGAATTCAATGGTCCCTCATTTATCGCTCTACATGAGGCTTTCGAGAAACTGAATTTTCTCGAAACCAGTTCAACATTTTTAAACTTACACTTTACCACCTATGAAAAACTGACGATAGGCAATGTGTGCATCGTCTAATGTCTCTGATGATAGTTTCTATAATGATGTATCCGCTGAAGATTTTAACCGACCGCCTGTTTGTGCACACTAAGTGCCTCTTGGTAACTTTTTTCTGAGGACAAGCACATGAGTTATCGAAAGCGAACAGCTGGCGATCGAAAGCGCCCGTAGTTATCAACCTAGTAACAATGCAAAGTCATCTAACACTTGTTCGCTAGCTTTTGTCTAAATGTAAAACCCGAGGTCGAAAAAAGCAGACAGGAGTGTTTATCTGTGAACCGGAGACCAGCGAAGTGAGCTATACATTCGAGACTTGAAAGTGTAGTAAGGCCGTGCAGGGGATTGATATATATTGATTGGGGATTGATTGATATTTTTTTCGCTCACAAAGTTAATACCGACATTCTACCTGAGTCGCAAACCTTGTGTTTGTAGTTAGCGTTGACGACGTTCAGCAGTCCTCCATTTGTTCCGTTCGTTTGCACAAATCTGTCCGCTGATGATGAATTTTAATACTCGCAGGCTGTGGGGTCCCGAATGGTTACATCGTGGATCTGTTTATTGGATTCATTCAGGAACTGGTTATGACCGATGATCCAGAGCACCAGTGGATAGAAAAAATTCGAACTTCAAGAGCATCCAACGAGGCAAGACAGCATCTGTTCAGTCGACTGAGTGGTAAGTAGTCTTATCTTTTTTTACCGACGTTCTCAGCCTTATTTGCTATCAGATGTTAAAACTTACATGTACCATCGATCCTTCATGAGCGGTGAAGTTGAATTACCGTGATCCTTATTCAGCTCTGGGTCACAGAAGAAGTTCTCGGCGTTTCTTGGTTCTGTGCCCTTTTCAGTAAGTGACACCGAAGTAACCCTTGGAGCAGCAGCAATTAATAAACAAGATTAAAGGGAATAATAATTCCGTTCTCGAAGCTGTAGCCAGCAAACTGTTGGTTTTTATTGCCCCTTAGAGCCAGGCACTTTTCCCCTTTTGGGAACCCTGGTTTGAATCAACCAGTCTGTGCGTATTATTACTTCAAACCGAATATTTTGTTTTTCCTTTGGGATTTTGCCGTCCTAGCGACTATCATATACTAATTTGTCAGATCCTTGTAAGTCAGTTGGTTTCATCGAAATAATGCTGATCTATGCTGTATGGCATAGGTCACCATGCTGTGCAAATCAACGATGCGGGTTCGGTTTTAACTGAATTCCTTAAAATAGACTTTGTACTGTGGCTTTCTAGCATTTGTAGCCTCGTTTACACATTTGAGGTTACCTACTTGTTGCGTCCTATGAAGCCGGCGTGATGAAGAATACATTTTACCGTCGGGCTTAGAGGCTACGTCCACTGATGCTCTGAGCAGCGATACGAACTGAGTTCGGACACTAAAAAAACTTTGAAGGCACCTTCGCTAAGCTTCACCTGAAAACTGTATGTAACCGTCTGTTGAGAGGTCAATCGCCTTGCTAGCCATACACTATGCGTCGAAAAATGCACACAGGCCTCTCGAGTACTGATCGGTGCATAAAACTAGGTTTTCCAGATTCCAGCTGATTTCTACTCATGCGCCTTGCTTGAGCCCTTCTCTTACCTGGTTCTAACCTGTAAGGTTACTCTATGGGTGCGTTTAAATTGCAATCCTTGTAAAACAGTATTGAGGAGTCTGGTGTGAATTATTCGAAGAGCGACAGGGCTTCGCTGGATCTCGCGATGAGATATTTAAGTAGACAGAATGAGTTAGTCCACCTCCACACATGTCACTTGGACTCCCATTTCCGAGGTCTTCCGCACCCTTGCATAATTACTAATAATTCCCACCGAAGTCTGGTCCATCGTTGAAATCATTCATGGAGCTTACTCATTCCACTGACATACCAGCGGTTAATCCACTAAGCGAAGGTGTGGCCGGTCACATGTGAGGTTCAGTTGCATAAGTACGCCACAGGTCAGTCACCGTCGGTAGCCCAGTTGCCAAAACGCCCGTCCGGCAGGCGAGAATTTCGTGGTTCTGGTCCACCTCCAAACCTTTCTTTTCGGTCTTGTGCCCTGAAAATCATGAAGTTGCACGAATGTATCCCACGCAAGCCTATGTTCAACTACCGCTCAACGTGTGCTGACAAAGCGAAGTATTCCATTCAAGGACCATGTCAGATATCAACATGTATCTGTCACCTATTCCAGTTCGATTGCACCGCACATCGAACTTCACTTGCGCGCTGTTGGGCAGTGCATTTGAGTGCGCACAGCCACCTGGGTTTAGGCAGTGAACTGAAACACAAGGACCGCAGTTGATGGGTGCATGTTTTTCGGTACGACAAGAAAGGCGCGACCCTCCAATGTTTTTATTCCAGTGGTCATAGCTTTTCCTGCAGATGGGTTGACGGTCTTCGACAACTCCACTCATCTGCATACGAATTTGGTTTTCACGGAAGCCACCTGAATCCCTGCTGAATCTCTGGTTTATGATGTTCTTTATGAGCAGTAACAACTGAAACATGAGATGGCCTGATGCAACACATTCATAAACGAGAAGCCTGGCTGGGATCAGGTAAGTCTCGTGTGGAAAATAAATTGGAAGTCCAATGAGTGAGTGTATTATCAAATTTCGTGTAATTTAGGTTCAAGTTCGACATAAGGCTGATGGGAACTCGGGGGCTGCGCCTACCTGATGAGCCCCAAGACGGGCGAAACCGGTCGTGGACTGTCGAAGAATTTTCAGCAGCCTTATGAGTAGTGCATTACGTTTAAACGTCGAGTTCAAACGCCAGTGGGGCTACAGGTATGCATTGCTGACAGGAGTGAACTCGATTCCAGGGCTTCTTTTTTTGGTGTGGAGTGACGAGAATGATTGGTTCGCGGCAGGAGGCGGACTTTTCAAACGACAATGATGGGGATGCGAATTCTACAAATATCACAACCCTCTACAACTAAAATAACAATAATAATGATCTTTCAGCCTTGGCACTCTTTCGGTACATAGCTGCCGTGCAAATCGAAGAAAGCACGAGGGTTGATGCATGCAATAGAGTAGCATAGCTCAGCTCACAAGGCCTAGAGGACGAATATTTACCGATGTGACACGTTTTGCCTGGTAGTGTCAATGAACGGAGCCTTGAAGTTTATGTACACCCAGCCTGGTGAAAGACTTAAATGCATACCTGCTTGGTGTGAACCTTCAGCGCACAGTGTTATGCTAATAATTGTGAGCACTGTCCATCAAAGGTATAACTGTCTGTCTATCTTTCCGGTACTCGGTTGAGGGTTTTTGAGCGTTATTATTAAGTTTCTGACCCACAGCTATTCAACTGCGAGGAACTCATCGTCGCAACGGCAGACAGTCTCTCAAAACCATACGGGAGACGATCTTACTCTAGAAACGATTGTTTTTATAGCTTTTTCAAGTTGTATTACTGCTTTGTTTCTCAAAGGACGTTAGACATTTTCGGCATCGAATGGACCAGTGGAACGTCATGTATCTATCTTGCGAACTCAATATGGGGTGGGAAGCTCGACCAGATGATTTCGCCTTATACCTCTACCAGCGCCACGAGAGTAGTCCGTTCAGCCCGTGTATCTCCTCTTGTGTCGTTAAACACCAATGTTTAGCTTCATAGATTTCCGGTTTTGAAATGAAACTAAGATAGTTTCATGTATACATGAACTGGTTTGAATAAAACTCATGAACTACTGAACCTTAGAGCCTTGGTATCCTGGTAGTTTTCCATTGGTCATTGACTATAAACAGTCCTTCTTATGGTTGGCGCCAGTTCTTGGATATCGGACACAATTGTTATGCATTAATAAGTGTGTGATTTAAATGTACAATAGTTATGGACGCATTTTAGCTATTTGGCGTGTGCCGTTCCTCAGTATACACATCGTAAATTTCGTGAAAAAAACTAGCTCAAGAGGGTACTACTGCCCACTTAGCTGATGCAGACGACAGTTCTGTGTGTTTGCCGAATTCCAGATAAATCTGTTCTATGAGAAAATCATGGTCCAGTGATCGTAGATAACTGCAAGGAATTCGTGTTCACATCATCCTCTTTTGAACAGTCTCCCACCAAATGTTCTGATTCGTAGTTTTACGCGAATGGAAACCCCTGATATGTGAACCAATCTGTCGACAACCTCGACAATTTCCGTGTCGTCCGGTCGAGCGTGTTCGCCCGTTCAGGCGTGATGAATCAGGTGCGTCCGTTGAGAGCCAGCGGAGTAGCGATACTACGTTCACCGCGTTTATCGAGGTGCCAATCCCGGCACAAGAAAGTATATGTTCTGCTGATAAGGTATAATGAGGGCGAGGCTGGAGTGTACTGCTTTTTTGCTCTGGTGGAGACCAACCACACTATTCGTATCGGGACACGAGAAGGACGGTAGTAGTGTGCATACGAGGTCCGCTAATCCCACATGAATTCACAAAAACTAAACGAAGGCTCTGTTTGTGACCGTTCCATCGGTCCCGCTAACCTATGTGATTTCCAGTGGATAGTTGCTAATTTTCCATTGTTACTTCCACTTATTACTGTTTTCGGAAAAATGAGCTGCACTTGTAGCACTTACAGCTCACATCACTTTCAAAAATTCTCTCATGAAAATTGGTTTACGCAATCGCGTGCTGAACGATCGATCCTCCATGGGACAGACTTGAACATTGAGAGAAGCTTGCGCATGCTTCTGTTCCGCGACAATTTTTTGTGTGATCTGTTGTGGTCTAATCTGCATAACAGATCCTGCAACTTTTTTCAAAGTGTGGTTTATGTGGAGTTTTCTTTCTTAGGACCTTTTTGTCAGTTGGCATTTGCTTCACACAACCTGATTTTCGCTTCTCTCCGAAACCGAATAAGTGGTAGCGGTCGCAAACGTTCATAAGAGCTTTTGGGTCGAACACAAGCACACTCATTTGAAGATCATCTAAAACGATTCTTCGCCTTGTGGTGAAAATCTAATGTTGGATTCGGTCATTGTAAACACTGCTGACAGCCAACGGAAACAACAGCGTATCTGTTAAATTAAGTGCCTGGATATAAACAATGATTGCCTGCTTCTGAATCCAAACTTTAAACCACAGGAAGTTGTGGCTATCTATCTGCCGATCAACACAATCGCGGATATAGTTTTCAAGAGCCCGCTTCCTCCTCTGAATACCCCATTTTCAGATGCAGTTTCGAAGAACAACCTTGAACACCATTTCTGTTGTTCAATCACCTCAAGGCTTAGCACACCATCTCACAATCCACAGGAACGGTGCTCTTCCGTTTACGGGTTTGCCTGTGTGTTTCGATCTGGAATATCTATGGCGGATCAGCATCAGGTCCCGTACCCTCCCCGTTTCTTTATTCTCATTCATTCTCATTTAGGTACGAACCCTTGTTCCACACTGGCGTTCCTGCCGCTGATGACTTCGATAGTTGGTTTTCCGCGCGAATTCGCTTCTACTCTCAGTTCCTCTCAGCACGATTGAGTGTAGCAAATGAATTACAACAGGCATAGTATTTTGGACCGAAACGATCAAAGACACGTTGCCAAGTAAACGCGTGCTGGTTGGTGCCACCATTGAAACAGTCGACATCTTATGTTCCACTCTGATTAGTCACGTTCGAGTTTGGAATCGTGGTTTGTGTGTAGATTCAGGGAGCTACATTCACATGTTCGTCTTTTTACTGTCGGTCAGTCTACTCCAGCGGCCACATAGTTTCTGGCCATCAATTCGATTGACACTGCTCATCGAGAATGAATGTCTGGAACTACTACACAGCGACGCCCTGTATATCGCGATAGGTTGCAATTGCGTACTTCGGCTTGTTTTACCCTTCCCCAAATACCGTACCAATCAAAGTGAAACGCACAGTGCACAATCTATTTGATTGCATTCTTGCTGAATTCTGTACGGGTGCTCCCATAGTGGATGAAAATAGATTTATGCGGTATCGCATTGATATAGCTGACTGCGCGACTGCTTTCATTGCATGCTTAACTAGGTCTGCTTCATAAAGAACAATGAATTGAAATCATGTGCTAGTGTTCTCCAAGTCATTTTGCCAGAAACAACCGTGTCACTTCCATGCGCCAACAATTCGTCAAAATTTATTCATTTGGATTTGTGTGTCACAGTGAACACTATTAATACACTATTAATACTGTCTCATGTATCGCTTGGCCTGTGATTTGTGATGACAGTTCCACAATCCCTTTCTTTTTTCTTTCGTCGGCGTTTCAGGGGAGCTCCAACGAAAGTTGGGTCTGAAGGTGCTCAACCTCGGCGGAAATGCCGTCATCGGGTAAGTTTCAGTCGTAAGATCCTCAATCCCATTTCATTTTGGTTCAACTCCCCGGATTTCTCTGCTAGTCACTTAATCACATCCCATTTTGTATGGCTTGAACGTCAGTGTTTGCTGGAGCTTCATGTCTTGCTACATTCACGTGTATATTACAGCTGTCCCGCCATGAGAAACCACTGCGGATGAAGGAGATTTTGGTCCCTGTTGAGGTTGGATTGCATAATATACCACAACTGACGAAGACTTTTCGGGGAGATAACCTCCCTTCTTTAAGGTCTCTCAGAGAGGGTTTCCAGTTTGATATCCATCTGAGGCAAGTGAAGCTCTTCTGCGGCACTTTCCGGCGACCGACTCTTAGAGTGCGATAATTTAGTTCCATAGATATCCTGAACTGTTGTTTACTCGGGTCACCTATGTTAAGTTCAGAATTGTTCATCACCTCTGTAACACCTGTTTTGAATCGCTTTTTCGAATGATACAAATGAGTTCAGCAGAGTTAGAAGTAAATTGTGGCAGCGCACCTTTGTAATTTAGAAGCCAAATTTTCTGTTTGTCAGTAACTAATTTTATTTCGGTACATCTCCTCCCTGTAGGTCCAGTCTGTCGGTCTCTTCTGTAAGAGAATGTAATCAGTACTTACTTGTTCGACAGTGTTTTAGCTATCTTACAGTTTGTAGACATATCCATCCTTCTGAGTTTCTACAGCTGAAATGTTACTATGCAGTTCAGACCTCTAATTTGATCCCCTATTGGTCACCACTCTTTTGGCAGATACCAACTTCACTTTGATCTGGAGGGGGAAACTGGAGTTGTGGTTCGTGGTATTGGTACAGCTGTTCGTTTGCGCAAGCAGACAGCACCACGGTCACCCCCGAGCAGTCCGGTTGGTGCACCACCGTGAGTTGGTCGTTTTCTCCTCTTATATTGAAAACTCAATTTTCCGTTACCTGTTTTTGCGACGCCAACATGATCTCAATAAACCAGCTGCTAATGCTGCTTTCTCGAGTTCACTGGCCTCAGTTTATTTATCCCATCTCTCAGCTTAGTCCCGCTTGCTTTCTAACAATGAAGGGAAATACTCTCAGTAAGATATGTTCCGTACATTACCTGAATTGGTTACGTGACTGATCTGAACGGATCCAAGTGTATAGGTGTAACTATGTAGCAAGCTTTTCCACCGCAGTAGTTTCGGCTGAGGTTCCGTACAATAGAACTTATCGCCACACACCTCGATTCTAAAGCAACGGCAAAGTTTGTCTCACTTGCTTTCACTTACTTTCGGTCGACTATCTCATGAGACAGGATTAGTCGACTCCAACAATATCCCGGACACATGCTGCCGAAGAACGACAACCGGCTGCGAGATCTGTATAAATCGCGAATAAGTGCCGGCTCTAGTGACGGGCACCGTATACCACGTGGAGACCGAGCTGTTCCATATCGCTCTTGACCGTGCTCAGGCAGCTTTTCAGTTGTCCTCCGAGGCGATAACGCCATCCTTGACACGGTGTACTGGTCGAGGCTTGTTTGATGATTCCGGCGTCGTTTCTGTGCAACAAGTGTCCAAACGATTGCAGACACCTTCGTTGAAGGATTTGAGATGGGCGTGGTAAATCATGAAATTATCATTGGGCACCTTCTCTAGGTAGCAAACTCTCACTATGGGTTGAAGGCACAAGTAGTCACAACCTTCCAGCTTTTGGATATCTTCTTTTGGTGAAGACCTTGTTTCGAAGGATTAAATCAGGGCCGGATGGATGCGTTAAAGATCCCAATTTTCGTGCATAAACTAGTCACAGTTGTTTTGCACACGATGGAGTTCAGCTGCATATAGACTTTCCGGACATTGTCTACATGTTGTTAAATTTCCTCTCTAGCCTGTCCGTTGGATAAGGTATTTGGAGTCCGGTGACTGCTGGATTATTTTATCTCTTGGATTGAGAGATCGGATGGGCGCTCACTTTCAGGTGAAGAACTTGGTTTACGACATGTTGAGTCCCAGTCCCACTAAGAAGGCGTAGTGAGTTACGTTATTCAGCACACATTTGCGTTCTTCCGGCTCATCGCCCAACAGAACGATGTTATCGTATTCCAAATCAGCCATCTAGTTTTGAGGGGCTAGCTGGAGTCTATAGTATCTCTCCAATGCCCTTCCGAGTGGTCAATAGATTGCAGAGTTAAATGGCACCGGCGAAATTTGTCGTACACTAGTCTCAATGTCCAACTTCTCGATGTATACACGGACCCGAGCTTTCACTTCTGTGTAATAGGCCTTATTGAGGTCTATCAGCTTCACGATGACGCCATTAGCTAGCAAGCCTGTCCGCGGTAACTCAAGGTTGGCTGAACCACCTGCAGCTTGAAAGTCGATGACCCGTGCTATGGTGGGCTGCACAAATGTGAACCGGCATTGTATGGCTCATCACAAAAAGCATATTTGGTCCACAAAAGCTCTTCAATGGTGGAAGCTTCGTCTGTTTGTCCATGCGCATGCATCCTGCGTTTTCCAGAAAAAAACGTTGTTGCAGAAAGGACGCAGAATGTTGGAAGCAGCATCAGTAAGGCTGTTTTCACGATGCTTATCACTCCGTTCTATCGCCCTTTTTGGAGATCCGTACTACTAAATAGGTACCCTAATCTCGCGGAAAGGGTTCAGTATTACAGGTTGGACAAAACAGCTTGTGACTTGGTACGAAAAATGCCGCAATACAGAAATTGTGGACCCCAGTGTGGATCCTATTTTCTCCAGGGTTTTCCTACTCTTCAGTAGTCTGACCACCACAGAAATCTCCGGTTTACTTCAATTTTAACGGTAGACATGCTATTGAGACTGAACTAGCCTCGAGATCCGGAGTTTTGGTGGTGGCTTAACACTTTTTGGAGGATTCCGCCCATCAGTTCATTCTCTCGTTGTGGTTCTTTAGAGGCTCTCCACTCTTCCCGCGTAGCAAGCGCTGTTCCTGAATTCACGCGTATGAAATGAAACTGTTTACCGGAATCACCAGCGCTCACTGTAGATTTGATGTCAAATGCTATATCCGATTAATACGAGACGTAATCTCTTCTGGCTGATCTAGCGGTATTTCTCCTTAGCGTCCGAAGGTCAACCGATATCGTGATACGGACTACTGTTGCCTTTTTCATCAGCAAACTGTTTCTCCAAGCATCCAGACCTTGCAATATCGTTGCACGTACCCCGTCTGGTCTACAGCAGCTTGTTGTACAGAGGTTTTCAAAGTTGCACACTAGTCCTTTACATGAACCAATTACTCAGCTAAAAGATGAGAGCTGTTAGCGTTCAATCTGGTTATAACGGCATCGGGATGTCCTCTGGATCCTCGTGAGACTGGTTGGCGCTGTGTTGTACTTTGGAGGACACTTCTTTCGTCTAGCAGCGGGCTGGAGTTTAATCCTGGCTCGCATGGGTGATATGTAGTTCCCATGTTTCCAGCATCTATAAGATCTGCAATCTTCCGCTTATATGGCTTTCCGCGCGCCCACCAGAATATGGTCTATTCGAGAGGCAGTGTGAGGGTCGTTTGAATACCCTGTCAGTGGGTATTTCCTGGGGTGCTGAAAATTGGCATTGAGAGGCCTAGTCATTGGATCTGTTGCCGTTTTCACAGCGCCGACCCTTCCAAATCTACCATGTATATGGCGCCAACCACGGCATTTCAGCCACCATGTACTGTCAAGAACTCTGTTCTTGATGTCTTGTTGATCACATGCTGTAGTTTATAGAACTCGTTCTTTACGGTCAGGTCCGACACGGATATGCTATGTAAATAGCTGTTACAGCCAATTTGGAGGGATTCACCACGAAACGAACCACTGCAAGCCTTACGAATACTAGATTCTCAGACGAATGCATCGTTGGCTTGACTGCTTACGGGTGTCCGAGTTGTCCGCTGATCCGCTGTGATCAAGCCAGTAAGAAGTGTCTGATCCAGGAACCTGGATTTGTCGTGTTCCGAATGGAACAGCCGGGTCTCCGAAAGGCAGTTGGTATTTGGTCGATGGTCATAAATGTTGCACATAAAAATGCTTTGGTTGGAGGCGTCAAGTACGG
Source organism: Clonorchis sinensis (assembly GCA_003604175.2). Classification (NCBI taxonomy): domain Eukaryota; kingdom Metazoa; phylum Platyhelminthes; class Trematoda; order Opisthorchiida; family Opisthorchiidae; genus Clonorchis; species Clonorchis sinensis. Next base: position 158,322,418 of record CM030369.1, on the reverse strand, counting down.
TGTGAACATCCCAGCAACTAATGAAGGGCTTCCTCCTCACTTTGAGAAGCTTCCTTTCTGGTCACCCCCAACCGCTGAGCCGGCGGAGTGTCTCTTCCCGGCGATGCCATAGCACGGACAGGATTCGTAGAGATTTTTTACGGGTTGCGTTCCCTGTTCCACCCAGTTTCTGATCCAGGGTGCACCTCTAGCCTCTACACAACTAATTGCAATATATGAGGCAGCAGGAAACATGCAGAGAACACATGATTAACAATACCAGTATAGTCATTGTATTCGGAACAATCTCATCCGCTCAGTTGACTGAAACCGACTTATGCTCCTGTCATTATTGGTTTGAAATCAGATTCTAGGCATCTCTTCTAAACTGACAACCAACGGACCGTCAACCAGGTGATTGCACCTGACACCCTTTTTCGCCATTTCACTCCGAGGAGGACAGTGAACAGGACTTCCCCAGCAGAAGCCATATTATAGCAGTTCACTTGTTAAGATCTTTGGGAGTGCAAAGGATGACACTATTCGCTGTCTGGTGATAAAGAGTTTCAAGCTGCCCTTCTCTTTCTGGTTGGTTACTTTATTCCTTAATATAAAGTATTTCGGGACATAAAGACGACACTTCCCTCAAACTGTTGCCTAGGATTAGAGGTGGGGCTAGAACGTTTTGAGCGCACCCATCAGGTGTTCGACGGGTTGACTCCTCTGTCGTCCGTAACAAGTTGATGGGCATCTTCACTGTTTGTTTAGCATTGATGGATTTCGCAGATTCATCGTTACTTGCCAGCTCGTCTAGTACAGATTCACACTTGATGATCAGTCTTCCAAAATTATCATTTTAGATTTCATTGCGCCTATTTGGACTTTTGCATAGGGTTTAACTGAATGATCGTCAGGTCTCAGCCGACTTCTACTGAGCCCATTCCAATAATGTCTTCGGAGGATATCAGTATGTCACAGTCTCTGATAAATTCTCTTCCCTGGTTTTCTAATGCTGCTTGGTTTCGGAAACTCAAATACCGATCAGGTTCTTGTGAGGTGGTCGCGACGGCCGATTTCGGACTGGGACAATACTCTTACCATGGCTGTTGTCTGTGTGCGTGTTGCTGCAGTTATTCTGGGAATGAAGCCTGATTGCATCGGTGCAAAGGCGAGCCTACTTCACAGCATTGGACGAGAGTTAATGGCACCGATATGGCTTAGTTTCACCTGCTGAGTTTTCGGGTTTAATGATGGTTCCATGTAGTAGTTACTGGCTTGTTTCAGACAAATCTCGGTGTCGTCGAACTTTCTTGCTATTCGGTACTTGTTCTTAGGGACTATTCATGTAGCTCAGTTTATATGAATCATTAACTTGGCCATCTCGGGTAAAAAATCTCAAATCCTGATTGCCTTTAAGCCAGATTACCAATCATTTCCACAGTTAGCCAAATACGATCATGATAATTCTGAATGTGTTGGAAACTACCCGTTCAACAATGAATAATATTGGCACATCTTACGTGCTTTCTCAATTGAGGTCAAAGTGAGTCGAAATCAGCCTTTTTATCATCACACTTTTCGGTGCGCTCTTCCACCTGCAGACCACAACGGATAAAAAGGTGATACCAACATTTCAGGGTGAAATTCAGCTTTTCTGACCCCGCTTATATGATTTCAAAGGTTTCAATATTGAAATACGATCTGAGGTCAAAAGCAACGGTCGTGGTGTTATTGGCTGCTTGGTCCGAGCTTATCGATCATTTACACACACACACACTTAGTTATCTGAACTGCATTGGACGATTCGGTTACTGTTTTTGTTTATTTCAGCTGTGTGCATTTCCTGACACTCATTCAGCCGATATCGCACGTTGTTCGTTTCGTTGTGTGTTGGCGACTCTCAACGTGAACCTCAAAAGTCCGGTACCATCCACATCGGGATTCATGTGTTTCGTTAGCACTACAATGACCTTGTCAAGACTTCTGAGACCTTATTATTCAGCCACCTTTTCGCATTTAAAATCTCAAGCGTTCTTCCACATCATTGAGACACTGTCCACATGTATACAGACTTCGGTGCATTAGAGTGGTGTGTGTCGATTTTCCTTCAGTATTTCATCTTCTTTAGAGGCATTACCACACATGTGGTAAAACCAAACAACCGACCAAAACTCAGCTTATTTAAATAATGCATACCACGAGTTGCTCTTGCCGCGCGAATTCCTCGGGGGTGACCAGTGTAATCGGGTCATAACGATAACATTGTTCAGCTGCACAGTGTCTTGGAAGAGACCGCTTAGTAAGTAGGTCATCCGCACCTGACCTCTGAAGTGGCTCATAAGCCTTAAAACCAAAAGTAAATCGTCTCAGACAAGTTCGGTAAACAATCGGTGGATCTATGGTTTCCCGAACGTTTTGAACATTGATGATCTCTCAATCAGTTGCAAACATTTTCCAGTTGCTAGATTTATTTACCAGGCTTTGCTGCAACAATTGTTCCTCGATTGGCTTCATACTGTTTCCAAATGGTTCAAAGTTGAGTCGTTCCACTGTTGCTTGCGTAATTGCTTGGAGTTAGGAAGGAGGTTCATTCAGCAGCCACTCGTGGTCGAACATCAGACCGATAAACGCTTCCAGTGGTGCCAATTACGCAACAATTCACCGTCGCACAGATCGGATGAACACGATCCCAGTCTCAACAAATCAGTGTAATTTCTTGAACATTATAAACAATGAAATTTGATTGCACAAAACAGCTTTCCATCTTGCCATTTCCGATTCTATCTAGCCGGTACGATACTAGAATATTGATACTTGCGCATTTACTGCCATTTACTGCCAATCTATCTGGTGTAGCTATTCATCTGAGCAGTTGTTGACTTGTTCAGACAAAATGGCTACTGGTGAATGGTCCAACCGTTTAATCTAAACGTTCCTGGGTTCTCGTTAAGCACCTGAAATTTAGCAAATCATAAACTCGGAGTCTTATCGACCTTCCATAATGTGTCAGGTTACGACATCTCTGTCACACGGGGCATTTAGTCCTTACTGGGACCCATCAAGACAGTTGAAATTTTGGTTGACAGCCTTAGGCTACTGAAAGCTTCAATGTTTCTGCACCCAACAACGAGGGATCTCGCGTAGCTGAGCTACTCATGGTCTGAACATATTTTACCAAAAACCTACAGGAAACTAGACCTCAAGGTTTATAACTGTTAAGTACTTCGAGAGAATCAGTGGCTGTGCAGGTTGAACCCTCTATTCGCCAGTAGTCGGATAGACACCAAGGGTGGCACCCATCTAAATTCGTCGTGTGTGCAAATTCGGCGCCGGACACCCGATTCTCTACGTATTCACTATCCATTTAATAGATCACTCTAAACGGGATTCTGTTTCTTGCCTCTAATCGTCATACTTGCATGTCTGAATTGCTTGACTTACGTCTGTGTTTTGTTTCTCTCATCTCACCTGGTGAAGACTATCTTGTGCAACTTAGTGGTACCATCAAAAAAGAAGGTAACGGTTGCTTTCACTTCCTCGATGTTGCCTTCAAACGGAATACTGACGGTACCCTAGAAAGGAGAGTCTGCACGGCACGCCACATTCAATAACTTTGCCGGCACGATCCATAGGCAATGCGGCTGAATAGATAATTTCAGAAAGATATGTCAGAGTCGAAGACAGATTGAAAGAATAGCTAACGTTGGGCACATGTGTCTATTGGATGAGGTCTTTACAAAACTAGGCCTGTTCTTCGTTATTTTCCCCTGCGATGTACTGTCGATTTCCGCCATTTTTTAATCTGAGTGAACAAGCCTACTTTATTACCTAATTTGCATTTAAATAAGAATATTTATTTCCGATGAAATGAATAATCTAAGGAATGGCTATTAACAATTGGCAAGTCGACAACAATCAACTCTCCAGTGAAATTTATCTTAATACCTTATTTTTTGTTTCAATAAGTATTTGGCTTTCAATCAGGAAACTACTTTTGTGCGAGTGGGAGGATATGCATCACCGATATCTACGCTCAAAAATTTCGCTGTACTTGGAGTTGATCGCCTGGAATGAACAGATATGCTAGACTGGCAAGATCATTTCTAAATGCATATTTACTGACTGGGTCTGCTGGTTGACCGAGTTTCCATTCGACTAGTCTAATTTCACAGTCCGATTACATCCACGTGTGCTTACCAAGTGTGATTTCTTACAGAGGCATTATTTCGGTTCACCGTCCATGAGTCTCTGCTGTCTAAATCAGCTTCCAAACTCATCACGTAACCGACCGACTGATTTTTAGCCCCTTTGCTTCTGGGCCACACTTAATTTTTCCGGATCCTTCCAGTCCACCACCTATAAGCAACGGAGCGCACTCTGAACTAGGCAACCTGCCGCCAAGGTCCCTTAGTAGGGTTATGTCAAAACATTATTTCATATCTATACGTAATGCACTACTCATAAGGTTGCTGAAGATTCTTCGACAGCCCACGACCGGTTTCGCCCTTCTTGGGGCTCATCAGGTAGGCGCATTCCCCGTCAAACCTATGTTCTACTTGAAACCAAATTGCACTAAATCAGCGAAATACACTCATCTGCATTACGTATATACATGTATCGCGATATTTCGAACATCGTAACAACTGAAACATGAGGCGACCTGATGCAGCACATTCAGTTGCCTGAAAACATCACAAACGAGAGATTCAGCTGGGTTCCAGGTGAGTCTCTCCCAACGCCAAACTTGTTTGCAAGTGAGTGTGTTTCGTTATTAAATGTCATTTGAATGTCGTTACCGACAGAGAAGACTATAGGTCCAAAGTTACCCATTTTGTTGAGCCCCATTTTCCCACACATGCTATGTTAACGAAACAGTCGGTACCATCAACTGTGAACCGTGTAGGTGGTTCTAGCTGTCAGAGTTTTGTTTACTGGTCATGTGAAAGATAAGAATGGCTAGTTCCAATGGGCTTTTGCTATTCGTTGCAAGACCGAGTGTGAAAACTATACACTGATTGGGCCATACTTGCCATTGTTTCTAGCCACTGGTGTGTCTCGTTCTAGGTTTCCGCCCATGGAGACGGGAACAGTTAGCAGAGCTAACCGTTCTGTTTATGGATTCTCATAGTTTGCTTCCAAGTCCTAAGCTGACTTCTTGACCCCACTCTTGATTGTGTGAATTCAAACTACTAGCACGTGACCAAACAAGCTTCATCGGTGGCTTATCGTGGATACTAATCCGCATATTGCGATAGCACACAGCTACTTCGGTTTGCTTCACTGTGGAACTTTCCTGTGTGCTTTTCCGAAATGACAACTTTTAGAACAATACTCGGTGAATCAACTTAAGTTGCAACTTACTCCTATAGGCCTGAAGGAAAGAAAGAGCCCAAACAATATGCATTCAGTAAAGATTATTTCCAACGCCGAAGCCGTGATCATTTCGGTTTCTATGTGCGAATGTCCTCGGTCAGTTTAGTCTGAAAAACAAGGTCAAATGAGACAAAGTCCACTAATCAATTATGTGCATATTGAATGGGTTCTAACATGAGAACAATTCAATGAATGTGCAACAAACTCTTTCGAAATCAATGTTGAACTAGACATTACATGATTTCACACATTTAATTGCCTGGAAACATCACAAACGAGAGATTCAGCTGGGTTCCAGGTGAGTCTCTCGCAAAACCAAATTGATTTGCAAATGAGTGTATTTATCGATTACATGATTTCCATTTCGAAAACCTCTTTGTCACTAATTTATCTTCATGCTAACGGTAAGCTGTGCTTCTTTTTTGATTGTACGTCGACAAAAATATAGCTTCGTTTAATAGTTCGAGAAATAAGTAGAACTTATTTCTCCCTGCCCTAACAAAATAGTAGGGCTAAAGTTATCTCACACGCGCTCATACAAAACGTTCCCACGACCAAGAAGTAGCAACAGCAGAACTTCGTTTTCGAATACTTGCAGCCTACGAGCAGTCCCGAACAATAAATGAGAAATACAGATCAGAGCAGTTCTGTCACCATTGGTTCCGTGGAACAACTCGTTGGATATAATATTGCCCTGATATGCAAAAATTCGTTGATCGTGTTGGAGGTACGTTAGGTTATCCGACCCATGCAAACCTTTGTTGGTTCGATATGAGGGCCATAGGGAGTCTAATGTACAGGACCATCGTGACAGCACTAGTGCTCACCATTGAAACTAGCGTCATAACTCTATTGACCCACATGCGTTCAGCGCTAGCCACCAATTTCACAAAGAAAATTCTCTTATGGGAAACTTCAGTTGTGCGACCATTTATATCTGTTCAGGTTTTTCTGTGATGATGATTAGCCTCGTTCCTTTTCAAGATGCCGTTCCAAGGGCTCGCGAGAAAACATGTCAATCCTGTAGTAGTTATGTGTGCAACCACACGCGTAATCTTGAAACCACTTGCACTACGTTCTGTCCATTCTTGTGAGATGCAATTCCGGCATGACATGTGTTTTTCAAGTCCTTTGATAGGGAGAGAAACAAACGGGAAGACAAAGGCTGGAACTTTGAGTCTTCTGATCGGTAGTTTGGTCCCTTACATGCTCACGTACCCGCAGCTTTACAGCTTTGTGGAAATGGTGCAAATCCTTCCAGCTGACTGAATGAACCAAAATGTTGGAATCGATTTCTGTAAACTCACGTACCCGTTCGCCTTGCATGAATGTGTCCACGCGACATTCCTTGCGTTTGACTGGGGGCGCAGCAAGATTTGGAGGCAAACCAAAATCAGTGGCATTCGTTTTGTTAGCTTTTATCTTTACTGTCTGAGTGATTGCTTGATGGGGTCTTAGATTTGCACTAGAACATCTCCCACTCTTCGTTTCCCTTTTTTCATAGGTCAATGCTTTCTTTAAATCATTTGACGTAGATGAGCTGCGTTCCTCTGATGAATCCACAACAGTTCAGCTGCTGTCCTTTTAGCTAAGTCTGTCATTCCGATCAGTGGTGATTCCTGTCTCTACAGTCTTACTGATCTGCTTCCGGTCAGTAAAAATGCTATCGATAGTTTCCCGACATACTGGATTATCTACAAACCCATAGAAACGAGCTCCTCATCTTCCATAGAATGTAAACATATTTAAAAGAGGTTTGCTACTTGGCAGGGCTCTAACTTCGAAGTTTTAATTTTTTTTCATCATGTTTGCCCTTCGCATCTTTTAAACTACTGTTTCTTATCTGTCCTGAACAGAAGGCTTCCCGGATCGATCGAACTGAACACAGAATCTCCCGTAGGATCCGCTGATACTCCGTCTGCCTTGGAACGCGAAGCACCCTTTAAAGGTGAGCACAGTATTGTCTGACTGCTTCTTGGCGGTGCCTTGCGGCAAGCAGTAACCTTGGGGGCGAAGGCGGTTTGATTTCACACAGCAATATACCTATACTTAGTTGAGATTTCGTCTCGTAATTGAAGCCAATCTATGCTGAAACGCCGAAAAGCACTGCGCAACCGATTCATCCCCAATGAGAACCACTAGCAGTGAGTATCTCATGGACCAACAGGTTTCGAGACCGAAGCATCCCAGTTTTTATTTCGACCACTTATCCATTCGGCCACGATCGGCTGTTTAGCAGTGTGCTCAACCCGCAGTTATACAGGATAAAGTCGCACTAAACTTTCAATTACAGAATCCGCATCACGTGGTCACCTCTAAAAACTCGTCGCTCGATGAGTCAGTCCAACGAGACTGCCATAGTACGACCTAAGCAATCCACTGTGCATTGCTTGCAAAGGTGACTTCTGGTCTAACGTCACCCCTTACTTATTTTTCCTACAATCAATTTACTAGCAAAGGTTAAGAACGAAGGGAATCGTTCGCATGTGAAGACTTCTCTCTCTCCTCCATTTTTGATCCCATACTTTTAGCAATTTGTTCAACAGACGGAATCCTGTCCGGTAAATCTCGAATTCTCTGCAATAGTTCGATTGTTTTAGTTTTTTTATTTTGGGATTCATGTCAATGGAGCTAGACAAGGGATTTCTGAAACGGCACTTCGTGTCAGTCCGATGTCAGTTTATTTCGTTATCTTTTCAGCTACTATTGTGTCATAAGTAGCTATTAATGCCCGAATATTCTCTCCTTTCCAAAGGGTCTGCAGGTAACCTCAGTCAGACTATGGAACTTGGGGTGAGTACTCATGTATTTTCCACTCACTTGTCTAAACGAGTTGCTTAAGTGGCAAATTCAAGCGGTTCACTATGCACTCCTCGATATGGCTTGTTTTCTGTACGAAGTTCACACCTCGACTTATTACACGTCCCCAGCTTAGTGTGCCTTCCTAACTCTGGCTTGTCACTTTGACCGTCCTGTCTGTCCGTTAAATATCCCGTATGTTTTGTGCAGATGTCTTAATAAAAAGGTCCCCGGCATGCACTTCCTCCTAAGAGCGGATGTGTTTTATACTTGCCAACATTTTTATGTGTGTTCCGAAGCGTCCTGAGCTTAACTTCATTCTTCACTATGAATTTTCTTGGGTCGTTTGTTTCATTTTCTCTGTCCATATCACCCTTACACACGGTTCTTTTGTAAAGTTTTCGTAGTGAACTAATGCGGGTACACCATGTAGTGTGAGCTAGGAGCTATCGAATCGCCACATTGGTGAAAAAGTAGACGACAAGTTAAGTGGCTTTATGTCTTTGAAAACAGCTAGTTCAATGTGGTGTGTTGTCAGAACAAACGTGGCTGATTAAGACTTCATGGCGTTACAGTGCTCTGACGGTTTTTAACTCATGTTATGCGTAAGGGTGAGTTAAATGGTCACAATGTGATCGTCTTGACGAGTAAAATAACTGATTATGAAGGGATTGCACGCTATGGTCGATCAAGTATCTGCAAAGCTCGTATTCGTGAATTAGAACGTATTGTGAAGTTCCAGGATAATAGTACTCTCATCCTGTGGTGGGCATCTATTTCGATTATCCATTCTTGTCTGCTGCCCTCCACTATGTCTGCTCCGAGTAGACAGATCAACGAGTAATTATTTTTAGGTTTTCCCCAAGTGCTGTGCAAACAATGTGTAACTTTTGAGCCCGAGATGACTCAGTGGTTAAAGCGCAAATGTACTGACAGGAAGGTTCAACCCAACCTCTGTATCTCGACTCATCCAGTCTAGGGTTAAGCAACCTGGTAGTGTCTCAACCCTCATTCCACCTTCGGGTGTTGTGGCAGCTGGGCACCCGAAGGGTGTTATGGCTGAACGATTATTACATATTATTTACTCTATGAGCCTGTCCCTTGTTTGGTTTCCAGCCCATAGCGCATCAGGTCCTTGTTTATTTCCTCTATGATCAAATTCCCGTCCAGGAAACAACCTCCGGTTCACCCGGTCACACGGTAAACAACCACAAGGAATACAGTCTTGACTATCGTCAACCATACTAAGGCGGAATCTCTTGAGATCGACAGCCTGTGCCTCAGGACACTTACAGGGAACGTTCGCATGGTTCATAAACTCACTGTAAAACGTGGTTATTGACCGAATTATTCAGCTTCCAACCAAGGAGAACGCAGGGTAATTGTAAGCAGACTGGGAAACCTTTCCACAAAGATTTACATTATTGAAACGTTTCTTATCCACCTAAAAAATCATGAAGGCTTGTTTCTTCCTGAGTATAGCTGGTCAACTAGGGGCTTATTGGCCTCCGACCTTTGGTGGAAGCTGAAAGTCATGCTAAAATACAATAGCTCAAACGCATGAGAGGAAATTCCTCTGAGTTCTTCTAAAAACCCGATGCACCAAACTATTTCCCTCTATCACACACACATACACCTTATTTGTCTTCTCTAAATTTGGGAACCTCAAATGTTTCAAACCCTTCTTGATAGGCAGCAAAGCACAGTGTGGTCGTACGTCGTTGACCGGACGAATACGGTACCACAAGCCTTGTAGAACCAAACTGAAATCTTACCGTAGCCGGAACATTTGCAATTCGCTTTCTTCAAGTTTGAGCTCAGAAATTGAAGTGCAAATGACATGAGCTAGTTATCCATGGCTTTCCAATCGCAAGTGATAGATGTTGTCTACGGAGTGTGAACCCTAGTCAGTTTGTAGAACACTAATTTTCTGATCCGAATTCCTTGTGAAGGTGCTCTGGCTGTTACAATTGAAGCCTCGTCTCCTACCGATTAGTGGCTAACCACGCGTCCCGTATGAAAACGCATTGCTGACGTGATTGTTACTTTTCCCCAGCATGGGAGTTGGTTGTATGTTTGTCACAGGCTGAAAAAGCAAGCGGCAACATTTTAAACTTGAAATGGCGGTTGATTACTCTCCTGGATTCTTTGTCAATTGATCACTACTCTTTTCAGGAATTCCCCTTCCTAACCATCTCACAAATGCCTCCGGGTATGATTCGCCACTTTGGAAGCATTGTCGCCTCAAAATCGGTGAAGTTAATGGACAAGAATACTCCAGGTACTGGTTTTTTATTGAATTTAGACGAATGCAGGTCATCCAGCATGCTCGATCCATTGGCTTTCGGGTTATCGTTTGTGCTTGTCCATTTGTGCTGACGCATCCCGTGGTTTTAATGTCACGCATTCGACTATTTTCTTAGCTTTTTGACAGAGCGTGAGTTCCGAAGTCTCTGAAGGGGAAGACATTCCGTACAACGTACATTTAAGGAGTGGCGTTTTTCCCTTTTGCTGTCCCGAAAGCCGTCAAGTTTGGAATCTGATTGGAACACTTCAGCTGCTAATATTGTGGCTCCAAAAAATTAGAGAATTCTGATCAACCAGTTGGGAAACAATAGACAGATAATAAAACCACTTTCTGATAATGAATTTGCTGTTTTATAGGCTACTTATTTCAGACAGGCTGATAATGCAGCAATCTGCTCCTCGTGAGTCCGATGTACGAACATATGGTTCCACTCTAGAAATACTGGAATCCAAAAAGTGCGGAATCCGTGTTTACATGATCCATCCCTTCTGGCTGTTGGCTAGAGAAAACAGAAAAGCAGCTAGTGGAAGTTGGTTATTCACATCTATGACAGGTTTGGAGTGTTTTTTGGGCCCTGGATGCTGCTGTTTCATCGGAGCAGGATTGAAAGATGTGAATCACTCCAACGCACCGTGAGCTCACAAACTGCTGGGAAATTTGTTGAACTAGCTGAACACATTCCGATTTGAATCAAGAACCCAATCGTCACTACTGGTTATGTGTTGAGCTCTGTGGTAGCTCAGAATCCTACTTCTGACCAGCATTCAGACAGAAAACCGTTCCACAAACAAACTGATGGAAGGCATGTTGGAAACTCAGGGGATGTTCACAGTTGTCCAGAAACACCAGTTTGCAACGCCATACTTCGGGTTCGGGACCGCGATTTCGAGCGTTCGCAACTCGATGGAGTGTCACACAGAATAGCTCTCTAGAAGACGAAATAATCCTGAGGCTGAATAAGGTTCACAGACAGTTACTAGTGTGCTTCAAGAAACAAACGTTGTAAAATGGGCCCTACAGACGAACATAAACGGAGAAAACAAACGTACGAGGGCACGATTCTATTCAAAGAAGTTTGTATGTACAATTGTAGTTTATTCAAACACAAAACGAACTAGAATTCATGGAATGCTGGGATGACAGAAATGCAAATGACAGAAATGCAAATAACAGAGGTACCATGTGACTTAACTCCTATGTGAAAAGGACATCATCCAGCTAGAGTTTCCCTTTTCCAGTGCTAGTCCCGTGATGATCTTCTAACATCCCAGAGAAGTGCTCCACTATCCCACTCTCTTTATTCTCCGCCTTGTGTTGATTATCCACTCATTTTGCTCGTCATCGTCGGCTTAATGCACAACAATAGTAGTGTGAAGCATGGGGTTTCATTTCTGCGTAACCATTTCAGCTTACCTAATGAAATCCCTATAGTGCCAACGAGCCATGAAAAAAAAACAGAGGTACCCACAGCTCCCAACTACTTGGAGCAATATGGGTAGAAACCTCATACCGAAAGCAACCAGACTTTCCGTAGCTTTCTTCGTACCTTACGTTACCTAGCTCTCAGTTTTCGACACACTGAGGTTTTCATGGAATGCAACAAGTTTTTTATTAGATGAGAAATTGGCGTGCATAGCACATGACCGAGCAACGAAAGCCTTTTTTCCTGGATGCACTTCCGAAGTGAAGAGCTTGCTACACTACCGGACACTATTAAAACTCTGTATTTCCTATCCATCTGTTTATTATAACTATTTTCACTGCCCAGTCTTTACTTACCTTCGTTTTACTGTGTAAAAATCCTTCTTCCACAAGTATTGATTCCACTCCTTTTTGAAAGCAATGAAAACTCTCAGTGGTGATGTTTTTTAACGGTTGTGTGCATACCATTCTTGTCTGACAAGCAAATTGCGCCAGGATATGACGAGTTGGTCAGTGAAAATCCAAAATCCAGTTAGAAGATTATCGTTGTCAAACCACTATTTAAAGATGGGTAAATTGAGGTTGATTTTCTTCACACCACCTCCGTGTAAGCAATAGAAGGGTGAAACAGAATGTCATGTTGGAAAGAATAAACCTTAAAATCTTCTGCGTTTCCAGATTTCTGTTTTCCAGGGACAATAGGTGTAACTAGTCAGGTCGCTGTGCTATTTTCCAGCTTTACTGGGACATGCGATCAAGTATCCCACCAGCGGCATTTGTCGAAATAATGTTCCTACATACTGGACCTTTTGAGGTTGTCACATTTGTTACGTGTGACAGCCCATGGTGGTTAATTAGCATCATTGGTTGATCGGGAAACGAGCTTATAAAGGATAACCCATAGTCTTCTACAAGTGGTTGACTGATACTCGCCTTCGACATAGAACTTAGAAGCCCTCAATTTCTTTCTGATTGTTGGAAGTACCTAAACCTTTGCAGGTGTTACCAACTGCACGCGGTTTATGTCTGTTCCTGACATTTCCGTGCCCTTCCCTACCGTGTACTTTCTGATCGGTTCAGAATTTCGTACCATCGTTGATGTTTTAATGGTCACCCACTGGAACGCATTTCGTCACTTGTGAAGACTGTCTCTTTGTATAAATGCGCTGTTTCACGTAGTTCTTTTATTGAACAACACTATGCTCTGTGGCTCAATTCGCGAATGATGCATTCATAAAAGTCGGGCGGTCACCATTGTTTCAGTAGACTCGTCTTCTTAGGGCCTGGGTTAGCCCATTTCCACGCCATCGGTTAACCGAACAGTTAAGTGAGCAGGTGTGCAGAAAATAGAACTACCACACTGGCGTTATGCAAACCTGTCGACTAAATGAACGAAATTTGTTAGTGATGAGTTGCATGGGATAGGCAGTGCGTGATTTGTCCTGTACTTCGACTTTATTTCAAAGCGTCAGGTCTTCGGTAAAAACAGTCGTGGCAAACGCAGGTATCACAGGTACCTGGTCCAGTTGAAGAATTTCAGTAGCACTTGAATACTCCACTGACAGGTTAATTTCTCACAACCTTCGGTCTTCTCTTTGGGCTAAATTTTGAGTATTATGTTATAGAAGATCTGGAAGCCGTTGATAGTACCAGCTGAACAACGAAGATGCCTAAAGAGATGTATCAAACTACGATATCATTCGGAATCTACTGAGTTGGTTTTGTCGGCTCTAACATAAACGTACGACCCTTTTAAAATTGAGTTTCTTTTTTCTGACTTTTAATCTATTCATACTTAATTCACTTTAACTTCACCGTTGCATTTTCAATCGCGTCCATTGGGTATATATTCGTTCCCTCGATATCTGTCATCCGTCATCCATATCAGCCTCCCCCCACCCTCATCACGAAGGCAGCATGCAACGCTTCACTATATAGCGACGATAGCCAAAAGCTAGAAAAACCATTCGCTTTATTTTGCGCTTCATTTGTACTCCACGTGCCTCAATCCCATCAGTTCTCTTGTGGTCCAGTCCAACTACTTTTTTTTTCAAAACGGTTACCGTAAGTCAAGAAGTAAGATTCTCTTGAACGGAACGGGATCATAGCTGCGCGCTGTTCTTGGTCGACTCCTGTAATGCGCATAGCCTGGTTACCGAATGTAGACTTGTGGAGTAACATACCCTAAAGTTTACGAACAAAGCGCCTTTGATGATAGAAGACTATTCACGCAATCACTGGTTACAAATCGAACGCCCCGTCCTATCGACTTGGCTTGGTTTTTATACTGTGCTACCAGGCACCCGCCAAGCGTCGATGGGGCTAACAGATCATTGACCTCTTGATATTTTTCCCATATGGCTTCTTGAAATAATAAGAAATTGTTGAAATTGTACGTATGTATTCTGCAACAGAACTTAGAGTCAGTATCCGTCGGCTTATCATCCTACTCTTACATTCTTCTCACTTTCTCAGCTGAAATCCAGTTCCGTGATGCGTGGTGGCTGGAATTACGCACAGAAGTGGCACAACACATGTACAGCATAAACTGTAACGCGGTCATCGGCTATCGGGAAGAATGTGCGATATACGAAGATGTGTGTATTTTATCCAACTACGGTACTGCTGTTGTCCTCGATCTGCGGTCGCCGAGCCTCGGGCAACCTGTGCGAAGCAGTTTCGCTAGATATGCTGAAGCACAACTAAACACTGGTTAGATGATTTGTTCATTGAGGCTTTGGGTGTTTGACACTTCATTAATCTACCGCTCACTCATTTGGACGATCACATGGACCTCATGTTGGCTTAGCTCCGATTGGGGGTGTAAAACAGATGCATGTTGACGTCATTTCGTTAACACCTCTGTCTAACGGTTTGTTACCCTTGGGTCGCCGTCAGACGACGCATCGTAAGGATGCACAATCAGTTAACCTGTGTTGTCATGAATAGCTTGTTAGCTGGAGATGTTTTCACTCATGCTTTCTCGTTCGACTGACCCCCTAACATTATAGAAGCTATCTTGTTTTAATGTAATAGCAGTGATTTTAGGTGGATTTTACTTGCCCTGACCAGAGCTATCTCTGGGGTTTCCCTGGATGATTAACTGTGGATGCGTTCGGTTGAACTACTGGCGTCTACCACACTCCTAAAATACGTCCGTTGAACCAGTTCTGCGCTTTGTTGGGGTTCTTAGCAAATGGAAGGAATTCCGAAGGTAAGCTGTTGCTTTTTGTTTGCTCCCTCTTAAGTGATCCGAAAAGTTCACCATCATATCTCACAAGAACAAAGGGAACGCGACATAAAAAGCTGAGTACAGCTGATCTCAACATTACCTGTGTGGTAACGCCTATCAGTACTATAGGATTGGCTTGTTTTCTCGTGGGACTTTGGAACACAATCCAGTTATGACTACGGGAAAGGAATGTGACCTTCCCTGAGACTATCTATTTCGGTGTTGGTCGCCAGGCAGCTTTAATGTCGAAAGCTATCCACTTAGGTTATTAGAGTATTTTATTTTTGTATGCGAAAACAGGGGAACACGGAAATCGGCTCTGCCCACAAACCCGAAACTAGCCACGTGGCTGTGGTCACCGGACCGGCCGAAATCCCTACTTTGCCTTTACTGAAAGTGCATATTTTGTTACCACTTCTTCAAATACTAACAACGTAGATTGTTATGATGAATGTATTGTTTCTCAATTCAGAATTACCATCTGAACCTTGCGTTACGGAGGAATTGGATACTTCAGTTATTTCGCCTGCTTCATCTCCGTACCTTATCAAAACCGACCGCAGGGGCTCAGCCGGTACCGTGGTACCGTCTCCACCTGGGGACAGTCACACACCGAGGAGACATAATTTTTGTCGAAAAAGCTCAAAACTCATTCCAGCCTCTTCCAAGTGAGTTACTTTATGTCTGCTTTCTTTGAAAAATACCACGCTACATCTGAAGGATATTCATTCTGGAAAACCCGGCTTTCCAGTTGCTGTACAAACGTATCGTTGTTTTATGCGCCTGATATAAATTTTTTCCCCCGTATCAACTGAACAATGATTCAGTCTTTTTAGACTTTGCTCAGGCACTGTCTAAATTGAACGCTTAGCCCACCATGGGTCGTCCCTCATCCAGATTTCATATACCTCTTAACGAGCTTGAATCGGCTTAAAATCATAAGCCAGTGGCGGTCTTGGCAACGAAGCACGAAGGCTCTTACAAGTCAACTCAGTCGCGTTGGTAACTGGCGATTTCCCGGATGAGGGAAACAGCGGAGCAAAGCGGCGACGTAGTCTTGGTGGAATGTTGTCACACCTATTGACCCAAGGAACGGAATGAACGTGACATGTTCGCTACGGCTTTTTCACTGCTCGTCATAGGTTCAGTCATCATCGTTTGGATGACGAAGTCCTGCCCAATTGGGTGAACGGAGGTCATAAGAATTCATATATAATAAAGTAGGTACAAAAGCCAGTGCTTAAATCCACAAAACGATGCCTCTAGGGCCAGGAGCCAAACTGCGACAGTTAGCGCACTGCCAGTTTGGACACAAGCCACACTGTCCTCTCACGATTTCGTAGAAGTGATCTCTCTTCGACATGTTCAGCCATCTGAACACATCTTGATTAGGTTTGTGATCTTATTGCAACCTTCTCATCCATAAGTGGAAGTGCATTTCTAAGCCGGTGCCTGTAACGTATGGGTAGCTCAGCCCACACATCACTGTTCGGCTGGATTTTTGAGCTCAGTCGCTCTTGTAAATTTGTTTGCCCTAATGAAAAGTACTTCCCTCAACCGATGACTCTGGTACGTGTGTTCATGGGGAGTTAGAGCCGAAAATCGTACCACCTACGGGTCGGATGTGTTAGTTACATCCAATTGCATCAAATCGCTTTAGCTTAGAAAAGGCGCGTTTACCGCTCAGCTTCAGCTGCACGGTCGTGGACTATTCAAATGATCAGTGAATTCTAATCGATCGTTTGTGGGCCCATTGGTTTTAACGGTAGATTTAGTCAAGCTTGGTATGAAGCTCTAGTTTTTGCTGTTCTTCAGTCGAATGTGCAGTGCAGAGGCTGTTTCAGGCTTTATTTGACCCGATGTTCAAGTGCTGAACTATTTTTCCCTTTGAAAACAATGTCAGGTTTGGCTGATATTGTGGAAGATGTATGAAACTAATTTTCTAAAATGTGCACGCTAATCAAGTACTGCTGTAGACTACATTTAATTCTTTGCCTAACTAGTGAGGATCTTTTCAAAAAGGCGACCTGAATGAAATTTCTGAAAGCCGCCTCTTAAACGTGTAATATTTCTCGGTAATCATGCCCTTTTGAAGGATACTGCTTATTGGAGGGATCACTACACGACCTTCGTAGTGTGTAAGCAACTTTGTTTCTGGCTTCAAAATGAACTCCAACGGTTTTTGGGCTTGTGTTTGCCTGGCAGATCAGTTACTGGGGGGTAGCTTCATTAAATCTCGGTCTTTGAATGCTTAGTAAGCACCTAGACTCATATTCGTTAATCACCATCCGTTTTGCCCTACATTAACGAGACAGCATCAGTTCAGCTCTATTCCGGTGAACTCCTGGTTTTCGTCGTCGTATGTGCCATAGACTTTTCCGATTAATGACGACCGAGATCGCGTCAGTACACCTTGAACTGATTATTCCGATACACTTGCGTGAAACTGAGCAGTTTTTCCGGACAGATCCATTGGATTTTCGTAGTCTATTTGAAAACTCAATACCATATCAAACTAAGAAGTGCTTTGATTGATAACATCCTGATGGCTAGTAGTCAAACTTTAGGATGTGTCTGCTGATTGCTTATTCCGAAATACCGAGTATTTGTAATCCGCTGGATTTGGATGATACAAACGCAACTGATGCTATTTTGACTTTTTTGTCACCTTCATTTTCCTCGGTGTGAAACGTTCACTTATAGGCAGAGGGCATGTTGGCAACATTAGCAGAAAAGTAAACACAAGAATATGCAGGGAGTGCGGTTCGAATTTGGTGCCAAGTTGGGTGAATATGTCATCAAATACCTGCACCTAGCTCTGAACCTTCCTTTCTAAAATTGGATTTTGACTGGATTTTAAGCATCCTTTTCAATCACATCTTTGCGAATCCGCTGGCATCAGCTTATTCCGCTTGTAACCTAATCAGTGCAGATATGCGACTATAAGTATAGCTTCTGAGTTTTGTTGATTTTATTTGTCACACTGATATCAATTGTGATACAGATTTATAGAGGTCAAATGCGCTTGTCAATTCCTCTACAGTCTCCGGTACCATGGTGTAGTTGTTCTTCATGATTCACAGGATTACAAAATCTCAGACAAGACCCGATCGGTAGAGGTTGTAAGTCGGAAGTGACAAACTGGTAAACAGCGAATGCGCACGGCGAGGTATAGCCATGAGGTTACCTATAGCAACGTAGAACATAGTACGATACATAGGAAGTTGCGCGCAGCAAGTTAAATGAATTTGTAAAAAGCAGGTGTATCCACACAGGAGCTGGCACAATGGAAATGAGATGCCAAACATGCTGTCTAGCGGCGCACAATTCAGATACACCTATGATTATAAATGAGGAGTGCTTTCTTCTTGTGTTTTTCATAGCAGCATGCAAGATTTTGTTTAATGATAACGATGGCCAAGTGGTGCCTCTGACCGCCTATTATGTGAGCACATTGAGTCTGTGTAACACCGTTCGAGGTTATTGAAAGGTTGCAATGCAATTCATATTCTTTTCTGCCAAACGTGAAAATTGGCTGACGTTTTTTCTACCTATGATATGTATGAGGCAAAATTATTCTCATATGCATACGCTTTGTTATTCTACAACTTAATTGAATCGGATTTTGATCCTAGCGCATTCACCATCGTAGCAAGTATAAGCTTACTTGTGAGATGAAGCTTTTGTCTGTTTGTCTAGGTTTGTAGATAAATGGAGCCAGAACAACACGGTATGGTCACGTCGCGTTTAGTTAGATTGTGGACGCGGACGTTGAACAACTCGACTTTTAGTGATTATACCGTCATTAGTCTTGACATACTTTGTCCTTGCTGAGGCCACAAGACTACACGACGCTGTGATAATTTCGTTAGTATCACCTGAAGACTGCAAGATCCGTTCGCACAAATAGCTGTTTTTCTCACGATCTATGACTTTCACCGAGGATTTTTGATTCAGCGAACGCAACTCAGTATGGCGACTACTATCAGTTTAGCCATGATTATGTTTTCTATACGGTTGGATGCTACAAGAAACAAACGACTAAAAGCTTCAAATTATCAATTCTGAGGTTGCCTAAGGGAAAAGAATTTCATATTGTCCAACATGAATTTGGTTATGTTATCCGTTGTGTTGCTCCGGCCGTACTATTGAGTTGAGGTTGGGGCTAACTTGTGTTTTCCATACAATCGATCTTAATTCATTAGTCCTCCTATCCTATTTGTTGGTTTAGCTCTAGACATACAATTTTTATCCGGACGATCACGTCTGCAGTCAATTCGTGGATTATGTAGTTAACTGTATACACTTCTGTCATCACTGATTTTTGTCGAACAAGGTTGTTTTCGTTGAGCACACTATCTCTGACCTGTACGCAACATATGCGTCCCAGAGGCAACATCCTGAGTTATGATTCGTGTTTGACTCACTCATTTCTGGGTGGTTGAGGAGTATTCCATGTCTTTTAACTTTGAACTCTCCAGTCCTGATTGTTCCATATGTCATTTGGCCCGCTACCCGGAAACTGCAACACGACAAGTATCCTTTCAATCGACACCCTCGACAAGATGCGCCACTTGCAATGCAGCTCCTGTGCCAGATGTGTTATTGTCTTCGGCAGACTTCCCAGCCGAACTACTTGTTACCGGAAAGCCATCCCTCATCCAGGCTCGGTATGTCTGTTTGTTTTTCTTCCCATCATCTCTGTGTTCTTGTTAGCAGCTAAGATATGTTCCTTTTTATCATCGTATTTCCCAAAGGCGTGTTGGCCTTCATGTGGTATGATGCATTTAGTTCTTCACATGTTTTAGACATTTGCGCTTATTTTCCTACCCACGTTCCAAACCTTATTTTTTCATTCAACACCAAGATTCGTATGCTCTCCCCATGCTACTCCCCGATGTTTTGCAGCATTATTCAAACTATAGCATGATTGAACCAGCTGGTTGTGAGATAAACAACATCTCTTGAATAGTTCTGTGGACAGACTGAAACCGACGGACTCTTCGTACATTAGAGGTTGTTTTGACCTAATCAAGCAAGCTGTTTTCACGATGCCATATCATTCAGCTTTATGTTCCACTGCCTGCCATGAAGAAGAGCGCTGGTAGCTCAGTTGGTCGCAGTGCAAACAATTCACCCACGCTGTACTACACCAAAGACTATGTTGAATTTGGTTGCTAGAATTTGAAGCAATATTTCAGTATTTGTCTTGAAGCGCGACTCTCTGCTCTCCACCTTTTCTCAGTAAGGGTGGATTCGAATTAATGATTCCGTTGAAACGTAGTCCAATAACCACCTGTAACAAGTCCATACTACAGTGTCTCTCTCAGACTGTTCACTCACATTTCTTTGGGAATGACAATCAGATAATTAGGTTGGAATATTTCGGATTCCCGAACGGTGAAAAACTGTTTTTATGATATTGCAGTGCGTGTCCTTTAGATTTCAGCGAGCATACTGCGTGTCTTGGATACCTCCTCGTGTAGACGATCGGTAATTCCAGTAACGCGCTTCGATGTTGTGGTGGAGCGCCAGTGCTCCCCTCCGGTTTTACTGCTGTTACGTCGCTTGCAGTAACGGAAGTTTTGTATGTAATTATGTGGATATCTGGGTTTGTAGTCCAACTTATTCCCCTACAATATTAAAGATCAGCTCGAACGCCTTCCCACAATACGGTAGCCTTTAAAACTAGTAACTGCTTTGATCACCTCAATAACAACCGAAAGTATAGCTTTTTGCCCAATTTGGCTACTAGGTTACCTTTGGTTCAGTGGTAGCGCCATTCCTGAAAATCCTGTGACAGGGTGATTTGAGCAAAGTCTAGACAGGCTCGGTTTTCTTTTGCCTGGCTTTTCGATACGGTGTGGGTGATATACTATTGGGGTCGTTCGTGCGTGCCACGAATTCTCCTCCCCAAAGTGGTTGACAGTATGATCACACCTCCGAACGAAATATGGACGATGTTTGGAACTGCGATTGCTATCGCCAGTGTTGTCATGATCAGCAGTTTGTTTGAGCTTATTTTTGTGAATGAATGAACGGACGAGTGTTTATTGAAATACTCGGCTCGTTCTGTAGTATTCGGTCATGATAGCTAACTATGTACATGTACAGTTTGGTTTACCGGTTACTGAACACACCCTTTTAGTCGTGAGTGTTCAAGTGTTTAAACTACACTTCGTGCATCCTGGTACCAATCACGTGAACAAAACATCCGCCAAAATGCGTGTAGGCCGCTCTGTTTCTGTTATGCGCTTGATAGTGAGTTACGCATTCGAAATTTAATTTGAAACAGTTTTCACTCTTGCATGATCGCCCCAGTCAAAACATTCCACGTCCTCACGTTGGTGAATACCTGGACAACCTGTCAGAAACTAGACAGTGATTTTCTAGGTGACTTATCCGCCCGTTGCTGTCGCCGTTAGGTTACGTCCCTCGGCTCACAACATGACTAGCCCAACACGTTCACCATCGTCAACAAAGACAGCAACCTCAGTGCTGACAGTGATGCTTCACTGGCCCACAACTATAAACTTCATCTAATCGTATTTAAAGATGGACTTTATGAGCATGTTATGAACATGTTTATTGTCCATTTGGTCATAAATCCCGTTCAATTCAAGGTCATATAGTTGCAACACATCAAATTAATCTGTTAAAAGCTTCAACCGGCGACATTATTTGACTGTACAGTTGTATTATTTGAACCTCCAAGCAGCGATAAGAAATGAGTCTGGAAGTGTAGCTCTGTTGTTGAAAAGGGCAATCGAGCCAGCAGTCATCCTACACAACCTGACCTACTTTCTATTTGTTGAGCTGTTTGCTGAGCCTGGCAACTGGTCTACAAACGTTTCGTCGCCGCAGGAGAAGACTTCACCAAGGCGCTTCTGGCTGCATTCAACAGTGTACTGAGTTCTCCTGAGATGTCAACTAAACGCTTGCAAAACAAGCTCCAAATGTGACGAACAATCGAATAACAAATGGGTCCCCTAATCTACTGGTATTCCGCAAAGTCGCCCGAGCAACTGCACTGTGCGCTGTTGAACTGTTCTTTTCAACGTTTAGTTTGTCACTGGCTGAAGGGGGAGGGATCGCAACTGAAAACTTTTATTCCGAGTTATCAGTATTGTTGGACTGGAAAAGACTATGTGCATGAGAGAAGAACGGACAGGGCGGTGGTCGTGGAAGCTGGCCGTAGAACTGATAACACAGGAATACTGTTATAGAGGAGACAGACACTGAATCGGCGCACTCAGTGCTCATCAGGTCAGTGCAAGAGCGACACTAGCCGGGGCTCTCACACGTTGCGCGTCGGTTCGTATTGCTGTTTCCACCCCCTGTAGTGTTGGCACACTGCATCGTTTTGCTGTCGTACCACCACCGTCTCTCCCCAGAGTGACCACCTTTTATTAGATCTTTTTGAGGCTTCTAATGATTTCCTCTGAACCCTAAAGTTATCAACATTCAGCTCAGACCACGTCAATTTTAGAAAGAGATTTCGGTGGAAAATTGCCTGATGTGCAACTGGATGGTCCACCATTCCTGAAGGCTTCCATTCGCGAGTAGTGAGTACTACTCATGGGGTGTTGATGCAAAAGGCTTTTATGACTTTTGAAGTGCAGTTACATGTACGATTGGGGCGGTTAACCATAGACAGGAGCAGCCACCGGCCGAAACATTTATTCTCCCAAAGCGGTCACACCGAGGAGCACTGGGTGTCCTGTCATAACCGAGAGTGATCGGTTCAAAAGCAGTTCGCTTTATGGTCTCGAAGAAATCGGTATTATTTGATAGCAGACTCAAATAATGATCTGTGACACAATAACGAAAGACGATGCATAGATAAGCTAACAGCGCCGTACACTGACTCCGTCGTCGCCAACTCACATTACTTTAGTGGTGACAAATTTCTGTTGTGTATCCTTGGATTCATAAAGCGCCGAATATAACCCAAAACGGCCCATGCTCTCCTAGTTCATCGGGTTCAGAGAGAGCTATGTATTCGGTAAACATTCCAAAATGAGCGACTAGCCTTTCCCGTCACTTTTCGTTGTTAACGATAGATTCAAACTAAGGAATAGACGAGAAGCGTAAAGTTGAGCACTATAATCTACCGTCTCTGAGAAAATGAATAAAAACCGGGTGGTTTTACACAAATTGATTATTAACAGCACTGCAAGCATAAATGATTCTCTGACAGCCACACATAGCGTTTGGATAGTTAAGAATACTGTGAAACATTACTACTGCTGGTCATAAAGCGAAGCTTCGAAATTCCTCCTAACGGTTATACAAAAATGTACCCTGTGTGAGAAACTACAGCAGTTCAGAATCGGGTAAATAAAAATAACGTCCCAGAAACTCCGGTATGTTTAAGGTTACAACAACTTTGCCAGTGAATAATTCAGTGCAGTTTCTTGTAATTTCCCGGACTATCGGGCTTGCTTAAATGAACGGTTTTTCAAGGTCATCAACTACCTCGAATTAGGAAGTCCTGTTTAATGGTGCAGTCTGTTTACCTGAAAATGTGATGAGCTAAACATAGGACCATATTGTAGGTACTTTTTATATCCGTATCAAGGTTTACACGCTTTTTTAGTGCCAGATTTACTGAATGCGTGATCCTCTATCGAAATTTAGTGATATTGCTTATGCATCAGCAGACAGGTGCATCTACGAAGCTCGGAAAGTGCTCTTCAGACCAGTTATCACGTTAGAAACAGTTATGCACTCTAGTAATTCATAGCATGATGCAGGGAGATTACGTTTCTGTCAAATTATTAATCGTGAAGTACAACGTAAAGGTTTCGGTACATGCAAACAGCTCAGGATCGTACTACAAACAGTATGTCACTGCTGGTGGTCGAAATGTCTTCCTTGGCAAAATGGCGTTAAGTTATGAAGACTGTCTAGTCAACGGTTATGGAAACTGATGCGACCTTTGCTGTCACAGGCTCATTCACCTCTGATTGTGAATAAGACAATAAGTGATGACCTCAAGGCTGTCTTTTTATCTTTTTAAGCAAAGTCGGAGCGCATGCTGATGATCTTATCGCTGCTTGTCTCTAGGGCTTAATGTCGTCGTCCGAGTCTCCTACTTTCGATTGATTTTTAGGCCCACCTGCTGCACTGGCAGCACAATAATCAATGGTACCTCATTGTATTTGTGGTTTTATTGCCGGCTGCGCGCACAAAAATATACTCAGAGGATGATTTTAGAACACACTCACTCATGACAGTAGAGGAGCGAAACTAAAATGCGCGCAAAAAATGATGATTTAAGACAGTTTTACACAAATGACAACGAAAACTCAACAGATTTAGTTCGAAGTGCTCAAGGGATTTTGGGGAAGTTATACATGCCGGATAAGGATCAGCCAGAACATATTTGAATACTTCACCGTCATGGGTCACTTTTTGAAGCTAAGCGAACTCGGAAACCTTTCGTGCCCGAAGCGGATGGTTCGGTGCACTCATGCGTGGAAACCATTGATTGGTTGTCGAGTAACAGGAATGATTTTGTGCAACATTTGGATAACTGCTTTGTAAGGAGTTTCATTCAGACTCACGCATCAGAACCGTCCTTGTGATGTGAGTAGAGTCAGATAGATGTAAACTGACACTTCGTGCCATAGTTATCAAAATACGGAAGTCCTTGTTCTATCAGTACTAGGCCAGCTGGCCGCTATGGCCCTGGCTCCGAAGCATCGATCAAGCCATCGACTCCATGAGGCCAGCGTTGTCACGCTGTTCAGTCCAAGCCTATGCGCAGCTTGACTGCTAGGCCTTTCAGATTAGAGGCTTGTGAGAACGGCGTAGCAACCCTAACGACGTGTAGGCTGTGGGGTGCACTAGCCTCATTTGGCATCCCATAGGTGTACCTTCGATCTAACCCAGCGGTATGTATGGTGCCTCACCATAAAGTCGGAAGGGTGTACCACAGTGTCACCGAGCTCATGCACCATCAAAGCCAGCCGTTTTCATTGGTTTTCTCCGCTCAGTTTGAAATCGGAAGATAACATTTTCGCCACATATTCTTCAAGTAACTGGTCGCTAAATTCGTACTCGAAATGGGGTTTATGACCTTCCAACTTTCCAACCAGTCACCTATCGACTAGACGCCGCATTATTCTCGCTATGCGGTTGTATTTGCTGCTTGGCGATTTCGGGTTATTGCGCTCAAACAGTTCAGCAGAGTCTAGTGAAGTTCTACAGAATTCGTCAAGTTCACCGAAGTAAAAAAAGTAACAGAATTTACACATCTAATGAAAGTTGAATCCCGCGTTCTAGCTTAAACAATTTTTCTAACTTATTAGTGGTCCTTTTCTGACATCAGCCTGCCAAGTGGAACATCAAAGGAAATCGGCATGGTAGACCACTGGCATGGAAAATTTTGGGAAGCCACACTCAATACTTGCGAATAGTGGATGATCTGCTGACAGCAATGCAAACCTCAGCAAAGCAGTATAAAGACGAGAAAAGGTCGAGTCGGTTACCTGGGTCACTCAACGGTAAACACAAAAGCACCCACTGCCCACCGGCTCAGGTCAACCGTTGGAGCTCGTCGAAGTCTTCTGAAATCAAAGTTCCGTCTGTACGGTATCCAGAAGATTATTAAGCGAAACTTCCAGGCTGGACGGCATGGGTCGCCGCATTGTGCTGTTTTTTTGTTCTGTTATGATGGTACAATAGGATCCAGCATGATATAGTACAGTTACTCGAGCGAGGGCACAGCAACCTGCGATGGTTTATCCTAGTGAATAGGCTGAAAGTGCACTGCTGAATTGACAGGACAGATATCGGCTTAAATCCACGTACTAATTTTAATGGCGATTGTGGTTTATGTGCATTTTTTGAGGGACTAGGTGGACCATCTCTGGATATCTAAAAATGACAGGTGGTTATTTCAAGACTCATTGGGTTCATTGTGTCACTATTGCGTTCTATGGTGGTTATAGTTTACTGTGCTCACGAACGCTCTTTGCATTCAGTTACATGTCACGGGAGATTCTCTGAAAGCGAACCCGGTCGTCCGTTTCTGCCATCACTGTGTGGACCTAGCTACGGATTCCCTCTCAGAACACATCCGTATTTATTTGCTACTTGGTTTGCGATTCTGCTGGGATATTTTTGCGTTCAAACAGTCCTCGTTGTCTCAATATCTTTCCACAATACAATGATATGTAACATCCGTTGCGCGCTTTTAAACGATGTCGTGGTCTTTGTTAGGCCGGCTTAGTTGCGTGTTAGGGTAAGGTTGTATTACGTGCACTTCTAGCCAAAAGACGCCTATTATGCAAGTTTCTTGTAACGTATTGTCAAGGTTCACAGATGATCATCTATGGCCTGAAATCTGTTTTGACTGATGATCTCCAGGCTTACTTATCTCCACACTTTTCCCTTTATGCAAGAATGAAGTAGACCACACCGAAAACAACTTAACCTCTCCCATGACAGACCGTTTCCATACATACCTAAGCGCAGCCAGTGTATGCCCCACTTTAGCACGAACTTGCCATTTCAGTTCGCATATGCTGGTACCCGAACGGACTGGATCGACCTGTATATGTCGTTCAACCCATTAACAACCGTTTTTATTGATCTTTCACTGTACCACCATCGGGTTTTTGAGAATTTAATTAATCTCTCAGCATTCTATAATGTGGACGTGAGATATTGTGCTGTGTGATTGTCTGCCAATATTTCAGACAGTGTATCGTCAACAGAAAAGGCTGCAGTATTTTTCTACGTAATAGCTTCCCATGTATTGTGGCTGTATGATTGTGTACAGCACTGGTGGGACAGATATGGGCTTCTCCATCGTTTTACCCCTCCAGCGCGACTTGTTTGAAATCGGTACAATTCTCTATTGGACTCCTTTTCCAAATGGAAACGCAGAGGCACGTTTGATAAGACAGCAGTTCCAGTTCATCGCCTTGCTTTCTACACATGATTCATTTTCATCCTTGTATTGATTACTTTTAGTGTTTGTCGGTCAAAAAAGGATGTCAAAGGTGAAGTTGCTGCAAATGAACTGAGTGAGGTAAACAGTCCCTAGTTTCAGGTGTGCAGTACAATGTTTCTTTTAGCTTCTACCCTTCATGGAATATGAACTGCACTATCGGTTATTGCAGCAATTGAGAGTAAGCCGAAACCTCCCATCTTGGTGATGACCACTTGTTTTGCACAATAGCTTCGCGGAATGAATGCTATCTTTGGATTGCGTTTCCGTATCACAATCGGTGAATACTTCATCGCGACGATTGCTGTAAGTCAGTATTTTGAACCGTAACGTCTTCGCATCCATTTCTGCGGTATCATTTACTTGTTCGGTGACGTTCTCTGGATATTGTTTGTCATGCACATCATTGTCTGCGTCAATCTGTTTGTTTGCATCTTATCTTGAGCAGTAGCTGCTTCGTATTTTCTAAAGACACAGTGGAACGAACTGACGATTGATGGTTTGTCGAATCGACAAACTTAGGTAGTTCGTTTATTTTGAAGGGACAGACGAAGAAAAGTTCTGCTTGGACACCCATTCGCTAACCCGGCCGTCTGACTCTTCACGGGACATTCAAATGGTGTTTGGGTGTGTGCTGTACTCGCCTTTTGGCTATCATTCCTATCAATGGAAATCCTATGCCCTTCTCATTTTATCTGAACTAATCTATCTACTTTTCAATGCGCTCATGTTAGAAACAATAATGATGGTTCTGTTACCAATGCAGCTTCTTACGGATATAACAGATTTTTGCGATTTCAGAGGAACTATTTAAACTGTGTTCGAATCGGTTACCGGACAAGTCCGAAGTTTTATACTAAGTTGCTTCAATTTGGTCGCAAGCAGAACACAAGGATGATGGGAACTTTAGGACCAAGCCTACTTAATGAGCTCCGAGAAGAACGAAACCGGTCGTGAGCTTTCAGGGACTTTTCAGCAACCTTAGGAGAAACATGTTCCATCAAGAAAAATCCACCAGTTGTTCACCACAAAGTCATTCACACCTCTGTTTTTTGTCTTTTTAACAGACCGGAACCGGTGTCTTCGCCTCTTCTCTACCAAGTCCTCCATTAGCTAAAGTCCCACATGTCCGAACGGTTCGTTTCCGCCTTCTTTATGCTTTACACACTTATAGCACACAATATTCTGGCCATTTGTGTCACTGGTACTTTATTCTGTATCCTCCAGCCATCTTCCTCAGTTAACGACCGACTGTTCCGTGTACGACTACAAAAACAACTGAAAGACTATATTCACAAAAGCCATTGTCTTTTTGGGCTTGACGGACAGGTGAGTACTGTTCGTACGCTCTGTTCACTTCACTTTACTAAGGTTTATCCTATTGTGCCTCTTCTAAGTGTTCTGTACTGTGGAACGCAAATGTCTTACTGCACTTTCTAAAAAATAAATAGGATTTACTGGTTTCAACAAAAAGTATCACATAAGTGCAATCTTTGTAACAATGTGGACGATTAAACACTTTTCCATACGGTAAGAGTCCTGACCACTGGAGATGCAATTTCCCCCAACAACAACACCTAGATTATCGGTAAAGCACAGTGCCATAATGCACCATTGCTTTGTTCAAGTGGAAAATCAGATATCTGCTATCGAAATTATTCAATACGGAAACTTGAAGTGGTCGGATTATTGGGTCTTCTTCTGCGGAACAAGAATACGACCTTGGCTAAATACACTGATTTGCATATTAACGGGAGGCTAAGCTAAATCTCGTTCTTTTAATGCTCTTCAGCTGAAGGTGCTCCAACAAGGCCGCCTTGTGTTCCGCTTGGTAGGATATTCAGAACGGAATGTGCTACTTAGCCTTGTGAGTGGCATCTTCCGACCTCATGTACTAGTCGGACTCCGACTTCCAGCATAGTTCATAGCCTAGGCATAATATTGGTCATAGTTCGTACTTAGTAGTCCCCGAAGTGATCGCGATCTAACCCTTTTTACCTAATCTGTCCAACAGTCGTGAGTCATTTGATCATTCTACTCAATCCCAAAATCTGTGTGAACAGCTGCCTCAAATGACAACTCAGATAAAGAAGACCATCAGGTGGTACCCGCCTTACGTCCCCTATTGGCCGGATTATGTATCTTGGAAAAAGTTGAATGTAAGGTCGACCGTGTATCTAGGCCGTGACACGTTTTCCGACCCCTGGCTATAATTGAACACAATGCGATAACTTTTCTTGATCCAAACCTGCCTTCTCCATCTCAGCTAAGTGTTAAGCCGGGTCAGCGAACTACAGATTACACAATGGAATTCCCTTAGAACTATACTTTTGTTGTCTTTTGAACACATTGATGAAATGAGTGACTTCAGAGTCCGCTGTCTTCACTCTCGTATTTGGTGGTCTTGCCGTTTGGGATTCCAATAAATATACACTAGGCAAGACAGATACTTATCATGTTCTTCTAGAGCTCCACATTCTTGGAGAGCAAAAGCCCCATTTGCGTAACCGCTCGTCGATAGTGATCCTTGCATGCCATGAAATACATGTAGCTGTCACAGTTCCTTACATCGATAAATGTAAGAGGGAAGACAGCTGCGCCTTGGAGCTGATAGGTGATTTTGTTCCGTGATGCGCGCTGCCTCAATGAACTTTTTATCACATTTAGCAGAGCTGACCTTTGGTAAAGTTATCCTAGATCTACAGTATAACATCGACGGTATGAAGCTATGAGTAGCTATCGTGCCCGCTGATAGTATGTCATTGCCAAAGCTGATTGAACGTCTGTGCTAAAGCTAGAAACGTCACAGAACGTTTAGGCGATGTTAAAGTGTAACGGCTTGTCGCAGTCAAACCATATTCGAGGAGTAGAAATAAAGTGCATATTGCTGGACAATTGTAAGGATGGATTGGGCATTTATCCAAGACCATTCCAATGTGTCAGTTTTCTGGAAGTAACTGATTACTTCACCTCTAAAACCGTCATCCGAGAGATGAACCTTCTATGCATACCTTTTTGTCGCGATGTATGCTTATTTCCTTAAAGCGCCTTACCCGTTAGCTTCGTCGACCCTTGAATAAGTGCTTCCAGCTAGCTAAGCTGCAGCATAGAAACAATACTCCGTTTCTTCGCGGTTGCACCTTTCGTGACTGATAGGTGAACTACAATATTGCGATGTGTTAGACACAAAGCCTGTGAGCAAACGACACTCTGTTCATCGCCTCGCCTATCTTGTGAATACTGCTTGGCAGAAGTCTTTCATTGAATGCTGACGTAGGACGGTTTTAGTCAACCACTACTACAACAAGACTATCATCAGGTTTTCCGCGAAATAGCTTCCCTGCGTTGAGCAACAACCCATTCTTGCTACTAAATGTCCTACTCTGTATGTAACAAACTCAAAACAAACAACTTTTTCGGTCACGCCCGAACCAGTCGCGTGTATATATGCTTATAAAATAGGTGAGTTGTAGACGGCTCCTGATGAAGAACTCAGGCAGAGCTTGCTAGCACATCTTGGTTCGAAACCCCTACCAATAGGCAACTTCTCATAGTGCATCTTCGGATTCCGTCTTCCACAAGCCCTACTTGCTTGTTTAAGTTAAGCAAACCTTAAACAACTGTGACTCTTGATCCTCACTCTTTCTACCATCAGGAGGGTGACAAGAAGGAAACTACGGTATTCCAGGATCCGTGCGATCGGCGTGAACTCTGTTACGAGGAACAACACATTCCATTAGATTCTTCAATGCAGACGCAAATGTTATACGAGTTCGCTGATGCTGAGCACACAGTAAACGGATCTGAATGTCCTGAAGAGCAAGATCCTGGTACTGTGTACTTGGAAACTAGGGAGCCTGAAGCAGAGGACCTGGCAACATTTCTCAGAGATCCCCTACAACCGTCGGGTAAGTTTTCAACCACGACTCCAACAAAAGAACTGAAGCGACCTACTAGTTCTTCCTTCCTTTTCATTAGTTGGCCTCGCCCCCTTGTCTGGCATAAACTTTCTCGTGAGTGTGGATTCAGATTGTTTGAAGCCAGCTCTGCAAATGTGACGTAGAATTATGTTCTCATAACAGCCGACTAATACGTGGCGGATGTGATGCCCGGACTATGCTACTGCGCACGACCATTTATTCATCATTTAGACGTTGCAGATTTTCTTTATGTATCAATAACATATCAGTCGCTCTTGTCTACTAATGTCACAACATGCGCTGAACACTAAAAACCAAAACACAGGGTACCAGAGTGGACAATCTGATGTGTCCCATCAAGGGAATATTTTGGTCTCGAGGATGAGTATTGTTCAGTGACGCATGCGACTACACAGTGTCGGGTGGGGCAATATTATTGTTGTAAGTTTCACTTGTGGTTCTGCTGATTGTATAACGAGTCACTGTCTTCCAGTGTTTTGGAGGACTTTCTACATGAGGCGGACAAAGCTCCGTTACCTATGGCATTAAACTCGTTCTTTTAAAGACGTTTTGTAGTGACTAGAGCGTAAATCTGTTCACCTGAACATATCTGAACGTAATACTATTGTTTGCCTGCCCAAAATGTTTCGAGTCGATAAGGCTGTGTCACACTATCCAAGCCTAAGTGGTATCGTGGTAATTAAAGGTGAAGAATCGGCATCATTGACAGTAACAAAATACTGAAGTGAGTAGGATTGTGGCTAGGCTGGTGCCTGTGGATCATGTTGCACTGTTTTGTCCGGAGCCCATAAATTGTGCATTGTCACTGAAAAATGTAAAACAAATCAGGTCGGATTTTACAGGCTACTTTTTCGGAGGATACGGGAGTCTATCTCTGGCGAACAATGTGTGTAGTTCCTTGGTCGTTTCAAGGAAGGGTCGTTAGCTAGAGCGAGTACCGCAATTCCGATTGCAGTAGCTCAAACTCGTAAATTGGTTTAACATGCTTCCTAGTAATCTTCTCAGCACTCCTTTGAAACGATGGTGTTTGACCTTTCTTACTCTGAGCGATTCCTGTGGTGATTCGAATTTCGAAAATCTGTTCAACCGAATTTTGACTTGCCCCTTGGCGCATATATTTTGGTTCACCCAGGTCTACTTCTAACAACCACGGATGTGTTGCCGCGCAACATGGAACAGACAAGTTTCAACGAAGCTGTGTTTTCCTGGGTACGTGGTTCAGAAGTTTGTACGTCCGATAACTTGGCCGCCCAATTTTGCACCCTTCTCGGTGATGATTGGATTCCAGTGCAGAGTTTCACTCGAATTCACGAGGAAAAACTAACTTCATCTGATTCCTTGATCGAAAATAACGGCATTGTCCCGGTGACCATCAGGGATGCGAATATTGAGGCTGCTTCTCCGTTCGCAGCCTTTTCACAGAGCTCAACCGTAAATCCTTTGGCCGCTAACCCGCCATCCTCAAGTGCCGGTCTGATCGCCAGCAAACAAGGAGTCGCAACCAACCTACTCAGTTCTTCGTTTTCCAGTGCGACAAACATATGGCCCCCAAATACCAATCGCAACAGATCTGAGCAGTCATTGGGTCCTGCAAATTTGGGGCGCTCATTAAGCGATATACTCATCGATTCCAACCAGTTGACGTGGTTTCGCTTTCGCCATTTGATGCCATGTGTCCTCAGTGCGCTGGATTTCCGTTTGACGATCACGGATGATGATTTTCTTCAAGTTAGTCAAACATTTTATTTGAGACTCAGCCGCTTTGTAAGGGACGTATGTGTACTGAACTTGTTCTGCGCTGTTGATTGTGATTCTAAACACGCAGTAAACCGGCATCCCTTTCCTGATATGTCTGTAACATCGAACTGTGTCGGTGTGAGTCCGAAGGACTGAGACTGAATGATAAATAGGAGGAAACAGTGCTACACTTGTCAGCGTGCTCACAATTGTCAAATTAGGTCGGGATGGTCAATTACGCTGTCTCCCCTTCCCCCCGAGTAGAGGCCTCCAAAGTGACAACTTCGCCACGTACCAATGAACTTCACGATTAGAATGATGGGCACAGAACTAAATACCACAAATGGTCATCTCAGCTCGTAAGTAGCTGACTCTTCTCAGTCGCACCTTCCCAAAGTATTTGCAAGTATCGGGATGTGGCTGAGGGCGTGAATATATGCAGGTGTATTCGGTGCGTTTAAGAGCTCCTCCTATGCCATCCTGTAATTTCATATTCAGGAAGGCCGTCTTATGAGCCGAGTAGTTCAATTTTTTCTTCAGACTGTGCTTATTTTTGCATTCCCACACGTACCTCCTCGGATATTTAAAGTCTGCGTCCTCTCTCGCTCTGTCATCTCATGCTGGCAAATACAGAAAAATATACATATTGACTTATCCGAATATGTTTCCTGTGAAGTATCTGATAATCTGGGCGAGTCCGTCTGATATCTAGAAAGGCAAATGTCATCCACCTCGTTCTTAGCTGTCTCGATGAACGGTATTCGCCGTTCGGAACAGCTCTAATTTTTACTTGCATTGCAGCACTGAGATATCAGTTCCACATCTTTTGTAAAATTCAGTCTATCCAGCTACATCTTCCATGCACACTTGTGTGTTGGCAATGAATACCCGCTAAGGCAGGACCAAATCAGCTTTCCCGTCGAAAACCAAGGTAGAAGTTTCATATAGCGATATGTTTGTGGGCAAACCTATGCTACCAGACTTGCGGTATATCGGTCTTTCACTTTTGCTTGCGGTGCTGTTTGAAAACTATTCTTCAAAGTCTATATTATGAACCTATCACACACAGGTTTCAGTATTTTTACGCATCATTCCACCAGTTCGTATTGTGTCTGTCATCGACAGGATTTTCTGGGATAAGTTTGCCTTGTGCAATCCGGGCATTGTGTCCCTCGGTCCGAAGACGGTGTCTGCAACGATAACTTTCCTTTTCAGAAAGGGAGCGACTGCATTGTCTCCACAACCATATTCTATGAATTTTATCCAGTCGGTCGGAATCGCCTTCATTTTCTGAATATAATCACTGTTTATCATAACGAACCCCTATCCCTTGACCGACCGTAGTATGAAAAATCGGTCATTTCTTTTCAATTTCGGCCATACTGGCATACTTTTAAAAGGTCGGAAACACATATATTTGTGCGTTCTGGTTGTTGCTGAACTGACATGCCCTGGTGTGGTATTCAGGTAGAACATCCCGACTGCCAGAATAAATCGACAACTGGGTCGACCGAGGATCAGGCCCAGGGTCAAACATATCCGCTGTATGCACACCAACAGTAATTTCAGTAGACACTATGCTAACTAGGTTACACGCGAAAACCGGCTGACAGCTTGACCATTTCACCCCGTCTAATTAAAGCATTCTAAGGTATGAGCCCTAGAGTTCACTCAGCTACCTGTAAGTTCATTAATTATAAGCAGCTTACATGAATATTCAACCTAATTAGCTGATGATGAGGGTGACCATTCCACACCCCACAATAATGAATTCGTGTATTTACTCAAGGTTGTCACGACGGGAATGGTTTTGGTTCCTGCTCACCGTGCCTCCCATACCTGTGTGACGTGTCCCTGTGATACCAAAAAATCAGTCACTGGAGGGACTCTCGGCTCAGCGACGAACAACGAAGCTACCATTGGCTCAAAGAACCTTCAGACTCTACATGTCTCTGTTATTCCAAATAGGGTAAGATTACTCTCGATTTTAACATATTTTGAAACCATTTACTGTGTCTTATCAACTGATAATGTATTTGACTCTCTATAAGCCTACCATCATGACCACACTGGCAGTGATACGCTCGCTTTTTAGTTCGATTTGTAATTTTGACAACTCACGAAGTCTACTGTTAGGTAAGGCTGTATTAAGCACCGAACATTTTCCGTTTAACAAACACTGTATCTCAGTTGATAATATTCTTTCCGTCGTTTCTACTTCCACAAGCCAAACCATCAACAACCGTGCAAGCACCCGGAACTTTCAAAAAGCAGTAACCCTACCCGAGAACACCCATCTCCGCCGCCTGATTTGAACGACCCACTCAACGGTTGTCTATTGACACCGTTGTCCAGTCTACCCAACACTATGGTCGAAACATATTTGGGTAATCTGGACTTCTTTTTCATCCGTGAAACCAATGACCTTCGTGAGGTGCGTGAATAATTTGTAGTCTTTGTCTCTATTTTTGCCTTGTGAGGACTTATCTGACTGAGCACTCTCCATCTTTTCAGGCTGGGGGTATATGCGGATTCCTGCACACTAGTTTGGCAGAAGTTCAAGCTGTGGTTGGTGCTCATACAACCAGTTTGGGTGGGAACGCTCTGCTATCC
Source organism: Clonorchis sinensis (assembly GCA_003604175.2). Taxonomy (NCBI): domain Eukaryota; kingdom Metazoa; phylum Platyhelminthes; class Trematoda; order Opisthorchiida; family Opisthorchiidae; genus Clonorchis; species Clonorchis sinensis. Next base: position 158,287,052 of record CM030369.1, on the reverse strand, counting down.
TACCATCTAAGTGAAGTCCTCGTCCTACGGCCCGCTTCTCGCAATCAGGCCCAATGCTTACTCAACGTATGTGGCGACATGGCCCGAATAGCACAGTCAAAATCATACAAAGCCGCCGCCAGTTAGCTCTCACAGGCATTATGTGCTGCAAATCCAAAGTTTGGAGGCAGTTCTTTAACTGAACTATGCATTTCCTTGTGAGTATTTTTGTATTTGACGTGCTGGTTCTAACGGACCAGTTGCCCATGTCGTCTGAATTGTGCTGAACTGCTTGTTGGTCGGACACATTCCGCGTGAGTATACCATACCTGTTTCTGTTGTTACAAATATCTTTTGTACAAAGCTTTCAGCTTTCTTTCTTAATAAACTTTGGCCTCAATTACATTCAGTTTACTGAACTGTATTTTACTCAAGGTCAAAGGTCGTTTTCGATAGGTCACCGTTGCCTTCAAATTTCCAATCTTTGGAGATGGTAGCATGCTGTGAATGTGATTAATACGATCAGAATCATTGTCATGGTATAACAGAGCCGCTACCCTAGACTCGATGGTAAATCGAATAGTCTCCATTCAGTATGTTTGATTTCTCTAGTGTGCATCATACAGGCTCAGACTGATTAAGGCATCCACACGATATTCAGGTTTCACCTCACGGCTTTTGGATGTTGGCGAGTTCCCACTGTACCTCCAGTGTACTCACTTCGCTTGCTTAGATGAGTTGACCCAGTCAAGAGTGTCTCGGTCGTCTTTCCATAAGGAGAGTTGAAACGTTTGTTGTATGTGTTGGGCTCACGTCCAGCGTCCCTGTTTGTTTATGCTTTGTCCCTGGTCAAACTGAGTAATGTGGAATATTCACGCCTCCCTGGCTAGCTTCCACGTGATCCTGCTTGCACCTGTCTGGGACCTTTGCAGAAAATGGTACGCGACCGGGCCCAGTGGCCAGCATGCTGTCATACCCTAACTAGACAGCCTAGCTGCAGTTCAGTGGGCTTGTCCAGTGAGGCTCGCAAAGGTGGCACCTTAATTTGACAAGACGCCCAGATGTATTCATTGTAAAGCTATCCAGAGATTATTGCCTTCCTGAAGGACACAGGATTTCGAACCGTCCACTTTTCTTTGCACTACATACTAAGCCTTCCGCAGGGGTTGCATGAAAGTTCGGTGCCAGTATGTATTACTGGTGTTTTGTTGTGAATGATGATGATGTCCATGTACGGCGTTTCAGTAAAACTAACGTTCACATCAATCTTTCGAAACCAGTTCACATACCCGCGAAGAATAGCTCTTCCTTGACCGTCTCAAAATCTACTTCCCAGGATGCGTGAGGAAACTGACGAGTGTATTTGTGCGGCTAACGTTACTTAAGCTAGAGAGTAAAACTCTCGACATTGCATCCTAGGCTTAAGAGATGAGAAGGAGGAAATTCGGAGTAGACGTGGCCAATCGACTACCGGACGACTCTCAAAGGTCATGAACAACTGAAAAGTAAACACGATTCTTGGTTCGTACGTTTAATTTCCTGGGCTGAGCACTAGGTAAGGCTACGCCGAATATGAGTTTAAACCGAAGTGCAGTTTGGCTCCGTGCCTGGACTTGGTTTAGCGTACATTAAACCAAGGGAAAATGCGTTTGTCCATCAACTAACATTTCACACTGGTCACTTAGCAATCAACTCGGTCGCGTTAGCAACTGCCATCTCCTATGATGGATATCCCGGACCAAAATACACCAGTGGTTAATGACCCTGACAGAAATGGCTATGCGAAGCAGCCAATGTAGATTCTGCATCAAATCTACTGTATTCACTGCGTAGCTTCCACACTGCTAGCCATGTCGGACAAACAGAACCATCTAAACTCAATTAACTGTCATCATCTTCAACAGGTGGCTCTCATTTCTCTATTCTCCTTATCCTCGGTGAACAAAGTTGTAGCAGCTGGAACCACCGTAATTCGATGCACGGTTTGTAGCTGAAGAACTAAATTGATCTGGGCGGCTCTAAAAGCCTTGACTGCATCCTAAAAAAATTCAATCCACGCATTGTAAAGGACGCGAGCGACGTTTGCAGACATGCATCAGAAATTCACTTCAGTGAAGCTGAAGGACCGTGTGCACAAAGCAAATGTAAATCTTACTCTGTCGTTGCGAAATTTGGCGCCTCCTGTTCGAGGACCTTATACAGATTTAAACGTTTGACCACCGATGCCTTCGCAATGTAACAGACGGTAGCTGGCTGCAGCAATAAAGCGGTACGTATAGGGGTGATAAACCAAAGAAAGCACTGTCTTCTGATTCGAACTCTTCTTAATCGTTTTTCATGAGACCTAAATCCGTGTGTGCACTCGGTTTACACCTTCCTTATGGTTGTAGGGCAGTTGGGCACCAGTATTTACAGCTGTCCGTGCTGACCAGGTAAGCGAGCTTGGGAATTGCTGGGTAGGACTCAGTCCACAAAAATCACATTACGGACTGACTGCCGATGGCAGTGTAATGTTCCGAATGGGCAATGTCATCATTGGATCTCCGTCTCCGCAGCACTGGTTTCCATTTACGAAGGACTGGCCAAATAGTGGACGCCAGTTTATTACTAGCGTCTTCCCTGTGTTCAACCGTTCGTAGTTTCCACTTGTCGAAAAAAAGCAAGAGACTAGGGATTCTATTCAAGTCAATACTGGTCATATTGAAGATAGCATGCACAGAAAAGGATAGCATTAAATAGGGCAGAAAAAATGTCAAAAATCACAATCGACATATCATGTTTCGATGGGAGGGGGTAGGTAGTGAGCAGTCGGAAAGTGTCATCAAAAGCTACGAAAGTCATTACGAAATAATTCCTAAAGCTAATGATCCAGGATGCGCAGATTACCCGAAACAATTTTGTTCTCGAATATTGCTCCGGAAGGTATGTTGATCAGACTGCCTACATTGGCAATGATAATCACTGTCCCCTAAAAAGGTGGAGGGTAAAAGGGAAAATCCAGGTAAAACGACCAGACCGTGGTTTTCGAGGACAGTCTGTCGAGATCGGTCCGCAGGTTACCAGCAGAAATTGAGCTGAGAAACAATCGCTTTGTAAATCAGCTATTATAAATACTCGCTTTTTCTTATTTCAATCTTAAGAGTACAAAACGAATGCGCAGGATAATCCTAACGAGTTTATACTAGCTAAAATACCGTGGAGTTTGCGCTGTAGTGTCCTTCCGTTATCTATAGGCTCTTAGAAATGGTGAGGCATTTGGTACTTTGCATCCTTCCATCGACGTCTTGGCAGGAACAGCAATAGGATTAGTTACATACAGGGTAGAAAAACAAAAGAAGCGTTTGCATACCCTCAGCGTAATGCCTTTCCCAAAGTACACATCACCGGCGACTGTCAGATGGTCTAATTCCAACATGTCAGGAATACTGGCGAATCGTGACAAAAAGTCTTTCACTTTTTTGAAGTGGCTCCCGAGCTTGACCAACGGCACTGACGGGAAACTACGAAGAGGAGAAAGGGTCAGCCGACCACCATCCAGCACATAAAGGTTAGACATGACCATGAGCAGATCTGACGTGGTTTTTACCGGCAAGAAACGGCTTCTGGGTACATTAATACCTAAAACGGAGGGAAATATGAAACCAAACACACTTTGGAATATGATTATATTTCTCGCTGCTGAGCAACCAATATGCTTCATCTCAAGCGGAAATTTGTGAAGAGTAAAGAAAACCTTCCTACAAGGTGAAGACCGAAACATGCTCAGTAGGTTCAATGAAATCGTCAAAGTTGTGATATGATGTGTCTCCAAGAGTACGGATTGCAACAAGTTCTGCACACGCAATTGTACCTCGCTTCATACGTGAATGCAGGTTACACATTTGTTAACTTCATTCGTATCTATAGTATGAGCATTCCACTATTTTTCGTCCATAGTCTACCTTGTTTTAATTCCTAATTAATCAGTGGCCCAGTACCTTGGTGTGGGCACTTCAAAGAACCTTCTTCTCTCAACGATGAAGGTCAATTATGACCACCACCCTGCAGGCGCTTGCATATAAGTTTATTAGAAGCGCGCTCGTATCACATGTAACTCGCAACCACTCTTAACAGCACTGCAGAAGGCAGTGCTCCCTCTCTATGAGAAAACTTCGTCAAGCAAACAAAAAACGGCTTTGGTAGTATACAACCTTTACACTGTAAACACGGTGTTTTTCTAAAAAGAAGCTTCTCCCCAGAAACACTGAATGAATCTATTTAATCGCTTTCATTTTTATGCGAATCCTTCTAGCTGGCACAATCTTCCGACAATCAACAAGGAAACACGTCACCTATATGGAATAACATCCCAGTGGCAGGAACAACTATCGTACTTTTCGGTCGGTGAAGTTCACCTCATTTCCCCCGCCGGACAAAGTTGAATCCTGCCCATTCAAAACAAACCTAGGCATGATGACAGATTGTCAGTTTGTGGTTGAACGTTATCATCAGTTTTATAAACCGCATACTTGCCGTGCAGTGGTTATGGCTATCATAGAGGTAGAGGTAGATTGCTACACATTGTAGGGGTTAGCTGATATAAGTGATGCGTCAATACAGGAGTGTCAGTGAACTTTTCATTGAAAGGATCAGAAGGGGGAGACATAGTGAATCAACAGCTTGGACGCATGCGCGCCATTGAGCGCGCGACTGGGCTATGCCTCACAGTGTCTTTAACTCTTGAAGTGTCCCGTTTCGGGGTCCTCAACAAGGGAAACAGCAATGACGAACGCAGCTGATTTTGTTGCTATTGGCTTTCATACTTCTCTGCCAAGTCATTACTTTACATTCGTGGCTCGTTTCCGTCCTTCGCGTAGTTGAGCAAAAAGGGCTCTTCGACGAAGTCGGTTAACTGGCAGACGGAGCACGTGACCAAGCCAGCGTAACCTCTGGAGTGTGATCAGTTCATCTGTCGTGGACGTGCTAGTTCTTACCCATTCGACATACTTGAGCTCTATTGGACCGTTGAACCCATCGCGATTGAACGTAGCTCAAGTAGCTTGTTCAAACTACCTAGGTAGGGTAACCGTACCGATGGCTCCTCAACAGAACCGCTTGTCCCTGCTCATCGAAAACATCAGTTGAGTGTTCGCAAAGCAGGAACAACAATCCAAAAAATGTCGAACATTGTCAGATATTGCGGACAGTTAAAAACAAATAAACAAAGGACATTCTTCCCGAAACCCGAGGGGATTTATCAGCGGTTTAGCTCACTCGCAACTTAGTGCGAGCTCGCCGTTTTCGCAGAAAGAGGTGAGCTGCTCAGAATTCATAGTAAGTTACGGTTGGTCGGCAAAACTCTAGAGAATGCAAGTAAGGCTGTGGAAAAAGTGAATGAGCTAGCTCGAGACGTCAAACTTAATGACAGAGAGGACCTAAAACATTTGTTCCCACTACCGAGTAGATATCTAGAAATCAGAGCAAACGGCAGTCAGGCTCCGTTCATAACCGAGGGGAATCGTTGTGCTACCAAGTGCTAATTGTTACATATTGAAAGGCTCATACACGTTCGACCCTTATGCTATGTGATCAGGTTTCGGACCATCAGCATTGATCTAAGCGGCTGAAATTCAAAGAAATATGTAAGCAATCTTGCGTGACTGGATATTTTTCCTTCAGTATTCACGGTGCAGTCATTTGCTGCTTCCGACTGTTTTTGGAAATTGCGTGTGGTGTGCCAATCGATTTTTCTTGATTTCCTTGGCTGCTACTCAAAGTAGGTTGCTTGCATTTTCACCGCTTTTAAGCTACCCAGTCGTTCACCGAATTTGTGATCAAATTTAGCGATGCTCAAGGACCACTAGAACGTTTTCTCGCGTTACGGAAAGGTGCAAAACGCTGCTAAAGTCCGTTTAGATTAGGTGCCAAAATTAAATATTTCAGGGTATGCAATGCCCTGTAGTGTTATTAGAAGTAAAAGTTTCGTTCATAGATTTCATTACCTATCCATGACCAACATCTCCAGCCCATTCAAAGCATCAGGGTTTCAATTAGGCCTGGAGGAATGCCTTCTTATTATGTCACAAGTTTTCGAATAGTTTTGTGTAGGAGGAGAAACAATGAACCCGTTGACAGGACGGTAGCGAATTAATTTACACACGTGTATTTTGTATACTAACAGGTTGTGATCCCTTGCTCATTTTACTGTAGGATACATGTATATTCTGAAGTACCAAAGGAAATCTCTCACATTCGCGCATTTCATACGCGGAAGGCTTGGGGAATTTGATAAACACGTTTGAACTTCAAAGAAAACTGAGACCTTTCCATATTCGAATTGAATTTCACCTGATTATGTGCGGGCTCTCAGCAAATTTCCTCTTTGTTTCGCCGGACTCTCGGTTTTCTATTAACCCTACCCAGAGGGATTACTAAGGAAACTGTTCAAAAATACCTAGCACATGTCGCAATACGTCTTCTGTCTAATTCGGCGCCACGGAGGCTACGAACACTTACCCTGCCCTGTACCAATAACGATGATCCACACGCTAGTTTTCAGTTCAAATGATGGTGATTCAAATGAAGCGTGCTTTTGTCCATATCGAGGACATAACTCATTATTGCGTTCTAGCAAGCACTGAGAAGACTGGATGGATAACCTCAAAGTACCACAGTGTTTATGTCGGGTTCAGCTCAGTGGTGTTTATCGAACTGGGTCAACGAAATGGCCTTGGTGGCTTTTCGCGCGGTCGAGTTGATTAATCCTGTCTCAGTAAAGGACCTCGGGACCGGACACACTGACAAACACGATTCACTCACACAATCAACGGAAATCCTGAATTAATGTCATCGTTCTCAAAACATTGCTTACCAATCCTTATCTTATCAGAAAAGTAAGGTGAACGAAAAATTGAGATCAGCGTAGCAGCAACGACCGAAAGAACGCAGTGTCACTGGAAAACTGAGATGGAACGCTTCGCTAACAACGTTCATACAGCCTGTCATCATCACATGACCCAATGGCAGACAATATAATGTAGTCAAAACCCTGTCAGTCGTTTCGAAATAAATGACAGGAGAAAACGGAGGACAGTGGAACACAGGGCTGAAAACATCGAGGGGTTTTGAGGGTTCAACCTACCAAGCGCCACATCAAAGCTTCTGACGGCAGCTCCGGCAGCCTGTTCAAGCTGCAAAATGTTCAGACCTGAATCTAATGTTTTCGGATTAACGATCACTTCCATCTGTATAGTGTCCTTCTTAACCAAATCCACCATCACTGGCAGTTTGACCCAAAGGTTATTGGTGTTGAAAATGCGAAAAGTACGCACACTGGCGAATTCATCCTGGTGTTCTTTTGGAACCTAGATAGTAAGGGGGAGCCGTGAAACGGTTCATCAATGTACTTATGGGTATCTTATATGTTCATAGTCTACTGTAATTATTACAAATGTACAATCCTAACTCTGCCTTAATATATTGCAGGGATGAAATTATAATGTCTGTTCAGAGGTTAAACTGCAGGAATCCAGAAGACCACACTCAAGTGCACAGCAAAAGTTGACACTCGGGCGCGTTTGGTTATCAGGACACAAGTGGGTTGGGTGCATGGGCTGAGTTCAACCTTGAATCTTCTTCTCAGCCAGTGGACAGTGTACTTCTCGCTCAGCGCCTATAATGTGTCCAGAGGAGCGTATAGATTTCAGACCGCCAGTAAGTTACATTCGTGAGCTAAATATGTTCTTTTCACCTGGCGTCAAATGCGCCGGTGGGTGCGCGTTCAGGCAGCATAGCGCCCTTTGCCTGGATGTGTGATGTAGTAAACTACTTGTCTGCTAAATGCAGTCCAACACGGCTGTTGTAACGTGTTCGTGAGCTACTTAGTCAATGACGTTGGATATACGGTTCTACACCTTCAAGACAAAATCAAAGGCAAATAATCTGATCAAAACATCCCGAACTTAGCTTGTGATAACTTCTATCGAGGCGGAACCTGATTCTCTACGATGGCCATCGATGACCTAGGCCATTTTTCAAGTTCGACTAAGGAACTACCACGCTCCCTCCAAAAGGAGTTCATAGGCTTTCATTTTGCTAGACTTGGTTAATGCAAAGATCACCCTCTCAAAGAGAGACCATGAAAAGTATGGTCAACTCGCCAATAGACGGATGAGTGCCATTCATGAATATGCTTCTAACTGAAAGTTCATCCACAACTTCCGACGGGTTTTACAACCACTGGACTGCTCATTCAGCAGCTTTTTTTCGGAAGATGGCGAACAATATATGGATGTCTGCCTATCCAACATTGTAGTAGGTTGGCGACCAGACCCACGCACGCTAAATCCTTCCCGTATGTGATTCTGACATTTCTGTATATTTGTCTCAAGGAGCACCATCATATGAACAGGACTAAAACGGCTTTAGGAGAGCAGCTGCTCACACGAAGTACGAGCAGATACGATTTAATGGGATAATCAGCAAACGAAAAGTGATTGAAGCAAAAACAAAGTGGTGGGTCTACGACACCAGAAATAGCCACTGTCAGTCATCTGATCGCAACATCTGGAAAGTAGGCTCGAACAAACTCCTTGCAACATCTTAAAACGGTTCACGTAATCTGTTACTATAACCTCCAAAGATACTAAGGAAATTCTGTCAACCAAAATCGAGTTAACTATGGAATAGTGGATGGCATTCAGATATGCAGACATGCTGTACCACGGGAAACTGGGTGGTGGGTCTGCTGAGATGTTAGCTTTTTTTCGAATGAGCCTTATGACTGATGAGAGACACTGTTTTGGTCTCTACTCAGGAGACCACTCGAAAGAGTCTCTGTGTAAATAGTGTAGTAAACCGGAGGCGGCAGAAACCCCATGGGGGAAGAATCTTCTTCGGGGTTGCTTACTACGAGCGATTCCAATCAGATCGACCGTCTAGTTCGAAGTAACCTAATTGTGCAGGAGGAACTAATCATGATGATAGAGAATCCCAACTGCAAGGATGCCTTACTTGTGCTAACTCCAAAAGCCGTAAATGTCCTTGGTAATTCGTCAAAGTGCCACCTTTGACATCAGCGCTTGTTTTGTCAGTAACCTCCATAGCGAACTGCGGCGACAAGGGTGAGGTAAGGAGGAAATGCAAGATATCTGGAAAATGACCGGTCAAGGAAAACAAGAGAGAACAAATAAGCAAGGTCCTAAAGTATCAAAACCATACTAATGTGAATGTGAGGTCATCGAAAAAGGATACGAAGATCGACCGTTGCTCCAAGATTGTCAATATTGGAGAGAAAGACCCACTCCTTCCCTTCAGCCGACAGTTTTTCCGCCAATCCGGATTCAACAAAGCTGCGATAGAAATCGCCGTGACCAGGTGGATACCAGTGCTCCCCTCGAAGCTGACCGTCATTTGAGGGTTTCTCGTTAGGATCAAACGCGCATTTTGCTAAAGGTAGCAAGGATTCCCGATTCAGACGAGGGTACCTGATAAAAAACATGTAAGCAGGGTGGATAGCGACACGGTGCGAGTAACTGTATTGTTCACGAACACGTGAAAACACTGTGGGATCGCAGGGAAAATGAGCATATATTCAAAGATAAGCTAGTGCTAGTCTTCAGTTCCGCTCATTACTGAGACTACCAGGACAAAACTATTCATCTGCTAATGAAAAATTACGCTCGAAATAGGCCAATTTGATCAGAACCAGGTAAAGTCACGATACAATGATCGAAATGACCAATTTTTTAAAGATTCGCTTATTGCAGGTCTTTGCAACAGCACTGTGCCCGAACACCCATGAAAGATTGGATATCGGACAAACCGGGAAATAACTTGGTGCCAGGACTCTTGATTCCCACACATTATTGAGAACTCAACTGTCACCACCTAATCCGATTTAACTCCCATTGTTTAAACAGAGAAACAGTGACCCGTGAAAGTGTTGGGGCAGACAATTCGAAATGTAAGAACTATATGAAATGAGTGCGCAGAGTTTCGGAACAATTAGCAACGACCATGGCAAGCTAAGCACGATAAGCTCAAATGTGATTCGAATCTGAAACCGAAATAGCTACACTGAAATCGTGACGAAGCTCACATGCTTTGCATGAAAGTAAGGATCTGCACATTCATCTTCTGGTATTTTCTTAGAACTTTCTCCGTGTCCGCGTTCGTGTTGAAGGAGTTCATCAACACCAGAGGTATATTCACATTGTATTCCGTATTCAATCCCTGAAAACAAGTACAATGGACTTAGGCTTACTATCTCAACCGCAAAACCAGTCAGAAAATATAGACTGGTGATAAGAACGCCATCAACTCCGAGTCTTAGTCCTATTTTATGGAAACTCCAGCGTCGAGCAGGGCTGGTTATGAGCAGTCAGACATCGAGAAAGTTTGGTGGATCAGGGATCGGAAGGCCAGGAAAATGAAAACGAATGGAAACGGTAGGCTTCCTTGTCGGATACTACTTTTTGTACGAAGGCTTTTGGACAACTACCCGGATACCCTCTTGCCCGCAAGTACGAGAATACAAGGAATTTATAACGATGACAAAATTCCGGGCTATTCCTTACTGAAGTGCGTTAAGAACAGACCAGAAATACCAAAACTCCGGGACAATTACACGTATGGCCTTGTTCTGGCACCCGACGGAGTGTGAAGATTTGGTCAACGCAATCCCTACTCTACCGGAATCTCACTGGCTGCTATTGATTCAATGCCTGGCGAACTAATATAAGGTGACGAAAGGCAAGTGACACCAAGAGACTCGTTCCTACAGTATTCAAGCTGACCTTCCCGTGACTGTCGCATTCAATACAAATTCCCTTCTCAAAACGGGTACCATTACTAATTCCCCGAAGCTGTCTGGAACAGCGTCATCCAAAATGAAGGTAAACAGACGAGACAAGCGGTAACTAAGCATCTTACCCCCGTCCTTGAACAATGTGGGTGAGAGATTATCCGAAACAGGAGGTGAGTGGTGCGTAAGGGAAGAAATGCGTTAATAAACACCGAGGCCATGGGTTCACCTTCCAGGGTTCTAAAGCAGTTCGCCTACAGATCATTCTTCTTGCCACACAACGCCAAAAGGGAAATCTGGGAAATCTGGAGTTTCAACACAGTTAGTTCCGTTCCTCACACACTAGGAGTTAAGCGAGGGAAATGATAACCCAGATTACCGTCACTTTAACGCATTCTGAAATATCAGATGCAAAACAAAGACAGCGAAATGACAGACCTCAATTTGCTGAATGGTTAGATCCAAAAAGGTCAGCTCGTTGCGGACGGAGATCAACGATTTCGGTCCCGTGCAGCCCATCGTTGTACCAAGACCACCATTGAGTTTCACCACCACCAACTTTTGTAACTCCCGGCGGAGCATCTCTTTGTCTTCTTGGGTGACTAAACTGGCGTAGGTTTTCACCTGAAAAGTAAACATATTTCTATAAGGCCTTAGAGTGAGTCAACGCGCGACAGTAAGAAAATAGGACATTACAGTAAAAAGTATTTAGTACTCATCGTGTTTGCAGCGCTGCTTTTTCTGCATCCAACTGTCATTTAGGCCGCATATAATTGTTGTGACCGATAGGATAATAACCATCTATCCCACCGGTCTACATCATATGTATATAGGCATGTTCATTCAACGTAATAAGTCTCTTGCACGTGCTCCGATAAAATTAGTGGAAGATGCTAAGTTCAACGCGACTCCCCACTATGCATGCAGCGATAAGAAAGACATTCCTTTGTACCACTAAAGTGCTGAGAATGGTTGCTGGGCGATCCAACAGACCTCAAGGTAAGTGTATAGCTTAAGAGCAACTCACGAAATCTTTCGGAACGGGTTCGACTTTTTCCCATTCAAATACGTCCGAGGTTGAGTCCAGATATCGTTGAAAAAGTTTGTGGAATCCATCCATTTGCTTTCGGAAAGCTTCTCGTTTGCGAGTCTCTCCATCCGGGATTGCCTCAACCAGCCGGTGAAGTTCCGCGCTAAGTGCTGCATCCGCATCTTTTAAAGTCAATTCTTTGAAATGCTGAGACGCCTGAAATGCAAAAAATTCAAATACGACTAAACGACACGGTCAACTATGTGAACATTGGGTTCCGTCTGATCTGAAAGAATCCGGTCGGGTTCTATATGCGGTCTAAGAAAACGTGGATTTTGCCCCTACACGTTCGACACTTTCGAAGTGCTGGGAATCTCTTCAAAATCAAGATGTTAGCGGAAAACTTTCTAGCTTAAAACTATGGCAGTAGATCAGCGCGCGAGATTAACAGATCCGCTTGTACATGAAGAAGGTTTAGTTCATTCTGTTTCTGGACTGGTCGACGGACTGCAGTACGACAGCGAACATCTCCGCAAAAACGTCTGCGAGCGTGAACAAACAGAAAAAACCATGAACGGAAACCAAATGGCGCCGAAGGTACGGTTGGATACAAGTTTGGAAAATAAGGAATTTTGTGTACAAGTAAGAATAAAAAGATCCACTGGCTAATTGAACCATAACGCAGTAATGGATGAGCCTTTGGTCTTCGATTTGTTGTGCATTGTCCTCGCAATAAACAAAAAGTGCATACTAATTATACAGTGTAAACGCGCGGCTGGGAACCAGAACACAGAAAAGAATCCAGCAGCGAGTTAGTTATGTCGAAGCAAAAAGTCGAAATGCAAGCAAAGTAAATGCTTCTATGCACTCCTGCGACAGTCACACCAGATGTCAAACCAGTCAATAAACACTCAGCGCTGCTCAGAGACAAATGAGGTTAACAAAAACCTTCCACAAATGAAGCAGGCAGAACAGAAAAGACATTCTGGCACAGACCATAAACGAGACAAAAAGGGGCTACGCTAGAGAGTCAAGACGAGAGAAAAGACTACCAGCGGCAGTCAGTCATCGACTTTCGCAAAAATGATCGACAAGCACTCGAGATCAGACACAAACCAACAAGTCGGCTGGGCCTAAGGGGTGAAAAAGCTCAATTCTTGCCAATACGTGGTCTAATTTCATACCACAGGCCAACACTAAGATAAAAAGAGGTGATGAAACGCACCTACTAGCAACTCTAAAATTCACAAGACCCGTGTCATGAGCATCGAAATCCATGCAACAGCCTCCAAACTGCCACTAATTTTTCTTGCGGTGTGAATCAACTGCAAACCCATACAATGTCAACATCCTTCAAATGATGCCCAACTGGCTTGTATCAGCCAGTAGACGTATCACAGTAGACTTCCAAGCACCTTACACAGAGAAAGATGTGGTGGAACCTTCATTCCCGCCGCTACGTTTAGGAATACATTTAATGAACAAGCATAAAACTGTCTAAATCACCGGAAACTGCGCAACACACGCTCCTAGTGAGGACTGACCAACATTATTGTGCTACTTATGTTGTCCATTCAAATACCATCGCATACACTGAAGAGTTGGGTGCTGAGCTAACGAAAAATCAATATACATCTTCAAGGTCACCCAGAAGACTCAAATACCTGCTGCAACAAGTTGCCTCCGAGAAGAGACCATACCTTATCGTGATGCGACGGGGCGAAATGGCTCAAGTGGTTAGAGCGCGAATCTACTGACCGAAGGTCCGCGGCTCGAACCCGACCTCTGCCTCTCGACTTTCCCTGTCTAGGCTTGAGCAACCTGGCAGTATTCCAGCCCTCGTGCTTTCTTCTGGTGGCATGGCAGCTAGGCACCAAAAGGGTGCTACAACTGAACTTTTTTATACGATGGCAGGTGTACCTGAGGAACACATTTAGCTATACTGGAGAATGCCCGTGTGATATTCGGACCCTCTTACCAAATTGGTACATAGATGGAGGTCTGATCAACAAAGTATTTGAGTCTTCCACGTCGGGGGATGGAACAAGTGTTGCAACCCTCTCCTAATAGTTAGACTACTACGGTAGTCTTACGTGAACCATCGCTGCACTTCGGTATGGCTTTTGAACCAACGGTTTTGGCGTCCTGGTATTAGCTTGGCTCACAAACAACCATAAATTATTGAAACAAATGTAGCTTCATACCACATCAGCCATCGCACGGTGACACCAGCCATTTCGTCCTATTTGCTGAACACAGCAGAGCAGATAAGCGCAAATATGTAACTCACAGCACCTTCCATCTTCCTATATTGTTGTCTGATAGCACCGCCCACGCTCAATTCGCTCCCACTTCCACAGAGCTCAGCTGTAGGCACGTCAATCAGACTGTCAGCTGAGCAACCAACGGCTAACCATCGCTCACACCTGCCGCTCTCTCTCACTGGACACGCTTGAAATTGGTGTGTTGTGTATCATAAACTAGAATTGGTGATACCAGCACAGTGAATTACCGGCCCCATCGCTCTCCACAAGCTTCTGATAACATCAAAAACGAGTATTGTGATCCCTTGAATGCTCTGTTACGACTAGGCAAAAGCTCAGATATCGTTTTGATTGCCCAAGATCTGAATGCACGAGTGGGCAGGCTTAGCTCATCTGAGACTCGATTAGTCAATCAACATCAAATAAACTCAGTACGTACCGACAGTGACGAACGTGTGTTCCAGCTGCGTTCACCGTTTTTATAGAGTACAAAATTCTGAAATAACCGAAGTCGTCTGACCACATGGTGTCCTCCAATAGCGTGCCCCCCACGGACCCAAGTCGATCACATCGCCATCACTGACCGATGTGCGGATCAAAACCTTACTGCCGCACGTTTTGGGAAACACATATGGATGCTGACCAGGTGCTCATCCGGAATCGCTTCTCTCTTCGTTTGCCAGGGCCACGTAAAATGCAGAAAAATACTGAGTAACCAAGAGACTCAGAGTCCGAAGTTATAAGTAAAAAATAAATATCATCCAGCTGTAGCACCCTTCCGGTGCCATGCCACCTGAAGGAAGCACGAGGGCAGGGATACTGCCAGGTTGCCCAAGCCTAGACAAAGGAAATCGAGATATAGAGGTTGGGTTTGAAACACACACCTTCCGGTCAGTAAATCCGCGCTCTAACCACTGAGCCATCTCTCCCCGAACGAATTTATCAGAATCGTCTTCTGGACTCGCTCCTAAATGCTCCACCATTGGATGTGACTTGGTGCTGGAAGGAGATCACCGCATCTCTACATAGTGCCAGGGGCGATATGGCTCGGTGTTTGGAGCGCGAATTTACTGACCGGAAGGTTCGTGGTTCAAGCTCGACCTCTGTCTCTCGACTTTCCTGTCTAGGTTTGGACAACCTGGCCATATCCTAGCCCTCGTGCTTCCTTCTGGTGACATGCCAGTTAGGCACCGAAAGAGTGCTACATGTGAACGATTATTATTTTTACAAGGCCGAGAGTTTTGCCTGTGTCACGGCGCCACCAGCTCCGCTTAAGGATTGGATAGCAGATAGAAAAGTGGTGCTGCCAGTTCAGAACGCAATTTGGCTCAAATTATCAGACCTCAAGTGAAAGTGGGCCCCGACCGTGAAGTTTGGTGGACTAGGAAAGCTAAATTAATGGAAGAGGTCCATAAATCCGGTAATGTCCGAAGATTATTCCAGTCTAGCCGTGCGACCGGCCCTCAGAAACCACCTTTGAGTGAAACCATCAAGGATCAAAATGGATCAACTTCAATAAAGAGACGCCTCGTCCGCTGGGCCCAATACTTCAAACAACAATCCTAGTGGCCACCAACTGTCATTCATTTGGATCAGAAAACTGAATTAGAATCTCCAGTGATGAACCGGGAACTCATTACAGTCTCTGAGGATCGTGACTGTTTATGTTCTCTGGAGCACCACCGAGTTCCCGATCCGGATGAGGGTGGAGACTTCAGTCAGTGCTTATCTGATCTACTTTTTCGCATCTAGGCAAAGGAGAATATCTCAGACAACTGGGGAAGATCAGTCACAGTGTCCATGTTCAAAAAAGGTCCCGTGGTGCGGCAACCACAGAGCGATCAACTTGACCCTATTCGTCACTTGCCCTTCGTCGCCTTATTAAGGCCTGTGAAACACTGACTTGAGAGCAGCAAGCGGAGGTGATCAACACTGATCGGCTTTCTCGAACTCAGTTTGGCTTTTGACCACGTGGGCCGTCAGAAACCGTGGCAATGTTTGGCGATGAAAGGTGTCCCTTGTCAATTTTGTCTCTTACAGAAGCTGCATATACCTCCTCCCGTAGAAGCATGTGTTTACAGCAAGATCTCTCAGTTTATCAAGTACAGTGGTGTCACGCAAGGGTGTTTTTCGTCGCCCTCTGTATTTAAGTTCGTAATTCATGTGCTACTTCTCTATCTGTCTCTGACACCTCGGGGATGGAACTACTGCCAGTGTTCCATCAAGGACACTGATTACACCGACGATATTGCTCTTCCTGGATTACATGCCTTAGAAATCCAAACTACTTTAACCTAAGTAACTCAGCTGCACAGTTCGGTATGCCCTTTGAAGCTGTTAAGTTGCAAAGTTAAGTTGTAAAGTTTTGCTGCATGAATGAGTGACGCCCTGTCGGTGAGCCGATCGATGTGGTAGATAAGTTCGTATACGTGGGCAGCGGACTAGCGAAAGGCAAAGTCACTTCTCGAATTGAGAAGGCCAGATAACGTTTGGTAACCTCCAACATCTGTGGCGCAGACATGGCATTAGCTTAACTCTCAAAGGTAGAGTGCATGATTTTGCGGTCCGATCTGTCTCAGTTCACGGATAAGAGACATTGCCGCTGCAGGTGTTTGACCATCTGAGTCTCCGAATTATTGCATGGGTCTCATGGGAACATTGGATCAGTAATGCTGACGTACGCCAGACGGTTTCCGGGCAAGTCCACTCTCCTTCGATGGATCAGCTGGTCACATTGCTGTTTAGCCAATATCGAATACGAACTTCAGATAATTCTTTAACCGCTTGTTTTTGTATGGCTCTCAGCTACAAAGCTGAGGCTTCCCTGCTGAATTGGATACCTGTGCATAGTCGCCCTGCTTCGTCGGTGTACTCATGCCTATAAGAATTCGCACGGGTCGTTCTGCTTGTAACTCGTTTACGCACCAACTAATTGTAGCTCCAATTCTGTAAGGAATACTTACTGAGAAATGGCTACTATCGTATCCACCGCGAAGAATTAAGATACAGTGCAAATTTCTTGGGGTTTTAGTTCACAAGTAGGACGTTTCAGTTCACCTGTACCTCCGTAGCATAGCAATAGTTAGTTGACCGCAACAAGTATACAACGAAGTGGCGTGTAAGCGAGTACCTGGTAGCCAATCCGAGTTGCTGGATTAGCAGATTAAACCTGCCAGTTTGAGGTGGCTGACGGCTGTAGTACGTAATCCCAACCATCATCTACCGAAAAAAGCGTTGTTTTCTGTTTTAAGCGATTGCTGGCACAATGTTTATGGGGACAGGTCATGACATGACAAAGCAAAACGAAGTCGGTTACAGTCAAACTTAGTGTTGTCGGATTTTCACACATTCTTGAATGTGGTCCAGAAAGTGGGGCTTGTAAAGTGGTTCGAATCCCTGCAGGATATAGCACGAAAAATATCTCAGTGGCACGCATGCTGCCATTTCCCAGTCGGAATGTCTAACTGAAATTCGCCTGTCTTTGTGCTCGGGGATTATGTAGGGTGAAGTTCGCAAAGGATGCTGGATCAATCCCGTTGGCGGCGCCTTACTTCGGCGTGATGTGCAGATGTATTTAGTTTAATGCTGCCCAAAGATGTAGGCACCTATACTTGATCATGTTTCTTATGGACATACGGCCTCTTCGCACAAAGCCCCTACTTGCCCCTTTTCTTCCCACTTTCCCTCACGGTTTTATGGCAGGCGAGCGCTAGTATATATTTGCTACATATGTAATATAATATATAGCTATAGCATCAATGGTGATGATGGAAAAAGTTCTATACAGCCATCTTAAGATCCTGCGCGACTACAAGCGTTGGAATAGAGGGCCAGATTGGGAGTGGCGAGATGGCTCAAGTGGTTAGATCGCGAATTTACTGACCGGAAGGTCCGTGGTTAGAACCCGACCTCTGCCTCTCGACTTCCCCTGTCTAGGCTTGAGCAATCTGGCAGTATCCTAGCCCTCGTATCCTAGCTTCCTTTGGGTGGCATGGCAGCTAGGCACCGAAAGGGTGTGTTACAGCTGAACGACTTATAGAGGGCCAGAAATATGTTTACAGACTCCAAGCGTAGTCTGCCTTCTGCTTTTGTTTGTAAGTGGTTATTCCGTCTACAGAATCAAAGGCCCCCTTTAATGCTGATAAAAAACTGCAACTGTTCGTTTGCGTAAGGCAATGTACAAATCTGATAAATGCACTGCTTAGGTGGTCGAAATCCTACTCGAAGTTCCCGAACTTGCGCGCCCATGTATTAGAGAAAGCAGTAGCCGTGTTATAACAAGCAAACGCCTGATGTATTTTTGGTCGGGGTAATCCTTTCCACAGGTTTTCACGTACGCGTGTGAGATCACAGCAGGAAGAATTTCTGGTGTCAATTATGGCTGTAATTAGCATTTCCCCATCATGGCTAACATCCACCGAAAGGACCAGTCGTAAAGCATTACATAGTAAACTTTAACGTGCCTCACAAATGTTATCCCAATACTGGCGCCACTTGCTGCAGCAGCTGCGGCATCGCTTGGAATTCGTAATCAGTAGTGTCTACATAGCGAAAGTGCCATAGATTAAACCGTTGTACAAATACCTGTATTTGATTTTCAAAGGTATCGCCCTCACAGGAGCACCTACAGTGTGCACGAAGGCAGGTTGGACTAGGACTGCGATAAAGACAAGAGAATGAAGTTCGAATAGCGGATACGGTATATTCGAGTGGTGGCACAAGCGGCCATCTGCTTGGGTGCCTGACTGGCGCGCCCACAGCGGTCAAAGGGTTCAAGCGCGTTTCCCCGAGCACTGACCATTGTAGCGCGAACATGGATTTGTGATTTTCATGATGCTCTGTCATGCACAGCGCCAGGATACACAATTCTAGTCGGAAGAATAATCAGTATGCCCAACAAAAGCTTTTGGTTTAAAAGCCTAACCAGAAAACAGCGTGGTGGTCATAAAAACATATTTATCACGAAGCAAGTTACTTCACATGTCACACTCATACACTTGGATAGCCGGAAGGCTGTCTTTATATCTCTATCATCTGGCGAAGCTCAGAAGTCGTATGGATATCCTTCGGTACAGTTCAAAGTACGACTGAGGCAATTAAACTGATACGTCACAGAAAACTTCAGTCTCCTAGCGGTAGCGACATGGCACTAAGCTCAAACTTCATCGTTGCACATTCATTCAACGGAGACAGGAATGTTGCATAGTGTGTTTGATTCCACGATTATTTGTAGGCCTTAACATTGGAACGCCGCATATCATTGTTCTGAAAAAAATCTCGTTGCTGAGATGGCCAGCAACCAAGCAGCTAAAAAATTGCCAATATGATTCCTTCTATTCACACACCCGTGAGCGTGACGGTGCGGAGATCGAAATGCGTTATCATACAGGAATTCCCATTGTGTCTATTCGTATCCACTCGTTGGTTCCGCTACTGCGCCATGCCAGAAAACATTCTTAAGCAAGCATAATCATCTTGTTCAGGTCTCCACTCAGGATGGGGAAAAAGAGTATAGTGAAGCCACCCGTGAACTCATTCGTTTACTCAGCTAGTCTCCAATCCGCGACCGTTCGTTCCCAATATGATCCTGTCTATGTACGCCTTCGTTTCAGCCTAGAAAAGTGTTCAACGACCATAGCAGACACACTGACAAACAATTCTAATGTCCGTCCCCTGTTGCAACCATCGAGAGAAATATACGGGACTTACAGATACAACCATGAGAAACCGAGGGAGCAGGTGAGTGATAAAGCCGAACAATAGACGTAGACGTTGGAACAAGTAGACTGCGAATACTGCAGCATTCTGATTGGTACATTTCCTCCACAGCCCGTGACCTTGGACCTGACATCTGAGAGGGTGAGTGGGTACATTTCAGGTTCGGGATAAAACTGCTACTCATTCTCTAACGTAGAGTCCATATTTGGTGGAGATGATTGGGTCTATCGCTTTTGGACCTCATCATTCTTGATATGAGTAATTTCTTCAGCCTCCTGCGAACATCTCCTACTAATAAGACGTCTGTGCTTGAAGGAAAATGATCACAACTAAGTGAAGTTCAGCTCCCTACGATGGTAAAGCCCTGTCCTGGAACTACGAGTCGAGCTCAACCATGCCAAGTGAGCACTGACGGCAAGCGAGAATGCACTCGGTGTAAACTTGTGGCGTAATGCAAACAAATACAATACCGTGATAATATTATATCCTACTTCCCCGATCTACTTACAAAACTGATCAGCTTCACCATCTCCTTCAACTTAAAATCATTGTTAGGTAGCCAGTTTCTCGACCGATGTTTAGAATCCTTGTCAGTGAATTTCTACCAATCAGTAATCGGCTTGCGTTCAAACCAATTGGCCCCCTGGTAAAATTAGGCCACCGCGCAATATTGACAGTCGCGCTTGGTCAGGAAGTTGGACTTCTCCCATCGCATGGCTCAGCTAAACAACCTGGGTTATTTCACACCTGAAAAATTCCATGGTTTTCCATGTCTGTCGCTTCATTGAATCATGCGAGCATGTAAGTTGAATTCGGGCGACGTGTCTACATGGATCCACCATATAAAGTAAAATGTTACGCGATTCGAGATACTTGAAACGGCTGGAAAATCGTCGCTTCCGAAGGCTCTAGGGAATTCTGCCAAAAGAATCTCCCCGGTCAAGAGACTTTAAGTCTTGGAGTGGACTTAAGTGGGCGCGTCTTGTCGCTTATGTGTCGTTTTGCAGGACAGAATTTTAACAAGCTTTCCTCGTACTAATAACCTCGTCAATCTTTGCACTAAAGACGTTTTGAACTGCTGTACCATCTTGGCTGCAGTGTTTTTGTGGTCACGTACCCTTTTGAAAACGGAAAGGAAGAAGTTCAGCTGAATCCGGTTTATACTGGTCTTTAAATGAACAGCTTGTACAGTATTAGCCGAAACGTTATCATAGGTCTCGAAGTATTTCTAAGGCCGCAGCACTAAACATAAAGACTCGTCCATGGCCAATCACGGCTTCAACACTCCCACGCAGGCTTAGTCTCTGGGGTTCCTTCAACCTCTTTCTTGCTTGGGCCCGTGTCAAGCTAAATGCTTCTATAACTAAACCTTTTTTTACATCCGCTGAAAAAATTTTGGTGGGGTTTTCAGCTAATGTTCGCTTTCTCTTGACAGGTAATTGGCCTGGCAACTGATGTTTAAGTAGAGGATAAGAATATATGATAGTCGGGGACTAGGATGATTTACTGAGCGCGTGAATAGAGGTAAGGAGGGCAGTTCAAGTCACTTACAGGAAAGCCTACGGTATTTCCTAAGAATGTTGTTTGTTAGAGATCAACATCTAACTATACAACCGGAAATCTTCGGGATGACCGCAGCAACAGGATGTAGGCGACTACTCTCAAGTGCAAATTCTAGGGTGTATGGGTCAAATATTTTGGGCTCAAAAAGCCGAGACCCGCCTCCAACATCAGACTGAGCCAGCGTAAGTGAAATTTGCACGGAGGGTTGCATTCGGGAGAGACGCAATTGGCACCAGTTAATTCGGATGAATATGATGGAGCGTGGACGTAATGCAGAAGTGTGGAAGGTTTGATAAGCGGAGTTGTCGATTATGGTGGAACGTGTACAAACAGACGGGGAGGAGGACCATCAGTAAAAGAAACACTCATTCCGTTTTTGTTGTGTACGAGATAGCCAACAGCAAGGCACTTGGGTCGACTGAAATGAGGGATCGTGCATCCCGGAAGGCATGCAAGGGCACCAAGGGCGCTAGAATTGGCTCGTAATCCAATAATGCACATGAGGGTTGGATAAACTGCACTGGAGATAGTTTGAATTGGTGCATTTTAAGTTAAAGGAAGCCGGCTTTAACCAAAAGGAGTGTATGACCAGGGGGAATAGGGGAATTATGTAAATGATTAGTAAGTGGCAAGGTACCGATATTGAACGGAGTGTGGACGGAGGAATACTGGGTCTCAGGCTGATGAGCGAGGTAGAACAAGTTAACCATGTGTGGAAACGCTGTCCTGGGTTGACTGTAGTGAACACAGGAACAACATAAGAGTGGCAACGCAAACGGTAGAGTGCCATGGCATTATTCTTAACTTCGATGGTACCGTAAGGCTCGTGAACAATTATTCGATGACTGGAATGGGCAGGTCCTTACAAAGGCCTACCATTTAACCAGAGGGTACGGCAATAATTGACAACGAAGAAGAAGTTGCAGAAGTTAGGTCAGGCGAGACCGTATAGTGTCTAAACTCGGCGAGGTAGAATGACATGTAAGAAAAGCCCTAAGTGTTGCGTAAAAAAGGTGGAAGGATGAGTCTGGTAGTATGGTGGGTGGGCGTTACGGAAAGACACGCTGAGCTCATTTGGGATGGCCTGAAACGCCAAGGATGAGAAACGCGAAATAAGAAGAAACAACCGGAATCATTACAGTAGCTGGCGGTGGAATAAGAACCGATTCTATCGACGCCGAGTTCGGCCTCTAACAGAAGCTGGAAGGGTGCTGCATCTGCTACCTTATTGGTGAATTTGGTTGGCGCGTTGGAGCAAGCCACAGGAGCCGAAGGTAACAGAGATTGGTGTCCAGTGGTAGAAGTGATAGAGCACTTTATGTCATGGAAAGTGCGAGAACTTAAACCACCCGACGGGTTTGCGTGGCGTAAGAGTACCATGCACCGATAGAGTAATGAGGATCCGAAACAGAACAATACTCGGGCACTGAGATATTTTGCATGAAGTAGTGCCGGGGTATCAGGCATTTAGGAATACCATGTGAACTCCAGTCTACTAGATGGACGCTAAAGCTCCGACAAAGTTACAAGTTTAGGCATATGTAGCTCGGGTTCGGAGAAGCCTGTGGATCAGACTCTGGAGAGCCAAACTCAGATGCTTCTTTAGGGTTCCGGCACTTGGTGGTTGAAGGCGGGATTGTCGTTTAGGCCACGAAGAACTATAACTTCGGGGCCCCTACTCTAAGTATGTAGAGGGCGAAGTCGCCTTCCAGGATGCATCTATTATCCAGTTCAAAGCACCTTTAACTGCTTTTTTATGTGAGTCCTCTCGATGGCAGGCTTAATGCCCCGCGCTGAGAACTAACAGAGCTATTTCACACCTTTTCGTTTGTGTCCCGCAGGTGAAGGGAGCCGCCAACCGACATGAACAAATCCGAGCTGAGAAGCTCGAGCAACAGCCTCAATCCTTTTAACCAATCTGTGAATCTGTGGATTTGTTTGTAGAGTTGAGCACCAGAGGGCGTTATCAGGGCTTCATCTTTCCCAGTTGGTGCAAGCCGTCCACAGAATTGCATATTCCCTGTCGGATTAACGCAACACTGATGCCCTAAGATGCTGCCCGCCAAATAAAGTATATCACTGCAATAATGGAACGGCAGAGTCACGCCCAGACATTACGAGTCCGCAAATATGCTTTCTATACTCTGAACTGCTCCATACCACCTTTCCGAGCCCCCGCTGCAAACACCAGCAAACTGCTCACCAGCCTCAAACCGCCCCCAGGACAACTCCATTCGAATTCACTCGACCATTTCCTCGGACTCAACTCTCTCAAAGCACTTTCAGCTTGTTGCCCCCACAAACCCAAAGGCTTTTCTGCAGTTCGTGTCCCATCCTATTCACTAGTTCTATTTAGCTCTCCCAAGGAGCATTTTCACCTGACCGCGCTGAATTAGTGATGCCAGGGAGTACATTCAGTTTGGCCGTAGACCAGGTTTATGGGATTAGAGCCTTCCTTCATACTTTTTGTGAATATTCAAACGTCGTCCCCACTTACGCTATCTGTGACTCGAGTGAATAAATCAACTCGCCAAAGCGACAAAGTTTCAGTGATGGTTTCCAGTTTCAATCAAATCGGCCCTGGAAATCACTTAAGTTTTACTGCTTTTCCAGATTCGCTGTTCTACTTTTCCGCACTTGCGAGTCTTTGACCACATGCCGGGCAAAATCCCGAGTTCCGCCCTCCTACCGTTACATGGTGCCCGTTACTTTTAATTGTAAAGTACTCATCTTGCTAAAATTTTGTACGTTTCCTGTATACTGGCAAAGAACACATTACCTGGGTTTCCCTGCCCCTAATGTCCACTCCATTAGGATATTGCCAGGTTATTCATAACAGCGTCTGTGTTGAAAAATATCCATTACTCACGGATTCACGGACTGATAAAAGGGATCGAGGCTTCCACTCATGATTCCATGGTCGGGTTTGTTTACCTTCGTTCAGAGGCTTCCGTGGACCCGCAGAGTACAGGCGATGAAAGGGTGTAGCACCGCATTTAAGTGGTAATATTGTCAATACGGGGAAACAAACAAGAAATCGCCTAAAAATGCTTTAAACTGGCAACTAGATGCAACGTGAGCAAGCCCCAGAGGAGAGATATTGCACGCGACAAATAACGGGAATGACACGAGTCCTTGCTTAATAAATGTGTGCACTCTCGGCCTGAACATAATTCTACAATGTCCCCCTGGGCGTTAGTTAAGTAAACGGTGTAAAATCTGTTGGCAAAAACTTGTTCAGACAATGCATAGACAAGCATAATGTCCCCTCGTAGGCGACGGTACTCCATTTGAAAAGGGTCAAGCATAGAAAAAACACTTCAGAATCCATAAAATTATCGCATCCAAAAACTTAACTAGCGGATCGTCGGGCACGGACAATGAAAATTACCCCTATCTGGCGTCGTCAATAGATAAAATGGCTGATACATCCACGGAGCGGTTTAAACTGGAGGCAACAAAGGCTTCAAATTCCAAGGGATTAAAACTGGGGAAGAAAGGCCAGATGAACATTAGAACGACCAGTGACTTTTAAGCCTTTTTTCACGATACAAAAAAAGGACATGCCTCAAAAGAGCCAGATACCAAATCCATTTTCGCATCTATCCACACAATGCTTTCTGGTTTGTTCTCACCATGCACGAAAAAGACAATCGTTGAGACTCCCCGAAAGACATATGGACGCGCTTTTAGTCGCTCATAGGAAGGTGCCAACCCAGTGACCTCTGCTTTGCAGCGCCTACACACATTCGGAGCGCAATGGCATTTGGACTCCAGGATTCCGATTCGTGAACGAAAAGCAAACATGACTTGAACGCATGTCGAGAAATTGGTTGACGTAGATCAGAAACGGAAGCGGTCCCGAAACAGAGCATTGAGAAACTCCAATGGAGACCAAGGCCGGAGCAGAGTGGGTCGGCGCCACTTTCATTCTGAGTGTACTGTCCGATAAAAGGCTTGCTCTAGCGTCGAATTTCCTCTTGAACTCCGTAATACGCGAGCTTGTGAAGTAGTCGAACGCGTGGCACTCTATCGAATGTTTCTGAGAAGTCAAGAAATATGGTATTCGATATGAGTCCTTCGTCTTTGGGTTGGGTTAAGCCACCCATAAATACGAACAAGTTCGTCGTGCAAAAACTGTCCGTAAGAAATCAGCGTTTCGCTACGGATACCAAATCGTCGCTACTGAGCCGATTTAAGATGGTGCGCCTCAAAGTGCGTTGTTTCATTGTAGATTGGTGTAACATTTGCTTCCTTGGTCCAGCATGTCTCCATCAATGAAGCTGGTCCCAGTTTAAGCTGGCAAGGAAAATACGCACTCCTGATTTATCTGCAATGCAGATGTTTCGGATCCACTCTAATGTTCTGCCTCCTTGCCCAGCGACAAATGAACTCAAAGTTAAGCGCATATAATTAACCATGTCCCAGTGGAGCCCTGATTAACTATTCATAGACCAAATGTCTTTCGTTCGTGATAACCAGATGATGTGATCAACAGGGATGTTTGTTATCCTGTGCAACGTCTGTTGTTCGTGTCTACATGCCAAATTCAGGCGTGCTGTTGAACGACTTTGGCCCTCGCCGATGCAAATTGTCCACTAAACCCATTCCAGGAGGTCCCAAGAGCATCAAAATCACCAACTAGCAAGCAATGCATGAAACGGCAGCTAAGGAAGACTTGCTCAGGTGGTGGCTTGAATAACAACACATCTTCCAGGGCCCTTTGTGTAGGATGGAGGCGCATGGTGTAAGCCAGGCTTATGTAAGTGTGATTAAGGACGGTTTTTCCAGAAAAGCTGACTGTTAAATGTGGAGCTGTTTGTTGAAAACACTGAGACAGCTTGCAGTCGAGCACTTGAAGAATATCACTGGCGCGGGGTGATTCGAAACGACGTTCGAAACTCATTGGGTTACTTAATACCGTCGGGGTTCTCGGAATGGACCGGGGTATCATGATCAATTCCTGAAGTTTCCACATGTCATCAGAGCAAAGTTCTAGATGTTTAATGGGGTCGCTGGCGAGCACACCGTCTGCACTAATCAAAGGGTCCTCTTTTAAAAATCTTGATGAGAACTGGCGTCTTTGGGAACAGAGTTGTGGGAACTTTCTGCCATCAACCATCTGGAATCTTGAATTGAAGGGTATTCAAGTCAAAATTTTCCGGACGCCGCTAAGGAGACAGAGCAAGTGATCATAAACACTGACACCAAAATAAAATGACGACCCAAATGATCCAGTGACACCACCAATCGCGTTCGGGGAGTTCTATGCGAACCGAATGGGGAAACCAGAATCCCCATGAACACAGTGACCAGTGTGCTCCTACACTGAGGGAGATGACAAATGGTGCATCGTTCTTGATCACGTGACAAATGGGGTAATAAAGGGTAAGCTCAATCCTGCACCCGAAACGGTGTCGCCAGGATGCTACCTAATCTCACCACCCGTTTTTAGATCAATATACAATGCATCAGTGTCTAACATAGCAATGAAGCCACTGGGTAAGATGTGAGATTTCCACTCCATCTCATCTCGTGGCCGGCGCAGATCCCGACATTTTCGCCTACCGTGAATCAAGGCCAGTGAAAATCAGGGTGAGTTGTCCAACCTAAAGTTAAGGCTAC
Organism: Clonorchis sinensis; assembly: GCA_003604175.2. Classification (NCBI taxonomy): domain Eukaryota; kingdom Metazoa; phylum Platyhelminthes; class Trematoda; order Opisthorchiida; family Opisthorchiidae; genus Clonorchis; species Clonorchis sinensis. The sequence continues at coordinate 158,260,090 of CM030369.1, read as the reverse complement.
CAAAAGCCACACTGAATCATTTCGACGCACAATGTGGTAAAAGAGTTGGAGCCGAGCTGAGTGGAACCGTTTTGTCTAAGAAGGATCAAATGTCACGTTCATGAAGCAAGATTGTAGGCGGAGCTTCTCATTCTTGAGAACCTAGGAGAATTTCGATTGGGCACCGTAACGGCTGTCCGCACTACTTCAGGAAACTGTACTGAAGCCTCCCAAAGACAGTCTAGATGCAGCGCGCGCCAACACGTCTGTGGAACAGGTAACAGATGAAGCCAAAATTCAAGATAAGTTGATAAAGACAAATCAGTGCAAGGGCGAGATGCAAGAATTTGACATTTTTTAGTTCATGCAGGCTCGTTTCCATTTCTCGGCCTTTTGGACGTTCAAAAGTTGATGTTTGTTGCGATCAATAATGGAATTTTTCCAATTCTGTTTTATCATTGAATACTTTTGGCACATGTGTAATCGTTTTAAAAGCAGAGTTGGGTCATCTTCCGAGGAACTCACTCTGTTCCTAGTTTACATGGCGTGTCCCGTACATTTACCCTTGAGAGTAGTTCCGATGCTCTAAAATGCTCTAAACAACAACCTAAAAAATACAAAAGCATCCGAAAATTTGCATAATTTCGAAAGCAGATGAGCCACTTGAAGCGGCTGGGGTTAAACCAAGCGTTCTTAGGACCTGTGGGATTCTCTGTCATCCTGGAAACTGGACATTGACAAACCGCGCCAGAAGGCCCAGGAAGCCCAAAGGATCCGGGTTTAGCCCAAATCCTCGAACAACAGCAAACCTGGCTGTCCAAAATGTCCAATTTCACCGACTACGTGTGGCAGACATCGAATTCTTTAAACACGACGGGGAATAACTTCGTATCTCAAAGGCAAAAAGCCTGCACAAACCTGACTATCAAGGCGCACTCACAGAAACTTGACTCACACCAAAAGTGTCTGACGTGGGGATCGCAACAGACAGCCACTCCATTTTTCAAGCTGACTCAAAAAGTGTGAGGGCAGGTGAGGTTTCATTATACCTACATTCTGTCGTGCCCGTTTCTACTATCCTCTTTCACACCATTCCTGCACATTTTGTGATGCACTGCGGAAGCAAATTCCACAGCGCAAAACCGATTCTCTTCTTGGTATGGTCTAACGTTGCCTTGTAAGTCCACCGGGAGGTGACCAGTTCCACATCCATACACTTCAGCAACTCTCCCCCTGAAACCGCTCCACACTTCTCTTCCTGCAAAATAATTTTAGCGCTCCCCTGTGCGAAGCTTTAGTGCATCGGTTCTGGCAAAAATTTGCATTGCCTCAATTTGTACCTGATATTTCGTCAGATTCTGACGAAGGCACACTTCCCCATGTTTGAAACGGAGAGATTGTTACAACTATTTACAAAGTTGTTGACCGCTCATCGCCCGGTGGCTACAGTTTCATCAGCCTAACATCTACACCATGCAAAGTGATAGAACGCACTTTGAGGCGCACCATCTTAAATCGGCTCAGTAGCGACGATTTGGTATCCGTAGCGAAACGCTGATTTCTTACGGACAGTTTTTGCACGACGAACTTGTTCGTATTTATGGGTGGCTTAACCCAACCCAAAGACGAAGGACTCATATCGAATACCATATTTCTTGACTTCTCAGAAACATTCGATAGAGTGCCACGCGTTCGACTACTTCACAAGCTCGCGTATTACGGAGTTCAAGAGGAAATTCGACGCTAGAGCAAGCCTTTTATCGGACAGTACACTCAGAATGAAAGTGGCGCCGACCCACTCTGCTCCGGCCTTGGTCTCCATTGGAGTTTCTCAATGCTCTGTTTCGGGACCGCTTCCGTTTCTGATCTACGTCAACCAATTTCTCGACATGCGTTCAAGTCCATGTTTGCTTTTCGTTCACGAATCGGAATCCTGGAGTCCAAATGCCATTGCGCTCCGAATGTGTGTAGGCGCTGCAAAGCAGAGGTCACTGGGTTGGCACCTTCCTATGAGCGACTAAAAGCGCGTCCATATGTCTTTCGGGGAGTCTCAACGATTGTCTTTTTCGTGCATGGTGAGAACAAACCAGAAAGCATTGTGTGGATAGATGCGAAAATGGATTTGGTATCTGGCTCTTTTGAGGCATGTCCTTTTTTTGTATCGTGAAAAAAGGCTTAAAAGTCACTGGTCGTTCTAAGGTTGATCTGGCGCAATTTCTCTCCTTTTCTCAAACGGAACTCCGGTTGCTCCGTGTAGAGTTCTTTGAACCATTTCTTAATGATGCGAACTAAATGGGCTTCTCATGACACAAGAAAGACATTCCTCATTGAAAATATCCGACGTGCTAATACGATGATTACTGCTGCCACCGGATCCGGTTACTACTAGGCCCGTACAAACTTGGCTCCAGCAGGGCGAAGCAACCGTGCGAATGAAAAGCAACCCTCGAAACCAACAATCAAGGGAGGAGACATATATGCCCCAGCGGTCCCTTCTGAGCCCTCGACTCAAACCTGACGTACAACTATTAAGTCTGCCAACCTATCTGGTTACACAACTCTCGGCCCCTCACCTTCCGAGGCAGCAGAGACCGTGTTGAAATGCTTGTTCACAAACTGCGTTAGCCTTTTGTGATATTAAAGTCAGTTTACCTCGTACAGTCGTCCATTATCGCACCCGCAGAGACTTGGCCCACACCAGATGTCTCTGACGTGGAGATCTCGATAGACGGCTACTCTGTTTTTTGAGCTGACCCAAAACGAGGGAGAGTTGGTGGGGTTGCTTTATACTTACATGCGGCCCTGCCAATCCCGATCGTCCTCTCTGATACCATTCCTGCACCTCTTTGCGATGCACTGTGGATTCAAGTCCCGCTGCGCGGGTTCGATTCTCTCCTTCTCGGTGTGGTCTACCGTAGCCTCTCGAGTCCCCCGGAAGATGACTAATTCCTCATACGAACACTTGGGCAACTCTCCTTCAGCTACCACTTCACTTATCTGCTGCTGGTAGCTGACTTCAACGCTCCAAAGGCCCCCTGGATGGAGGTCCAGTGCGTCGGATAAAGTGGACCATTTGCAGTGGCGCTGACCGAAGTCGTCCAACAGGGCGCTTGGACTCAACATGTCATTGCACCCACCAGGATCCGGTGTGTCCTGAAAAAGAGGCCTCAACTATTTCTCAAAAAGTTGACTGAGAGAGACACAGAAGATGAGCTGACATTTCCTAAAATGCGGAACCGCTGTAAATCGGAAATCCGCCAATGGAACATACGAAAACAAGCCACCATTCTAGACCTCGCCCGGAAGAACAGAAATGTGCTGTTCAAATACATGAGACACCGCGCAGAAATAAGTCATCCGCGTTCTCCTTGAGGGGACAGGAACGGGGAACCCACGAGTGACCCAATAGTGGTATCTGAGTTCTACAGAGATCACTATGCAGGTCTGTATTCAGTCCCAGCGTCCTCGTCACATCCAACGTTGTCAAGGCGTACCTACGAACGGCCTCTAACCGACTTGGTATTCACGGTGGAGGACATTCGTCAACTCCTGCACAAGATCAACCCATTCTGCGCGTTGGGGCCCGACGAAGTCCACCCAAGGATCCTGAAGGAAACGTCGTACACACTGGCAACTCATTTCCATCTGCTGTTTCGTCAGTCGCTTGACGAAGGCCACCTTCCCTCTGTTTGGAAGGAAGCGATTGTCACGCCAATCTACAAAACTGGTGACCGACTATCGCCTGGCAGCTACAGGCCTATAAGCCTCACTAGCGTGCCATGCAAGGTGATGGAACGCATTCTGAAGCGAGCCATTCTAGATCACCTTACTTCCAACAACTTGATTTCTCAAGCTCAACACGGATTTCTCCCAAACCGTTCCTGCGTGACGAACATGCTCGTATTTATGGACAGCTTAACCCAAGCCAAGGACGAGGGACTCATATCGGATGCCATATTTTTCGACTTTTCAAAAGCATTTGATCGAGTCCCACACGTCCCTCTGCTCCACAAACTCGAGTCTTACGGGATTCAAGGGAAAATCCTACACTGGATCAAGGCATTCCTATCAGACAGATCATTCCGAGTGAAAGTAGGCTCGACCTACTCTTCTGCGGCGCCGGTCTCCATTGGAGTTCCTCAGGGCTCCGTTTTGGGACCTTTGCTGTTTCTGATATACGTCAATGACCTTCCAGATGTTATTTCAAGTCCATGTCTACTTTTTGCGGACGACTTGAAATCGTGGAGTTCCAATGCCAGTGCCCTCCAAATTGATGTGGACGCCGCAAAGCAGTGGTCGTTGGACTGGCACCTTCCTCTGAATGACGAAAAGTGCGTCCATATGTCATTTGGAGGAGACTCAGCGAACTCCTTTGTCATGCATGGTGAGAAAGGACCAGAAGACATCACGAGGATAGATGCCAAAAAAGATTTGGGTATCTGGCTCTCTCCAAACCTGTCCTTCTCACTGCACCTTGAGAAATCGGCTCAGAAGGCATTCGCTGTTCTACGGATGATTCGGCGTACCTTCTCTCGTATTACTCGCACGGACTTCCAAATACTCTATGGGGCCTATGTCAGACCGCTCCTTGAATATGCCAACCCGGTTGTCTACTCAGGACGCACGAAAGACGTAATCCTCATTGAGCGTGTCCAGCGAGCTGCTACGAAAATGGTTGCCGGTCTCAAGTCCATGGACTACGAAACGCGTCTCGTGGTGCTCGACCTCTTTCCCTTGGAGTATCGTCGCCTCCGAGGGGACTTAATTCTTACTTACGCCCTGTTTGAACAAGGCTTGGCCAAAAGGTTTTTCACCGTTGACCCAGCAAACACACGGCGGGGACATGGTAAGAGGATTTTTAAGCTCAGAGGGCACACCTTCATTAGGCAAGCTTTTTTCTCATTTCGGGTAGTTGCTCGTGGAATAACCTTCCCGAGACGGTTGTCCACTCTCCCTCTAGAACTCAGTTCAAAACACTATTAGACACTTATTTACGCGAGTCCTCGCGCTGGCAAACATACTGCCCCGCGCTGAGAACTTAAAGAGCAGTGCTACACCCTTTTTCACTTGTGCCTTTCAGGTGAACGACAGCTGCTGAACGACAAGAACAAAACCGACCCGGGAAACTTGGGCAAAAGCCTCGCTCCTGTGTATCAATCCGTGAATCCGTGAAACCCAACCCGCAAGCTTAGGCGAAATCCTCGACCATGCGTATCAGTCCGTGAATAGCGGGGCTAGTCGCGTTCGCCTGAGTGTAACTGGTCCACTGGGAGCTTAGGCCATGCGACTGTCTGTTTTGTGTACAGCCTCGATTGTTTTCTTGCGTTCCCAACTAAAACAAATGTGTTGGTGACCTTGACCTGCGTCGACCTTCAACTGCACTGAAATGCCTTAAACGATTGGCAACAGGCTTTGAACCGTATTCGGACGTTTATTGGCCGGTCGTGCTGCTTCTGAATTGTTGCGGATGATGCTCGTTCGTGACGAAGCTTCATCCTTGAGTTCCACCCAGAAAACACGAGTAGTGATTGACTACGGTCAAACCACCAATTGACTCGCCTAGCTGGGTGTATATCCTGTTGCCGCAGATAGCGTGACTTCTGGGCTTTACCATGACAAGATGGTTGAAGGCGTATCGTGGTACGATGTTTTTGGGTCTCTTGCGCAGCTCCCACCAAAACCTGATTGTAAAGTAACGAGAGCCGTGCGCTCGTTCCGAAGCTTGCGGTGGACCCTTCCGGCTTTTCCGCACTCCATTAATTGCAGTACACTATTGCGCCTGCTTTCACCTTACAGCAGGTCAGATAATGAAATCAGAATATTCATGGCATGTTTACTTACGTAGATAATGTCAAGTTTGTGGCCGTACTGGAGCTGAACATGGCCGTATGATGCACCCATTTCTGAGCGCTGCGAAGAAATATGGTATCACCTTAAGCGACACGAGGAATATCAATACGTCAAATGTCTTTTGATGTGCCAAGTAACCAACTGGCGAAATCAAGCCAGACTCAGAGGGCGTCTGTCTTAAGTATCAACTGTTATCAGCGGGGCGCAAGGGAGCAACAGTAAGTAGGAGCTCCTACTTAAGTCAAAAGCCTAGGCTTTTCACCTACGGCTTGTAAATAAATAATGCATTATTCATTACCGTACTGTGGGGTCCAGTATAAACGTTTATAATGGACCCTCTCACTCTGAATTTGGTGGTAAAGAACAGGACTTCCCCACTTGCAGCTCACGAGTATTTTTAAACAATTTCAAGTGAGCGATGGTCGTCGGGGCTGATTATGATACGCCAATAGTTGCCAGTATCGCCATTTGGGCCTCGCTTTGTCAAACGAACCGCCAGATTACCTTTCAATAACTCTGACTCCAATCGAAAGGAATCACTCCGCCGTCGAGAAGTGACCCGCGTCATCATTGAAGCTGTGCGTAAGTGGGGACTACCCCATTTCAAACTTATCACCGTTCAACAGTCGGTTGCCTTCATGTTCAGAGGAACTCAAATGGGGAAGTTAGACAATAACAAAAGTCAATGTTGAGGACCTGAACTGTCGACCTTCCGTTTCAATCCAGTAAAATTAATCAGGTTGCTGAATCCCTATCCCATAACGTTTAACAACGTTTACAGAAACGGTGGGGTCCAAGCAAAAATGACTTGTTGTGTCACCCATGAATCCTTTGTTTCGTCCGCTTTGAATTCTACCGTTTTGTATCTACTGCATCAAACAAATGGCTGTAAGTTACAAAAGGTGCACGTGCACGGGCCAGGTTAGCCCTTGCAATCAAGTGGATCAGGCCATTGTGTCACTGGCCCCAGGAAGGGTCCCTCAAGAAAACCCCAACAACCGCTGCCTCGTGGTTCAGGCTTTTGTTTTAGATACTAGAAGAAGGGTTCTTGAACAAAATCTACATCCTATCGCTGCCTCGCTGGTCAGACTTTTGAGTCAAAGGCTCAAGGTGAAGTATCTCAACCAACCTCCCTTCTTCGGCTTGAGTAACCAGGACGTATCATTTGCCCTTGCAGCTCTTCATTCAGCGGTCCTCACCCACACTCTCTTCCTAACTATCGGGTGATGGTCAACCCATATGCCAGTCCCCTAAACATTGTTCCGTGTCTACACTATCACCCAGCAAAACAAACCAAGATATCCCTTAGCAAATCCTGAAAATTTGATCCACGTTGCTGCTCTTAGTGTCCTTACTCTGTCAAACTGGGCAACAGGCATCTCTTGCTGAAATCTAGCTTGCCTTCTGTAAATGTGTGTTGCTCTCCGAAACACACAAGACCCCGTTAGGTCAATTCAAAATTCAATCAATCGTTCAGCTGTAGCACCCTTTCGGTGCCTAGCTGCCATGCCACCCAAAGGAAGCACGAGGGCTGGGATACTGCCAGGTTGCCCAAGCCTAGACAGGGGGAGTCGAGAGGCAGAGGTTGGGTTCGAACCACGGACCTTCCGGTCAGTAAATTCGCGCTCTAACCACTTGGGCCAACTCGCCCCCCACTTAGGTCGTGCATCTCAAACCGCTTAGGATGAGCTCAGCTGTTCGGCATGTCACTCTTTGTGTATCTGGTGATCCTGACACAATGGTTTATATCTGCGGTGTGGGAGTTGCACTAAACGCAAGGGTACAAGCGCATTACTGGACTGGATACCAGTAAATAATCGTCTCCGCGCCATACAGTTGTCTGGTTCAATTAAGTTCAGTACAGGTCGATGCGGTCAGCCGTGTTTATTTGTCATATCGACATATTCCCCGACAGCCTGCAGTTCTGGGTCTGAGAAGGATGTGTTTCACGAACATCTATCACGACCGCTTCGGCCAGCAAGAAGAACGGGTATGGTAATCTTGGCAGTTGATATGGATACCTGAACTGGACGACGAAACACGGAAAAAGCACTATTAGCTGGTAGATTTGGAGTTTATGCTCAGAGTACGGATAATGGGGAGTGACTTCTCCAGTTGTGTGTTAAATAATGTCTTCCGAAAAAAATAATCCTTCAGCTGTAGCACTCTTTCGGTGCCTAACTGCCATGCCACCCAAAGGAAGCACGAGGGCTGGGATACTGCCAGATTGCCCAAGCCTAGACAGGGGAAGTCGAGATGCAGATGTCGGGTTCGAACCGCCGACCTTCCGGTCAGTAGGTTCGCGCTCTAACCACTTGAGCTATCTCTGACTGGAAAGCTACTGGAAACGCACAGTCATGTTGATGAAGGAGGTTTGTTAGAAGGTCAATGGTGGCGAGTCAGAGAAACCATGCTCTCAACTTTCAGATCTTATTGCTCCCATAAAAGCCATACCAGTGACTAGTGACTGTGATGGCGCACGCAGACCCCTCAGGGGCCGGATAATCATGGGCTTGAAGAGTTACAGAGAACGCTGATGGATTTAAAGGCCTAGGAGATGGAGAAGGCTCTCACTGCAGGCAACAGCCGCGCCCCATTTCAGCTGATTCGATCAACTGATCACAAGAGAGTTCTTAGAGGTATGTCATGGTCCTTCAACATGACTTAACCCTTTGTGCGTGCGATGCGGATGTCGAAGGACTGGATGACCTTGTCCTGTTTTTCTAGTATTTCATGCCCTTTCTAAATCTTCAAAAATGACAACAATGTCGTTTGCGTACTCCAGGGAGGCTATTGCTGAGAGAGATGTGAGCACCTGTGTTTTGAAGACTCCCCGGTGCTTTCCTCCTTACCTCATCACTGACGAAATTAAACGGAAATGGAGAGAGTGGACAACATTGTCGGCAGAATCAAACTCACTTAAATTCAGGTAGCACCAAGTTTGTACGGCGCCTATACTTATGCCGTTGCAACACCACTAATGGTGTGTGAAGATACCCACATAGCCTTTCAGTAGCCGGAATCCTGCTTGCTGTTCTGTGGTCGTCTTCACGCGCCTCCGGACAATGACATAGGATACGTAATGCAAGGAATCGGGTTAGAGCACGGATCAAACTAATTCCCTTGTAACCGCCACACTCACTTCGAGCACCCGTTTTGAAAATGAGCACCACCATGGACTCACTCCATCTAGGTGGGATGGTCTGTTTGGCCGAAATAGAGGCAACTAAGTTAGAAAAGTACTGACTTAGGGCTTCAGCTCCATCTTTGAAGGGAGTGGGTGGGAACTCGTCACGACCAGCAGCTCGGTGGTGCTTGAAGGTCAAAAGACATTCGCTTATTTCCGAAGCTGTTGGTGGTTCTAAGTTCATTCCCCGGGGATGAGTTCCGGTTCGAGAATCCGGTTGAGCAACTGTAGGTGACCAGCTGAATTATTGAGTGTCCGGCTCAACTGTCCAGACGCTCTTTCTTGGAGGTAGGCGAGTCGTTCTTGTCACTGAGGGGGCCTCTTTAGGCCTGTTACGCGTGTCATCTGGAACGCTTTACGCACACTCCCAGAGTTTCTCGGCTCATCCATCTCTTCAGCTTCCTAGATCCACCTAGCTTCCCGATCCGCGCAGATGCTTTTTTCACTTAAAACCTGGCAGTTCGTTAAGTTGTATCGTACACTGGGGCAGGAGCAATACGTGTCCGGGCTTCGAGAAATTTCGGAATACCGTTCGAAATCCATCGTTTGGATCTAGTTGGTTGCCCCAATCTACAGTCGGAGCGCTCAGCATCTTGCAGAGTTGCGTTCCAGTATGGGTCAACATCAGAAGGTGTGTTGTCCGAGAGGGACTTCAGTAGGTGGTCCTGGTAGATTTGCTCCACGTCCGGGTCCGAAAGCTCCTCAGTGACTATATGAGGTGTTCACATCTTCTGGGCCCCTAAAAGGCGCAGCGAGAAACATTAATGAACGAGCGTGTGGTCCGATTCCCTATAGGCGTTCCAGGGCAAGCGACAATTAGTAATTAACCCACGCCACTTTTAGCTGATGGCGATGTGGTCTATGTGCTTTGGAGGTTGACTGGCATGCGGGGGCACCATATGGCCAAGCGTCTTCAATTGTTTCAGAAGGTAGTACGGCACGGAAACAGTGTGGTCAGCACATAACTACAGCAACTGTTCGCCGTTGTCCGTGATTTTCGATCCCCTTCCAAGACGATCACCTTTCGAGCATTAGCAGCACGAAGTCTACTTATTTGCGCCTCCATATTCCCGAAATCTTAGCCATCCGCAATAAGGTGTTTCTGGCGCTTTAAGAACTCAGTATATCAGAGCTGCAGTCTGCTGTGGCGTATGCAGACACGATGAAAAGGTAGCGATGGTCGGTGGGTTTACGGGATACTCCCACAGGCGTTGCCAAACACCGCGACTATCAACGAATAACCAATCATGTAGAGAACCTTTAGTTCACTGGCTTAGAAAAATGCTAACTCCGGCAGAACAAACCCCTGGGGCCTTTGGATCATCACAGGACTGCATTCAGAAGCAAGTAGAAACCGATGCGGAGGTCAATTCAACAACCGCATTTGGGTCCCGAATCCTCGTTTCAGACACAAAGCACACATAATTAGAATCCGAGCCCAGTGCACACGCAAGATCAGTTTGTCCGGCTTCTTTCGGATCACAAATGGTAAAGGTTGCCAGGTCGACTGGACCTCGGGGTTTGAAGAATGACTTCGAAGTGTTTGCAGTCATGGTGGTCGAATCAACCGTAGATATTACAGCTGGGTTAGTTGGACTAACCGCTTCTATTTCATATTGCCATGCAATGGCCTGTCCATTGCGAACCTTATGCCAGCAATCCCAGTAGCTGTTCAAAACGTTGTTAAAATCTAGTCACCCCAGAACATACGTCTGCAATAAAGTGGGAACTAAGATTTACACGGTTCAGGAGAGTAGAAAGATACCTAAATACAGACAGGAAGGCGACTGTGGCCAGGGTCTCGAAAGCCTAACCGCAAGGTCGTTAGTCGATGCCAGCTGACTATCAGAGCAGTATATCTTTTGGGAAACACGCCTGTTTGTATTTTCAAACAGTCACCGTGCCTGCCCAGGAGGCTTTGTTTGCCGGATTTCTCTCTGTTGATCAGTCCATTATTAATCTTTGAATTCTGGTCGCTGTACCTTAGACCAGAAATCTTTTTGCCATGTCGTATGTATGACCTGCGATCTGTTGTCGGCTACTATTACTGGTCACCGTCATCTTCCTGGATGGGAATCCAGCGGCGGGACACAGTAGTGACCAGTGGCACCAGAGCAGGTGATGCGGTCACCCAGCGGATGGCGCTCGAGCTGTTTTAATCGTACCTGGATTATAGCTCAGTGGCTTGCCAAGGCCCACAAACTGATCCCGCCTATATGTGAGGGAGCAGTTGATTTGTGCCGGAGCATTGCGTGCGGCTCTGTAGATTATCACCCACTTCGAATCGGCTAGCTTCATTGGGAAGAGCGGCCCTCGTAAATGTGTGCTCTTGGATTTCTTAGGCTTCTCCATGGGTAAGTGAGGCAGATTCATTTCACAACGTGCCGTGAAAACTGACTGGTGGACGTCCCCGTTTTAATGACCATCATACCCTGGATGATGTTGTAGAAAGCGGTATACTACTAGTTAGGGCACTAACAACATTGGCCTCAATATGGGGTTAGTGGTTACCTTATATTAGAACCACTATGCTCAATACTCGGATGTCCAAATTATTCAAACGATGTTGCGGCTCAGCGAGCAAGCCACTACTTGTAGGTTTTTCACCAACCTTGTCTACACCCCAGTGGACAAGCCATCGTCTGTAATAATCCCTTCCCATGTTTTCAGTCATGGGAGAAACCACAGCAGCTGGAGTTAATTTTCATTTAGTTCGTAGTTACTACCTGGTTTAATGTAGTCCGTTTCACTGCTTTCATGATATCATGGTAAATAGGATAAAGTATTCACGAAATTTGGTGCTTTTCATCACTTTCACCGACGCCTGCCTCTGTGTATCAACTCCATCCTGTCTCCTTTTTTGTTTCTAGTCCTTCACTGAACCTGTCCCGGATTCGACTCCCCATTTTCTGCACTCTACCAAAGGGCTTCCCGATACTAAAGAAACCAATAATTAAAGCTGTCTGGCGTTCTCCCTGCTTGATTATCGTTGTCATTTTCCGGCGCAAATTGCTCATCCGCCTTTCACTGACGCGTGTCGGTTTGTGACCTGAGGCGTGAGTTTCTGAGTGGACTACAGTGACCTGGGGTCTGTTCAACCGACCTCTTAATGCACAATTTATTCAACCCACATCCATTCTCAACCCCGGTCGGTATACTTACAGGTTGGTTTGTATATACCCAAACCTCACTGTCATAGAACGTGCCACGGATAGTGGGCAATCTGCGGAGGACTGGTCTCTCATCTTAGAGATTTGTGACACCATAAACGAAACTGATGAAGGGTAGGTTCATTCTGGAGTATCTAAATCCTACTTTCTAGTCCCAAGGAAGCCATCCGGGCGATTCGAAAACGTCTTTCTTCTTCCGCTGGACGGGACCACACTTCCGTGTGGTACACACTGCTGTTGTTGGATGCATGCATACAAAATTGTGGTCGACGATTTCACAGTCAAGTCGCAAACAAAGAGTTCTTACACGATTTCTTAAAGTTGCTCTCACCTAAAAATGAGCCATCTCAGCAGCTGCAGAACCAAGTTCTGTATATGTTGAAGGTAATTATGGTGTGTAAAATTCAATTACATTACAACAGAGCTGGGTCGAGCTTAATTGGGATGTTCCTGGTAAACGGGACATGGAGAAGATCTACACTACTTTGCGTCAGAAGGGTATCCAGTTTCCTCAGTCACCTGCCAATGAAATCTTTCTGAATTCAGTCCTTGTGAGTGAAGTTTTGAATGATTTTAGGTCGTTTCTGTTTTTCTGGTTTTATGCTCCTTGTTTCTAATATGCATGGCTTGGGATACAAGTGTAGTTGGTTAGGATGAAGCCAAACGTTTGTTCTTAAAACCATGGTCTAAGACTCTTACGTTTGCTATTTAGACGATTCTGATATGCTAGTTATAGTTATCACAATAGAAAAACGAATTCAGCATTGATACTTCCTCGGTGTGCTCATCAACGTAACTGTTGTGAACTACTGTGATGTCTTCTGGAGTAATTTATTCTCTGATTTGTCATGCCCCTTGGCAAAAGTCTTGGTCTACCATGCTTTATTCAATTAAATCTTCTAATCAACTAATGTTCGTTTGTTTGTGTGTTCCAAGCTGACGTACTCCTTAATTCGACTTCCGGATCTCGAGATCTGCAGTGACTAAACTATCCAGGAAGGTACATCTAATCTAGTAGTTAAAGTGTGAATACAACTTGGGAGATCATCGATGCGTCTGCATACTTGGTTCAGTGAGGAGTCGAAATTTAACCTGTCATTGTTTGGGCTTGAGTAAAGTGAATTCCAAAGAAACTCAACGAGCCTCTTACATGGCGCCCGTATACCTTTTAAATTAAGATTTTTCCACGGTGTTGAACATGAAATTCTTAACAGCTCTGTACTCTTCTGATATTGGCGAACGTCTGCCGTTGCTTCATGTGAGATTATCTTTTTTCAGCCTCGAAGCAAACGATCTGTCGGATTGAAGCGCCAAACACGTGAACCTCCCCCTAATGCCCAACAGAGGTCGTCTACGGTGTCCACAATAAAAGCTTGTGAGTGACACGTAGGATCTTTCGTGTAACCAGTGGCTATCATAACTTGAGTATAATGTTACCCCATAGGAGCGCGCCCGCTCAACGCTGGCTAAAACCGCGTTTTCCATGAAAGTGCACTCTGGAACCAATTGGTTAGGTCTTAGTCGCTTACTCGAAGTAGAACACGATACCCTAGACACCGGAGCGAAAATTAAGTCTCATGTTATGCCTCCGTTTTCGATTTCCGCAATTGGCGGAACTTTCGTTGTATACTGTTTATTACAAGTATATTCCGAATGAACTGGTGGGAACCGCCGAGTGTATTCGGTTTAGCTATCGTCTGATGTCGACTCATGTCGGCTTTGCGGTCCATTTGAACGGTGTTGGTAATACAAAGAACCTATTATACTAATAACCTTATGGGACATTCGTTGCTGTTAAGGAAAATGGACCGGTCGAAAGTGCCTAGGAAAAACAGGAATACTAAAATTTTGGTTCGTTTATACGTATGGTGTTGTCCTGGTACCTAATGGATTGTGAAGATCTGTTTACCGCAGCCTCCATCAACCCAGAATTCCACTTGCTGCTCTCGAATCATGGGCTATCATAAGACGATGAATGACAGGTGACGACAAGAGTGGAGTCAGGCTGATCCCTCTGTGACGACCGCATTCATTACATGCCCGTTTTTGAAAATAGACACTGTTACCAGTTGTTTGACAGTCCCTTCTTCCCAGTAGGAGTCACATAGATTAGACAAGTGCCCACTGAGAACTTCACCCCCATCTATGAAAAATGCTGGTGGATGGTCATCCGGACCCGGAGCTCGTTGGCGCTCGAGAGAGCATATGCAATCACATACCTCCGAGGCTGTAGTGGGTTCCCGGTTCACCCTTCAGGGCGCAGGACAATCCGACTGATCAGGACCTAGTAGCCACGAGAATTGTTCTTCAAAATGCTTGGTCCAGCACTCAAAGCGTACTTTATTGAGGATGCACGCGCCACTATGATCCTTGATGGTTTTTATCGCCAGCCGTTTCCGAGGAGCGCTTGCGCGTATCAACCGAAGTAATCTTCGGACACTCTCGGCTCTGTGTGCCTCTTCCATTCAACCAGGTTTCACGCCACTGAAATTCACAGCCGTTCCCTAATCCTCTGATAATGATAATCGTTCAGCTGTTACACCCTTTCGGTGCCTAGCTGCCATGCTACCCGAAGGATCCATCCTCTGAAGTTCTACGCGTTCTCTTCGCATGGCAGTTTTCATTGCCTCAGCACTATTGACCTCGTGGATGTTGTTTTTTCATGCGTTTCCAAAAACTACGCGTAAGCTTATATTTTCTTATGCACTCTTGTTATGGATTTCACTTTTGCTCCCTGTTCCCTGAAATGATGCTTACATATGTCCCATTGATGTCGGAGCTACAGTAATCATCGTCAGAGACAGTAACGTCAGTGTTGGCACTGGTGCTTGACCGCCGTACAACCACAATGTTTATTTTATTATGTTTAAAGCCTCAAAGATAAATAAAACTGGATGGGAAAGGGCCCTGGTGCTAGCCCATTCCAACCATTCTAAAATGCCTACACCCCCAAACTGTCGAACAGACAATCTGGAAAGAAACTGACAGCATGTGCGCTACTGATGTCGATTAGCAGTCATTTCTTCAAGCTTCTCAAACCAAGCCCAGGGAGGGTCACGGGGACCCAATCCCGTGCCGCCTTGTACCTTGTACCTTTCACACCCCACAGTTTGTCATTCTGAAGGATTCACGGAGAACACCACCCATCTTGGCGATTCGTCATACGTAACACTTGGTCGATCCTCAGCCTTTGGTAGTGTTAAATGTTTTTCCCGCCGGGTCTACCCGCGGCACAACCGAGCATCAGTGTTCCAATTACTTTGTTAAGAATTCGTCGACACACCATCGGATACCAGAAATACTTCTGAGACGTCAGTGGTCGAAAACCTGAAGACAATACAGATAATCATCATCAACCACAGGGCTACGCGACCCTTACCGTAATAATAATGAAAAACAGCTGTAACTCCCTTTCGGTGTCTAGCTGCCATGCCATCCGAAGGAAGTACGAGGGCTGGGATACTGCCAGCTTGCCGAAGCCTAGACCGGATAAGTCGAGATGCAGAGGCCGGGGTTGAACTACGGATCTTCCGGACAGTAAATTCGCGCTCTTACCACTGAGCCATCTCGCCCCCATCCTTACGGTAGCCTGGTACACTCGACCATTAGGATATTGATATCCCCTTTCGGCGCCACAGATGATGCGAATTCACAAACGTGATTCGGGCCCTCGAGATTTGTGCACTGACCTCGTCGGACAGGTTTCTGGCACAGCTGATACAACTACCCATATATAAGTTTCTCCACACCCTTCTTGAATTGCAAGGGACGTGTTCAGAGACTGTACGCTGTGAAGTGTGAGTTTGTACTTTGTAGGTAAAAGGTGTGTGCGGGAGGATGATATGATGACAGTACTTTATTAAACGAGGTCTCTCTTTCGTCTTCGTAGATTAGGACGATGTCGTCTGTGTACTCCAGGTCGACAAGGTTCTCACCAGCAACGGTTTGAATAGCGCGGTTTTGAAGACTCTCCAATTTTCGCCTCATTATTTAATAGATAACGAAGTTGAGGAAAAGTGGAAAGAATGAATATCCTTGCTCGACATCACATTTTTAGGGAAGCTTTTAGGAAGATCCTCACGCACTCTCAGGCCTGGAAATGTGTAAATGTGGACACCGGATTATCGTCAAAAACTTCTGGAACAAGCTTGTTTAGAAGCACCGACCGACCTACGGAATCGAACGCACTGTTGGAGTCTAGGAACACCGATGTTGTCGATCACTTGGCGATGCATGTAAATATGGTCGATACAGCATCTACGCGGTCGAAATCCGGCTTGGTACTCACGGGTCAAGGCTTCGCGTACCACCCTTATGATAGAGCGGGGTAAGATCGACTGGTTATCAATGCAGTTACAGTGATCATGCCGTCTTCTACTGTCTCTAACTGGCAACATACATCAGTGTGGAGGGAATCCAGGGTGAGTAAGTGCTTGATTAAGGGTGGGGAAATAAAAAGCAACTAATTAGAACGGCTTCAGGTGTTTGAAATTTGACTTCGATTTATTTAGGGCTATTACCGAAGATGGGAGCGCAGAACTTGCTGCTGAGGTTGATACAGAGCGAACAAAGGTATCAATCCTAGTGCTGGAACTTGCAGAGGCAATGTTCACAATGGGGTGGAGAAGAAGGAATACGTGAAATGTAAGGGAGCGTCAGGAGTAGTCCGGTTACCTCCCTGCTATATGCACCAAGTAAGGCTACTTGGGTGGTGGCAACAAATGACAGCTATTGCGGCTCATGAGTATTTCTAATCGTGAAGCTTGTGGCTATACCCCAACCGGGATACTGTTATGGTGTTCACACTAAGACCAGAGGGGCGATTAGGGTTCTCAACTGAGGCCGCTGGCTCAAACCTGATCGCAAGGCTGCGGGGGTGGGTGTGGGCATTCTGCCGTAGTAATGCAAGTTCCAACCCCCTAACCAAAGGTCCAGGAAACTGCTTGTCGGATCGTTATCCAATGGACAACTTGGTATGAAAAACTCTGGATATCAAAGTGAGACCCCTCATTATGGCTCAATGAGTCATCACGATAAGGTTTAGTCACCCGGGGACCTGTTGTCTATCACACAGTAAGCAATTTTCGAATACATTTTGTCACGGACAGCCACCAACACTTGTAGGCTACGCTTCACATCCGTGGAGACGAACCGGGCTGACACCACTCACAGGAAGGCATAGATCACTACGTTTCCACAGGTTTCAAACGCGAAGAATTTTCTTCCAGCTCTGTTGTTTAACTGTGTGACCCTTAAGGTAGAGAAAGCTGTTGTCTTTATCCAGCCTGTCGCTACCGAACGTGAGTGCAGCCACAGTCTCTGCCAGCACGGAACATGTCGTCCAGTTCAACCTCAATCGCCAGCTGGTCCAGCAATGTCTGTAATTCTGGGATAGTGTACCAGTCCAAACGTTGTCATCGGTGAAATTTAAATCAGTGAGTGTAGTATCGAGGCGAAGTTCGATGCCCCTATTTCGTCACTATTCCAATTCAGTGAAGAGGATATCTTCGACCATAATTTCGAAGATGCCGTACTCAGGAGGATGTGTTGGCGGGAGCAGAAGATGGTCGTATGCGCTAAATTCTCCTGAGATCTGGCGATACAATGCTTTCAGCAACTGAACCTATTTGCCCCTCCCCCCAAACACCTGTTAGCAAGCAGTTCCTTAAAACCACCCGGTCAGTTAAATCCACTGCAAGTGCGCCATACAGGGACACATTTATTTTGGTGTACGGCATGCCTATCCACCTGTCTACTTTGATTGGTAGACAACTATTGTAGAAGAATGGGTGCAACCGTTTTGGCGCTCTTACAATCATGTGAACGTTACTGTAGGCCCTTTTGAACACAAGGAATAGTCGAATCAGACCCCAGTTGAGGGTTTTTTTCACATCAGTTCTTACGGACAACCTCTCTTAATGTTTCTACTGTCGACTCACCCCATCCTTGAAGATGGCCGGATGTCAGTCGTCTGAGCCAGCTGTTTCTTTCTGTCTTAGTAGATGCAGCTCTTTTTTGACTTCTCCCATAGGAAGATCTAAAAAGACCAACCATTGACCCCTTACAGTAACCCTAAGTGGATCTACTAACCTAGTAGTCCAATGGAAGCGCTCTGTTCATCGTTATAGCTACGGCTCTCTGATCAACACAGCAGTTTCCATTCCTTAATGTTTAGTTACTAAGAGAAAGCTGATCCCACCTGGTCGATCTTGAAGGTTTTTGGGAACCGTGCTGATCCTTCTCATACGACTTCTTAATTCATCAGATGCAAATGGTCTCCCATGACTCACATCTGTCCGGGAATGCAGTTCTGAATTGATAGATGTTGATTATAGGCCTGAAGTTGCTTGGCACAATTTCAGAGGTAAAAAGGATTTATATATGTTCAGGATCTGTTCCATAAAAGCCCTATCACCTATTAATCAATTGCCAATATGGACGCCCTGGGACATTGCAGGCGCAAAGAAAACTGGCAACTTTCAGGAAATGTTACCGCGAATAGTTGCGAAATAGTCTCCGATATAACCTCACCGCAACAGTATTGGGTCAATACAGACGATGGTAGTAATAACAGCAATATTCCTCCTAGATTTTGTTCTTCCAAATGTTTGTTTTTATCACCCAGAGTGGCGGCCAAGCTTCATGAGTATGACTACGGAGCAATTCGTTTACTTTAATTGTCGCTTTCAAGGACAGATGTTCCGATTACCAGCATGGAGGGCAGCATGAATTAGAAATTGATGTAAATATGCGGTCGCACGCCGAAAACCTTAGCCATGTGAGCGCTCTCATCTCTACTGAGACTCAAATGGGCTTGGAGGAATCGGACACGTGACCTTTTGATTAGCAATTCCAGCCTGTAATCCATATACCACGCATCCATCAGTGCGTTTCTGCAGCTGGTAAATTTCGGTGAGTTTCAGTCTATAAATAGGTTATCTCCGCGATGGGAGTTAATGGTAGTCATGATTGTACTCATAATTATAACTTACCAAAGAAATCTGTCGGTGGTAAGCTGCTACGCCAAACGGCGCACGTTAAACAACACCCATCCTTCCACTTACCCATGACACTATAGTGCTTCATGATGACTTTCCTCATTGGGTACGACATTGCTTTTGATCGTCGTTTGCATACGCCGCCATCATTTCCGCATTTCACCATTCCTCCCGTATGCTTTTCCTGTCCTTAAAAAGCCCCTCGTCAAGTGAGTGTTGTGCCACACCCTTTGACAGCCACTGTAAACAACATATCGCCGTGCACTGTGTGTCGTGCTCATCCCAACCGAGAGTCCTTACAGTCTTCTCAGGGTGTTTCATCGTCAAATCTACCTAATCAGTTCTACGCCGTTCCGATTGCATCGCAGGCCGCAGTCAACTGTGGTAACCGAACTGGACTGAGTGAAGTGTTCATAAACACGCAACCTGGCACGGTCCGCATTATTCAACAAACAGGTAGGCAGGTCCTTTTGATCTTCCAGCCACAGCTTTTGGATTCACCCTTTTTCTTGACCAATGTTTTTCGGTAGATTTTCGTGTCTCATTGCTCCCAATTTCCAGTGTTGTTTTCTTCATGCCTGGCACATGCGGTTCACACTCGACTCTTGAAGTTAGGTACAATGACAACGGACTTCACTGGATTGGCGAAGTTTTCCACCCACCAACTTTTAACAACTTGGTAATCAGATACCATATTTCCGGATTGTATCAATCCATTTATTCGGCGCTCATGGTCGGTCTTCCTGTTTCGCCTTATACCTCCACAACAGTTTTTGCGTAGTAACAGGTATTTTGTGTACAACTGGGAATAAGTAGATAGGTAATGGTCGAACTGAGTAGTTAGTTTCTGACGCTCCTCATCTCCATTCATCGCCGTATTTTGCCTTCCTATCCGTCTGCTTCAGCACTCTAACCGCAGGCACGTCAGTCGGTCATCCATGGAAGCGACCAACTACGTGTCATTGCTATCGCTCTCACATGCTATCTAGCTACTTCATAGGTGCACAATAGCTGAGTTCGCGAGACTCAATACTTGGGTGCTATTGACTCCGAACTTTAGCTGAATTTACTGCTGATGCAGCGGGTTTCGCCGGTGTTGAGGAAGCCTTCCGTTCTCCTACCGAGACCAGTTTTGACAAGAAATTTGTAAACAGCCCCCCCCTCTGTACCATCACCTCTATGAGAACTGGTAATGTTCGAAATATGGACTGCTTTTTTATAATGCCTGCTTACTCGTCAGCCATCACTTGCTTTGATTCAGTGAAAGAAATGGCTACCCACTTGTCGATCGGGGTATCCTCCCGTTTTTTCGTCCCTCGGAACGTAATCGTGTTCTTTTAGATATTCCTATTGTTTTTTCCAGAACCCTGACCATTTATATGATTTGTTTAAGCATTATTTTATTGGCTGTTAGATCCCCTCTTTGCTTTATCACTGTATCCCAGGAGAACAGTGTATCATCCTGCCCCACCGTTCTGCCTGGAGGCTTTCTCCGGTTCATCTAACTCGATCATCTTTGTTAGTTTCGCAATTAATTGCAGTTCGAACGATCCAACTCTTTTCCCACGTATCGACCGGCCACGTTTCCCTTCACGTTTCCAGTATCTCTCCACATGTTTTATTTAAATTCGCCTGTTTTGTATGTGGGCGTTCATCTGTATCAGACTACGATGCGCTTTGTGTCGCATTCCAGCCGAACCACTGAGTCATTTTTTCGCCACCTGCGCCTCCTCTCATTTTTCTCTCGCTAATCAGTCCTTATTTTCCCCTATAAAATTTTAGATCATCGTTTTGTCCCGAAAATGGATGCAATGGAGTTGGACGCTGATGGTACAGTCCGACATCTTACTTCGACACAGCGTGTAAAACTTACACAAGACTTGTCTGTAGTGGAAACCAATGTGAATGTGCTTAATGATATGTTGGCAGAACTGCGGCCAGACTCAGTGAGCCAAGACGACTTAGTTCTACTTCAAGTAAGTTCACCATCTCGCACTGCTGTTTTCGATTGCACAGATATACTTAAAAGACTGCTTCATCTTCGACCAAACTCGACCATGAATGACATTGGGCCTGAGAGAGCCTGTCGTTCAGGGTGCGGATGTATACTCCTATCGTGGGGATAGAAAAAGTGAAGGTCATAGCATTCTTTTATTCCTTTTGCCTTTAGGAGGAGCAGACTGAGAGGTGGACCCTCTTCTGATACCGTTTGACTGTTTCCTCTTGGCTTCTGCTTTCAGATACTTACATGTTATCATCATTGTCCACAGACTACTGGGGAATCTATGCATATTTCTGTGACAAAGATGGTCGCAGTGCAAACTGTTTGAATACAGCAACTATGCCATGTATGATCGTCGTCGTTTCGACACCAGAATGAAAAAATGAGAATGTGAAGTAGGGCGAGATGACTCAGTGTTTAGAGCGCGAATTTACTTACCGGAAGGTCCGTGGTTCGAACCCGACCTCAGCCTCTCGAATCCCCCTGTCTAGGCTTGGGCAACCTGGCAGTATCCCAGCTTTCGTGCTTCCTTCTGATGGCGTGGCAGGTGGGCCCCGAAAGGGGACCACAGCTGAACGATTATCTTATTGTTATCTGAAGTAGGGCATTCCTGCTTAATGGCTGTTTCGCAATTGACAGTCGGCGGGGTCTGTCGATACCCCACCATTATCACGTGTCTGACATCGACGACGTTATCCTGATCGTGGATTCTGCTGCAGCTTAACAGTGATGCAATAAAGATACGTAAATTCTGTAACTGCTTATTCAGAGCTTACGGCGAAATATCAAAGAAATGTGTTTCCTGGCTAATTTTTACCTGATCTGACTGGGAAATATTATTTAGCGAAATCTCAACGATACAATAAGCTTGTGTGTTTTGTTGGGGGCTGTCGAGATTTTATATCTCTCTGGACGTGGGGGTTTCTCGAGTTCCAGTCAAAAAGGTCCGAAATATTGATTCCAGACATCAGAACAATGATGCTACGACAGAGATTTGTACCATTAGATATGAACCACGGCTAAATCTGATTATGAAACATTTGTATTTGCCACTAAAACAAAATTCGTGACCAATTTGTGTCGGTTAAATCGCATTCCAGACAAGTAACCGGATATTTGGGCAAGCAGTCTAGAATGATATCAGCTTAGCACTTCCCAACCAACCCGCGGCTTCCCCTTCCGAAAAGCATCAAAATCGCTCCGTCGTTTTGGTGGTTGCAAATCATTGTGATGGATAGTCATGTTTTATGGTCTACCTACATACCAGATAATGGGAAGTAGGCAAGCATTTGTGTGAATGAGTCGAAAAAGGTCTTAATGTCTTCATCATAAAATCTCGTATCCCATGAACCTTTCTTTGTTATAAGACGTGTTCAGCTCACTTCCTGTGTCTCTTGGTGTTTAGTTCTGCTGATCATACCTCTGCATTTATGACCGGTATTTACATGCGACAGAGACAATATGCAAGCAAGTTAATCTACAGTAGACTCTGAATAGTCACGCAGACTTTATCCCCCCGAACCAACCATTGCGGTGCTTGATAAATCATTACTGGAACTGCTTACCGTGTCCTGAAAATTCTTCTTCCTGGGAGAAGGCCTGATCTTTCAGCAATAGAAGCCCAATCCAAGGATCTGGGAATAAAGTAATCACTTAGCACGAACACTAATCAAGTAGTCCTTGCCAACTGACATGCAACACCCCAAGGCCGGAATCGTCAAAAAACGAGGTTTATCTTGCGAGTGATACTACAATCATAAATTTCTGTAACTTCACACACACCAAACCGTGGGAAGTCTACATCAAACGCTATAGTACGTTTCGAATACACACTCAACATCCGAAGCAAATGTCTTCATCAAAGAGACCGTCAAAATGGAAGACGCGGATTCGTGGAAGTCCTGTTAGTTCATATTCATATTTTATGTAAATGTTTAACCATGTGAATGTATCACTGTAAGAGGCACAATCACCAGTCAACAAAGGGATGAAGCAGCACTCAGTGAGACATGTATCACATGGATGGAATCAGTACCTATGTCGGTTGATCGATCAGAACATCCGAAGCTGTCATAGGCGCAATCCTCGCTATCGTTGCCAACATACTCCACCTTATCATAGAAGTCCGGTTGGATCGAAACGTTTACGGGTAGTGAAATAACTACGCAACCATTACAACGTAAGTTTAGCCCATCCCCAGACGAGGGTTTCAGAAGAGCTATACTCACCAAGGCTTATTTCATTGAAGAACTGTGCTCGTCCATCCAAGCTATTGCCCTCAATCCCACCCCCCCCCCACTTAAAGGTTCACTGACAGACCTATATTTACGCACCAGTTCATCAGCTGTCGCCTCCACTGCGCAGCTACTTACCCCTCTCCCCCAAATCACCGGTGCGCGAAATTGTGGCAGCTATAATCACTGCATGACAAGTACGCATTTCTTACAGCTGATAATGATGATGAGATGGTATGGTTCTTCTGACGGCAATAGGATCCCATGATCTCGACGATATCCAGTATTCATTTAGTCGAGTCGGATGGCTTGGACAAACAGTTCTGAAAGCCAACAGCATGGCTTCTTTAACTCGCTTCCATTCAACCTCCAAACCATCTTCGTCATCCACATGACCGTACATTTCCAGGGGTTTTCTATCCAGATCAGCTCGATACGCTCGAGGTACTGAAACTTGTCAAAGGTGATGAATGGAACTGTTCTGCTGTGTCAAACCTAGTGCTGACGAAAAGCTAAGTGATAACCGGACTCGCACAATGGCATGGTCAGAGTCAAGCTGCATACACCAGAGGGAACGGCAATGTTTAATTGACGCCCTCCATGGGTAACTGATGGCCACATGGTCCACTTGAGTCCATGACTGTCTTGCGGTTAGTGGCCTCCAAATAAATCGATGTGGGCGTTTGTGTTGAAAGTCCGTACTGGCCACGAACAAACGACGATCTCTACACAACTGAAGAAGTCGCTTCCAATTATCCGTGCGCTGAGCATCGACTCTAAATCTATCACCTAACTGTGCTTCTCCCGAACTTAGTCTACCAACTTGAGCATTCATATGGCCCGATAGGATTACTATGCCCATCTTTCTTGCTGACCGAAGCAGTCGTGAAAGATCTTGATAAAATCCGTCTCTCCCAGTCTCATAACTGCTGTCTGTCGGGGTGCATGCCGATACGACACCGTTTACCGCACCGGCCTGCATTGATCTTAATTGAGCCAGACAACTGCACAGCGCAAAGACGACCGGGATCTAGTCCAGTAAGGCGCTTTCAGCCTTTGGGGCTGAGTGGAACTTCCACACCGTAGATACAGAATCATTGCGTCAGGATCCCCAGATACCCAAAGAATGAAACGTGGAATCTCTGAGCTCGTCCTAATCGGCTTTAGGTACACGACCGAAGTGGGGTCTCGCATACGGGTCTCGAAAACGCAAGATATACCGACAGATAGGAGAAGCAAGATTTCGGCGAGAGATGCCTGTCGCTCAATTTGAGATAGAGTATGGACATTGAAGGCTTCAACGTGGATCAGATATTTTGAGGTCAGTAAGTGATTATTTTGGTTCATTTTTCTGGGCGACGGTTTAAACACGGAATAGGGGCTAGGGGAAGGACAGTTGGGTTGACGCACTGCCTCGTTTGATCTGTGGGGAGGGGGTGTAAGGGAAGACCGGTGAGTGAAGAGATGCAAAGGCAAATGATACTTCCCGTTTTTCCAAGCTGTAGAAGTGAGTTTGGCTGGGTTACCCCACCTTGGACCTTTGTTAGGGGACCCTGCTCCTATCCCCTGACTCAGATATCTGAAAGTTTGAACCGCTAGACAGCGGTTGTCTGGGTTTCCTTGGGCAACCCTCCTCGGAACCAGTGACTCAATATTCTGACCCACTTGGCTTCAAGGGCCTACCTGGCCTGAGGGCGAAAGGAGTAAGACATTACTGTTTCACTCCTAATGCTGCGCACACCAGGGGCCTTTTGGTTTTAAAATCATTTCGACCGTATTGAATGGTGCGCCGGTGGTCATGGTCAACCGTTGGGCGATCGGAGTGTGAGGTTTTTATGGCTGGCTTTTTCCAACCCGTTCTTCCTTGAAGTAAGGTGGCATTTCTGCTTCCATAATTATGGATATGCTGGTCGCCTGGAGGAAACATCTTACTGGCTTCAAACTCCTATTGCAGAAGACCGCCTTGTAATGCGATTACTCGCAGTGATGGGACTCGCCATTCTTCGTCGGGCTGCCCCCATTGGCCTTCCTGGCATTGGTGAACCCTTAGGAAACACTCAAGCCCGACCACCACGACAAAGTGACAGCTTTAGATCGAGCTCACGTGTGACGTCTAAAATCTGCGTTTCAATAATAGGCGAACGTGTGCATCAGCTGTTTCACCCTTTGTTCATTTAAAACAGTAGAGTTTGTATGCTGTTTTTTTGCTTTCTATCTGTAAATGCCAGTGAATCACCTTAATGATGCACGTGTAACACCTGCTTGGTAATTATTAGCACTGTCCGTTGTCAAAGGGATGGAGTTGAGATAGGCAGTTCACTCGGTCCTTTTATGAGCAAGCATTAACGCACCAGTTTAAAGCAACTACCTTTTGATAAAATGACTCATAAATAATATATTCGTCGTTTGTTCATTCCAAACCTGCATCAACTCCGCTCTCACTGCACTCATATTCTGAGGAAGAAGTCTAACACTTTCCAGTTTCTGGACAAGCGAAGGAAGAACCATTCAAGGGTAATGTATACCGGCATTCTACGTTTTCAGGCTTCCCCGGTCCTTCATATTTAGTTGGCCTTCAGTGCCCATAGAATCTGCATCAGTGACAATCCTGATACTGGGCGGTATCTTCTTTTTAGAGCCTCGGTGCAGTACGAGTATTTACAGCGGTTTGTGAAAAAGAAGGGTGACTCAATAATTCTGAACTGCTCAGAATATTTTCAATTGCACAAGTTCCGTTCGTGCTTTCTGGACTCGAAATGCTTCCCAGAACACTAACTCGTTGCCTCATCACTTGTTTGGAACAAATTCCCAGCGGAGCACAATTCGGAATACTTTTAAGCAGCCCTCTTTAAGTGATGAACTCTTCACTTGTTTGTCAAGCAAACTAAGTGGTTCCTATCGCTTGGTTTTTATCTGAGGGAATTCGCGCGCATAGATCAGGGTAGTCAACAACTGAACTGGTCAAGCCATGTTTCCAAGTATGGGCTGCCTGGTTGTTTGTTTGCTGTCCGAATTCGGGGGTTTGACTGCAGCCCAATCGGTCTGACCAGGCATATGGCCTTTCTGCAGTTGTGTTCGACAAACGAGACGCTTTCGAAATAGTCTTTGCTCGTCTTTGTTCTGATTTGTTCACCACTCATGTTTGTTTGATAGGGCCACCCACCACACGCAAAACATACTTGTCGAGAATCTTCGTTACCCTTTAATGTCTGTCACAGTGCTGAACTATGCAATGAAGGAAAGTAAGGTGAACAATGTTAACAGTAAACGTTCTCATTTTGCAAATTAGTGATTGACAGTAATTGAGATGGACAGAGATAAAAGAAAGCGTAAAACCTAGTTCAAAAGGGTAGATGTGGTGACTGATCGAAAAAAGATAGTAACATAGTATAATTGTAAAAATGTCAAAAGTGAGAGACAAGCTATGTTGATGCCAATCCGATAGGCATATGTTAGGTGGAGTCCCACGCTAAAACCGCCTGAACGCTAGCAACTAGGCGCTACAATGCCCAATAAGTTAAACTCACACGTGATTGGTGAGAACATCGAGCCGCTTGCTGGTCCATCCTCAAGCCGAGCCTTGATTAGTTGGAATCGTGAACCCAGCAACCAGTCGTGTTGCAGTATCTACTGAATGCCGGTTGTCAATGTCGCATCCAGAGGGCGTACCATTTTCCGTAATGTTTTTACGTACACCTTAACCACGAGACTGTACATAGGTTATTGGTGGTTTTACTACAAGCGTTATTCTTGGCGGCTCAGACCGAGAACTGATCTGAGGCTTTGTCCTTATTACAGAAGACTACGTTTTTAAGTAGTATCCTTCAGTCCTGCGCAACTAGATATATCCAGTTACTGGATGTTAGGTGAAGGTGCCTCCAGTTGTTAACATGCACTTTAGAATGCACCAGGAGTTTACCGAATCACTATGCTACCTCGCCCTGTTCCTGTAGGGCTCCTCTCATCTAAGCGACAACCCATAAAACGAATCTGTAGATAGTTTCTTATTTTTGCGCTTTGCTGTGGCGTTCCGTACTTACAGGAAGACTCCACTTAAGAGGCAATAAGAGCAATAAATATGCTATCCAATTTTTGGCGTTACTTATACTTGCTGATAGAAAGTTCCCTGGCAATCGGACGGACAGTATTTCATCGCTGTAGCACAGCAACGAACCATAAGCAGAACAGCCACTGTTTGAGTAGTTTACAACTTTACCTGTAACCTTAATCCCATTTTTCTCGCTTATAAGTTGAAATAAACGAGTTGTAACCGTTTAAACAGACTGACACAAAAGTTGTATTCAATTGGTAAGTGAAAACGTTCCATATCACTTGTCCAATCGGTGGCAGTATGTTTTGTAGGAATATAAGGATTACGCATCCTAGTGGAGCAAGATGAAGCAATAGCGGAATTGCTGACGCATTATCTCATATTCGCCGTTAGACGTGGCACAGTGTTTAAAGCAAAACGGTCATCGATGATATCTAGTTTCGTTCCGCGTGTTTTTGCAATAGGACTGCTGCATCCGGCAGGCTGAATGCGGATGCTAATTCGCTTCAATACTCATTTTCTGCAAGTCTGTTGGCTTTTTGATAACTCGGCACTTCATCTGCTGGCTTCTCGGTATTTTTACAGTTCCATGTTGCTTACCATTTTCAAAAAAGTTTGCGCAAGACCGTTATCAGCCATGTAAATATCCCCAAAATTCTTCAACGAGCTGGAGTTCCTCACAATAGCTTTGAAGTCAAAAGACGCCGTTTGTCCGTAATATAAATCGCATGGAATATCTCAGTTACCCCTGAGATGCTTCAATGTGGTACTCACGGGTCGAAACCCGTTGTCTCGCGTTCTGTTGAGCAACCGTCGTCAAAAATCTCATACTCTTGAAAGTTACATCTTGGCGGCTCCCCAGCTTCCGCCCCATGGGAAAATCCCAGATAAGCAATACCACTGAGAAAGCAACTTTCGATATTCCGAATTTTCTTTACAGGCAATAAGGAGAATATGTCCCACCATCGCTGGTATAAGTTTCTTCACCTACTTCTCTGGTGTATCGACAGGACACTGGCGGCTGAACACATCCGGATCAGATCCCCCCCCCCATTCCATTGGAACCTGCGCCAATGAGATAACCTAATTGGGAAGCTATCACCCTTCAAGTTACTTTGAATGTTATTCTATTTTTCTACAGGAGAGTGAAATGAGGTTGCTCAAGTGGATATTCATCACTCTAGTGGATATCGACCGTACCAGTGTCTGATTCGCCTAGCTGTAGTACATCTGGATATAAATCCACGGAAGAAATTCGTCCTCGGTGTGTGGGGGAACTGTTACAAGCAGCTGATGGATATACTCAGAGCTTGGTGTGCATATTTCCACAAATATGAGACGCAAATTTCGGGTATTTCTCAAGGAATCGCTGGGATTCGGTTGAAGTGTTTCGAAAGGTTGTTCAGGCTTTCACCCATGAGACGTTGTCGGTCTTCAAAAAAGAACCACTTTGCTGCCTGAATAAAATTGTTATTCCGTATGAACAACGCCAGTGAAGGCGAAAGACTCACAAGATGCTGATATGGTTTGATATTGCACCATCGTTCGGAAAAATTCGATATAACGTCTCTTGCGGTTAACTGTGATGCTGCAAATTCGGTTCTCGATTACGCGTTCTATCCGGATAGAAGACCACCACTATACCATATTGAATTCAGCCAGTTAGGCATGAGAGTTGTCGGACAGATGTTGCACACACGTCTCTTTTTCGCCATTCGATACCGTTTGGGTTTTGTGCCTTATCGATCGGTCTCTCCGGCTGGTTACATCTCTGTCTGGTGGTCATTTACGTGTCCTTCTATCTTCACATTGCTTATCGATTACAAGTGCCCCCAACAGACTGGTAAAGGCTTGTAAGAAATCGCGAAAAGTTCCTTTGATGTTGACTAACTACATTACGCATTCCCATCTACAATGGGCACATTTAGGGTTGCTTTCCTCACCTTGCTTCCAAAATACAGCATCTGTAATCAAGTACCATTCGAACAGCTTAATTTAAGTATTGAACTAGCTTGCTCGCGTTGACGACTACGATAACATAAATGCAATAAAAAAGTTAACGTTTGAGGTCCTGAAGATCACCGCTGTGATCCGTCTTATACATTGAGGTATCCAGATAAAGCAACATTCACTGCTATTTCTATCGGGTCAATCAACCTAACTTGTTTCTCACAATATATGATTTCCTGCATTCCCGTCCCCCGCAATATTTCCAAGATAGAAGCATTCATTCCACAGGATGTTTCTGTGAAGAAAGAACACTGTATCGATTCCACTTTCCATAATGAAATTGGGTGATTAACACGAACTTGTGCATCTTTAACTGTGATTTTATTGAGGTCTGTTTTTGACTAATTGCAGTGTTGGTAGTCTGTTTCTGTTGTAAACCCATTCTTTCTAACGTCACCCACATAATCGGTATCCAGTATACCAACATACATCATAATCCAAGCTGGTTACCGACCGCCTGAGGTGGCCTGTTCATACAAAAAGAATCGTTCAGCTGTAACAGCCTTTCGATGCCTAGCTGTCATGCCACTCGAAGGAAGCACGAAGGCTGGGATACTGCCGGGTTGCTCAAACTTAGACAGTGGAATTCGAGGTGTGGAGGTCGGGTTCGAACCAAGACCTCCGGTCAGTAAATTAGCACCCTAACCACTCAGCCATCTCGCTCCTGTTCATACGGGAGGACGCGGACAACGATTTTATGCTAAGCATAGGTTTTTCTACTGTACCGGTTCGAAAAGCGCATCATTCCCAATCTGTCTATTTGCTCTACCCCTTTCCGCATATGAACTGGAGTCCTCCGTTCACGGTTTTTTTATTCAGGTCCATTTCACTGTTGGCGCTTGTTCATCTTTTTGTTGAAACGTGAATGAAGCAAATGTCGCTTCATAATCAGCGATTAACCTACAACCTTTTGACCTCCATCCGTCTCCGCTTCAGGGGAACCCCGAGTGTCATTGTATTGGTCATTAAAAACACTCGTAACTTCATTTCTGAGCGCCTTGGCTTGTCGTCACTTTTCGATGACTGCGTCAAAGCTTATTCAAAGTCCGGCACACTAGATGTCGTCGGGCTCATCCGCGCCTACCAATTAAATGCTCTCGTTATGTGGTTGCCAAGTTTACGCAGACAATTGCTAACACGCTATCTAGCTTTTTTCCACGATAATAAGCTTCATCTGCTTGGTTAGGAACAGCTGAGTTTGTGCAACCAGCCATATAACTCGAGAACATTTGATTTCACTGATCTGAATTTGAATCCTTCTAAAGAAGGGATTTATTAATGTGGTAAGGTATGCGCCATGGTATTCTTATACGCTTCTATAACGGAATGTATGCTCACTCCGTGCCCGATTTCACTCTCTCACTCCAATAAATGCTTAATCTGACCGTGTCTCTCTGGGCTTACCCTAACGCAACTAAGACATGGTTCTTTACATTCACCTGTAGGAACTCGTCCAGACGTGTCGTGCGATGCATCGGCGCGTTATTGAATTTCTAAGCCAAGTCTCCGACGACGAAGTAACTCCATCCCTACTCCAAGTCAGTGATAATTTGAACAGTGCATTCCTACGGTAAGTTTATGGGGGGTTTGGCCGTTATTCAATTGGCTGCACGAGAAAACTGTACCGGCTACCCGGATGAGTTGAGACCGGAGACGATTCAACGGTCGGTTGATGACATGACAATAGCTGGCTGGTCAATACTAGTGATATCCCTATTCCGAAGGACAATACTTTGTGACCATGCGTCTTTACTTGATTTGGCCCCAATTGATGACACAGGTTTTTTTCTATTTTGGGCTGACGGCCAGTTGGGAGATCGAATTATATTTAGGCTCATTATTCTTTGTTTAATGACAATTTGCTTGTCCTTTACAACTTTTTGCCTAAGAATTAAATTCCCGTCTACTCAGCAGGGTGCCTGGCCAGTTTTGAACCTACAAAACGGCTTGCTGGTGCTTCGGCTGGCATTTTGCGAATAATCTCTGTCGAATCCTATTGGAACGGTCCCTAATCCAGCCCATAGAGTTTATAGTTGAACCACACAGACTGTTACCCATGAGTCTGCGTAGCTTTCGTTTTGTTAGTTTTGACGTCTTAGGCCTGCCGGGAAATTGTTTGTTAGTTCTGTTTTGTACATTTCTGTGGCAATTTTTTATACATTGCTTCGCTTGCCTATTGAATAGGACTCGTTCTTGTGGGAACTATATATATATATATATATATATATACATATATATATATATATATATTGACAACTGTGTGTATTACAAGATCAGGTCGTGAACTTGGGAGAATTCCTTGAATACCTGTGCAGGTTTCATCCTGTTGATGATTTCCAGTATCGCCAGGCTTGATTGTTGCTGCTTCCCTTTGGCATAGGCGTAATATTTTGCTTGAGAAAACCAGTTAGCTGTGGACCTGCACTCAATGCTGAGATCCTAACAGTTCGTTTATGTAGAGATGGAAGTCTGATACTCCTTTCTATCAAAAACTACCCCACAAATGCACTAATAAGTCTAGAATGCTCTCTCAGTTCACCCCGACAACTGAACTCTGCACCTGGGTTTTTCGCAGTTCGCCAGCCTCTTCCATTGCGATTGTTGGAATTCTTCTGCCTTTTCTTGCAATAGGTATGATCGTTTTGAACGATATCGTCAACGCGCTGTACAACTACGCGCAGGCGGTATGAGGTCTTCATCTTTAGCCGCACTACCTGCGGCACATACGAGACGTCAGCAACCTGCCGCTATCACTGGAGGACAACTGCTCGCAATTGCTGACAGTGACCCATGTGCTTCCACCACCAACGGACTTCAGCTATCCATTCCTGCGGTTAACGGACAAGTCAGACGTAACAACGTTAATGACGATGACGACGATCTCTTAATTGATGTCAGCGAAGGACTAGGCGGGGTAAGTTTGGAAGATTGTGTGTATGCGCCCGCGCATTCATCAACCTCTAAGGGTATCAGAGGCGTCTTCAGTAATTGTCATCGTGTGGCTAACTACGGAACGCCATACGGATGTAATTTGGGTTCGGCTTTTTAGTAGTGAATGCCCCCAGTCTATCTAAGGCGGACACTATTAGGCTTAACCGATGGGTTGCACCCAGCCTTTAACATCTTCCGGAATGTTAGGCCTACAATGATGCTGGAAGTCACTTTGCTAAGGGTTATTTGGTGGGACACCAGACCAACTACTACCTACGCTGTGGGTCTCAGCTGTCCAGTTGTTCCAACTTACCTTACAATTATGGGCCGCCACCCCTCTATCCATCCGCCAGTCTTTTTCCCTCGAGTTTACGCCCCATACAGTGCCTTTAGTTGGTAGGACATGCTGCTCACCACAAGCCACATATGACATTGCCTATTGTGCGCAAGAGTCTATCAACTTCTTTCGGTTTGACGGGTAAATCCGGAAACAGATAGTGTTACACCATGTGCCCTTTTAGTACATCGTATCGATAGTCGCATCATTCTAGGACATTTTTGCACACACTTTTCATCTTGAGTTATGCTTTGAATGTCCACTTGATTCGGACGGCCTTCTAGAGTCTTGTATCTTCCGAACCTACTGATAGGGTTTGTTTGTCGGAAGTGTATTCAGGCACGAAACACCATCTCAATTTATCATCTTCAAGCTTGAATTTTTTTCTCTTATCTGCCCAAACGGCATATTTTGGCGCTTCATTCGTCAGTGACGTCTTCATTTCAGTCTTCTTTCATCGGGTTGGTGTTCTGTTAGAGTCGATATCTTTAGATGAGGACTTTCCATCCGGCCTACTGCATCTATGAGTTTTTCGCTTCCAAATATCAGGGGTTCATGCAAAATCCGAGGATTGTCCAGTAGCACGTTTTGCACTCTATGTCGTTTACTCCGTTCCTCTTCCATAACAGGCTGAGACAACACAACCGGCCATCGATTGTGATGAGGTGGCCCAATGGCTCGCCGTCCGACAGTTGGTTCCGGTGTCTGGTGATAGCGGTGATTCTAGTCGATCAGGCCCAGCGATGCTTGCTCTACAACAGGGCATCCATTCCATGTCCTTGTCACCAACTACACGAACGATACAGGCCAGTGTTTTCCTCGCGCTGTTTCTTCCTTGAATATTCGGTCGATCCAATCCTAGTTTATGATCACTTTTGGTTTGGATTGTTTTAAGCTCTGATTTTTTATCCAGTCACTCTCTGTGTTACTTGTACACACATCGATTAAGCGTCTTGTTGTTGACCCTTATAGCTTCTATTGAATGTAGAACTGCCGAGTTCGCTGACTTCAGCTTCTGTCGGCAAAGAATCACGTGTCCAATAACTTCTGTCCACCCGATGGGCCTCAATGAAGGCGAGAAAGTTCATAAAACTGAACTCTTCCGAGTGGTGAGAACTCGGTAACTATTTGGCTTGCGGTTACTTGTGTGTACTATTGTATTGGATACGTTTCCCCCTGTCTACACCATGCGTCTGGTCTCGGCAGGCTGTTTAACAATGCTTTCACTAGACCACCATAAACAACACGTCCCACGTCTAATTCATCGGTTGCATAAGTGTTTAACATGGTTTGGGTCCACGTGACGAGTCTCAGTGTAAGCGGAAGATATCCCGTTTTCGAAATTCTCGGAATTGATCACCTCCATCTGGATTCCCTAACCGTTTCACACCTGTTTATCACAAGCACCTGGAGAGATTTAGGGATATCGGAAAGCTTTCACTCTAGTTCAGTCCCAGTGGTTCTACTTCTCACTGCTATCGAATATGAAGAGAATAAAATGCCTATTACATTAATGTAATTCTGTATTCTAACTAGACTAAATAGCCGTACATTTTACGTCAGATTGGTGTGAAACGTCACTGTGCAACTAGAATGCAGCGTGTTTGCTCTTAGTCCTACCAACGAATCAGTTAATGCGGTAGACGAATTCTGCGATCACTTTGTGACGATTTTCGTGTGATTTAACAAATCCGCTTCATTTATAAACTCCACCATCCGTGCTGGCAGCTGGCCGTGGTAGCTCGGGTTCATGAATAGTGAGACTCGGTTCTTGCTGCGAATATATTGACTCGTAGTTCAAATTAAGGTTAGTTTGCAACTGGGGTCGCAGGTTCGATACAGTTTACTCCGTGCAACTGATGAGCCCTGCTCAGGAGGAATCACATCTTCTATTACCAGTTTAAAACAGGTTCCAACCAACCATCCGCTGTGAAATATCTTTTAACAGTTTTGCTATCTCTATCTGACTTCAGCAGTAAAGGTAGAATTCGCTTTCGATCCATTCATCTTTTGATGTTTGAGCTTGTGCTGCTGCACACTAATTTCTGTTCAGAAATATAACAGTTTTGATTAGCAGCAATCGAATCAGTATTCTTGTGCCCCAAATGAGAGACTAGGCCAAATTTTCATACGACATCCGATAAGTTCTTGCTGCGCCTCCTCGTGCATACAGACTATGTTGTGGGGAAGAAACCAAGCTATCTCAGTCTGTTTATTCCTCAATATTTGAGTATGCCATCTCCAGCATATGAGTAAGGTGTTATCTCCTTGGATGAAGACCCTGGAACAGGATTTCCACAAATATGGCCCGATCACATCACTACTTTTTTTCTGCACCTGTACTATTCATTGCGCAGCCATCCCTTCATAGTTCCCTAATCTTTGTTGGTTGTGTGATTTGAACGGATTTGTAGTCGAATGAAAGTGAGCATTCGACACCAGGACAGTTGTCGCTGTCACTCTCAATCGGTGATTTCAGTCGTGCATTTGAACTTTGAAGCCATTCAACTAAGTTTGATGCTACTGTACACAGTGAAACCTTATCTGTTACTGCTTGGGACAAGGTGCTTGCCCTTGGTAATAATCGGTGTTTCATTCAAACGCTCCTGTCTCTGTACCTGTGAGAGAGAAGAATCTATGACAGGTAAATTAGGTTCTAATTGGCTTAGCTGTGAGTAAGTGGTTCATTGTGAAAAGAATTCGCTTCCACGCCGTCATGTCACTTGATTCGTTGAGTTAAACACGTATTTGGTCCCTTGGGGTCTGCAATTGAAAGAATGTTATTTGTTTGATGCGAGGACTAACTTTCGTTGGAAGTTCTTTCGTGAACTGAATTGTCTGTGGCTATTGATGGACGTCCCATCGTGATGATCGTTGTGGTTGTAGAAAGACCTCAATTCCGATTACTACCTCTAACCTTAGAAATGCAAAAGAGTTTTCCACCATAATGAGGATTTTCCGTTCAAGTTCAGACTCATCCGCGTTTCATTTTACCATTTCTATCCAGCCAAGTAGTAGCTATCACCTTTCACCTCATATTTCAAATCGTTTTCAATGTTATTTTCTTTTACTGTTCATAGATCTACACAATTAACCCAACAGCAAAGCGATTAGCACAATAACTATCGATAGACATGTTTTCAGTTTGTTTCGCTTATAGACACAGAGGCGTTTTGTCCCATCGATGATTCTCAGCTAAGCTGCTTCTTTTATTGCTCCATTCCCTTCCCTAACCAGACCTCTCCTTCAACTGCTAGAACTCTGTCCCAACCAGTTCCACGTACGTTTCACCATGAAGCTGTCGTCATTTGTTTTTGAATCCGATTTAAGTCGAAATTGTGTGGATTCTAGGGTTTGTCTCCTCAGTGATGTCTTCCGATTGCCAAGACATCTATTTTTTGTGCGTCATCTGATTACCAGTTACTGAACATGTAGGGCACAAACGAATTCACCGTCGTTTATCCACTTCTGATCTGACTCAACTATTTGCGTTTGTTTTGCTATCCATATCTTATGGCTTCGACTTAAATCGCACCTGACCATACGTTAACTCAATTAGCGGAAGTACATTTCTTGCTTCCGCAGCTCATTAGTCCCATTCTCCGCGTGGAATGCCACCAGGTTTTGTCCCTCTTTTCGATATACTAACGGGGCTGCTTTTCCATTGGGAGATCTACGGACCCGCAAACATCAGCAGGTATTTTCCTCTCCTGTGTTGTACCAAACCGATGACCGATACTCTCAGATAGGATCGTCCTGACAAAAAGACCATATGCATCATTTTGAAATTCCACCCTAGTGTCTTTCGTCATGGCCGTTGTACGACCGCTTCCTTACTTTATGCTGGGATTCGTCAGTATGCCACCTACTGTCTCCCAATTCTCATCATCTTGCTGGAAGTTTCTTCAGCGGATATTTCTTCCGTTTCAATCGACACATCAACTGAAACACTTCATTGTGCATTGTAACGAATTCCTTTTGTTTACACCGACAATGCACTGAAGAATTTAATCCACTGGACTTGGCATCTTTTACATCTGTGGACAATGAAACTTTTAGGCAAACATAATCACGTACGATTTTGTGGAATCGAACGTATTTTTATGGATTGGTGCAAATCAGCCACACATTAATTTTATGGAATAACTGTCGTGTTTAGCGAAGTGTACCCGGTAATAATGTTAATCGTGTTGTGTTGATCGTGCTGCGTCTGAGTGCTCTTGTCCTAATGTTCGATCATGTTCTTTTTTATGAGTGCTCGCTGCAGTCGTGGACAGCTACTGTTGATCCCCCCCCACACACACACACAGACACCAATCTAGTTCGTCCATAAAATCTCAGCTCTAAGCATCGGAATTCTAGTACGGCAGATGTATTTTCGTCGTGCTTCTGCTTGTGGCATGGAGACGGTTGTCGGAGTTACGGATGCTGGAAATCGAAATGAGGACAGTATAGCCGAACATGGGATAAATGATTTTTTGTGGTAGCCACAGGCACCTTACATGCGTAGTAATTAGCCCGCTTACCAATCCTTTCAACGTATCTAGAATCGGCATTTTCAGCACGCTTCATCGCGGCACTTGTATCCAGCGACTTCCACGGTTTCCAGCACAGCGCCTCTGTCTAACGACGTTCTCTTCACTAAGTCTGCCTTGAATACGACTACGTAGCTGTGCATGGTGCTGGTAACCGTTAGGCTGTTCCTTCCTCTCTCGAGTACTTGATATATATATATATATATATAGT
This sequence comes from Clonorchis sinensis, assembly GCA_003604175.2. NCBI lineage: Eukaryota > Metazoa > Platyhelminthes > Trematoda > Opisthorchiida > Opisthorchiidae > Clonorchis > Clonorchis sinensis. Next base: position 158,222,595 of record CM030369.1, on the reverse strand, counting down.
TTTTGTACCTGAGTGGAATTCCCACATATTCTCAATACAAGTGCTTCACAGTAGTTCAATTCCGGGACTTTATCACCGATTGGGATTCAGTGTCTGATGCAGTTCTCAAAAATGACTAGGCTTTGAAAACCGACTCCACTGTTCTTGACCACATATTTCACGCATATTGGTTGCTCTTACTGGATTGATTTTCCTCTGCTTTCTCTTGACAGCTCATCCAACCAGTCTGGGTGCGCCCGATCAACCTCCGTGCAATTCCCGTCGAACCGCTCCGAACCATTCCTCTACTGACAACCTATTGTTCTTCTAAGATCCTCTACTTAACGGAGCTTACACACAACCTACTCGTTACGCTCCGTCTTTTGGTGTTTGTCAGTCATCCGCGAGATCTACCTTACTTCAACGTCTTTATTTTCCCCAGATCGTCTCAACACCTGATACCTTGTTATTTCATTAAGACGTTAGGTTCCTCGCTCCTGTCTACATCCTTTATCCTCTAGGGGTTCATGAGTGCAATATTATCCGCATTTATTAACCGTACTCTGTGAGTGTACAGCATGTTACTACCTAGTATCTGTGCATTTCTTCCTCGGGACCATTGCGCCTATTATCTGCTGTTTAGCTTACCATTTCTTTTTTGTTTTTCTGTTTCTCCGCTTGCCATATTCTCCTCATTTGTAGATTTTGTCGCGTGACCTCGTCATTTATGATTATCCAAAATATTTCAAAACCAGATCTAGTTTGTCCTCACGATTCCTACTTTTCTACGCCCATTCTGCCTATTGGATCCAGACGGTGTCGCGTTCTTGCTGCCATCACTTCGGTTTATGCACTCATACTTTAGGCCCCGTAACCAATACATGGATTTTCCAAGGAATAGCAATGTGCTCAGAAGGTTTATCGCCATTGTAGGTACCGCGTGCGAATCAGAGTACGAAGGTCGTCGTTATTATCCGGTTGTCACGTCCTAATACATTTGTACTCAATCCATATCTACGTCCGCTACGACACGTTCAACTGCGTTCTGAAGCGGTTGAAAATGTTGGGTCCACTATCCGTCACCTGCTATCCCAGAGTTTTATTTGGGTTCATTAACGACCAAAAGTTCGACGAAGTTGCGTTAATTCGCGATAAAATAATGACGGTTGGTCCGTGATTTCAAAACACTCAACAGTTTGACCTTCGGTCTGTCGTTAAATAACTGCCAGGTAGGGCCTGATGGTAAGCGTTGTTGATTAGTTCCTAAGTGTTTTACGGTTATTTAACCTAAAAATGGGAAAGAACGTGGTTAGATAGAAATGTAGTGTACATCACACCGTGGTGACTTAATTGCAAGCTGTGTGCGGGTCCTTATTTGCGTATTCAACATGACCATGTAGGTAGAAAGTATAATCAGCCGCAAAATTAGGTTTGCGTCTGCTACCGAAAAAGCTCGTCTTAGGTTCGTCAATTTGGCGAAAAACGTCAATTTCCGCGACGGACTCACTGACTTTAGGCGAGTTAGTTTATTTCGAAAGAGCTGAAAGACTACCAGGGGTCTGCACCAGAAGGCACGGATAACTTGACGTAGATTCAGCTTACAGCCTCAGACGTCGTGGCCTTAGATGCGCTCAAAAGAGGGGGATGCATTCGTGGTCATTTGGGGGATCGCACTTGGCGATCAACCGTCTTAATCCAGGAATCACCGTCAGGTGCATTGATGTAATACGTTTCTTCTATCCTCGTCAGAGCCACTCGAAGCGCTCGGGCATCTTATGTAAGGGATGTTTCGTGGCTGTCAGAATCACTCCTTAAGGTTTTCAAGGGATAATTAGTGTCCCTCAGATGTTCGTTGTTTGTATCGCCAAAAAATCGACACAGAATGTGCTTGGACTGTCCAAAAGAGGGGGAGATCCAGTCAGTGGGCCTTGTCTTAAGAGAGAAATCGTGGCTTTTTCGTCACAGCACTTTCAACTCGTGACAGAATCTGTTATGAGGAGGAAGCCTACCGTGCATCAATGTCCAGGCCATATGATGGAACATGCGCCGTCTGTCCTTGAAGGATGCCTATGACCAAAATACCTGAAAGTTGGTGCTACGTAGTGCTTCCTTGTGCCCTGACAAATATGTGGATAAAACAATTCTGGTAGTCCGCACTTGTGCCGCCACTTTATTTATGACAAACGCCTTCAGTTGCTACCGTCACCAAACAAGCCCAACTGTTCGCACACAGAAGCGATCTGCCCGCTATCAAAGCTTCAAAAGGACTTACCCGAATCAATTTGTTGCTTGTGGCCCATCAACATTCAGGGCGTCTGGGGCAGTCTGCTTCACTCTGGAAAAGAATGTGGCGATGGTGTTCTTCCCCTAACCGTCCGCACTCGCTAGAAGTGGCCAGGATTCAAGACGCATCACCTGGAATAGTTAAACAAAACCATTAGTACCTTAATCGACAGAGCAAGCCTGTGCTGTCGGTGGCATGTGTGGGTATGCTGAGGGGCTAGGACGTTTCTGAATTCGTCAACTGCAAGGTGCCGCACTTTACATGACGGCTTCCTGCGTTTCAGCGGTTTACTGCACGTGCCCGACTCCTATTTTGTTAGCCGTCAATTTGCAGACAGTAGTCTTAAATCTAAGTAACCTTGAAATTTTGAACATGATAAGGTCTGACTGGTAGAAGGTCTTTGTAGATTCGTAAACAAAGCCAGAGTAGGCAGTCAGTGCTTTGCCTACTGTTTGTCATCAGGGCATCGTCTCAACTTACCTGCTTATCCTGATTTGTTGTCATGCTTTCTCGTTTTTTGCAATTTTAAATCTTCTTGTCATGAGCCAGACAGCATGCCTCTTTTCTGCCCTCCCTCGTTTTGTTTTTTGCCCGCCACCATCAAATCTTAACGATCTGATCTTGCCTCAGCTTGATATGCCTCCCCCCAAAAAAGTGAGATTACCTCCTGGTAGTTGTGTTTCCTTTCCCACGCCGTTTTAGGCGTGACTAAGTCTACATCGTATATTGCCCACTGTTTATTACTGTCTTCTATTGCGCACTCCTTAGTACCCGCCAAACCCTCAGTCGTACTTTATTCTGACTGTTATCGAGTGATCATGTGTGACGGTATGCCACCTACTAGTTGGGAATAAACGGCATTATTATTATTATTTCTATACATTCGCCTGTGTTATTGGAGTAGCCTGCTGCACGTTCACCAAAGGCACCCGTGAGGCACAGAAGGGGTGGTGCATTGCTGCCCGCTTAGCGCAAAAATACCACATACTCGTCTCACATGTATTCGTTGAGTGTCTTTTCGGCATCTGTAATGCATGCAGCCGCTAATTTCCCAACGAACCCCTCTAAAATACTTCAAACCTGTTGCTGGGTTATCCGAGTGAAACCTAAAGATTGAATGCGCGCCAAAAATAACGAACAGCTATTATTCTTACACATGCTAACAAAAGTAAAACGGATAGTTGATGTTAATAATGTTAGCGTTAACGCGGAATTTCCACAACTTAACACAAAAGTTCCTCTTTGCCCACAACGTATTTGGAGAAAATTGCACAAGCTGGATTAGGATGAGCTCTGTTATGTGCATACCCCGGTCAGTCAGGCCCGACTGGCGGTGGGACAGGTCATGGCTTATCAGTTGACCAACCGCCTGCGAGTTAGGTATATTGACCGCTACTTTTGCGGCAGGATTCCGCCTAACAGAACGGAAAAGCCGTTTGTAGTCTGAAGAAAGCTGGGCATTTTCCGCTCGGGTTGTCGCCCTAGAACTGGTCGGCAGCTGCATATGCGCTCGCAAACTGTCGAGAAACAAAATCACTTCGCAGGTTCGAAAAGTCTACTTTACACCCCAATGTCGCCGCAGTTTCTTTCCCGTTCCGAATACACTTCGCAACTTTTTTCTGTCTGCACCAATTTCTGAGTAAAAAAACGCAGCCGGTATTCGCAAGAGATGCAGGATGCCACTTAGCGTCCATCCGGTCTGGTGTGAACATCAGGTCACACACGCCTCAGCATGCCCGTTGGTTCTTCTTCGACTTTAAGCGAACCGCTCACTACGGAGCCAGCTAGGCCCACTTCATTGTTCGCGCTGCTGAAGGCCTCTGCTTTGTGGACTAGAGTACGGTTGATCTCGCGGAACATTTTCTTCTGCTTCATGCCGAACATAAAAATCCTAAAGGTAGTTGCTCCACGACTCGATGACGGTTGACGGATAGAAGCGTTAGCCACAGGCTGTCGCACTGGAAAGACTCGTCCTCTGGGATACGAGAGAGATCATTCGTCAACGGCACCGATAGGCATGGCCTAGCCATGTGGTAATTGGCGTGCATCCAATTCAGATTGCAGCTGCCCTGAATTTCTCTGGCTATAGTGAACCAGTTAGACGCCACTGAACTCTTCGGATGTTTTCCTCCAGTACAGGACACCACGACTTCAGTCTCTGGCTATGATAACTGAAACTGCACTAACTCAATCCAGTGTGCTTGGTTTATTGATAACAAGATAAAGGAAAATCGCACCAATTCACCCCAATAGTCTTTACACTACTGTAAATGACTGCAAGCAGCTTCATAGCCTTTCAGTTAATTTACTTAAACTTCACTGAACCTACTAAACCCACAAACCATTAGATTGATGTGGATTAGTGAGACGCACGTTATGCAATTTCAGATTCGCAGGATTAGCCGGAAATCGGTGAACGGAAGTCATCATAGTTCACTAGTTGTCACAAACTTCTGCCCGTAGCCGCACTGGCACTTTAAAATCTTATCTACTTTGCAGAAGGTGGCCAAATTAGACCTTTGGTTCCTGATACTACTAGGGTTACCATTTTCGGTTTGTTCCTGTTCCCGAAGAAGTGATCCATCTATTCTGAAAAGTTAACTGACCCTATAAACCTATCACCCTTGTGTTGAATCTAGCAGCGCGCATCTAGCGAATTACTAGGGAGATTAAATCGGCTCATCCGCGAGTAAACAATGAGGATAAGGAGTCGCGCCAAGCCCCATTTACTCGAGATCCACATCACACGGTTCGGCGTTACTTTGCTTACCGTGGGCGTCTTCTGATATGAAAGGCTCATGTAACTGGTGAGGCTTTTCTCCCTTCTAAACGGAAACCGCCCAGCTTGTTGGTTGTTTCATTTTAAAATTCCATGCTACCATAAAATCTCTTTGTGCCCCCCAAAAGGAAATAGTCCCAGGTTGCGTGGGCCTTCTACCTGATAAGTCGATTGAGGAAACCGTCGACATCTCACCAAGTGGTGTGTACTTTGCAACGCCAAACGGTACATCCTGCAGTCGACAACAGGGGAGAGGATGTGGGTTCGGGCTGCTTACTGTGGTTGCTAACAATAAATGGGAATGCCTTCCTTTGGCTAGTCCGTCGAAGTCCACGTAAATGCACGACCATGGCGTTTTTGCTGTAGCTAGTGCTGCGGTAATAGTCGGTTTGGTGGTCCCTCAGTGGTTGAACATTGGCGAGAGATCCGACGTACCTGCTTCATTTATTCATCTATTCAGAGCCAATAAACGCAGACACGAGGGCTTTTGTACGGTTTATCTCCGGATGTCCATAATGAAGTTGAGCTAAAACTCGACGGCAGAACTTCGTGGGAACGATTATTCTGTCATCGAAAAGGAAGTAATCATCAGCAACAAAGGACAAAACAAGTCTTTGAAGCAACTGTCAAGCTTCAGAAGGATAGGCTTTTGGTCAGCTGGTTTTGCGGTACTTTAAAGCTACTTCTTACACCGTTGTTATTGGTGGGATTACTAACCATGTCGTAGGTCGTTGGCAGTTGATGAATGGTTCCAGAAAAAAATAGCATAAATCTCTGGTCCGACGGCACTGTCCGGTTTGGTGGTATCTTCAGGTTACGTCATCTGCGAACCGATCTAACCATAAAAGCTCATATGCCTGTTTAAAGTTTTCATTTGAAGAACACTTTAGGATAATGTCGTAGCCAAGTAGAACCCTGCCTCGTTGTTGCGACCGGTTGGCTGTGTAGAGCAGGCTACCTCTCTTGGGAACAAGCCCGATGAAAATTGTCTTGTAGTCCTTGTGGCATGGAACACTTCGCAAGCGCTAATTGTCGACCTTAACGCGCCTTATGGAACCTAGCACAAAAATGATGACTGGTGCTTCCTTTTTGAGCTGACCGTGGTTAGATCCCCTTGGAGTCAATCATCTTTTGGCGTAGGAAGTAGTCTTTTACGCACCACTGGAGAATTTGTGAGCTGTGGCCTTGCCAACTTCCATCCATCCATTCCATCTGCCAGTAATGGGGGTGATAGGCAAATTTGGGTTCAGGTGCGTAAGCAGAAGTTCGGACTGCAATATTTTTCTCAGGCCATCAAATTCAAGCTGACAGTCACGCGTTCAAACTCGCCGATACCATTTCCACAGCAGCCCGCTGTAGGGCTTCCTTAAGCGTTTCATATCTGATAGGAACTCACTGTAGGAGCTAATCATCGCCAGTGACAGCACTTTATCAGTAACACTGAAAAATACCTGGGCAATGAAGCTTCAACTCGAGGACTTAAGATTGAAACAAATCCGGCTCAACCCACCGCAGAAGGTTAGGAATCACTTGGAATTTGTAGTTTGTAGCATCTAGGCAGTGCCGTAAGCTCAGCTGAACTGAGATTCTGCATTCAAGTTTAAGAGATGCAGCTAAAGTCAACCGACGGTGCCTAGATTATGGTAAGAGCGGTTTGTTTACTGATCTGTCTGAGAGCTATAGTGGTAGCGGCTCCAGTAAAAACAGGAAAGTGGGACCTGGATACCATACGCATATTGATAGATGTGAACGGTGGACTGCAGTATGTCGATTTCATCGGTGCGTGGCCGAAACATCTACACCCGCCGTCTGAAAAATAGTGAATGTCCAGTGAGACAGGAGAGAAGGCAGTTAAGAGGAAACATTGGAGGAAAACGGGAAGGATCACTGGTCGCCCAAAACCAGGTTAAAAACGCATATGCAGTGCGCCGTTTATAAAATACATACCGCGACAACATTCAGAAAATTCTACTGCCTTCCGGATGCGTCACTGGCCAACGGCGTCCGGCAGAAACTGGATCATTAGTACCTGCGGGGACCAGACTTCAGGCCAATCAGAGCTCGGCTCGAGGTTGGACGCCGAGCTTTAGATGCGCACCCAACATTTCTCAGAAACCATAATTCGAAGGAAGAAAACATTAACATGAAGTTCCAGCATTTGATGGCATTTATTCGGTCCCTTAAGATCTCTCCATGCGGCCTCAGTTTGGTTAAAAGTTGTTTAAACGTACTCAAGGTCCACCATGGGCGCGGAATTCGTATTTTAATGGCTGTCGATTGCTTCGCGCGATGTCGCCCTGGTGGCGGTGGGAAATTTGTGGTTTATTCACATGCTTTCTTCTGTAATACGTTTGGAGATAATCTCGAAACCACAAGAACAATAATTTCGCACTCTATGTCGCCGAAAACTCGAAACTGAACAGCTTTTAACAACCTGTGTATCAGTGGGCAGTTCATTGCGGTCATTCAGACGAGGAACTATGTCAGGCGTGCCTACATTGGGGACTCAAAGTAGGAAGTGTCAGAAAGTCCACAAGAAAGCACTATGATGTGAGGTGGACTGTGACCCGAAATGACAAAGCCAAAAGTCGTCACAATTCTTTACTAGCTTATGTCTTCTGGACCCCCGGTTTTCAAATATCCGACGAAAACCTTGTTGATATGGCGTGTGCAGACATCGTTCTGATCTTCAAAGAGGAGAAGGCGCGAGTGTTTTTGAATGAACTAACCGACGTCCTTTGGTGTGCACCCTGCACTCACAAAGTGTAAGGTAATAATAAGAATGTTCATTCACAACTGGTGAGTAGCATGATCAGGCAGGCGGGATCATATGACTACATTTGGAATAGACCATGAGCTTGTTCGTAGTTGCAGGTAATGGAAGAGTGGGCGAGAGGGTAAAGTCACGAGTAGGAAGGGATTAGTTGCGGGTGTGCTACCACCATTGCACTGACGTACTTCGGTCTCTGGACAGCCCCGTAACGACGTCATGTTTGAGATGCTTGGGCTGGGACGTGCAATTCTGTGAGCAGGGGATTTTTGAGCTGGCCAAGGGAATTCGCAGAGGTAGGACGAAGCCAATGTAAGATCGGTGGTATTTTTCCGGTCCGTTTGGGGATCTCTGGGGACGCAAATCACTGACCGGGTGGAGTGGATAACAGCAAACAGGGCGCCCAAACCAGGTATTGGCGAAGTTCGAAGCCTGGTACCACGAGGGAATGGGAGGAGATCAGTAAAGCCCGGTGAGTTTAATGAGCTACCTGACGGGATAAAGTGCATCTTTACGGAGAAAAAACTGAACGTTTGCCACAATCAGGTTGATGACAACACGGGGGGCACGTTTGATGACGCACGTATTCCTTGGATCCTAGGGCTCAAGTCTATACCGCTTGGTCTTACGACTGACAAATGTACGCCCCACCATTGAATCATCGATGTACACACGGCTCCTTCACTATCGTCAGTGGGACTAATTGACCAAGTAGTGAGTTTACTTTTATAACAGTAAGACTCCAGCTTCAGCGTGGACAGTGATTTGGAATTCTGGACAAAAGGATTTATCAAGCACTTGGTGAGTTAGCCACTAAAACTTCGTTTAATTATGCTTTTTAAGTGATATCGCGGAAGATGTTTACGAGTCATATTTGATTATACATTTTTCCTTTCAGAAAGCCTGTCGAGTGAAGGCGGCTTCCTGAAACTGAAAACCGGATTGACCACACATTACGTTTGTCGCGATGCAACCACTAAATAGAAACATGATTTGTTAAAGATGGTTGTGCTTTTTTTAGGCATGGGGTTGGCAGACGATGCCATGTATTGATATGGAAGGCCGCCGTTGGTCTTTGGACTGGCCTATTATGTATATTTGGAGCAGTTACGAGCATGTGTATGGGCCCTTCGGTTACTGCAAGTAGCCACGGCATGCAACATCGAGTACGGTTATGAGCGTGACGGACCGTCGATGGCCATCGAATTAGGCTGCTGAGCTCAGTCGTGGTCATATATTCGGCGAGAACATAGACACAGGCCTAGCAATTACGATAACTAGCCGAGGTAGGCGATATCGACTACAGTTATGAGTATGACGTCCGTCGTTCGCAGTTAGGTTAGGTTTGTGTGCGTAGATGGGGCCTCGTATTCATCGGTTCGCACAAATACTGGCGTGGTGTTTAGTTTAAGTAGCAGAGATAAGCGAAAACGCGTACAGTTATGAATATGACGGATTAGGTTGCCGCCCACAACCAGTGCTTCATAAGCTACGCCGTACATGGACACGGGCCTGGTTCGAATGTGACCTCTGCATCTCGACTTCTCCAATCTAGGTTTGGGCAACCTGGCTGTATCCTAGCCCTCGTGCTTCCTTCTGGTTGCATGGCAGCTAGGCACCAAAAGGATGCTACAGCTGAAATTTTTTGTGACAGTCCCTCCGATTAGGCTATCACGCACAGTGGAGGCCCTATTTTCACCGACCCGCATAGATTTTGGCCTGGTCTTTACTGTCGGCGGCAAAGATAAGCGACATCGCGTACAGTTATGCACATGAGAGAGACAGTCGTTGGTCGTTGGATTAGGTTACTGTGCATAGGTGAGGCCTCATAAGCAGCGTCGCACATAGACGCGGGCCTGGCAGTTACAAGAAGCATTCCAGATGATTGAAAACGCGTAGAGTTATGATTATGAAAGACCGTCATTGGCCACCGAATTAGTTTGCCGTGTATAGGTGAGGCTTTATAATCAGTGTCACACATAGACACGGGTCTAGCAGGTACGATAAGTAGTCGAGGTGAGTGACAGCGGCTCTGTTATCATTATGACCGCTTTATGGGGTACTCCACCAATGGTGAGTCATATTCTTAATAGAAATGATACCAATATTTTGGTAATTTACCTAAGGTTACATCCTGACGCTCTGTTGTCCACAGGTTAGTAATGCACATCTGGGAAAAGCAATCACCCACAGAGATGGCCCTTGCATCTCCACTGACAATGCATGCTGTTTTCTGACAACGTTGTACCTAATAGAAGCTGAGCTCCATAAGAAAGTGTTGTGATGAAGTTCGCTGAACAAAATTACCTCGTATGTTAAATCTGGGAGGTATAAAGCAAACAAACCCCAGCGACCGATTTTGCTGGGTGGAATTTGGGTTGGACATTCTGTAGATGTTATTTTCATTCTTAAAGAAAGCCAAAATATGGTAATGTGCGAGTTCGTGTTTTATCTCTCGGAAACCAGTGACAGAACGCGAATCGGTGATGGTCCGTGACCTTGAAATTTCGCTCACTTAAACAAAATGCCATGAGCAGCCTATCACCTACAAGTGCAAATGGATTAGACCAATTCCCCGTAAAATTCACAACTTCGAAAACCCCATGGTTTCCGCAAAAATTATTTGGATGTGCTTCTAGTGAGCAGTATGTTGGACTGGCAAGCGGCCCGATATCTAAGCCAGCCGCGTGCGGGATGGGCTGCTCGGCAGTAACTGCGCCCAAACGCGAACTCTAAAGCGGCACTGGCACTGCATTCCGCCTAACACCTACCCCTTGATGTTTGCTGATGTAGCCTTGAAGTGGGGGATTTGCTTGCAAAGGTCTTGTTGGCTTGCGGATGCTGTCTAGGTAGCTTTGTGGTAGTAAAGCGTCTTCGAGCTGAGCCAAAAGAGGGGCCAACGACGGATTTTCCGCAATGAGCCCAGTGTCAAAATTGTCCAGAAGCATCTCTAGACTCCAGTCCCACCGTCCGGTGGGTGGAATCCGGGCGTTCGTCGACTGGATTTGGTTTATTTGCCGCAACCGCATAGACGGACTTGCTTCAGGCACGTAGAGAGCTTTGCCGTGCCAGAGGAGGATTTGTCCTGGAATCCACTTGGAGTGTCTGGCGCTCTATTCGCGCAGGATCACACTCTGGCCTTCGCTGAATCAACGCGCGGCTGTTCCATAATGCTGGTTGAAGTGTTTATCCATTTTTGTTGTGGCATCTAAACTGCCTTTTCTGTGGCCGGATAGTGACATGCGGTTTTCGAAGTACCCAGCAGAGAAGTGCCTCTGTTGGTGACACTCCATCAGGCGCGTTAGCGGTTTGGCGTTGCGTGATATTTCAGCAAGAGCCTTTGCGAAGATTTTCGGTCGGTCCCCTCTTAGACCTCTGAAGTGTCAACAAAACGATTCGTCTGGCCGTTCGACTACGGATGAACTGATGGCGAGCGGACACGAGTTATTTCGTACTCACGACAAAACTCTGCGAGCGCCGACAACCTGAACTGACAGCCTTTATCGGATACAACACCCTATGGTATTCCAAAGCCGCAGAAAAGCCGCGGGCGTTCGAGGACTGCAGTGGCAGTTGCGGGAGTGTTCACTGAAAATACTCTCGGCCGTTTGCTGTAGGCATCGACCGCGACTAAAATGTGTTAGCCATAGTCGATGTGAAGACGGGGCGGGGGTTTTGTGGACTGCGGTCGGGAACGTAAGTAGGCTTTCACGGGGATGTGGATGCTTCACTACACCGCGGGCAAAATTTGGAGACCCGCTCAATCTGAGGGTCCGTCAAAGGGCAGTTGATTTGGCTCCGAGCAAGGACCTTCATCATATTTATTCCCCGGTGCCCTTCATGCTCTTCAGGACGACTGGTTGTAACTCATTTGGGATGGCAAGGCATTGGGAAAACAAAAGGCATTCCCTGGATAGTCACACCCATTGAACTGACGTCTGAACTCGAGAAATACACTAATTTGCAAATCAATTTGACATTTGTGAGACTCACCTGGAATCCAGCTGAATCTCTAGTTTGTGATGTTTCCAGGCAACTGAATGTGCTGCACCAGGCCGCCTCATGTTTCAGTTGCTACGATATTCAAGATATCGCGACACATGTAAATTCGTAATGTACTGCTCATAAGGATGCTGAAAATTCTTCGACGGATCACTGCCGGTTTCACCCTTCTTGGGGCTCATCATGCAGGCGCATCCCTCAAATTTCCGTGAACTTTATGTTCCAGTTGAAAGCGAATTGAACGAAATTAGCGAACTGCACTCATTTGCAAGCAAATTTGGTTTTGCGAAACACCTAATGAGTAGTGCATTACGTATATACATGTATCGCGATATCTCGAACATCGTAGCAATAGAAACATGAGGTGGCCTGGTGTAGCATATTCAGTCGCCTCGAAACATCACAAGCGAGAGATTCAGCGGGGGGTTCTGGTGAGTTCCTCTTGAAAAACCAAATTGGTTTTCAAATGAGCGTATGGTATCGAAATCAGTCCAACTTGGTTTCAAGCAGAACATAAGATAGACGGAAACTCGGGGGCTGCGCCTACCTGATGAGCCCCAAGAAGAGCGAAACCAGTAGTGGGCTGTCGGAGAACTTTTAACAATCTTATGAGTGGTGCATTACGTATACAGAAATTCTTAACTTGTTTTCTATCAGGCACGCAGCTATCGATTCCTGGACAACTGATGACCTGCGGTTGCAAGGGGACTTGGTCGGTAGCCCGGAGTACCATGTCAGCAGTCAGTAGGAAGATGCGAACCGCTTCCGGTGCTGCGCGGTACACCTCCAGCTTTAGGGCAATTGTTGAGTCTACAGTATCCTCTGGTTCCTGTCTTTTTGAATCACTGGGACGAGAAAGTGCGTCAGCTTGTCAGATACTGGTGTTGGACTGGTACTTGATCTTGATATCGATCTTAAAGCGAAGTTTCCCATCGCTAGAGGCGGTTGGTATTATGCACAGGGATCCCGTTCTTTGAGTCAAACACGGGAACGAGTGGCTTGTGCTATGTTAGCAAGGTAAGCTGACGGATGCAGAACATTTTACGAAATAGTTTACGGCAAACACGATCGTCAAAGCTTCCAGCTCCATCTGACTGCAGCAGAGCCTGGCTTGTGTCAGGGACCTGGCCGCGTGTGCAGTGGCTTTCCAGCCACTGTCGGGAAATACACGCAAAATCGTTGTACCAATTCCACAGTTCGAAGCAGCTGACGCCACAAAGACTTTCAGTGACAGATCGTAGCCGGTGATAAGCAGATGGGAACTCAGCATGGATTTGATACAGTCAGAGGCGCGTTGGCTTTTTTCTGACAATACCCACTTGTAGCATTTGGTGTGCAGCTGGCTCAGTGGACCTCGCAGGGAGTGCATGGCAGGCGGAAACGAGCTATAGTGACTGACTAGACCAGGGAAATACAGGTGGGATTTTAAGCCTGTGGGTTCTGGCGTATGTATTATGGCGTCGATGCTCGCCGAAACTGATCAGCAGCCGTGTTGTCAACATCAGACCCAACGCACATTATCGACCGCATGGAGAAGGTCTATTTTTCTCGGTGCGCTCTGAAGTTGTACTCCTGAACACGACCAAGCATATGATCGGGAAAATGCCGCAATTCGTGGGGGCTGGAACCCATGAAAATGAGTTTGTCGAAACAGGCTATTAAGACGTGCGGATCCTTCAGCATCGTATTCATTGTCTGTTGAAATATGGCTGGCGCGGTTTTGACACTAACTAGCAGTCGGGTATACTAGAGACGACCGCGGTGTGTACTGATGGTGAAAAGTTTTCGGGTAGGCATCCTCTACGTCACTCTTCGCGAAACATTTCCCACATCCAATTTTGCAAACAACTCGTTTAGAAGAGGCAGAGGGTACTGATGGATATCCAGTGCAACAGTGAGACCTGTGAAAGCTTGCACACAAACGGATGATTGCGTTAATCTCCATCACCAATACGATTGGCGCAACAACTGCAAAGTAGTTGGTAGGTTGCAGAACACTAGCCTTCCGTAGTCGGTCCATTTCCTGGTCAAGGATTAACAAGGTTGCAAACAATACTGTACGTTTTGGCCCGAAAACTGTTTCGGCGTTGGAGCGGTGGAACAGCCTGGCTCTAACTTTTTTGCACCTTTCAAACTCATCGGCTTTTATGGATGCATAGCGCCGTAGTAGTTCCTTGAGTGAACGCCCTGGAAAGTGAGTCTCACAGAGGGCGCCTGTGGGAACAGCGTGCGTGAGGTTGCAAATAGCATTATTCGGCTTTTACAGCAGATCCAGCTTATCGATCAAATCCAGCTTAATAAGCCCAGGTTTGGAGAATGACATCAGGTGACACGGGGCTTGTGCCGTCGAGCCATTAAAGCTTCTGGAGCAGTCAATCTCGCCAGTCAATTTCAGCCTACCACCAAAGCACCACGGGTCCATTGTTTAGTTGCTTTCACGCGCAGTTTACCAATTCGTTTCCACGCTCGTTCATTGTGCACGTGATGTTGGAGCCCGTAGCAGATTTTTAAACGAACTGGACCGCTGCTGATACGAACCGGCAAGCAGAATTAACTTTGAGTGTCGACGTCACCGAGTTGGACCGCGAAGTGCTATCTGCACGGTGGTGTGTATTGTGCTGAGATCGACATAAATCTTCTTTGAGCCCGCTGAGAACACAACTGGAACATTCATGATGCCAAAACATGCAGTGACAAGCGAAATGCTCGGCACCGTAATGCCATCAAATTGTGGGAGTCGCGCTGTTTTCTACCCTGCTTGGCGGCGGGCATATTTTGGACGCTGGAACTGACTGGGTTTACACAGCTCCTCGAAGTGGCAGGTCACTGATCGATGATGGCCGTGTCGTTTTTCAGGTTGATGAGACGTTGACATTCGGTGGTGCGACTCTGCAACGCCATTTCAACATCCTATTCAATTCTGTGAAGCATCCGAAATCTGGTATCTGCACCCTGGGATTAATGGAGACTGGATAAAAAATGGAGCATTTAAACCGGTTCACTGTCATTGAACTGAGCTCACATTCCCAATGGACAACACCGGCGAACGTCATGAAATCGTCATCACCTTTCCATTGATAACGGATATTAAACAGTGATATCTGGTTGCCGAATATCTGGGAGCGTTCTGACCTTTATAATAATAATAGGAATGGCTATTATAGTAATAATAATAATAATGTGCATTCCCAACTAGTGGGTGTCATATCGTCAGGCATGATCACACGATTACAGTCAGAATGAAGTACGACTGGATGGGATTGGCGGGTACTGGGGATAGCGCGAAAAAAGGGCAGTCATAAACAGTGGGCAATAGACTTGGTCACGCCTAAACCGGTATGGAAAATCCAACGCAATTACCAAAACAATTACACCAAAGCTGGCTTTCTATCAATCATCGAAATTGGAAAAATAAGTTTTTAACACGCCTTCGTACCGCTTGAACCAGGGGTCAGAATGTCACCAGAAAGAAGGTCGAATGTGAACTCTGGGAATAAGGCTGCGGCTGCATCAGCTTAAGGAACAGAAGACTTACAGGTACTGGCGGCTGAGACTGTGATTCAATGAGCTTCAGTTGTGATTCATTAAACTGCTTTTGTCGCCGCCGCAATAATTCCCGGAGCTCCTTCAGTCCGACAGTCATCATGAATTACTCTTTGACTACCTGTAGCAATGGGATTTTCCCAACTTCTTTCTACGATTGAATCTTCCAAGCTAGCGTTTCCTTCAAAACAACCGCCAAAGGTGCGCACCGTATAATGACGCCCAAAACCAAGTCAAAAGTTCATGTACAGCGCGTCGTTTATAAAGCACATGCGGCGACAACATTCAAAAATTCTGACTCCGGATGCGTCACTGGCCAACGGCACCCGGCAGATACTGGATCCTGATTGGCTGGTAGGCCCGGATTTTCGACAAATCACAGCTCAGCTCGAAATTGGACTGGCAAGCGGCCGTTCTTTAGGCGAATCACGTGCGGTGTCAACCTCTTGGCCGTAGCAGCACCTAACTGCGGGCGGTAAATCGGTATCGGCGCGGGATTCCGTCTAACAAGGGAACCCCATCCTGGACGGTGGACCACACCAACAACACCCAAACTTTTCCATATTTCTTTCACACCCTTCTGCCAAGTCATACGTTGTTGACGTCGCTGTTTGCACGATTCTAAAGGAGGCGCGTAGAACAAAACTATGGTTTTGTCTATAGACTCGGTAGACGATTTTTCGGCATGCGTAGCATAGGGCCGAGCCACCGCAATGTATGGTGCCGGAATTTTTTCGAGATTGAAGTGAAAAAATAAAAAAGGAAAAATCGTTCAGCTGCAGCACCCACTCAGAGCCTACCTGTCAAGCCAATGGAACCAGGCACGAGAGCTGGGATACTGTCAGGTTGCCCAAGCCTAGACAGGGGAAGTCGAGAGGCAGAAGTGGGGTTCGAACTACGGACCTTCCGTCAGTAAATTTGCGTTCTAACCACAGCCATCTCGCCCGATGCAATTTGGCAAATATGATTCGGGCCTTGGAGATTCGTTGGGACACATTTCCTTCAGAGCTTATACAACCACCCAAGCATGTAAAACTCTCCACAACCTCCAGTGATTATTCTTCAAGTGTGAGGGGTGTGTACAGAGGCTGTAAGTTTTGAAGCATGACTCTGTACATTGAAGATGCAAGGTGCTTACCGGAAGGTGGTATGACGGTGTTCAGCCTATTCAACAGGGCTTGTGCTTCGCCTTGGTCTTGAAAGATGAGGATGATGTCTTCTGCGTGCTTCAGATCGACAAAGCTCCCACCAGCAACAATTTCGACACCGAGGTTTTGAAGCTCCCAGTATTCGCTTCGTTATCTCATCAATGGCGGAGTTAAACAAAAACAGAAAGAGTGGAGATCCTTGTTGGCCACAACTTTTTGTAGGGAAGCTTTTGGAGAGCTCACCATACGCTCAGGCCCAGAAATATGTGAATATAAGAACCGGATCACGTTCACAAACTTCTGGGGCATAGTCTCTTGAGCAAGTGTGGTTAACAGTACTGGCCGATCCACAGATTGGAATGCACACTTGCAGTCAAGGAATACCAAGACTGAGTCGTCTGTACGTGTGGCCTCGCCCAAACACCTGACGGAGTGTGAAGATGTGGTCAACGCAGCCTTTACCCGGTTGAACTTCCGCCTTATTCCCATAGGTAAATGATTTGCTTTCCACCGTAAGACGAAGAATCAGTGACGCCAGAAGCCTTGGTACAACAGGAGTCGAATTAACACATCTGTGGTTACCATATTCACCACCAGTACCATTTTTGCCATTGGACATTATTATCGACCCACCCAAATTGTCTGGGATGGCCTCTTTTTCCCAGATAGACCCTGATCGCCTAGACAGGCACTCGCTGAGGAATGCACCGCCACCCTTGAACACAGCGGGTGGAAGGTCGTCGGAAACAAAAACACGGTGACGCTTGATTAGGGATATGCACTCCGACACTTCTGAGGTTAAATGTGTCTACATGTGCACAATCCACTTTTCAGTTGAAATTAATGATTCCGGTTTTGATTGAGCAGGTTGCCAACTGAATGGTTGTTCGAATTACTGTGCCCAATGGTCTAGACGTTCTGCTTTGCTAGGTATCAGGGAGCCATTTTGGTCCTTGGGGATTTCGCTGGTGAGGCTTCAGAGGACTAGTTGAACAAATCTGGTGGAACAGCTTGCAGACGTTTTCAGCATTTTTCTCACTTTCCATTTATTCGACCTTTTGGGTTCATCAAGCTTCTCGGTCTTCACGGACGCTCGGTTTCATATGGCGTCAAGTGTTGCGTTCGGTGTATTTGTGGCCAAGACGCATCTGTCGCTGAGCCTCCAGCAAAGCCACGGTCCTGTCAGAGATCCGATGATGAGGATGGATGTGGTTGGCTGAGCTGTACCGCAGACCGAACTTCCGGCTTTGAGTAGTCCTGTGGATATATTTTCCCAGTATCGGTTGATATCCGATGTTGGACCGTCCGGCGGGCACTCGAGGAGCCGGTTCCGATAGATTAGCTTGATTTTTGGGTCCACCAGCTTCTCAATGGCTAAGTGAGGTGTGCGCATTTTGAGTAAATCTGAAACCTGCAATGAAAGGCAGAAGCGTACAAGTGCATGGTCGGAGTCCACACTGGTATTCCAGAGGGAGGGCCTGGTAGTGATTGACCCTCGCCACCGGTAACTGACGGCTATGTGGTCTATTTGGATTCGGGGCTGGTTCGTTGATGAGCACCACGTTATCAAGTGATTTCCGCTGTTCCGGAAATTGGTACTGCAAAGGAACAGTCTGTAATCGGCACACGTCTGAAGCAGGCGATCTTTGTTTCCCGTGCTCCCCGTGTCCAATCCAAGACGATCACCTAATCTTGCCACAGCGGCGCTTATACTACCTATCTGAGCATTCATGTCATCAGCAGCCAACACTGGGGATTTAGCCCGTTGTGAAAGAGCACCTAGAGCGTCATCGAAACTGTCTTTGCCAGATTCATAGTGTGGAATCAGTTCAATTACAGCACTTGCGTTCTGTATCCTTGTTGCCAACAGATTGCATAAATCACTGCAGATGGGATCCAGCGTACGAACAAAAGCCAACTGTCATCCTGCTTCAGTGCGCGAACATTAAAGGTGGCTAAGCAGGCAGGCTTTCGGGGCTTGAAAACATATTTCGAAGTGTTTAGGGTTCTTACTGAAGTCGGATCCACGAAAGCTGCAACCGGTTGTGATGAACGGTGAAAAAAGTGGTCAGTCCTATTGCTGAGGCGTGCGGAGAGAGTATTCAAACTTGAGTGGGGTAGATTGG
This sequence comes from Clonorchis sinensis, assembly GCA_003604175.2. Lineage (NCBI taxonomy): Eukaryota > Metazoa > Platyhelminthes > Trematoda > Opisthorchiida > Opisthorchiidae > Clonorchis > Clonorchis sinensis. The sequence goes on along the minus strand of CM030369.1, from coordinate 158,203,964 downwards.
ATGAGGGAGTACATAAAACCTTAAGAAGGGAGGCGTCAGCAGTAGCATGTTTTCGCTTACCCGGCTTTCTGTATCCAGCAAGTGAGGCGACCTGGCTGGCGCTACCACACGATGGCCGACGTGGTTGTACGTGGGCCGGGGTACTGTTAAGTAGCCCAGACCTAGACGGGAGGCTTTCTTTTTGTCTGCGTCGACGTTACACTGAACATTTGTTCCTATAAGGACACAGAATGGCATTCACCACACTGGCAGCATGCCGATGTGGCTTAACTCTATGAGAATTCGCTACTACGGTAGGCTGTCCGGAAGTGGTATTAGCAATACAGAAGGTAGAATCGGATGATGGCCATTCTAACATATCCTTGCCGTATTTTAGTTTCAAGAACCGGCGGCGTTGTTGATTATTGGTCTGCAACGTTAGATTAGGAAGCTGTTCAGTCTTGCTTAGTCAACTGGTTCCAATATCACTTTCTGAGTGTGACTGAAGGCCGCGTATAGTAATAATAATCGTTCAGCTGTAACACTCTTCTGGTGTCTGGCTGCCCTGCCCCGCGAAGGAAGCACGAGGTTTCCCCAGCCTAGACAGGAGCAGCCGAGATACAGAGGTTGATTTTGAACCACGGATCTTCCGGTCAGTGCACTCGTACTCGAACCACTGAGCCATTTCGCGCTCAAGGGTGCGTATAGAAATTAGACACCTGAACTGGTATTCGATCCTGGTATATAACTTGAATTTTCTCGCATTCAAGATTGACGCTATCGGCACAAGTGATGTGGTCTTCTGATTCCTTTTTCACCGGTTTCATACATCGATAGTGAATATAAAAGAGACTATCGCTCACCGAAAATACCTGAGAGCTGTTGCAAGTTTTTTTAAAGCTGAGATCTCGTATGTTTTTTGACAGGTTAAAGTCCGACTGAATGGGCGATACCCGAACCAACACAAACGTGGTTACTGCTGAAGCGTTGAAGGATATTTTGCTGCAACGCTAAATTCAATTGAAGTGGCACAAATACTTCTGATAGAAAATTTGACGCGACAACTCAGAATTCAACGACCAAATTTTATTCCAGCTGCAAATTCCTTTGAGCCAGTCGCCAACAATATCACAGCGTTTCATTATGAGCCTGATGCTGGTCTGATTTTTGTCCACTAGTTAAAACCTTACGAGGATATTTTCAAGGTTTAACTGAAACGCAGAAGTGATGCTTAGCCAATATGAATGTTGCTCATAAAACATGGCACATCAGGAACACGGACACTACTCCAACTTTCTCCTCCGAAAATAATAAAAATAAATAATAATCGTTCAGCTGTAACACTCTTCTGGTGTCTGGCTGCCCTGCCCCGCGAAGGAAGCACGAGGTTTCCCCAGCCTAGACAGGAGCAGCCGAGATACAGAGGTTGATTTTGAACCACGGATCTTCCGGTCAGTGCACTCGTACTCGAACCACTGAGCCATTTCGCGCTCAAGGGTGCGTATAGAAATTAGACACCTGAACTGGTATTCGATCCTGGTATATAACTTGAATTTTCTCGCATTCAAGATTGACGCTATCGGCACAAGTGATGTGGTCTTCTGATTCCTTTTTCACCGGTTTCATACATCGATAGTGAATATAAAAGAGACTATCGCTCACCGAAAATACCTGAGAGCTGTTGCAAGTTTTTTTAAAGCTGAGATCTCGTATGTTTTTTGACAGGTTAAAGTCCGACTGAATGGGCGATACCCGAACCAACACAAACGTGGTTACTGCTGAAGCGTTGAAGGATATTTTGCTGCAACGCTAAATTCAATTGAAGTGGCACAAATACTTCTGATAGAAAATTTGACGCGACAACTCAGAATTCAACGACCAAATTTTATTCCAGCTGCAAATTCCTTTGAGCCAGTCGCCAACAATATCACAGCGTTTCATTATGAGCCTGATGCTGGTCTGATTTTTGTCCACTAGTTAAAACCTTACGAGGATATTTTCAAGGTTTAACTGAAACGCAGAAGTGATGCTTAGCCAATATGAATGTTGCTCATAAAACATGGCACATCAGGAACACGGACACTACTCCAACTTTCTCCTCCGAAAATAATAAAAATAAATAATAATCGTTCAGCTGTAACACCCTTTCGGCGTCTAACTGCCATGCAACCCGAAGGAAGCACGAGGGATGGGTAACTGTCAGGTTGCCCAAGCCTAGACAGGGGAAGTCGAGAGGCAGAAGTGGGGTTCGAACCACGGACCTTCCGGTCAGTAAATTCGCGCTCTAACCACTTGAGCCATCTCCTCCCAAAGAACATACGTGATCTTAGCATTGAAGAAACCGAGCAGCAACTCTCGGCGGTTTTCGGTGAGCTTTCGTTTTTGTTCAGTATTCACTATCAATGTGTGAAACTGTTGAAAAAAGGAGTCAAAAGACTACGTCATTTGTGCCAATAGAATCGACCTTTAAATTGAGCAATTCAACTTTGATGAGCCAGCTGACTCCAAATTCATCAGACTTGGAGTGCATACACTTCTATAAGGGTATGAAGCTCTATGACTGTCTCTAAATGCGTTTATGTTTAATTTGAGTGCAGGTAGACCTATGATTTGGTCGCTCCTCCCTCGTCCGATGACAGAACAGAGACCAAGCTTCATTATTGTGTAAAATGCTTCACAATCTGTTTTGCTAAGCGCTCATCGTCTTTTTTGTTTCAGTCGACCTGCATCTAGTAGGAATGACTGTTCCACCACAATGTAAAGGTAGGTTGTTTGATAAAAACCATTCGAGCGCACTTGTTGTCAGCTGATGTTGCACGTTATTTTGAAACGGAGAACAGACCTTTCAGTTTGATTGATGTGACCAATGCACTTAAAAATTATGGAAAAACAGTGAGAACTCCATCAACTAAAGATGGTTGTTTCAGGTTGTTTCAAAAGCTATTGAAGAACTAGCCGAATCGGGAATTATTCGAGAAAAGTTATATGGCAAGCAAAAGGTGTACGTTTATGACCAGGTATTGTTCATTGCACCATGCTAGCTGTCTTTTTCAGTCACGACTGCCGGTGTTTGATGAAAGTGAGTTAAGGTTACTGGAAGAAGAGATAACATCCTTGAGCACTCTGCTGGCGGAAGAACAATACCGCTTGAAATCACTAACAAATGGTAATGATGTGCCGTGAAAGCTTTGCGATTTGATGATCAGAGCTAAAAAAAGTTACTTCGACGCTGTCGATGGAAGAGGCAACGCAGGAACTAGCACATGTCGAAAGTGAAGTAAGTCTGTTGATATGTTGTCCTCCGTTTTTGTTACAATAGAAGCTTATGAATAGGATTGGGTTTTGAAGTTCGGAAGTATCTTGTAAATGTAATTGACTTTGTCCACTTGTTACTGTCTCTTGCGTGTATGTAACCCCTCTATTTTCTCTCTTTTCGACTAAGATTCCTTGTCTAGATTAAGTGGCATCACTTCCTCTAGTTATTGGGTCCGCTGCATCTGCTGTTCAGCAGGGATGTTTTATTTAATCGTGAACCACCCAAAAGTCTTATACATATGTGCATAGTGTTGATAGTGTCTAAATATTGGTAGCTCGTGTGGATTAATTGACTATTGGTCAGGTGGCAGTTGATATGTCCGCCGAGCTTCGGTAATTCGCCTGCAGACGTTCCATCACCATGTGAGGAGGCCTCGTCAGTGCACACACTGAGCCTATGGCACCTTCAATGTCTTCAGCTACTGCAGCTGGTTCGATCAGTATTGGTGTAGCTTCTTTGCTTGATTGTGTGTAAGTAGTCCTTTTCATACCGCTCTTCCGTCTGTTCCTATAGGGACTCGCATCGGCCGAAATACCAACAACTGTTTGTAGTTTCGCCTTATGCCCCATCTAACCGTAGCACTGATTTTGCGAAAGGCATTTTTTTAGAATTGACCAACCTGTTTTCCACCACGAATAGTCCAGATGTAGTTCTAGTCGCAGGAAATTGCAGTGTGCTAGTAGGGCATCTCAGATCATGCAAGGCACTATTTGGTAGCAAGTTTAGTATGGTCCAAAAGCCCGATGATAATTGTGAACGTCCTTTCCAACTCAGTGATGACCGCTGGTTGTTCACCAGTAGTACTGGGTTTAGACGCAGTGGACGCCATTGTGCTGCCTGGCATCCCCTACTGTTGAATTGAATTTCCCAGGTGAACTTAAGAAACGAACCTCCCGCTCAGCAGCTGGAAATCATTCCGAGCCACATTTTAAGCAAATATACCAAAGGTTACTGAATCACCGGGGTCTTTCCAAAAGACCTTAATCAGAAATGGCAACAGTCGCTATACATGACAATAGAAACTTAGCATTTGATGTTACCCTGCACATACATACTAACCATTGGATATCAGAGCGGTCACTTTTTGATGATGGACGTAGTAAGGACAAAGCCTAGCAAATTTAAATAATGGAGGAAGTCGGTGCAACGGAGGACCCACGGAAGTTGTTCCAGCAGGTCCACAAACAGGAGGAAGCATGAGGGCGGAGATACTGCTAGGTTGCCCAAACCTAGGCAGGAGCAGTATAGATGCACTGGTAGGGTTTGAACCTCAGACATTCCGGTCAGTAAGTTCGTGCCCTCACCACTGTACTATCTCGAGCTCGCGGCGAGGGGTTTATTAGAATTAGACGGACGACCTTGTCTTGTCATATAAAGATCATCAGTTCGCCCATTCTAATTTTGGCGTGATTTCTAGCTTCAGTATGTGTTTTGCGTCTTCAAAGTGCAAACTGCTGCTTCAGGCTTTTTGGGCCTCCTTTATGTTCCTCTGAAACCTCCGGAACAGAAACTCGGGTCTATTGACCATTTTACTTACCTGAGCAGATGCGGAAGCTGTGATAGAAGTCAATCCACGCGTTGACAAGACACGAGCAAGATTTGCAAACTCGCCTCATGGCGTGGGGAACAAATCTCACTAGAGCGGAAGGGCCATTTTCACAAGGCAATCGCGGGAGCACAGTTTCCAGTTCGAACTGTTGTTGGCTAAATTCCGGAGTGGGAAGATAAACTTGGCACTTCGAATCGAAAGTGTTCACCATCAAACCGAGTGTCTTTAGATTTTCGCGCCTTGGCCTTCTCCGCGATCACTTTCTAGTCGGATCGACTAGCTAATATTGTTGGTTGTTGTTTGCTGGGCTCATGTGGAGTGAGATTCGCGACCGACGTTGTGTCAAGCCCACTGATGGCGTCTTCGATGCGATGCTCAGATGCGTTCATCTCATTGCTGTCACAAGGCTGAAGTACGTGTAGTACTGTGTAGTTTTTCGTAGGAACATAAGGCTGTTTGTACTCAATCTTCGCCACTACCCTTTCTCCCCACTTTTTGCCAAGACATTCTTCCTCATGTCTGCGCAGCAGACAAGCACCAGTATTTATTAGTGGTGTAGTACTGCCTACACTGTCTCGTTCGCTTTTCTGTAACTACCGTTTTCCAACAAGTCTCAGTCCGTCCACGTCAAACTCCTTAGGACCGGTGCCTCTACAGAAGTCGTTTTTCGATTTCCAGCTCGAATGTCTCAGGTTTGCTCGACCATAGATACCAAGTTCGCCTTAGCTGTATTGCTGTTATGTTTGCAGTGGACTCCTGTCGCCTTACCTTTGCCTGTTTGACTCCATTCAGAATTAATTTATGCACCTCAGAGCCACGTCCTGTCTGACCGACAGCCTGGAGAATCAGCGTCAGGATGTGGCTTCTCTACTCTCGTCCTGCGGCTAATTTAACGGTAGATGCTCGTCGAAGCTATCCCTTTCACTCACTTATCTCGGCCTTTCAGTTGTACAACTCCCGTATTCATGTCCAGCCATCTCTACGAAGTTTTGGTTTCTTAGTACGGTGCGAAACTATTCAGCTCTTTCCCAGAACGTCCGGTCTCTGACGTTTTAGATAACTTACTGCGTTGTCACATCTTCACGACCTCCACCCCTTCAAATCTCGTTACTTTGCTTCTTAGTCCATCATTACGCGTGTGCTTCTGTGTGCGTTGTAAACGAAATGTGGTGATCTCAGCTTTTTACACAGATGTGGATATTATGTACGTTTCTCAGTTATTCCATTAATGGGAACAGAATGCGGAATCTCTTGCACATGCCTTTTCGTGACTGAATGAATATGTCTTCACTTGACAGTGTTCTGTGTTTTTTATTCACTGTGAATCCCAGTTGGACCGAGTCGAATCGGAAGTCACCAGACTTCGAAAAAAAGGTGTGGTCATCAGACCTGAAGACTTCGAAGAGGTAAGCATTCACTTTTTGGTTTGGTACTTCGCTTGCTGATCACCATTCTGGTAAAAAATTCGGGTTGCGGTTGGGTTACTTTGTCGTACAAACTGAAGTGTCCCTCAGTGGGACGAATACTTCATCCGTTTTGAGGAAGACTCCCTTCTGTAATCTACCCATTCACCTAAATTTTCAACCTTTATTTTGCCATTTTCCCTCCTATTCTGATTTCGAATGCGGATCAGACGATCCTATTAGATACCTTATTTTGTTTAAAAATACTTCGCTGATGGATAAATCCACTGTATGGTAAAATGCCCGATGAGGCTTCTGCTGCAAGTTATTTTTAAGAAGGACTCGGTAATGTCCTCGCTAGTTTTTACGTTGTTTGGCTTGGAAGAACCCGATATTTTCGATGGCCGCCTGAACGTACCAATTGCTCTCGCGTGGTTACAACTTAATGATGACTACATTCGATTGCCTTAGGACAATAACTTGATCATTACATGTTTTCACTGAGATTTCAAGTTCAACGCAGCTTATTTGCGGTGCGTGGATTTTCAAATCAATCGTTACAATTGCGCAACTGGTATAAATGTGGGTACAATTGCCTAAATTGTTATGGATTACTAAACATGGTTTCGAACAACACTCAAGCGAACAACTACGATACTCTAATCACCCACCAAATATATAGTGCATGTTTGACAAAACGGTACCAGGTGCAGTGTGTTCAACTCTCCCATCGAACATTATTATGGTCAACGTGAATTCGTCCGCTTTCCACACTTTCCCTTCAAATTCGGTTTTCAGGGTCAGGTAAAGTATTCTTTGTCTTCTCCGTCAGCAGACGGTTACTGTAAAACTTAACATTTAGTTTTTTGTCTCTATCGGACCTTTCCTTAGGTCACCAGCTCACGGAATCGTTTCATCACCGAGTGGCGAAAACGGAAGCGAATTGTAAGTCGTTTGCTGTTATGCTGCTGAAACCTTTAACTTCATCGTTGCTGTTTGCTCTTTTCTGTGCATCCACTGTGGCTGTATGACCGTTCTGAAGTTAGCCCCAGTCTCTGGAGTTTAGATGTCGACCTTGAACACCACAACGTAACGGATACAGGCTTTCACGTTTCGTTGCTTGATTCCACCTCCCAAAAGGTTGTGAAGAAGTACTGTTCCCCAGAAGTCACACTGGTTTGCAACATTGAGAGCAGCTGTCTTTCTCTAGAAATACCATCCCTTAGAAGAGATTATTGTCTATCTATTGCTGCCATTGGTCTTTTAGATTCTAGAGAACATCTTTTCTGAGCTCAGAGTACTTCCTAAGCGTTGTTTGGTCGAAATTCTCTTCTCACACGTTCAAAAATAACAAATTTAGCCTGTTTGTTGCGTTTTTGTAACCGTCTATGCAAAACAGGATTCGTGGTTAGTGGGACCCAAATAGCCGAACTCGAGATAACTCAGCGATTAAGGCGCGAAGTCGCTGGAATTCCACTCAATCTTTGCGATTTACTCGGTATAGGATAGGATCATTTTACGATTTCTTGGCCCTCGTGCTCTCCGAGTTGTACGACTGCTGTAGATTCCTTCCGTATACACTCAAGCAAGTGGCTGATAAAGCATGGACCGTGTGCTCACCTTGTCTTTACCATCGCATTCTCCGGTCATAGAATCGATGTAGCTGGCGCACCAAGTAATCCGACTTTCTTCCCACTACCATCTAGGTGTTGTAACCGTTTTATGGACTTTTCCGGTCAGTTCACTTGAACCCTTTGCATTGTGCATAACGTTCTTTCATCTGTTGGTGTTTATTGGCTCCCCCCCCCCCGAAAGTGATACCTCAATAGACCTCAAGGATTGTCAACACAAAGCAGCTGAAATTCTATGTCTGTTAGTGTTTTTGAATCTGGCTAAGTGTTCTTTTCTCGACGAAGCCTTCACGAACTTCGAAATGTTTCACCGACGAGGGTCATTTACCATCTTAACTGAAATCAACTTGATAGCGTACCTACTCTGTTGTGTGTTCGCCCATGATGGCTTTTTGTTGTTGTGCCGTCAGAGTTTGTTTGAGTTACACACTCGGTGATAGAAATATATCCCATGCTAAGAAGGCGCCTTCTTACTGAATCAATCAAAAATACCTTCAAGTTTCATTAGTAGCACACTTTATAGTATATCGTTTCTCGAGGAATTCAACCACCAAGTTAAAGATTATCCACTAACTGTCTGAATGTTTCCTATCTCTTCGCCTTAATAGGCCATGGACATAATTGACGCAGTTGCTGAAGGGTATCCAAAAAGCAAGAAACAGCTGATGGTGAGTGCTTGTATTCCATTTTCGCCGTTTTATGATGTTTGCCAACGGAACTCTAATCCACCAAATTCATTTAGTTTGTTCTTCTTTACGGACTTTACCTGTTTTCTGGGAAAGTAGTGAGGAGTGTAAACCATGTTTTACGATCTCCGCAGGTTTCGGATAGCATGGCCGTTCACCTCAGTTGATCATTGGTTGGAAATAGTGGCTTCTTACTCATTTCCGCAAACACGAATTCGTGAACGGAGAATCAAACGAAAGATAGTGGCTGTATTTTAATATAACATATTATATATATATATATAACAACTTCGTTTATTAACTTGAGTGGTTTCTTCAATATACCGATATCTAGAAAATGTTTCCCCTAGCACTAACTAATCACAGTCTCCGCTGCGTTCTACTATGATCAGAAGCCACTTTGACGTGGCTTGAATTGAGTCCAAATAAGTCTGAGTGGCTGCTCGGAGTATGCATGACTTGCAAGTCTCCAATATTATGTGACTTTCCTCGGTTACCCACAGAGCTTGCAGTCTGTTTTTAGCACGGGTGGACACGACTACCTGTGGTATGACGGCGCTGACGGCAACATGTCTGACCTTTCCACCGGAATCGTATCAGCTCAGCACACTTGATAAATGACTCGTTGAATGAACCCAGTAATTGAAATCGAGCGTCATCTCTACGGCAGAAGTGTTCGTGATCATCGGTTGTTCGTGGAGTACTCGAATTAACTTGGGTGGTATGGTTTTGTGGGCGTTGTATATGATGCGAGTACCTGCTGGTTAAGCGACATCCATAATTGGCTTCCGATTTCAGCTCTCGTAGCCGGAACTTCGTGACACATTTATGGTTACTCATTGGTTATCAATATTAAGTCTGGGAGTTGTTCAAAAACATAACAGCTGTTTTGTCCTCGGTTTTGTGACCGACGGTTTCGCTGGACAATGTATTGGGCAACATCCGTTCACGCGGTAAAACTTTTCAGTGGGGTACATCCACAGAGCACAATAAAATGGCTCTAAATGCAGGGTGTCACTTACTCATGAGTTTTGAAGATATGCACACAACTACTCAAGAATAATCGTCCAATTTTTCACAATTTGGCCTGACACCACAATAGTGAAATATGTACAGGGCCTCCGCCGTTGAACCAGTGTTTAGAACATTAGGACTTCGTGTTGCCCTATAGCTCAGCAGAAACATGATGATTTCTGGTGCAGTCTCCTCCCCTCTGAGTTTCAGTGTTGTACTCTTGACAGTTTTCACATCTTCCATCTGGCTTTTGGATGATGGATGGGATGGTGGTAACTGAATATACTTGATACCGTTCTGTTAACAGAAGGTTGAAAATTCTGTGGAGGTGAATGCCGTTAGATTTTCGAAGAACAATACATCCGGAACTCCAAAACGACCTTGATGACACCCGAAGTGACACGCTCCCTGGGTAATGCTTTAGGCTAGTTACATCGCAGTTGGAAGTCAACATGATATGAGCACAATGTTTATGGCTCACCTGATGATCACAGTTCTGTTTTCCGAGGTGAATTTTACGATACTTGACATTTGGAACACTTGTGAACGATTTCCTTCAGTCGTTCTTCCATATTCGGCTAGCAGGCGTAGCTGCGGGACAGGGCATTCATATGAGTAATTCCTGCAGTGAATGTGTTTAAAGATTGTGTTTCATAGTTCAGAGGGCACCATTACACGTGCATCCATTAGTTTCCAAAAAGACGGGATCGACTTTGTGGGGATGGCTGAGATAGACCATTGGGACAGGTTGGCGACCAGCGCTTGCTTTCTGGCGTCACGGACCGTAACCGAAGAGACCGGCACTGTTTGAATTGCGGCAGTTAGCACAGTGTGAGCTTTTCGTTTCAACGTTAGAGCAGCGATGAGTGTCTTCAAGTTATCCGCCTTATGAATCCGTCAGTCTTCATAACACGTCAATCTAACCTATGATATCACTTGATTAATACTTGGCAGAGAAAACATAGCCTAAAATCATGGTTTTCCGGCTTTGCAAACGATAAGGGCGTGACTTGGGATGCCTTTTCTTCGATCCAAAAATATTAATGAAAGATTTATGGTCAGCGATGAGAGTGAAATGACGCCCATACAGTATTTTGTGAAAACGTTTGATAGTCAACACATTAGTTGTAAGTACACTTATTTGGTGTTAGGGGTCTGGCTGTATGAGCTTCAGCTTCTTCAGTTTCAGGGGGGAAAATGTGGGAAACACCTGCTCCGCTACCGCGGTTGGATGGGTGTGAAGCAGCATCAATATCCTTAATTAAATTGGAGTGGATCAGGAGTTAGTCAGAATTAAGTAGTAAACCAACTTCCTCAAATACAGACTGGCATTCGCTTGACCAGTCCTTCGGCATATCCTTTTTTAAAAGATGGTTTAATGGATTACGAGAAAGATACATTTCCGAGAGAAATTTACTGCAACGGCTTACCAAACTGTGGAAAGATCGTAGAGTTGACAGACTGGTCGGAACTATCGTCTGTTTTGGTAGAACTATTCCGTGAAGAAAACAACAGTCTTTGTCAACAAATCCAAGATATTTTACGGAGGCGGAAAAAGTCCACATTTATCTGTGTACGGAAACGAAGCCCTAATCCTGAGTTCCATCGACGACACAAGTTGGGCGATGATGTTCGTTCTAAGTAGAACCGGTGACAACGGTGTCATCTGAGTTAGCGGCAAACCCACTTAAGCTGATCAACATTATATTTTTGCTGAAATATGGCCGCCGATTTTCCACGAAATGACAGGTGATCAGGTAGGAGTAAATCGCGGCATTCGATGATTGTCAACAACCATTTGGATTCATTTCGACTCGTGTTTTGAGGTAAGCGTCAACGATGTCGAGTTTTTCAGAATACGTTCAACCATCGAATTTTGAACAGATCTGGCATGTGTAATGGATACTGATGTAAATCCAGCATCGTGCGTTTAGTCTAGTGGACTAATCAGTGCATGTGCAAATTTCGCCAATCACCTTCTTGATAATGCTACTGGGTCGGTATAATCACAAGTGAATGGCTCGAAGCGGGGATTAACGAATCAACAAACCCGTCTGTTACTAGGTCTGCCATGTGATTATTGAGTGTTCCGTGCATCAGCGTGGAGATACCGTAACCTCTCGAATAATACACTCATTTGCATGGCAACTGGGTTTTCACGGGAGACTATTGAATCTCTCGTTTATGATATTCTCCAACTGAATGTGCTGCACAAAGGGTTCAATTAGAACATAAAATTGATGGAAATTCGGGGACTGTGCCTACCTGATGAGCCCCAAGAAGGGCGAAACTGGTCGTGGGCTGTCGAAGAGTTTTCAGCAACCTTTTGGGTAGTTTTCTTCATGAAAATAGCGTAACCTCATTTCTCTTCGTCGAGACCCTTCAGAAGCTCTTAGAGAGAACCGCGCGATATAGCCATTCTTTTCAACGCACTCGCGCGCTAGCTGTCCATGATAGTAGGTAGTGACTGTATTGAAATGCATGCCACTGGGAACCTGCACAGCTAACTCCTTGTGAACCGACTCTCATCCTTGATCTCATGTTTTTGTTTTGACAGTCACTCAGCTACGCGCACTGGTGCTTAGACAATCGACAGAGATGATGACTAAAAACAGTAGAATGATCTGACAGTGCACATTTATTTCACATTCGAGGTGCAATTGTGAGAATACCATCGTTGTACCCCTTTGACCTTCAGATTCTCAATGAATTTGAGTGACTGGGTGCAATAGCAGTAATAGGCAGTTGTGACTATGTTCCCACATACTGTCACCACTGAGCGTTATTGTGTCACGGAGGTTTGGGAATTAACAATTGAGCCTAGGTTTTAATAGATGCTTGGATAGACCTTATCTGTGGGCTAAGTGTTGGTTTTTCACTAACGTGCGATCTACAGGGCCGTCCTTTACCTGTTCTGCTTTACCGCAAAATCGGGCACACTCGATACGGGCCAACGGTGGCACACATACGGGTGAATTTCCAGCGGCTGACACCTCATTCTCTCAGAATAATGCTAACGAACTGGGACGAAAACGCCCTTACCTACCAGATTACCTTAGGGAGAGTTATTGGACGAGGAAATATGCATCTGTGAAGTGCGTCCATTTCACTCCACTCAGGGTTGTCTATTTCAGTGCCTTCGTAGGTTTTTTTCATATAGTATCTACAGTATCATCTTACCGGTAGCCCATTCTTGACGTACCGACCGCATTGAAGTGATAACGAAAACAGTCTGGTTTTACGTAGTACCTGTATCCGGCAGTACAACCATCCTGTAACTGTTCAGCTGTCACACCCTTTCAGTGCTTAGCTGCCATGCCACCCGAAGGAAGCACGAGGGCTGGGATACTGCCAGGTTGCCCAAGCCTAGGCAGGGGAAGTCGAGAGGCAGAGGTCGGGTTCGAACCACGGACCTTCCGGTCAGTAAATTCGCGCTCTAACCACTTGAGCCATCTCGCCCCAACCATCCTGTACACCCGAAATAAGGGAATCGGAGTGGAACGACACTGCTATTGCAGGTTACTTGCGAGATGTTGTGGGATTTGTTTGTCTTGTGTGAACACCCCCCCATACTGACGCGATTATTCTGGTAAGTTCTTACCGAAAGGGGGAAGAACTTGGCTGGGGTTTTGATCATCATGCACTTCAGTTGTGAGCATATTCACCTGCTTGAGCGTGACACCTCAGGCGGGTCCAGCGTGTGCTGCTACGTCGGTGGTTACTTGATCACCGTGTATGTTAGACGTCGGGTTTGAAATCACGACTCGATCAAGGATGTGAACTCACCAGAATTACCATACCGAGGTCGAAGGGGGCCGGTCACACCAGACTGATATGGATACAAAATACATTTTATAAAGTGTAAGTCACCACGGCCCATGCCTTGATTAAGCAGGACTTCGGGTAGCAAAGAAAACGGTCAAGTCAGTCTTCCAGTTCGGAATAAACGCTATATAGTCCTCTTGTTAGAGTGGTATTTGCATTGTACTGCTTCACATTCGAACAGCCCAGGGTGATGTTGCCCGACGGGTAAATAAAGAAAGTGATACCCACACAATTTCAGACTGCCTGCATCAGTGAGGATGTGAGGTTATTTTTTGTGTCCCCGGAATCGCTGAAGTTATGACACAATGAAATTGAGGTCCGACGTCATCTCCCGTCTCTTGACACAGTCATGCTGATGATCAGAGAACAAAATAAAATCACACTTGCTGTAATCCCCCAGTTCGTGTTATTGCTGCATGCGATGTGTTGTTGAGATACACAGGCGGCAAAACCCGTTCGTCTTTCTCTTTGAAGTACATAATTAATCCGAAAATATTAGGCACTGTCATCCTAGCTGGGCATGTTGTCAGATCTAGGTTCACTCACGCCCGACTCGTAAGGGCATTTCTACTATTCTCAGGAGTGTGATCTTTTGCACCTACGCTGATTTGGAATTCCGGATCATTTCCCTTCCTTATATTAGCAGCATACTTTAGTACACCATGGTAAGCTACTCTAATGAAAGGTTTTGAAACGCATAATTACGTTTCGGCAAGGAGCCAAGAACTTTTTTCGCCATTACCACTTCGTGTCGTGGATACATTGACAATCGAGGTTTACCACTCGATAACAGTTGACTTCACTCACTGGTTGCCTCATATATATAACCCAAGTAGAATAGTTGGTGACCTACATTGTACATTTGTTGGGTGTCAACTGGCACACACTGCGGACTCAAATTTACGTGGTTGAACTCATCTTCCCACAGCTGGATACCATGACAGTGTGTATGCTTATTGAATCTGGCCCTACTTTTTCCGTCATTGGTATTAGAAGTCACCGAGTTGTTGCACACTCGCAGTGCACCTTGTACGCAATTACTCTCACTTCTCTTTGTCACAGTCTGATGTGGGGATTGAAACTGATGAAGACTGCGGTGTTACCTTCCCTAAACATTGATGATGCAAGAGCTGCGGAAGGTTCTACTCGCCCCGGAACCCGTTGCTGCCGCCACTTTGACAAGTTGTTGTATAGTATCCTGTTGTTTTTTACCGTTACTTTTGAGAATCTTATACATATCCACCAAAAATACAAATATCATTGAAACTTGACAGATGTACTTGGTAAGAGAGTATCTCGTCGAGGTTTCCCGCCACTTAATACATATGTACCAGAACCGTTCGCCGATAATTAACACGCATGTGGGCTGTAAAATACAGTCACTGGGACGTATAGTTTGTGGTATAGAAAAGACAGATAAACATGCACTTCGTGCCAGGTGATGATCCGTCAATAAAAACCATTCTGGTTCGAGCTCTATGTGTTGTGCTGTCGAGATTCTTGTAGCGTTTTCGAGCTTCACGTTAACAGTGATTCCTAACTGCGGAAAGTGGACCTACGGACCGACGGGCTTCGGCATCTGTAACGTTGATTTTGATTGCGCTCAACCTGATGTGCGTAGCACGAGACACTCATTTTACTGATTGTGTAACGAAAATGGGAATAAAAAATAGCATTTTAATGCTGAATGTGAATTTTCAACGGTAGTGTCACATACCGTTTGCGCCTGGCCGCATGTGTATCCACCTGAACATCCTGCACCCGGCCTAAATCCAAGGGAATAAGACCGGGGGCAGCCAAATTGGTGGTCCATTGTCAAATTAAATATTTACTCAGCAGGTGAACCTCACGGTGCATTCAGAAGAGCATCTGGTGGCCGGCACCACTCACAAGACGCATCCTAAGCACACACACGGCTATCTAGTGTGGGTCATCATTCATCTGCACGACGCTGGTCAAAGCACTTGGCTTCTAACCTGAAGGTCCGGAATATGTAATGCATTAAATTAGGGTGGGGCTTTGCTGATAGATGAAAACAGCCTAGAAGTTGGGTCCAATGGTGTCTGCCCCGGTAAGACTGCTTATTGGCCGAAACCAAAACATATCTACATGAACTATCGGCTCGACAGTAGCAAGCGGGATTATGGCCTGGTAGGAGTTGTGCTGACCAGATCTTTGCACTTCATCAGGAACTAGAACAATGCCATACGTACAAAAGACCCACAATTTTAGTACTTCTGGATTTCCAAAACGCGCTCTACTCGGTTGGTCGGTCAGTTTCCCTTAACACGCTTTCTCAGCAAGGAATTCCCCCATAAGTCTGTGAATATAAATAATTATTTGTTTTCTCAAACTTCCGGACGCGTGAGTGTATACGGAAAGCCCTTCAAAAGCTTCCGTATACAAAGCGGTGGCTGTCGGGGGTGCCCGCTCTCTCCATTTCTATTTACTTTCGTTATCGATGGAATAATGAGACGAACGTTGGAGGATATTCAGAACTCTGCTGCTCAAATAGCCTGTGACGAAATCCTTGTCGATCTGGAATATGCAGGCGAAATCGCTCTTGTCTTCGAAGAGAAGGCGCAGGGTTTTTTGGGTGAACTGACCAAAGTTTAACTGACATTTAGCATGCACTTTGCAACCACAGCGTTCCTAGACATGCCGTCTGGAGGTAAAGTCGTACTGTCTTCTGCGATAGAAATGTGAAGGCGGCAAGGTGTTTCTTTCACGCGACCAGTGTTCATATCTATGGAAGTAGCGATGCTAACTTCCTCCGAGAAAGGACTGGTTAGAAGAGGTTGGCCCTAAAAACCGCACACTCCGACCGACAGTGACCGCCACTGCATTATTCAATACGGTCGAAATACTTTTACACCCAAAAGTCGTATTGTTCAGGAGGTACGTGCTGTATGCAGTCGCAGTCAAAAAGCTGTCTTGCTGCCTGCGCTCTTGGGCCACACCAGCCCCTTGCAACCAAGTAGGTCAAACTTTTAACTCATTGGCTCCGGCGTCCCTCAAGAAAATCCTAACAGTCGCTGCCTTGTGGTTCAGACGCTTGAGTTGGAATGGTTACCGAACAAATCCTTGCCTTCTACTATCTTGTGGGTCACTTGGGAATATTAATCGCCCTTGGAGCTCTTCATTCACCGACTCCTCCCCACACGTTTCCTACCCAAGTCCTGATTCGTTTAGTTGTCAATCACCCAACGGTTGTTCCGTATCTAGGATTCTGCGCAGTGCCATAATCGAAGTATACGCTATATTGTTTTCACTGCTGAGTGGTCTTTGAGTTTGATACTGCCACACCTGCTTTTTGACCCTATGTTAACTGTCACCTTACTCAGTCAGCTGAAGCTGCGGATTTCCTGTCGTTTCAGAGATCCTCACCTGGAACCCAGCTGATTCTCTCGTTCATGATGTCTCCAGGCAACTGGATGTGCTGCACCAGGCCGCCTCATGTTTCAGTTGCTACGATATTCGAGATATCGCGATACATGTATATCCGTAATGCACTACTCATAAGGTTGATGAAAATTCTTCGACACGGGCACTAAACTGGTCGTGATATTGGTTCACACGTCTTTTGTAACAGGATAGTCTTGAATGTGGGTTATCTATAATTACTTATCAAGGTAGTAGGAACGCCCGAGTTGTGAGATGCGTTGAAAGTATTTCATAGGTCGGAGAGGCAAGTCTACGCATAGTAAAAAAAAGATTATAAATCACGCATAGAGTTTAACGATGGGCTCGATTCCCGGGCAGGTAGATTGCCTGGTTTTGTGCTCTAACGAGCATCAGTTCGCAAAAAGCCGTGAGTTTCTGTTGCGCAGAATCTTGAAAGGTTGAACAGGGTTAACCGTTCGATCTGTTTCAGAGACATGCGAGATGGCAGATGCTAGATAGAACACAAAAAACCAATACTGTGCACACAAGACTTATTGATCCGAACCATCGGCTTATCCTCGAATCCACTCCGCCTCAAATTTCACCATAAGGCCATGTATGAAGTTTCACGTTCAATCTCCGTTGTTGTCTCCCACAACCGCCGAATGCTTCACGTCTTCGACTGAAATGATAATCTCATCATCTGCTTCTTTCTTCTGTCTCGGTAAAATGGATTAGAAATGATTAAATGAAATACTTCAAACCTCTTTATTGGTCCGGGATACCCGACTGGCTACGGTTGATAGTGGGCCTAGTAACACGTTGATTAATGTTGTGCGCATGGCGGTCGGTTCACAGCGGCCACCTTTGACAGTTCTGGGAGCATTTACACCGCATCCGTCGCGGAGGTGGCTTTTAGGTTTGCCGTTGGAGTTTTCCTACTACCAGCTAGATTTGTAACGTGCAGCTTGCAACCCGAGTTTCCCGCAAAAGATATTCTTGACGGCCGCAAGCTCTCGAGACCCACTCACGGATAACGACGAGGTTTCGGTCGTTGGTTGCTTACAGCCCGGTTAGCCTGAGTGCACACTATCGGCTGTTCACAGGTCTCATACCCAACGCAATACCCATTGAGACAAAAGGGTGCTACCCACAGTAGAACGCGGGGAACTGCCCCGGATCGTGCTGGTGCATTACGGTAAAACTCACGCATGGGACACACCACATATCAATTTATGAAGAGGAAGGAGTATCAGCAGCAGTGGAAGCCTAGTTGATAAAGAATCCGGACATTAAAAGCTGCTACGGTTAGCAGTGCATGTTTATGTTTGTTTTGCCTGTTGGGGAGAAGGCCAGAAAAGGACACTCAGCTTACACAATGAAAAACGGTCGTATTGGCAGGTGCGTTAACCGGAGTTGACACTGACGAACGAAAGGAAGTGGTCGTGTTATACTTCCTACAGTTACAAGGTCTGAAGAAATGAAGTTTCTAATGGTGGGTCAGTTACTGGGCGCTCAAATTCTCCATTTGAGCTAGTGGTCAGATCCATGTCATCTCAGAGAGAACTGGTTCAGTTGGGTAAAGGGAACCTGGCATCATGGACGGTTGCCCTACCGAATATCAGCCAGCTACGTTGGACTTTGTTATTGAATATACTTTTTGCAAATCCGGTTCAACATTTGATCGCCGATCTGGGTAAACGGGCTTCGAATGGCTCATCACTAACCCGTAAGTCAGTGTGCTGTATAGTCAGCTTGCCCAAACTCGGCAAACAAGCCAACGATCCGGTATGGGAGTGCGGCCTCTCATTTCGATCTTACGCAAGACAATGGTTTCAGCGACACTCGTGCTGTCAGTTTCCATTCTTACTGATTTATGTGTATGCGCCTCAAACGCACATGGTGTTAGGCTGGTGCCAGCCTAGTTTAGTATCGCATTATAAGTATAAGTAAGTACCCGCATTACAACCATGACACTCACAAATAACAGTACTTTCATGCCACATCGGCCGTCGCGTGGTGCCATCATCTTCAACACTGATGTTGCTGTCTCTGATGATGGTGATCCGCATTATCGACCTGGCTACCGTGAAACAGCGAATGACCACTGGCATTAGTACATGTGATGACGCGGCGCGTCCGACCCCTTGCAGTTATACGGGTATTACAACGGACGTTGATCGACGATTGACAATTTTAGTTCTAATCATAGGTTTGCCACTAAGACATCCAGCCACCGGTTTTGTCTTGTGAGCGAATTCGGAACATGCCCAGTACTGGCCTAAGCGGTGTAGGAAGGTGAAGTCTCTCCGTAAAAAGCACATGACTGCGAAGCTTGTCCTATCTGATGGAGCCGACACCAAGTACAACACAAAAATCATGGACGGCGGATCGAATTCGCACTTATGGAGGAATCGCAAAATAAGATGCGTTAAAACAGCGGCCTGTTAATCCACGGGAAGCACGCTCTATTCTCACCAGAAAAAAATCGTATTTGATTATCAAGGGCAAGAATAGTGAGTTCTTTTTTTCAAGAGATCATGTACGGAGAAATTGCATCTTTTTTGTAATGCATTTATGTGGCAGTAATATAATTGGTTTGAAAGTGGGCATCTGCTGCTGAATAACCCAAGTAATAAAGTAAAAAATGGAAGACAAAATGTGGCAAGCTGTGACCATAATAAGCATCATCATCGTAGACAGCGACATCAGTGTTGAAATTGACACTGTACTGCCGTACGGTCACAAATTATACTCAATTACATTCAAAGCCTCAAAGCGTAAAAAATAAAAGGCTGGATGGGTGACCACAAACAGGCCACGAAATCAAAGCCAAGGAGACTAAAACAAATAATGACTAAAACCTATGAGAAGGAAACTCTAAATGGCACTGAACACACCGAAGTAAAACATGAAGGCGCCATTTCACTGGTGAGAAAAACAGAACATGAAAGATCAGGAGCCAGTTGGTATTTCATTGTTGAAAAGTCATCTGGCTCAACGTAGCATGCAAACTGGGACGTCAAATTATAGCTGTGTTCACTTCGAAAAGCCAAGGTGAAGAATTTTTCGCACATATTTTGGCCCCGACCAGAGACCCCTGAAAAAGGACCGGTAGAAAACGAAGTGGAAGTACCTCAATAAGGTTAACTAGAATAACGGACCAGCAACCTCGTTCCTCTGATACAAGTCCGAAAGGAAACTTGTGGTGGTCTGAATGTCTAGCAGTGGGGCAAATATGACAAATTTGATATGACTAATAGAGATCTAGTCCCCACAGAGAGGTGTACCCTAAAAGTGACCATTAAACCCACATAGGGACGTCAGGGATGAGATACCACTTTAAGGGAAAGCTTTCCTGGTCCTAAGAGGCCACTGACAACCAACGCTGACTTGTGGGACCTACTGGGTTGTACGCAACCACGGACACCCAATGACACACCCGGTAAACCACTTGGGGTCACATGACAGAACTAAACATGTTGATGAAGTTCTGCCGAATTTCGACACCTGCTGGTAGGCTGTTAATATCTCAGGTCGCCAAACCTACTGTCAGTCACTGTTTTACATACAGGTGCACGGACGACAATTTAGACAGAGCGGAAGCACCTTCGGCAAAGCGGAGTGAATATTATCCCTGGTTTGGATGAGGAATGAATCAACCTACCACTCCGAGTTCAACTTTAAATCCAGGAAGTGTTTCACTCTCAATGCTGACTGCATCCATTACTGACTCGAAACAGGACACCGTGCTGATCCGAAAGCCCCGTTTCACATCAGACGAATCAACTATAGAAAAATGAAGACGAAGACAGTCACCGTAAAACTCTGGCGATATCCAAGAAACTTCCTTGCTCACAACAGCGGAGGGATGCACCAAAATACACCCAGTGTGTCGTGCAAAGATTCGTTTCACTTAAAATCTTCGGACTTCAGTCCGTTTGAAAATTCTCAGACAAGCTTGCACGAATATTCCGTTCACGCTGGGGGTCATTAACAGCGTGACGATGAAGTAGGAGCCGCAAGCTTTGATAATTTTTCCTTCTAAATGAACCACACACGGGCCACAGTTACAATAATCAGATGGATGAAAAGTACATCAGAACGGAGAATCCACTCACTTGAGCATCCAGTGCAAATAAAGGGGTGGCATCACAGCAGTTTTGAGCCAGTAATGCACGTAACGTTCCTTACTTTGATCGGTTGGGAGCGTTTCTAGGGGTTTCATTGTATAGTCAAACTCTGCCAAGATGCCACGGTTGTATCCAGTGACCAAAGGGCAAGCGGTATATCCATCGTACTGATTCGGTAGACAGAAAATGTTATCAGTAAACTGAGGAACCAGAAACGTAACGTCCGAATCATTTGACAAGCCAACAAACCAAAACATATAGACCCTACTAGCTTTCAACATGTGGCGGAGTTATCCCATATCGACTGTAATGCCTTTCCTTACAGAAACACGAAGACTCTACTCTGATCATCTGTTATTTCCAAATTCGATTTCAGAAGTTCATTTTGAATTGAAACCGGATCAAACGAAGCAATAAGATGCGCATAAGAGTTGAGGAGTGAAACAGGGAGTAGTAAGATGCCAGGTGGCAACGTGCTTCAACGATTCGCAGCAAGCGTCCCTTCTGGTGCAGGATGTTCAAATCCCGCATTTTGGTCTTACGGTGCTATTACATATACGTGGAAACATATTGAAACTTAGTAAACCTGACTTTGAAGCTCAAAAAGTAAAAACTTCATACGAGACTCGTAGTGTGTTTCGGGTTTAAGAGCCACTTCGCTTTTCCTCAAAGTTGAATAGGCATACATGTAAACGGAAAGCCAAACAAAAGTTTATCGCAATGAAGCATGAGTGCGGTTCCATCCAAGACGAAAATTTTTTACCGCCGACAGTGTAAATAAGCTACGCGTCTATGACATGCAGTCACGATAGGAAGTTTGACATCCATTTCTCCTTCAGATACCAAATCGTTCGTCCTCTCTTCGACAGTGCGAAGAAAAAAGAACAGACCAGCTTCTTCGTTAAGATCCATGCCTGTTCCTGTCGTAGTGGACCAGTAAACAGCCTTGTAGTGACTAATTGGAACGAGAATAACTATGACTCCGGAAAACGGCATTCTCCTGCATTGGTGACCTCCCTACGCATTTGAGCCTTTAGTGTACTGCTTTCTTACACCTCTATTCTGCATGATACGTTACATCTGACAATCAACAACGACAAAAGCTCTGCCCAGTGTCCCCATTGTTCAAATATAAACAACTGAACGGATTCACTGGTAAAATCACTAGGCTGTCGTGAAACAGGTGAAGGGTGCGAACTGCATTCATTTGTCACTGCAGTCTGTGTTGAGTGAAATTCGGTCTGTTTCGCGTCACCTGATGGAGACCAGGCCCCGAAAGGTGAAAGCCGAACTGCTGAATTCGTTTTTCCTTAAAAGTATAAAGTGTAACTTAGCAGTATCTTAGATTACCGCACCCGCATGATCGGTGAAAGATCGTCAGCGGTTTCAGCCAGTTCTGAGCTCACCAGCTGTGCGTGGCGTATAGCAGCTTTTCTTATCCTTCATGCATGATGTTTGGGTCTCACGTAAAACGGCCTCCGTTCGTAGCTTCGTGTTCGCCCACAAATACATTCATTTTGATGCACAAGCGAAAGACAAGACTAAGCGGAGTTCGTGTGTGTTTCATGAATTCCAAACCAGACGAACCGATGAGCTATCAAGCATATGAGTTCAATGTCCTGAAAAACAAAATCACATAGTATTTCACTTTCTAAACATGCGCAAATTCAACTACATGCTTGGTGCGATAACCAGCGAAACGGCTTAACATAAGGACGCACGAAGTTTAGGTGCATCGACCTAGAGGGCAGAGATAATAGAATGCGGTATATGAGATCCAGCGATGCTACCTACCTGTTCAACATTGCCAGTGCCCCCAGTTAGCACGCTTTTCAGATTCTTGCACAATACAGGTAACTGTGATGCTAAAATGGGATGACAAAGCGAAACGAAATGAAGCTGGTAGCCAATAGGACGTGGAAACTCAACGTTAATGCGTACGATAATAAGATTATAATCCTCCACTATGCGAACAAATTCCGAGTCCACCAGGTTTTTTGAGATATAGCGTTCCCATCAGAACTTGCCCAGGGCCTGTGTAGTCAAACTAGTGGTGCCGGTCAACTGGCCCAGAACAAGAAGTCGCCAAGTGGTTGGGCAACTTACAAAAAGACTTCAGATGTATAATGTTTGTGACGCTGTTGACTCCTGATTCGACATTGAGCTCGAGATAATTCGGTGGTTAAGAAGCCAGCTTACGGACTGGAAGGTCCGTGGTTCGAACCCAACCTCAGCGTCTCGACTGCTCCTGTCTAGGCTTGGACAACTGGGCAGTCTCCCAACTCTCCTACCTCCTTGCGTTAGCATGGCAGCCACGAACTGAAAGGGTGATACAGCTGAAGGATTTGATTTGATTTTTGTTGAACGTCCAGTCATAAGCCACAAAAAAGAGAATCTGAGTCTATGGGTATCGATTCAACAGAATTGTCATTTCATTAATATCTTCAGGAGGATGTGAATTGGAATGAAAAAAATAGACGCAAACCGATCCTCCTGGTAACTCCAAACACTCGCACGAGGTGTTGCCTGATTGCACAAGTTACGGTGAACTAGGAAGTGGACAGTCGCTCAGGTGTGACTCCACAAGGTGAGGTCGGCCGCTGAGCTTGACACTCCTCAAACTAGCTTACGATGCTTTCAGATTCCTACGGATAGAGAATTGGAGACCGGTCAGCAGAGCGAGATGAAAGAGACCGAAAAAGTAGAAGCCATTGGATATATTCGTCTGGTTTATTTTGACTGGGGGTGGTAATCATAGATTTGTACTGAAAAATTAGCTCGCAGCATGCCCATAGTATGGAGACTGAAGGTCGGTCACGATACCCGTTCAGATCTGACAGTCTGAACATCGTTCGCGTAGCCACACAATATTCAAGCAAGGTACGAATGATTTCTCCAGGGCTAAAAAAAGAGCTAGTCAAATCATTGTTGTCTTTCGGGCCAGCCCCTTTGGGGGACCGGCTGCGCCTCACGAACGGAAATTCAAACTGCTAAACCCATTTTTACCAGAGGAAGAAACCACGCTAAAGATGCCTCGGGCACATCACAGCTTTATCTTGCTTATAAAAAACATCAAGAATCCACAGTTAACGTGCGGTCCGCATGGTGCTACACTTTTCTTAATTGCACTGCGTCAACCTAATGTAGAATCAACCAAAATACGGACAGGATAAACCGCACAGTTCACTGAAGTGGCACACATTAGATGACAACTTCTGACTGGTCCCAGTAAGGATGGGAAGCGTAATAGATTAAGTTTCAAGGACTGATCACTTCTCGTTCAACCGACCGATTGCCTATCCAAAACAAATCATACATTTACGAAGAAAAAACTTGTCAAAATGCAAAGTTGAAATAGCAGGATCAAATCAGGCGTCAGTGCATAAACCCACCCACTGCGGCTGTGGTTTTCGACGTGGGCAGCGAGGAACAATCACCAATCGCCCACACATTAGGATAGTGCGTGTGTCGTAGGGTAGCAGGATCTACATCCACATAGTTCGCTGCGCTGGGCTTCGTTAATTTGGGAGTGTCCTTCAGTACTTGGGATACTGCCATCGGAGGGGTAATATGCAGCAGGTCGTACTAGAAGGGAAGGCGTGAGGCACTACATGTGTATGGGTACAGGAGATTGAACAAACCAATATTTTTAGGACGCAAAAGCTTGCCAGAAACAGGTGTGAAAATAAATGACCAGTGTATAGTCTGAATCGTAGGGTTATCAAGAGATAAACTTGAGAGACCAACGCACACTTCTCCAAGCTGTCCACCTGTTAATTTCAACTCAAGCTTATTTATTCTTCCACAGTCTGTCAAACAACCAAGTGCGGCGGACCTCATCCCATGAGACGCCATAGAAGAGAGAACCTCCAGGAAAAGTACGCAGCCTGTTAGTCCTAAAGAGAGCTTATTTACAAAACCTATGTTCTGTAATTCGAAATAAGAAAACAGGAAGGAGAGAGGGCACACGAAACACTTCCCAGGCAAACGGTGATTAGAGTTTTACTTTAATGTTGGTTTCATTGCAAGGTTAAATCACGCGTTCGATGGTTCCTCAAACACGGAGTTTCCAATTCGGTCATTTTTAAAGGACTCAGGTACCGAAAAATGTTTTCAGGTCTATCAAGTTGCCTATCGATTGCGTCCTTTGACTGAAAGGTACAAAGCAGTATTTAACGTAGCAGTAAAGCCAGTGTAAATAGACTGGTTGCTATCGAACAACGCAGGCCCCAAACACTTATGCGAAAGTTGTCAGTGTTGTGAAAGATGGGCAAACGATAGACTAGGCTGGTTTGGAGCGAAAACGAAGGGCTGATAGCTTGTACTACGGAGTCAGCGAGATCTTATTATGTAGTCAACAAACCACTGAAATGTTAAGGCGCGAGTACGGGTATTTGATGGATACATGACTGTTCGCAAACGTAGCATAGCCGTTCCGGCGAAAGAGAAGGCCACGACAAATGGTGAAATAATTGGCATCCTTGGTCCAAAGTTTACAGTTTAAAACCCGTGCTGCACGTGGATTCAGAGGTGATCCTAATGAGTTTTAGATAGATAGACTTTCAAAGGCACCGGGAACCCATAACTGTCGCAAAACAAGTAGTATTACACAGCACTTGAAGACATAAGGGAAGATGATGACGTAAAATCCTAGTCCTGAAAAAGTTGACGTTCCGAATAAAACTAACTGGACGGTGCAAATGTGGTTTCGTTGACTGAATAATCCATCATACATAAGGACAAACAGACGAAAAAATTTCATTAGAGATTGGGGCGTCCTCATCCTTGAGTGGGTTAATTTAATTTACATTCTCCGCATTAAGATCGCTCACACTCTAGTCTTGAATGTCAGACATGTATGCATAAAACCGAATTGTACGGACAAGCCATGAGATGAATAGTGACACATAACTTGCTGTGCATGGATGTACTCAAAATCATTGAAGTTGAGGATGCTGTCTAGTTTGTGGGCAGTTATGGATGGTGTAGTGAACTGGCCATGGAAAGCGTGGAACGCTTCAGGAACTGCAACCTAACCACAAGCGGTGATGGGACGCAGAAAAATGTTGGCCTGACGGAAAACTTATTTGAGAATCATAGACTTTGTTCACTTTGAAGTGAATTCACGTTGGAGGCCTGTGAATGTATAGTCGGGTCCCTCTAACGAAAAGCTCGCCATACCACTGGTCACTCCATCTTCCAATAAACGATGATACTGAAGACGATAAGGAGGCAATAGTCACGAGTTATGTTTTCCCGAATTCAACAGTCTAACATTGTACGCAAGACCGTTTCTTCTGGCAAACCTTTAAAATAACTTGCAAGCACTGTTTGAAGAATACCGAATATAAAACTCGCCTTCATTAGCACAACTGATATAGACAGTACACAACGCAAGAACCCCACAAAGGGAGCTCGGTACCCTGTGAAAGCTTATGTGTGAAACCATTCGCAGATGGCAAGTAGCAAGCATTTTGTTTTATTTTCCCCACGAGTCGCCTCTGTAATTTGGCTATACAGTACACCAGTGAACTACCAACAAGAACCAGTAGATGACGAGACCCGAATTCATCCCAACCTCTACGAAGAGAGCACACCTTTAAAAGATAAGAATCTGATCGGGTCGGATTTTCCTCTATGCCAGGAGATGCCACCTTATGTATTGATGGGAAACACTTCATTGTTAGTGGAAATGTTTCCTCAGACGAAAGTTTGGCGTAGAATCTCCCAGTGCGTGGCAAGCAAGGGTAACCTTCCTGTCTGATGGGTTAGTCTTGTTCACATAGGGCAGGTTGTTAGCCTGTGGCTCTCACAAGACACTCAGCGTCCAGCTGTGATTTCATGTACCGCCACATCGCAACCACACTCCGGGATAGTGTGCTGGAAAATGAGCAGAACCACACGGAAGTACCCGATAACTCGGTAAGCCTGGAGAAAAGAATAGGAAAACAGCCTTAGCAGCCTACAATATCATTGGGGTCCAGTCGCAATAGTGCCGCGTCTATGCAGCAGACACCTGCATCCAAATTGTAAATTTGCAGGCAGTATTCGGTAGTATCAGAGGTGCATCCTTGAATAGTACTGGCGACACTACTCTTGGTGTGTTTCCACGATTGACCCTGTGTCATCACGGTCACTTTTGACATGCACAGTGTTAGAACAAACCACCATCTGGTCTGTCGGGAACAGACTAGACACTTCAAAGTCTAACTAGCACAACAATCTCCATCGTGCACATTGGTGACTCTTCAGGTCTTTTGGTTTGTGTGGAGATAACTTTTTTAGAGGGAGAGAAAAGACAAAATATGAGCTGGAGTACCCCACTGTTATCACCAAATAGAGGATACACGGCCCCATATTGAAGGAAACGTGAATTCGCTGTGAAAAGATATCTGTCACCAATGTGCCCGCCGCTGGGAGGCCCTAATGTGAGACTAACAAGACCGTGTAGGCGGGAAAGTATCTTGTCAACCATGTGCAAGTATGTATTTCTAATGAGAGTGTGTGGATGTCCCATGCCTCATTCAGATTTTACACTTGGATGCAGCATACAACCAAAAAGGGTATTATTTTCCCCAGTTTCAGCAGTGCGTCCAGGAAAGCAGATGACAGACTAATACGGAGAGATTATGTAGTTCGCCAAGGAATACTTACTTGCAAAGTTTTGAGCTCTTTTGTTTGGAGATTCTCTACAGTAATCTCACTCTTCGCCGAATTGACCTGAAAAACGGAAGTTATTGGAGATTGAACACGTGCATGTGGGCATTGACGAAAGGACAAAGCTCTGCTCGATGAAATGAGGAAACTGAAGCATGCGTACAAATAGCGAGCAGATTGTTTTTCACTGTTGCTCCAGCTACACCTTATGAACACATGCATTGGTGCAAGAATGACCATACCCAATCTTTCCATCAAAGTGCCATCAAAATGCACCGTGGTGGACATATTTCGACCTAGGCGTAATCTCACTTATGGTCATTTGATACACGCCAGAAAATCATTTGATCACCACAGTACGAGCGTCTTTTGCACACTAGAGGCTTTGCTGGAACCTTCCTGTCGCATTCCGCCGTATTAGAGGATGCATCAAGAAGATCGACGAACATCGAAGGAGGAATTCTTGATGCTATCCCTCCACGAAAAAAAACTGAGTGCAAACAAAGACTTCAGACTAGTTGAGTTTGCGGAACTGGGGATCAACAAGAGTTATCCACTGATTTTTTCTACCGGATGACTGTTGTTGAGTGCTACCTGAGAGACTGAATGAAGTTCCAGAAGATAGTTTAGTTGTTCCCACCGGCTATCTACCATTCAGCATGTGTTTATTTGTTTTTAGCTATCCTGTCATCAAGGAACCCATGCAAACTGAGTCAACAAATCAAAACCCCAAACTGTACGAAAACAGCATTTGTCCACAAACAACAACCGAACGTTAACGCATTTTAAGAAGAATACTCAACCACAACATCGTCTTCGTTCAGCCGTGACACCCTTCCCACAATAGCTGCCACGTAACCAGGAGAGAGAACGAGTCCCGTGATATAGTCGGGATATGCAAACAGTGAGCAGTCGGAAAGCCGGAGTGTAGTTCAAACCATACAACCCCGTGGAAGTAGCACATCCTTACCTCTAAGTTACTTCGAGCTGCAATATAAACTGTACATATCTAGTGGTAAAGAGTAAGGGGCTCCCACTAAGATTAACATATCTGACAGAGAAAATGAGATCTACTAAGCCTACTTCACTATACTCAGATGAAGAGGGAAAATACTTATATGGGGAAAGCTTTTTTGTGAGAACAGCACAGTCACAATTTCACCCATAAAAATCAGGGTTTCTTAAGACTGTATGTAAAGAAGCAGGATGATGGATTGTCTAACAGGTCGTCCAAATAGGTGATGAAAGAACATAAAAACAACTTATGACAGTTTGACCAGACAAGAACCTAGTTGTCCATTCTCACAATCGGAGTCGAGGGCCTGTCTACGTCACATTGATCCGTGCCGGATGTTTCCTGATCTAACTTCGCTAAATACAGCGATTGTATTGATTGTTGGTCTGTTCGCCGAGCTTGGCAGTTGGATTGCAAACGTTTCATCACTAATCGAGGGGACATCATCACTCAACCCCGCACTGATGATGTCACCTCGATTGGTGATGAAACGTTTGCAATCCAACTGCCAAGCTCGGCGAACAGACCAACAATCAATCAGCGCACCCGAACTACCTATATTCCACAACATTGCCGACAGCGATTGTGTGCTTGACGTACTGCATTTCATCGCAGGACATACGTAAGAAGCAATACGTAGGAATATATCTTACGTCATGCGTAACCACATAAAATACTGAAATAACAACACGCCTGAATGCTGTTAATAGGTATCATTCATTGAGCGTTCCTTAGCGTATTTTTCATCTGTGGAGTTGCTTGATTGACCTGTTAGGAGAAACGCGGTTGGTTTCCGAGGTCTGCTGTCCCTTAACTGGCAATCACTTAGAAAATAATCTCGTTTCAGTTACGCCAAATTCCTAAAAATTGAATATATAATGACGTTAACAAGAGAAGCGGATACCAGAGGAGAAAAGGAGGGACTTCACCTCTGAGGGAGTTATTATGGCTACCGCATATCCCCCTTAGCAGACAAGACATACGCTAGCAAGGGGGAAATTGATAGTCCAGGTGGCATAGGTCGTCATTCTTCTGTTCACTGAGCCGTGAAAATTGGCTGATAAGGTCTTATCGCCAATCGAAATGACATCAGCACCTAGTAAATCAGCGTTGCATCGTGGGTTATGCGGTACGCCGATGTGTACACACTATTGACTGAGAAACACTGTTTTATACCACCCATTGGACATGGCACCTCGAATGGTGACAACCGATGTGTCCAGCTCAGCGGGCCCCTTGTCATCCTATACATTCTTCATGTTGGCACTATTTATATCTCAAAAAAATCGTCAAGATGAAGGGACGGGATGTCTTGAGAACCCGAAGGTGACAAGTGAAAATGCTACGGACGGTGTGCAAGTTTCCCAGTCATATGCTACGGACTCATCTCCCATCGTACAGCTAGACTTCGTAGTCATCTTCAATCCAAACATCTAAGGAATTTATTTGGGACAACTTATGGAGGCTGTCGGAACGATTTGAAATGACTTTATAATCAGAAGTCAATGACTTTGAAACTGTCAGATAAAAAGGTACGACATTTTGCGAACATTCACAAGACAGCTGTGATAGCTAACACTTCAGCGACCAAACGCGTATCGAATAACCTTATATGGTCGCTGGTTTGTTTGCTGAGCTGGACAATTTGATTGCAAACGTTTTGTCACCAATCAAGGTGACATCATCAGTGCGTTTTTAGGGAGCGTAGTGAAGCGTAGCGATGGGTCTCCAGGTTGACGCATCGTATCGGCATTTTCATTCGATTTTGGTTGATGTTTCACTAGCCAAAGTGCGTTCGCATTTCCAGTCAGCCGTAACTCATGTGCAGAAGAGTTTGGGTACATACCAGAGGTTTCCTCCCTGCATAAGTTGGGTCACAGATTGAAATCACACTGAATATCCATGGCATAGTGCAGTTTTTAAACTTCAGCTCCCCATCAGTCTTGCATGGGTCGGATTATCAAATATTTGGTATATGAGTTTCAAATTTTCAAGGACCGTGGTACTGCACCTGGATTTTGAGTTGCACTCTAGACCATCTTCAAGATGTTGCACTGTATGCAAATGCTTTGTTCAGCTGTAGAATCCCTCCGGTGCCTAAATGTCATGCCACCAGAAGGAAGCACAAGGGCTGAGATGCTGCCAGACTGCCCAAGCCTAGACAGGGGAAGTCGAGAGGCAGAGATCGGATTCGAACCACGGACCTTCCGGTCAGTAAATTCACGCTCTAACCACTGAGTCATCTTGCCCATGCAAATCCTTCATCTACGGATAGGTGCAGGGACAGCGTTTGGTTCACGCTGTTAACTGGTGAGGGTTGTTCGCTTAGCAAATAGCTAATATCTTCACGATTAGAAGCTATCTTTCATGTGTTTTCTGGACAATTACGTGCTACCATTTTCCATTAAGTTTTGTTCACTCCAGCATACAGACGGCTGTCGACCAGCCAGTCATATCAAGTTTAAAACAGAAGCGCCCAAATGGCAGGACTAATTGTAGGACAGATTTGATGACCGAAACAGTAGAAACATCTCGTGTAACAGCGAATGGAGCTGCTAAGGAAAACACACGAGCGCATTTCAGAATATCTCATCAGGTCAAAAGCCACGATGAAAGATGACAGAACGACATGCGAACCGGGACTGAGGGAGAGGCCAACAACCATCGACCACATACATCAAAATAGCAGCTCACCAACGGCCTGCGTAGTGAATCTGTCCGGGAATGCATGAAAGCGTGAAACACGGCAACTTTACATCATCCAATATACCAAGTGTAGTTCTTCAAGGGGATCAATGAGCAAAGCGCACGAAATATATGGCTTACGCATTTTTGTTCGCTACGTAGTGCACCCATCAAGCAGCTATCCGGCTAGTATAGAACCGCCCGCAGACACTGATTTACTACTGTGACCATCTGCACCTTAGATGATAGCCTGATTCCCTGCGACAAGAGGTACCGTGAGGACTGGCAAAAGTTATCGTCATTTTAGCCCCAGTAAATGTGGATGCTTATCAGCTATCCCTGCATTGTCAGAGCACTGTTAATTTATAGGCTGCATAGATTAGTTTGTTCGGTTTTTGGCAGTGAGGTTTGTTCACGAATCGGAATACTCTTGCTCTTACCACAACTCGTATGCAGAAAAGTCAGATGTGCTCCAGTAGTCCTATTCCTCTCACAACAAGACCTGGAATCTTCGGACAGTTGGCTCTAGAGTTCCCCAGAGTTTTCTAGAGTCCAGTAATGACACCTATTCTACCTGTTTCTTTTCCGCCTCAGAAAGGGAAAACTTGTTAGAATGGAAAACTTATTACGGTCGTAAGATGACCTGTTGATCCAGAAACATGTATACAAACTCTTGAACCGGCGACCGGCTAAGTGACGAAGCTGTTCATAGACGCGTACTCATTTGATCGAGAAAGTGGTAGGAGGCAACCGGCTGCAGCGCACAGGAATCGAAGCGGTGTAAAATCTAGTCCTTGGTAACGAAACTGAATCGTTGAAGCAGCCGAGGCTGGTAGGTCATTGACTACTCATGCCCATCCATCATCTACCAAAGGAAGCGCTGCTCGCCAATCTGTACACACGTTGGTAAAAAATCACAGAGGACAGGCCATGAAGTGGCGTTGTGAAATGAAAGCAGCTACAGCCAACACATTGCTGTGCAATCTTCACGCCTCTCGAGTCCGATATGTGATTCTCATTGGATATGGCTAAAAATCCCACAGGACAAGGTCAGTCTAGCTGGAGATTTTCATACTTTGGCTGCCGGGTTTGTGTTGAGTAAAGTCCGCAAACGATGTTGGTGCTGTCCTATTACGAGCTGATTGTCATATGTGTAAGAGCTTTCCTTGAGGACATAGGGCTTTTTAATTGCGTCTCCACTCTTCCCCTTTCCTCAGACTCGTTACAGGGGCATTCCTTCTTCATGGCCGAACGGTAGATAAGCTCCGCTGGTGATGGTGACGGCTGTGCACATGCACGACTGGCTGTCATCATCATCATCGACAGTATGACATCAGTGTTCAACACCGATGCTTCATTGCCGTACAACCATGATTTATTTGAAAGCCTAATTGTAAAGAAAAGAATGAAGGTGTACGGGGAAGGGATTTAGTGCTAGTTTACTACAATCATTCCGAGGTGCCTACACCTCCAGACATTCACTCGGGCAATCTGAATAGAAACTAACAACAAGAACGCCACTGACATCGGTTGGCAGTCATATCTCCAAGCAGGCGCAGTAGGGACCACGCGGTCCCCATCCTGAAATGCGAATAACATCAACAGCACCCAAGAATTTCGTAATCTCTTTCATACCCCTCAGCCAGGTCAAGGCAGAGGGTTATGAAAGAGATTACGACTGGCTGCCAGGCTTTTCGAATGTCTAAAAGTATACAGCGCTCATTGCCAGGGTCGCGTAAGGATCGACACTAAATGGTTGTAGGCAGCTGACAACACCACATCGAACTATGTACAACCTTGACTATAAACTTAAGATTATCCACGGCGTTGTGGAGTACCCACTGCTCCCACCTTTCGACAAAGCTACAGTTATTCATGTTTGTTTTTCCTACCTCATAAGCATCGTTTTTAACCATGTCGTATGCGCAGGTGAGTGTGATCAGAATGATCAAACAAACCGACTGGTTCTAACTAACGATTCACTGTTTGGCCAAAGGCTGGCATTCATCGCGTTTGTGCAGTGAACGATTACTGCATTGGCTTATGCCTACGGAACGCAGCACTAGACAGTAAACCAGGCTGATGCTGACATTCGGTAGTCAATGGTGACCTTGTATCCATAATCTGATCGACTTGCTCATCAAGTTCGTCTATTCAGTTTCTATCGCTGGTTTCCTATTAAGTACCTGTCTCTCACCGTTATCCAAACTTCTCTGGAGATAATCTTCCGTTAATCTGCAACCATCTGTCACCTCGCCTAAAAAAGGTGACAGATGGGAGGAGGACGACTGTCAGGTCAGGTGGGGCCACGGATTTATAACGACTGTCGAGTAGTAGCTAGAACGTCGCTGACTTTTGATCAGCCCTAGGGTCCCCCGATTGCAGAAATCATATAACCATTAATACTTTCACGTATTCAAAGGTGGTATGTGCTGGTATCGAAGCCGTTAAGGATGCATGCTTGAATGTTTGGCGACTGGCAACAACCAACTATCAGGAAGGTCAGATTCCTGAAAACAACTACTGAATGCCCGAAATCTACTGAGACCCTCAGCTCTGTAGATGTTGACCAGACAGACAACGCCCCCTCAATATACAGCGCCTCACAGCTTTCTATCAAACCCAGACAGCGCGTGTCAGCGCTGCTCAAGGTCAGACAACGCCCCCGCAATATGCAGCGCGTCTCAGCCTACACCAAGACCAGACCGCGTGCGTCAGCATTGGACCAAGTTAGACAGTGTCCCACCAATGACTAGCTTGAGTTGTATTCTCGCACTCGCACGTACTCACGCTCCCGCACTCGCTTGTTCGGAATATAGCGATTGTGTTCCCTTCTCTGAGCCTTTATTCCCGGCATTAGGCACTGGAGCGGGTCAGCAATCAGATACAGCAGATTAGCGAATCAGCAGACACAACACCAACAATGGGCCGTGTTAATAGCAAACTTACAAGTGGGTGCTAGTTCATCTTGCGAAGATATTCACAAACAGAAATGAAGAGCTACATTAGAGTCAAGTTTTGCGGCCATTCCTCGTTTTTGTTCAGAGATAAGTGATTCCACTCTGCAAACCATTTTTCCTTGTCGGATTTTCTGATTGTAACAGCGAGCGAGTGGCACCTACTGAACATTTTGGCAACAGGGAATGTCTTCAGTCTTTCACTAGGACTACCAGCATATATAAACGACAGAGGTGGGGATAGCGTCGTCCACCTACGACAAACTTCCGTTTACGGGTCACTGCACCAGGGTAACTGATATCCCAGGCGATCAGATTTAACGTGAATTTGGACAAAACAGAACTATCCAAAGAAAATTGGGCTACAGGTAGGTGAAATGAAGTGTTCCATTCCGCCTTCAATTAAGCCCACTCTAACCTCAAACGCCTTCGGGTTAGGTTTGCCTTGTTTATTTCAAGTTGCCTACCAGCTTCAACCTAAGGCAGTAAACAGAAACAGCACTACCCATTCCACCTACTGAAAACTGACAGTCTAGAAGATAACACTAAGGAGGAATTTTGGATTAGGCTAACAGGTGCACGGAATCGTATAGCTTTTACGTAAAGTTGAAATGACATAAAACTGGTTGTTTATGAAGAAGACAAACTAAGGCATGGATGGTTAGGTGCAAGAGTGGCGAGTAATATATGGACAATAGAAATAAACAAGCTAGGCTGCGGTACTGATCAACAGTTAGAAGAGCCTGAGCTACTCTGAAGAAGTTGTATTCAGTCCATAAAGAACAGTTCAGCAATAACATCCACCAAGAAGGGATTAAACCGCCTACCTCAGTTAAGTGATGCTGCAGATAGAAATGAATGCCTCGTTCCCGACAGATTGCAGCCAAGCTATCCGAATACTTTGCAACGGAGAACATTGCGGGTAGTGCAGTAAAGTAGAGAATTTCCGCCGACTGCCGCTGACCTTTCTGTTGAGTGAGAAAAGTAGATAGCAAGTGAGACCACCATTGATATCTACGGTTCTGAGAAAATGGTTAAACATAAAGGATTTATATGACTCCGGTTAGGTAAATCCGGGCCGTAAACAAACTTGCAAAAAGGACCATAGATAAGACTCGGAAAACGCAAGCATCCATGGATGTCTCCCCTATCAAATAGATATAACAGAAGAATCAGATGAAACTTGTTCCAGGCTAACACCTGGAATGCAAACAAAAACATTACAAGACAAACAACCAGAACAAGTGAGCGCTGAGCTTAGCGACTGGCCAAGTGAGCATTAACAGCCATTTCGTGGAGCCGCCGCTAGAAGGCAGGATGCTGCGGGGGAGATGGAAGATGAAGGAAGTATTTCCCATAAATAGGTGTTAAGAACAGTTCATTTGCAATAGTATACGGGTTAGGCAACCTGACAGAAAGGTGGAAGCCGAGATACTACCAGGTAGCTTAAACGGATGAGCGGTTTCAAACGGCGGAGTTCTAGAACGCTGGGCATTTCCAGGTTCGTTATCTTGCGAGATGCGCAAAATTGTAAGCTAAGTGTAGTCGAATCCAAGAGTTTGTCTGGGAAACTATGTCACTGTGTGTGTGTGGGGGGGAACTATGGTACTGGTACATCAAACCGAGGGAACCCTGATATCGTGAGGGTTTACGTTTCGACTAATAAACAAGCCTTCTGGCCCTTTAAATGCCATAAAAGTAATTCACAAGTGGCGTACCTCCAAGGAAACACAAGATATGATAGGTTTAGTGACAAACGCGCACAGATATATCGTAGGGCACTCTTGTAGACCGAGAAATAAGTGAGGTCAGGGTTATTAGATGATCAATTAAAAAATCGCTTCGTTAAAGCCTATTAGGCTTTCTTTAAACCATTCCGATTTAGGACCTGATACTGAAAGAAAAAAATCGTCCAGTTGTAACAACCTTTCCGTGCCTATCTGCCATTCCACCCGAAGGACGCACAAGGGCTGGGATACTGCCAGGTTGCCCAAGCCTAGACAGGGGAAGTTGAGAGGCAGGGCTCGGGTTCGAAGCACGGACCTGCCGGTCAGTAAATTCACGCTCTATCCACTGAGCCATCTCGACCCCTATCCACTGAAAGAAGTGTTGTCAAAATAAAAACGAACTAATCCAAACTTCTCATCCCAGCCCACTAGGATCCACGGCCAACCATCCCATCCCGGCACTTTAGTTTCCTGTACTAGTAATGTTTAAAGTACTCAGTGTCTCAAGTGAGAAAGTCGCAGCAAGCAGCTAAGTGAACTATATGGTTCAATGTCAGTTTTAATCAACGCACAAACAACTTCACGTGCACAACAGTGCTTGATTGTCGTTTATTGGATCCAGATATACACAAGCGTAGCAGACAGTGTTGATAAACAAGTTACGAGAGTCGACATTGACCGTCTCACAGTCTTACTTATCACTGGAATTATAAATCCATTTAAACTTATCATCCGAACCACAATTCGGTGTGCAAAATCCTTGTACTAACTGCGTTAGCTATGCCACGGGTGGAGCGACGTGCACCAATGGGTATACAAAGAAGCAGCACAAGAAAAAGTGCCTCTCGTGTTCCGAAAAAAAAAGCTCCGAGGGTTAACTTCCAAACATCAGAAAAATTCACTCATA
This sequence comes from Clonorchis sinensis, assembly GCA_003604175.2. NCBI lineage: Eukaryota > Metazoa > Platyhelminthes > Trematoda > Opisthorchiida > Opisthorchiidae > Clonorchis > Clonorchis sinensis. The sequence goes on along the minus strand of CM030369.1, from coordinate 158,167,096 downwards.
GAGCCTGCGGCAGCAAGGTGTCGGTAGGTATTGCTATCGGATCGGGATATGAGTTCAAACAAACTAAATTGGTTGACGTCTTATGCACTGGTGAACTAGACGTCGCTTCTTATCCACCCATACAAATATAAACCACTTGAATCAGTAACCTTGCCATTCGGTCGACGAATCTGTTGGTCTAAGGTATGCCGTCAACGGATAATAAGTAGCTAGCGATGTAAGATCCTTTATCCTAACTGCAGCTACCCACTTAACATGTCATTCGCTACTGCCAAACAGGTACAGGTAGAAGCCGATGTAGTTCTAAACGGTCGCAGAACTCTAGGAGTCCATGGGTTACCGTCAATGTTCAACAGGAATCTCTTGCGAATACACAAAGCTGCAAGGACGGACTACGCGATATTTACTGCGTCATGTCTGTAAAGAACTGATTCGGTCTGGAAACCCGATATTGTCTTTGCCGTCTTCACTGCATTGAGACTGTTTACCTCCTAGATTATGTGTTCGTTTATTCAACAACTGCTCGTAAATTAATGTCAGCTTCCCAGAGTTCAACTAGAAGTATTAGTACTCTGAATACGGATACCCACAAACGTCCCTCACGGTAAAGTCCACCCCCATCAGTCAGTTTCGGAGTTTGTTTTTGACGGAATTCCGATAGTGACAGACCATGCTTCCGGGTCACTTTACAATTCTGATCAGAAGCATTGGTTACGCAAGTATGGACTATATTGTGCAGAAAAACGCTGATTAATTGGTTATTCGGGACATCCACTCGGTGCAGATAACAGATGAAAGCCAGACAAAAAGCAGAACACACTCGCAGCTTCAGTGCCGCACTTTTTCGGTGCACATAATACTGAATCTGAAGCAAGCAAGTCGTCAGCTTCCGCATGATCAAATGATACAGTGATACGATATGAGGCAAGAAGCATTACTAACCTTTCGGAGATAATCTTCGAATAAATACATCACTTTCTGCGGTGCACCGGCGCACTTTATAGGACCAACCGGCAGGGTGAATATTGCTCGCCCACCCTTGAACGACTGATAAGCATTGAAGGTCTTCTCAACATAGGCCGCAGAGTAATTGGAGCAAACACGCGGATCAGTGTTGAGGGCTGTCACAGCTCCAGGTATCTAAAAATGTATGAGAAACGACTGGATTTGAAAGAAATACAGTAAACCTTGAGGTTTCTTACCCGCCTCCAAATAACAACTTGACAGTAGAAGGTCAACTTCATTCCGCTCTCGTTTACGTCAGCACTGGATTGAGGGGCAAAATGCAATCCCCCCCCCCCCAAAGTATCGATTTTGACTCTGACACTCAGCCGTCCAGAAACAAACCATTTTCTCTCACCACATGGCTACTGTTTACATATAGATGACAAAGGTTCAGTTCGCCGCACGATCACAAGGTTTTGCTACACCTGAGATTTTAGCGGTTGACGTTGAGGCGGTAAAGATTGATGAGAGCAAAACAAGCGTCAGAATGACCGGTTTATTGTGTACAGGTCTGGAGGAGTTGTCTGAAATGCCGTAGCTCACAAAAGGAGTCTTTTTTTTCAGAAATTGAGAAACAGGAGTCTTGCTGGGTATGATAATTGACTTGCGTTTAGCTACAGCGAGCTGGAATGTTTGAATACCACGTTGTCGGCTATCATCGATGAGTATACCCAGTACTGACCAACGGGAGTGGAAAGTGACTAACCACACAACGACATATTTACCGCATTGTATTATGGGATGTTCCAGAGAGCTTCGGTTTGCCAGTGGCTGGTCCAATCGTTCTAAGAACACTTCTAAATAGTACTGAGCTAAGTTCGCCCGATGATGCCTCCATTAGGTAGTTTTTCATTTAGCTTAAATCATCTAAGCCCGTCGACAACCAAGTCATAAGAAATGAAATCTTCTTGTCCCTCAAAGATTCAATCCGCTAACCACGGTGGGGACAACTCCCAACTAATGTAACAGCGCCTAAGACAACGAAATGCAAGGTCCACAAAATGGTTGGAAGATACTGAAACCATGATATCGGTTATTGATCGGATGGCTGTGGATCTGTTCGTCGAAATTAGCAATTGGCTGGCAAACGTCTCATCACCAATGAGGAGGCATCAATGGGTGCTCGGTCGGATGGGCACTTTCTCCTTTTTCACCCGCACTCATATGGTTTTCAAACAGTACTTGATACCTCTTAACGTTAACGGCTAGTTGGAGAGTGGCTTTCTGGCAATCTCATTGGACCATCTACGATCTGCGTGATGGCCTGTATTCCTCACATACGATTGGTCCGTTGGACAGCTTTTTTCCGAAAGTTGATGTCGGTGTTCTGACGGGACCGCCTGCGATTTGGATCATCATCATTATGGACAGCAAGAAATGAGCGTTCGACACTGATGCTTCGCTGCTGCGATTTGGATCGCGTTAGGGTGTCTTTTTTAAAGTCACTGGTCACCTGGTACTAGCGATTTCCGGTATTCTTCCTTCCGTCCAACCTCAGCATTGAGCTGCGGTCCGACTTTTCTGAACTTGATTAATCCATTGCGCTTTCCCGTTTGATCTAGTGTTTTCCTCCTCCTTACAATAGACGAGTACCGTCGGATTTCTCGGTGAATCAGATAACACGTAGCGAAGCGGTGCGAGATGACTCCGTGGTTAGAGCACGAATTTACTGACCGAAAGGTCCGTGGTTCAAACCCGACCTCTGCCTCTCGACTTCCCCTGTCTAGGCTTGGGCAACCTGGCAGTATCCCAGCCCTCGTGCTTCCTTCGGGTTGCATGGCAGTTAGGCAACGAAAGGGTTACAGTTGAACGATTATCTTAATTATCTTTACGTAGCGAAATTGCTACACATTCTTCGTTTCATTTGGTTGGTGTAAAAACCGAATAAATGAGTAGATCCGCTGGGTTTCTATTCACCTGTTTCTTCCACCGTTTGTTCTCTCAATTCCTGTGCTTCATAGTTCCTGAGTTCATTTAAATTCATAGTTTGGTACGTTAGGCCAGTCTCAGCAAGTTTGTTAATGACCATTCCGATGAGGTGATGCGATTCCGTCAGTTACTTCCAGCTTCGTTCTTGCTTGGGCTTCTTGCTGTTCCAGTCCAACTCGTACCTTTCCTGGTTGCGCCGATTACACTGAGATGGAACGAAATCACTGCTCGTATTCTCAGGTTCTTTCCAAATTTTCTGGTTGAGCCATTGGGAGTAGAGATACCTCAGAATGCTTGCGGTAGGCTGGCGCCAAACCCCTTTCCCACCTAGTCTTCTCATTCTTAGGGCTTTAAATATACTTAAATAAACTTTGTGGTTGTACAGCAGTGTCATCGTTTATATTTTTAGGCCTGATAATGATGATATCCATCACAGGTGGTTTACACTCATGGTGTTTTTGCAGGGATATCTTGGAAGATGCAAACAAAGCAATATGCGTTACGCCAACAACAGTGGTAGTTTCCCTGAGGTAGATACCGGCGCATCCCATTCTTCAGAATACAAAACCGTGTGCTGAAATTTTTCAGGGCTTCCTCGGTCTCCGCACCCAACTACCCTTCCGCAATGCTTGGGAAAGCTAGTTCCTTAGGAGAAACATTGACGAAAGCTTAGTGAGACATCTTCGTAGACTGAAAAGGCGAAACTAATTCCGAGTTTTAATCGATTTGCTATACACAGGGTTGCCCCACAAAAAAGCGACCGACAATAGTCTCCAGTGGGTGCTGAAATCAGCTACACGGGACAAATAAAAATTACTTGTAATGATGGCGCGTCTCTCCTGAAGATGCGCTCAGCAGAGTGGGGCAGCTAAAACACATAACACCGAACTAGAATATCACATGATGATCTTACGCTATGAATGTGAGTGTTATCACCTGCCAAACGTGTGTGTTGTGTAAACTGACCAGCTGCGTTGACCGTCCCTGAGAGGACCGCTCGTAGCACATGGTGCTAGCCCAGAATCCCCAGCAGATGCGCTGTAACCGGACTGCTGCATGTCCATGCATGCTGCTTGTCATCCAAGAGGAGATGCGCATAGACACTTGCTTTGCTGGAGTTCTCCTTGGAAAAAGGGGCTGGTGTATATTTACCACACTGCCTAGAATGTCGGTAAAGTGGATTCCAGTTTATGTGATGCTAGTGAATTTCAAGCGAAGCCCCGCGAGAAAGACAGAACGGACGCCACAGAAACGCAGCTTATTTCTACTTTTAGGAAATTAAAAGGTGCTCACTATCTACCAAAAGAACCATCTGGTAACCTCTTGTCTACCGGGTCGCGCGTACCTCACCTCTATTGTTTACCCAAGGTCCATACATACGGAATGCTGTTACAATTCATCCAGATATTGTCAACTCCCCTTACCGTAGCATTGTTGAATAGTTCTGGAGGTCTTAAGCCTCTTCAAAACCTAGTAGGACCTGAAACCTGTGGTTGCAGTGAACATATCTGTGACTAAAGCTAGTCTAACAAGACATACCTGTAGTTTCGCATGAAGTACGGTGAATAAATTGTACCAGCTGCACAGATTTTGATGGCAGAGGACAAATAAATGAATAGAACGAACGGACGTAACTTTTTAGTGACAATGAAATGTCGATGTGAAGTATATATATTTGATGAGGACGTTGGGCGCAGTGACGTAATAAACATGTACCGAGGACATACTCTAGAGCTGGCCCTTATTTGCTATAGTTGAGATGCTGGTGCCCGGGTTTCGTTGAACTACGTAAACTCGCTACAGCACCAACCGAAGTAACTTCACCAGTACGTTGTTAGTAAACTGACGTCCCGGTTTACAATGACACATTGATGATGTCATCTCGACTGACGATGAAGCGTTCGTGACAAAATTGTCCAGATCGGCAGACAAATGAACGAACTAGCAACAGCTAATTAAAATAATGAAAATCATTAGCTCCAAACATTCAGGTAATAGGTTCCATATCATAGTTAAAATTAAATGGATCTGTTTCACAATGGAAAAACTCCCCCTACTTACACAATCCTGAGTCATATCCGAACGCAAAAACACAACTTTGTTCTTGCTGTTCTTGCTTTCGTGCCCAGGCCCAAGCCCCGATATTTCCTATAATGAGCGGCTTCATTTTAACCTCACCTCACGTCTCCTGATACATTATTCATGTTACACTTCGCTGAAAACTGCAAAGGTGGACTGGCACACTTCACCATCGCACTGATTGACGTCAAACTATCAGGACCAGTAATCAGCTACACTCAACGTTCCAGATCAGCTCTACCATTCACAACTCACCCAACATTACTGTGATCTGATGAAATTGCGTTACAGTTCCGCGTTCGCTCACATCATTCCACTGTCAATACATACGCACCTGGGACCAGCTGCTGGAATGTGCAAACCCCCATCCACAAACATAGCACATCAGCCTACAGGATTAGTGATAAGTTGAGCACCGTTTTCGTTCACCTATGTGAGAATGATGAACGAAGCAGAGTAAACCCAGCAAAGGTCATTTGTCGTTTGATGAGAACAATATAGCCCAGGGATGATCACTGCATGGTCCCATAGATCAAGATCACTGTTAGTTGATTATTTCCTGCAACATTTGAGTGACAGGAGATTCGGGGTGAACATAAGGGTTGCAATATCATGTGTGTTGCCCAAAAACACAATTGGTAGTTTCGGAGAGTTCAAATCAGGATTTTAGAGGCCATAGGTCTCTGCAGGCCGCCCAAAGATTACAGTTACGCTGTCGAGTGAAGCTAATCCTTGGGCGATATGCCGAAGAAAATGCTAATTTAGATTACCGTGGACTGACTCGTTATTGTTGAAGTATTTATTCCTATTTTCAATTGACCGCGTTGCAGGACAGTGGAGCCAACATCACTCGAATTTTCCGGTCTCTGTTGAGGGATTGTCACTTATTCATCTGCTCAGTAGCATAATTTGGGAGATTGCAATACAAGGGTGCTTACACGAAAGAACACGCTTACCAGTACGCTATTTAAACTTTAGGAACGAGAAATAAACAGCATAAAACAGCATCGGCTGCAAGTTGCCGTTAGCGCCGGATAAAAATACGGGAAGAATTAGTCGATCACATCAGAAGACAACGAAGTCAAGGATAGGAAGGTGAGACAGAAGCACACGTACGATTCGATCCCGGTTCTCTACCAAGCAGAATACCTACAGCTTACACAGTACCCAAGGGATACGTAAAAATTCATCATTACGGATCATACATGTAAGATCGTAAACAAGACATCGGAATGTTAACTAGTTTGAGCCTCATCATTAAACACCTAAACCAAAGTAGGGCGTCGGCCGGAACCTACCAAATCAAAGCGTAGCTCCATTCCGAGCGCCAGTATCAACTGGTCATACGTAACCTGACACGAAATGAATAGGAGAACACAATCACTGACAAATATATGAACAAGGTGAAAGCCTTTTCCAGTATATCTAATCAAGTGATATGTTCCTCATAGGGAGCAAGCAGCCAAACTAAACGTAGCCCATAGAGACCAAACTTGGTAGTCGAAAAATCGAGTATATGACCTTGTCCGCGGAGCCACCCTAGTACTGGCCCAACTTTGGGCCGACAACCTTCCGTGTAGGGGTAAGTTAGCTCCAATTAATTCGGAGTGCCGCCTTCCATGACCAACGATTCGCAGCGAGATCAGCTCAGAGTTTCGCCACAGAGAGCACGTAATCACAGAGGAGCGACAGCCGCAACCCTCTCTCATCTGGCACCGCCATTTGTCACAGGGTGATGTAAACAGCAACATCACTAATCTGACATTAAACTTTAATTCACGTTACATGAGCCCCCACATAAGTTGGCCTACTTAAAACTTTACGCGGTGAGTCAGACTATGGTACAAAACTTGATGTATCAGCAATTACGTAGAGCAAACACCAAAGTTACCTGCATACAGTGGTTTTGAAGAAAGTAGAAACAACACATATTGCTTGATTTCCTAGCAACTTGACCACTCGCTCTTTAATTTTGATTCTACATAATGTGACCGATACAGAATTTGTTTTCTCAGCAAGACGTGTGCCCCCGACCACCTTCTGATCCATCCAAAGATGATCATTCCTAAATTAATTGCCGTACTTTGACTTGCACGCCAGATAAGGTGCACTGCAGGGGGTAGGGTGTAGGTGCCAGGCACAATGAATTGAAATGCGACGGTAGGTGAAACCGACACACAATCGTGTGGATGAACGAGTAAGACTATCGGCTGGAACATACAAAGTGAAAGACAGTGCCTCTGACGTAAAAGCAAGTTATGGTGATAGCAAGCATAAATACCAGTGTCACTAACAATGTGCTTAACTTGTGCTTACTTGTTTACCACTCTTCAGGTGCAGTTTGGACTTCTCTGGATCGATCGCAAATACTGCGTCTCTTATCCAATGTACCGACTCAGGGATGGCTTTTGACATTGGTATCACCGAGTCCTTGAATGGACGCAACCCAGCACCCACCAGTGTCCATAGTGGCTGATAGTAGTGTACCTGTGCAGAAAGGTGAAACAAAAAACTTGACTGGGCAGCACGAGTAGGGTGCGTAAAGACCGTTCAAGTCAGTTTTAGTTTATGCGTTACAAACCAAGTACCTGTAATTCATGGTTCCAAGAAAGAGGGTTCGATTCTTTGGTGTTCGAGAAAATAAAATGGAACAGACGATAACCTCACCAATCCGGTGTAGGCAGAGAGCCCGTAAAGGTTTGTTGTATTGGCGTATGAATAGATACTGGCCATAAAAACGCCTACCAAGTGTTGACCTCACAAAGTTACGAGGATGAACGGAAGTGGGCGCCTACCGCACTAACTGAAGACATTCGTGTCACCATACAAAGAAGATGTGGGCCTGGCTTAGAGCGTCCATAACCGGGCGCCAGTCTGTTGGCCACCTGAAGACATGAAGCGCAAACGCACAAAACCATGTAAAATTGACTTTATATATCAGAGGGTTGCCTTGAAGACCAAAGCTTTTATTATCACAAGAACACTGGCTTGTTCTTTTTAGAATGCTAGGTAACGAGGCATCATCTTCCACCAACTTAATCTGTACGAAACACGCAACGTAGACCTTAGCTTTGGTGAGGTTCCAAGTCCTACCCAACGTTAGGTTAATAGGGCAAGATCAACTTCGTGTACAAAGCATGGTAAGTTGCTTAGGGAAATAGATTTAAAATAACTGGCGACATATCGCTTGGGATATCTACAACTGGTCGCACTATCCGCTTGTAATAAAAGATCGAGGGCTGGGATACTGCCAGGTTGCCCAAGCCTAGACAGGGGAAGTCGAGAGGCAGAGGCCGGGTTCGAACCACAGACCTTCCGGTCAGTAAATTCGCGCTCTACCCACTTGAGTCATCTCACCCCCGCTATAGGCGTAAATACATAAGCTACAGAAAACATTTCTCGCCAAATACCCCAACAGCTGACTGGAAGTTTATCAAATAAATAAAGCGGGGGCACAAGCCGTTTGCTTGGGAGGCTAGCCTTGGCACCGTAGAGTCCAGTACAAGGCCATCTAAATGGCCTCCTTACTGTATTCGATCGCACGTTATAGATGGAATCCCAGAAGCATTCAGTTCAGAACATGATAGACGGAAGGAAGAACACCGATAAGTAAGCAAATCAGAAAATTGTCAGTTTATGCGCAGAAAGTCCAACCATTTTTAAATAAAATGTCAAGCAACGCTGAAGTGTACCTTTCTCTTAGCTCATCCAAAGGTGTAAATAAGAGAATACGATGAACCAGCCAAAAAAGCGCGGAGGAAACTCTCCAAAGTCAGTTTGTCCTTTCTTATCAAAGACACATTTGCAACGCATTTTGCTCCATTTCTCAACCATTTTCCAATGTGGCGCACTTTGCTCGAGCTGACCTAAAGCTATGGTGTAATTTACCAAAACAGGTCGCATGCGTACACTGGTTGTTAGGGCCTTTAGGATTCAGTCGACACAGTTCTTCGTCGGTGTGTGCCGGCGGCCCAGTGCACATTGTGGAATTGGGTTTGGACGACCCATGCTCGGTTTCCGCCATAGGTACCTTTTTATGTGCACTGTCATGTTGTTTCGCTGATAAACGACTTAATGGAGTTTTTATAACACTGCTGATGGGATCTGCAGGCTGACTGGCGCTATCCTGCTTACTCGACAAAAGCTCCCCTGAAATTGCGATACTCCAAAGATTTTGCCGCTGACCTTAGTCTACATATTTCGTAGGTCGCGGTAATAGTAAATGTTTGGAAATTAAAGCAAGTAGATACCGATATTTTATATTCTACCGTTACTCAGCCTATTGGGCTTCAGTAATAATCGGTCTTTTCAGACAGCCTCCCACTCAACTCCACAGCGAACATGAATTCAGGGCCGGAAAAGCAAGGGTCGAGGGTTCCGCCACAAAAGGGTTTTTCGACGGGTGAATGGAGCATTACTTCCCATGAAGATACCTGCGTAGATATGTTTACATAACAAAAACTTATGAACATCATTTGGGCAAGCTGCCTCGAGAACAGTGGTTCCTAGCCTTGGATATGATCTTGTAGGTCAAAAACTCAACTACATGCGCAGCCTGGCACTCAGAACGCGAAGAATATGCACGTCAGATAAGCTGGAGAGGTGGATGTGAAATACCCACAGGGACCTCCGTCAGAAAGTGCATCCTGATAAAGGGTGAAGTGACCCAGTAACTGTCAGAAACTCGCAGTTATTACTACCGCTTTGACACCAATGTCTTGATCCCATGTACTTTGACAACACGTGCCTCGACACTGCCGACCTCTCAAAGCATTCCCTGAATGTAGATGTTATCCTCACCTCTCGTTTATCGTACTCTCCTCGGTCTGTTTATCGTAATAGGTGGTACATGACCCACTCTGTAGACCGAGGAGGTACCATTAAACAACATGTAGCAGCCTTTTTTGGTTCGCCGCTTGAAATCTCAACAAACACGGAAATAAAAACCGCAAGGATATTTCATTCAGTCCTGTCACGCGATTTCAAAGGCTCACCGTGTCACCTGCGGGTTGAGCTGAGACATTAAGCTGGGCAACCAACCTCACCTGTTCTGTTTCTCACTGAGATCCAAATACCCGGATCTGGCGACCTCAGCTAATTAAAATTTATCAACTATGCACCTTTCCGTTCCTCCCGTTTTAAGAGAAGAGTATGCGTCTACACACATTCTTCACGATCTGTTTCTCACTGTTCTGTCCTATACTCCTGCACTCCGGCGACTAAGTGAAAAAATTTCGGGTGACCCGTGGTCGAAATACGGATATAATTTTCTGCATTTGGTTGTCTAACGGGTAAAGACTGCCCCAAATTACATTCGACCTCAAGTGGATTATACATCAGGTTATTACCAGTATTGGTTCGCTAGGTCAACTGTCTTAACAGTCGTCGGAAGCAACTGAACAGCTCAGTTCCTCATAAAAGAACAGCTCGATTCAAACACAGCTGATTAATTATGGTAGAGTAGAGCTAGAGTAAAGTAGAGAGCAAGAGAGGGTCCAGAGTACTAACTTCCGCGGCGAAAACAACTTGGGTTTTTATATTAAAAATAAGAAATAAAAAAAATAAAATCGCTCAGTTGTACCACCCTTCCAGTGCATAGCTGCCATTCCACCCGAACGAAGTACGAGGGCGGAGATACTGCCAGGCTGCCCAAGTCTTGACAGAGGAAGCTGAGATGCAGAGGCCGGGTTCGAAGAACGGACCCTCCGGTCAGTAAATTCGCGCTCTAACCACTTGAGCTATCTCGAGTGGATGTCATCTACTCGTGACAAGAGTATGGGTATATACAGTTGATGAATACTATCTATGGAGGTGAAATCATTTTCATTTCATCCTGCAATATTCAGTGTTTAAATTAAGATTAAGTCTATTCACTCCTCTGCCCGAAAGAGCATAAAATAATCAAATAGGCCAACTCTTCTGAGTCTGTCAAATGCTTGGTTCGCATCCGATGAATTATTAAAGCACCCATTTCCGACAATAATGTGGAAAAGCGTTTGACTAAATAAAAATTGAAGCCAACGAGGTTTCGAGAAATTAAAATCCGGCAACTACCCACAAAGGATCAAACATGCGAGGGATGAAAATTTCTACAAATGTTCCTGTCGTGAAACAGTCGGAGAGTGTCTCCCCTTGGCGACTGACCTTTTGTAAACATCAGTAAGCGACTTTGCATCATGTCATCATCAAATGTATGAAGAACTGTGGCGCTGTGATACCCGGAGCATAGCTGCTTTCTGAACCTGCAGAGGGAAACCACGCTAATGGGGATTCCAGCTACTCAATGATCATTGCAGAAACGAATGTGTGGATTCAGTCTGTAAAGTCCTGGCGATCCACTTAGAAACACGTTATATACTAGACGAATTCACTGTGACAGGGACGTTCGTTAACCCCAGGATGTCAAACAGGTTTTCAGCCCAGCTTCACACCAAAACATAGGTCTGAAATGCATTGAAACTCGACATGATATACACAGCCCTTTCTATCAAAACATCAAACATTAGAGGTCCGCCACTATCAAGCAGGCGTCAATTAAGTTGGCGTTCAACATGTTACTGTAAAACTTCACCTATAATTTTCCGTTTTCAAAAACTCTGCGCACATGAGATGTTTATGTTCGTTTCTAGTGGCCTGTAATCGCTTAGTTCATGTTTGTTAATAAACACCCTTACAGCGAAGGGCGGTCCTCCTTTCACTTGGTGCCGTGACCAGTATACAGATAAGTGTCTCGTGGCCGCAGCGTCTTGAGAACGGGGATGTGCGGACTGTCCTGGAGAATTTCGAAAACGTTCCGGCTGGAATTGAGACCAACTGGGCTAAGTTGGTGGCCGGGCGAAGTCGGTCCTGGATGCGTCCAGAAGGAGCCTCAGGAGGATGGACTGGGTTGCCGTCAAGGAAGCTCTTGCAGCGGAGTTCGACACACCAGGCGACCGTCAGGCAGGCATGAGGTGGCCAGGATGGGACCGGGATGTGATCCGACGGTGTTCTTCACCAGTCTGTAGCAGTGGTTGGTTGCGGTTAGTGCTGTAACATATGTTATTATACAAGCCGTTATTGAGATACAGGAGCAGGGTTGCCATTGAGGCAGAGAGCGGATGAAGCTGAATGCAGACCGTGCGCGCTAGCTGTCGGGGCAGTGGGTGGATACCAACTGAAAATTGACGGTTTGCAATCAATGCACCTAGACATTCGGTCGTTGCAGCAAGAGTTCCTGATGAGCCCAGACATAAAACGGACAATTCTGGAAGCACATTTTTTTTCAAGAGCGCAGAATTCGTGGTGGACCCGAAGTGGGGAAAACTGATGGAAAAGTATGGTTCAGTCAAGCTTGGAGGTTAACCAAGCACTGCATTGAGCGAACTGCGTATCCGAAAGCTCCCGTTTAGTAATGTTCCATCAGTACAGTCTGTGGTCGAGGAGTACTCCGAACCGTTCACAGTTGATGAAGATCAGCTTAGATTCGGCCCGTGGATCGCACACGAAATCCCCCTCTCGCTCGGACGCTTTCGACCTTACGGCCTCCGTCAGATACTGCATCATCTACGGGAGGAGATCCATTGACAGATTCAAGAGATGCTGGAAAATGGCATAATCGAGTAAACCAACACTGTGTAAAACTACCGTTGTGCTTGTGAAGAAGGCGAACGGGAAATACCAAACTTGCGTGGATTTCCGCATTTGAAAGTACTGACCGTAAATCGGGTTGTAGCTGCCCCTTAGGTTGCGGGGATTTTTTATTCGTTTCAACAATCTCGATATTTCTCGGTGTTCGACTTGCCTTCCGGATACTGACAACTGGCTATCAAGTCCGAGGACTGGGGAAGACGGCGTTCACAATTGGGGACACTTAATATCAATTTAGGCGGATGCCGTTTGGTTTGTCGGGAGCACCACTCACTTTCTGACGGCTGATGCTTCATTTAATGAAAAGACTGCAGAATGTTGCCGTGTACAGGGACGATGTCACCGTACATAGCGATGCGGAATCAGAACATGTCGTTCACTTCAAAGGCGTAAAGAAGCGTATTCGGGAAGCTAGTTTGCCGATAAATAAAGCCAACACAGCCCGCTTGAAGTTCGGTTTGCCCGCTCAGGCATGAAGTGGGTCAAAGAGAGGTTAGCGCACTGCCGAAAAAATTGGGCAAGATCCATGACTGTGCAGTCACCAATTGAAAGCGGCCCTTATGGCAGTTTCTCGAATAAGCAGTATACTACATCCGGTTTGTCAAGGAGTTCAGCACGACTGTTACTCCATTTACGACTTGCTGCGTCAAAATAGGAAGTTCGAATGGACGAGGAAAGCGTATGAGGCCGTAAAAATGCGTCAAAGCGCGGATGCTGGATCAGCAATTGACCCTCAAACTGCCCAGGGTTGGAGAGATGTTCACTGTTGCAACGGACGCTAGTGATCGCGGTATCGGCGCAGTCCTAAAGCAGAGGAATGGAGTTATCGAATATGCCAGTCGTGTCCTGACTAACGCTGAACAGAAGTACTCGACCATCGAGAAAGAATGCTTAGCGATCGTCTGGGCCCTGGATAAGCGGAGGCCATACATGCTGGGACGAAGATTCCACGTCGAGACCGAGTGGATCAGAACCACGATATCCTCGCAGAAAGCTCGCTCGCTGGGTACAAGAGTACAACAACAACAAGAGTACGGGAGTACGACTTCACGATCCGGAACTTGCCGGGGAAGAGGAACCACCTAGTAGATTGGCTGTGAAGACCAGAGGCTCGAGATGAGGCCCCGAATGATATGATTGGTGATAATAGCCTCGTCGTCGAACTGGATCCCGGAAGATTGGTGCAACTACAGCGGCAAGATCGCGCACTACGGAATGTTGCGACCGCCTTGTTAGAAGGAAGGAGTATTGAGAACGCGGAAAAAGACAGGGAACTGGAGACCTTCCAGGGGCACTACGAATGGCTGTCTCAGTGAAGTTGGCATAATATCCTGGCCCGCCAACAATCCGAATGTCATACCGCCCGTGGTGCCCCACCTCTTGAGACGGAAGCTGATCGTCGAATTCCACGAGATTGAAGGTGAAGGTTACAACGGAAATTATAGAAGTTCAAGAGTACGCTTGAGGGTGTTCACTTTTCAAAAACTCCGTGTAGTTGATATATTTACTTTCGTGTCTAATGGCTTGTAACCGCTTAGTTCGTGAAATTTCTTCGACAGTGTATTACGTAGTGTGTATTGGTGTATTACGTAGTAAGCAATCTCATGGATAGTGTATTACGTATATACATGTATCGCGATATCTTGAATATCGTACCAACTGAAATATGAGGCGGCCTACTGCAGCACATTCAGCTGCTTGAAAACATCATAAACGAGAGATTCAGCTGGGTTCCAGGTGAATCTTCCGTAAAACCATTTTTTTTGCAAGTGAGTGCATTTCCCTTAGTTCGTGTTTGTTAATAAACAACTTGTCATCGAAGGGCGTTCCTCGTTTCACCGGTTCGTTCACAAGACTATAAGGACAGCTGTTAGTTCAAATGGACCACCGTGTGAGTCGCTACCCATCATCATATAATTAAACAAGTCAAGTACGGATGCTTTGAGACACTGATGTACGGTGAACATAAAAACAGCAAGCTGTTACTTGAAGTCAATGAACAAACTTATGTAATAAGTGCGCATGCTTTGACATTGCGTATCCAATAAACTTACATCTGAGGGTTCAATAACAGCAATGTTGTGTCCACTCAAAAACTTTGTCAATCTGCTAGCAAGACTCGCGCCAGCACTCCCACCACCAACAATCACTATTTTATGGTGCTGATGAGCTACGCCGGAACTGCACAAAGTTCGGTTAGAGAGCTGCAAAAAAACAGCCTTGGGGAGCAGTGTACGGCCGACCATGTTCATGATATAACGAACCTATAAGGAACAAGGATACAGTCTTTATAACGGCCGCCAAACATGCATTTGAAGGTAAAAATAGTAAACGAAAAGGAAAAAATCACCATTTTTGAACGCGGCGGAAACAGAAAGATATCCACGCAATACGATAAGAAACATAGAAGCTCAACCGGTGTAAACCGTCATTCGGTTTAGTTGGTGCATCTCTGTTCTGTTGAGAAACCGTCGGTCAAAATGAATCCATAGAAAACCTAGATCTGAGCGTGACCTGTAGATCATAGCGGGTAACGGGAGAGTTACCCTTCCCAAAAGCCATCTCACGTTCGGTCGGAAGATGGTACAAAACTACACTAAAAGCTCAAAACTGTACCCAAAAGGTCAACAGTTTCCTTTAAGAGAAGCGCCCGTCAACTGAACTACAATGGTGTTGTTGTGAAGTCCTTGAGATGTTTTAAAAACTAAGAACAGGCTCCTGATTTTTGGCATCGGGGGAATAAGGTTAGTCAGTAAGTTAGTTAAGTAAGTTAGTAAAGACCGTGTGCAAATATATGCAGATCAAAACTACGCCTAGCGACCTGCAAATGACCAAGGGTGAGTTGATGATGCAAACCTGGAGGATACAGAGACAATGTGGACGGATCTCGGCCACTGGCCGGGCTGGTGTTGGAAACCATCCGTCAAATCCGTGCTACTGCATAGTGGGTTGTATAGGTGCAAAACCCGTCGCACGCCAGTAGCATCCAGTATCTACATGATGGTATAAAGTTATTGACTTTGCACACTTGCACGGTAAAAGAGGGGGGAAATGGTCCTACCAACCATCCACTGTCTTAGTGAAGAAGAAAGTAATTCATCATAAGCACCTTACACAAAACGTCACAGTACAAACTAGGTAGGCTGATTTTTTTCTCACCAGCTTTCCTGGATTCGTCCTAGTCTGACTTTCAGTACGTTGGGCTAAAACCACCCTCCTAATCAACCTGTTTCAATCATTTGACGACAAAGAACCACCCAGTTTTCACTCTGGATTTCATCCGCATCAGTCAATTCGACTTCACAGCTATACTTCGCATTCCCGGCGATTTAAGTATCCACAAATAGGACTGAACATCCTTTCATCGCAAACGGAGGCAGTCGACCGAAATCTCCAGACCTTTACATTATTTTATTTGTCTCCCATCGACTTCTGTGCGGTGACTAAACATCCCAATCACTTACCTCAGTCCTGTTGTGTGGGTAAATTCGCAACCTTTGGCACTCTTGACCGGTAATAACCGTTCCACTGCCTCCAGCACATTTCCGTTTCGTCCGCGAGATTGATCTGCTGACTGGGACGGCATGCGGCATGCATCCGAGACCACTGTAACCCACTGCCTCTTGATCCGCTGATTCAGACTGCAATGAACGCCTGGACTCACCCACTCAAGAGCAGACCAACATGTTCACACCTTTCCCTCAAATTCTTCCAGTTACCTTCAACGTCCGTCCCAAACTATAAGAATCTGCGAACTGTTTTCCACTACCCTCGAAATTCAATCCAACCTGTTCATCAATGCCCCCCTGGTCACTGAACACCATTGTTCCAGATGGCATGCTATCATTTTGTTTCAAAACTGTGTAGCAGAGCTCTATCCAATCACATCTTGCCACTTACATCTCTCTCTCTCGCTCCCGCTGAAGTTCTTTTCTAGGAAAACCCCCAACGTCATCCACTCCCACGCACGGTCATTCATCTGATTCAATAACTGCCACTCCATCTCTATCGCCCCCAAACTGTTCACAGATTTGATCAGTTTGACCAAACCAAGATAAAAAAAACAACAGCGATGCCAAAAGTCATTCATACAGATTCATGCACCATCGCTCTATTGATGGCTTATTGGCTTAAGTGTTACAGCTATTGTCAGCTGCCTTAGACTCCGCCGGGGAAACCGTATCACCTCAGATGCATAAAAAACTGCAACGGACCTTCACCCTCTTGGTTCCACATCCGCACTTGTGCAGTCAATGCAGTACTTTTCACGTAAGCCTTACTTGACTCGGAGTACACTATTGCACTGAATGTCGACCCCAAAACTACTCACGGTTTGGCTCAATGAACGCATCTACATTCAAACCCACCAAATTCACATTCTCCCTCCCCTTCAACGATCCTTCTGTTCCAACCACCTAAATCCACACTTCTTGGTCCACCCTACTCGAACAGTCTTAACACATGCGAAATCCATTACCACCTGGGCCTAAGGATAGCCTTTCATTTTCTTAAACCGTGTTTATTTATCAACTCAGTCCCAAAACCATCCCTACACGGAACACTGTTGTCGTACGTGGGGTGCTACTACTTATGTAATCTTCGCTATTGATGTTCAACGAAGATCGTGCATCCAACTGATTCACATTCGGCTCATAACTTTAAACCCTATTCCATCGACAAAGCTGCGTTGTTAGCTTATCACTGTTATCAAGGTGAACCCCACGTCTCAATGCCACAATCATCAGTCGCCCGACGAGTCTATACTCCTTTTGTCGCCTGTGTCAAGTTGCGGTCTCTCATAATACAGCCTTTAGAATTCACTTTCTGTACTTCGTATATCCCCTAGCTTTAAATTTTTCAAAAACAAGATTAACGATTATCCACCCCAACCTCAACAGTGCTTCACTTAATGCACTATTCAAACGTATCAGCCTAAGTTTTCCTCCTCATAGCTTAGCTCATGTATTTGGCTATCTGTTATTCTTACAGGAGGCCCCTGACTGTACGGTCTTCCTTGTCCCGGGTAAGCTACCCTAGCGAATAATAAAAAAGAAAGGCTGAGAACCTTCAGTTAAAAGTCAGGCAAATGCTGAGTCCGTCCTTTTGAGACAGTTGTTCTAAGGTAACAGCTCAGCCCTGATACACTGAAAGAAACTAAAACCATCTATTCAAAGAGATCGCCGGCGTACGTATGCAAACTGTGGCACGATAATACCTCCTGGACATTCGACCTCGCAGGTACCCGATTCACTACTAGTATAAGAGCGGAGACAGATTTCCATGACGGGTCGCGTCAAGAGAAGTGCGTAATCTCGGTTTTGCCGGGCGTTCAGGACGCATCGGGTTACCTACGTGAATCGTATCGACAACTATCCCATTGGGTCGCTTAACAGAGGCAATCATATCGGAATTGTAACCAAAAGTGTGTAGTATCTTGCCTCTTTAAAAATTCTTCTGTGTTGTTAAATAGCACTTCGTCAAAAGGAGACTAAAGGTTCACTCTCCGACGGCATTATACAGTAAATGAGACAGAGTAAAACAAGAGGACCACCTTTCTTGTGTCTGTACCAACCAGGTGAACTGCAATGCAGCGCTCACTGGTAGAAATATGAATGACAAGTACACTCATTTGCAAATCAATTTGGTTTTGCGAGAGACCCACCTGGAACCCTACCTGATGAGCCCCAAGAAGGGCGAAACCGGTCGTGGGCTGTCGAAGAATTTTCAGCAACCTTATGAGTAGTCATTACGTCTATGAATGACAATCTTTAATAAGAAAACAGCTATTAAAGGCCATTTGAAGACGGAGCACAAACAACACATTTAACAGTAAAACTTACGTTTGTTTGACTGGCAAAGCAAGCTGAGACGGTTTCCTTGGAAACGGTACTATCAGCAAAAGGTGGTGGTGCAAAAACTTATACGCCTCTGCCTTTTGGTTCACAAGCGCAGAATTGAAGTGGGCTGAAAAGAATGTACAGCAGGAATGATCATAATCGTCCAGCTGCAACACTCCTTCATTGACTAGCTGCTATGCCAGCGGAAGGAGGCACGAGGCCCAAGATACTGCCAGTTGCACAGACTATGAAGCAGTGGCAGACGAGGTCAACGCATGAGTCTCGAAGGCCAGAATTGTGTTTGCTACAAGACAACACTGATTCCATTCCTCCAACAAACTAATCACAGCATCCCCATTAGCTTTCGTGGATAGACTGTATTCATGGTATTTCAGGAAGAATAATTCAGCCGGGGCAGAATGGAATGATATTACGCAAAGTTTAGATGCTGTTGTTTTGACGAGGAATAGAGAGCGGTAAAAATCAGAGTAAGAACGAAAAAGACAGAGGACCCAGAAGCTAGGCTTTATTCATTCAAAAATTTGACACTGAGCTAAAACGAGAAAAAGCGACTTAACAATGAACGATAAAACAGTAGAAAAAACAGAGCAAATATGTGACATTTACCTCCTGCCTGAGATGAATTCTCAGGGAATATGGTCGTGTCCGCTGTTGTCATACCACTTGTATCTGGACACGGATAGGCAAGCGGGAAACAAAAATACTCGTCTACGACTGTCAGTAGATATTTATTTCGGGTCGTCGAAGGCAGTGGTCATTTGAAGTCACTGCTTAAACGTTCAAACATTTGTGTGGCTTTAATAACTGTACCACCAGATGGTTTGAAGAAACGTGGCTTTAACTCCGCACACACATGACACTGTTTAATGACAAGTCGGATTTCCTCTAGGGAGAATGGGAGGTGCTTGACACGGGTGAAATGCATCATGCGTGTTGCTCCATGATGGCACAGAGTTGCGTGTAAGCGTTTTAAATCCAGATGAGGTGAATTATTCGCATCTCGACTTCCCCTGTCTAGGCTTGGGCAACTGTTATGAATCGAATATCGATCCTGATTGAGCGCGACGACAAGAGTGAATAGCGTAGAATGAATAGCGCTTTACCTGTCTAAGAACAGACGTACATAAGCAAAAAGTGAAGGCGAGAACATGGTTGATACGAAACGACAGTGTGAACACAAAGGATAATATTGACAGCAACCTGGTAGTATCCCACCCCTCGTGTTTCCTTCGGTTGGCATGGTAGCTAGGCACCGAAAGGATCTCACAGTTGAAAGAGTATCTTTATAATGTCATACAGACGCTCCAAGAGGGCTTAGCAGTAGCTTTGTTTTCGGTGCCTGGTCTGTGGATTACACCAAAAGAAAAAGGCGATAACTCCATCCGCCATCGTTGGATCTTGTCATTTTTTTATTTCCCCTTTTTGCTGTGTTGAAGACATAGACGCAACGGACCGCTGATCGGCTACAATCTTCAAATGGGTCCCAAGTAGGTAATGGTTCCATTCGCGCACTGCTTCGATAATTGCGACGCTTCTTTTTTAATAGCAGGATGATGTTTTCCGCTATCGGACAGTGTATGGGAAAAGAATGCAACAGGTTTGTCACCTTGGCTCAGTGTAACGGAAATCGCAACATCAGAAGTATCAGTGTCAAATATCAGATATATGCTCGGATCGACAGTAACCACTGCTACATCCATGAACTCTTTTTGAACACTTTCAGACGGTTGTATAACAGGTTGGTGAGTAGTTGGAGTGATTTTGTCAGAGAAATGGCTCATCCAACGGGAATAGTACGCGAACAAGCCACCACTCATTCGTCGTGACGAGCACTTGCGATCTCCATGCAGACTTTGAGGGTTTAAGGATTTGTTGATCGAGTAATCGCTCTACTTTAGAAGCAATGTATGACACCGAAGCATCATTGCCGATGTCATGCTGTTGAAGGTGACGATGATAATCAGGAGAAATGAGAACTTGGTCATCTGCAGAATGTTGTCTTGACTTTATGGCAACAAGCTTGCACCTTGGACCAAGATATGCAAACAATGTGAGATTCCATTAGGGCAGTGATTAGAACAGAGCGAGAACGAAGGTGTTGGGAATATCAATAGCCCCGAAAACTCTTTACCTTTGTGTGCTAACGAACTTCCGGCATTTTTCAAGGTCAAACTAAGGATATATACATATATAAATATATATATATATTCAGTGTCAATTTTCTGAAAATCGCCTGTTGTTCGGAACATTACAGTTTTGTCCAAGGTTTCGTCTTCTTACTATTCCGCTGTACTAAGAGTCCGGATCAGGCAACATAGCTGGGGATAGAATATCGTCACAGTCCGCTCATATTATCGTTTGCTTGCTGCGTTATCGAAAGATAACATATTTGGCGAAGCCAGATGAAGGCACATCAACTCAAAGTAATGTTTGAGCACCAACTGCAACTTATAAAAGTACTTACGGAGCGACTATCAAATACATCTTTGGCTTCACCGGCTGCGTCGAGCGTCCCGCAGTCGGTTGACAGAATCGCTGGCAGTATCAACGAGTTTTGGCTTTGCTATGAAACCTTGACTGACATAAAGTTTGATGCTTAGTTTTGTCGCTATGAAGATCTGTTCAGGGTCGACTTTTCAACTCAGGATGATAGTTGGAAGGTTCGTCTCCTGCTCCGCAAATCCGAAAAGCATGATAAATACGTCAACTATATTCTTCCAAAGAACCCACGTGATTTCACTTTTGACGAAACGATTCACACACTTTCGCAAATATTCGGCGAGCAAACGTCAATTTTCAACATCCGTTATCGGTACCTGAAGCTGGTGAAAAATGACGCAGACGGCTTTCTCACTTATTCTAGCATCGGTTCAAACTGGGATAGTTAAAGGAAGATCAGTTCAAGTCGACGATTTTTATATGCGGTCTACAATCCCCGAAGGATGTAGAAATCCGTGCCCGACTCCTCAGTCGCATCGAGCAGGACCCAGCAATGACGCTGCAGCCCATCACCTCGGAATGTCAATTGACCTGAAGCATGACACTGCGATCGTCCAACTTGGGGGTCATGGCGGTTCCGAAGTTCATGCAATCCATCAGGCTACGCAACAATTTGACCCTATCAATTCCGTCCCGACCAAATCGGCCTCACGGTATTCTGGTCTGAAGCGAAACAAAGGCCCAAAGAAGACACCACCTTCACAATGTTGGCACTGTGGAGCCTGGCACTTCGTCAGGTTCTGCCCCTACAAGTAGCATCGGTGCCGCCACTGTAAGTCCGTGGGACACAAAGATGGGTATTGTCAGTCACGGATGCATACGGCCACTGGTGCTTCAAAGCCGTCACCATGCGTCCGTCCCAAACCGAAATCAAACCCTGCTGGCTCCTCTCTCAGCTTGCTGGCTACTTTCCAGATCAACACTCCAGGTCACCGAAGGTATCTCACAGTCACCGTCAATGGTCATCCAGGCCGTCTGTAGTTGGATACTGCGTCGTACATTACCATCATTTCGGAGAAGCTTTGTCGCACGCTCGGGCAACCTCCGATCACACAAGCTGTTTGAACTGCAACGAGTGCCTGCGTTGGAAAGCTAAAACTTTCCGGTGAGCTCCAATGCTGTGTGGCTTCTCGGGGAACTACATTCGTGGGGTCATGTTATGTAACGGCAGCTGAGCTGAACTTGTTGGGTCTTGATTGGTTCGATCGCCTGGGGTTAGCCGACATTCCGATCAGTGTCACTTGCAATATAGTTCAGTCTTCCACGGCGCATCCAGATCATGCACTCGACTCCATCAAGCGATTTCCAGTTGTTTTCCAATCCGATCTCGGTCAGTGCACTGCGACACAAGTAGTCCTCCACCTCCTACCAGGTGCTAGCCTGTCTTCCGTCCAAAAAGACCAGTCCCGTACGCTCCCCTCCCACTGGTAGATGCCGAACTTCAACGACCGGAACAACAAGGCGTTCTGTCCCCTGTATTCTGCTCCGCCTGGGCGGCGCCGATCGTCGTGGTGAAGAAACCCAACGGTGACATCCACATATGTGCCTATTTCTCAACCGGCCTAAATGCAGCTCTCCAAAAGCACCACTATCCACTGTCAGTGCTCGACGAAAATCGGAAAATCGACCTTGCTGAAGCATATATTCAAGTTGAGATCGCACCAGAATCACTCCCACTGTTGACAATCAACAAAACCGAAGAATGGTCGCCCAGTGTTGGAGACGATTTGCCGTATACCGGAACGCCTTTCTTCGAACCGAAAATGCTGACAAGCGGTTTGTGATCGGTGAGAAATGTGAAATGGCGACCGTAGACCATTTTGTGGAATTTCTTGACGGCAAATACGATCACCAAAGCTTCCCTTTCTATCTGACTGTCGTTGCGCTCGGCTGATTTCAGGGGTCTGGCCGCATGTGCAATGGCTTTCTGACCGCTGCCGGGAAATACACGTGAAATCACTGCGCCCCACGGGTGGATGCATCTGAAGCTAGAATGATATCCATAGAGAGACTGTAATGTGTAAGCAGCAAGTCTGATGACAGAAGCGATTGAAAGCTGATTGAAAGCGATCGAAAGCTGATTGACACTGAGATGGTCAATTCCAAGGAACATTCTTTTTTAAGAGATAGTTGAGGGAACCACGAACACGGTGCACATCTGGTAGAAAAGCACTGTAATGGTTCACCAACCCGAGGAAAGATCGCAGTGAAGGCACATCCGTCGGTGGTGGCATTTTCTGAATTGCATCAATGTTGTCCTGGTCAGGATGACGGCCAGGTTTATCGAAAATGAAACCCAAATATTTGATAGACATAAGAAAGAATGCACATTTTTCTGCTCGGAGATGAAAACCGTATTCCTGGATTCGATCAAGTACTGAAGTTAAGCGATGAAGGCGTTCTTCCTGATCAGAGACTGCCACAATGATATCATCCAAGTAAGGCAGGACGCCTGTCAACCCATCAAGCATAGCGTCCATGAGCTGTTGGAATATGGCTGGCGCCCTTTTAACTCTAAAAGGGAGACGATTGAACTGGAAAAGCCCACGGTGCGTGTTAACGGTTAGAAGATCCTTGGAGTCATTTGCAACTTCGATTTGTAAGTAGGCATCAGCCAGATCGAGTTTAGCGAAGCAGGTGCCACCATTGAGTTTGGTACACAGATCTTCTGGAACTGGGAGAGGATACTGATATGAATCGAGTGCAGCATTCAATCCTGTGGAATAAGTAGCACAAATCTTGATCCACCCATTCGTCTTCTTGACCACAATAATGGGAGCTGCCCAGGAAGAGTAATTGACAGGCTAGATAACACCTGAAGTCTGGAGACGATCGAGTTCAGCGTCCACAGATGCAAGAGCCGCATGAGGTACATGGCGTTTTGGTCTGAAGACAGGTTTATTATTTGGTTTCAAATGAAGTGTGGCTTGGGGTTTGGAACAATGTCCGAGACCATCTTGAAAAACATTAGAAAATTTTGATTGGATTGTGCGTGTGAGTTTATGGGAAACGCTTGTATGTGTGAGATGCACGATGTCACATACAGACCGTAGAGGAACGCAAGAAGATTTAACTGATCTATCCAATCAAGACCAAGCAAGTTCAGAGCTGGACAATCTGTGAGGTAACAAGTGCCTTTAAATCGTACATTGTTGAAAGACACATCACAAGTGAGTTCACCAGTAAGCGGTATGTTGTTGCCGGAAGCAGACTGTGCACAATGGTTGACAACAGAAAAAAGTGGCTTCCCTATTGCATTCCAAGTGGAACGTGAAATCAGTGTGATGTCTGAGGCTGTGTCGAGCTGAAAACGGACAGGATGATTATTCACGGAAAGTGTGACAAATTTTCTGAGGGATGCGAAATCCACTTTGAATGATACAAAGACAGAATTCGATCTACGTCGCTTCCGTTGTGATGTGGAAGTTGTTTTAGGTGCGCTGTTTCGGTGATCAGTCGGCTTTGCTCTCTGTGGGAAACAAAATCCTTCCTTATGACCAGTACGGCGACATGTCTGGCATTTGTGTTTCCTGAAGAGAAAAGCGAACGTAATGCCAGTCACCACAAGATTAACATGGTGTAGAAGGTACGCTACGAGTGTTATCAAACATTTCCAGCCAGCATGGATTACCGGAGTCTATCGTCTCAGACAATGCTTCGCAGTTCACCTCCGCTGAGTTCCGCGAGCTTTGCACTCGACATACTATAACACACGTTTGTTCACCACCGTACCACCCGCAATTGAATGGACTAATTCGCTAAGTAGTTTAAACGCAGGAAAATGTTGAGAATGGAAAAGGAATTGAACGCAGTGGACGACCTGATGGGTGGGAATGAAGGGCAAAAGCTACAAGAACGGATAATACTTACGGTTTCTCAGCCCGAGGAATGGAGACATTATCCTTATCATAATTGTCATCATCAAAGACAGCAACATCAGTGTTGACACAGATGCTTCAATGCCGTACAACCACAAAATTCATCTAAATAAATTTAAAGCCTTAGAATAAAAATATACCAGAGTAGGTGAAGGAGGGGACCTGGTACAGGCCTATCGCAAGCATTCTGAGGTGTCTGCAACTCCAAGCTCTCAATCAGACAATCAGAAAAGAAACCGACAGCATACACATCACTGACATTTATCAGCCACCATTCCTTGCAACGTTTCCAGTGAAGAGCACTAAGGATGACGGGGACCCCATCCTGGAAGACGGAACGCACCAGCAATACCCTAACCGCGTAATCTCTTTCACACCCTTCTGCCAAGCTATACGTTGTCCACGTCGCAGTTTTCACTGTTCTAAGAGAGGCGCGGAGAACAAAATTCGCTTCGGTAAACGATATTTCGGTATGCATAGCAAATGGCCGGGCCACGCCGTTGATGGTGCCAGATGTTTTCATGATTCAAGGGGGTGAGACAGCTCAGTAGTCAGAGCCCGAATTAACTACCCAAAAATTCTATGGTTCGAATTCGACCAGAACTCGGCAGAATCAAACGCACCCTTGGAGTCAAGGAACACCATGATTGTGCATACGGCGTTGATCTACTACCTGGCGGTGTGTGAAAATGTAGTCGACGCACCCTTTATCCCGCTTGATGCTCAAGGATCAAGCATTGGCGTCGCTGTAAGAAGAATCAATGAGGCCAGAAGAATTGAAAAAAATTCAATGGTTCAGCTGCAGCACCCTCAGTGTCTAGCTGCCATGCCACCCGAAAAAAGCACCGGGGCTGCAATACTGCCAGGTTGCCCAACCCTAGACTGGCGCAGTCTGGGTGAAGAACCATTGACCTTCAGGTCAGTAAGTTCGCAACTTAAGCACTAAGCCATCTCGAGCTCTGAGCCATGGGACACCGGACAGGCGTAGCATACCTGTGGAGAGCGCGACCAGAACTATCTGCACGAAATCTCAGATCAGCAAGCGCGCAGCCCCAGGGACGTACCAATAAGCGACGACGCCTCTATTAACAACCACAGGTCAAGCTAAAGCAACGTCTGGACGAACAGCGCCCTCAAGGAACAGGTGTCCGCAGGCGAGGGCTCAAAAAACCAGAAACCTTGTTACAACGGGAGTGAAACTAACATCTCCGTGGTTAGTACATTCACTGCGAGCGCAACTTTTGAAAACGGGCACTATTATCGACTCAGCCTAATAGACTAGACATGCACTGGCTGAGAAATTCACCAACATACCTAAACAGAGCTGGTGGAAGAACGTCAAGACCAGTAGCACGATGATATCATCATCTCTGCCGTAAAAAAACGCGTACTTGCTGTACAGTGGCTATAGCTGTCACGATTTCACCGCCGATGATCTATGGTGGGGTAGATAGCTACGCATTGATAGCTGATATAACTGACGCGTAAATACAGGGGTGCTAGGAAGCTTTTCCCCTCATTCGGTTATGGCTTCAATGCACCAAATAATGAAAAAAAAAGATAACCGCTGAGCTGTAACACCCTTTCGGTGCCTAACTGTCATGCTACCAGAAGGAAGCACGAGGGCTGGGATACTGCCAGGTTGCCCAAGCCTAGACAGGGGAAGTCGAGAGGCAGAGGTCGGGTTCGAAACACGGACCTTCCGGTCAGTAAATTCGCGCTCTAACCACTAAGCCATCTCGCCCATGCACCAAAGGCAACCACTGAAGTGGCACGAGCGGCTACTTTCTTCTACTTGACCATTATGTTCCAGGCGAATCGTGCTGTTGTCCAAGAATATTGTTTTCTACACTATTCTGTCTTCCCGATAATTAGTAGGCAGTAAAATCTGTTTTCTGCTGATTTAGTATGTTATTTGTTTCATTACTGGTTGTCATCATCCATCAGCTTTAAAAACTGTGCACATACCATACACTGGTAATAGCTGTCAGTTAATTTTACCGATGATTTCGGGGAGATTGGGTAGGAAGCTGTGCATTAGAGGCAGTAACTGATATAAGTGATGCGTAAATACAGGGTTATCAGTGGACTTTTAATTGAGAAGACTGAGAGGGGATGAAAACAATAGCTTAGAGGCAATAGCACCATTGAGGGGACGACTGGGCCCCGTCCGACAATGTCTCCGACCATTGATGTGTTCCGTCTCGGGATCCCCATCCAGGTAGACGGCAATGACCAGCAAAGCTGAGTTTGCTGGCAATGCCCTTCATACTTCGCCGCCAAGTCAGCACTTGAAAAAACGTCCAGCTGTAGCAACCTTTCGGTGCCTAACTGTCATGCTACCAGAAGGAAGCACGAGGACTGGGATACTGCCAGGTTGCCCAAGCCCAGACGGGAAAAGTCGAGAGTCAGAGGTCGGTTTCGAAGTACGGACCTTCCGGCCAGTAAATTCGCGCTCTAACCACTGAGCCATCATTACTTGAGCTTTCCTGACTCGCTGGCCGAGCCAGCGTAACCTATGCAGTGTGATCAGTTCATCTATCGTGGGTGAGCTTTTTCTTCCGAAAACCACTCGGCTTACTTCAGCATTACTGATCCGGTGTTCCCACTAGACTCGGACGATGCTCCGAAGACACCAATGGTCAGACACCGAAAGTTTGTTGACGTCCTCAGCTCGCATCGGCAAGGTTTCTGACCCGCATGATATGGAGCACACCGTAGCATTGTAAACTCGACCCTTGACGGATAAGCTGATGTCACGCCTACACCACAGGTGATGCGGGTTCACGAAAGCTGCTCTGGCCTTCCCGAAATGAATGGAAATATCTCTCACGAGACCACTGGGAATGATATAGCTGCCCAGGTAGAGAGTGCAGCAGCACTTTACACTTAGCAGATATGAACTGCACACCAAACCGTGCGGCACAATTATTTGGAGTATTAAATGTCTACGTTACAGTGGCGTGAGATCCAAGAAGAGCTATGCCGTCTGCATATTCTTTTGCCAGATATCAAAGCCATCCTGGTTCCTGATAGTTTCGCTGCTAAAAAGCTTCCGAGGAACGCAGTTTGTCTTTGACTTGAAATCCTAATACACGAGACAATGGTTGATCGCTTGGACGGAACATCTTCAACCCGAGCGCCTCGTATCACAATGAATCGCTGTAGGTGGCTCGCTGCTCTTTGTCTGACTGTTCACTTTGGCCTTCCTCACATGGTTATACCTCATGAAACGGGGTTCCATTCAGCGTACCCGGCGAGATCATTTCAGCACTGAAGCCAGAGCACCCCTTTGAGGGCGTAGCTTTTTGTCAGCTATTCATCTACAAACAGTGAACCAGGGTATTAGCTGGAGCTGCTAGTTTCGTTCATCGAGGACACGGAGACAGAAAAAAAGCATACGTGCATTGGAGCCGATTCGTCGGCCAGTTCATTGATGTTGTTTTCCTATTCCTTTGACACACTGAGTTACTCATTGGAGGCAATTGCTTTTACTCAAAACCGTCGACAGTTTGACTGGAGAATTATAGTAACCATTGGTGTGCCTCGTCCCAGGGTCCTCAGCCAAGGAGACGATGACCGCCCAAACGACACCTTTCATAAATCGTGTCGAAGTCATGAACTAATCCACCTGAGGTAGTGTGCACACGATTCACGGCTGAGCGAAGAGGCCTTTGCAGAGCAAAAGGGGTTGTGGCATACGAAGTGCATGACTCAAGCAGCGTGATCTATGGGGTGTAGCCAGCTGATCGACCGAGGAGGGATTACATTTCCGAAAATCCATCTGAGGTAACTCCGCATCGAGGGTCCAACGTTCCTGGCAGATCCGTGAGATGTCTCAAAGCTAATGAAGGCCAAATACAGGAAGTCTTTGAGAATATGTCATAAGCAGCGGCCACACCTGGTAAATGAGTCAAGGTAGATCGCACATCAGCGTAAGCCCTACTGTGACGGCCAGAATGTCCCATCGGCACCACCAATATCGGAAGTTGGAAAACACCAAGGCTCTATAAATTCATGGATTGCTTTCGTATTTTGCCAGCTCACAGGAAACTCTGCAACTGCCCAGATAGATGGATTTACCTACTATGCCTATCTGAAAGTACGAGGCCTGGTGCCATCTAGTCTTATGATATGCAGGCGTAGAGTGTAAGCCACACCGTTTCATGGTACCTTTAGGTTATTTACGGCGGTTTGAATTTTAAAAAGATATTGTCATCGCACTTCGAGTCTGTGAGCAGACGCCCAGGGGGCACTTCAACCTCCATGGTGTTGGTAAAGACAAAGGAAACTAGAGTGGCACGTTGATGACGAAGGATGGGATACGGCATTCTTGTGCGACACAAGTGAATGCGTTGAACTCAGGTGGAAGTTTGCATGAACCATAAGTGCCCACAGAAGGCCCTTATAACGCAAGAAATCAGAAGGGACATCTTTCACCTCCAGACACTACCACAGTTACTGACGATCGACGCGATCAGAAGCCAAGCACTAATGAAGGCAAATGACCATCGCTGATCTTTGGGGGGAAAGGTCACGATATCAGCACTTGTCACAGGTTGACCATATGATCGATGCAACTCAGGCAAGCGCGAAATTCAGGTTGAGCCCTAAGAATCTGAGTTTCTCGACGACAGATCAACACGCGCAGGATGACAGCACATAGCAATTCTTTACGCTAAAAACCGGTGTCCAAGCCCCTAATGTATATAAATAAAAGGTCAAAGAACAAAATCGTGCACAAAGAATTCCGGACTTAGAATTAATCACCGCGTTCACCCAAGTGTATTTGACTTTCGCGCAAAGAGCCCTGCAGGTATCTGAATATGTGTGTAATTCCAGGTCTAGACGGCAGTGGGCTAAATCGTACAACCATGTGACTGGGGCTGAGTGGATAAAAAGTTTCATCTTGGTCACCAATCCTCCTGAAGTAGCTGGTATTTAACAATCTTTAGGCCAGAAGATCTAACGTAACGTTCCACTCTTAATGGAATTTCGAAAAGCGCAACCACAGGATCGCTTCCGTCTTTATTGACCGACAGGCGCGTGGCTCGTTGGTAAGTCTGAAACCATTAGTCAGCAGACTGCAGATTTATGCTAAACACCTTACTTAGAATATACGAGTAGGTATAGATATATTGAAAATGATATAGACAACACAGTAATCCGACAAAAAAATGGCGCTCCCCGCCTGAAAACTTTAATAAACAATTGTTTGTTAAATAAGTCGGTGTGTAAGGCACAATGGTCTCTATATGAAGGAAGCGACAACGAAAATTGTACCTCGCTTCGGATCAGAGGTCACCACCAGCTATGAACCGCGTACATGCACAGTGCTTACAGCTGCTAAATTTTCATCAACCGACGATCACGGAAAACAAAGGTAGATACAGAAGTGAAACTGGACTCTGCTGATGCGCCAGCGAACTCAGGACGTGCTACCACGCGACCGGTCTCAGTGGGGAGCATGCTGTCACTTTATAGTCGAAGTGTCAAGCTAAAGGTCATCTGTCACGGTATGCTGAGCTCATGCTGAGTGAGGTTGACAAATGAAATTAAATCAGTTTCATCGATGGCTCTCCACTTCGACATGATGTCCACTGCTGCTTCATGGTGATTGTTTTTCAGGGGGATATAGGTCCGATTATCCACACTCTTCGCCTTATTTTGATTCCTTACCATAGCATTTCTTCAGTTTTTGTAGTTTTGCGCCAGCGCCACTGCCAGAGTCCGTACATGAGGCCTTCAACCCAACAGCGATGCTGGCTGGCGAAAACCCTACAGTGTCGCAAGTTGTAAGTGGCATCACCTGATTTCCCTGAGGTCCTCACGAGGTCCCGTGGGAGGTAGAACATCTTGAAAACAAAACCCCACGCCCAATTTCGGACCGTGCGCTTAAGATCAAGGGCACCGTCATTACTATAAATGAAGCACCAATTTCGACTGGATGAGAAGAGATAGATTACTGCTGAGGACACGCGCTGAAGGCGCGTTTTTTACACTTATACTGCTCAGTGTATGTTCTGCTGAGCAGACTGAAGAACACCTGCAGACCGGAGGAAAGAGAAATTCGGTACCTCCGCCGGCGTCGGATCACCGAGATAGCAGATTCTTCGCTCTTTGGCAGTAACTATGTGGAGTTACGTAAATCCTGAATCAAATGCGTAGAGAGGCACTTAACCTCTTCCACCGGGCCACCGGCAGCGAGAAAGCAAGCCAATAGCCGCATGGAAGGTGGGCCGACCCGAATGCAGATTCAGCGCTAGGGGGCCATTGACTGGATAAATGATGCGTATAAACACAAGTCACCTAGTTGCGAGGCTGTCAAGTGCGACGAGGATTTTTATACAACTAATATAACTTCGAAATCTTCTCAGTATTCCATCCTTCCCAGGAGGTTCATCACAATCTTCCCTCGTCTTACCGGTCTTTGGACGCTCATAATTCAGTTGATAAAACGCCTTGCCCAACGTGTGGCTCCTTGGCCGCGCAATGCTGTTAGCTGCAAAACCTTTGTGAATAGACCTTTTTACGCCAAAATCTTACATTTTATTGAGTACGTGCCCAAACAAAAAATCACCCTAATCTACGTTCATATTTTCGCAGCTCACCAAGTTTCACTATTCACTGAAGCAATCATACCTCTGGCGAAAAAATCCTGGTGGATGGCTTTTCCAGCATCACTGAGACCCCTGGATACCTAGATGTGGCTCATAAGTTTGGACTGGTATCCTGAACTCAATTGCCTGTTTGTTTGAGTCTGTTTAGTTTAGTTGTAGCTTTCGGAAATTCAGTTTTATTGTTCGAATACTAAGCGCCGCCCAAAGTCGCCGCCGGAACTACTGGGTTTTCCAAGTTGCGAATTTAACGCGGAGTTGGTCTAATGCATTTTCACGATTCAGTGATGTGTCGCTCATAGCATTTTGTTTAAGAGACCAAAACTTCAAGGTCACCGACCACCACCGATTTACAGTTTATCACCTCTTAGCAAGATAAAGCACTAAATCACACTCCCGCATTTTCTAGCGCTCGGCGATGTTCTTTAAAAGCGGGCTGACATCCGCAGAATGTGCAATGTAACTTCCACCTGGGTAAATAGGTAAATAACTTTCGTGTGCATTATACACCTCGTATGTAACAAATGTAGTTGCATTTCTTCAGAGAAATCCGGCACCACTCAGTTATTCAGGAAGCTTGTCACCCACTCCGTATAATGATGGCAGACTAATTGAAACATTGTGCTGAAGTGATGCGAGTGCCATCTCTGTGGATGAGCTACATTACCAGCTATGCACAGCAGATACTGCAGCGTAATAGATAGCTGAACGTGAATTACCAACACATTGATATCTTTCCCATTGAAGAAAGTCACGTTCCTTAGCTGGAACATGTCATAAAACCCAACTACATTGACGCAAAATAAGAATGAGCATTACCGGCCATCATGATTGCTGCTGTCGCCCACTTTGGCTTCCTACTGTGGCGGCTAGACCCGTGTGTATGTGCGACGCTGATTATGAGGCCTCAACTATGCACGTTAGCTTAATCCAGCGGCCAGCGATGGCCTTTTATCTTCATAACTGTACGTGGTACCTCTTGTTTGCTCCTTAGTTAACAACGGGCCTGTATCTATGCAGGCCGATGAATACGAGGCCTCAAATATGCTTGGTAACCAAACCTAGCGGCCAACGACTGTCCGTCATACTCACAACTTTGGGCGTTATTGCTCAACTTGGGTACTTATAGTGATTATCGGGCCTGCACCCATGCATGCAACTGCTTATAGCCTAATTAATCTTTCAACGATGTCCCTTCATACTCTTACCGTCTGCTAAGCCCACATCTGAAGAATTCACAAACGTCTCCGGCGAATTATGCTCCCTTTTATTGGTTTCATCTGTACAAAGGTAATTTCTAGTCAATCCAGTTCCCATTTTCAGGAAGCCGCTTTCACCCAACAGTGTTTTTAAAGGAAAGTGTATAGTTACAACCCGTATACATCATCCGCAATATTATCGAAAACACAACCAAAGTTGTGGTGGCTTACTCACCAAATGCCTAATAAATCATGTTGTGCACACCAAAGCCGGAGTCTTACCGTTATAAGGGTCAAGTCGATTGGCGATAAAGAGGGAGCCATGTGTACACTGATGATTCTATGGCAAGATTCAGTGATCAGATGCATTACTGGACACAGTGAAGTTAAAACTAAAGAGGTGTTATGGAATTCAACCGTTCAACGATCCAAAGACCGCATGCGTCCTCAAACGTGCACCTATGGATGCAGCTCGCAGCGATGAGCCACTGAAAGAGCGGGTAATCGCTCATTTAGAGAACCAACTCCTAACTTCACTTCAATTCTGTTTCCTGATGTCATATAGCTTGATAGAATCAACAGCTCCGTTGTCCTCATCATAACTTGTAGGTACTTCACACTCAACCGCAGTGGCGGTCTCACCAACTACCATCACCTTTCTGGGAAACATATCACCTAACGTGCTCGCGCTTGTGAACTGACATTTTGTAATCTTCGGTATCGGGTTAAAAATGAAAAAGCTCCGACATCTCGGACACAACTTGTAAAAGCTGCTTGCTTTTTCGGGCTAACATGAGGTTCTATTTCACCTCTGTCACGTAGATTTTGGTCTCATCCAACCCATCATTCATGCCGAAGTATTGCAATCCATCTTCACCTCAGCAATCATGTCATCAATATCCGAATACATGAACTACTAAGACAGCAGCGTGTGATGCGATCTAACTGTCTATGATAATGCTACTGGGACTGCAAGGTTTACCATAACTCATTACCCAGGAACGAGTCCCCTTCAGCTTACATCCAAGTAACATACACCGCAACAATGCCACCATCCCGCTTTTGTCCTCCGAGTGCTCGACTGACCCGGACTCCCCATAAGCTATCCACTCAATGCGCCTTACCTGCGCATCCACATATGCCCCACCTGATTGGCCATTTCGGTCATTACATCGCCCTATCATCATCATAATGAAAAAATGACGTCAGTATCAAGCACCGGTACCTTGCTGCCGTAGAACCATGATGGAAAGAATAAAGGTGAACGGGGAAGGTATTTAGGACTACCTTACTACAATCATTGCAAGGTGCAAAGTGCACACGAAAGTACAGGACGAATTTGGTCAGTTCATCCAAATGCACCTGCGCCTTCTCTTCCTCTTCGAAAACGAAAACAATTTGGCCTGCATATTCCAGATCGGCAAGGTTTTCATCACAGGTTATTTGAATATTACGGTTTTGAGTAGCTTCCAGCGTTCATTCCTTTGTCTCATCGACCACGAAATTAAATGGGAGTGGTCAACCCTGACGGACACCACTTTGTGTATAGAAGCTTTTGGAGTGATCTTCTTATACACTTACACGTCCGGAAGTCATCGAATACAAAGAACTCGTTATGTTCAAAAACTTCCGGAGCATTTCTTGATGTGCAAGCGTGTCGAATGCACCTTGGAAATCCAGGAATCCTAGAATCGTTGGCTCTTCGTACACGTGTCTTTATTCTAGCACCTGGCAGAATGTTCTAGCCATAAACATCCACCAAACACTTCCGCATCACATCTGCCCCTCTAGCACCTCTTCTCTCCGACGAAGCGAAAGACTGCGCGGTTGACAACTCTCACTTCAACTGCCTGCCCTCTTTTTAGTGACACCCGTACAATATGCTGTAACACCTACCCCGCCTTCTGCAACGAAGGAAATGGAAAACTAAACTAGAGGCGATTTTTTCGGACGCCTATGGCGCTGGCGTGAGCTTGCTCTGGTTGTGGCATATATTCGGAGCAATCCACCTGTGGATCCAAAACGTCATTGATACCAGAGCACAAATGCTTACAGAGACTTACCAAATACACGCAGCATGATGCCTCCGGAGCAAATCATTTTGAAAAACCTGCAGATTTTCTAGGCTGTAACTGTGCCATTCTCAGAGAATCTCATCTTCGAAACACGCAACACCACCAGAAATCCACGACTCGCTCCGACTTCTTGTCCCTACACGCTCCGAGCGACCCTGGCTCTGGAGACTTTAGCTAATGGAATTCCCCCACATTCATATACGTCCACTCCGTTCGCATCGGCTGCATGTCAGTTGTCCACCCCTGAATATCGATCACAATGTTCGAAATCCTAATCCCTTCGTTTTGTGTCAGAACTGCAAAGAACTGACTACTTTATTTTACTGTCCGCCCTTGTTCCGGTAAACCTACTATTCTTTCATAAGAGTAATTATACCGGTGAAGATAACACCGTGCCTTGCACCTAATGGAGCGTGAGCTGATTATCATAAAAAACAAAAATTACCACGACGAATTTTTTGGCTCGTGGAACGCCCCTCAGAATGACAGAAAACTCATTCACTTAAAGGTCACGAATAGCTGCTCCATTTTCAGATTGCGCGTAAATAGAAAGCGAAATTTTTGTTCACGTAGTCTCGAGATCGTTTTCAAAACCAATACAGAATAAAAACGCAAAGATGCAAAGTAATCTACAACATCCCATTCTTCCTTATTCCCAAGCTTCGACCTTCGGCTACACCGGATTCGGACGCCCTGTTTGGCTGTTATTCAATCCTGTGTTTTACACCTGTGCTTTACATCCGAAGGGATCTATGTCCGGACCAAAGTTACCTGCCGCCTTACAATGGCTTTGTTCTGCATCGGCGGATTCCCTGGACCACCACCCTTTCCCCAAAACCCCACTGCCAACAGAATTCCACGTCCTACTACAAACATCTCAAACATGACATCCGTCACGAGGTTGTCCAGAAACCGAAGTGTGTCAGCGCAATGATGGCGTGGCACTGCTATACCCAGTTTGATAGCATACTACACTATACTATGCTAGCATACTGTACTATAGCATCTATTCAATAGTTACTTTTGACGATGCCCTCGCGCACTGGTGCCCTTACCCACAACTGCGATCAAAACTTTTTACCTGGCCCCAGCCGCCCCCAGGACCCATTCATTTTAAACCGCTGAACCTTCCGTTCGTATATAAACATCCCGGCTTTCTTTCTATGCTCGTCACAAAGTCAGTCATTTTCCTTGCAGTTCGCCTTCCGTCTTGTGCGTTACCAGCAACCCCCTCCCCCGAGGACCTTTTAAACCGGACCGCACGCCAGCAGTGACACTAGTGACTATGAGATTCCTACTACCATTTATGCGCATTGCTGCTTTTTCTACTTCGTCCCCTCTACGTTCGTTTTTTATGACCCCGGCCATAAGTTCAACAGTCCAAGGCCGAATAAGCCTCATCGGTGGTTTTAAACTTTAGTTCAAATTGGCCGGCTAGATCGTCACAATCCAGCTACCTTCCCAGATTCGTTGTTCTGGTTCACCAGTCTTGGCCATTTAAAGTTTCCTCATCATGCACCAAGAAGGATGTCTCTCTCTTGCCCTCTCTTGTTCTGTTTTTACCCGCCACCTTCAAATCTTAACGATTTGGTCTTGTCTCTGCTCCCTCCCATGAATGAGATAAAATCCTGGTGATTGTGCTGGTATTCTACCCACTTGTTGGGAATAACCATTATTATTATTAGTTTGATGTAGACCGCAGCAGTAGAACAGGGGTAACCATTGACAAGAGCGAGGTCGAGGGTGTGAGAACCAGGTGTAGTGTGCTCAACCGGATGAGACTAGCCTCCAACATCGAGCCGGACCAGTGAATGCAGAAGGGTTTAGGGGGGTTGATAATAATGTTTATTCGCAAATGTTGGGTGATATCGCTGGTAGAGTTAGAATAACAGCACGGCTATTGACAGAAGTGGGCGACCAGGATTTCGTGGAAGTGCGGCAGTCTCACAAACTAGTAAGCATTATCCGACCTAGATGATGTCAGGCCTAGAAGTTAGAAATTAGAAAGCGAAGGTTACCGTTTTGAAAGAAAATGCTGTTTCATTACGGGTCTGCCTGAGGAAGCTGGATCGCAGGCCACTGTGAATCCAGCCGACAGGATGTCCAGATGTTTATTGCAAAAGTCACCCGGGAAGAAGCGCAATGCCCACAGCCCTCTACAAGCCTGAGCAGGAAAAACGTCGAAGCCGGGATTGGAACCACGGCGCGTAAAACGCACAGTCTGAATTTTGGCTACCACGCCACGGCGCTGGCCACTAGCATCGTGGCACCGAAGGTAACCTACATCTCACCAAAAATATAACATTTTATGCTTTGGATGCTGGAATGCATAAGGCTAACTTAGAGGCGTCGGAAATCATGTTCAACCGAAGACATGACAGTGTCTATGAAGAGTCTGCAATTGTCGAGTTTCCATCTAGTGACACTGCTCAGGTAGTCCTCCAGATGTGTGTGACAATGAAGGGCTACCGACTCTTTTCGAGTTAGTTTTTTGTACAAATTCGTGAAAAAATACATCTCTGCCAAAGAAGCAACCTGTAGTGAAACAAGCAACGCCGAAACCGTCCGAGAAATCTGAGGATCCCTTTTGAGTTGGCAGCTGTTCTGAAAGTGGGGACGAAGGCGACTACGAGTATGGATGATGGTGTCAGATGATGACGTACAAGTATCATGGGAATATGGAATAGATAAACCCGAAGATGCCATGAAAAAGAAAGATTTTGCCGGCAGAAAAGATGAGGATGAAAATGAGGCTAATAGGATATTGCTGCGGAGAATGAGAGATTTGGGTCAGAATAAGGGGATATAAGAGGCCAGAGGTGAGAAAATACTCTTAGAAGAGCCGGGAGGAAAGGGTTAATCCAATTCATCTAATAAACCGGCTTGAAAATCAGGAGAGAATCTTTCGCAACCGGAAGGAGGCCCGGAGCTTTTCTTATCACTGGAACGAAAACTTTAATGGCAGGGGTCGTGGTATTCCCAACGGAGAATGTCACGAAAGCAGCATCGGGAGTCTAAGAAGAGAGTCACTGGTAGCCCCATAGGCCTTAAAGATTTTTTGCACGGCTTTGCCTATTTGCAAAGCCAAGAGCCACTAAGTCAATAGACTAACGTTCGGGACACTACAGATTTGGAAGAAATGGCATTTGACAAACTGTGCTCCCTCCCATGAATGAGATAAAATCCTGGTGATTGTGCTGGTATTCTACCCACTTGTTGGGAATAACCATTATTATTATTAGTTTGATGTAGACCGCAGCAGTAGAACAGGGGTAACCATTGACAAGAGCGAGGTCGAGGGTGTGAGAACCAGGTGTAGTGTGCTCAACCGGATGAGACTAGCCTCCAACATCGAGCCGGACCAGTGAATGCAGAAGGGTTTAGGGGGGTTGATAATAATGTTTATTCGCAAATGTTGGGTGATATCGCTGGTAGAGTTAGAATAACAGCACGGCTATTGACAGAAGTGGGCGACCAGGATTTCGTGGAAGTGCGGCAGTCTCACAAACTAGTAAGCATTATCCGACCTAGATGATGTCAGGCCTAGAAGTTAGAAATTAGAAAGCGAAGGTTACCGTTTTGAAAGAAAATGCTGTTTCATTACGGGTCTGCCTGAGGAAGCTGGATCGCAGGCCACTGTGAATCCAGCCGACAGGATGTCCAGATGTTTATTGCAAAAGTCACCCGGGAAGAAGCGCAATGCCCACAGCCCTCTACAAGCCTGAGCAGGAAAAACGTCGAAGCCGGGATTGGAACCACGGCGCGTAAAACGCACAGTCTGAATTTTGGCTACCACGCCACGGCGCTGGCCACTAGCATCGTGGCACCGAAGGTAACCTACATCTCACCAAAAATATAACATTTTATGCTTTGGATGCTGGAATGCATAAGGCTAACTTAGAGGCGTCGGAAATCATGTTCAACCGAAGACATGACAGTGTCTATGAAGAGTCTGCAATTGTCGAGTTTCCATCTAGTGACACTGCTCAGGTAGTCCTCCAGATGTGTGTGACAATGAAGGGCTACCGACTCTTTTCGAGTTAGTTTTTTGTACAAATTCGTGAAAAAATACATCTCTGCCAAAGAAGCAACCTGTAGTGAAACAAGCAACGCCGAAACCGTCCGAGAAATCTGAGGATCCCTTTTGAGTTGGCAGCTGTTCTGAAAGTGGGGACGAAGG
Organism: Clonorchis sinensis; assembly: GCA_003604175.2. Classification (NCBI taxonomy): domain Eukaryota; kingdom Metazoa; phylum Platyhelminthes; class Trematoda; order Opisthorchiida; family Opisthorchiidae; genus Clonorchis; species Clonorchis sinensis. The sequence goes on along the minus strand of CM030369.1, from coordinate 158,128,151 downwards.
CGACTACGAGTATGGATGATGGTGTCAGATGATGACGTACAAGTATCATGGGAATATGGAATAGATAAACCCGAAGATGCCATGAAAAAGAAAGATTTTGCCGGCAGAAAAGATGAGGATGAAAATGAGGCTAATAGGATATTGCTGCGGAGAATGAGAGATTTGGGTCAGAATAAGGGGATATAAGAGGCCAGAGGTGAGAAAATACTCTTAGAAGAGCCGGGAGGAAAGGGTTAATCCAATTCATCTAATAAACCGGCTTGAAAATCAGGAGAGAATCTTTCGCAACCGGAAGGAGGCCCGGAGCTTTTCTTATCACTGGAACGAAAACTTTAATGGCAGGGGTCGTGGTATTCCCAACGGAGAATGTCACGAAAGCAGCATCGGGAGTCTAAGAAGAGAGTCACTGGTAGCCCCATAGGCCTTAAAGATTTTTTGCACGGCTTTGCCTATTTGCAAAGCCAAGAGCCACTAAGTCAATAGACTAACGTTCGGGACACTACAGATTTGGAAGAAATGGCATTTGACAAACTGTTTCACTATTATTAATATTAGTATTAGTATTAGTATTATTAGTTCCCTATTATTATTGATGGTCTAGACTGAAACGAGCCACAATGTAGATGATGCTATTCACTTTGTACCTTTGGCGTAAGCGTGAAGCAAGAATCAAAGGTTGTGCTCCCACTCATCTTTCCTTGTTGGACAAATTGCAAGCAACATATTACATTACATATTACAATGCTTTTAAGGCTGTGAGCTGTTATATTGTTCCCTCATCGGAGAATCGAGTTCCGATTGGACCCAGAAGTCGAAGTCATCCAACGCGTTACGCACACTCTGCATTACCTCTTGAAGGACTGATAAGTGTCAGAGGAAAACTTAAAAATAGTGGTTTATCATAATCCCACAGACATCCCACCGTTCTTCCTAGCCGAAATCCAGTGATACAGTGCTTGAATGGATATTACTATGGGTTGAAAATACGCATGTGCACGTCACATGTTCTAGCTGATATGCGTCAGAAAATTTTGGATTGGGAAGCATCCGCATTTAAAAGACTTATGCGTAGCTGCTTGTCATGTTAAGCAAGGTCGATGAAGCTAGAAAGACGGTTGATGGCGCCCCTACCAGCCTATGGATCTGAAAATGGTTACGCGCTTTTCATCACCGGCGTGAATTATTTTGGTCCAATTTTGTGCGCAACGGACGACAGCCAAGGAACTGCTACTGATGTATCTACTCATGTTTGAAGATTCGTGGACTTCACACTGAGATGGCTTATTGTCTACTGATAGACTCTTTTCCTATATCTTTCCCGTTTCGTTAATTGCTGCGGCTTCCTGGAGGAAATTTACACTTACCAAGGCAGCAACTCCTTTGGAGCCGAGCTTGAACTTCGGCAATTTCTGAAAATGCTAACTTGGGACCCCGCTAATAAGAGGACGTTAGCCCATGGAATCACACGACACTTAAATCAACCCTATAGAAGTCATCGCGGAAGGGGATAAAAAGCATCATCTGTAATCTACCCACCGAGGGCTGAGTGCTGTCTTCCGCGAGCAAGTGTTGACAGACGAATCTTTGTCTGCCTTCGTCACTGGCGTGGAGCGTACTCTAAATAATCGCCCGCTTGTACCGGTCTACGATGACCCAGAGTCATTAGACAGGATCACCCGGAGACACTTGGTACTATTACGGCGGAAGCTTGAGTTGTCGAGTGAGGTGATTAACGTACGCAACAGATATACCCGCTCTTGTGGACAAGGGCAATTTTTGGTCGATAACTTTTGACGTAGATGGTTGGTAGATCACATTCCGGCTTGACAGCTACGACACAAGTAGATGCGAAATCGTCGAGATTTTTTATCTGGAGACTGTATTATTCAGCGACAAAAATCCGGACATTCGGAGAGAGCGTCACAGTAAAGGCCGAGCCCGGAGGTGATGACCATATGCGGGAGTAAAGACTGTCTCGCGTGAGGTAAGGCGCGATACACACCCCATTTATTTGCGTGAGGAGTGGAAGAAAACCAGTTGCTCATTAACCCTGGGCGCATTTTTAGGATTGAGGGAGTCGTTCGTCGCTAGAGAATTTATATGACTTTTGTTGACCTTATTGTTGCATGTGGATGACTGACTCGGTAGATCTAGGGAAGCCTTGTTGACCTTGTGGATTTTTTTTTGATTCTTTTCTCTTATTCTTTTTGTGCACAACGTGATTCCCCGTTTCTGTTGTTTTGACTTTCCTCATGTCACACTTTCCTTGTTTTTGGCCTGAACGTAAACCGCTCCTTCATATTGTCTCTGCATGCCTTATTTAATTCAACACGCATTTTCGCTTATTTGTAGCCACGATGCCTTGCATCGGCGTGGAAATTTGGATTCGTTGGAAATTAGCAGTTAATAAACCGGTGTACAGAACTCGGTTTCAGATATGTAAAATTGTATTATTTTATCGGATTTATAGTATCGCAATCGTCCATAAACCGCCATCTGAACGATTTGACTTTTGGGGTTTTAAGCATAACTTAGTATGGTTTAACTGCCTTTTAGAAACAATCAATACTCCCTCCGCTACAACCAACAAACAACATAAATCTATATCCTCAAAGTACATGGCGGGACGGATCACACTGGAGTACTTTCGTGTGTTGCCATGGGAGGAATCAATTAACCCAGAGCTGGAAGTAGCACGGACTATAGGTTCTTCGCCATTGGTTGTGCTCAATTGTGCCGTGGAGAGTGAACCACACAGTTTCAGTGTAGAAAGTATTAGCGGGCGTACCCCCAAATAGTCTTGGGCAATTTTTCCACCTTGCTTGACTGAAAATCGACTGCTGGTTGCCGCAAGCACGGGTTGCAAAGATACATTCCTGTATAAACGGGTTAGATAGAAGTGAATGGGCCAGTGGCTGTTAACTAGAGCTCGGGACCGCCTGAGCCACAGTACATCAGAAATGTTTGGTCCCGAAGCCTGAGTGACATACGAAATAAGCAACCAATCAACTGACAAGAAGTCATGATGAGACAAAGCTTTGTTATACAGGACGTAGAGGCTAATTACACGTCTGGACCTCCAAATCAGCCTCTTAGCGCTCGGCACGCTAGACCCCTGGAATTTTCGTGCACACATACAGACTCATAAGCGCCCTCAACGGCTCCGTTCATATGTGTGCACGCGGCAGCGGCAACCGGAGCCCAACACTGACCCCCGTTTGCTCGCACGATAACTGATAGGCTAGGAACTTGCACGGATCCATGCCAGATCCACAATGAAGGCGAATCCTAGTATTTCTCTGGACACCAGTAAGGGTAGGTTAGCACTGGGTAGATGTGTCGTAAAGTGAAATTATCACTAACCCTCAGCCAAGCAGGCATTTTCTGACGGCTGCCAGGGGGGACACCAAAATCACTGAGGACATAAAGTCAATGTTCTGAGGTGGCGTCTTCCTGCCGTAAAACTGTTATTTGTCTGAAAGCCCTCAGTTGAAGAAGATATTAACGTAGATGGGGAGGATTATTAGTAATAATCCACCACGGCATTTCAAGGCTCATAACTAGACGATCGTTCAAACAACCCGAAGCGTAAGTAAAAACGGCAACGCTAATGACCTTATTTCTCAACCAAGCCCTTCAGCGCTAACTTCCGTGCACAGAAGGGAACGAGCGGACCTCAGTTCAGAAGGTGGCTGTCAACCACTAGTATACAAACCTTTCGGAATCCACTTCAAACCACTCCGCCGGGTCAAAGGTCAACATTCTCTCTGCCTGTGCTACTCTAAACTGACTGCGGAACGCAGTTGTCCTTGATGTACGATGGCCTGGCATGTGCAGTATATGGCCTGATCACCGCGGCCTCTGGTCCTGGAAGTCACTCCTCGATAAAAGCCCTTTTTGCACAATCAAAAATTTGCTTGCTAATCCCTTCGCTGAGGATTTTATTTTAACGGGCTACACCTGTGGAGGCCCTGAGATGGTGGTGGACGTGGATCTGGAGCTGCTCGGCTCCACCACCCAAAGCGACCACGTCGGACAGCCATACAACACAACAGCCCATAGTAAACCCGATGCACACGTCCCTTGAGGTTCAGTGAACTGCCTCTTTGACGCCATAGGCGTCTCTAATTAGCAAACGCAACCCAAGCATTAGAAATTCAAGCAGCAACCTAATTTGTCACGTTAAAATGGAAAACAACTAACCTTCCAAAAGGCCCGAAACGCTTCATAGATTCAAATGTCTCTTCTTGGATTGCAAGTGTCATGTTAAGTGATTGTGTAACTGGAACCTTGGGCCTAAAATTTGTCGATGAAAAGCACATGCCAAAGAACAGGGTGATTTGGACAATAGATCTAACGTCACATGAGCTCTCCCAGCTTCTGAGGCGAGAATAATATCGTTCGCTCATTCCGCATGGGCAAGGTTGTCAGAAGCTACTTGAATTCCAGGGTTTTGAAAAATCTCCACTGTTAGATCTATTATCCCGTCAACCGCGAGGTCAAACAGAAAGTAAATATGTGGGCAATTTTTTGACACCGGTCTACGTGTGGAGGCTCCTGGAGTGCGTTCTGTATTGTTTTGCCAGCCTGCGAGCCTGAAAATGCAATGAACTAATTACGCCACAGATTCTCGGGGCATTCCTTGCTGGACAAGTGTGCTCGAGCAGACCTGCGTCAAATGCGCACTGGAAATCTAGGAATACAAAAATCGCCGGTCTTTTGTGCCTGTGGTGTGTTCTTAGCACCCGACGGAATATTGAGGTTTGCCCAGCATAGCCTCTATCAGGCTAGAAACTAACCTGCTGCTTTCTAGTCGAGGCTTCTTGGCCGCCATAAGGCAACAAACGCAAGCTGAGACTGGATTTAAGCTAATCCGCTTGTGATTGCAACAATCACTGCAGGCCGCTTTCAAGGGTCTCTGAATATATGTATATGGCCACCGATATCTCTCAAACATGACTGAGAACTTCATCGCCGCGCTTGAACAATGTGGGTGGTAGGTTGTTCGGACCGAGGCCCTAGGGAGAATTTACGCAGTTGCAAATTTTCGAGGCTCTAATGGGACTCAGATTGGACGTTCATGTTTCTACTTTAATCTCACAATCCGGCTGTCTTGCTAGGTAACCACGAAACGACTTTCTCAAATTCCTTGGTTCGAAGAGTCCTCGTTCATTGAAGATGGTCGCCCTTTTTTCACGATGGCCTTGCTCGCCAGCGGTTTTCGAGGGCCGTTTGTGCGGATAAATCGAAAGAATCCTGCCCTCCTTCCATCTACCTGGTCTTCCACGTCACCAGGTTTTATTTTCGGCGTGTGAGCTAGGTTTTCTTTGACATTTGATAATTTGTCCGGTTGAGACATATACAGGGGAAATGGGATCATGCTCCACGATTCAAGCAGGGCAACTACTCTCCTTGATATTTGGAGCTTTCTGGGACCACACAGTGCCATGTACTAGGTCAGACCCCCCGGTTGTGTAAAAGGTTGTGGTGGTCTCCTTCAGAGACATATTGGCATCCGACGGTGGAACAAATGGAAGAGATTTCTGAAGATCTTTCTGCTAAATTCGTTAGCTGCAGGATCCGGCAGTCCCTCAGATATCAGCAATTTGTCCGCACACTGCGGGGCTTTGAAGAACGAAGCGAAGAGCGACTCCAGCCAAACTTTCGGCAGGAATCCACAAGTGCGCTCCAAAACAGGCGGCGTTCATTTATAAATTTGAACCATTGGTAACTAATCGCGAAGTGGTCGATTTCGGTCTGTGGCTGGTACGTTGTCGGGGGACACCAAATGAAGAGACGACTTTGTTTATCTTGGAAGTGAGAAAGGAATAAATACAGTGTGTAGTCAACAGAACTAAAGCACTCATTCATCACTGCCTGTACATACCGATTCCAATCGATAACGACCAACCTGTTCAAGCATAATGCGCTGAGCCTGCCCGCTTGTGCACTCAAACCTCCGGCAACCACAACGATATATGTTATTTTGCCCGCGGTAACAGGGCATTCGAAGCGCTATGAAGCTAGTATTAGGTGATGCCAGGGCTAAAGTCGGTTAAGGTGCAGGCAGACACAACAAACGTTCAACTTCTCGCTTGTGAGGCAAATTCGCGGACGATGCCAGTCGGACCGCACGGAGTCGCCTCTAGCGTTTCTTCACACGCGAATTAGGAACTTAGCGACTCCTGCGTATCCTGCCGCAACAGCCTCTGGGTGACCAAGGGTGCAGAGTGGAAGGTCATGGGGCAGTTTCCTCAACCAGTATGCTTGCACTGTGAATTTTCGCTCTGATACACAACACAAATAACCTTCGAGCAGGTCGTTGGCGAAAGCCAAAGTATTTTGCTTTCCTGCTTGCTCGACATGCTTGCTTCAGACTGTGAGGATTAAAAGCAGCCAGGTATGTCAGGGGTCTAGGCTCGAATAGTGAGTTTGTAATGCTTGAGTCTGTCGGCGTCTGGTGACATGCAGATGTTTCGGCCGAAACCGAGACAATATGAACGAGTTGCTAGTTGTAACGGAAGGGCTTTTTACTGGAGTGAGGGAGGAAAGAAAGGGCGTGGGAATGAGAAAGAAGTTTCAGAAGTAGCCCGATTTCACCTACTTTATCGGGCGCCAATAAGGCGATCCGACCGGCAAAATCATATGGCAGCCAATGTGGCATGAGATTATCTGTAAGTGCACAAATCATGATTGTACCTGGGACTAAATACTACCAATGCACGAACACATAAACAAGGGTGAGATTGGGGGATCCTCCACCAGAGCTTTTTTCTGGAACTCTTGGCCGCATGGAAGCGGTGTTTGGCAAGAAGTGCAAGTTCATTAGTATTTTCAAAGGACAAGTCACCGCGCATGTTCCCAACTTCAACCTGGGTAGCCAGGAGACTGTGATGGTCATATCTATGTCCACTGACCTACTTGGTGTAACAGGCTACCATTGTCGCACGGACACACCCGGTATAGATTCATGGATCATGAAAGCACACTAGACCCCCACTACGTTAAGGTGTTTTTCCTCCTTGCGCCCGGAAAAAACACTGAGGTTTAACGGGACTCCGCAAAACTTAAGATGCCGTTCGCTATGGAAGATGTGCGCTTTTCTCTGCATGAGCTGCGAAATGAAGGTGGGGGTGACATCCTTCAGGGAAGAGATTCTCGTCGTTGAGTACCTTCAATAACTATTGTCTAGGAGCACCCAAGCCCTTAAATTCGCGATCCAAATTCAAGTTTGACGAGCTAACTCTTTCGGCCGAAAAGAGCATGCTTTGAATCTTTCACGTTGAATTTTTTATGAAAATCAGGAAGCCTTCTGACGAATAGGTTGACGTTTTTAGAAGGTAAATCCCAGTAGCAGACTTCAGAGAAACTTTTCAAAATAAAAACGAGAGCTGGTATGCTAATGTGTTGTACAGCTTGCCAGTAGCCTGGATAACAACAAGAACAAGCCATCCAGATGATTATAGTGGCCAGCGGTTTTGCCAAAGTCGGCCAATACCTTGATAAATGCTAGTCTACGGCTGGGTTTATCCACACGCAGCCAAGCAAATAGCACAGCATCCGTACACACTACTCCGTCGCAGACAAGCAAAGATAAAGGGGGCACAAATATTTAGGGAGCCCGACTATATTCGATACGTACACGACGGCCTGACATCTGAGAAAAGCCAATGAATCGTGGTTCGGGGGTATGGTCGTCAAAGCAGGCAGAGACGAAGACATATTTTGTTCTGGTCCAATTCGCATCAGCTTCACGAAGAAATAAAAAGCAGTGAGAATAACAAAGCTACAGTATAAAAAATGAATTGCTCGAAACCGGAAAAATTCGAGGTCATCCATCGGATGTGCGGCTTCAGTTTCCACTACGGAAGTAGGGTACGCAGGCACTTAAGTCGGATAAGAAGGCGGTCACCGAGGCAAACGGATTGGTGTAGAAATTGTCAAAGTATTTTTATTTAGCCTTTCTCGAAGCTGCTCCTGAACTGTCCGCTTAGGTTTGTAGAGACGTCCCAGGAACATATATGCAACAGGCAAACGTCAATGTCTATGCTTACATTCCGGGTCTGATGGAATGCACTGGTGACTGCTGAACATGTCCCAAGCCAATTGTTTAGTCAGTATTCGAAGTGAGGAACTACGTCTGAACATTGGAAGGGTACTACATAAATCCATATTCTAAAGAGTGAGGCTCTTACCATCATATTCCACCGTACTACATTCCGGAGCAGTCGTTTGCCTAGCGTTTTCCCATTTCGAAAACGTTTCCGGGTTTGCTCAGATTAGTGGACGAAACAATTAGTTTCATTGCATCAGATTACAGTAACTTGCTGACCAACTGGTAGCGCCGGGTTTTTGAATTTTTATTTTTAGCTGAGATGGAGAGCTGTCATGTAATATTTCGAAAGTTGAGGAGAAAATGAAGGCTAGTTTCGGACCACCCGTGTGCCCAGTGTGTAAGCAATATGTGTACTTTGCCGAGGAGCTGAGATCAATGGGGAAGTCGTTCCATCGAGCCTGTTTCAAATGCTGTGAGTTTTTACATTTACCTTGATCTAAAAAAAGACTGCTGTCGCAAAACGCTTGACAGCTTTTCGGCGAATGATCATAACGGTGAACTGTTCTGCCGCGCGTGCTACGCCAAAAATTTTGGTCCTCAGGGATATCGTTTCACTCCATATTCGTCTATTCAATTGGGAAGTGCTGAAAGACGGTGAGTTTTGTGAACAATATGGCTTATGTAAACTTTTATACTTTCTGTCAGTCCTACTATGAGGGCAATAATTACTCAGGAGACTTCTGCTGCATTATTTGTAAAATTCGTAATTCGTTGTTCATTGTATCCAACGAGAACGTTAGAAATCTCTTTTCGCTCCTTTCAACAAGCAATTTTTTTACTCAGTTTCCATCGAGCTACCACGCATGCTACATCCCGAGGCGTGTGAGTGCGGCAAACAATGTGCTTTACAGGGGGACAAGTCGGACGACCCACAATGGATGATAAAACGTATTTACGCCCAGACACACTGAAATGCGACTATGCACTGTTAAGATGTTAAGTTTTTCGCCGATGAAATCGTACTTTGGAAGGAAAGTTCTCCAGGGATGGCAAGCTCCTATAGGAGCTTTATAAAGCTTTTACTTGGCACATGTATGAGGGATGTGCGAACCAGATACGTAGTCAACTGAACCATGCGTCGAACTGCTGCTTGAAAATTGCCATTTATCATACTCATTTGCAAATCAATTTGGTTTTTGCGAGAGACTCACCTGGAACCCAGCTGAATCTTCCGTTTGTGATGTGTCCAGGCAACTGAATGTGCTGCACCAGGCCGCCACAGGTTCCAGTTGCTACGATATTCGAGATATCGCGATACATGTATATTCGTAATTCACTACTCATGAGGTTTCTGAAAGTTCTTGGAAACATCACAAACGGGAGATTCAGCTGGGTTCCAGTTGAGTCTCTCGAAAAAACCAAATTGATTTGCAAATGAGTATGATAAATGGCAATTTTCAAGCAGCAGTTCGACGCATGGTTCAGTTGACTACGTATCTGGTTCGCACATCCCTCATACATGTGCCAAGTAAAAGCTTTATAAAGCTCCTATAGGAGCTTGCCATCCCTGGAGAACTTTCCTTCCAAAGTACGATTTATGCCATTTATCATATTCAACGGAAACTACTTTTGAGCCGATAGAGTTGAAGGTGCAGCTGCCACCTCGGGTGAAAACGTCATGGTGGCACATGGAGTTGTTTCATGAAGTGATATCAAAGGCTGGTTTTTATAAAAACAGCAGTAAGCTGCAGGAATTATTAGGCCCAATGAGGTCTTGAGACGTAATTATGGGTCCCTGTCGCAACCTTCTGCAGTATGCAGAATATCTGTTTAGAGTGACATGAATTTTACCGTAGGGTGGGTTGCTTCGGCTTTATCTGGCCGAACTTGAACACTTGGTTCTAGGCCTTAAGCACCTACGCCACATAAGGTACGATGCAAGCTTCTAATGAATTACACAAACTCATTCACTCTCCTCGGTTTACCTACATTGCATCCTTTTGTTACTGGCCTGCCAACTCGTTTTATCCTACTTTGTACTATCGAATTCTATAAAACGACCAAATAGTCTTGTACTGATTTTTAGGGTTTTGTATCACTTTGGTGATATACATTTAAATCTGTTGCACTCGCTGTTAGCGTGACTGAGCGTGCTTATATTTACATGAACGACTGACTTGTGCTTTCAAGCTTACTCTTAACAACTTGTTGGAGTCCTGAAAACATACGCTTTCTGCCACCTAAGTAACGATTGAGCCAAAATACAAATGCCTCTGTGCGGGGTGCCTTACTTCGCGAGGCTAGCTTTTGTTTAACTTGATTTTTAAAGAAACGGTTCCGTCACCTCTGGTGAGTTTCGCCTCAAATGATCCTAAGATGCAATGAGTAGGTCTTGGGTGCCTGTTTGCAACTTGGACAGACTTAAGACATTAGTAGAGTGCAAAAGATTTGTTAAGTACCGCTTTGTGGCTGTTACTCCGTAGCAGAGGGTTACGAGCTGCAAACCCAATGGAATAAATTTGGAGGCTTCAGCGTCCGTAAATAATATAGCATTTGTTACATTGACAAGCATGTGGTTATTTATAAAGCACTGGTAGTCCATCTGGATCTCCTTTCAAGGCACAGATCTGAGCATGTCAGTCGTTCATAGATTTACCTTTCGGTGGTCTGTTGATCAGTAAGCATCCTACCGGAGTTGAAAAAAGACAAGAAGACTGCTGCAAGTAAGTTCACCTACTACAATCATCTTTCGAGAGTAGAAGGGCAAGGTGGTATCATCATCATCATTGACAGCATGACATCAGTGTTCAACACCGATGCTTCGCTGCCCTAAAACCATGATTTATTTGAAAGCTTTATTGTGCTAGCTTACAAAAATTATCGTTTATTTTTGAAAACCATGGTCAAAGACATAAAAAGTGAATGCAGGCGATGAATGCGAAAGGGTTACAGGAGAGAATAGTCTCATTAGAAGTGGTGTTACCAACAGTTCCAGTCAGATAAGATGAATTCCAACGTACGTAGAAATTCTGGTACGAAAGCACGCGTGTAAAGTCTAACAACCGAGGAAAGAAATAACAATGCTGATTGCTCTTCAAGGCGCGGTAAGCGCTAGCACATCAGGTATAAAGTGTCCGTCATACTGGGTCTGGTGTAAGATTCAGTGACAGGAATGTACACTCAACGCCATATGCCACGCATAAAAGTGTCGTACATAAAAGTGTCGTACGCCCGCAGAGAGCCCACAATGGCAAGCAAACACAAGTCACTGACTGTGACCTCAGGAAGTCCCAGTCCAATAACAGCTTTGGCTGACTGAGGAAAGAAGATCCTTCGACAAGAGATGATCATCGGTTGGTGAACCAAAAAGTCGACGTCACAACCAATTGCACGTAGGGCTGAGATTATGGCGATGGAAAATTCATCAGAACCATACTCCTCCTTTTTCTTATTCCACAGAGTCACTCCGCGCTCATCCGAGACTATGCTGAAGTCTTGCAGTTGCTGTGCGCTCCCGAACAGAGATTAGGTCATGCTTAATAAGGATGTCGAAGTAGGTGCTCTCAACCCCTCAAAGACGGTGTAGTTTAGGCGACAAGACGTTTTGCGAGTTTCCTTGCAACCCGATAATGACGAGCACATCTAGCGTCATGCGTGGTCGAGCGGGACTGCAAAATATGCACCAAACTCTCCGATTGACCACAGTTTCCACTACAGAAGGCCACCATGATCATGTCACGCTCTTTTCACTCTCGACCTGAACAGGTTGCATCAGAGCTGGATACTGTGGATAAATAGCCTAGGAACCATTCGTTCTGGAAATACAAGCCATCGATTAGAAAGAGGCGAAGCGACCAACTCTCGTAAACCGCGACCGTCAGCGCTGTTTTTGCAGGCTATCACCCTAAGCAGCCACTAGCTCTTCCTCGGTGTTTACGCAAGCACCACGGGCTCGGGTCGGAAGGTTGAGATCCCGAACAATCTTGCCAAATGCGGAATCGTAGACCGCATTGCTTAGTACTCGGCACTGAGTAGAAAGGAGCTTTTCCATACGCGCTCCCCGCTGCATCGGGATTGTTGCATTCAGACTTGGGATACCAAGTCCCCCATGTTGTTTATCGGTGTGGATGTAGCTGATCAAGGTGTTCCTCGGTAGACGTAGCCAGGCACGAATAGATTGCCTGATGTAGTTTTCCAACCTCTTGAGCGTGTTTCGGTGGACTTGTTCAAGCACAAACGCATATGTCGGCCTCGGTATCAAGTAGTTCCTCGTGATTTCCATTCTTTGATGCGGATTCAGTGGGGCCCGCATTATCTCATCGAGCAGTTTGAGCAGATGTTGTCGGTGGTGGAAGACCCCTTTCTTCTTGAAAGTAAATGGGATGCCCAAATATGTTACGGTGTATGTCGGACCTAGAGGAGTGTTGAGTTTCTCAGTGAAGCAAAATGGTTTGACCGAGACTGCTGTCGCCCGATGTTTTCTGTCCTCACAGATCATCATCTCTTTCGTCTTTCGGGCGTTTATCTCCATACCAGCTCTTTCCAACCCGACCGCAGCAGCTTCAAGCTTCTCTCTGAGGCGAGCCCGATTTTGTGCACACACGACCCAGTCTTCAGCGAAGGCAAAAACCACCTACTAAGGTGTCATGGAACTGGTATCTCAGTTGCGATATCAACAATCCAAGAACCTCATCCATTGCCACGATGAACAATAATGGGAAGAGTGGATCTCATTGCCTTGCACCTCTGTGGCAGTGAACCTCGGAACTGGGGAAAACTGATACAGCGTTCTCATAGGACTGTGCGATGTATCAAACTAGAGGTGACGGTGCTTCAAACGCCTCGGCAGATCTGACGATTGTATCATGCGAAACCGAATCGGACGCTTTCAAGATATCATTAAACGCCTAACTGAGTTTAGAAGCAGTCGCTGAAGAGTGACGAAGCAGGGCACATAACAGCGATGTGGCTTCCAAACAGCCGTCCCGATGTAGAAATGCAAACTGAAGTGAAGGCAGTTGCAATCTACGGCTCCAGCGGTCAGCAGGCCCCTTATGAAAATATCGGCCAAGAATGGATGACACGGAGATCGGTCTCAGTTGATCTGGTGAAATCGGATTTGAGACTTTCCAAACTAAGGTTATACGAGCACGACACACATGTGGGGGCAACCCCCAGATAATAAGAGGAAATTGAAATACTCAGTGAACGCGTTAGCATTTAACCGGCGGAGCATCCTGGGTGTGAGCTTGTCCAGGCCTGGGGACGAATTGCCCATTGAACGGACCGTACGGCCGACTTCCTCTCCTGTGATGGGCTCAATCAAGCTCCAATCGGATGGTACTACTACGCGACTGGGCCGGCTGTCCACGTGTTTTGGGGCTGAGAGCACCTGTTTCCAGTACTGCTCGGCGTCTGGAGGTAGGCCGCAGTTGCCTTTGTACAGATCTTTCCATGACCCATCGAGCACAGCAGACGCTGCATCTTTCCGTCTTTGGTGGTATAGGGTCTGGATGGCGGCGTAGTTGGCTCGGCGGATCTGCTTTCGGTTGACCGGCATCCGATGGGCTAACTGACGACGGCGTCGGGATACGGTTTTCCAAGTGTGTGGAAATGTCCTGAGGGCGTGGAGGTCCAGAAGCGAGAGAACTTGTTCCGGTGTCATGATGCCAGACTGCAACCCTCGGGCAACTGCCAGAAGATTAAAACTAGCAAGTAAACTGTCGGCATGTGATTCTAATGCTGACACGGCGCAATCCACGGTTTGTTTAAACCAGACGCTATAGCCGTCGGCTTCTGACGAGTAGGCTTCTGTTTGAGCGATAGTTTGTTCAGGGCCACCAGATGATAATTCGCCCTGTTGTGCTTGCCAGTTAAGCACCCGTAATCTGGTTTCGATGCTGATAGCCGATCGACCAAAATGCTATCCCAGTCTCGCGAAAAGCACGGTTTGCGTGCCACAAGACGGATGTAAATTGTTAGCCAGGCGCAAGAGCCATTTTGACTGGTTTTGGGACCGGAAGGCACCGGAATACTGCACTCGGCCAAGCTTATCTGCATTATGCTGGATGGAGTATGCCTGCCGGCGATGTGGGCTCAGGTCAGTCTTCGTCGGAGAAAGGCGGGAACAATTAACGCTGGCCAATTAAGCGACCATGTTCGTACCAACACGTCCAGTGTCGTGGGCTCGATGGTGGGCTGCTAAGCCAGCTTTCGATTTGCAGCACTTGCCATTCCTCACACGTGAGCCTCACGAGTCTCTCGTGTACAGGTTGGAACTGGTGCCAAGGCGCCAGACGATTCATAGTGTACATTGTCAAAAGTAACCAGCACATTGAAACCGAACAAGGTGGTATGCCATGTCTAGAGTTGCTTAACTCTAAGCTCACCCGGACTGACGTCCAGGATACCCAGTCGGCACCACGAGGAGGTGGTTCAGCTCGCCGAGTTGCCTACACCTCCAAACACTCATTCAGGCAACTGACAACAAGATCGCCACTGAAATCGCTTGGCAGCCATACCTTGCAGCGTCTCCAACCAGGCGCAGTGAAGATCACGCGGTCTCCATCCTGGAAGGTGGATAGCACCGACAGTACCCAAACATTTCGTAGTCTCCTTCATACACTGCCAGGTCAAGGGTTGGCCACCTCTCTGCTTCCGCCACTCCGACTTGGGCATGGAAAACAGCACCCTCTTCGGCAAACGATGGTTAGGCATACGCAACACAACCAACACAGTTTTTGGTGCTGGACACATTCTTTAATGGAAGTACGCGTTACACAACCGAAAAGTCGCTCCCTAATTGCCTCGTTACGGACTCGCCGACACCAACCCACACGAGCTATGGTTCTGAGACAACCCGCTGCTTGAACAGGCAGAGGTTTCGGCGCAAGAGAAAGGCGGTTTGTAAGTGACAGGATAAAACATCGTTTAAAGACATGTAAACAGGAGAAAAGTCAGCACAACTTAACATATAGGGCCTCTGGGAGCTCAAAGCATTCGGAAGGGCACATTGCAAAGCAAACCGCAAGGGTACAATTTGGTAACCGTTTGACTCACCGAGTCAATTTTGAAGTGCGCTGTAAACGAATATGGCGATGATTATAATTCGACCAAAAATAAAATCCAACAGCCGCTTGATAATGGTACAAATGAGGTCAGGCCATGTGCTTTGTTTGCCTTTGCTTAAGCTAGCTACATCGAAACCGGTGAAATCCACGCATATAACCTCCGAAGAAGCACAAAAGACGCTCCTGCAGGGACAGTAACTTGGAGGAATCTCATTGCATTATACGACCTGGATAACAGCAGTGGATTAACGACGTTGACAGAAAACGGTCAGTTTGACAAAAGCTGCAAAAGCACAAAGTAAACTCTTCTACAGATAAAATCTCTATTTGCGAATGTCAAAAGGCTGATAAGTGAGCCGGGATTAGACAAACAAGTAAACAAATAACATAAACAATGGGTTTAGGGCTTTGGGTGAGACGTGGCTGCACCAGAAAATCAAGAATTTAACGAAATTCGATGATAGATAAATTTGTGCTGTAGCATTAAATGAAAACGGTGGAGCAGTTACGTTGTTTTCAGCCTCATGTTTGAGTTTGGAGCCATGTAAGCAACGAAAACTGCCGTTGGGTAGGACAAACTGCCTGCCTTCACTGTTTAAGCGAGAAAAGTCGATAGTATCTGTTTACAGTTTCTCACCGCACCTCAGCCAATACTGCCATAGATAGTATAAGTTGTTTACAGGAAATAACGCGACTTTTTCGTTATGCGCCCGTTTTTGACTTCCATGCACCCAGTGTTACCAATGATTCACGGCATGTTGTGATCCTGCCATAAATCCACATGGAGCAATGCGAGACGACCCCCCCCCCTCCTCATCTATTGCGTTTTCAATCTGCTCACAAATAGAGCCATCAAGAGAGTATGGAGTGCGAATGAGATCCCGTAGCAATTCCATATAACTGTTGATTGATATGACTACTGAAACTAAATTGAAAATTGCATGCGCAAAGCAGCAGCGGTTCTCTTATTTGGGAGTATCAACATATTCGTCACTGTACACAAGCAGGAATTTTTTCAGTGAAAAAATGACAATGTTTGAACGTCTCAGAGGGGCTTGAGCTGTTTGGCAGTTCTTCTCTTCCGGCTTCCATGCTGGCTGAGAATACATCTAAGCTCTGGTAAATTGAAGTGAGAAAAGCTTGCTCTTCGATTCCGGTGAACATTTCATTGATGCACAGAAAACCTTTGACATTTGCCGAAGCCTGCACTAGATGTTTGCAACAAAACCCAACCATGCATCTATTTCGACTGGCATCCAAGCTTTTGTGTGGATGATAAATTATCCAAGGAGTGTGACATTTACCAACATAAATCTGAGACTATTAGGCTCTGATTTGGGCATTATTCACCGAAAAAGTATGCAAGCCACTGAATACAACTGTAAGGAGGAAAGCCCTTACGCTTCACGGGTCATTTAGTGTACTCTTATGCCAGAAGACTGTTCGCATTTTGCCTTGTATTTGAGCAAAAGGGGACTAGTTGGTGATTCGGGACCGAAGCATATAAGCCTTTTCCAGTAAACTCTGCCGCGCTGGTATTTGCTGTCTCTTCGGGTGGGGACCAAGGGACAAGATAAAGCAACCCTCAGCAACCTTGACAAATATAGTCAATGTCAACCTTGAATAAAAGCTATTGCTTTCATTGCATAGCCCTTACTCCCTGCCACAGCGTACAGGAAGAATTAATCTGCATTGGGCTGTTGCTTCCAACGAGTGGCTCTCCTAACATTATTCTCATCATTGGTGAAGGAAGTTGTAGCAGCTAAATTCACTGCATATAGATGGACCATTTGTTTTCTGAACGGCCAAACTAAGCTAAAAAGAATATGCCAAACACGATAAACTGTAGAAAAAGCCTGAGACCCACGAGAAGAAGTGAGGGTGTGTGAAGCCAAGCTCACTATTCTACAGGAATCCCAACCCAGGCTTTGAAAACCTAATTAATTTCTTGTGTCCAGCAATGGTATATATAAAGTAACAAAAGACATTTATCATAGCTGGAGGCTTGTCTAAGTCTTTCGTAGATATCACTTAGCAATGACAAACGCCGCGCGATGTGAATAATAAACCAAATGTTTCGACTTGCGTGGACTGAGTGGATGGAACGAATTTTGAACCATCTGAATGCGTTGGTGTCTGCAGTGTGGCTTTGCAGGGATCACTTCTGAACCCTATATTTTCAGTGGTAGCATTTCCCAAGTTGAATTTAAACCAGCTACAGGCAATATATTGAAATATTGTTAGCTCAGGTGTGTTAATTTGTTGTAGGTCAGATTACCGAGGTTAGCAATTTGCTTGCAGGCTTTTCGTTCCCAGTCTTGGAGGCACCCTCTGTGCGTATCATCAATGCACATCACCACCGAACCGCGCACTGAGAATGTCCACACGACTGATTGCGAAACGTCTACAAGCCAGTCGTCAAGCTCTGTGAACAGATCAAACCCACTCGGTCTGCAAACAAACTAACCAGTATTCGTGGATAATCCTGAGGTACGAAGAACTTTGCCACAAATGATGGCGACCAAAGACTGCTGGGAGATACCAGAATGCTAATGAATTTGCTGAAACGGTTCATACCATCAGGAAAAGGCTAATCACCGCGAAAAATACTGGGCTAATGGGATGGTGCAGTCTACTGCTTGGTTTCGTTGCTTCTAATAAAACGTGTGGTCCAAAATCCCAATGTAAAAATAAAGGGTTATTTAAAAAATAAATATACCAATGTATTGCATGTCAGCGAGATAAAATCCATTCCTTGGGAAAATCTAACATTTATTCTTGCATTTAACGAAGGATTCGGTGCTGTGATTGGTGACTACGTTGTGCGTGTATCCAGTGTCAGAAAATGGAGTACCAGTCTTCATCTCAGATACCACAGGGAACTAACTATCCAGAAAACTAACTAAACAACCATCCAGATGGTCACATCGAAAAAAGACAACAAAATAACAGAAGTAGTACTATAAACATATTCATAATTATAAAAACATCCCTGGATCCGTTTATGTATACACAGTATTCTGAATTCAGAAGTCGCTGATGCCATATAGGATCTTTATCTCTTCATGAATTTGTCACATCAGTAGGCACCACTAAAAGCCCAACAAACACAACTTTCAAGAATCCCAGTAGTCAGTTCGCTATCGGTAATGGCAGCAAACAAAGAAAGTAGTGTGCAGCTTGATACCGCTGAGGCACCCACGGTTGGTGTATTCAACCAGGGGACACATTAACACCCGTGGTATAAATTTACGAATTCACAGTCTGCCCCCCGCTGATACCTAGCCCCACACTCATTTTCTCATGCCTACTATAAGGCTATCAGGTCTAGCGTCAACTTTAGAAAAAGCATTCATCTCTTGCCGCCATCCACGTATAGATGCAAATGTGACCAAACATCCTTGGCTGAGGAACCCGTAATTTCGCCAGCCCCTCGCAACATTTTAAACAGTCGAAACAGCGTCTTCGTCTACTTATATACCGTGGATTCTTGATCACATTTTCGGTCATTTTACCAACAATTGAAGAGATGATAATGATGAAGTCTCTGATTTACTTTAGGCATACTCTAATGGTTGTTGGTTCCTTCTATACACTCGTGGAAATAGATCGAGTGCATGGATCTTGTCCAACTGGTTGGCTTTTTTCTGTCCCTAATCACTCTGGTGACTGTGTTTGAGTTCTTTCTGTCCTTTGCTTCGTAGTCCCACGTTTAAGACAGGAGCTATTATGCACGTCATAAGATGTTAAAAGCTCTTGGCGGCAGACTGCAGGACAAACAGTAATTCACCTCTATTATTTTCCAGGCTGGAACACATGTTATTTAAATAGCTGTGAAGTTTAGGCCAAAAGAGGTTGCAACGCTAGGTGTGAAACTTGTTTTACATACTATACTGGATTACTATCCAGTTAGCGGCTATATGTAAGTCTATCCGACTGACTTCTAACAATTGACAGGGGGACTCAATGAGACAGACTGTGTTCAAGCTCGAAACGAACATCTCCTGATTGGCTGACGGATCCCAATTTGCCGGTCTGTGCACATGTTGCTGCAGAGGTAAACGACTAAAAAAGAGCCTCTTCAAAAGACCTCTGTCTCAACTAGATTGCCCAACGGGCGTTATCAATCTGGTGGACTCGCTTCCAGTAAAACATTCGGTTTGTCAAACACAGGTTTCTTTGGTGATCCACAGGCTTATCAGTATACTCAAATAAACGAGTTGTGTATCTTAAAACGGGGTGTCTATAGTTTTAGTTGTCCATCTCTACGGTCATATAACTAGTCAGATAATCCAGAGTATCAGATGAGAGATTTATCAGACTGAACTTACAGAGAGAATGGGAAACTTTAGCTGGTGATGCTGGTATAACGAAACTGAATAATCATGGAACAGCTCAATCCTACTAACAAACAACTGAGTTCCCTGTTCACCAGTTAGCGCTTATTTTTCAACATACCCATCTGCATATCTTTTGACTCACAAGTTACGCAACTGGTTTTCCAACATCTAGGCTGCATTCCAGCGAGGCTGAATGTGTTTCGCGCATTCAGAATATTCTACCTACGTTACCCACATTATTCTACGACACACCTGCTGTTTGTTTAAATGAATGCAGTTAAAATTGGATAACTTCCTCATTCTTGTTTCGCTTGCATGATGATTCCCACAGGTAACCATGTTCCACACCTGAGGGCCAACGACTACCTGATACCTTGATTGTGATAGCGCTGTTAGGAAAGACAAGGTTTGGCTTGAACGCCTATGTACGAACACATGGTATCATCTGCGGGCGTGCATCAACTCCACAGTTTGTAAACCCCGTAAATACTCCGCGTAGTTTTACCACGTATAAGTGTTATGAGTTAAATGCATCGCAGTATTACAAGGTATGTGTGAAATATTGGGCAGGGTAAAAAAAATTACATTGATGCACCTAATCATTTCCGAAAATTCTTACCAAACTTGACCATAAAGTAGACGGTCTACGTTTGATAATAATTAAAACTGACGTCCGAATGTTATTACGGATATTAAGATGCACATTGTGATTCCAAGGCCAAAGTAGCAAGCAAACCGATGTGCTTGGACTACTGAAATGAAGACATTTCAACGGCTCCAGTTTAGTCATAGGGTCATACAGTTCGCAAACACGATGCTTGCTTCGTAAAACGTTCTTACAGTTTGAAATAAATTGCAGAGAAGTCCAATAATATCACACCAAATTAGGAACGGGGTTCCAAAATCGCAATTAGTCATGATGGGACTGCGACTTTTATTAAAGTGCAGCAAATAATGGGACTTTACTGGACAGTGTGACAAAGGCTGTTAGGGATACCACCCAACTAGAGGGCATAACACTACAAACAACTTTGAATGTGGTATTTATACGACTCTTCATTTTGTATGAGCAGTCCCGTACTCATTCTGGGAATACTCAGAACGTTGATTAGAATAAGTGTGGTTTCGAGGAACCGAAATCAGGAACGGTACCTGATTCACCAATGATGCCCAATTGTGTGTTCACCGACTATGTCTGGCCGTAACGGCTGATTGCTGACCAAGATATTCTGAAAGGGCCTTGGATAGCATACTTCCTATGGAGTCGTTTATGGCTCGTTTCATCGTATGTGTACAAGTAATTCTCACGGTCTTAAAGACTTTGCTTGGCTACCATATGCAGAACGTTTGAAATAGCTTGTCTCTAGAGTTCTCCATCTGCTGCCGCCATAAACTCAGGCTCAAGCGTGAGTTATCTGATCACAGATATCTTGTCGTACCTGCCTCTAAATACCACACGCTATAAGAGGAGAGATGACGTTTGCGTTTTAAACGTTTTTCCCGAGTGAAATGAAGAATGTAGAGAATTTCCGAAATCAAATATTGGCCTCCCCTCTGAAAAACACATTCGTAATTATCTCGAGTAACTCCACATGCAGCTGTCATTTATGTCACTTTTACTATCTCCTGGTGAAGCTGCCTCGGACCTACATCTGGTTCGTATTGCAGCTGCCCATGCATAATATGGGACTGTAAGCTGTTTGGGTGTTTATTTGATGTATTTTCTAATGACGTACGCGTTCGGGTGTGTGCATCAAATGTAACTGTCGAATCAGAAAGCAAAAGTGATGTTGTCTGTAAGTGGGTAATTCTGATGAGCCCGTTATTGCAGAGTGGCTGGCCCAGTTTTACGAATTATCAGACATGGACAGGTTTCGCTTTTGGGCTGGGTTCGGTAGCCCCGCCATCTCAAAAGTAATAAAACTGGCTCTGTCCTCGGAACCAAGGGTAATTTTGCTCTGGGGCGCTGAATTTACGAATAAGTGATTACGGTGAGAATCATCTACATCTGTTGACACCGCTGAGGAACAATGTTCACCCATTAGCTGTTGTGATAGACAATTTGTTTTTTTCAGTAGGGTAGGTGAGCCAGCTCAACAATTAGAATGATTGGCAAGTAAAAACTTCAAAGATTCTGCTGAAAAAAACGTAATAATATAAAAAGCAAGGTGTGTCGTATATATTATCCTCGATAGCCGTCCGAAACCCAACGGAAATGATGTCCCTGTCCTTGTTATCCAACGTTTCATTTTATCCGCTGGAAATAAGGCTCTGAATATTGATACCAGCAGTACAGTGTTTGTTTTGGGCAAAACAAAATCTAGAGAGCAGGGAATCAAACGAAAAATACTGTTCCATTTATTCTTCACGCGCATTGGTGGCAGCGCTGCGACAACTAGGTGTGAGCTTGTGAACAACGAACGTATCGGTATCAATCCGAGACCTGTTTTCACTAGAACAGCACCATTTCTCCGTTAACTTCTTTCAGTGTAAGGGCTGGCAACTTGATGTTGGTAATCCCCTGTCGCTGGCTCAGCTTGCATGTAATGCTCTCAGTGGATTCGGGTTTGGCGTGAGCTCGATTAGGTGAGATAGAATTTCCTGATTGCTTTTCGTTCAAACCTCGATTCAAATGCGAGTGTGGTTACTAGCAGTTCTGCGGATTTGTAGATATGGCCGTCTATAGTGTTAAGGCCTAGTAAACGTTTTTCATCAAAGAAGAATACACTGGAAAGTTTACGTGAATACATTGTCGTGTTTTTAACCTCAAGGCGTCAAGGTTATGCTAGAAGTTTCTTTTGGTAACCAATGGGTTTAAAGAGTTACTCGCACTTTTTTCTTTGTGAAAAGACGCAAAAAAACACTGAATTGTGTTGTACTAGGGTGATGGTGCAACTCTCTGAGAATGCTACCGACAGTGCTATGCAGGTAATTGCACAGGTGCAAAGACCTAAGAGATCCTTTACAATCCAAACGACGGTATAAATTTAAGATAAAGGAATAAGACCTTCACTTCCTTGAAGGGCTCAGCTCGAACCTTTAAGAAACTATTCAACAAATTTATTTTGAAACCTTCTCACTTTTACATCTAGACTGAATAATTCTCACTTATTACCAACAACACTTTACACTTGTTCTTCCTATCTCCATATTATCTGATTGAGTGAACCTGCGTAAGTAACCATGGTTACACTTTCAATCATGTGAATCTCCATAAATATCTCGTAATTTATTCCAAATAATCGACTTCGTTCCTGCTTGAATTCGATAGTAAATTATTTGTACCTGAGCCACACGTGGAGTGAGGACAAACCAACCGAATGTTGAACTGGTAGATGTTCACTGCCGTACAACCATGATTTATTTGAAAGCCTTATTGTAAAGAAAAGAATAAAGGTGGATGGGGAAGGGACTTGGTGAACTGGTAGATATGCTTTTAAGACCCGTACGCTGAGTATCACTGATCAGCCACACTCCTATCCAAATGATGACACTGGTTCGTTAGGCAACCAATGTTCTTTTCTTCTCAAACAAAAGACGTAAAATCACTCTTAAAAATGTAAGACATGCATATGTGTATATTAACTTTCTGTGTACTTCATACAAAAATGAATCCATCGCAGCGATGCAGACAAGTACTTAAAGTTTCTGAGAATTCTTCTAACCCAAAGTTTACAGTTCGGCATAGTTACCTCAATTAGTACCTGTCCACTTCCTCACAATCCTTGTTGTCATACATCCTGTCCAATGGTATGATGTGTACGTTAGTGGTCAAAGTTGAGACGTTTTGTTGTCGTCGTCATTTGAATGACGCCTGTGAAATAACCGACCCTCTAATTGAAACCACGCGTTCGAGTGCTTTGCGAAAATGAATCGAGGGTAGGCTAGTAGATGTAAGCGCACACCTGGATTAATCCGGCTTACTCACCTGAAAGTACCTTATCCATGGCATGACAACTATGCATCGAAAGTGGGCCACCTAAACGACTTCTCACCTTTGGTTGCTCGCCTACATGTATCTTTATATGTATAACCGTGAGTTCATGTCTCCAAGTTTTCTATCCATCATTCGTGCATTGAAGCAAATCCGTTGAGCTGTGTGCTATCTCTCCTGATAGGACTCTTCCGTTTGGACGACTATGTTGAAAAATTAGACCCTAATAAGGAGTGACCGTTGTACTGGGACTCTTTGAAGAGAGGCGTATTGTTTGACAAAATGTATTTGCTCACAATAAACCAGGAATCAAAGGAGACAACTGAATTCTGGGTGAGCCAGTCCTTACCAGACTATCAGCCAGGTTGCTGGAAATCGATCGCCCGCATATACTTAGTGATGAGTATATTTAATTGCACATTTGGGTCACAACCTGTACTCACAGACTATTTTGAGTAACCGTTCAATAAAAGTATATTTTCCTCTATCAAAATCCTCAAAGTGCATGGTCGTTCGTACAGAACCGATCACCTCAAATCTTGGAATTGTGTTTTTTCCCAAGTCAAGAAATTACTGGTGTAGCTTAATGCTTCGTAGCTCAGTTATTTCTATCCAGTAGCTTTGCTGATCATCATAGTGTACCCCCTTTAAAAATGAACACAGCTGCCGAAAAGTTTTTGACACCCCTATAAACAATGTTCATTCAACGAAACACAACTCAGCGAAATA
This sequence comes from Clonorchis sinensis, assembly GCA_003604175.2. NCBI lineage: Eukaryota > Metazoa > Platyhelminthes > Trematoda > Opisthorchiida > Opisthorchiidae > Clonorchis > Clonorchis sinensis. The sequence goes on along the minus strand of CM030369.1, from coordinate 158,104,022 downwards.
TGCTCATTTGCAAACATACTTGGTTTTTCGAGAGACTCACCTGGAACCCAACTGAATCTCTCGTTTATGGTGTATCTAAGCGACTGAATATGCTGCACCAGGCCGCCTCATGTTTGAACTGGTACGATATTCGAGAAAGCGAATACATGTAGAGACGTAATACACTACTCATAAGGTTATTGAAAAAATTCCCCGACAACCTACGACCGGTTCCGCCCTTCTTGAGGCTCATCAGGTATGCGCAGTCCCCGAGTTTCCGTCAGCTTTATGTTCTACTTGAAACCAAATTGCTTGGAGATAGCATAAACGAGAGATTCAGTTGGGTTCCAGGTGAGTCTCTTACAAAACCAAATTTGTTTAAAAATGAGGGTATTTCTCTAATTTCATGCAATTTGGTATCAAGTAGAACATAGGGTTCAGGAACCTTCGGGGACTGCGCCTATCTGCTGAACCCCAAGAAGGGCGAAACCGGTCGTGGGCTATCGACGAATCTTCAGCAACCTTATGAGTAGTGTATTACGTCTAAAACGCAACTCAGTTTTTGGGTTTTAAGACGTCATCTTTTGTGAATTTGGCTCCCCGTCTGCTTAATAACCAGTGTATACGTTTCAGTGAACTTGTATTCGATTTTAGCAACTTACACCTCTTTTACGCAGCTCAAGTCAGCTATTGCGCTGAGGGTCAACAGTTAAAACTAGCTTCCAGCTACTTATATATATATATATATAGCCTCTTAAAAGATACCCTTAGGAACTGATTAAGCATTTTGGGCTATTTTTACCCATCCTATTATTATATCTCTCAGCTCAGCGTACTACAACTTGTGCGTGCTTCGTAGCCCTCCTTATAATGAGGTAAACTAGACTGTTGACAAGTAAAATGAATTGGATTTAACTTCTTCTTAAGTTACTCAGACTTTTCCATCGCCGAACCAAGAAGTTCAAAAAACACTTGTCCGATGGAAAACTATTTTTCTGTCTTTTTACGCGCACACACTGAGGTTGGACATGGTTGTGTTTCATTGGAATGCGGCAAATAGAAGCATTTTCACTGGAAATTTAAGAGTAGCCTGCCTATATAAACTGCTTTCAAGGTGTTGCTACAAGTTACTTCAAAAGGATGACACAAACTACTAATTCAACGAATTCTTTGTAACAAGTTCTCAAAATTCAGCAGCATCCTTTCTGCCGAAGTTACATGAAACCTGCCCATATATCTGGCAACGAAGGTCCACCGAATCTGTGGAACGACGCAAGTACTACCCGTTTAATAAATGATCTCCGGTGAAGACTATATGCGTATAACTTTGGTGATCATGTGTAGCAAAACGCCTGACGGTGGGCATTGATGCATACCGTCTTTAGTCACAGTAAGGTATTTCGTTATAATCGCACCTTTATGAGGACTTCCACCCCCAGATGACGCGCACCTTCAAGATTGGTCAAAATCATGCTCTTCTCAAAAGCATTTCTTCGGAAGGCAGATGGTATGAGTCAAGGCTTTACAGCATTCTTCTTTACACATGAGGTAGTAGCAAACCGGTTCAAAAGAAAACGCATTCGGAAATCGATCCCTGAATCTGCTAGAGATACAACTGGATACTTTCACCGTAGAATGAGCACTCAAGCGTCTCTGTCATCAGTTCAGCTGTTGAACGCACTTATCACAAAAATGCGTGTGTGTTCTTTTAATTTTCTAATACAATAATGCAACGGAATCAGACCGAAATAGACAGGCCATCCGGTGTGATCTCTAGGGACCAGTCGTTTACACCCGGATTGACGACTGTAGATCCATATGGATAATGCTTCACCAGCTTGTTGTGGGACGATTTTCTGATTCTTCCTCCTGTTTGATAGCTTTTTTCTCTTGTTTGAGAAGCTAGCGCATAGCTCTTATTGATGTTGGAATTGTTTGTAGTTCCACCACATGTTGTTCTGCTAGCATACAGATCCAAACACTTTATCACGAAAACATTGGAATCGTCTAAGTTCAATGTAATTGTGACGCAGAATTCCACTATAAGACCATAGGAAAATAGCTCCATACAAGCTCACCCCCTATCGAGTGATTAACGCTCACTGTCAATTACTCTGCTGGAACCGCTTCTTACTTAAGTTGTTAGGTCCTTTGGATGGATGAAACTAACAAAATCGGACCAAAGTTAAAACTCGATTGTTTTTACGCAGAGCAGAAATCTGAACATCGTGTAAACACGACACCCGCTTGACTTTGTCCTGGTTCTCTTTACTGAGTCCCGTATATATATATATATATATATATATATATATATAAGTTACTGCAACTCACTGTTTATCAAAAATGATTCGATGCAGGTAGATAAAATAAGACCAGTTACGGATGTCCTCATTTTTCCCTGATGTTTTCGGAGCGAAAATTGCAACAGGCTCTTGTGACAGCTATTGGGCTATGTGAAAAATAAGATAAGTTGCAGATGACTGTACAATCTGTAGAAGTCATATACGCATAGCTCCTCTCCTGATGCGGTCACCACAAAGGGGGAAGTACTGTTTGACAAAACTAGCGCGACATAAATAGTCTGTAGTTTGCGTAATTTGTGCTAGTCGATTTTAATTAGAGCTTCCTGTGGTACACACGTTCCTTCCAAAGAGGATCCAATATTAAAAAAACCCAGGACCAAAGAAAAAAGTTCCTTCACGTGATGAATTCTGTCCAAACAGGAGTCACCAAATGCGCATTGTGGGTGGTTTTGGAAAACGGGCACAGCCCTCTCGGTAGCAACTCTTTTGTAGTGAACAAACTAGGCTTTTAAGAAGAAAAATAAGCCAAACTGGGATACTTTTCACTTCTTTGCTGCGTATTCACTATCGTAAACCCTGACAGTTTGGCCTGGCTTACATGTTGATAACAATCTTTTGGTAGCCGTGGTCTGTGGGGGGTTTCGAATTCTGCTTAGCCATTAAAGGTTCGAAGGAATTGAGCTTCAGCAAGGTGTTCATCTAATGATGTGATGTATAGCTCAGCAAATCCAAAAGAAATTCAGCTGAACTTTGCCGTGACTATAGACCGAGTTTTGTCCTCATACACAGCAACGTTGATCTGTAGCTAAAAGTATCATACTGACTTTGGTTTTCGTATGTTTTTACAAGAAAGTAACGAAGCCATGTGGTTCAGCACTTTCCAGCATCCAATTTGCGAGCAGATTTTATGCAAATTTGTTCATCTACTTAGCATTCCTGCCACAGTATCGACACTGTCGTGTGCTCCGTCAGCGGAAGAAGTTACATGATCTCACGTGCTTTGTGGCACCAAGAGGTTTCACTTGTGCGAAATCACTCAAATGGATCAGTGTATCCTTAGAGGACGTTGCCGAACGGAACAGAATCGGCAGATATCGTTGGAACGAAAATTGGTGATTCGTGCTATCCGACATAGCTTTTCACCACTTTTATGAAAAAATGGCATAAATTCAGCAGTAGAATAGTCCTTGTATATCACCTGAAAACGGTGAATAGATACGATTGTCCACCGGCTCATTAGGATCCTCCAAAAAACTGTAAGCCGCAACTCTTTAGGTCACAGCAGGGACAAACGCCTTTCACTCCAGTTTGGAGCAGCGTTGGCCAACTGCTAGTGTTACCATGGAACGAACATAAAAATGCTAGGAAAAATCCTATATCAACCAATCAGCAAACGTTTTCAGACGAGCTTGAGTAGGACAATCGATCTCCATGGACTGCTTCACAATACTCGTCATCTAGTGTGTCAGTCAAGTTGGAAATACTTTGTAAAGGATTCATAAAAACGGGCATTAGTGCGGAGCGAATTCGGCGCTGAATAACAGAAACGGCCTAAAGTGATGAACAACTATACAATCACGTAAAATATAAAGGTGGCAAATGATTTGGATCACGGGGTGAAGAGACACGAAACCATAATCCTTTGCTTTCATTTGATTTAGCAATATCTAGAATAGTGCATACAAAGACTGAATAACACAGCTGTTACATTTGTTCTATAAATGCTATGTTCTATAAATGTTCTATAAATGTTCTATAAATGCTACCGAATAATGGGCTTACAGCCATCTTATTGTTTACTGTGAGAATCACTCTGTGTGGATGTGGTCAACTGTGAGACTTTTATAAACTAGGTGAGCTTCATGAGCTAAAGCTGAGCTTAACTCTTGCGAAAGCAATGTGCGCTAGCCGACTCGATAAGCATTTCCTTGGCTGACATGCAGGCCATGTGCTAATCCTTTCCAGCAAGCTGTGCTAGACGCCCGTGCCATATTTTCTATAAAACACGACTCCAGAGGCTTCTACAAAGAATCCTCTTGTGACAGTAGAAGCACTCGTGCAGAAACAAGCATGTAACCTACTTCACAGGGATAGAATACCCAGAATAGCTTGCTTGATGTTTTCAAGAATGGGTTCGTTGTGAAACAAACGACAGACCAAGCAAGGACAGGCCGAAATTAACCTATCTAAAATGAGAGAGCACTAAAGTAGTTCTATTTGACTAAATGCTGAACTAGATTCTGTTGGTGACCCAATAGATAAATGTTACGCGAAATCCTTAAGTTGTAGTAATGTATGTGCTTCTGCAAATTTAAAGCCCATTGGACGAATCTCTGAACACGGGTTGACGATGATCCTAGATGATATGCACGCACTTGAACCAGACCGAAGGCATATTGATCCTTTATTCAGCAGGACAGGCGAAGTGAGATGGCTTAAAGGTTCTGACATCAAAGGTGTGCAAAGTGCTCCAGTCCCTTTGATGTAAGTTGTCCGTGGAATGAGGCTCGTTGGAGACAGTCGTGCGTCAAGCCAAACGTTTTTATAGTTTGTGTGCGGTCACGAGAATCAATTACGACCTAATTCTGAACAATGAGCTTTCCTGTTAACCTTTGCTTTTGCCTACCACTGATTAATTGACTAATCAGTTTTAAGCTGTAACCTTTATGAGTGGTCAGAGTTTTGTTTTCACCAAAAAAAGACAGGGGTTACTGACTAGAAAAATCCTGAAAAAACTGCAGCCAAGAAATATAGCCAGGTTTGGTAACTGCATTTGTTCTTCTAAAGTATTATCGTTAAACACAGATGTGTTTAACGACCAAACAGGTCGTTTTCCATTACTATGATAAAGAAGATTACCACTACGATGAAGACGACGTCAATGCGCCTTTCGCTTATGATCGTTTCTGTTCTATCGATGACAACGTGAACTGATGGCGACTACAGTCAAAGCGAGTATTATAAGGTCTTCGCGTCTTCCTTGCTGGGGTTCCACGCGATAATTCTTGAACGCTGCCGTACACTCAACAGAATAGTCTATCCCATTTTCAACATTCTGCCACCCACAGCAATCAAGAATGCTCTGTCGTTCTGCGCTGAGCTTGATTAAAGCTCGCGAAGAATGCTGAGCCAATGTTGTTGATCATATCTTGTATTGACGTGGTGCTAGGTTACGTTTAGTTCGATGCTGTCGGTGGTTGTAGACAACGGCTTCTTGCTTCTCTTTTTCGAAATGATTAGGTTAATGTAGACTGGAACATCACTTTCACTTTCTACTTTGTAGTAAAGCCTTTATCGCCCAGTTAAGCACCAGTATTTACCAATAAAATCTTGTGTCAACCATGAAGATGAACTTCTGATCGGGGTGGTGCCAGTGCCGATGGTGACCGTGGTTGTTGATGAAGACATCTGAGAGAGAGGGGATGATATCGATATTCCATTGAGTTTCACTAATCCGGTACTTAAATCATATTTTGGTGTGACGAGGATTATTGGAAGACTGGAGCCCTTTCAAACGTCTAGCTTTGCTTGGTTATCAGAGTTCTCACGGAGAGTGGTTTCGACACATAAATTGCATTAGATGAAGTGTATGCTAACAGTAACTGGCCGAATACACCAAACCTTAAGAACTCACGCCTGAGGTTTGATATTTTAAGGAGAGGTGACTCTAAATTTCACTGCAGACCTAGACGTGATACTTTGGGTAAAACACCAGGTGAGAACTAAATGAGAAGTTCAGCTGGGACTCATTTGAGTCTCTATTTAATACCAACGTAATTTGCAATCAAGCGTATTTCGACAATTACGCCTTGAGAACTTAGACCACCTAACCTGGGTAGGTTGATCAATACATCCGCCTGTTCACCTTTGTTAGAAAATCAACAAGTAAATCCAACAACTACACCCACCACCAAAGAGTGTGCGTGAATGACAGCGGGAAAAGCGATGATCCCTGTTTTGGGCGTGCCTCTCGGCAATTCATGTCAAAGGGATAAGTGTTTATGTCCTGATGTTTGTTTTGGCATCCTCAACGTGTTTGTTACAATAACTCAAGAAAATGCCATTGGTAACGCGTACGCTCATGCTTATAAACAATGTGAATCAGTACTCTTGGAATTTCTGCAGGGTAGGAGTGTCCATATCAGTGTGAGGGTCACGATGTCTGTAAATCGTTACATTCCCGCAAGTGGTCCTGCAAACGGATTTGCAACAATTCCATTACGTTTAATTTTTATTTCTTCTGATTATGTAGTGTGCGCTAAAGTGCCCTAGCGCCTGCCATGCAAGGGGCACGCTGTAGAGAGCACTGTGTTGGAAGTTATATCATCATCTATTAATTATATCAATACGTACGGAAGTAGACCCCTCAGCCTAGCACCATATTCCACGGAACTGAATTCAGTATGAAGTTTATTAATTGTTCTAATGAGCACACTTATAAGCTTTGTGAGAGAATGTAGGAAAGAAATGTTAGCAGCTGTCGGCGATGGTTCAGCCTTAGACAGAAGGAACCATGTGCGGTTCTTGGGACGCACCAACTAGAGGATCGATAGCTATTGGTGGCTCTCATGTGCAGTCAGGAAGAGACGAAGGACTCCCATCTTTCCTCATCGTATCGTCAGAGAAGAATATCTCCGTTGAAATTGAAAGTGCTTGTAAGCAACGCGAGTCAAACTAGCTGATCGAATGCAGCAGGGAAAACACGAAGCTTCGTTCGAACGTGTGCAGTAATTGTTGTCCAACCTTACGACAAGGGCTTGAACTCTTAGAACGTTACCATTGGTGGAGTTGGGTAGAAAGGGTGTTCGTCGACCGGCAGCTAATTGGTGTTGTGCCAGAGCGTTTAAATAATAAAAACTTTAATGGTTCAGCTGTAGCACGTTTTTGATGCATGGCTACCATGCCATCCGAAGGAAGTATGAGGCCTGGAAACACCAAAAACGAGAGATTCAGCTGGGTTCCAGGCGAGTCTCTCGCAAAACCAAATTGATTTGCAGATGAGTGTATTTCTCGAAGTATGAGGCTGTTTGGTGACTACTAAAGCAGACAAAGACACTCCTAAAAATTTCACTGCACTCAAAGGTCAATTTCAGTGGCTTAACTATGAGAAAGTAATCCTCCTCCGAAGGGCCACGGAGCAGAATAGTGAAACAACTAATCCACGAGGAAGAACACATACAGTGACACATTTGTGAATAAGACTTAAGGAAACGAATTGCCGTCTCAGGCTGAAAGCATAAAATGACAGTTTGAACATGAGCTGAACAACCGAAGTTACTACCTGGGGTAACGCCTGGGCCTCTCACGTCAGGGAGTCTGGGAACAACAGGACCAACATGCAAAACACGAAATTTCGACTGACTGAGTTCGGGTCTTTTCGTACCTAGAAACTGAAACATGAGAAGGCTGTCGTATGGATCGTTCGGTTGATACCAAGTTAATTTGCAAATCTGTATTAATGCCAATAACGACTTATACATGGAGTAAGATAGGGAAGAAGTCGGTTTGCTGGTCAGTGAACTTATCATGCATTTCATCCACTCACCAGCTCTTCATCCTTCTAACTACGAAGATCATCTACCACACCACATCCTACCGCTCGTTGCGCTTTTGATTTTTTTTGGATTGCAAACGACTGTGTATAGATTTCCAGTGAACTTATTGCAATTAGTGTTAGACTTCTGTTTGGATTTTGACATCCTACCCTCCCATTGGCCAATTTTCCCCGAACTCCTGTTGGTCCGCTCATATCAGATTGATTACCACTGTTTCATCACTGTTGTCCTGTGTGGCTTGGGACCCTCTTCCATCAAGCTGTTAAGTTATGATGAGCTTCAAAGAGCAACCATTCACCTCACCAGTTTGCCCCTTGTCACACTGTAGTGATGTGAAAGTGTCACTAATCAACCTGAAGGCAGTGACTAAGATAAGAGTGCTACAACTCCAGGGACACTTGATACCAACCATATTAAATTCGTATCAGCAGTGAAGCAGATTTTTGTTGAAATGAAACAAATATATTAAGGGAACCAGAGGTGAAATAGACAACTGTTGACCTTGAAATAAACTCCGCCATTTTGTTTTCAATGCAGCCCAAGAGGGCAAGGTCGGGTGACCACCCTGGCCATTAATCAGGGCCTTCTCTGTAAATCCATCTGGTGCCAAAACATTTTAAACGCCTGTTATCACAGTAGTTCATTGAAATCGCTCTCAGCTTCGTACTATGAACTTCCAAAGACAAATTGTAGGACAAGACTGAAAATTCAAACAGGTGTTTTAAACTGTTCCGGTGGGAAAAGCGATCGGGTGAATTTTACCCCACAAGTTCCAGGTAACCTATACTCTTCGGATTTCACTGCATTCGAACAGTTCGAGACCGATATAGAAAAAGCTTTAGAAACGGCCGTGAGTTGGAAAAACAAATCTTCTGCAAGCAATACCGAAAAGATGTTTCTGTATTCTAAAAACCACGAAAAAAGTCTTTACAGCGTATCTGGGTCACAACAACCCAGCTGTAGAGTCTGCTGTTCTCTTTCAGAAGGTCCTTCTTACTACATACGTCGCAGAATTTCAACGCTGAGTCTTAAGCTTAGGCTTAAAGGTGAGGTTTCTTCCACTTCATTAATGGCCATATCAACAGAGAAACGATTTTTGATGAATAGGAGTTGATCGGTTTTTCTTGCGCCACATACTTTACCGGTTAGATGGAACTTGGCTACCACTCTCTTCATTTATTCCTCTGTGGTAAACTGTACTTCATAATACTGACCGTTAAAATATCTGGTGACAGTCGCTGCGTGGTACCTGTACATGCTCACAGATAAATAATTCCCACTCGTCGGTCCCTTGAGAAACACGCCGAAAAGCCTACATGATTGATCAACCAAGAACTCCTTGTGTGTAGCCCCTCAACGGTGGATCTTGCACTGACCCACTCATCCTTGCCCATAGCCTAATTTTCAAGTCAACTGTAACGGACAAGGTTGTTTGTTTCGCGGTGTTTACAAACACCCATGGATTCGAGGGGACTTTCCTTTCCGTCGGTACCATGGAGAAAGCTGACAGTTCGCTGTGGCGTCCTGACCGCACATGAAGGCCACGGATGGCAATCGGCCTTTCGGTTGGGCAGTCTGGATAGGATTCGACTCTTGAGCTTGACGCCCTGTGCTCGTCTCTAAATCAGCACTCAGCTTGTCGCCACTCAGCCGTCTGTCTATCTAACAATCCTAAGCCAATCGGGTGTGTCGACTGACTCAATAGTGCGGTATGCTATGGCGCCCGGAGGGGCGCCTGAGCTGACCATGTTAACTTGTCTGTCAGGCCCACAAATCCGACATGTGGGCGACCCCTGTCGTTTGCCATGCCTGCGTACGTCAGGCAGGCGCGCACATGAGCACATTTGGATTGGGTGTTCGTCCAGGTGTGCGAAACGCTCAGCTCAGGAAATTGCTAGGCGGCAGTTCGGCCATTGAGCCGCTCAGAGAAGCACCTGTGAGACTCTCGCAAACAATTTTGAATTAAGTCAACACTAAACGGCACGGATCCGACTGATGCCCTTTGAACCGGGTTCTGTGTAGTGCAATAGGCTGAGGGTATTATTGAATAGACGGATTTGCTCTCTTAATTTCAACTGTTAACCATAATATGGATCAAGCGGTCTTAAAATCTTTCGAAAGTTCGATCTGTGTGACCCGCGGAAACCTGTAACGATTCTGATGGCACGTGAATTGCTTTCATTTACCGAAGGGACTATCAGTTCGAGCGGATGAAGTCAAGAAAAGTAGTACAGACAGACAGGGTGGATGTTAACCTTCTGTTTTCATGAATGCAGATCCAAGAGACCCTTGATCCCTATGACGAGTTGGGTTAGACGATAGAATGACTCATGAACAGATTATTTTTTTGTTACGCTGGAATGCACACTGAATGTTAAGTTGGAAGATAGTAGCTCGTCTCTCTCGTGATCACTTGGTTTGAAATATAGCGCGATGCTGGGAATGTGCTGGAATATTTTGAGCTCGGGTGCATTCATTGTTCGCCGAGCATGTCAGCTCACTTGAGGAAGTTTCGTTACCACTCGAGGAGACACCTTCAGCGCGTCTGATCAATTATCAATGGCGCGATGTATTTGAAATAGGAGGCAATTTAGCCTCCCAATGGTGAACAGTTGTGCTCGTTTTTACCCATTTAGGATTTCACTTATTGATGGGCGCAATAAAGTGAATAGTAAAACTTTTCACATGTCTTCTACTTACTAGTTAACACTGTTCAGTTTAACCCAGCTTTATCCAGTATCCGATACTTAAGTATGTAGAATTGGACAAACGTGCAAACATCTCACCACACCCGTCACAGCTGACTTGCGTACACGATGTGAGTTGATATTGCACATCCTGAATAAATGTTTCGACGCACAACAACTGTAACTCCAGTTCCAACTACCGTATCTTAACAGTAATTTTGTGACAATGAACTCAGGTGACAGGTTCTTCTCATACCATCTTCGTTGAAATTACGGACAAAAGCAGAAGAGCACGATATATTTCAATTTTCCAATATAAAACCAGTTTGTTGCACCTGGTAAGAATTATTAACTCCACTCCATATTGAGAAAATGAGTTCAATCTGTTCCGTTTCTAGTTCTCAATCACAGCCCCGACTGCAAGACTGCTTCGCCCAAACCACACAAACATATCAGTCTCCCTATCCCGAAAATGGATACTATCACGCCCCTCCAAGTCCGCCTAGTCGAGAGCAAACAACCAGTTACGAGGACGCACTGAATCATGGGATACGTCAACCCAGGCAGCGTTGGATTAACCCAAATTTGGGTGCTGTGCGATGTGCCAACTGTCCAGATGTGGTTTTTGCAAACGAACGAGTGGATGCTTGCGGTAAAGCCTTTCATAGACTTTGCTTCAAGTGCACCAGCTGTCGGCGCCTGCTGGACCGGGGGACGGCATGCGACCACAAAAAGGAAATATTTTGTCAAAGTGAGTCGCTTCAATTCAACTTTATACACTCATCTGTATGGCAATTTGGTTCTCACGGGAGGCTCATCTGGAATTCAGCTGAATCTCTCGACTATGATGTTCACAGTCAGCTGAATGTGCTGCTTTAAATCTTTCGAGTGGCTCTGCTACGCGAATCGGGCGAATCGGATGAGTCCAATCATTTTAATTCTATTATCTCTGGAGGTCGACGGATAGGCAATATTTGTTTGTTGTTTCCTGTTCTGTCCAATGTTTCGAGATTGCACAACTCATGCATGTAAAGATTTCGGTCACCATGACAACAAGGAGTGGAGGTTCAATCGATTATGTATGGACCGTACACAATACATAGGGTTAAGGCAGGTAGTATCCTTTCAGATTAGCTTTGGTTGTACCCGTAAAGCAGTGCTGAGAAGATATCATTGGGTCAGTAGACGGACGAGAAGTGTTCAACTCACTAAACCATTTAGATAAACAGTAAGATAAAGTAGGCGGTAAAGTTTGCTGTTTTCGAAATGGGAATCCTCGGGATAACAAGTCCTGTGAAATTTCGGCTTCCATCGCTCTAGGGAAACTCCGCAAATAGTGTGCTGTGTTGCAGGAAAAAAGGCGTACAAAAACTTCACTTCAAAAATCTACGCGAAACGAAAGAACAACTTCACTGTTGGCTTGTCATGTTTTAAATACCCGGCTGGACACCCTAGATGGAAAATGGAAGCTATAGGTCGTTGGTGTCCGCCCAAACAGATCGAAGTAGGTCATCCAGAAGATTGCCGAAAAGAGAAATCGTTTTTGAAATTTCTGAGTATATTAAACAACAGAGATCCCTCCTCTTGTACAAGATGATGCAAAGTTAACTTGATAAACTGTTGTTTCTTCTAGTCCTGATGCTCGGGTTTATTTGATGGTAGTATATTTTATGAACCATTCATTATATGCATATCGGCTAACCCAAGCATTCTTGAGACATTCTTCTAAGGAGTACAAGTTTTCGGGCTCTGTGATCCCAGTTTTAGGATAAAGCGGTCTATCAGGGAAGCAGGGTATTGTTCGCCTAGCAGCAATTATATCCGATATATTCACTGTTTCCGCTTATCTCAACTTGTTATTACGTAAATATAAAAATGGAGATTTTATATAACCACAGACTCAACATACAGTAGCAGTGATGGAATCGACGTGATGCTCTTAAACACCACAAATCCATTTCCGCTTTTTAAGGCGACCTTCCTCGTTTTTTGTAAAAAAAAACTGTCTTTAATTATATCTTGAGTCGTGGTAGCCCAAGCACGGTTATTCGGAGCCAAATTCGTCCATCGACGTATACCAGCTTATCGACATCAACTTTGATTGTGTTTAGTCGTGTACGGAATTTCCCACGGAATCGTCATCTCTGGCCTGCTGACGCTGAGGGAAACTGCTTTGATAGTTCCGTGGACAAATCGACCTGGAGTCACTCTCTGTATATCGCAGAAAAACTTGGATACCTTCATCAAAGAGGGAACCGCGCCGGCAAACTGCATATAGTCTTTGTAGGCATCAGCGATAGGAAACCTGGAGCTTTTAACGATCCTGAGCTGTTTAAGGTTAGGTCTTGCAACCACCGAGCATGGGTGAATGATTGATATACCTGCTGAATCCTTTCTTCTAGGCTGATTTTAAGTCTTCTCAGCGATGCACTGTTTAACCGCAAGACACACTTGTTCGAACACCTGACCTTTAGGAGCGAGGATATGTGAATTCTTGGACTTATTTGGTCGATCCGCCTGAAACTGACAGCGACTGAAGAACGGACGAAGAATTTTTTGTCTTCACGATGTTGAGTTCTAATCTAACGTGTAGAGGAGTCTAATCAACGCCCACATATTATTCTGATTCAAATATAACTCAGGTTGCCTTTGTAGATTAATAACACCTCTTGCATATCATAATTAGCAGAATCGCTTCCTTCATGATGGTATGAAATCGCAATTTTGGCTGTGCTCCAGACTATCTATTTTCTGCAACCGAATGCCCACAATAAAATTGTAAACCCCAGAACACCAGAATCAGAATGGTACATGAGGATTGCTAAATCCGATACAATAACCAATGACAGTTTGCTTGGACCGCTCTTATAGAACGATTAAAAAGGAGAAAGAACAATGAACAACAAATGGCTTAATAGAGTTGCCTTCAACACTCATCCTGCTAAAATGTTTTCGGAAAACAATTCGACTAACATGAGCTGTGCACCGTTAAGTTGGACGTTTAGGCGAATCTAAGATAGCTCACTTCAACGCGTCATTCGAAATATTTATTTCTAGGGTTGTTCAACAAAGAGTGGCTTGCGACAATTTATGTGCTTTCTGGTGTGGTCAACAGAAATATGGATTTAAGTTATTTGCCACCGTCGGGAAAACTATTGTGTGCTCTGTGTAGTCGCTCTCGTCGCTGCTTTCCTTCTACTCCACTTCTTATTCTACATGATCGTAGACATTTTCTCCCTCGTTTCCACTGGTGTCATCATCATCATAGCCGTCATCAGTATCATTATTTCTATCAGCATCACTGTTGTTGTCAGCACCATCCTCAAGATCACCATCACCCGCTCCGTTTTCATGCATACCATCACGCTTTTTCGTCTTGAGCCAGGTCTGTGATTATGTTGACTTTTGTTACCAATCCATGAGATACAAAGCTCTTCTGGCCAAATGGTCCTCTGACCGTTTCGCCGCTCATCTACTTTACAATCCCCAGAAAGTGTGAAGAGCCCCGTGCACCTGAGTCGACCACATTTCTGCCATACCCATTCGGTCGGATCCAAATGTATCGCTCACTAAGTCCTACATGAGGGCTGAAGATAGCTTAGACAAAAACAGCCTGAATGTTCGCGAGCAGTCGGGTTACAGCTGATTATTGCGTGAATTACTTTGTATCTTTGTTAATCTTTTGATTAGAAATCGATTCATTCGTTAGAAGCTATCTTTTTCATTTAGTGAGCACCCGCCCTTCGTTCAGGATAGGCTTTAGAGTTTTCGATCCGCAATGAAAAATAGCCAGTTACACCACATAAAGGTCAGGTAAACCATCAATCATAGTGAGACTCGTATGTTTTGAACGTCATTGAGTACACTACAGAGGCTTTGGGGTAACCAAGTTGTTTTAGTTCACTGGGATTTAAACCGGTTCGTTTTACTCGACGCCGTATACGACAGTCTCTCATTTAACTTTACTGACGTTCATAAATTAAGGCCACATGCTTTAGGCACAAATTCACTTCCAAAGGAAGTATACAGCCCTTCGCTTAACACTGGTGGGTAGAACTGGATAGTACTCCACTTTCTGATCTTCTCAATCACGAGACTCACTTTGGAATAACTTTCATCCCCAATACGACCGCATGATGATGAACGGAAAGCTTGCGGCTAATTTATTATATCGTTCTTGTAGAGGATGGCTTCACGAATTGGGACTGTCTCCATAATGTGGCCGAAGAGTACCGTAAACTCGGAACGCTTGATCTCCTTTCCTTTTTACCGCCGCCTAATTGCTCCTTTCTTGACTCCTCGTTCTTGCATGTGAACTTTTGTGTATTTTGCTCCATTTTTTCAGATTGTTACACAAAGCATTTTGGATCCACGGGCCTGAAAGCCGGAACGCACCTCCGTTGCAAATAGCACCTTATAGATCCGCTTACAAGAAAACGACAGATTAGAACCACATCATTCCATGGGTTACTTCATTCCACTCAGTGTTTTAAACTCACCGAGTTATTGACTCTTATTGAATGGCTGTGTGTGAGTATATTCAAACAGCCAATATTACGTCCATATATCAATTTATAAGCATCACTTATTTCTCGATGAACTTATTATAATGTTTTACTTTCCAGCCGCATCCATCTTTTCACTAAACACTAATAGAATTTCTGTGAATAGTAACAGATAAATGGTACGACGAAAACGATGAATAAATCTTTGTAGGTTCTGAAGATTACAGTCCTCGATACCAAGTGTGTAATGTAATTGATCGATTCCAGCCATCGACTTTCAACCAAAAACCCTTTAGACGTCCCCTGATGTAATGAGGTATAGTCTACGATTCAATGGTTTCGTACCGCTTTCTGTGTTCTAACAATCATTTTGGCGCTAAACTCAAAGTAGGTTTCACAACCGAGTCAACGAATAGTTCAGCGAGAACGCGAACGAGCATTCTGAGAACAACATGGATCGAAGCTTATTAGGTTTGAATGATATGTGGAGGATGAAACTGAAACAAGGCGTAATGGACAAACGCATTACTAACCGTTTTGGTTTTTTTCGGTTCCCCGTAATGTACAATAATTAGGTTCTTAGAAGGAACACTACTCACAAAGTTGTTGAAAACACAGCCGACGGTTTCATCTTTCTTGCGACTCATCAGGTTGGTGCAGTCCCCGAATTTCCTTCAATCTTATTGTTCTAGCTGAAGCCCAGTTGGACGTGGTTCGGTAATTGCGTTCATTTACATAATGAGTTGGTTTTAACGGAGACTCAACTAAATCCCAGCTAAATCTTCCGCTTCTGGTAATCTTAAACTCAATATGTTGAGACTAACTGGGTTCCTATTGGGACTTGTGAACGAATAGTGCACTTTTTCCGTGATTGAGTTATGGCTGCAAAACACGGTGTGTGGCTTACCACACCAAATGAAGCCAATGAAGCGGCACGAGCGGTTACTTTCTTCTCCTCCACGCGAATCGAACTCTTGCTCAGGAAATTTGTCTTCTACACTGCGTTCTGCCTTGCCGATAATGAATAAGCAGCAAGATCTGTTTACTACTGGTTTACTAAGTTATTTGCTTCATTACCATCACCATCAGCTTTGAGAACCGTGTACTTGCATTACAATGGTTATAGGTGCCACAGTTTTGTTCACCAATGATTTGGTGGTGTGTAGATAGTTGCGCATTGGAGGCGGTAGCTAACGCGCAAACACAGGGTTGTCAGAAGATTTGTTACCGGAGGGATTAGGAAAGGAGCTATGCACTGATGGCGAAAGCTTGGATGCACTAGAGCCACTGAGGGCCCGACTAGGCTGTGTCTGACAGGGTCTCCAACCATTGATGTGTCCCATCTATGGGTCCCCATCCAGGGAGACGGCAATAAACAGCGCAGATGGGTTTGCTGGTAATGGATTCTATACTTTACTGGCTCTTTTCCACCTTTCGCCGTTGCGCGAAAAGAGCCTTTCGAGGAAGTCGGCCGACTGACGTACGGAGCACGTGGCCAAGCCAGCGCAACCTATGCGGTATAATAAGTCCATCTATCGTGGGTGAGTTATTTCTTCCGTAAACCATTCGACACACTTCAGCTGCTCTGGCCTTCTCAATCCGAATGGAAATATCATCTTTCATGAGACTACCGGGACTGATACAGCTGTCTAGGTATACATATTTGTCTACTACCTCAATCGCCTAATCCGCAAGCATGAGGTTTGGGTTGAAACCCACCCAGTCTTGCAGCAGAAGTTGTGAAGCGCACACCAAACCTTGGAATAAAATTATTTGGCTTATTTAATGTTGTTCATATTGTCATGGCGTCACATCTAAGAAGAACTACGCCGTCTGCGTACTCGATATCTGTGAGCGAAGGCCCGGGGAGCACCACAGGTATTACAGATTGGTACTGAGTATTCCATAGTCGTATCAGAGACGAAGTTAAAGGGAAAAGGTGAAAGAAAACAGGCTTGCCTGACTCCACTTGATCTGGTGAACTCAGTGAGAGCTTTCCGTAGACTTTCACGCGTCCGGGGGTAGTTGGTCTACAGCGGCATAACGGGGGTCAAGAATTTATGGGAGATACCTTGGCTCCATGGACACTTCCATGGTGTCTGACAGTTCACAGAGTTAGAGGCAGCTTTCAAGTCAAGCAACACAACCATTTTTGGTTGCTGGAAGAAGCGTCGCTTTTCCGGAATCTGTTGGAGGGTGAAAATGTGACCGATGCATCCTCTTGAAAAACGGAATCTAGCTTGGTTTTCACGGATCTGTCTCATTGTGTTCAGTCAGCTTTCGAAGACCGGAGAGCACCTTCGCTGCCACAGCTATCAGGCTGATGCCACGGTGGTTTCTACACAGCGTCTGCATACCTTTTTTGAAGACAGGAATAACTGTGGACGTGCCTCCTTCTGCAGACACTCTACTCTCCACATCCCAGTACTGAAGCCCGAACACCACGTCGCTTTTGGTCGGTTGTCATGGCTTGTCCTGGTCGTCATGATCATAGATTTGTTATTTGGCTTACTGAAGCAAATTGATTACGAGTATCCGTTATTATTACCCTTCGTTCATCCCATTAGTGTTAGGCTGACCAGAATTTGGTCCAGAACCTGACTGAGTTCTCATATGAAATTTTGGCACAGTGATTGTGTAAAAGTGCACAAAAGTGGCTGACTGTCCTGAAACAAGAGTGGGGAGGCATCCGTCGAGAATTATCGACACACGCTCGACGTGTACAAGTTTTGAGTCAGAAAAGCAGGAAAATCTAATCGAAATGTCGCCTAACAAGACGGCTCTACGGAGTAGTTCTGTGATTCCCTCGAGCCTGCTTCTTACTTTTTGGTGTTATTACGCTAGTTGTGGATTTCGGGATTGCTTTCTGATGGTACTCGTCATCTAGTGACGAAAATATCTCATGATATGCAGTATTCGCATGAGGCAAATTTATTTCGAAAGTCTACTTGTGCAAGGTGTGTGGAATAAAAGAGAGCGGGACCAAGGGAAACCGTTCTCTCCTACTGAGATATATCTCTAAAAAGGAATCACCGCACCAGGGCGATTTCATTTCTTTTTGTCGACTGTAGTGTCTCATTTCATAAACCTTCGCACCTAACTACTGGAGCTGAGTTGAGCGAGAGAGAGGCAATGAGGCACAGTGACGAAGTGCTTGTTAGAGTAGGAGGTCTTAATCAACTTGCATGCCGGTTCTGTTTATCGAAATGCTCATTCGGTTTATTACGATGACGCTCTACTGGATGTTGCATCAGCATCATTGATCAAAGCATAGTTCACGTGTATTTGCGTTTAGCTTAATGGAAGTTGAGTATGCGCGGATGAACCCAGATGATCTATGCTCTTCAGTTGTTGATGGGCTTCATCCGAGTGGCCTCACCCCCTTTTGAAAATTGGCAGCAATAGTTTCCTTGGTTTTGGCGTCTTGGATGGACTTGATTAGGAAGCGTACTTGCTCCAGTTGGACGTTCTTACAACTTTGTGGTTCCATCATATACCGTTGGAGTCAACAACAGCTTGTGGTATACCAAAGGCACATGATCTGCTCTGACTGGTCATGTTCCCTGGGTTATCATAACGTCGGCTCTTAATATATTTGGTCACGTGGAAACCTGATACCCATAAGCCGTCATTCATCCGCCAGACCATCTGTAGCATAGACTACCTTTCGTCGTATTCAGTAATCCCACAAGGGGGACTGTCATAGGTTAACGTGTTGCAAGGTTTCGCTGGAAGCATATGCTTCACAAGGGATGCTGTCAAGTACTCTGGAGGAGCAGTAGCTCCTTTTGAAGTAGTCTCTTTCAGGAGACATTATTATGTTGAAGTGAAATCATCATGTAAACCTTTTGTTTTGACTGTTCAGGTTTTATCGTACACAAAATATACCAGTTTAAATAAGGGAAGGTGTCGTTGTATCAAAAGGTGAAATGGAACGATAAGCCGAATGTTCGAAAACCAGTGGCCGACACAAAGAGATAACTAAGTTTTCATTTGCATTTACGAATCTCGCTCAGTGCATACGATATGACGTTTGATGATTATTCCACCCGAAGACTGCCTTATTATACGGTGCCGGTCCTCTGGTGTCCTTACGTCTCAGTATTCTGATGACTTGACGTTGAAAACTAACTGCTCTTCCAAACTATGGTGTATTTTGTTCCAGTTATCAACTTGAGAATCATGAAAGAAAACCAACCAAAATTTTGCCCACTTCACATCACGATGCAAGATGTGGTGTGATGTTTGAAATCTCGATCGATGGTGTTTTACTTGCTGTCATTTTTGTGAAACGCCAGATGTAGTTGCCATTTTTTGCCTATTTATGGGGCTGAAAGACTAATCAAATTCACTGTAGTGAAAGCTCAGCACAATACTAGACCAGTTCCTGGGTCCATATTTACGGTCATTATCACCTAGGTAACTCCGTTCCGCCCAAACACTTCCAGGGTCGTGCCTGAGCATACAGTACAGATGCCCTTGAGGACAAACAATTTGCCTTGAATTGCATAAATGACGAAAATCAGTTAATGTCCGTGATAATTCGGGATTGTTGGCTAAGCTATCTGTCATCAAGAACCCACCAAGACCCACCACCTCGCTTAAACGAGGTTAAATTTTAGAATGTGTGTGAACCTATCTATACAAATCTATTCTAATCTCAGAATCATAGTCTTTTGTAGTCTCAGTTCAGAGTCAGGCCAGATGTTTTTCAAGGGGTAGACAACAACTTCGGGAGATGGCAACAATAGATATTCACTGGAGTATAACGAAGGCGGATCCTCAACTATCATGACAAACACTGGGCTGAATTCAAAGTGACTGTGATGATCGAATTCTGAAGCATGGAGCCATAAACATCCGGAAATTTGCAAAAAAACATCCCATTTATTCTGTCCCGTATTGTCAAGCCGATTGATAAGCAAGAGCGCTCATAAGCAAACTGAACCGTTGGACGTAAAGGTTCCGGCCGATGCTTAGGATATAAGGAAAGCGGAAGATAAAGTCGTTCCTATGAATAATGAACTGCTCTATTGGAATGTGCAAAGGAGACCAAGGCAGTGATATGTTCCACCTTACCAGTGATACTGCATGACATTCCAGGTACTAGCTCAAACGTTCTAGAAATAGTAGCCTTATATCTGGCCCAAAGGATAGAACACCTATTACAATGACTTCCGAGATGGAAGTGCTCCACTCAAGTGACTTAACGAGCCCACAAAACAAAGTCTGGTTAGATGATGTCAAATGTCCCAAAATGGATTGACCAAATTTCGAAGAATGAACGTGAGACAAAGATACGTTCGTGGTGAGTGAGTGAATCAGTTTGACCTGCATTTACACGAAAGAAAGAAGTGTAACACTTTCTACATGACTGGGTTTATAAGCACTCAACGAATCTAGCATAAGCGAAGCAGGTTACAGGCATTGATAAGTGAGCATGGATTTGCGGGGAATGAACAGATTTGACGGAAAAATTTACGCATTGTATTCATTATGGTTGCACTCAATTGCTGTCCCTGATTTATGCGACTCACGTCGCGTGAAACATGAAAGCCAACTTCACACGTACCACCTTATTTAACCCCACCTAGCAACGATCATCCTAATTCACTTGTGCCAACATACATTTGGAAGGCCCGCATTAGTGACCTGATGAGGTCTCTAACAGGACAGTCTTCGGGCGGTGGCGGTCGTTTCGATTCATCATAATTGAGAAATCTCCGAAACGTACCTGAGCTTGTGTGGATTCAGCAATATTCTAATAGATCTCGTTCGCAGTTTGTCTCGGCCGCGGCCCTATTCGTCTAGTTTCTAATTTGCAGCACTATCCTGATTTAGGAAGTCAGGCAACGAATTTCATTCATTGTTAGCAGATCTGTACATGTAGAACGCAAAAAGACAAGAAACCTCTATCGCTGTGAAAAACCTACAACCGTGCAATATGAGTTCACCAAAGTCTCATAATTTGGGTCATTAGTCATCGAAATGAAAAAGGGCTTATAAGATATTACATAATCTTACGGATGTAACCCTTGTTTAGTTTGTTGTGCGACATAAAATCACTACGATTTTTATCAGTAGTAACGAAATACATAGTGTTGTTATTCATCATAGCTGAAGCAGGCGTATGACTGACAAACATTCACATGCTGGAAATGGGATTACGTAGAACGAGTAGAATTATCTCACTGTCATCCATCAGGCTTCTGTTTGATAAACTTAACAACTATTGTCACGATTCAATCATGGATATAATTCCGAGAGAACTTATCTGTGAATATCGGAGCAATAAGCCTGCTTGTGGCGTCACAGCTATCTGGGTGAGATGTTTTACGTTGTCCTTTGGGAAATATGAGAATAGTTCCACTTAGTTTTGAGTTTACCATTTTGATCTTACTGCAAACTGAGCACAGTTAACAGTGCTTCGAAAAGGCTAAACGTTCACCAAATACATTTTCTTCAGCCCCACATCTGTTCTCAGGTTTTCCTGATGTGGATTTTTTCCCGTGAAAAAATGAAGTTGAATCATTAGAGGGAAATCTGACCCGGGAAATTCGCTCAGAAGGCCAGGGGCTATCTGGACTGGATCTGACTTGACTAGTCTGTGTTATTTGATTTGACTTCAGAATCAGATTCATAGTCAAGTCATGTCTGAAGCCTTAAAAGCTCAAATTTTTACACGATGGTGATATTCAAAGAACGATAATCAATACGTACTACATTGTTCCACCATTTAGACTTCATGCAGATTAGTTCGTGGAAGTTCGCCTGACTGATCATGTTACTGGCTGATGTCACTCAACCCATGGACCCCGTGGGAATCAGCAAAGGCGAACAGTTGTTTTTCACTAAATAGTCACCAACCTGACACAATTTACTGCTTATACTGATCATAAGTTCAAGCCTCTTCCAAGGTGTTTTTCTCATCAGACATCCTTCGACAACCGAACCATTCACGACTGGCACATTTCACTAGTACCTGGATCTCTAATTCCGCACGTCTAGTCTTTCTTCAGGATGACCTGGTCGAACTTCAACACTGTGGTTTCTTAACCTGAATATACCGAAATGCATCCGTACAAGCAGTAACCTCATGCCAACCATGCACATGGATTTAGCAACGAATTTAACTCTAAATGTCACCGTGTCAAATGCCTCAGAAGTACCTAGGATAAAACACGAAAAATGTGTTCCTCATGGTTATGAGGATCTTCCTCCCACCGGGCTTATAGCTCTTCATTTGAGGGACTGTTCTGCTGACCATTGTTATCAGCTGCATGTTTTATATTTGGCTGTAGGACTTATCCCACGTTGTTTGGGATCAAGAGTTACTAACCGAGAAACATACCTTAAGGCTGTGGATTCATCGGAGTTAATATTCTTGTATTCTGTTTTGAGTAGTTTGCTACACAATGATTCCCTTCCACCTAGAGAGTATCTATGAAACCGACCAAAATCACAGTCTCGTATAGGAAATTCTCTTTAGAGAGAGGGTGTGGTCTTTCAGTCACAAAAATTTCGAAGCATGTTCCAAAATATCCACTTGCATTGTTTATTCCATTAATCAGATATTGCTGAAAATCATTGACCCCGTTTTTGGCACTGATTGAATTCAACAAAAACAGTTAACCGTCCTCGACCAACTAAAATGAATTTGCGCAACGGCACGACAGTCGATAGGCTAGAGGTTTGTGGCTGATGTTCTCTCCATAGAAAAACTATCGTTATCTAGTATTCCACCTTTTGTCTATGAACTATTGCGGTGTAACAGCAGCTCCAAAAAAACGACTGTGCAAAGATCACAAAGAACGGAACATGAATGGAGCTGCGATTGTTTGCTCAATCCAGTATTCGAATAAAGTGCTTCTGCAGAAGTTTTTCCTAGGGAAAGTTTATGAGTGGAATTCACTGGCGACCGACACCGGTTTGGCGAGATCGGGTGAACCTAAGTCAGCTACAAGTATTTTATTTAATCAGTGTTCCTGGGTGAGTGGGAGACGGCCGTTAGTTGTTGCAGTGTGCGTATACGGTCAGCCAAAAGAGAACGTCCAACATCACTCAGAGGACTTTTATCCTGTTTGGAACATTTGCAGCACCAAAAAAATCTTCCGTAAGCTACTACTTGCATCACCAGACTTTTGACAAGGCACGAAGTCTAAAATAGTCAGTTGTGAGATAACTGATTTGAAGGAAACCGTCCGCTTTTGCAAAGCGAGATAAGATTTTATTGGTAAGGGGGTTGCAGGATATGTATTGTTCACATTCACATCACTCTCGTTTGAAGCCATCTTCCTGTCCTGGCGCAATCATTCTGGTGAGTCCACACTAGTGAGAATCGAAGAACTGGACGCGAGTTTCGCTCTTATTAAAGCTCATTATCAGATCGATACTGCTGAGCTATGATAATTCTTCAAAAAAATCTTGAAATGTAGCTATCCACCGGTGGCTGATGGTCACGTGATCCATTTGGGTCCAAGTTTGATTTGCAATTGATGGCCACAAGGTTACGCGATGCGAACGTTTATGCCGCAAGTTGGTATTGCCAGAAACAGTTCATGATCAGCACGCAACCAGAGGAGTCGCTCTCCATTGCGTGTGGGACGAGCATCGACTCCGAATCGACCGTCCAGATGTGATTCCAAGGAGCTCAGACGACCAACTTGGGATTTCATATCGCCCGCAACTATCAGTGTCAGTGCTTCCTGCTTGACAAATCAGCCTGGATAACTCTCGATAGAAAGCATCAAAACTGCAGTCCGTTGGGACGTAAGCCGACACCACAAACAGGCACAGCTTTTTACGCCGAGAGGCACTGGGCTTGATTGAACTGGATAACCGGACGGCGCAAAGCCGACTGTTTACTGGGATCCAATCCAGCAAAGCACGTTCAGCTCTGGAGCTGAGTGCAACTTCCACGCAATATAGTCCACGAATCATCGGTTCTGGGTCACCGGACACACGGAAGGAGAAATGTGAAAGAGCCGAGTTCATCCTTGGCGTCCTGAGATGCATAATCACGCTTGGGTCTTGTATGCGTGTTTCGGAAACACAGCATACACCATTCTTAAGAGAGTATAAGGTTTCAGCAAGCATTGTCTGTTTGCCAAGTTGACATAGAGTACGGACGTTAAAAGCTCCCACATAAAAGGGAGTTCGTGGATTTACAGAGATGTTATTTTGTTTATTGTTAATAAGCAGCCAGGAGTATAAGGCCCTTCAGTCAGAAAACTGACGGCCAAATGACCCAGTAACGTTTGCTTGTGTGGTGGGAAGGGGTTGGGGAGGGACATCGGTGGACACCGAACTGGGCGGGCAAATGATACTTCCAGGTTGCCCAGGCCGAGGAAGGGGTTTGGTTGAGGTACCTCACCTTGAGCCTCTGACTTAAAAGTCTGACCCACGGGGCAGCGGACAGTAGGGTTTGCTTTGGGGACCCTGCCCGGAGCCGATGACTCAATAGTCTGACCTGCTCGGCTGCAGGGGGTTAGCCTAACCCAAGTGCGCAGGGAATAAGGCATTACTGTCTCATTCCTGATGCGGCTGCGCATAGCGGTGCCTTTTGAGCACCACCGGGATCTTTGGTTATACAAGTATTTCGACCGTAGTGGATAATGCGCCGGCGGTCACGGTCAACCGTTGGGCGATCGGAGTGTGCGGTTTTTAGGGCCGACCTTTTCTAACCCGTCCTTCCTCGGGGGAAGGCAGCATCGCTGCTTCCGTAAATACGGACATGCTGGTCGCCTGGGGGAAACACCTTACTGCCTTCACACTCCTGTCGCAGAGGACAGTACGACTTTACCCCCAGACCGCCTCGTAGCACGATTACTCGTAGTACGGGGTCTCGCTGCTCTTGGCCTGACTGCTCCCCTTTGGCCTTCCTGGCATGGTTGCACCTTGTGGAACGACGTTCCAGCCAGTGTAGCCCGCGGGATCATTGCAGCACTCAAGCCCGACCACCACTTCAAGGTGGCAGCTTTCGGGGATGACGAGAGTGAACACATCAATAGTTGGAGTCATTGGCAGATATGGTCTAGTCGAGCCCTGAATGGCGTTCGTGCATCCAACCTATTGCCATCAATGCTTAGGTACCTTCCAAGTCTATCCAACTGAAAGTCCACTGGCAACCCTGCCACCTCCAATGCGAAACTTCCTAACCCACGTCCACAAATCACTGGTGAACGAGTGTGGCAGATATAACTACTGTGCGACAAGTACGCAGTTCTTAGAGCGGATAATGATGACGACAACAACCCGTTCAACACTTTTGCCAATGGAAGATCGCATGATCGACCGAGGGAGAAGGTTCGGATTTGGTGTTACCTGACAATTTTCTAGGTCACTATCGTGATTTTGCGGGGAAGTATTGAAATACTCAAGTGGTTAGAGCGCAGATTTACTGACCGAAAGGTCTTTGGTTCGAACCCCACTTCTGCCTCTCGACTTCCCCTGTCTAGGCTTGAGCAACCTGGCAGTATCTCAGCCCTCGTGCTTCCCTCGGGTGGCATGACAGCTAGGCACCGGAAGGGTGTTACAGCTGAACGATTTTTTTTACTCCCCCAAGTGTGCTGCTGCTTGTGGGTTTATCCAAGATTTAGAACTCCCAATGTCTCACAATAAAATCACTCCACTCAGTCACGCTGTCTGCTTTCGTTTAGCTCCGAGTGCCGATTAAGTCTTGTTGATCCCTGTACAGAAAACGCATTCTTACAGGGCAGAAGGCCTTATCCACTGCGAACATCGTTTAAGGCAGTAACAATTTGTGGTTCCCGAAAGCAGGTTACTTCGGAACAATCAAGCCAGTGGCAATAAACTTTGCTATTGGCCCAGGTTAACTGTAAGGTTCAAAATTTGATTTCTTGATCACGACCACATATTCCGGTTGGCCTGGCTTGAATGTGCTTTATTTCGCCAACTGACCGAATTGATTCTGAACCGGTGAGCAATTTCCCCCATATTAGTAATTTCAGGAACTTGAGACCGGAAATTCGCAGACTCAAGTTTCTGCAATACCGAGACTGAGTCCATTCAACACTGTGTTTAGGGCACACGACACTCACGTTGATCCGCTTTATTTGACTTTATTTTATTTGTTTATTGACTTGTCGATCATATTCGCATTCTCGCTACGTCCCATGGTTGCACATCCTTACGTGATAGCAAAGTTCCTGAAGCTTTAGATTTTACATTAATTTTTAGAACTTCACTTAACGGAAGTCCGTAACACTGCTGCTGTGTAGCAGTGATACGAGGAAGAGTTTATGAGTATAGTTCACTATTAGAGTGAACCTTCAGGCAAAAACGTAAAAAGAGAATGGTAATTTGTCTTAAGTAGAAGAGAGTACACAGAGTAATAGCAATTGTGTGGACCCGGTTTAACAGTTGGTGAAAACCGCCACACACTTGTCGTAAAACTGGAAAATTGGATAGGTTGACAACCACCAAGTTCCCAACTATTTTGCCGTGGCAGTAAAGTACACCGTTCGGTCATCAAGCCACTAGCTTCCACACGAAAGTGATTTGTCCATTCGAAAGAAATCAGAATTAGTTCACTGTGGGAGCATTCTGCTTGAGATCTCCGGTTAGAGCCACCTTTAACCCAGTAATGCCAATCACAGCATTGTTTTCAACCGAGGTTCTTAGGACATATAAAAACGAATCTACTGTGTGTGATTATCGATCGTCCAGCCCTCATTTGCAGTACACTGATTATTCGCTATTAAACTCATGCACAATTCTTTGGTGTTACAACTTCAAACCCGTGAGCTGGATGTTTACGTCGGATGATTGAGAGGATAAGATAAAAACAATCGTTCAGCTGTAACGTCCTTTCGGTGCTTACTTGCCATGCCACTCAAAGGAAGTACGGGGACCGGGATAGTGCCATGTTGCCCAAGCCGATCTTCACCGATCTTCCGGTCAGTAAATTCACGCTCTAGCCACTGAGCCATGCCAGGGTGTGGCATCCACTACGTTTAACGGCCTCCCCAGTTTGTGAGCACTGTGGCCTCATACATTAACCAACGACAACCATAGAATACTAACTATTCCATCCTGGGACCGTGTAAAACAGAAACACGCGGTTGACACACATATCGTCTAAATTCGACCGTGTCACTCGATTGCACCGCGCAGCCAAATTAACTCAATCAATCAATCAATCAATTTATCAATCAATCAATCAATCAATCAATCAATCAATCAATCAATCAATCAATCAATCAATCAATCAATCAATCAATCAATCAATCAATCAATCAATCAATCAATCAATCAATCAATCAATCAATCAATCAATCAATCAATCAATCAATCAATCAATCAATCAATCAATCAATCAATCAATCAATCAATCAATCAATCAATCA
The DNA here is from genome assembly GCA_003604175.2 of Clonorchis sinensis. Classification (NCBI taxonomy): domain Eukaryota; kingdom Metazoa; phylum Platyhelminthes; class Trematoda; order Opisthorchiida; family Opisthorchiidae; genus Clonorchis; species Clonorchis sinensis. Next base: position 158,076,625 of record CM030369.1, on the reverse strand, counting down.
ATCAATCAATCAATCAATCAATCAATCAATCAATCAATCAATCAATCAATCAATCAATCAATCAATCAATCAATCAATCAATCAATCAATCAATCAATCAATCAATCAATCAATCAATCAATCAATCAATCAATCAATCAATCAATCAATCAATCAATCAATCAATCAATCAATCAATCAATCAATCAATCAATCAATCAATCAATCAATCAATCAATCAATCAATCAATCAATCAATCAATCAATCAATCAATCAATCAATTTATCAGCTATAAACCGTGTACCATAGGCACATTGGTTCCAGCTGCTACAGTTTCGATCACCGGAATTGTGGAACGTAAAAAGAAGCCTTGGAGGCGAAGGTATGTTCAGCAGTATGGATCGAACCACCGCACTGTAAACTCTTCCTTTGACAGACAAGCTCACGTCACGTCGGCGCCACAGGTGTCGGAGGTTGGCAAAAGCTGTCCTGGCCTTTCTGATTCGAGAAATGATCTCATCTCCAGCCAGTCCACCGGAACTTATACAGCTGCCCAGGTAAACAAATTTATCTACCACGTCGATTGGCTCACCTGCAAGCATGAGGTGCGGGTTTGATCCCACCCAGTCTTGTAGCAGCACTTTACACTTTGCGGGTGTGAAGCGCATGCCAAACCGTGCGGCAGAGTTATTTAGGTTATTTAAAATCGTTTGCATTTCGGAAGGGTCTGAACCAAGGAGAGCAATATCGTCCGCATACTCAGTGTCTGCGAGGGAACGTCCCGGGAGCATTTCGACTCCCGAGGTTTCAGAGGCAGGCAGAGAAATTTCAAGCAGCATGTCAATAACACAGTTGAAAAGGAAAGGGGAGAGAGGACAGCCTTGTCTTACACCACTGGACGTGGTGAACTCAGGCGAGGGCTTCCCGTATACTCGTACGCGCCCACGGGAGTCCGCATACAGTGCCTTGATAAGAGATAGAAATTTGGAAGGGACACTTTTGATCGCCAGACACTGTCAAAGTTGCTGACGATCGACAGAATCAAAGGCAGCTTTCAAATCCAGAAAAACGACCAACGTGGGACGTCTGAAGGAGTGGCGCTGTTCAAGAATTTGTCTCAAGGTGAAGATATGGTCGATGCATCCTCGACCGGGGCGAAACCCAGCTTGATTCTCACGAGTCTATCTCTCGCGATAATCCATCAACCTGCGCAAAATAATGCCAGAGAGTACCTTAGATGCGACGGATACCAGACTGATACCACGATGGTTTTCACATGACGTTCTTGCTCCCTTTTTCAAAACTGGGATGACGGTCGAGGAGCTCCATTCGGCCAAATTAACTCATGCAGATTAAATGTGCAGTCAGGTGGCATGATAAAAAACCTGGCAGTAATACCTATGTTAAGGTAATCGATTGAATCACACTTTGGTGTGCTCGAAATATAATTTGTCTAGCTTGACAAAACGTCCCCTCTTCAGCTGGAGAGGTTCTGATCGGATATCGTTCGAATCACCGCATGAACCTGATACCAACCTATATGCGCATTCCGGTGTTGCGTCAATTATGTATATTTTTAGTGAGCGGCTTTTGTCTTCCTCACCTAATTCTATTCGTGGTTCCTTTCTCGCGAATTGAACAACTCAACTAACTGGAACTGGGGGTCGTTATTCACATTCTCCATAGATTCACAGATGAACGTGAGTAGCGAAAAAATCGTTCAGCTGTATCACCCTTTCGGTGCCTAGCTGCCATGCCAACAGAAGGAAGCACGAGGGCTGGGATACTGCCAGGTTGCCCAAGCCTAGACAGGGAAAGTCGAGAGGCAGAGGTCGGGTTCGAACCACGGACCTTCTTTGAAGTCGAAAATCCCATTGGATTCCTGCAAATGCTATTGGAGAAGACAAAGAGAACAGAGTTTTTGTCAGTCAGGTAAACAAACACAAAGAATGGTTGTTATTATTACTCTGTCCCAAGAAGTTACGTTTCCTCCGAAAAGATATTTTGAAATTCTTTGAAAATGTATCCATTAGGCTGTACCTAAAATATCACTGGCGCTTCTGTCAATTACGTAGTTTCTGTGCTTTACTTTTCTCTTTTTTGTACGCATCCCTTCACACTATGATTTACCGGTAGAAATAGTCGAGTTTTCGATTGACTACTCCCACCTATTTATGATAGGCTTTCATTCGTGTATCACTGATTACTAAATAGGCCTATCCTTAATTTCGAGTTCATCTTGTCGTCTACTATTTATATGTAACATCATGGGAGTAACTGTGCACCTACGATTGTGATATCTACCCGCGAGACATCTGAAGTACTGTTTATTTTACTTTAAAAAGTTCAATTATGACTGTTTTCTGAACGTATTAGTCATCTGGTGCCCAAGAAGTGTACTTGTCGATCGACTGGGTTCGATACCTTTGTCACAAGGCTTGCCGCTATCGTGTGATATCTCAGAAGCGACCAGTGTTCAGTCTGTCCTCACAATATGATGCAATGCTGATGTGTTGGATCAATCTAATTCCAGTAATATGGTTGGACAACAGCCCCAATGATGTATAAAAACTGTATTCACAATATATACAAACCTAATAAGCAATTTTGTTCAGGTCTGGAAACTTCGCTTTGATTGTATTTCATCCAACAACTGTTGTAACTCCTCATCAGTGAACCGCGAGCTGTCCAGGCTAGGAATCAGAGCTTTGGCCTCCTCTGCGGTGTCGGGCAACAGGTTAGCAATCGCAGCCAGCTCGAATCCGTGGAACCGCTTCTGGGACAATAAGCTGAGTACACAGAAATAACAACAGTCAGGCCAAAATGGAGGTTTACCTTCGCACGCTTTCGATTGTTTCTCTGTTGTTGAATCTTGACAACTGGGTGGCGTAATTCAAAGTCTTTGTAAATGCTTGTGATAGTTCGAGTTCATGCACGGTCGCAGACTCATTTTGCTCCTTGCTGCACAAAAAGACAGATAATTACATGATAAATGGGCGACACACCACAAATTATTCGTGTAATAGGTCAACTGGTGTTTTTTATCCTGCTGGAAAGAGATAGGCGTTGAATATGGCAAATGCGGTACGCGTAAATCCTACGATAATTGAAAATATCAGAAAGCCTTTGACAGTCATGGGTTAATGAAGAACATGAATATATGGTTTATTTGGGGACCAGAAGCATTGTAGGATAGTTCAGTTTTTCTGGAATTTGTTCACAATGCGAATCTACCAATTTCTGAAGGATATTTGGAACTATGAGCTCATTTCAAACAGCTGTTGAGCTACGTCGCATAAAAGGAGCGTGGGTACGTTAAGCCTATGCAGCTCCACGGATATCCATTCGTACCACGCGACCTGGTGTTGCTTAGGCCTCTTAGGAAAGTCCATAAAATCTTGTGGGACAACTCCCTTTTAAAACATACTGCTTAAATTTTGTGAGTAGAGAGAAGACTTCGAGGTTTCAATCAAATGAAAGTCGGTCTTATCGGCAAACTGGGTGAAAACGCCGTTAAGATAGACATAAATGCGATGAATCGTGTGGGTTGAAGAGTGAAACACCGGAAGTGTTTGTAGCAAAGCTTTTCAACAACGCTTATGGCATTTGAGCGTCAGTTCCCACCAATGGTGTGTAGCTGCCTCTGATGATAACTGACGTCGATGTACGAATGTGAACAATGTGTTACCAGAAAAAGTACCAGAAAGAAAGAAAACGCAAGCGCACAAAATCTTCAGCTAAACTGTCAATAACCTCTTATGTCAAAAGCCGCGTCATTTACGCGAGCGCTCGTGAAGTACACCCACGTTAAGGTGAACTTGACCTGCTTCATCGATTGGTAAAATTTTGCCCAGCTACCTTGTTCACCCAGTTGTTTCGTTCAGACTAAGATAGGCCATTCTAGACACCAGTCATAATATACAAGACAGAACGTATGCACCATCGTGGGTGCAACTGATGAACTGTATTGACCATAAGATCCAACTGATCAAATGCTGTTTCACCGTACCGACGTGCGTATATTGTGAGGTGCACAAAAAAGTAGTTACCGAAAGCTTCGGGTCGAGCAGCTAGTGAGTGGCACCCAATTTTTAGTGCACATCGGTGGTTGATGAAAGGAAGATACTGGATCTCACCGTGGTGTGACAATTGGTGCTCCTCGGTGACCTACTGAGCTATACCGGAGGTTGTCCGTGCGAGATTTTCATAGCCTCACTTGGTGGGTTGGGGGTTGTGCCAATCTGGTAGTCTCACGCCAATTACCACTACTTTGCACTCAGGCTTTTGTGACAAAGGTTTCGGCTGGGGGCCATAATCGTCATCTTGTTTGGGTGTCTTCGCAGTACCTCAGCCCATTTGAAACCATGAGCTGTATGAACATCAATAGTTCCATGCCACTTCCGCGATTACTTGGTGCCATCAGCCTGGTAGCCTTAAAAGCTGTATATAGCAGGGCGGATAATTTAAAAAAGGATGCTGCCAATACTCCCTAACTGCTCCAATCACATTTCGTCAATCTTCCCCAGATCCCAGCCACAAGTATGTTAGTTCTGCCACCAATTAATAGTAGGCCACCACTCAATTCTTCACGAACTTCGTTCCCCCTGTTTTGTCCGCAACCGCTAATGTTCGAATTCTGAAGCGATTCGGTAGAAAAGCTGCTGTGCGGCGCGCCCTTCGCACTTTATCGATAACTCGAATACAGGAACCATGTACTGCTATCCAGCTTACGTTAACTTCGCTATCTAGGTGTTACGACCAACAAATTTCCGGCGATTCTGAATCATCTAATGCAATATAAACCCGCATTTGTGGAGATCAAAGCTCCCGAGATGAAGCACCATTTGATTCGACCTCGGACGACAATCAGCTCTGCGCTCTTTGTTGTCAGATACGCGCGACAGGCTCAAAGAGAGCTCCGGTAAGCGAACCAATCACTGAGAACATCTGGATAGTTGGGTTGAACACTTCTAACAAGAATTCAACTGGCCACCTGCAGTTTTTCAGCCGGATTCTTGACCTACAAGAGTTCTCGACACAGAACTTGGAATCCCAGAAGGCTTCGGAAATAAGCGAATACCTTGTCTTTCTCAAGTGTTACCGAGCTGCTGGTTCTGAAGAACTCCCACTCGTTCTGTTCAAATATAGAGGTGAAATCCTCAGTCGGTGGTCGTATATCTTATTTGCCTCCAGCTGAGAGGCAACTGGAGTGAGTGTGACAGTCAAAGATGAATTAGGTTGACTCCCGTTGTAACCAGATTCTGAGTCGCTTATTCTACACCGTCTTGCGAAGGCACGTGAAAATGAGACAAGAGAACAGCAACCAGGATTCTGGACGGAAAGGGGTTGTGTGGGCCACACTTTCATAGCGAATGCGCATAGATGTCCTACAATCTTGCTGTTCTTTGACTTCAAGAGTGCGTTCTATTCTGTCTACCGGTTATGTCTTCTTAACAAGCTTGCGCAAGAAGATATACCCCAGAAATCAGTGAATACCTTGCGCTGTTCGTAATTCCAAACCTGTGAGTGCGTGAATGTACGGGGAGCTCTCCAAAAAACCCGACAAGGGTGCCCACTCTAACCATGTTTGCCTGAGTTCCTCATTAACAGAGTAATGAGGCGAACTCTGGAACATCTCAAAAACTCCAGTGTTCATATCTCTGCGCGAGAACCTCATTGATCTGGAACAACCGGACGGCATTTTTCTCAGCTGTGAAAAAGAGCAGAAAGCGCAAGCAACATTAGAAAAGCTGATGGGCGTCATCCCGTTCTTCAGCATATGATTCGTGCTCACAGGGTGTAAAGTTACTGTGGAACATAGCCTTTTACCTTAAGGAGTGAAAACGAGTTTCGGAACACTGCACAAATCTCAGAAGTAGCTCAGACGGTAGTACGACACATGAAGTCAATAACCAAATCTAAGACCAGAATTTCGTTTGCCAATAAGCGCCAAAAGGCGTACCCTGGGTCTCAAAGGACGCGTACATCAGACTAGTGTGGGATGCATTGTTGCACGGCTCCGAAACTTGGCCACTTCGGGCGGAAGACAGCTTCAGGTCTTTGACCAGCTATGTCTCAGGACTACAGCTAGAGTCAGTTGGAACCAGCAAATTCGGAACGGCGTGCTCAGGAAAGGAGTCTTTGCTGAGGCAGACAGTATTGCACTCAAAGAACGCACGAAGCAATGCAAGCTAAGGTGGCTGTACTGTGTTACGAATGGTGAGTTACCGCCTGTCGAAAAGTGCTGGTTTTCGTGCCTAATTCGCAGTGGCGGAAACCTGGAGGTCATCAGGGACCTCACTGCACAAGCAAGACGTCTCAATTCGTTGGAAGTGTGAACAATGACAGACTTAAATTATGCGAATGAGATTATTTTGTTATTTGACGAAAGTGCGTCCGCGCAAACTGCTTTAAATCGAATATCAAAAGTAGTATTGAGTTTGCAACTTCAAAGTGCAAGGTCTTACTTCAGGATTCCCCACTCCCACGTATCCATTTGAAAGTTCAGAGTGAGGAGCTTGACTTTGTTGATGGGTTTATTTATTCTGGCAGCTGCCTCACCCATGACTGTGCTGCGACACATGAATTCAGTACACGCATCACCAATACACAAGGAACATTCGCCAACTTTGGTGTATGGAACCGCCGTGACAACAGTTCTCTATGGCAGTAACTGAAAGACCGAACCTCTTCAGATATTTAGTCACCGATTTCTCCGAATTGTAGCAAGCGTTAACCGGCTGCTGGACGAAAGTGATGAAATGGACCGTAAGTGAGGACTAGGTAACTAGGGAAATCGATCGAGAAGCAGATAAGGTGCATCAGATTAAGGTCGCATTTTGTGTTCGCGCCACCACTTGCTACGCCACTGCTTCCCGTCGTGCTTCTCTAAGCTAACAGTATCAGACAAACGCTGGCATTACGAAAGCCCACGACAAAATTTGTGCTATCCTGGGATCAGGCCAAGTATTTAATCGAAACGTTATTATCAAATTGTTACTCGCTTTTTTTCGTTTTTACAAATGAGGTCTGACCTTAGAAAATACGACAAGGCCACCAGGTTTCGAACCCTTAACTATGTGTGCAGACAGAAATAAAAATAAACCAGAGAGATGCGCGGACTTGGTAGCTTATTTTATTCTCTGGTAGCTATAAGATAGGCCAACTGTAAGAGAATCCTTCCACTTTAGCTAAACTGGATGCTTCCTAATCATTCACCGATGAGTCAACTGTCGATGTAATTAACGGTGCAGTCTGAGAACTCGGACAAGTGGATGAGCTTGAAACCCTTCGTCACAGTGTGAAAGCATGTCTACAACGGCCAAAAACATACCGGTGCTCCAAGAGTAGCTTCACTTCCGAAAGCATGAGTGTATCAGCATTCTCAAACTCTGTAAAATTTTATCGTCTGTTCACTGAATTTTCAGGCTTACCTTTCGGAAACTTCAGCTCACAGGCGTCATAGTCGTCTGAGACGGCATTCATCTGCGACATGACTGGGGAAGTAGCGCAAACAAATCCACTAGACGAAACAACGCGAATGAAAACCGGGAAGCAAGCTGAAATAAATATAAGCATGTGATGAGGTGAAACAGATCGCTGCCAAAATAATAAAAATATATGGGAAACCTATTTCCACTTATCGGCTTAGACTACTTAGAGATCAACCGTGCCCTGGACTAGAGTATACCCAGATCTCCTGAATATAAATCCCACCACTTTTTAACACAAGTGTGCAAGCACGGTGTATGGAGGTGCACATACTCAACGGAATTTAGGTAGATAAAATCAACGGAATATTGGTGGCCAATCGATAATTGGCCTTTGAGCAGTTTAGATGGATGTTGAATTTTGGTATCTCTAGACAACACACAGAAATACAAGCTAATAGCTTGAAATGGTGAGCCGTGTGAGTTTGTGACAATTTGGTTGGTAGTACCTAATCGACGGGTCCTTAATAAGGACCCTCTAAACTTTAACCACCAAGCTATCTTGAGCCCAACACCTAATAGCATACAGGGTGCGAAAACAATAACAGGTGTCGAATCTCACTGCGAGTGTCCCCGACGAGGCGCACATTGAGGCCAAACATAGGCACTCGACTACACGAATAGGAAATCCAAAAATCAACCCAAGAATCACAGGTTTCTGTAGGACGGCAACAGGAACAACCTATCATACTGAAGCTTTAGCAGTGTTTATTCCTTTTACCCAGTAACAGCCAGTAACGGCCACCAACATGAAAACCGGACTAAATACACCAGCAGGTTTGCAGAAGCCTAGCTTCGTGGTTGGTACTCCACACGGGGTGACTTTGGGATAAACTAACAGATTAACACCGTCAGTTTAGAGGGGCAGCCGCGACGTTGTTCAGCAGATACAACAATAACTGAAATCTTTGACCCTGGTATTTCTAGGTTGCAGGGCAGACAATTTTGTCCATCTGTCCATCGACTTAAAATGAATAGTCTATTTACGCGCATTTGGAAGCTTGCTCACGCCAGAAAGGATATATACGGGTTGTATAATCGAAAAACTACCCTGCAGTTCTAAGGGGCGCTAAGCTTGTGACCATAGCGACACACGACATAATCAGTAAACCGTAGTTAGCGTGAATTAGCACCAAAACTACCGTTGAAACATAATTCATAAACGTGCCTTGTTTTAGAGTGAGGGTACAGCCCATTTGTCTGATAAAGGTTTTACACAAGCAAAGTGTATTAACGCTATTAAGATAACTCTATGCTCTTCGGACGACCGTAGGTTATCAAACCCATATTAGATGGAAAAATCATTGGGTCCTGGTCTGGGTGGGCGGAACATCGTTAAAAAAACAAAGCAATAAAACGGTATGGGTAGAATGTTTCAACTTCACTATGTTGTTACTCTCCTCGATATCAGTGGCTTTTCGTTGCCGACAAGTCCCGGCGGTAGGATTCCTAGCTGCGTCGTTATTTCGGTATCCTCTGCCCATAATCCAAATTGTCCTGTATCACGATAAAATGATTCAGCTCATTTTATCGCAGCGGTAGCCTACCACCACAAGGAGACTAGGCTTAATTGTGATCTGATAGTATGTGTACTTTTAAGACCCGCTGCGCTGTACTGGAGGCTTCATTGTGACATTCCATCTCATACCAAGTTAGCCAATGGATATAACCCTAACAAACAGCCCCTTTCTCAGACAGTTTGTAGCATGCACAATTGCTCCTTCTTCAAAAAGCTTATACTACACAGACAGTATACCGTCACTCATCCACTGGTTTACGGCCAGACAACCGGATGCTCCCATTGTTCTCTTGTCCACGTTTGGCCGCCACAGCAGACGTACAATCATGGACTTCACAACTGGGAATAATTTTGTGCTACATCAGCCATTGAGTGATGCCACTATTCTGGTCCCCTTGTTTGCTCCACAGGGCAGCGCGAATTGAATTAACTCTTCAACTTTCACTTCCCTCTTCTTTCCTCACCCGCCCGATTTACAACACTCTCTCTAACTTCCGTTACTGAGAATGGCGGCCCTGTTTGCCCTTATCTGTAACTTCTGCGCCTCCGTCTAGAGTAAAAATCCCAGAAAAATCAACTTCCAAACTCCAAAACCGGTTCGCTCAGCCTGATGGAGCAAGTAGCACAGCAAACAGCTATGCTTGTACTCTAGAGTCTTTCCACATTGATGAACACCATCCAGGCGGAACAAAGCTTCAAGACTCGGGTAACGTAGTTGAACTGACGGCTCCTTGATCTCTGCCTGCTACCGGCTGCACACCCACGACGGCAGAAGTCAGTGCGACAGATTATGCCGAAATCGTCAAGCTGAATCAAAAATTGAAATTCGCGGATCAACGGCAGGGAAATATCAGTTTCAATACTGATATTGCTGTTCATACTGATGTAACCGGAGCGTGCATCGGCTTTACCATGTTTTCGTGTTTCATTTACCACATCCCAATCGTTGGGATTTTGGCTTTGATCGGTAGACCTGTCTGGACACTGCTAACCGTAATCAACAAGCCGGCAAGCCGCACTATGTATGATGGGCGCATACATATCACATGACTCTAAGTAGATACCAGAGACCTATTCAATGCATGTTGGAGCAGTTTACCGGCCCGATAATAATGAGGTACAATGCTCGATGACTCACATGCTCACTGTGCGACAGGGTACGCGTAGCATCCGAAAACGCTTGGGACGGCCGCCCGTTTCTACCATCTAGTCATGCGTGCTGAACTATTTACTAGAAGGCATGGAGCATATAACGAGGAAAGTTCTGCTACTGACAACCCTGTGAGCACTATATAATTCGGTGGTGACGCACGCGTTTCGGCCAAAGATCTATGTTCCCGTATGCCCCACTGTGCGGACCACACAGATATGCGTCAAATCGCAGGCACGTCAGATTGGATGGCTGTACCAAGTGGTCGACGATGTTTCAAGTTATGAAAGATAAAAGATAACGAGATATTCGTTCAGCTGCCAGGTTGCCCAAGCCTAGACAGGAAAAGTCGAGAGACAGAGGTCGGGTTCGAACCACGAACCTTCCGGTCAGTAAATTCGCGCTCTAACCACTGAGCAATCTCACCCCCTTATAAAAGAAGCCCACTTGTTAAAGACCGGAAAATCCTTATTGATATGCAGTAGCGTTGTGTTAAACTGTTTACCTGCTATTCATTAAATTAACTGCTTCCTAATGTTTTAGCTGATGTAATGAAATTGTTAGAAGATTAAAGCCTATCATTCGGAAATTCCCGTTCTCCATTTCTGGCTCAATCATTCGAGTGCGCAATAATTTAATCTTCTAAAAAAATACAATGGAACGACTGTTTCGCCCAGATCGGTTTGAAGCCGATCCCCAATCCTCTTCTGCTTCAGAAAAATGGATCCATTGGCACGAAACGTTTAAGAATTTCCTCTCATGCATCGAATTCCCAAACGGTGACAAAAGAAAACTTTTGGTAAATTTTCTCCGTCCGTCCATTAACGTGTTCGTCATGTACTACTTACGAAGACGCCATCCAGACACTCAGAGCGATGTAAACTAAACCCAAAAATGAAGTGTTTGCTCGCCACGTGCTGGCTACTACCAAACAAGAACCAGGTCAATTAGTCGACGCATTCCTGCAAAAATTACGTTACCTTGCTGAGGACTGTAATTTTCGTGCGGTTTCTGCCGATAAACATCGGAATGAAGCTACTCGAGACGCTTTTATCACGGGTTTGCAGTCTAATTCCGTTCACCAACAACTACTAGAAAAACACGCTCTTAAGTTTCACAAGCGTTTGACGAGGCACGTCTGCTTGAACATGCTCAACAACAGTCACTCTTATGCGACTCGTTTTCTCATGTTACCTGTGGTGCCGAAACTAGCAAAACGGACAAACCTTTGACTCCTGTTCGTGATGCACTTATCCCTCAGACATCATCATCCACATCGACAGCATGACATCAGTGTTCAACACCGATGCTTCACTGCCGTACATCCCTCAGACTGACTCTAATGACGCGACTGCAAGCACATCCTTATCTTGCTTCTCTGTGGTAACGGCAAGCACATTCGTTCAGAATACCCAGCTCATTAATCGTTCTGCTATACCTGCGACAAGAAAGATCATTTCCAAAAAGTTTGTCGATCCACGCCGAGTTCAAGTCGTATCACATCGTCGGTGAACCCTGGTGTCTCATCCATTTCCAACATCTCTTCATCCATTGGAATTTCCAAATCAATCGTTGATGTTAGTGAATACTGTCCCATTCATGCTCTTATCGGTACTGGTAGCTGCGAAAGTTATTTATTCTGACATCGCACTGAAGCATCCTCTAACAGTTCTATTTCGATGGCTTCAAGGAATTTATCTCGTGTTACTAGCGGCTATGTTTATGCTACCGTGCTGTACAAAAGCACGCGATACGAAGGTGTCAAACTCTCGCTCTTGTCTTGGCCTGGATTTCCTCAGCCAACACCAAAGTGTGGTCATACCATTCACGGGTAAACGACCCCCATTCGCCGTATGCACAATGAAAGCAGCGAAAGTCAATGCTCCCTCTTTGTTTGACAATCTCGCCCCTGGGTGCATTCCGATTGCTACACAATCTCGCTTTTGTCGCACGGATACGGTATTTAGCTACTAACAGACAAAATTATTGGACCATCTAACTCCCTTGGAGGGCCCGGGTCGAGACGGCCCAAGTGGTTAGAGCGTGAATTTACTGACCGAAAAGTCCGTGGTCCGAACCCGACCTCTGCCTCTCGAATTCCACTGTCTAGGCTTGGGCAAACTGGCAGTATTCAGGCCCTCGTGCAACCTTCGGGTGATATGGCAGTTAGGCACCGAAAGGGTGCTACAGCTGAACGATGAAAAAACCAGACCATGAACGTTTTCGAGCCCTAAGGAAGTTGCTTCATCCATGTGACATCCGTTCACAACAAAGACTGGTCGGAATGTTGACATACCACGCACATTGGATCCCATGCTTTTCGGATAAAATTCACCAAATCGTCCACAATCAGATCATTCCCACTCCAGGTGCAAGCTGCATTGAATAATCTAAAACACGATTTGGAAAAGACCGTGGAAACTGATGCTTCCGACATAGCCATTGCGGGTGAGGGGGTCGAAGAAGGGGAAATGGGATCTGCCTTCGGTTGTTTAACGTTTAATGAGATCAGAAATTCAATGGATTAGCCTTGCAGCTGCGCGCTGGCCATGTCCAACATAGTAGCAATCCATTTAGTTCAGTGTGAACTACCTGGTTTTTAACGGAACGTATACACCAAACAGCATCTTGAAATCCACGCGCCTCAGTGTACCTATTGTTTGCCGTCTTTTCACGATGGAGTGAGAAGACAACGAGACATACAAATCCATTTGGGTACCCAAACTGGATGATACTCTATGCCCTCCCATACCATGCACCACAGCGTTGTCTTCTCATAAAACGGCACAGACACACTTCTAATCTTGAGCAGCAGATGCCAAACTAGTGCTAAATGCTTTGCGCAGTCAAAATTCGACTGAAGCTCTCATCATCGAAATGTGAGATAATCAGCGAAGATGGTTGCGGTAGTTATGACGTATGGAAGCTCGTTAGCATACGTCATAGAAAGTGATGGCCGCAAAACAGAACCAGGGAAAATCCTCACGGTTGCTAGCAAATATTGGTAGGTGGTACCAACTTTCGCGCAGAAGGTTAAGCTCGGAATAAAGCCTGTGAGGTAACGCAGTTATATCCACTGAGTGCTGTGTGCTTCGAGAATGAAGCACCGAAATGTGGAGAACTCGACTAAGAGCCCCAACGAAGTTGAAGGACATAATGTCCGACAAGAGTTCGTTTGGTTCTTATGCTGGTTGCAATGTGTCACGCAGTCCACGAAAACCAGCCCATCTGTAATAAACGGACAGACAGAATGAGAATACAAATCAACCCGGAGTTACAGTGGAACGAACCATGTTTGGGGGGGAGGAGCCCATGTATAATTCAAGGGATCGAAGCGTTAGCGAAAACCTGCACCGCTGTTGTTCCCAACTCCTTGTGCACATTTAAGGAGTGAACTTGGAGGATCGTGAACCTGATAAGGCCACAAACCGCAAACATTCCATCAGTCCCATGACTACTAACTGTTCCACTGACACTATCATCATCATCGACAGCATGACATTAGTGTTCAACACCGATGCTTCACTGCCGTACAAAAACGATTTAGTCGAACGCCTTATTGTGAAGAAAAGAATAGAGGTGCACATGGGAGGAAATTAGTGCTAGCTTACTACAGTCATTTCGAGGTGCCTACACCTTCAAACATTCACTCAGGCAATCTGGATAGAAATTGACAACAAGAACGCCACTGACATCGGTTGGCAGCCACATCTTGCAGCGTCTCCAACCAGGCGCAGTTAGGATCACGCGGTCCCCATCCTGGAAGGCGAGTAGCACCGACAGCATCCAAGCGTTTCGTAATCTTTTGCATATCCCTCTGCTAGGTCAAAGGTTGGCCACCTCCCTGCTTACACCACTCTGAATTGGGCATGGAAAACAGCACTCTCTTCGGCAATCGGTGGTTAGGCATACGCAACATGTCCCAACCAACGCAGCTTCTGGTGCTGGACACATTCTTCAATGAAAGTATCCGTTGCACAACCGAAAACTCGCTTTCTAATTGCCTCGTTACGGATACGCCGACTTCAACCCACACGAGCTATGGTTCTGAGACAACGATTATCGAACACCGTCGAAGACGTCTCAGTTCCGCTGCTCGAATAGGCCAAGTCTCACAGCCATACAACAAAACAGCCCGCACTGTAGCTTGATACACACGTCCCTTCGGATTCAGACATACACGACTTTGGCGTCATAAGTGTCTCATGTTGGCAAACGCAACACGAGTCTTGCAGATTCGTGCATTGACCTCACCTGTCACACTAGGGTCAGAACTAATACATCTTCCAAGATAAGTAAAACGCTCCACAACTTCCAGTACCTCTCCCTGGATTGTCAGTGGCGCGTTCAGTGCCTGCATGTCCACGAGCATGACCTTACACTTTGTGGGTGCAAAGTGCATACCAAAGGACGGGATGACTTTGGTTAGTTCACCCAAAAACACCTGCGCCTCCTCCGCTTCGAAGACGAGAAGGACATCGTTTGCATATTCGAGATCGACAAGGTTTTCCTCAGAGGCTATTTGAACACCGGGGCCTTGGAGACCTTCCGGGGTTCGTCTCATGATTTCATCGATCTCGAAGTCAAATGGGAATGAAGAGAGTCGGCATCTCCGACGGACACCAGCTTGTGTACGGAAGCTTTTGAAGAGCACGCCGTATACTCTCACATGTCTGGAAAATCCAGGGATACTAGAATTTTGGGTCGCTTATACGTATGGCATTGTTCTAGCGGAGTGTGAAGATTTGGTCAACGCAACCCCTACCAGGCCGGAATCCCGCTTGCTGCTCTCGAGTCAGTGTTTCACGACCCACCATAAGGCGACGAAACACAAGTGACGCCAATAGTCTCGTTACGACCGGAGTCAAACTAATCCTCTTGTGGTTACCACACTCATTACGAGCCCCTTTTTTGAAAATGGGCACTATCACCGACTCTCCCCAGTTGTCTGGGACAGACTCCTTTTCCCAAATGCAGGCAAGCAGAACAGACAAGTGTTGACTGAGGACTTGAACCCCATTTTTGAACAATGGGGTCCGGTGGGAGGTCATCCGGACCAGCAGCTCGGTGGCGCCTTAGTGAACATATGCAGTCGTAAATCTTCGAGGCCGTAGGTGGTTCCACGTTCACCGTCCAGGTTTGTACTTCGTCTGTGGGCTTCAGATGAGTGCCAGCTGGTGGCCATGACAATTGTTGTTCGAAGTATTCGGCCAAACGGTCGAGGCGTTCTTCTTTGTTCAAGATGGTCACCCCTTTCCGACCCTTGATGGTTCCGCTCACATGTGGTTTCCGAGGGACGGTCGCACGGATCAACTAAATTAAAAAGCTTCGGGCATTACTGGCTTTCTGAGTCTCTTCAATTTACTTGGCTTTCTGTGTCCACCACAGTTCACGTTCGGCTAGCCCGCTCACTTTCACTTGACGTCCGATAATTCGTCGCATCAATTAATTGATGCAACGAACAACTTACGTTGTTCGGGACAGGCTGGGATATTTCTCCGAGATTTAAGAAGAGCCACCGTTCGGTCTCATATCCAATGCTTGAGCAGTGACACCAATGAGGTTAATTAGTTTCAATTTAAGCCATATTTTCGAGACAAAATATGCCCATTATCTCCACATCAAATCCTCCCATCCCCACCTCCCCTGACCATTTACTCAATCGCCCAAGGTCACTCATGGCCGGCAATGGTTTTCAGCTTCAGTTCACGTCAGCCGGCTTCGTCATTAAACTTGGTCGTACCTCATGCCTATTGTCATATTTATTTCAGTTCCCAATATGTGGCAACTTTTCACGTAACAAACGTGTCTTGTTGCTTTTATCTTCCTCCCATTTTCCCGTTGCACACCGCGTTTTGTTGCAACGACCCGATCGTGCCTCAATTTGCATGTTCCTTACAAGTTGGGAAATAAAACGATTCTGCTTCTTAGTATTATTTGGAAAGACGACAATGATTCCTCCGTGTCATGACAAGTTAAAATAAGGCGTATTCATACGCAATGCATGTATGCCTACGAGTTCCCTATGGGCATTTCTTCATCACAGTTTACTAAATGCATTCTAGACGAATTGCACAATTCCTTAGGGCATAGAATTTACTCACCTTGTCTGCGTTTCTCATACCACTGTGCATAATGTTTACCGTACCTTCAGGCGGTGGGCCAATTGAAATAACCGTCAAGATGTGCATAACATACGATCGGGTTTTCAAAAGTATCGTAGATTTCCCACCAATTCGAACGGGGAACGGAAAGCACAGTTAGAAAATAATACTTAACGCCACCCTGCACTAGTCGCCCAAGATTGGTTACGTGATTTTATCCAACACCGCAATCCCGATATCCCGCTGCCATGAATTACAAAATGGAAAGGGAAAAAAACAGGGGCTTCAATTTATATTGTCAGGACCTGTACAATTTGTTGGTGCACATATGCACCGAACATATGCACTGAACCAAAAGACGTACATAGTGATCGTGCAATTGACACATCGGAACGCGTTGCAACAAGTTGCGGCTTATAAGGGTCCCGAAACCAAAATTCAACTCACCATCAACGCATTATCCAACTCATGAGGTAACGTTTGTCGGGGATATGAAGAAGCTGGATTACACTTGTGTATTAAATTGGAAAGGCTTATGATCATCGGTAACTCGAGTGTTATATTATTTTCAGCATGAGAACGTTCACAGCAGCTGCAAGTGACTTGCTTAGCAAGAAGTATATTGAATAGGACATATTTGGCGCCTATCACTGAATTATTTCCCAAGATTCAGGGAGCATCGCTGGCAGCAGTAAGAGTGAAGGTATGTGGTATCTTGGTACCACACCACTAGGTGCGTCATAAAAATTCTGTTAATACGGGTTTTAATCAACATCATACACTTCCGACGCCCAAGCAGAGGTTTGAGCGTGTCCTGAGCCCCACTTGTTGTGTGTAGTTTCCATTCGAAATTTACGGATTGGAGCGCCTTATTAGTGGACATGGCTGCAGCTGTCTTTTCAGAAGGGCGTGATAAGCAAGCGGTAGTTTTTAATTTGGGCAACGTTTCGCTTTTGACACAAAAGCCCCATCAGACCAAGTGAACATGTCACCAAGTTGGTCAGAGTTCAAGGCAGACGGGGTACCAATCAGTAAGTCCTCTTCAGATTATCACACTAGATCAGTGTTGAGTGTCATTTAACGACTGTTGTCGGCTAGTGTGTTTGTCCCAATCTTGACTTGATGGTTTGGAGGAGTTTCAAACGAGTTCTGACCGGCCCTTTTTCCTTCATCTTCCACTTTAGGGTGCTTCAATTGATGATTCACCACGGGCGCCACTGGTAGATTTTTTCTTGGTCTTCGTGGGATTGTGAGTGTTGTGACGACTTAGTTGGGGGAGGGGAGGCTGGTAAGGTCAAGTGGAATTCGGATGATTACTCTTCCTGCTGATAATCGCACACCAACACGTGTTAACTCGATTGACCCAAGACTGTTCTCCCCACACTTGCCAGTTCCGCACCTTCTATTCTGTTAACACTGGGATGCTTGTCGATTTCTACCGTCTAGGCTACCAGTCTCTGTGCCGTGTGCAGTAGTCCTCGCCTCAAACCCTCAGTATTTTCTAAATCTATTTTGCGCCCCGTGTCCAGCGCGTATTCCGCAATTGCCGAGTCTTTCAGTAACGCTTGCTATTCATCTGGAGCTCTTCGTCCTTTTGAGTTGGTTTACCCAACGCGATTATTGCTGGGCTTGTTTTCGTAGGATGATGTAGATGTGAGCGCAACGGTTCGAGAGACGCGGACTTTTTCTTGCGCCGGCGTACGCAAAGGACCGTCACAGCAGCACGGCCAGCATGAGTTTCTGCTTACCTCTAATTTTCGTTGTTACTGGTTCGTCTGTTTATTCCTGGCCGATGGCGAAATATTACTTGGAGTGTTCCAAGGTGAAAAATTCTGTCTAGGCTTGTGAGTTTTCGTTTTTTATTTTGAAGAGTGCTCATCGAAGTTATTTTTCGACTTGGACTTTTATCGTTTCACTTTTATTGGGCTCTTACTGTTCGACATTTGAGTTCAAGGTCGTCTACTGCTGCAGGCCCCTTCCCTTTCTCTTTTGCCCGAAAGTCCAACATGAATGCCTCGTTTTCGACACGTCTGTAGTTGCTTCGATCGATTGGTTGGCTTTAGCGACGGAGAAGCTCATTATTAGTATTCCACGGCCAAATTCTGTGATTATTCTCCGGAGTAAACTTCGTGTATCTGTAGTTTCTGCTTTCATGATTTCGGATGAAAGTCTGTGATAAAACACTGACATCCGTCTGCCAGTACTTGAGATTGTGGGCTGTTAATGCAGCGGAACCCAAGTTCATGCATTAACCGATTGATACACCGGATTCAGACTTTTGCCAAAGCTTAATAGGTGTGGTTTGATCTTGTAGTTTGGCGGCTTACGTACACCTTAAAAAGGTGTAGCACGACTATTCATGTTCGCAGCACTCGGCCGTAATCTTGTCAGTGCGAGGACTCACATAAAAACATTCAAAAGTGTCTTGAACCGGACTCTAGATGTGACGGTAACAACCGTCTTAGAAAGGTTATTCCACAACCAGACCACTCGAAGTCAGAAAAGAATGTTGTCTAATAAATGTACGCGTTCTGCGGTTAAAATCTTACATTGCCCTCGTCATGTATTAGTTGTGTCGACGTTGAGAAAACTGTCGGCCAAATTTTGTTCAAACAAGGCGTTAACAAGTGATTGATCCAGAGAGTGTGACGGAACCACACGGCATAAAAAACGAGCCCATATGCTCATACAGGTTACAGGCGATCTTTTAGTGCTCACGAAGCAATTTCAAAATTGTCCGGGCGTGCATAGTACTGGTGCTAACGTTTGGATTCATATTCAAATTGGTGTGAGCAGAAGACTCGGATTTATATTTCAGACACATCATGCGTTAAAAGATGACCGTAAGGTAACCATTTGTTGGAATGTCAATGGTTACTGTGGAGGACCCCCCATGATTATGTATCATGCTTCCAGGTTTGTGGACCGTCTTACAGATACGCGTAAAGAATGCACCCAAAAGCCTATTTGCCGGTGCGTAGCAACACTATTAGGGATTATGTTCCACATACTCCTCCATGGGAGGAAGCTACACAGCTAGTACTGTTTATAGCATAGTCTTTTCATAAATGTACTTATGCCCTCGAGTCTTCTTCGTGTTTGTCGTGCTAGGGGTAGAGAACGGGAGGTTCCACTTCCTTCGAACTCAAACAACAGTCATATCCATAAGAGTATAGCAGTTGCCAAAAGCAATTCAGTCACGAACGTGTTAGCAGTCAGTATTGTTGTGATTCCTCATTCCTTGAACCGTTTTCGTCTCTAGTCTCTGCACACGTCTTGGTTGTAAATTCTCGCACTTTGTACAGTGCTTCCAAATCCACTGCTGGTCAGATCAACGTCGCCATTGATTTCAGCGCTGTTTTTTGGTCCCCAAAGAAATTGGCTGTTGAGGAGTCCATAAACACAGTCCTCCAGTGCGTGTTTTCGTCTTTCTATCGCTAGGCGTGCCCGTTATGCAGATCACAAAACTTGAACTTTTATGATACTACTCGTCGACCATCCTTGGAACACAAGATAGCCCGCAGTGATCTGTGCTAACGAGGACCTGCCAAATATGGAACCAAACGGTTTTTGGAATAATGAACGTCACGTCCACTTGTCAGTAGTCGAGTACGGGCGACTCGACACGAAGAATCAACAGCGAGTTTTGGGACATGCGAAACCGCCAGGAATGCACACGGCCATTGGTTGATGAGATAGCAGTACGAGCGAAAAAATCCCAACCCTGAACCTCTACACGATAGTACGTAGGCGCCACACGGCTGACATAATTTTCGCATTTATGTCGTCAAAGCAATGGAGGCACCAGGAACTTCCACACTTATTCTCAATGGCACAAGTTACACTCAAGAGTGTGAGTTCCAAGTACAACACACGGGTGAATCGCCTCAAATATATTAAGTTCCGAGACATATAACCGCGGACTGGAACCCTCGAGTCATATGTCACTCCCCAAGTTAGGCGAGTACAGTTGGGAGTATGACGAGCCGTCGTTGACCGTTAAATTGGGCTCGCACTCACAGTTGAGGCCTGTTGTTCATCGTCCGACATAGATACTGGTCTGGTATTTCCTATAAGTAGCAAGAATAAGCGACAAGGTGTACAATTGTGGTTGTTTGTTGATAGGCGCATCTTTGCTGTCCGGTTGGCAACGTTTGTGTGAGAATCTCAGAAACACATGTTCATTGTATTTACTTACGCTGCAATACACTGTAGCTCTGCTGCTCTGAAGCACAGCTTTTAGGACGCATTGAGCGTTTTTATGCTACTGACTAATTGCTCAGGTACTTTTTTGGTCGCCGAAAACACTAGCGCGCAAGTAGGTAGACTGAGCGCTGCTGAGGCTCAAATGGGTAGTTGTCCTAGACTGGAATCGGGACGCACGGTCAGTGTCAAATGCTAGGTGGAACTGTGTTCTGACAACAGACTGTTTCTGTGCAGCACCAACTTTCGAAGCAACCACATGGCGACATGGCGATTACATGGTGCCCGTCACATGAAGAACAACCCTCGACACGAATAGGCCGCATCATCATTAGCTATATGTGGCTTGGGTTAATTACTGACTGTTACCATCTTTGGGGCAGCTATTTTGATTCAGATCATGTGCTTACTCGTTGTTCCATCTCGTGCGTACAAGATGCGCAGAATTCGCTTGGCCAGTTGAAAGCTCTCGGACACTGATTTGAAACATTCTCCCAGAACCTTCTACTGAAATCCAGTTCAACCAAGACGTCCTATGATGTTGAATCTTACTGGACGGTACTGTTATTAACCCTGCCAGATGCTGGATATTCAGCTTGTGGTATGGTGCAACCAAGTAGACCGAGCACCGCCCTAGAAATGCTGAAGCTCGTACATGTTGTTCTCCTGGTCGAGATTACAATATCACTCGACGAACTCTTAGACATTAGATGAGAAACAGCATCCGAGGGGAGATAAGCTTGGCGCCTTCAAAAAGTTAACGAGATGGGGGAGGCCAGAAAAAAAATTGAAGCAAAATTTTATCCAGTGCTTGTCTAACCAATTTGTCTCAACCAACTGGAACAAGTCAATACTGTTGCCCGTTTTCAAAAGGAGCACTCAAAATAAGTGTAGCAATCATAGAGGAATTATCTTGACGCACGTTGTGACAAGACTCTGCCTCGCTTGTGTTTCATCGTCTTTCGAAGGAGCCTGAGGAGATAACCCGAGAACAGCAAACAGGATTCCGGCCTGGAAGGGGTAATTGTGTGTTAGAGCAACGACATGCGGTTAGGTGCGCTGCATGTTTGACTTCAAGAATGCGTTCCATTATGTTGAGAGGTTAGTTGTTTCAACACGTATGCGTAACATGAGATTCCTCAAAAGTTCCTGCTTTTCATGAGCTCTTTATAGTTGTATACGTTTTGGCAGACGATATTGTGTGTGAAGCTCTCTAGAAACTTTCCTAGAACCACTGGTGTCCGAAAAACATGCCCACTCTCTCCATTTTTATCTAATTTCATTATTGATGAGGTAGTGAGGCCAACACTGAAAGATAATCAAATTTCCGTTTTTCATATCTGTCTGAATAAAAACCTTCTTAACCTGGAACATGCAAACGACATTATTAACATTTCTGAAGATGAGAATGAAGCGCAAGCAATACAAAAGTAACTAACCTAGGTCATCCAGTCCTCCGGTATGTGCGTTCGCAAAATGTAAAATCATGTAGCAAGACGTGCAGTCTTTGAACATGTCTCCAAAAATTGAAGGAGTAACACTGTTAGTTGTGGAGCGCTACACGTATTTGGGAAGTTGCATTAACTCTGAAGGTGGTGTGACAGACGAAAAGAAAGCAGAATCTCGAAGAACAGAATTGTTTCCGCTAATCTGCGTCACAGCTTGCCTCAAAATGACACATCACTGGGCTTCAAAGGACGCACATATCGGGCTTTAGTGGAAGTTGTGTTTTTGTACGGTTGCGATGTGAATTCGGAATCATGTGAAGAGTAGACGAGCTTTGGAAGCAGTAGACGGTATTTCACTCAAATAATGCATCCGCTACTGATATCTGTGGTTTTTGAGCCATGTGTTACGCATGGTCAAGTTTGGCTTTCTCAGTTGAGTGCTATTCTCAGTGCCTAAGTTGGAGCAGCGCAGATCTAGAGGTGGACATAGTAGCAGGGCGGTGTCCACGTGGTCCTCGCTGGGTTTGGCTGGAGATACTGGACGATATGACGGCCACTCGATATCAGCGGCGTTTATGCTGTCAGTTTTTATCCCGATTAGCTGGTTGAGTGTTGGATGTGTAGGCACCCAGTGTTTCTGTGGGATAGCCCTAGGTCTCCCTCCAAGCAACATATTTTCTTCTTCCAGTTATAAGACTTTATTCAATGACGTTGTTATATGGCAGTGGAGCACCGGTGTTATCCGTTGGTGTTGCTGTCGATGCTGCTGATGGTAATGATGGTTGACAAGATAATCAACTCCCAGTTAGATAGAATATGGGAACTAAATAACTCGATTCACGTCATTTCATTCTCTACTGACTAGCCCCGCGTGTGACTCATTGCGGTATGGAAATTCCTTGCATGTTGCGAGCAGGCTACTCCTCTTTTCGCAGTCAGGAGTATGGGGAACCATTACTGAGGGATTCAACACTTAAATAGCCGTTTTTTGTCATTGCTCTAGTTGTCATTTTTTATTTTTGTATATTTGTTCTACAAAAGCTCTGTGCACCACCGCCTTTCTGCAAAAGAGACACTTGGCTTATCATGGTGGACTTTACTATCTAGAATAATAGCAATTGGAGGTGCATATTTACTTGCTGATGAGTACTGTTACCTAACTATTACCTTTAAGAGTAAAGAATTTTTTATTTGGGCCATAGTCCTCGATAGCTTAATTTAATTAATAGGTTGGACAATTATTTCGTCAACTGTGATCAACAACATCAACAGACCAGCCAGCCGGATGCAAATATAGGGGCGCGACGTATCTACTTATAAGCTCACATGCATGAGAAAATTGATGGTGTAGTATGGGGGCTATGGAAGCACCAGGGGATATTGATTCTCCGAGATTCTCCGGGGAGCGAGATTGCCCAAGTGATTAGAGCGCGAATTTACTGACCGGAAGGTCCATGGTTCGAACCCGACCTCTGCATCTCGACTTCCCCTGTCTAGGCTTGGGCAACCTCGCAGTATTCCAGCCCTCGTGCAACCTTCGGGTGACATGGCAGTTAGGCACCGAAAGGGTGCTACAGCTGAACGAACGATTTTCCGAATACAGGTGTGCACGACAATTTCTGTGGATAAAAAACAGAAGTAAAGCTCACGAGCCGAAGCCCAATAAGCAAGGTTTTACACCACAACCTACATATAAGTCAATCAAACTGACAGATGCCGTATACTTAACTGGCCTCCTTTTTTAAAGTACACCATCCCTGGTGTACCATGGCCTATGTGAACCGGTCGGTGTTAGTGGTGTGGTGCGTGAGGCTGGTGAGCGTGTGCAGAGGCTGCTGTGTCTGGGGCTGCGTCCGCCGTGTGTGATTGAGACTTGTGTTCTGTCTTAGGCCCGTATGCAAATGTGTAGAGCAAGGCTCTTTGTGGTAGGGCCATCAGTGCGTGGTAACCATCCTGGCATGGTTGCCAAGCATGTGAAGCATAGAAGCACCAGGGGACAGTGATTCTCCGAAGGTGTTCACGACAATTTCTGTGGATGGAGAACAGAAGGAAAGCTCATGAGCCGATGCCCAATAAGCAAGGTTGTACTTCACGAATACATATATATAAACCAATCAAACTGACCAACGCCGTACTCTACAATGGGGCTGGATACTGGACGGAGTCCCTTGTGGTCAATAGTACACTGCCATTTTCCTACTTGCCAAACAGCACACATGCTGCTTCGGGGTTCCGTTGCCGAAATATTCAATGAAGTTTCCTTTCTGAATTGTATAATATTGGGTTTTGGGGCAATCGTCCCATACTAATTAATTCAGAAAAAACCTACTTGGCAACGGGACCTCGAGGTAGTCTGTGGACTTCACATTATACGATGGAGTATCAATGTGCTGTTGAACACGAAGCGTTCCATCGAGTCTCCTGCTCCAACATTTTCCTCATGCATCTGGGCCTAAAAGTAAACATAGGGACAAATTGCTGTTTAAGTTGGGGGTTGATTTTCTCAGCTTTCGGAAACAATGCCTACCTGATAAGCCACAAACAGGGCGAAACTATTGGTGGGCTGTCTGCAGATATTGAACAAACACCCCTAAACTAGTTAATCCCAGAGCAAAATATGTTTCGTAATGTATTTTTGCTTTTGCAGTTAATTATTTTGACTGGATTGCTAGATGAACAAAAGATGGTTTACTTCTATATATCCACATCCCAAGTCCTATGAAAGGGTGTCTGCCATTCGTGGCCCGTCGCGAGAAAAACTATATCTTCTCGTGTTCCAACGGTTCGCGTTGCTCAGTTGCACATTGAGCTCTCCTTAAAGATGCCCTACCAGGTTAGCCATTGAACTGAGGTGCGACAAGCACAGTCCGCTGGCATTCCAGGTTGGGAGTTCGAACAAGCATGGCAATTTGTCTCCTGAAATTTGGACTACTCGAGGCGCGCCACACCTACTACCGCTGCTTCATGGTCAGATGTTGAATCAAGGGCTTTGGATGATGATATTGATCGTCCTCTTATCTGGCTTTGGGCGTCCTAGCAGTGTCTTCGTCCAAATAAATTACATATTACATCTCATCATCATCATGCTCGACAGCATGACATTAGTGTTCAACACCGATGCTTCACTGCCGTACAAAAACGATTTAGTCGAACGCCTTATTGTGAAGAAAAGAATAGAGGTGCACATGGGAGGAAATTAGTGCTAGCTTACTACAGTCATTTCGAGGTGCCTACACCTTCAAACATTCACTCAGGCAATCTGGATAGAAATTGACAACAAGAACGCCACTGACATCGGTTGGCAGCCACATCTTGCAGCGTCTCCAACCAGGCGCAGTAAGGATCACGCGGTCCCCATCCTGGAAGGCGAGTAGCACCGACAGCATCCAAGCGTTTCGTAATCTTCTGCATATCCCTTTGCTAGGTCAAAGGTTGGCCACCTCCCTGCTTACACCACTCTGAATTGGGCATGGAAAACAGCACTCTCTTCGGCAATCGGTGGTTAGGCATACGCAACATGTCCCAACCAACGCAGCTTCTGGTGCTGGACACATTCTTCAATGGAAGTATCCGTTGCACAACCGAAAACTCGCTTTCTAATTGCCTCGTTACGGATACGCCGACTTCAACCCACACGAGCTATGGTTCTGAGACAACGATTATCGAACACCGTCGAAGACGTCTCAGTTCCGCTGCTCGAATAGGCCAAGTCTCACAGCCATACAACAAAACAGCCCGCACTGTAGCTTGATACACACGTCCCTTCGGATTCAGACATACACGACTTTGGCGTCATAAGTGTCTCATGTTGGCAAACGCAACACGAGTCTTACAGATTCGTGCATTGACCTCACCTGTCACACTAGGGTCAGAACTAATACATCTTCCAAGATAAGTAAAACGCTCCACAACTTCCAGTACCTCTCCCTGGATTGTCAGTGGCGCGTTCAGTGCCTGCATGTCCACGAGCATGACCTTACACTTTGTGGGTGCAAAGTGCATACCAAAGGACGGGATGACTTTGGTTAGTTCACCCAAAAACACCTGCGCCTCCTCCGCTTCGAAGACGAGAAGGACATCGTTTGCATATTCGAGATCGACAAGGTTTTCCTCAGAGGCTATTTGAACACCGGGGCCTTGGAGACCTTCCGGGGTTCGTCTCATGATTTCATCGATCTCGAAGTCAAATGGGAATGAAGAGAGTCGGCATCTCCGACGGACACCAGCTTGTGTACGGAAGCTTTTGAAGAGCACGCCGTATACTCTCACATGTCTGGAAAATCCAGGGATACTAGAATTTTGGGTCGCTTATACGTATGGCATTGTTCTAGCGGAGTGTGAAGATTTGGTCAACGCAACCCCTACCAGGCCGGAATCCCGCTTGCTGCTCTCGAGTCAGTGTTTCACGACCCACCATAAGGCGACGAAACACAAGTGACGCCAATAGTCTCGTTACGACCGGAGTCAAACTAATCCTCTTGTGGTTACCACACTCATTACGAGCCCCTTTTTTGAAAATGGGCACTATCACCGACTCTCCCCAGTTGTCTGGGACAGACTCCTTTTCCCAAATGCAGGCAAGCAGAACAGACAAGTGTTGACTGAGGACTTGAACCCCATTTTTGAACAATGGGGTCCGGTGGGAGGTCATCCGGACCAGCAGCTCGGTGGCGCCTTAGTGAACATATGCAGTCGTAAATCTTCGAGGCCGTAGGTGGTTCCACGTTCACCGTCCAGGTTTGTACTTCGTCTGTGGGCTTCAGATGAGTGCCAGCTGGTGGCCATGACAATTGTTGTTCGAAGTATTCGGCCAAACGGTCGAGACGTTCTTCTTTATTCGAGATGATCACTTCATTCCGGTCGCACGGATCAACTGAAATAACCTTCGGGCATGACCGGCTTTCTGGGCCTCTTCCATATTATATATCCTTCATTTCACAGCATTCGTCACGATGTGACGTCAGCCGGGTCACCTTATCGGCTGCATACAGCAAGGTGGATAAACCAAAACATGTGACTGACGATGTCTCCCATCATTTTTCATGGTTAGTTCTTAACTTCAGTCCTGTTGCACCTGATAATCAACCTTATGTATACGCAGCTGTAAGCACATCAGTCAAGCACCCAGATGATCGGTATCTTGTACATTGTCACTCACAGATATTACTCTGAATCCCCTATTCAGTCCCCATATATTGCAGTCTTTAACATTAGAAATCTTAGTTAGGTCGCCCAACGAGCTCCTCTTACGTTTACTCCAGATAATTTATCTATTTTCCTATGCTGCATCTCCAAAAATAGGACACAAGATTTGGGTGCTAGTTCTGAACTATTAGAACCCCCACTAACTAGACTTCAGGACGAATGGGTTGAGTTCTTCGATGAGCACATGCATCTTGACAGCTGCATGACCTGCAATTGTATTGTAACAGCTGAAGCTAATGCACGGATAATCAAGACCCAAGCAGCGTCCGCCAACTTGCGTCACTTAAAGCGTCAGAAAAGAATTTCGACGAAGGTAAAGGGCCGTGTAAACAAGGCAGCGTTACTGTATGGTTTTAAGACTTGGCTTTTCCGATCGGCAGCTTCAAACCTTTGACCTTTGGTGTCCCCGTGACATAGCCAGACTTGACTGGCTACAGCGAGTACGTTACGAACTGGTGTGCAACTGGGTACTTGGTAACGAATCTAAGTCGTTAGAGCATCCGATTAAGACTACCAGGTTAATGTGGTTGAAGCATGTATCAAGTATGCCCAACCATTGTCTACCGAAGAAAGCTACGCGATTTGAGAACTCTCAAACTCCTTTGAAGATTGATTTTGTACCGCCGGTAGGCTTGACCGAATTACTACGGAAACTTACTGGTATTGACTACAACTGAATATGCTGCACAGAGGCAGTATCGTGCTCGAGTTAGACTCACCCACAGGATATCAAAATCTTTTCCTTCATGTCACGCTGCCTGCAGTGGGGATGAAAACTCTTGGACATCCTCTCTACTGGTTTCACCGTTGTTAGGACTCATCGGATGGGCCTAATCTCCAAATTCCCGTTTGAACACTGAATAGAACGCCCGTATGGCAATATTTCTCTGGCAGATTAAGATGATGGTATTTATAGAGATGAGTGTGCACTTACGCCTGTCCAGTTCGTGCGAAGTAAAATTGGTGGGAATTCTGGGACTAGAGCAACTTCTTGTTCTTCCAGCGGGCAACAACAGGTATTAGGCTACTTATCGGTAAGGGGATAATATTGTAATAGTCTGTGCAGTCTGGCGTAGACTGCATTCGGATTGAATGCGAATATATGGTATCACAGAATGCTAACGGAAGCCATTATGAATTTTTTGTCAGTAGAGCCCCGAAGAAACGAGAAACTCTCACATTCCTCGTAGCCATGGATTCGCAGACGATGCTACCAGAACAGATGCCCTCACATCCTTTCGCTCTGCGGAGGAATCATCATGAATATGCGCTGGCACTCTTGTTTAATGCATATGTACTGTTTGGTATTGTATGGTGAATAAGTTACTTGGAACACTGCATATTAAGGAGTGACCCGATATGATTAGATTCTATTCCTCGATTATTGATTAGTGATACTGTTTAGTTAGACAGGATAATTTGAGTGTGAATCATATCTTTTTGTAAGCTAAAATTGCTGCATTACTCCGTCTACTGCACTTGATAACCAATTTCGCCATCGAGGTACTTTCCCTATCACTAGTGGGATAATTGATCAGTTTTCCTGAAGTTTAACATATTCAATGACAGACAGGATTTACCAAAAATCAACGTCGAAGGAGAGTTCAGATACGTAGCTTTTCATCCGCAGAGATGGTGACCATTACGCATTCCTGTCTGTTTACAGGTACTTGACAGATCCTAACCACCAAAGGTATCTCCATTCTGGACGAGACCTTCATCTAGCAACACTTGGACAACACCGGTACAGAAGTGGAGTGGGAATATCGTTAAAAGTCTGTGCTTGCTGATGTGAATGTCGGAGAAACTCTTGGTGTGGACTCGCATAAAATCAATAATGTTAGCCAGGGGAAATGTTTAGCTTAAATCCGTTTTTTACACTCTTCACATCTTCATGTGAGTGACCACGGGAACGGGAGCCACTCTCACTTATCTTGGTAGATATGCAACCTGTTCAGACGAGAAAAAACTGTACAGAACTATGTCGCTACATGGACAGTCTGGCCCCACGAAGAATGCATTTATCAACCTACTTCAAGTTAGCTGTCTTTCTAAAACAAGGTGTGCAAACTTGTTGACTGGTTTACTGTGCCCACAGCGTTACCTCTTGGTTTCAAACCAGGAGAATCATACGGCGTAGGAAGATATATTTACTGTTCCGAATTGACACCACTTTCATGCATTGTCCGTCCCAAGCAAAGGCTTTGACAAGTGTACTATCCAAGTTTTAACTGTTTTGTTTCCGACCCCGAAGTTGTATGATTTTGGATCACCATGACATGCAGATTAGTAAAAAGCTCCAAATATTGAAAACTGCGAGGTACACGAGAGGCTCGCTCACAGTCTTCATACCGTGATGAGATAAACGAGATTATAATTAAGCGTACTTACATTCCATTTCAAGTAGTATGTAAGTGATTCACTATCCAGTGACTAGACATACCTGAAGGTCCCAAATCTCTGTGGAACCAGCTGTGTGTTGTCCGCACCTTCCGCACGCTTCCTCCTGTGCTATCTGCAAAGGACCTTGCCGGATTTAAAGCCGTCTGGTTTCAGATGTCAGATGCTTTCTAGGGTGTGTTGCTAAAGAACCAAACAGTGGGAGTCATTATAAATGATGCAGTTTGCCCTTCACAATTGGAAGACGTCACACCCGGATAACCGTCATTCATATTCTATTCGTTCATATGGACTTATGTATGCCTCAGGTTTCTAAACTGTTGAGTAGAAACGATCAAGCGGAATGGTTGTGGAAGGGAATCTCGATCACAACGATCACCACGACCATAAGTTTGACATTCTGCAAAGGATTTTTGCGGAGGTGACGATTTGTGCGTTGATAAAAATGAAAGCAATAGTGATAATACAAGCGTTGCTTCTCACCTCCTTGCTGACCTGGCAGTTACAAAACGTGCAGTCTAAAGGGAACTTTCGTGGGAATTGTTCGAATGTCTGGTACGACTTCCATGCACTTTTGGTGGATTTCTCCCCAACTCTCAATACAAGCTCTCCAGTTAGAACGATAGCGGGTTCATCAGTAGTCACACATTCCCGCTTATCCACACCGCAGAAGGCGACCCGGCCGCTTTTGCCACGCAACGGCCGGTGTAGTATGAAGATACCCTTACTTAAGTAGTTTATTTTTGTACATGTTCGGCCCTTGCATTATCCACCCACCCAACATTGTGGCCAGGAGACTATTTTTGTCAGACTCCTATCCACTGGGAGAAACCCTGCAGGCTTTTGGACATCGTATGGTATAGTGATAGGATACACAAGCCGTCGAACCACGATACGGTCCAGTTTGTCCACGACGTAAGGGTCCACATGACCCTTCATGGAAAATCCTACGGTTCCGGTTGATGCTATCACTGGGTTGCCTGTCTAAACATCGCCTGTTGTTGTGTGCTGGCATGTGTTGGATATGGTGCGAAAGAGCTACTGCACCCATTCAAATGATGGCATCTCACTCCGATGTGACGTCCAAGTGCACTTATTACACGTCTGTTTTAAGAGAAATATACCTTTTCCTTGATAGTTCTTTATAAGGATTTGGAACTTTTTCCATTAGGCTCTCACTATTTTCCACTCTTTCCACTCTCTGTAAAACCTTCTTTCCCCGTGGCAGTAAACCGCCAGCATCTTGTACCGGTGTTTTACTGTCGGTAACGGCAGTGAGGTTAGAATTTATTCAATGAACTGTTAACTCTAGTGGAACGAAGCAGATCACACGATTAACATGGTTGTCTGATTCCTGTTGACCATGAAAATCATCCAAAACTTTTTTTTGGGTGTGCGATAATCAAACACTTCCGTCTTGTTTCAGTTACAACCTGAGAGTTCGGATGGTCGGCATCGTTGCTCGCTCTCATTTTTACCAAGATGTCTCTGATTGTTTTCTACTCACGCCATTCTCGTTCTGGAAACGTTGACATTTTCGTGTTCCGGAATGCGATAGCCACGTTGTGATAAGCTTTATCCAGACTACATTTGAGGATGAAGACGAAAGAAGGGACAGCCGCTCCGTCGAAAGATGGTGTGATTGAGATAGCTGTTACGTTCCTGGATGATAGCGTCGAGGTTTTCAAATTACAGGTAACAGTTTCACTACCTTACGGATTTGCTTCGCTTACCCCTAATATATCTATGTGGTGCTAGGACTGTTATTCCATCAATTTTAAGCCCTGAAGTTATTAGTAATTAACAGGTGTGATTTAGTTCCTTTCGTCTTGCTGCCTATCATCGTCTGCTTACATCCACTCTGTCTTTGAAAATGAATTCTTGGTTTGTCCTAGGGTTACGCAGTCCAAATAATATTTCTCTAACATTTTCGTCCTCTCATTTTCTTACAAAACGGCTTCGTGTAAAGAGTAACACAGAATTCCATGGCAGTTGTTGTAAAACTCGAGGCGTATTTTCTAAAGCTTAAATCTTGTGAAACAGAGTATTCCTCATGCTTCTTTGTTTGTATGAAGTCATGCGTTATGCTCAAGTTCTACGAATCACCCGACATGCACAGAGTAAATGCAAAACAACTAGAAGCAGTTAGCCACAAATCAGCAGCGCATAAGTAAAACAACGCACTCCTACTCTGGCTGCATAAAATGCACCCTAAAACCATAGCGGCTTTTGTGTACTACAGTTTATCTTGAAGCATCTGGAGGCTTATTTGGGCTTCCAACCACTAGCGGAGTTCTATACCAAATGACCAGATAAATCCGATGAAGTCCTGATGAAGTTCCATTACCAATACATTCTGTCCTACCATGATGCATTTAATAACGAGTGGTATCTAGCTCGTCCGGGGTGTAGATCGGCCTTCAGAAGATGTTAGCCATAAAACAATACTGTGGAGTTGACAGAAAGGTAGTTGTAAAAGATGGCATTTTGACAGCTGGCAACTAGGCTTTCTCTAAAACTCCGGATGGAACGAACGAGTGCCAGGATGTCAGCTCAAGGAGATGTATCACAATACCTATCGGCAGGGTTTATTCCTAATGAGGGGAGGAGGCTGACCATTACAAATAGTATAGTCCTGTCTATGTACCGCTTTAACGAAACTGCGGTGAGCGGCCCTCGCCAGTGTGCGTTGTTAATTTCTCACTCGACTTGGGTGAATTTTAAAGATACGCAATTACATTGCATATATATATATATATAGTCCATACTGATGCACAAATACGAGGACAATTAATATAAATACTTCATAGCTATTGTTGAAAGATGTCATAAAAAGTCAGCAAATGAGCGAAAGATTGTTACAACAGTTAATTTACGTCACTGTGGCTTATTTATGGTAGCCTGTACTAATCCCACGGTACTTCCTAAAAAAATACAGTCTTGCTGAGCTACCGATCAATCCAATTAAAGCCGACATGGATGAATCCACGATCGTGGTAAATGTGTAGGTCGCTTAATGTGGCACTGACAAATATTGGTCAGCTTCGTATGTAAATGTCATGGGGATGTTTTTTACTGGTGAAATGGTCATTTATAGAGTAAGGAAATACCACTTAATACGTCAAAAACTTTGGTATTTCAAAGATCGCGATGAAAAGCTCTTTTTCTAAAGGTCATAGTGTATTATATGCTATTTATTTGTGACCTAGTACTGTTTTACGAGAAAATGACTGTTACCTAACGATAAGCTTTGAACAGACAGCTTTGATTTTATTAGATATCTGTTAGTTCATCTTGGGATCAAAGGGACGACTAGGACAGCATCATTTATATATTTAGATGACGGAGTGAGCTTAACAGAGATTGGTTGTTGGTTTGTTCGATAAGCCGGGTAATTTAATTGTTCCATCACCAGTCGAGCTGACGCAATCAGTGCATTGTTAGGGAGCGTAGTGGAGCGTAGCGATTGGTTGGTGGTAGTGCGTTGGGTTAATATACGTGTTGCTAACCGAGGCTGACCTTCGGTCACAAATGGTTGTTCGGTCGGGTGGTTCTATTGGCTTATCTGTTATCCCGTGTCCTGATCGGCCGATGATCACGCGGTCTTTGAGCTCGGCCCCCGATGCTCTCGTATCCTGGCCAGTGCTAGAATGACCTCTGTCCTTGACCCCACTGTGTTCTAGTTTGTTACCTTTGTTGACCCGACTTCAAGTGGTTTCATGTTTCTTGGTTTGCTGGCCCAATATTCGACTCTTTTTGAGTATTCCGGTTGAGATAACCGTCGTTTGTACGTAGTGTTGCATAAATTGAATCTCGTTCAATGCGTACTTTAATCAAATCTGTCGAGGACACTGGCTGTTTCGAAGTACGCATAGGCTGAATGACGATGAGCCCAAATCCGCCCCAGACTCTCGGGGAGTCTTCTTCCTTCAGCTGGAACATCCTTTGGGTGCACAACTACCGTGCCCTCCGTAGAAGCCACGAGGACTGAGGTATATCCATGTTGCCCAAGCCTAGACGGGAGCAGTCAAAACATCAGTGTTTGTTTGAGAACAGGGCCTTAACTGACGAACTATCTCGCGCTCGAGTAGGTCGGATTACCATCGATCAGGAGTCATTTACAAGGAAGGAAAAAGTAACCTAATTATACTTGATAAACTGCAATCGGGAGTGGCTTTATGAATCATTTACTATGATGATTTTCTGAAGACTTTAGTCAAATTATACAGAAAAACGAGAACACATCGTCATAAAAGGGAACTACTCACAAGGTTGCCGAGAATCGTTCAGCTGTAACACCCTTCCGGTGCATAGCTGCCATGCCGCCCGAAGGAAGCACGAGGGCTGGGATACTGCCAGGTTGCCCAAGCCTAGACAGGGGAAGTCGAGAGGCAGAGGTGGGGTTCGAACCACGGACCTTCCGGTCAGTAAATTCGCGCTCTAACCACTTGGGCCATCTCGCCCCAAGGTTGCCGAGAACTCTTCGACGACGACGGTTCGCCATTCTTAGGATTCATCAGGTAAGCACAGTCCCCGAGTTTCCGTCAACCTTATTTTCAACTTGAACCTAAATTGGACCGATTTCGACAACTAAACATTCAGTTGAAGAAATTCATAAACGAGAGATTCAGTTGAGCTCCTTGTGGAAACCAAATTGATATGCAAATGAGTGTATTTGTTGGAATGCGTCTTCCTAGGACTCCTCTGCGTTACGATTTTCATATATTCTTGGAGGGTTTACTATCTATAACCTATGAATGTTCATATGGTTCCCTATGTCTGACCTCCATTCAGTTAAATTCGCGTGCCCAAGATTCCCATAGGTTTCCACCTGGTGATTCGCTAATAGTAGAGAGATTTTCAAGCTTTATTTCTTGTTTACAGTTCAAACAACTTTCTGCGACAGAGTGCAGAGCTACTTCATCTCAGTCTTGTTTCATGAAATGAGTTGGCCCAAATTATTTTGCCTTGTGTGATTTTGTCCTTTTAACCCGTACTTTGAGGATTTTTAAAAGATCATCCCATTGTCTTACTTGTATATTCTTGCAGGGTACTAGCACCGGACGCGACTTGTTTCAGCTGGTCATCAGAAAACTTGGTCTCCTGGAGTCCCAATATTTTGACCTAGCTTTTTTGGACATGGAGGAAAATCACGTGAGTGTTTTGCCTCCATCACATGCTACGTGCTACCTTTATATAGTGCACCTGCTTTGAGGCCGAAATTTTAATGAATGCTTTAATCATGCTGCTCAAATTGTCAGGGCCTATTGTGGAACGCTCCAATCCCAGGGCGATAACAGGTTTTGCGTCAAGTACTTTTTGACGAAAAAAAAACAATAGTATACTAGAGGAGCTCTTTCAAAAATTGATCAAATCTGGTGTTAGAACCACTGGAGCATAAAAAGTTAGAATCTGGTAACCTTTTCATTTAGCCTTCAAGGTCATTTACTACCTTCACTCTTTAGCCCTGCCTATTTAATGCATTTGTTTTTCCATCTAGCCACATACAGTGTCGAATACCCAGCGCTCGTTTCACAAGGTCTTCGGATCTGAATCCCTCCACACCAGCCTACACACCAGACTGGTCACCATGATATCGATAATTTAGAACGTTAACTGAATAGAGTTGCTATTTCCTACTCTGATGCCCCATTCATGAACTATGCCGCAAATGAGAAGAGTATGTAATATGTACGCTTTGTATATAAAGCACCAAAATCGCGCAGCACTTTCACAATAATCTGAGTATTCTTTTTTTTCTGCAGCCCAGTTCAAAGATTATATGAATCGAGGTTTGAACCACATGTACTTCGTATGGTTTGGCGGTGAGACATTGTTGCTGGTTTTATGGTTCGCTCCCGTTGGATAGCCCAGTCCTGATCGGATGGCGTTGCTAGAATCAGGAATTTGAATGTCCAAAACTTGCTCGATCCGCGATTGATTAGTTTGGAAAATAGGACTGTGTCGACGTATATCTATCTGTTTTATTGTGGATATACATACGTCTCAGTAAGACTGTCAAAGATGGACACTTCCTCAGGGGAATACTGAGCTACACCCTTTCGTACAGTGTCTCAAGTTACATAAAACAGTTGCCAATAACTATTCAGTCCTCCAGCCCTGAGCAGCTCACAGCTCTCGCAGCACTAGCATCTCACTGATATTAGTGAAAGTAGCTTTTGCGCCTTATAAAACAAGCTACTCTGGTGCGCGACTGACGCGGCTCAGGATTCAGCCGTTTGCGATGGACCCATTGGTGCCACGGCTGGGGCTGTCTGAAAATGCACGATACTGCCAGTGAATGCACATCAGGTGTTAGTAGCTGTAATGCACAATGAGCTGGGTTGAGCATTCGTACGAGGACTTGAGACGTTATCTGGCTATGTTGTTTGCATGACCATTTCATTTGGGAGCTGTTACTGTCCCGTCAATTCAAAGGACGGAGCCCAGTCAACACCAAGACTGGTCCAACACACGTTTCGGCCAATCGTTTTTTCCCAGATTACCGAGCGCTTATCGCGCTTCCTAGATAAACTTTTCCATCCTAGCTCAGTTCCTTACCGGGATGAAAACCAAAACGTTGTAAAGCGAAATGCAACTCTCAGCACAATCTACCGTAACGGTCACATCCCCCCGAATATTTGAGAAACGATAGAAAATGTGTCTGGATGTATATGTAGAAACCCAGACTAACTGAACTGAACCGTTGAACTTAGAGCCATCTTAATCAACTGCACTGTGCGCCCAACTGCACTTGAAGGCTGTGGAAACATTCACCCCGACAGATTTTTGGTCAGGATGACTGATAGAATGACTGATAGGATGACTGTTAGAACCACCGCGGTCAATATGAGAAAGATATGTGCGTTTTCGAATACATGAGGGTGGAAATATTTAATCGATGAGTGACCACAAAACAGCTGGCAACTCGAACTTTAGAAGGGACAACGCTCACGATGACAGAATGTCTAAGTAGCGCCCATCAAATTAGTTTAACAGTAGAGCCAGTCATAGTTCCCGTACATGCGTACTCTGACTATGCATGACACTCTAGATTGTGCTAATACCTACACTCCGCTTGCTAGCATGCGGAGAAGGGGAGTTAGATGGCATCCCCAGAAACCCACAGTAATCCGATTTGGAACGATCGAAATGTCGCTAGCCTGGATGCGTTCACGGAATGCTGATCAGGTAACATTTCGTCTCCTTAACAAATTTTGCATTTGCTTTGCAAACGTTTTGTCACCGTACCCGAAAAGCAAGGATATCTCCTAGTGTGTCAACGGAACTTTTCTGAGCTATACGCGGTGAACAGATCAACAGGCATATCTTCAACGGCCGACAAAAGTATGTGTTAGGCCTGCCTCACTGAAATAATCGAACCTTAAATCTGCACACTGTCTACCGAGATAAGTTGGCGGCAGGATCTCTTTCATGTAGTCACGTAAAGTGCATGGCAATATAGCTGTTCGAATCCACGAATAAACGTTCAATCCATATCTATGCGCATTTCAGTGTTTGATTGAGAACTTGCGGTCTTTCATGAAATATGGAGATTTAGTTTTGCAAACACCTTTTACTGCCTCAATTATTGCATAAAATTGTACCGGGAGAGTAACAATCATGTTCGGTGTTGAAGAGACAGGTGTTTGAAGTATGACCCCTCTGTTTCATTTTGTTGGTTGGCGATTCAAATAGTCTCATATCGTTAGGATAAAAATCCCATTTGTCAAATATCTAGAGACCTGTTACCCTAAGATCCACCAAGCAGAATACAATCAAAAGACTTCATTAAATTTTGTCATTTAAAAATTAAGTTGGTGTCAACGAGAGACTCACCCGAATCCTAGCTGATAAGACGCGGAACATATGTTTGGTGAGCTCCAAGAGGAGCGGAACCAGTAGTGGGTGTTCCAGTAACCTTATAAGTAGTATGCTGTGCCAAGAATAAAAGGACACTCAAGTTTTGGGAATGTTATTTACCATTTGAGAGAAATTGCATTAGTTTAGACCTGACAAATAAAGGCTCTTATACAGTGCTCTGTTAGGCAAGATAGGCGTCCACCTCTGAATGGTACTGTTTATTTCAGACAAATAACAGAAGATCGTCAACAAAGAGATTTACAATTCCGAGGGTGGATGCTGATAAAAAGGTGCGAATCTTCCATAGAAACTGTATGGTACTCGGAAGACTTGTCCGAGTACAGGTCGAGAAATACCACCGAGGGTGAAGCAGAATAGGGAAAAAACGGTTTTGAACTTGTTACGTACTCTTTGTGACTTATAGCTGATTTGACCGAGGACAATGAATAGGTGAATCGCCCAGACAAACGCTCTTTGTCTACACAGATGACGGATTTGTACGCTTTCTACTGTTGATTTTTCTATGAGATTTGATTAGCTGTAATTTCAAGGTATCGCAACTTATTGGCACTTCGTGTTGTTCATATTTATAGTGTTGGCTAGACCATGGGAAAGGACTGGCGAAACTAGCTCGAAATTTGAACAGTACTTCCCTGGAGTTCGTGTTCTCGGTCAAATACTACGTTCCTCATCCCCATCTCCTTGCTGATGACTATGCCAGGTGAGACATTCTTGAGTTGTATTCATATGAGGCCTCAAATAAGCAAAGTAGTATGCAGGCTACCCACCTTCCAACACCGTGTCGACCTGGCTGCTTGCGATTGAGTGGATAACGTAAGGTCTAGTAACCAGTCGATTCTACTGGGGTGTCTGTTTTTGTTTGGAGCCATCTTTTGATCATGTTGCTCTTTTCAAATTATCGCTTTCAAAATAAGGCTCCACGACTGTAGGAACGGGAGACACCGGTATTCAACAACGGTTTTTTTATTGAGATTTTATTGATTTTTCACGATTTTTTCATTTGGAAAAATGAGACTTGGTTGATTGGCTGTTTGGTTCAGCCAGTAGGACAAAACTGTTTGAGAAAATCGACGAATGGTAAGCCACAAAGACCGTCTTCAACAATACGAATTTTTAAAACATGCTCCGACCGATCTTGTTTTGTACAACTGTTTTGTCCCCACTAGAGAAAAACGTCTAGAAGGTTTGGTTTCATAGGATGGTGTACAGTAAGTGGTCAAATTCGATTCGAAAAAAGATTTGGCGTTTGTGAGGT
This sequence comes from Clonorchis sinensis, assembly GCA_003604175.2. Taxonomy (NCBI): domain Eukaryota; kingdom Metazoa; phylum Platyhelminthes; class Trematoda; order Opisthorchiida; family Opisthorchiidae; genus Clonorchis; species Clonorchis sinensis. The sequence goes on along the minus strand of CM030369.1, from coordinate 158,037,987 downwards.
CTAATACTCATGGTAGCCAATTATCCTGACGAATTTATCGAATGGGCTGAACGAAGCAATTACCTCAGTCGATATCTCTCATGCGCTTAGTAATTAGAGGCCGCGTAGGGTTGCGGCCAACAACGGGCGTTAGTAACCGAATAGTCGCATAACCGATCTCATATATACCCACAAGAAGAACGCAACACACGATGGATTATCTGTTACAGAATCAACTACATCCTGCCCCACCACATCGTGCCAGTCTTGACGTGCAAGGAGGAGAAGCGGTCGACAACAATGACTGTTTTGTTTTGTGTTCCATGTACCTACTTTGAATATCGAATAGAGCATGATGAGTATTTGATTAAACTCAAATGACGTTTTTCACGGAGCAGTTTTGACTATACCGGATGGTTTGGTAACCTGCTAGCTGTTGTGTCCTTCAAATTAAATGCGCATGTTGAAGATGGGACTTTTGAACACCAAGTATGTAGTTTTGTCTCATTTATACCAAGTAGTTGACAGAACCTGTTTTGCTTTATCTTGTTTTTTGGAACGTTATAGTCGCAGAAACATCAAAATTGGTGCCCATTAACTTCGAAATACCTATTATTAGAGAAAGCGCTACTTCAAACATATACCCTATGCAGTGGCCTACCAAGAAAAACGAAAGGTCCAACTGGTCTTTAGTTTGTTTTCCAAACCATGCAAATTAATTACAATCATACTGCAACCAGCTTTTCTTTTGCGCGCGCTGGCATTCATCGAGGGTCCGGCATTCGTATTTAGATTTGTTTCTTTTCAGTGCCCGATGCTAAAATGTGACAGGTTACACCAAAGTTAATTTGCGCCTATCCGCTAGTTGGACACCCATGCATCAGGTGTGTTCCCAAAGACTACTTCTAGCACTTCATGGCAACTTTCTTCTAGAGAAGAATGAGTCGGTTCCAAGAATATCTCGGATCGCTACTGCCCATGCAGTGCAGTCGGCGGTAGAGTACGGGCACAACGTTATCCAGTTTCTATTCCATCGTTTGATCCCGTAGACCACTTGCAGACCCTAGTACTTCTGTGTCGGCTTCAACTCAGGCAGCCAAGTTTTCAATTGTCCTCCGGTGTGACAGCGCCATTTTAAGTAAGGCAACAGCGACAAGGGAACTGTGGGCAGTTTGGTTGTGCTTTACAGGCGACGTGTCCCAGCAACTGTAATCCACGTCCTGGATCAGTTGGGAGAGACATTGGAGATTACAACAGCGGTCCTCTGATATCGTCATTAGATACTTTGTCGCTGCAGCCTACTTTGAGTAGTATCTAAGGCGTTTAGGTAGGAAAAAACAGCTGTGAACAGTAACAATACTATCATATCGAAATGATGATCACTGAGCTGAGAGCAAGCGAAAACGGTTGAAGTGCGCACATTCGATGTATACAACACTGACAGGCCTACATCTGAGGCTGTTGCTTTAGTTTGAATAGTTACAGAGTTGGGATCCGGACACTTGAGTTACTTTAATGATATTGTTTTACACAGCACGTATATCAGTAGTGAAGTATTGACAGATCTTGTTCGCTTATTTGTGGCTCTTCTAACGACCAGACTTAATGACCGCTTCCTCGTTATTGCCCAGAAGACGATTGCCAAGCTCGGCTAACAGACTACTCACTGAAATATACCAGTCTATTCGTATCGCCTTGTTGGTCATTTGACAGCCTTGATATACGCAAAACAGCGTAGCAAAACAGCCGTTTTTAGCCACAAACAGTAATGGAACAAACGTCCATGATTTATTGGTTTCTTTCTCCTCTAGTTAGGATATATTAAAATAAAAACAATGATAACAGTTCAGCCCATGATTTTTGTTTGATCAACCTAGTAGACTGCTGAAATAGAAACGCAAAAGATGAAACGTTTTTTCTAAAGTACAGTAGTTTCTGTCGAAAAAATCAACCCCTGAGAATCTCACAGGATATAATTCCTGGACCCGGGAACGACTCATTTGTTCCCAAAAGCTATACAACGAATGTGGAATTCAGCGCTTGCACACAGTCTCCAGACAGCAGCAAGTTCTCACTGATAAGGATTGTCTTTTTTAATTATTTTCGGTGGTTTAACTAAGTAGGCTGTATTTGCTATACGGAGTCAAGCCACTCAGCCAAAGAATACGACAAACTATTCGAAATAACTACATTGGTTGTCTGAATATCATTTCTCCCATATGCTCTTCACAGAAAACCGGAAACAGATGAACACCGTTTTTCCCAGGGTAGGAATTGATTGTTTTTCCCTCTGCTTTCACCACGTGGAGGGTAGATGCTACACAAATAGAATTCAAAACTGCAGGGAATTCTTCATTTTCAGTTCGACCCTTGTGAATCCATTCTCCTCTTCATATACGCTACCAGTACATGACGCATCCATCTACATCATCCAGATCTCATTTCAGATGATCCCCCACTCGCAATTTCATAAGGTGTAACCTGAATTGTAACTAGCCAGAAGATCTTTCACAAGTTTGCGGGTTCTGAACGTGGCCACGCCTGATCTTCTTCAACATTAAACTTGTTCAATTAGATCTCATCCTGATTGACTTGTTGCTATGTAACCCACAGCGGTTTGTTACTATCAACAGTGTGGTTTACGGTAATTTGTGTGTCCCGATAATGAGATTGTTGATAATCCATTGGTTCATAAGATTAGTTCAGAATTTCATTATTTACGTTTGCAGATACCTTTTTGCTGCGCAAATTAAACGAGATTTCTTTCGTGGTATGCTACACAGCAACCGCAATACAAGCCTGCTGCTGGCCGCGTTTATTGTACAGTGTGAGTTTCCCCTTATGTTGCGGCTTTTACTTTATATCAACTTACTATCTTAAAAGTGACAATATAATAGTAAACATATAAGATGGACGCCCACACAATTAGGAATTTCCCCACTGATCGGCATACCTGTTTACCCGGAGTTCTGGAAATTTGGTTTGTGTAACTGCATATGAAGCAGAGTTGTGTCAAACACCATCCCCCATATGTAAGGGAGCTTTTTTGTGTAGCTAGCAAACGAACTGAATTGTGGAATTTGTAGAATTTATATTCACATCATTCTCCCTTGTTCAGTACTCTTGCTTTCTTAGGAATCTCATTCAGTTCAACGGAGAGGCGTTGAACTCGAGTTTCGCTCTCAGCAGAGCTAATCTGCAGTACACATATTCAACGGAGCCTCTGTTTAAATCCCGAACATGTGACTTGCGAGGGAAGCGTGTTACCACTGCTCCATCCAGGGACGCTCGATGCGAAAGTGTTCCTGCTTTAGCGATACACTACCCCTTTTCAGTAGATCCTCCGGAATGAACCGGGTATAATCTGCTACCCTAACCATCTTTTATGACCTTTCAGTGGTCACCGCCGATCAATATTTTTAAAAAGTATATATATATAAATATATATCTAAAACTCACTCAAAGGTGTGGTCTCCATGTACACTAAAGGTTGTGAAGAATACTTTCCCGTGGCAAGGAATTTTGAATTTCAGCTGTGAGATATAGTCATGAAAAACGTTTAAAAACAACATACCTCAGATAGATTGGTGGGAAGAATGGGTGAATAGAATCTCAGTGGATTGCAGTCAAGAGCGCTTGAGGCGTGCGTTCACATGACCTTGTCACTACCGTTTTTCGTTCTACACAAGAAACGTTCGCAATTTGTTCGCACGCCTGGTTTGCAGTGTTGTAAATCTGGTATGACTATCTCGTGTCCCACCACAGTTGGATTCAGAACCCGACACCAGTTTATTCAATTAGAGGTGAGATGGTATTACCATCAGGCAATGCCTTCCTTTGGTCCCAATAAGCGAGACAATTGCATGAGCAGTGCGAAGTTAGTCAAGAGAGTTTTGGTGGCGAATTCACTGAGAATTAACCGTAACAACGTACCTCAGGTGCGATTTGTTCGAATTAGTCTCTAAGTTATCGTGCCACACACAAACACATTAGCAGACGGAGAAAAAGAAATCTTTATTTTAATAGATATGCCCTGGCGTACGGGGAATCACGAGTCTTTGTATTACCCATGAAAAATCATATGTCTGGCCTATAAACTGGGCCATCTCTTAATCCCTGAAGAATCTAGATGAAAGAAAGAGAATTCAATTTCGGAAAGAAAAACCCAAAGAATTACCATCGAAACAATGAGAAGCGCCGCGTACCTCAGTGTTATTGCACTGCAAGTTTTTTGACACGACTGAAAAAGTTTTCAACACGGCTAGAGCTATGCACTGTTTCTAGACTTCGGATTCGAAAGTGCCTGTTTAGCCCCACTTACTGTGATGAAGCGGTTGTCAGCTGTATGGTCATACTGAGTTTTATGATTTTGCTAGTCGTCGTGTACCTCATGGGGAATATAACGATCAGGTTGGTGATCAGTGGATGTTTCTTCAGTTGGTTTGGTAGGCCGAAAGGTTTAAATTTTCCAGGATAATTTCACGGAAGTTCTGCCTGGAAAAATACAATAACCGTAGAAGTTAGCCTATGAGAGTATTCGTTTTTACTAGTTCGGTTTCTTAGAAACATTTCAGGAATGCCTCCTTTCAAAAAGTAATTGCGAGCGGAAAGTGAGCTGTTTAAACAGGTTTGTTTTTGACTGATAGAATCAAGCACTCGGAACACAGGTGAAACCACTGTACTCTACAACATCTGGTCGTCTGGAACCGGGCCCATGTCTCTTTGTCCCCAACCTTAAACAGTACGGAAAAATCCCTGACATTCGCGAATCTGACTACTTCTCAGTTTGAAGATTTGTCGTTGTGTTTGTACATAACTTCCGACAAGGTTTGCTTTGATTTTTCAACATCCAAACCACCTCACTTTCAAAGCAGCAAGGTGCTCGATTCGCTATTTTCGTACCAATCGTCTTTTCCAATCAATATTGTCCGTTCGTTATTCCATCTACCTTTTGGACAAGTTTGAGCAATCGTGGGCGAAGGCTGCTTTGATACATTTTTGCTGTTGTCTGTTTCGTACGTTTATCTCCGAGATTATAAGACTTGGTATTGATTTGTTCCAAATAAATTACCACTCGTTTTTTGCCCAATCTGCCACAGTTTCTCGTTTTTTTGTGTGCCATTTTGTAGATATTCTTAGATCTGGAACATATGTTCTCAAGTGCTGTTACGAAAGCTGTTTAACTGGAAGTGGTTAAATGAACCTGTTGCAAGTTTTTTCCCAAATCTATACGCAGTTTAGCATATTGAATCTGATATCGAAAGTTTCACTGATAATCTTTGACGTCTTGGATCTGGAGTAAAAAGCTGCTCTTATGGTTTCTTCTTAAGAGTGTACTCGAATGACTAGGAAACACTGGAAACACCATTTTGTGAAGTTTGTGCAGTTCAAGAACCGAGGAGAGAATTCCGACCTGTACTGTACTGGGTTCTGTTTTAAGTGGTCCCAGCGAAGGAAAGCAAGGGCTTTTGAATTTCTTTCCAAGGCAGTTTATGGCTTCAACCATTACGGTGCCATTCACACGGTGCCATCTCAGGATAACTCAATGGTCAATGCGAGAGATCCGTGGTTCGAATACAACCTCTGCATCTCGACTTCCGTCGTCTAGGCTTGGGCAGTGTGGCAGAAGCTCAGCATTCGTGCTCCCTTTGGGTGGCAGGGCATTTATTCATCGAAAGAGTGCTACAGCTGAACTGTTATTCATGGTTATTTCACAGCGGTACGCACTGTTGTCGTCTGCCCTTGTTTGGAGTAGAAACCTGTCTGAATACATGAATCAAAGTTAAAATCCGCCGATACAATATCCCAAATAGGCTACAATTGCCTTATAGGGTCAGATACGATCAAGTAGCGAAAACAACCACAGCCCTTCATTTGTTATAGGAGCAGCGTTCCAGAACCTCCCGAAAAAGACGATAACCCACAATGCACAGATGCCAGCACTCCCTAAATACCTTTATACGGCTGAAGCCCTAAATTGTCCTCCGGTGTTCTGGACACAACTGGACGTTTTCACGCATATGGCGAGGTGATTTGCGTGTAGTATGCATAAAAGTATACTATTTTTGTTCATACATAATAAAGTCAATAGTTTCCAATAAAGAGAAGTTACTTTAGTGACGAGGAAGACGGCGAATCATTTGTGCGGTGCGGTGCGGTGCACTGAAGGTGAAAATCATTACGCTAGCCTGTGATGCGCACTTTAGAATGTATTCCCCTACTATATTTTTCTAAACAGCGCTCGTGTATTTGCTCATATATACGTTTAACTTGTGCTGTGTTTTAATAGTGTTATTGAATTATATTTTCAATAAGACACTATGTGATTTTAGCATAGAGACCCGTAAAACCAATGCAGTTGATAGGTTTCGCGAAGGCTATGAGAGACCGAGGAAACCCGCAAAAATGAACTATGCATGCTCGATATAGAAATATGGAGATAGTCGCGGATGCGAAATACTATCTGCGAACTAGCGGAGGGCTAGTGTTACAAGATACAAGAGGCTGAGCTTTAAAATTTCACTGCATCTTTCCTAAAACTAGTCACTCAGGAAACTAGACTTTGCCAGACGCAAAAATGCTTCTTCTAAGGAAGCAAACCGTCGTCCATCATGTGGTATGTGGCTTCTAGACTCTAGGTGGTTCGCGTTGACCTTCGGTGAGTTTTACCGCCCAGTCCGTAAGAGCCTTATATGATTCGCCACTCCAATTCCTTGTGCTGGGATTCCGATGTTTCTTTGTCGGAATTTGACGCCGATCTTTTATTTACTCGCCGATACCACGAAAAATGCTCCACTGAACTCGGTTCTTCCATCTGACCCCCACAATCATTCAGTCGCTGGACATTCCTGTGCTCATTTAACCAACCTATCCAGTTTTTCTTCTCAACTGCCTAAAACAGCCATTTTGCCCCATTTTTTAACGGACACTTCATCTTTGCACTCCTCTTCTACTTTGCACATTTTCTTTTTGTCTTCAAGTTTTAAACGCTCGGGTCAACATTTGCCTGTCCAAACTCTCCTGGTGTTCCGCAGTGGCTTTGTGTTCGTTTTTCGAACTCACTGACCTGTGTTTCTTACTATCCATGTTTTGAACCGCTCTCTTCTAGAATTTGGCAACTTAGCAACAACAGAACCATGGTGTTTCCTTCAGATAGCATGAGAGATATGTACAGAAAGGCTGTTACAGCTGGTCAATTATTATTTTGTTGTTATATTCTGATGTGATTTTGGTAGGTTCACGCTTTTTAACCAACCTAATGTCCCAAATTCTTACGGAGGGTGTCGGACAAGAGCTCGCCGCTCCCCCTGTAAACCACTCTGGTAAAAAACACCCTTCTGATATGCTTGCAATATTTTACTAGCCATTCTGTAAAATACCTTTTGTAGCTGAACTTGGTGACTACAAGGAAAGTGACTGCAAATCTTATGCATACCTCCGCAAACACCATCATCTACGTGCGGCCCCGGACTCTTATCTGATGCGGGTGATGGAGTTACATCAGTCACTAATGTAAGTCGTAACCAAGTCTGTTTTGGAGCTTTCCATTCCGTGTAGTGCCTAAGACCACTAATTTTTAGCTTTTTTTGTGTGATCCTGTGATATGTCGTTTCACGCATTCTCAAGTATACTTTTCAACGCGTTAAACATTTACACGGGACTATTTTTACGGTTAAAACGGTCTCTTGTCTAGTAGGAATGGTGGTTAGGATCAGAGGATTTCTCTTCCTAGTAGGCTACGCTCGTTTTATGATAAGTCACATGTGAAGCGTGCGATGAGAGTCGTTTGTTATCTACTCATAGAAATTTTTGTTTCAGATTGAAAGAAGCGCTTCAAATTCATAAAAAAACAATGCGTTCCAGTATGGATGTGTTTTGGTTCGCTTTCTGCTCTAATAAACTCGCTTTCGGTTAGGAGCCCGTGAAGATGGAGATGAAGAAGACTGATTACACTAACAGCCAGCGAGATTATATTAGTTGGTATTTTGTCATGACTGTGTAGGTCAGTGACTTTCACCATATCCTCTCTCACTCAGCTTTGAATTAACGTCCGTGATGCTACCCAATGGAAGCTAATGGCTTTTGATACCGGAATTTTTCAGTAACAACTTAGGACTTGTGATTGATGTAGAATATTCTGTCCGCACTGTTCTGCGGCCATATTCATGAATATATATATATATATATCATTCTACTCAGAGGAAATTCCTGCCGTTTTTGTGCATAACCTGTGTGAATCATGACAGGTGGTACTTAGACGGATCAGATCATTCACTCCGGTTCTGTGTGCTTTGGTGAGTAATGTGAGATAATGAACACGGGCAGTATAGGGCAGACAATGATTTACACTCTACCAGCGTGAACATGCTTTTGGTGTTTGTATAATCAGACACTTGTTTCCAAACAGCTGCCTTTCAGCAGGACAGGAAATTTCGCTGTTGATAGTTTTCCGCGAGATTTTAGTAAGCAACATTTTTCATATGGTAGTCTGTTACTATGACTGGTTCTTCACTCCTGACATGGTCTGATATGTCGCTGGACCGTGAACAAATGCTGCAGTGAGATTAACCTCAATCTATCTCAGCAGATCTAGCCTATTTCAATGCAATAGGCTGATCTGGACACTGATTAAGTTACCCTGGATCAGCTGATCGCCAGTGGGTTATGCGGAACAGTCTACATACCAGCGCTTCTTAACAGGAGAACGCCTATCAAGGGAGCCGAAGTTTCCATTAATATAGTGCATCACTTTTACGGTTCTTCCAAACACCCAGCAGAAATGTATTCATGTTTGACATACTAAAGTTCAAAGGCACAAGAAATAAATTCACTGATTTTAGAAAAATTCAGAAAAAAAGTATTGCCTTTAAAAATTTTTGAACGCCTGATATTCAAACCAAATATATTGTATTCTGGTTGCTGTTGTTGTCACGTGCAAGTATTGCTTCCGAAAATTATGTAGCTTGAAGACTGGTGTACAGGCTTTTCTTCAAACTTCCGTCCGCCATCTAACAAAAGATGAGGTTCAAGAATAGCTTAGTTTCGTCAGTAGTATACCCACCTCTGAGCAGAAGATATAGCCAAGTAAATTACAGTCGTCATTTTCAGTAATTGCCGAGACTTCGGATTTTTCATTCACCTCACCGCATAACATCTGACCTCAAGATTTAAATCTTACGATCAGGCTTTTGGGAGCTGTCAACTTAATGCCCTATTTCACTTCCTTATTTTACTACCTTCGCCTGCAGCAATATGTCATAAATAATAGCGTTCTTGGCTCGGAGACATTAAGTTTTCCTCACAAACTCTCACACACTGTAACCATTTTTGTATTCTGCTGAATCCCCATTTCACTTGAATGATTTCACTCTCCCCAGCCTTCAAATTATTGATCCGAGTTTTGATCATCCCTAAATGCTGTGTAGACGAATCATTTTCAGTCAAATAACTTATTCTAAAATGGACAGTTTCCTTCTGAGGCTTCATTTCTCGCAGACTACCATGTGATGGTTGAGTGGCCAAGTTGAGCATGGTGATTGTTCTTCTGTCCTTACCATCGTTGTCTCTTACCTCAACGAATGTCTACGCATCAGTTGGCTTTGCTGCACGTAAATAGTTAGGAGAGTGGCATATGGTTTATGTCGTGAGTACCAACAAAGTATATCTCTACTCACAACCATCGGCTCACAACAACAACTTGTGAAACGAGACCCCAAATGTTGCTCCTGTTGCGCAGGAATACACAGTCGTTGCGGATTTCCTATTTCGCTTCGGCTGATATCAGTTACGGAAACAAGCGCTGATGTGACCACCAGATACAGCTGGTCTGAGACAAAGTTGGTCCAGTTAGCTAACTCGGCAAAGTACATCACTGTACCATCCTGTTGGCAACCGTTCGCCTACAAACCAGCGAGTCCAAATGATTGAAGCGATTATATCAGATGCAGGAGAACTCACCACCTGGAAGCGGAGTTTGGGGATTTTTCAACATCGTAATAGTGTTTACTGTCCGTTTTGGGACGCAACCGACTCTCCATAATTACAGACAAACCTACCTGAAATTCAAAAACGTGTCCAAGTGTGAGGTACCCCTAATAAGGAGTAAAGTTTATGCCTTTGCACCTCTCCTGCTTACAGCTACCAGCACCATTGTTTGTACAACCGAGGAAACACGAATATACTTTCATTCAGATATAGACTTGTACTCCGGTGCAGTTAGCCGTTCACCTCATAAGACTGGAGGTTACAGCAATGAGGTTCTATAAGGGTTAAATTTACCATGGAGGGAGTTGTGCAAAGGCAATAGTGTGCACTACTTGCAAGTATAATACTTTTCGTCCCACAGCAGACGAATTGCAGGAAACGACTTATGAACATCAGAAGAGTTTCGGAGTTTTCGGTTCTTAACGCCATTTGCTCACTGTACCTTCTGCTTCTTGTTGTTCTAAACTATTTGATTGAATTCTTAGTGTTTTTCATGCCTCCAATTTACCAGACTACTTCGATGCAATTTACAATTAAAAACCGCTTCAATCAATATAGCTTGTGCGTTGCAACTCCACTCAAGCGGAAGGTTTATACAACTGTCATACGAATTCGACTGTGAGTAAAACAGCAAATTGTTCAAAATTCCCACACGTCACGTGATCTACACCTTCCTGGACGCATCTCATTCCGTCGGTCGCCTAATTAGAAGGCGTTAGCGTACACTTAGCCGGCAGTCAATCCCTTTGAGCTTTAATTTACGTAAATCGTCTATGGAATTTAGTGAAGAGCTTTTGCTTTTCCTTGCGAATTTTAGTAAACAATGTCGACGAAAGTCCTGACTAAAATGTGTAGCCAGCATAGGTTTTTTTCGCTCCAAATGGCTGAAATTAATGTTACTTGTTTCCACGCGTGTTTTCTTTTCATGCGAATTTGAATGTAGCTCTGCCGGCTTCTCTTTGTCCGTAACAGATGCCCTACACGTGACTATTAAAACAGTTCCCAAGTTAACCATTTGATTTTCGGTTACCTTGTCATTAAGGTGATGTTCATTGCAATCAGCAAACAGAACGGGAGGATAATTTCGACTATGAATGGTAGGATCTTGTCCTTCTGTGGTTGAGATGGTTTAGAAAAGTTGTTTGTCCTTATCGCTTCAGAGTATATTTTGATTTTATTCGATTACTGAGTGAATATGTTTGGCGAAATTTATAGTCGGTTTCCACACCAATTGTGCTTTCCTGCATCACACAATATTTTCATTTCCACGAAGTTTGGTAATGTTTGACCAGCGTTTACCGCCACAATGGAAAACCATAATGTCTGTTGTTGTCTATTTGCTTCCGTAGTGGACTGACAAAATCGGAGGCTGACTATCGTCTGCTGGATGCCGCACGTAAAGTGGAACTGTATGGAGTTCGTCTGCATCCTGTGAAGGTTTGTTTTACCCGAATCGATTGTTTTTCTCTTCAAGCTCTTCCAAACCGAGCGAATTTCATATTGATCCTAAGTAGTCTGTCTTTACCGAACAAACGGCCTGAGTACTCATTCTGATAATCCACGCTTCCGCAGTCCTGGTCACTATACTGTTTGCAAAAGTGGCAAAACCCCTGTCTTAGTCATTGTGCTGTTGACGTGTATATAGGGGGTTCTAATGACAGGTCAATAGGAGGATGACATCGGAATACAGGTTTTTTTGTCTGTATACAATCGGTCTCGTAGATTTTTCTGGAAGTTGAGGAGTGTCCTTTTGTTTAATGTACTATCATTCAGACGCGGATAGCTCGGTATTTGGTGTTTGGACTAATATAAATCGAGCAACTCGAGGTGTTTGATATCATTGCTTTTCTTTATGTTGTAGTACGGCGATAATAATGCTTCAAATTGACAGTATAACCTGTAGGTATTGCTAGGTCAGTATTGATTTTTGTCGAAGAAAAAAGCTGTATACTTGCTTTGACAGTATTGAGTTCAGCTTATTGGTCGCAGTACGATAAAAGCACGTAAGACTTGTGCACTGTAAATGGCCCATATCCCACGTCTTCGTTTGCTACCAGATAGCTGTTTACTACTGTCGCATTGTGCATCGTTTCGCTAGTCTTCCAAACACTTACACTCTTTTGTCTTGCCTCTACTTACTGCATGTCGACTGGTCTGAAGGTGTGGCTTCATTGTAAACATGAACTAGCTTACAAGATGTGAAAGGCACAACTGTAATTATACGATAAATGTCGGGATCCGTTAACACCTCGTCGAAGAACAGGAAATTAATGTTTCAAACTGTTGACGTGTAGGTTAGGACCACAGCGCAAATCCAATTAATCGTCCATCGGTGGAATGATGGAGTTCAACAATAAGAAGTTACTCTGCTTCGACATTCTAAAGGGGTTCTAGTTTCAATAGTAGAAGGTCTATTTGACTGCATGTGTGAGAAAATTTCGCCATGAATGTTTGCGTACGATCTGTTGTTGCCACAACGTATTCAGTGAATTACTGTACAGCATAGAAGAACAGGTATGTCAGCTATCGTTCGTTCATTCTTTTGAGTTTCTTGTTTGTAAAGTACAGTTATCCTTGATACCCTACTCATAAGGTTGCTTAGAACTTTCCGATGGCCAATGACCGGTTTCGTTCTTTTTTTTGTGGCTCACCACTTAGCCGCAGTCCCCGAGTTTCCGTCAAGCTTATGTTCTGCTTGAACCCAAATTGCACGAACTTAGCGGAATACACTTATTGTATACAAATTTGGTTTTGACGAAAGACTCACCTGGAACCCAGCCGAATCTCTCGTTTACGATGTTTTTAAGCATCACCAATGAGAAATTCAGCTGTGTCCAAGGTGATTCCTCCGTCAAAACCAAATGGGTTTGCAAATGAGTGTATTTCGCTACAGTTATCTTGGGAAGACTACCGTGAGCTGATAAACTGGTGCGAATTCAACTAGACCACGTGGAAGTAGAACGCGGCACCTACGAAAATGGTGCATACAAGCATGTTGGATTATGGTATCGATGCTTCGCCGTAAGAGGTCGAGTAAGGCTAGGACAGACATCTGTTCGACACTGTATCAGTAAGTCACACGAACCCAATTGTGTGAACAACTAATTCAGTTGATGCCAAGGGTAACACTGTAGTCGAATGAGATCGCAGAAATACCGACTGCAGACGATGACTGGGTAGCAAATGTGGGTGTATGCAGATGATTCACTCCATAGAGGTGCGCAATAATAGTGGTTGATCAAGGCTTTGCAAACGTTCCATCACCAGTGCGCGGGCGTTTATATAGCTTTTAAAAGTACCCATATAAAAAATATCTATTGACAAGATTGGTTCTTTGAGATTCTTTGAGTTTGTTGGTCCGTCTGCGATTTCTGTCACAACCGATTGGCTTATTGGACAGCTTTGTTTTGACTGGCCTGTTCAAAGTCTACTTTTAGTTGTTATGTTTATGTTTGGTGATCCGGATACCTTCTACTTTTAGTGGTTTCTGTTCCAGGCTCGTTCTCGTTTTGCATTACGTTGTTGTCTAATATTCTTGGGTCTGACTGGTTGGCTATGCTTTCTCTTTTTCTTCTGTAAAATGACTGTTTTGCATCTTACCGGTTAATTAGATGCCTCCTCAGTTGTTCTCTATTTGTTATGTTCATATTTATCCGTTGCATTTGAGCTTCCCTCTTGCTTCTAGAACTTCTTCATCTGGTTCCGTTTGCTATTTTGGGCACTGCAGTTACGGATTTCCTTAACGGTTAATCAATTGGGTCAACTTGGATGTGTTGAAGGGGTCTTTGATAGACTATCATGCTACGAAAAAAATCACACCATTTCCTTTTTCTTTATTGAATGTCGTCCCAGTCAAACTCGTGTTCTCCTCAGTCTTAGAGCATAGAGATAAACGAAACTTGACCGCGTGTTCAACTGTTCTCATGTGGTCTCGTGAAAAATTTCCTTCCCGTTTGTCTCAAGTGGTGTTTTTTGCAATCCTTGCGTTGCAGCTTGTATTTTACATTGTTGTTCATCACTAGACTCAATCTTTCTTTTGATTTGGCTAGTGCACTCTATAATGTGCCCGTAGGTTTGTAGGCCACCGACGTATCATGTGGTCGTAAAAGTCTTGTGGTCAGCTTATCACTCTTCTTCCCCTAATGCTATCGCGTTGGTCCTATTTGGTTTTCTGGGCAATCGGTAAATAAATTTTTCTTGATCTGCTTTCCTTTGAGTGACATCGTATCGGCGTTCTTTGTCCTATATCTTGGACTTTGAAATGTGCCTGAATGCAGAATTGTCTGTAATTATTCGGTTGGCTGTTGTGGTAGCTTCAAATTTGGTCCGAATGCGTCGTCTTTCGGTACACCTTGGTTTGTGGCTGTCTATTTGGCAATCTAGTAATGAACACACCCAGAAATGTCAGTTTTCCAGTTTTTTCTTCTTCCGCTATAAATTGCATGTCAGAAGTGGTGTTTATTAATCAATAATTCATTCTTTTTTATGGTGACGAAATTATCGTCCACATAGCAAATCCACATTCCTGCTATAAATCTTTAACTTGGCCGATGCACTGGTCCTTCACAATCCAATGTTGAATAGTTTCCTACCGCATGATTTGTTTTTATTGACAATACATCCATGTTTACAGGATGCCACGGATGAGGACTTCAATTTGGGGGTTACTTATGTCGGAATCGTGGTGTTTCGAAATTTCTCACGCGTCAATGGATTCGGATGGGTGAAGATACGCAAACTTTGTTTCAAACGACGAAAATTTCTTATCAAACTTCATACGGACGAACAAGTGAGCTGGGAAAAAGTGGTAGTTTATTGCTTTTGGTTAGTGTGACAGGGCACATAGTCCGGTAGATTAAGAATTGATTTGCTAACTTCTGACAGATTAGGTGATTCCGTTTTTGTCTTTCTTTCAGCACTTTAACTGAGAGCAGTTCACCATAACTGTCTTCTTTTTGGTAGAATGTCCATAAAGTTCCCACCCCGTTCAAGCGATTCATTTCATAGGATGTTTCTTGGGTCGTTTTACTCTAATCATTACACTTATACTTGTGGGTGATCTTCCAAATGACTACAAATAGATGACTCGACCTAATCTACTGAGAGCATGCTTCGACACCTGTTTCCATAAGCGAGAGAAATCACCTGGTCACAGACAGACCTACTGCAAAAGAAAGTGACATTGCGAGGTTGAGAAAAACGTTAATTCTAAATATTTCACAAAAAAATACAGAACTAACAATCAATAAATCGGATGATTAGCGATTATAAAAACTTCTAAAATAACTATTGACATTTTCAAGAAGCTACGTTTTAATGACACTGGTTTTTCCTGTGATAGGAAACAAGTTATTTTATGGATTGTTTGGCATTGGAAAAAATAGTAGAATGTATCAAATTTTGCCTTGTTTCGTTCTTCGATTTATCTTCCCGTATCGACTGAATACTTGTAGTGGACAGCATCACAAATCTAAGGAGCTTGGAAGGCATTAGAGTAGGGGTAAGATTTGAATGAATGCTAAGATATCAAGGGTATTCTTTTCATGTGCAGCTGTTCTAGCCACTCAAAACCAATCGAAAGGATCTTGATTGGGTGAAGGTAGTTTTCGATATACTCAAGCGGTGAACGCAATTTTTCTTCTCCAGACATTTTAGGCCGCTTAATTCAGTTGTGAAAGAGCACCTCTTCCTGGACTGGATCAACATTAGGTCAGATGGGCTGGTGTTGGTCAATTTGTCGAATCAAGGTATTAGACTGATTTGACCGTACAAATTTGGGAAGGTTAGTTTTGGCTTGGGTTCACCACCCTCATGTATAGCACATCTTCGACCGATTTGGTTCTTATTCTAATTAAAACGGTTCACTGCAATCCTTAGCATGATCAGCATGTCACCTCCGAAGAAGTCGGGGGAGTCTAGGCGCTCTGTGTTTCTGGTTCATAACGAAATGCGGGTGACTACATAAGGGGGCACTTTAGATAAAATTGCCTCACTTGTCGACTACGAAGGGTGGACTGAGGGGCAGATGACTGAAACTACCAGTGAAATCGGCTAGGCTGGTCAGTGCGCCCTCTCATATACGTTGTGCGTGTTTGTGTATTGGGTTGTGTGCCTGTTTGAAACCTAGCCTTGAGATTAAACTGTTGTGTCACGTGTGGACTGTCATGTTTGCCTCATCCAAAATAGACGTCTAATTTCTACAAATCGATTGGTGCGCACAATGCACCATCTGCGCGGCGCGCGTTTACAATACCCGAGCACTTCGCTCAGCTATCCACCCAGTCGGCGCGTTCCGCCTACCAAATTACACACAGACGCACACACGCAGGTCAATCTCTCCCCTCATTATTATGGCCCTGGTTACGCGATCGTGAGGGCTCAGTCACCGAAAAGTGAAGCCTAACTAGCGTTCAGGTCATAGTCCGGGATGTTTTCCTTTAAAACACGGCTGACCAGGCGGCCAAAATTTGCCCACATATAATGCTCATCAGTAAATGAATATGTCCTAATAACCGTCCAAGTCAGCTCCTAAACCCCGAACCTGGGCCTTGACAAGCTTTCGTGTGCTTTTCTCATCTCATATGTATTCTACAATCAATGGGTTGACTTAAAGTTTCCACACACTCTTGAACTTCGCATTGCCAGTCGGAACCAAACGTGATTTCGTAAACGAAGTGGCTAGTTCAACATGAATTTTGGTGTCGAGGAATTTGTGTGAACTTATTTCATTTCATTTCATTTTGACACTAAACAACACAGCATGAATGCGAGCTACTCAAGCTTGTCTGAAAATTTTCCGACATCCAGGAGCGAAGAAAGAAGCACTGTCTTGTCGTTTCCCTCCTATCAGTTTAACTTCGGATTCAGACCTATTCATATTCTATTAGAGTACCAACTTTTTAACAAATCCTTTTCAAATGCCTGATGAAACCCTCCGTATCGGAACAGAAAATTACCAGTGGACAAAACCAAGTAAAGCTTTTGCACCCTGAGCTGAATTTCGGTAACTCATAGTGGAGACCGAAACGTCATGCATAGTAAACAGACTACCCTCTCTCCGAAGACGTAATGTACTGCAGGCAAAAACGTTGAGGAAAAACGTATGAGTAATGTCGAAGGATGTTTCTTTTTCACAAGAAGAGCGCTGTTTCACACTAGGTCTCATACCTCAAACGAACAACGACTAGGTATACTATTTCTTCAGAATCAGACCCCACATAACGGAAAGCAATCCCGTAGTGCATGCCTGATCAGCAGTGTTTTAATTAGCGCTCTCCCAAAGGGTGCGGCTCCCAACCGGAAACGTTGAATCCTCCATGTTAGTCTCTCCAGGAGCTTACACTACTTCAAAACTTCAGTAGTGACGTAAATATTTATCAGTGGCTTATGGCGTGGACCTACGGAACACCTCTCATTCTCTTGCGCTGTGTTTACTTTCCTGGCAAAATGAATGTTACTTTGCGTTTCTTCCCTAATTCTCTTCCTGCTCAACAAAGATGTAGATTGCGACTGGTTCCAGTATATAGGACCAACTCAGCTGACTGAGTTCTTTCTATCCATTTTGCATTCATGCAAAAACGAAAGCACCTTGTGGAACTAAGACTTTAGTAAGGTTCAAAGAAGGCTTTTTGAGTGTCTGCTTAAGTCCTTAGCTCTGCTGAGAATTTGCCGAAGCCATGTAAGTTCCTGTGTCCTTCGTCAGAGACGACAAGGTGGTTTATATATAGTAGCGATGAGGTATGAGAAGGTAGTCTTGAGGCATCCATTACCGAGTAGTCCCAATGAAAGTGAATAAGTTCTAAGGCGTTTTCAACATAGACTGACTTCACCCGCAGATTGTAAGCTCTACCAAACCTTTCTTTCTGGACGAGTTGTGCATTAGAGGTCTTGCCAGACCTTTTAGGACGATCGGTAACCCCCCTCTCTTTGGTGGCTCATGTGTCATCTAATTCCAGTACTTCTTTTACATATTCCTCTTGTGCTTTTAAGGATATCGGGAGAGACCTTGTGGAGTTCAGCTTCTTCACACAAGCCGGGTGCAAAATATTTTGGAAAAAGTGCATAGAACAGCATGCGTTTTTTCGTTCCAACACAATACTTCCTTTGAACATGGAGACAAGACGTAATGTGGGTCTGTTGGGTTCACTACGGGCAACGTCATTCCCCTCCCTGAAACGGCTTCGCAGGTCCCGGAGTTGTGAAAGCGGGGCAGCAAATGGTTCCACGCACTTTTCGTTACCGCCCCATCCGGGAACTGAAAGTGCCTCAAGCAGCACTCAGACGTCACAAATGAGTACACCGCTTCGCGTACTACCTCGAATGCGACATAGAAGTTCTAGTCTGAAGTAAGTGTGATTTATTGGAGTCAAATCCCCATACAAAATAATAAATTTTGGACTTCATTATTTTATCTGTGGAGTTCTCAACATACGCTGGAATTTTCAGAATTGCTTCACCCTTCCCTTTGGTTTGTGGTAATTTTACTGTCGTAACAAGTGACCCAGATCAGCATTTGAAAACCGAAAAACTTTTGACACAGAAGAGTAACCGGAAAGATATTAACTTTTTGGGAGGTTTCTAAAGGAGCGAAATCGACGCACTCCTATTTCACATGACAGCTTTGGAAAGCTGACGGTGCTAACGTTAGTAACAACACCAGCATCTGTCATGCAAGCAATAAGAATAAATTTTATTTCATCCGGTTGACACTCCCAGGTAACCTGAATTACACGGCCAGACAAGATGGATGAAGAAAGAACGAACCCTGAGTTTGCAAATTTAATCGTAAGACTTTCTTATAGACTTTCTTTCACAAAACTGCGCATTGCAACCCCCGTTTTTTGGTAGGATTTTCTCCTTTATTCATCTGAATAGTAAATTCACCACTGTTGTCAGGCGTTGTCGTATCTATCGATTTATTGCTTATCCCCGAAGAAAGTCATTACCTACATCGCCGATAAACAACAGCAAATGGGTGTTGGTATTTATTCGGTACTATTCAAGTAGACGAAGATAATTGCTTTTCTTGTTAAAGTTAACCTCAATTTTGCTACAGGCATTTTTCTCGATTTAGGCGTCCCAAAGCTGTGGATCGTCAGTTACTGGATGGCGTCGAGGACGTGCACAATTGCTTGTGAGTTAGTAAATTTTATGTTATTAAAAGTTTGCAAAAATTGGACTTGTTTCTCTATGATCAGGTGAAGAAATGGGGAGTTACCACTAGTTCGCACAATACAGGGGCAGTTCCCACTCTCAGATAGCTGAGATGATGCAATTTGTGCGCATCAGTTTTTTCCATTCCCAAAAGTATTGTTGTTATGAAACACTACTTTGGTTTAGAGTTTTATAGATGTTTCTTCAAAGTACTTTACGGTAAGATTGTTGTGTCTGTATGTGTATGTATGTGTGTGCGTACCAGTCAAAATGCATTAAAACCAAAGCCAAGTGGTTAGGAAATTGCGCGTGGCAGACAGAATACTCTGTCCGCATCATGCATCGCACAAGTGTATGAGTACTCATGATGAAACAAACGTGGCTTCTGATAGAGTATTAACAAGGATTCACGAAATGTTACTAGCGCAAATGCATGTTAGTTTCAAACAACATTACAAATCGACGCCATTTCGGACGAAAACTCCCCGTGCTCGCCAGTGGTCAGGAAAATGCAATATGTTTGTTAGTTTGCATTTCCGCCAAACGTCGTTTCTTTTAACCAACCAATAAATCACAAGCTCATCAAGCCTGATAAGACCAACGCGCCTCTCTGATAGTTTTTTGACTGACTAGCGAGCAGTAGGTTGCCACCATTCGTTAGCCTTGTCAAAAGTGCTGTTTAACGCCGTCCAAATTATAAAAATGACTGGACTCATTTGCCAGCCCCGTGATGATAGACTTCAAAACAGTTTGTCCACTTTTTTCATGGCAATCACTTCAGTAAGTCGTGCGGGGATGTACCGTACAAAGTGTGTGACGTCTCCTTTGGTTCATTAAATCTAGCAGGTGGTTAGAAAAAATAGCACCTCGTACAATTTCCTAACCTACCCTGCCGTTTTTTGTTATTCTTCAAGATGAAAGTGTGGTATCTGGCGAAATAGTGACCGCTACGTCAAAAAGCGATACAAGTGGGTGGTGCATTCAACTTAAAGTAGTTATTATGTATACTCCACGGAAGTGCATAAACCCTACTATTGTACTTCGTTTTGTAAATGCTGACATCTGCACATGAATAAGGCTGCTTTCTGGATATCATATACTGCAACTACCGGTGCCAGTAGCGACCCGTGACAAGGTACCCAAAAATGGTAATCCAGTCTTGGTTCCAACGCCAAACACCGGAGACCGAGGACCAGGTCGATTGATATCTGGTTTGACGATAAACGGACAGTAGAAATCCGTTTGAGCGAAATTGTTGCGGAAATCTTGGCCCTTGTATTGACAAGGCTGATCGTCAGAAAGTTGTCACAGACTGATTTGTCTCCGTTCTTTGAGAATGGTCGGAGAACTAAAGTACCTTTCTTTAATCTACCCCATATCGAGCATGAAAGTTGGAAGCTCAGGAAAGATGCTATATTCTGGGGGGATTTTCCCCGTTTTTAAATCGTTACTCGCCCGAGTGATTTTCAGCTTTGTCAGAATGGTGTGAAGAACTGTCAGAATGATGGTTAACTGGCTGAAAAAACGGTTTCTTCCGCCTGATTCTTTAGTCGAGGCGTCTTGTTGCATCACCACGGTTAAACTCCGCTGACTCTCGCTTGTCTGATGCATTACAGAATAACCCGACAAAATTGCTAAAGCGGCTTAAACTGGCAGCTCCCTGCGTTTTTTCTACTGTTTTGGTCTAGTATCCTCTTCGCTCGCTTTTTGTGGGGGCGCATTGCCATTGTCGTATTTTGATGACTTGGCCAACTTTCTTCCTACGACTACAGCATTCCAGTTGCTTCAACAAGTCTAGCTGAATTCGTTCGTTCATCGGCAGTTTTCAGCTTGAGTCATTGTTTCTTGACCGGGTCCTGAAATCATTTCCAGAGTTTCGGGTTTCTCGGCGGCTGTGAACTTACTTTCGATTGGGTTCCCCAGTGTGCATCATCATTGCGCGTCCTTTAGTGTTTCGATCTTCAAGCGTTCGCAGAAGCCACGCTCCCGATGCAGCCGAAGTTCTGAAGTTCACACGAGCCAACCTCAGCTCCCCATAAGGCCGGCCGTCCTCAACATAATAGTCATGCAGCATTTTAGGACGAGGATGTTATCAGTTTGGCTGCCTGTTGATCCCGTTTTAAGCACCGCCATCGGAGCCGTATATTCCACAAGTTACCTCGTTTGCCGAATCCACTGAAGCAGCTTTACGGTCTCGACGTTTTTAGCTTGTGTTCAGGCTTCAGCGAGTATTTTCGGATGGACACTCAACAGACCGCCAAACAAACTACATCGCTTAGCATTTGTTCCTCTTGCATTTTTTGGGAACTTTGCAAGATAACAAAATGGACAAGACTGTCTAGCCATTTGGGTGCATGTAATTAGATACAATGGATGACCTTACTTCTTCCTCAGCGTACCCACCCCGGAACATAAAGAGATTTTTGGCAGCCGATTAAAAAGTCTGTCTGGAACTTGTGACAGTAACATACACTCAGCCCAATACGAGTCACATCCATAGAAGAGTGAATTATAGATAGAAAAGCGTACCACCTGGGTTAATCAAGGAGATAATGTAACTTCTAAAGCTGTCTGTGTTTGTGCACCCGGACCATGCTTTTACTGCTTAGCGCTGAGTTCCCCAGCTGAAAAGACTGTTTTACTCTTCTAAAGCAAGTTCGAATGAAATTCTCCACATGGTTTGTAATCTGCAAGCATCATCATAATGAACAGGTGCACGCTTCGAGACGAGCGGCGATTGAGAGTTAATTTTTCTTGATGTTGCTCCTACAGACAGCAATACAACTACCATAGAAACGTATAACAGGATAGATTCTATGTAGGGCAGATAAAGTGAGCTTGCCTGCAACGGACTTACTCAGAAATGACTATGGCACGACACAAAAGGGGTCCACATCCGAGTGTGAAATTTCGGGGGCCGCAGATATGACACTCAGACCCTCGACAGACGAAAATAACTTACAACTGCGATGTAACATTATCAAAACTGGCTGCGTGATGGGTTGAACAGGTGACTTGTCGGGCTTTGTGCGTCCTCGTTTCATTTCAGACCACACCTGAATGTATGGTATTGAGGTCCCGTCTTTGCGTTTTCCCACGATTTTCGTTTTAGCCCGGTTGGTCCAGACCAGAGACACCACAGCACTTGTACCACGAGAACCAAGTAAGGATGCACGAGGCTGTCGAGAGCTGGTTGAAACCCAATCAGATTTTTAGTCATTCAGACCACTCTTCAGGCCTGTAGTCTTGTGCGAAACAGTTTGAAACTACCCAGCCTCTTTGCGCCAGTCTCATGAAACCCGTGAACACAAAAAACCTTGTGTGGTCGGATTTTTCGGTATTCGACAGCCAATCAGTGACATCGGTGATAAACCATCACGAGCGCATCAAAAATGTAACACTGGCCTCAGGAGTTTCAGAGAAATCTTGCTGGGTCTAATCAGACAGCTGAAATTTATTAGGACGGGCTTAGTACTCTGAATTTTAGCCAGGATTAACATTGATTTTCTGTATTAGGATGCATGCATATCAATTTTCGACTCGTAAAAGCCTTCTTTCTCCAAACAACAACCTTCTAGTCAAAAAACTAGAGGCGCGTTCGTAAGAGTAAATCGGTAATCGAACGGGCCTGCACTGACTACGAGTGATTTCAGGGTTCATGCGACACCAAATGTAGCATGACTTTATGTGATGAATGCGTATTCCACGCACTGTCTGGTGGTGTCTTAGATTGTTTCTTTTTCTTGTTTTATGAATACGTAAGTTTAAAACCACTTGACACAGTCTACTGTCGTAGATTAAGGGATGTATCACAGCAGCCAGTACGATAAATCGTATCTCACCTATATTGCTAACGTTTTTTTCTGATTAGATCCCATTCCTTGAAACACGACTGGTTGGTCAATAACAATCCCTACGCCAGTTCTTGCACTACCGGACCATCTCGACTGCCTGGTGTCACTCGTCTGCTATCTCATTTCAACAGTGCGTCCGACGACCATTTTCAACTGCTGCGTCTGTCCTTCACCTCTTTGATTCCACAGTCACCTGGCGATACAGGCCACAACACACCAACTCTCGGTCGACTAAGAACCAGAGAGTTAACACGGTAATACATACTGCTAAACGATTGCTCTTTTGAAACACCCTTTCAGTTGCACTGAAAGGTCATAGTCAATTTTTATCACGTGTCTGCTACCTTAAAATTTCCTGCTGTCTTATTTTGCGTATCATCGTTTTTACCTTTGAATTCGATTTGATACAGTATATTATTTATCGTCTGCCATTGTCTACAAATGGGTGTCCCACATGGATGTGAAAAACATGGGAAAACACGTGAGATATTAAATTCTGCATTTCTGGTAGTGCAACCTGCAGTTAATGTGCACATTTTGCTTGTGTAAGATCGGCCAATCGGTAACATCTGTGGCTACGCGTCACATGTCCAGTTGAGATTTTGAGGAATGCGATTTCCAAACATGTTGAATTGTCCTTCTCGACCGTTTGCATTATTCTTTATATGGTGGTGGTGAACTGAAAACGGAGTATGTTTAACAAAAATCCGTTTTTTATAGTTGAGCAAGGCTAAGTGCATTAGTTCGGGCCCAAAGTTACTTTACAATTACTCATTTATGTCAAGCTCACTGCGGGAATTTTTCCGAACTGTGAACACACGTAGCACTTGGTGGACTGAACGGCCAGTCCGGTGTTCCACATGGTGTAGCCTTCGGCTGATGGTGGCTTTATTAGTGTTTCGTTCGTGTTTAGTGCCATCAGTAAATAAAGGTTGTGAAAACAGATACTTTGATTAGTGTACAAAAAATTCTCATTTAACCACAGTGGACGTACGGCTTGACAGTCAGGTCATAAAATTACACACAGCCGCACATTTATCCAATAACAGTGTCCTCTTTCCATGCGCTGTAGATTGAACCAGATCTTCCAGTTGACACGGAAACAAGTTTACTTGCCTTTCCTACCGTTTATGTATACGCTTATTGTCCTGTCAACACGCAACCCGTGTTTATAGTTGGTGAATTTTTTTCGAATTAGAAGACATATGTTTCTGTATCAGTGTTGACAAGACTCTCAGTTGAAACCTAACCAGTTTTATTGCTCTGACGTTTCAGGGAACGATTTTGAATTAACTACATTTACTGAGGAACCGTCATAGTTCACATTTGTCAATATGTCTTTCTTGTCTTAGTGTTGATAGGGCACTCAGTACACCGTCCATTGGCCAAACAGAGCACGGAAAACGCAAACGACTTTCGCACTGTCTAGTTCCAAGACACATTGATCGGTTTGTTCCATTAACCCTACCAAGATCGAAAACTCCAAGTTTGAACGGTGGACATGATGCGTCATCCTGGGATGAACCTTATCCAGAAAGACCTCTCCTTTCCAAGTTAGAAACGTCGCCAACTGACACAGGTTACATGAATCAACCAGCATCTTCAGGTAGGTTCAGTCATTGTCTCTTTTATTTCAAGGCTTGTTGGGGTTGGTCAACACATCCAGCTTATTAGGTTTCGTAACAGTGCAGGAATGGTGATGCTCGTGTTAACCAATTATCCCATCATGTAAAGGCGAATTTTCCCGACACGACATGGTAGGTCATGCTGATCTGAACGGCCTCTGAATATGAGAAAGCAATGGGTTTCTGAAGGGTTTCTCATATCTCGATAGACGTATTAGCTCTGACGGAAGTGTATTTGACGAAATCCGTGTACGACTGCAACAACTCTGAATACCTTTTTGCACTTTGAGTCAGTTTTGGCTCAAAAAACATATCAATGGATCTTAAGGGTTGCATGTACGGACTGCGTTGAGTGATTACGAGACTTAGCCTCGGCGGATGGAGCATCTGGGGTAACTTTAGGACCGTAAACACCGACGTCCTAAGGCTGTAGCTGGTGTTGCGTGGCATCGACGAATTCGCACTGAGGTGCTTGGAAATGCAGCAGATAGTTCATTTGTGCAACGAATCCAGCACTAAAAACTGCGGTGGCTCAGCAACGTCTAGTCGAGACAAATTTTGTTATTCTTCACTTATTCAGAATTCTATAAACTGCTAGGTGGACAGCGTAGAAAAGTATAAGAGGATCGTGGAAAGTTTGGATGCTGAACGTGTCTCATTTTGCAAGATCTGCTTCACTCCTTCTGAACTTGACTGAAGGTGCGACCGATCACTGTTGTAATTAGTATTTTCCTACTCACTTCCTATCCAAGTCCGTCCGGTCAAGGTTTTCCTCCACATCCCATCATTGGGCGTTCACCCCTTTTATTTTTTAAGCGCATGATCACATACATAAAAGGCAAGCAGTACAAGCTGAACAGAACACACCACTTGATCGAATATTGTACCTAATGAAATTTGAGACGGTCGTGTGAAGCAATAACAATAATAGCAACAACAATACATCATAAACCGGAGATTTGGCTGGAACCAGTTGATTCTCTCGTTAAATCTAACTTAGAATGCAGATGAGTGTAGTTCGAGAAAAATGTGAACTGTCCAGAAGGAGCGTGCCATCGTCAGTTTTGTCATTTACGAGATGTGCAATACAATTTCATTCGGAGGAAAACGCATGGTGACAAGCAACTAAAGGAATGAAACGTAACGTCGAATACTCCTCAAGACGAAGAAAGCGCAGTTGTCACTCATACAGAGTCGGGTGTGGAAATCATTGGCCAGAAAGAGCATTCAGCGCCATATACCTCGAACAGAAGTATAGTGCTGCGCATAGAGTATAAAGGGACAAGCAGGCACAAACCACTGACTATGACCATACATAGCCGAAGTCCTGCAGCCGCGTTGGTAGACTGCGGAAAACAGACTCTTCGAGGTTCGTGAACCAAAGCCTCAACATCACAATATCATACTTCTGTGTCCATTCCTTTTAAACAGTCATTGCGCGCCCGAGACTCTGATGACGTCTATTATTGTTGCTGGATGCTGCTGAACAGTGGTCAGATCAGGTTTGATAAGAGAACCCCGCAGTAGGTGCTCCTCGAAACACTCTACCTCAGACATCGGATACATTTTTTGTTTCCTTGAGACCTGGTTGAGCGACCAGACTAGAATGCAACACATGAATCAAACTCTCTTGATGATCACAGTTTCCGCGACAGAAAATCATCTGTCAACACCGGACTTTCCTTACTCCTATCCTCGACAGGTTGCTCTGTAAGTGGATCTCACGGACAAACACCCGAGCAAACACATTCTATCGAACTGAAAGAGGTGAAGCGACCAACTCTCGCAAACCACAACCACCATGCCTACTGTGAACGCATCACTCTACACAGCCACCAACTCTTCCGTAGTGTTCGATGTTCATTGAACATTCTGCATGTCAAATGCAGGATGGTTAACCAGGTGGCGAAGTATTTAGCAATACGCAGACAGAACTTCTCCAGATGAGCCTCTAAAACATTAGGGATCAAAATGCTCCCGGTACCTTCGCTCATAGACATTGAGTAGACGGACGATATTGCTCTCATTGATTTAGATACTTCAAAAATGCAAACTATTGTAAATAACCTAAATAACTCTGCCAGACGGTTCGACATGCGCTTCACACCTGCAAAGTGTAAAATGCTGCTACAAGTCGAAGTGGGATCAAACATAAACCTCATGCTTACAGGCGAGCCAATCGACGTGGTAGATCGATATGTTTATAAGGGCAGTTGTATAAGATGGGAATACTCCTCGAATCGGGAAGTCTAGGGCAAATTTTGCCAACATGCGACATCTGTGTCGCCGACGTGACGTTAATATGTCTGTCAATGGCACAGTTGGCACTGTGGCAGTGCGATCTATACTGCTTTATGGACCAGAGACGTGGAACTTATGCGCAGAGGACATACGAAATATGCTAGCATTTGACCATCGGTGTCAGGTCTGTTGGGAACATCTGATTAGTACTGCTGAGGTATGCCAGATGGCCCTAGGAAGAAGAAATGCTTCTGTGATAGATGAATTACTCACGCTTCATAGGTTACGCTGGTTAGGACATGTACTCATATACCAGAAAACTGTCTGCCTCGCAGAGCTATTTTCGCTCAACCCTGTGCTGAGTGGAAGCGACCGAGAGTTGGACAGTGTATAACCTGGCAACCAATTATGAAAACACTAGCCAGTAAATTTAGTCGGGTCAAAATCTGCCGCCGTCCTGGAAGGAGACCCGGGACTCCACTCATCAATGGTCAGTGACACTGGCAGAAATGACCCAATCGCACAGTTAGTGGCGCTCGTGCATCGAAGCTATCGCCTTCAGTACATAGCTACCCAGTTCCCGAACTAACTGCACATGCGATCACCTCCGATGCTCGGCTGTATGTCCCGCACTCTCCCGCTTCCCGGTGACGACCGAAACTATCAGCTGGAACCAATGTGTCTATGGTACATGGTTTATAACTGATAAGTTGAATTAAACTGATTCTGCCCAAACTTCAGACCGATATTGCTTGTCTTCGTTGATTGACATACCTATATTGGCGACTGTCTAATCGTTGATCTAACTATGACAGATGAAGTCAACGCTGGCACCATCAAGGAACGCGTAATATTATCTAACTTACATCACCTCTGGTCTAGAAACTGCGTTCGCTGCTTTTATTTATACAATACATTCATTCCCAAAAAGGCTACGAATGAAAACACACTTTATGACCCTGAAACTCGGCTGTTCTGATTCCATCGTACGTCTTCGAAAATTTGCCGAAAGAATTCTTAATAGCATAACATGGATGAGTTGGCTGTAGGTCGTCTGCAGTCCAGTGCTGACCACTTCCCAACCGGTTAAAATCTCTGGAGCAGCAGACAAACCTTGGTCCGTGTATCGTTACCGCCCAATCACCGTTCATCGGGGGAAGCTCTGTCCTTCATTTCCACGTCTTGTTTTTAGGATTGTTCTCTGGGACAATCCATGACATGGCAATGCGAAAGAAGACTGATGCTGCTGAAATTATCTCCGTTTGATCTTCACAACTTTCTGACTCAGGCTCACGTGATTCCCCTTGCTCGTGATTGGGTGGTTTGCAAGGAATAACGAGCACATTGTCACTTCTGAGGTTGAATTCCTACCTACATTGTCTGCCCATATTTTCCTGTCCAGTCCAATGACGATCGTCACCTTAAATAGTGACTTTAACGCTGTATTTTATTCACTAAGCGGATCTCGTTCTATGTGAAGTGGACTTTCTTATAGTGTGATGAGTAAAGCGACAGCATTTAATTGAAGTCCTGAAGACTTTTAGGTCCGATGTGACAAATATCCTAACTTTCTACACAAAATGTTACCATACCAATTTGCTTGAATTGCCTCTCACAGCGGATTATCTGAATAGCGTGGGAAAAACGTACCAAAGTTGACTGAAGAGGATATTTCTGCTGCTCTTACGCATTTGTGCCGTCTTTGTTCATTATTACGTTTGGACGTTTTGAGAATTCTCCAATCCTCTTTCCTCCATAGTTTACTTTCGTTCTAGTGCAAAATTATGTAAGCTGTAAGTCTAACCGTCGCTATCACATAAAGTTATTTCTGACTCAACTTCTCCTGATGAATGACTTACGGCAGCGAAGCATCGGTGTTGAATACTGATTTCATGCTGTCGATGATGATGATGATGATAATGAATGACTTTTTTTAGTAATGTGCAACAAGTCATACTAATGTGAGTCGCTGTCGTGGAATTTGCAAAGAAGTAGTTTCTCGGTAGTTTCTCGCTGTACTATGCTCTTGACAAGCACGTATCTTCCGCTTATGAAATCCAGTTGACCTGTGTACTCAATGTGAAGTCTTCAGATACATCAAGTACTCCTACAGCGGCTCCGTTATTGGTGCTTGTGGGAAATTTCGTAATCTGCTATCCTGCCAGCATGCACTTTGTTTCAAAATCGGACCCGTCCAACGTATGCGTATTCATCTGTGCCTGTTCATTTATCTCACACATTCTTCATAAAAACCTACTGTTCCAGACAAGAATCAGCCATCTATTCAGG
The DNA here is from genome assembly GCA_003604175.2 of Clonorchis sinensis. NCBI lineage: Eukaryota > Metazoa > Platyhelminthes > Trematoda > Opisthorchiida > Opisthorchiidae > Clonorchis > Clonorchis sinensis. Next base: position 158,008,862 of record CM030369.1, on the reverse strand, counting down.
AGAATCTTGCAACAAAACCGACTGGATCATCGTCGTGCTCATTGTGTTCCTCGGAGTGTCCAACTCCAATCTCCCTTCGGAGTAACACCGTTTTAAACCTCTCAAGTCCATGGGACGTTGTGAATGGAGCCCTAAGCTCCACCAATCACAGCGCAGATGAGGATCAGTCTTCTTCATGCCCTTCACTTCCAAATGCATGGAAGCCGGTAAGTATTTTTATTCTGCGTTCGAGCACAAACATTTCACTGGCAGTGTCGATTCGCCGTCGATTCCTCGTTTGACTCTGTTCGCCTAGTATATTTCTTGCCGTTCGTCCTAACGGAGGAGCAGCACAACAAAGGAACTACGCTTTATATCAGGTTACATAAGGCATGCCGCAATTCCAGCGAGAGTAGTTATAATTATTGTTATTAATTGTCGAACGGTGAATCAAAAATGACCTTTTATGGTTTTAATTAGCAGTACTTACATTAGAATATTTCGAAAGCTGTTCGTAACTCAGGGTTTTTCCATTGCTGTTCATCCTAGACTCCATTGCGTATGTGTGCAAGTATATCGTCTCCACATCTGACAGTGAGGTTGGATTCTACCGAGCAATCTGACTTTGGTTCTTCACGGCGCATTTCTTTCCAAAGCGACCTCGTGAATGCACCAGATTCCACTGACGGACGGGTTTCAGGATTTCAGCATGTATCCTCCAGATCTGTTTCCTTGGATAATCTTTCCGACAGGTTGGGAACTAACGGTTTCTACGATGGTATTACATCAGAGGACAAGCCGGTATACCCAGATGAGTAAGCTGCTGTCTGATGGAGAATTTGCCAACAGTCACCGCTCTTCTTAGGTCCGTTTTTGTATTTTTCTCTCTACTGCCTTGCCAAAATCTTCGGAATACAGGAGAAGGAAATGCGAGGCAACCTATGCTTGTCAGTCCGTATTTCAAAATGTGATTTTGGGTACAACCCGCGAATTGTGGAGCCAGATAAATGAACGACCACTGGTTTAAGTGGAAAACTAATCTACTGTTCCTGTATGACTGCACTTTTACGAAAGTCCTACGCGACCACAAGCAGCGAACCAGCCGACAGCAATTCTTGCTTTAATCAGGCCACCGCATACACTGCCAATAAGACCATGGGGACCGGCGACTCCTTAAGCCGCAATTGCCGGTAACGTTCAGTGACTTCGAGGAAGAAGACACCGCCATATTGAACGAATCGAGTGAACAAATAATAGGAATATCAGTACATACACGCGCATCGTTCGAAGAAGTCAAGGGCAGTGTTAATGTTCACAACACAGACGTAATATATATGTAGCTGCAAGTAAACTTACGATGATGCTGGACTTAGAAACGAGGGAATAAGCGGACCATTAGCTTCTTGTTCATGGAGTTAGATAAATTGAGTTCTCACATTGGATATATAGAATTCCTGTTGAGCTCCTGCCGTGTTTATTCACTCGAAGCCACTTTTGTTATCTTGAGGCTAGAGTTACGGGATTTTTCGATACCAGATTGCCAGGTAATCAACCGGAGGCATGAGAACTGGGGTTCTCATAAGTTTTCCAGTTCTAGACGAGCCATCTGTGGCGACCACACATTCGAAACCCTGATTTATCAGAAGACAGTGTGTTTGACACGCGCAAATGCACCACTATCAAACATTAACGCAGAACGCGCCGGTTTATCATTAACTCATGAGGTTATACTTGGTTACATACGCAGAAATCTCCCCACTTTCATGTCAGCTTCATTGTGAAGATTACTTAGAGGAATGATAGTGGACTGATTTCTGTAGCGAAAAGCTTAAAATAAAAAGTAACGTAGCCAAATTCACTGTCACATTTGTGCGATTTTTGCTGTTTAGAGTACAAACGTATTACTGTCACGCTTTACAGTGGGAAAGGACTGAGAGGTTTTTCCTCAAAAATGCCAAGTGGCCTCAAATGGAAGGCACATGAATTTGGGTGGTTAGGGTTAACTCAGAGAAAATTTATCTGGTGACGTTAACCAAACCAAACAAATGATTAACCAAAATGTATCATTTTGATACCTTCCTTCTGGCATACGCTCACGAAGAAATTGGACAGCTGGCGTCGAGAAAACTCCACAGCGAGGCAGCAAGCTGTGTCCTAGATCATTGTATAACCCAAGAAACTTCTCCATCCCAATTCGTGACTTGAAAAAATTCCAGCTTCACACACGTCCCTCTGCATCCGTTTCGCGTCACTTAACTTGGGCTGAAGTTAACCCTTTTCTACAGTAAATAGTCAAATTTCACAGTTTTTGATGTGTGAACGGCATAATGTCGTCTGCTGATTGTGCAATACACGCACTCCATCTGAAACTCCCGTAGAGTTGTTCTTGCGCATCGATCTTATTATGCTTTCTCTCCTGCCTTCCTTTTCAACCCTCGATTCAAGGAAGGAAACTTATGCAGAAGGAAAGGACTCATCTGAAATTCACACAGAATTCATGCGAGAATCGTCATCTAATCTATCCGTCGAGGTTCAATCAGCGACTGGTGCTGCTGAAGTCGAATGTGCTTCAATTTTGGTGTCGAGCGTGATAAACGATGGATTAAGGCAAATCGGCGTGAGTTTTGCCCAGAAAAAATGATTTTACTCAATAGACTGTAAATTTGGTTCTCTTTCCTCCTAGATGGACTGTGAGCCTGCACCCAGCATATAGAATCAACGAAGCTCTGGACACGTGCGACTGAATCTTCATCCAAACGTGCCTTTAAGTTTGCTCGCTTGCTGTTTTTCGTTCGATTGTCGAGCGTGAGTTTAATCCGTTCGGGGAAAACCTAAACGTTTAGGACATTCTATTCTCAACTCCACGTCTTTTCTCCTTCAATGACAATCGTAATAGACAGCCTCAAAGCAAACAAGAGAGAGATAGACAGCAAAACAAAATACACCTCTTTTTGGATCTGGTTTGGTGAGTGCATGTTAACACGCAATGCTTCGATATATACGGCCGCTAGAAGTGCATGCCGGAAAATTATTTTAAACGTTTTCCAATAGTAACAACATCCACCACAGTGGTCGACTCGTAAGTACAGGTTTGTGTTTTGATGATAACTGGACGGCTTTGTCCTAATGTATTATAGACACTGCTTAACTGCTTATTCTCCTTTGAAAAACTACTCATTTACCTTTTAGGTATTTTGAGTTACTAGTGGGATGCCTTGTGGGGCCGGGACAATCCGTTTGCCGTTATCTGGCGTTATGCCCGAAGCGACCAATTCTTAATTCCAGATTTTTGGAGCGTTCAGCCTGCGCCATCATGAAAACACATTGGATAAATGCTGCATTCTATTCCGAAACCTGGGGGCACAATGCCTTGTACGACCTTCCGGTCTGAGACAGTGCTATTTTATAAGTGTATTAAACAGAATAGCGATTAGTTGATTGTATTTTGAGATTCAGTAGAATCCACCCTCAGCATTCAACACCCATCCATAATGACCGCCTTTTCTTAATCCCCTCAAATTTCTTTTGAATAAGCGCCTCCCTTCGCGGCCATAACAGCGGAATGAAACCGCTCTGTCCAACACCGGCTAAACTGCTCACCCTTTGAAATTAGGAAATATACTGAACTGTCATATTATGTTGCATTTCACTTATCAGATATATCCGAATATGGTCTCGTTCAGAGTTCGCCATGCTGGAGCACCTCTCTCCGATATCAATAATCGCTGTAGAAGGGTTGCTCTGCAAAGAAGTGTTCCTCTGTGAAGTGGTCGCCCGTCATTCTGTCAATCTCATTTCGTGGCAGTTGGGTCTATCTCTATCCTTCAGCTTAGAACCAGAAAAAGAGTAGAAACTGCAACTAAATGTTGCACCCAAACAGAATGCACTTGCTTTGCTCCAGCCAAACACTTGAAAAACAACTTCTAATAACCAACTTTTATCTGCAACTCATTATTGGACTTCCAGCATACTATAATATGCTACGAAATCTAAGACAAAAGCGGTTTTCAGCAGCCCATAGTATTCAGTATTTCCGTATAACCTAGATGGTGATCGTGTCTGCGTTGTTTCAGATATGCACTAATCTCTTTTGAGGACTAATGTCCCAAAATCCTAACGCGTAAAGAAGACCGACCGTGTTCTTCCGTTTTCCCTATGTGCTTTGATTACGGAACCAATCTCTTTGACCTATAAGCTTCATGTGTTCCTTTGCCATACTGACGTTGACGAACTCGCCGGCGCTCATTAAGTCTGAGCCGTCTGAGGCTCACTAGGGTTAAGTGATTGATGGATTACGGTGTTCTCCAAAATAAACAAGGCAGTAATTATTATTAGACCATTATACCCCCCATACACTTAGTGTGGACAAGCTGAGTAGGGCGTATTCATGATTATGCTGCAAATGAACGGATTCAAGTAATTTTTAGGGGGAGTTCCTCCCTATATTAGAAGTCCACAGACTTGTATCTATGCTGCAAATGAACGGATTCAGGTAATTTTTAGGGGGAGTTCTTCCCTATATTAGAAGTCCACAGACTTGTATGTATCGCCGTTAGTCGAGGGAAGCAATGCGGTCACGTTCATCTAAAAGTGTTCTAATAACTTGCGACAGGTCAGTCTGATCCAATTACTTCAACCCAGGAGGTTTGCATTCTGGAGCACCTGCACACCCATAGATTTTTTCACTTTGCTAGATAATATGTAAAAGCAGCCGTAAAGCGGACATACTGAAGGCCCTGACTTGTATCGGAAATTAAAAAATGACGCTTGTTGTGTATGTGGTTCAAGTCGGTGGTTTGGGTGGTAGATACTGAAGAAAAAACGGAATGGCACGAATTCCAGTGAAACGTTTTTACTGAAGATTGAAAATGCGGATGGATAATGGTGCAAAATACTGCACCTTGTATAACCCTCTGTCTAACAGAACGAAGAAAAGTCAGCGGATTTGAGGGATTTTAATTAAGTGCTCCTGTATGAGGCAGTTGGAAAACAAACAGTTTGTTGTATTTGCTTTCGGAAATCGGACACTTGAGGTGATGCAAAATAACTGTTTTCCTTCACCAAATTCTTCGAAGGAGAACATTATTTGACCGATCCGTTGGAGCTGATATCATCATCCCCACAAAGTGATCCTCTTGGAAGGTGTCATGTGCACTAACGATATTCACCGAATAGTGAAAAACTTCTCTATTTTTATGGCTTGTGATTTGTCAGGCCAAATTCAGTCTAGAGGTTTTATTTTTGTTTGATTGTATTGTTATTGTTGGTTGATCCGCTTGTACATGTACAGGGCCATTTTAAATCGCCTTAACTCCGCCATATACTTTCTTCACGCAGTGCGAGAACGATGTTGCCCAAACTTCTTTCGTCCAAACGAATTCACAGTTTCATAGTATTGAGGAAGACCAAAAGTTGGAAAGCGACTTGTCTTCGAGTGTGTTCCAATTGTCATCGACAGCTACTGGGATAGACGCTGAAGTACCGGAAAGTCTTGCAGATGCCCTTTCTCTTGGGGCGATTTCAATGCTAACCGGGATTTTCAGCGGCGACTCAGACGTGGACGACGACTCCCCAGCCAAATCTGCGGTAGTCAGCGAGAAGTATGCAGCTGCGTCAATTAAAAGTTGTGTTAGTTTAAAGCAACTCGGGCGTGGATACTGGGGCCCCTCAGAAAATTCTTCAGAGGAAGATGGCAGTTCACCTTTTGGTCTGACTTCGCTGTCTAAAATGCAGTTGTCCCGAGCAAGGTCTGCGTCTGATGTCATCCATACTCGACGAGGACAGGCGTACGTCAACTCAGATGCTCAGCCAATCAAAACGTCTAGACCAAACAAAAAGCGGCTGCGACGAACACGTGGTCAGCCGGCAAGTACTCAACCAAAGGATGAAGATACTTTTGCACGTACATCGCAGGTGAGCTAGTTTCATTTAATTTTATTCAGGTTTTGTGTTTCTTTTCAGTCCATTTGGCCAACGGGTCCATTTTCAGGCATTTAAGCTTTCCTATTCATACGGAATAATCCAACTCTTAGTTATGCTAGACCACTCTGATCCACTATGATATACAGGAGTTTGAAGCAAACACAATCTAAATGGGATCCAGCCCAAAAGCACTCATTGGTGACAGCTTAGTTGGGTCAAGTGAACTGAGAATGTTTACGACAGCGATGAACGTTGGACCTTTAATGTTGCAGTCCACCGTGCAGCGCTTAAATAACTGGTACCAAGTGGTGGTATCAAATCTAACAGCGTTGGGCTAGGGCTTTTTCATGAAAAGACTGCGCTGCTCATGGCGTTGATGAAAACTCATGGGCTTTTACTTTCACTGGTTTTTAATGTTTTTAGTTTTAATGTTTAGTTTTAATGAAGGACCACTAAGTAACGGTTCTGCCGATTTACACATATACGAGATACAGCGCGAACTACTCCAATGTTAGCCGCCTTCGTTGATCATGGTTTTGGATTGAAGTTCGGTATGCACTATCCCTGAGAACTGTAAGCTTTTCGATAGCTTCCACGATAAACATACGACATTGGGGCATTTTGCACTCGGTGGAAATCTGCGTTGGATGGTACCTGCATAAGCATGTTGAACTTGTGCAGAACGCATGCGATATTCCGCATGATGCTCTAGATCAATAGTCCCGAGTTCAGTACTGCATACTAGCAAGAACTCTTTACACGTCATTTACGTCGATTTTTTATGGAAACCAGTGAGTTTACTGCGCTTACATATTGCAGCCAAGTATCCTTGAATGGCACTGGCAGTTCTTGCCCTATGCACTCAGTTTGCTAACACTGGAGTTCAAAATGTAAATGCCCCATTGTGTAAGTTGGCATAGTTTTCAGTTCGTTGAAATTATGGCAAAGGCAGAAAAAAATCACCTAAAGGGATGTGCAGTTCCAGTACTGGAGCTCTCATTCGATGAGTTTGTTTTTATGAGATTGAGGATTGCAATGTCCATTTTGTAAGGCCCGGATCTTTCAGTTACTAATGAAGTGAAATCCATCTGCTTGACTGCGATTTGTGCATTCAAAACCCTCAGCAGAAGAATCAATATGTACCAGGTGAGACCAGGTGGTACCACAGTGGCCATCCAATCTGTAATTGCATTTGTGTAAACGGTTGGATTTCCTCCGTACTATCACCTTAAACGGTGAAGTGCACTGCTTGGTTGTGGCTATCCACTTCACGGATGTGAACAGGTAGATTCTGACTTTCAACTAAACTTGGGCATTCATGATATGATCCCTTGGTGCATGATTTTCTAATCTAATACCCAAAATGTTTTCCATTAGTGGAACCAAATTGTCCGAGAGGTCTTCCCAGTTGTAAAGATCTCGCTGTGGTTTATCTTCCTTATAGTATCCGTATCAAGACTCGCTTACGCTCCAGGCGCTCAAGTCACTCTTGCAGTCCGAAATGATTTACAATAGAGAAATGCACTTTTTGGCCGAGGTAAGTAACCCTATGTTTCAGGTGCTAAGTTATCATAACCAGGAACAAGGTCTAGGTGAGACGAACAGATTAGATAGGTTCGTACTTAGAAATTCCTTCTTTGAGGCTCAACCCCAAACTACTGTTGTTGACCTAGAGAATATTTTTCTAAACAATTTTTACACAAATACACGTGTAGTTGAGCCTTAGGCGCAGACGTTGTACGAGCAAATTTCCCCGATAAAGGTGTCTTCTGCAGTACCTCAAGTGACAAGTTTGAGACTGGTTTGCAAGAAATAACGCGTTTCTTTTTTAACTGTTACTAAAAAAATAATGCACGCTTTCAGTGCTTTGAAATGATTCCCTGTACGGCTTTCATTAACTATAAACCACGTTTATTTTGTACATCGTTGGAATTGGAGGTACAGTTTTTCTCATTTGCTTGTAACTGTTCCCCGCGTGAGTGACCGTCTGAAGAGAAAACCTGAAACCAATATGTTGACGACAATATCCGCTAAAGTGCACTACATATGGCTGAGTAAAACTGTTCCGTTTTGAAGGTTGATGTCTACGCGAGTAAAAGTGGTGTATACACCAAGATCTTGAGAGTAACTGATCATAAAACTGAGATTTTTGATGGCCCCTAGACGGAAACAAGAGGTGAACCCAGATGTGGTCACAACTTACTTTACAGATCAAACTTGGGTGAAACTTGAGATTTGCTCGTCGGCTAAAGGTGTCCCTAATACGGTTATTAAAACAAGTTTTCCCTCTCCTGGTTCAAGTCCGCACACTAAGTCGGCTAGGGAAACTTCACAATAACCGATTACGTTTCTCCTTAATGCATTAGGAATAGGATTCCTGCTTCACTGTGACTGATATTCACAATGTGGTGTGTCTTCACGGATGAAAGCAATGCGTTCCTCCTAATACAGGACTTACAGCCGGTCTAATTTGGGTTGATTACTCGGTGCGCTCAACTGGTAACACATTGTAGGACTTGATGAAATGCAGCTGACCTGGATTTGATCTCGCTTCCTTATGTTACTACTAAGCCTTCTCACCTTGCAGGGAACGTCTTATCGCAGTATGTTCAACCTTAATGTACTTGCCTATCTAACGATCGTTTCTATTGGATACGATTGCATGACTGTACAGCACACTCAGACGTCAGCTATTCATCTTCCAGCCTCTCTAATACGACCTAGATGACTGTTTTTTTCAAGGGTACTAGAAATGGATCACTGTGTGAGCATTTGTGCGCTCGAATTAGGGGGCTGGAAGGTAAGAATTTATGTGACAGTTCATCCACAGTATGAAACAGGTGCTTTCATGCTTGTTTGTGTCATGCGTTGCTGAAGAATATGAGGGGCGAAATTACCATAACACTCGACGCCTGCTTAATGAAGGATGTCAGAGATTTGGCTTACGGTTGACCAAAATGGCGAATCAGATTGCCACAGTTTTTCGGTTTGGCAGGCGAATTCGCCAAGATTGGTGCCACAATGGTTTCCTTTTTTTGTGTGCACCTTTGTGCTTCAGAGCCAGTCAGAATTGATGGTGCTTCGCAATTCCATCCTACACTGAAATAAGCTATAATGTTCGTGTAAACCTAATTAAGTTGTTCCATTCTGAATTGCCTGTTTATCGTGACCTCCCACGCAGCCGCAGTGGGGTGAATGTTCAACGCACGAATTGTTATCGGATGCAAAAATATGTGTATAATCGTCGAAGTGGTGAGACGTTGTCTAAGTTAAGAAAACTAGACTGAAAGGCAGGATAAGAGTACACCACACAGTGATTCAGAGTTAACTGGATGCCTACCCTTGCGTTAAACCACAGAATGCCGGTACACTGTAGTTAGCGCTGCTAAACGTTTGCACATGGACCACGTGAAGGCCTGTATCCTTATATAAAGTGGAATGTTCGCCATCCGGAATATTTCTCTGTATAAAGCTATAGTGAGCTTAGCTACGGGACAGTAAGTTTTCTCAAGATGGGCCGGTGTCACTGGACATTAGGTTCGGTGGGAAGAAAACGATCTGAAAGATGTGTGGTAATCATCTGAGGCTTTTAATTACGTGTGATACTGGAAGACGAACATGATCATCTGTGAACAATAGTGAGCTGCCAAAAAGGTCTATGCTACACTTACCACAGGTGAGAAATGGAATAGCACTCCGAATTAACATTTCAGAATTCCGAAACATTAGGCAAATCTCTCAAGACCAGCTACCAAGGTTGCCCAACGCGGTTTGCGTTTCCGTGTGAATGCTGATTCGTTATAGTCACAATCAGTCAACATATCATCAGTATACTTACACCAGTAGGAAAAAACAGAAGCATGCTGGTAATGAGTTTACTAGGTCCGAAAGACCGGGGGGAAGAGGCCTTGTAAAACGCCTGTTTTGGTTGGTAGTAGTGAAAACGTGTGAAATAGGTTGATTTAGCAAAACAGCAATACAGAAACTCGATCAGTTAGTGTCCTCTACGTTCATCGATGATATACTAAGACAACAGACCTCGACAGAGACTCTCAAAGGCGGAGTGACTCGCATGCAAACAGACTTGTGTATTCAGTTATCTCGTCAGTACCAAGTTTCGGTAACATCCCACATTCGGACAACCTCAAAAGCACAATAACGTAGGTAGTAGGTCAACATTCGCTTATCAATTTCCTGCGCATCATGTTTATTTTGGTTCGCAAAACATACTGGTACCCACAGCTAAAAGAATTAACTAAATATTGCTCGTTTTGCTTTAAAGACTACCCTGAATATGGCCGAAACAACTCACTGCACAGGATACATCAGATGGATGAATCGACGCGTTTTACCATTGCTAAATCCCCTAATTGACCGACACTCTCACTTGGAAAGCACTATCACTGCAATCTGTAACCGATGGGAAAGACTAGGAAACCGTCCGAAATCCCTACAACCGACGGAGCTGATTACTAACAGTCACGGAGGCAGCTCTATTGAAAATCTCGACCCGAGTAAGTGAAACCTTTTTGTGTAATTGAAACTGTGTAAAGTTCTAAAGTGAACTGGCAAGTGCAGTCACGGATCCACGATGCACACTGGTTAGGCTAAGCAGACTACTGTGCACTAGAACATATTGAAACAAATATCCTAGTTTCCAGCTCATTTTCAACCTCTACATTCGTAAAGGATGCTCGGGCAATAGGAACTTACAGAATTTATCAGTACATCGCCAGTGTTGCAAGACAAACTTAGCGAGTTAATGTGCATATTGATCGTGTGTGTGGTCTCAATTTCGCAGTGCACGGGATCTCCATGGTATCAGGCGAAAACCCTGTCGGAAATACGCTCATTTCGGGTTCAACTTCCAGTTCTCGGATATCCGGACAAGGATCTCTAGGAAGTACCGATGACATCAAGCTTAAATCCGCGAAACGTATTCCGGTTGCCACAGGAGCCAGCGATTTCCATCAAGCACCTCCCATGTACATCGGATCTATTCTCGCACAGTATTCGGATATGATTGAGGTTAGTCAATTGCCCGTTTCAAATCCTTTATCGTTTTGCATCAACTAACACCAAGCAAGGCACGAACCGAATGATGGCCAGCATGTGCCCTAATTCAGCGATAACACGTTTCAAGTGGAACAGATCATGCAACTTGAAATGTTGGTGGGTTTTGGGAAACTTTCGTTAATTGTCACACATCTGAAACAGTTCATTGAGAATCAAGGTGGAATAAGTTAGGAAGAGTCGAAAAACTGCTCGGAATGGCTCATGTTCTTGCCAGAGAGCGGTACGCTTCGACTACAAGACAAATTAGGTGACAACTGTGTTACTTGTTACTTCAGGTTTAAACAGCCTGATATCAACGCATCACTCTTGCATCCTTTGGACTTCATGACCGCTGTCCGCCTAATCATGCCTCATCTGAATGTTTTCCGCCAACATATAAGTTGTCTTATGCATGCACAATCCCATCTGAGCTACATCCCTAAAGGGATGATGCGCGAAACGACGGAGTAAATTTGCCATCCAGAACAATACTGATCAGTAACAAGTATACCATCGGGCTGGGTCAAAACTTTCTGACCCGTATCATGGAACTAGCATATTGGAATGGTCGTTCAAGACTCGCGTCATTTGGGACTATGAATCAAACTCCATAGATCAGTCAGCAACTATCCTAACAAGAATGAGCGTGCTCTTTCTGGCAAGAGTGAGCTCCCATTAGTTCGCTCTTTATGTACAGGATGTTGTCATAAATGTTCTAGCAATACGGCAAACCACTTGCTCGCTGACTTGTTCATGGAGCATGGTAATTGAATTGCGAAAGCCTCCCCTCCGGTAGAGATCATGATTTGGTGCATTGTTACATGTAACTTGTCCATGTTGTGCTCGCGGTTGACCAATTTGTGGGAGGGAATATGATAGCGGTCTTGCGATCAATTAGCCGGACTCTTTTTTAATGTCTCCTTATTGGTAAATTTGTGGTTAGAATTTGCCAACCTTGTTAGTCGATTGATTGGTCTATTGAGAGGATCTCAGTCTGTCATCATCATCATCAGCTGCAAGAAACCGTGTACTTGTCGTACAGTGGTTGTAGCTGCCACAGTTTCGTCCGCCGATGATTTGGGGAGGTGAGGTAGGTAGCTGCGCATTGGAGGCGCGAGCTGCGTAAATGCACCACTGTCAATGGGCTGTTACGTCGGGGAATTGGGAAGGGGGCTATGCATTGAAGGCAATAGCTTGGATGCATGAGCGCCATTGAGGGCGCGATTGGGCCATGTCTGACAATGTCTCTAACCATTGATGTGGCCCGTCTCGGGGTCCCCATCCAGGAAGACGGCAGTGACCAGCGCAGCTGAGTTTGCTGGTAATGGCTTTTATACTTCGCTGCCAAGTCATTGTTTGACCGCCTCTGGCTCGTTTCCACCCTTCACGTGGTTGTGCGAAAAGAACCCTTCGAGGAAGTCGGTCGACTGGCATGCGCAGCACGTGGCCAAGCCAGCGCAACCTATGCAGTGTGATCAGTTCATCTATCGAGGGTGAGTTATTCCTCCCGAATACCATTCGACGTACTTCAGCATTGCTGATCCGGTGTTCCCACCAGATTCGGGCAATGCTCCGGAGACATCGGTGGTCAAACACTGAAAGTCGTTTGACGTCCTCGGCGCGCAGCGGCCAGGTTTCTGATCCGTATAGTAATACGGAGCGCACAGCAGCATTATAAACTCGACCCTTGACGGATAAGCTGATGTCACGCCTACGCCACAGGTGACGCAGGTTCACAAAAGCTGCTCGGGCCTTCCCAATTCGGATGGAAATATCATCTTTCGCGAGACCACCGGGACTAATACAGCTGCCCAGGTAGACAAATTTGTCTACTACCTCAATCGGTTCACCCGCAAGCACTAGGCTAGGGTTCGGGCCCACCCAGTCTTGCACTAGCACTTTACACTTTGCAGGTGTGAAGCGCATGCCGAACCGTGAGGCGGAATTAGTTAGATTATTTAATATTCTTTGCATTACCACGGCGTCAGATCCAAGAAGAGCTATGTCGTCTGCATACTCGATATCTGTAAGCGGACGCCCCGGGAGCGCTTCGACCCCACAGGCAGTAGAGGCTGATAATGAGTCTTCCATGATCGTATCAATGACGAAATTGAAGAGGAAAGGTGAAAGAGGACAGCCCTGTCTGACACCACTTGATGTGGTGAACTCAGAAGAGAGCTTCCCGTAGACCTTCACACGGCCGCGGGAGTTGGCGTACAGCGCCTTAAGAAGGGTCAAGAATTTAAGGGGGACACCTTTGCTCCACAGACACTGCCATAGTGCCTGGCGGTCTACAGAGTCAAAGGCAGCCTTCAGATCGAGAAACACAACCATTGTTGGTTGCTGGAAGCAGTGTCGCTGTTCAAGAATCTGTCGGAGGGTGAAGATATGATCGATGCATCCTCTTGCAGGACGGAACCCAGCTTGGTTTTCACGGATTTGTCTCTCCCTGTGTTCAGTTAACCTTCGAAGGATAAGACCAGAGAGTACCTTCGATGCCACAGCTAACAGGCTGATGCCACGGTGGTTTTCGCACAGCGTCCGCGTACCCTTTTTGAAAATAGGGATAACTGTCGACATGCCCCATTCTGCAGGCACCTTCTCTTCGTTCCATATAGCACCAGCAAGCTTTGTCAGATGGGTCACCAGGGATTCTCCGCCTTCTTTGAAGAGGGCTGGATAGAGACCGTCCGGTCCTGGTGCCTTCTCACGTTTTAGTACGGATAGTTCGTACTTTATTTCTTCTTCCGAAGGACGATCAAGGTTTACATTCCACTGGCCCGTATGCATTATCTCCACAGGCTGTGTTGCAGGAGGCCAGCTGAACTGCTCTTCGAAGTGTTCGGCCCATCTTTCCAGTCGACGTTTTTGGGAGTGAATTAATGAGCCGTCTTTTTCACTTATCGTTTCGCTGACCGTTGTTTTCCTGGGACCAGTCGATCGTATCAGTTGATATAGGGCACGGCTGTTTCCCGTAGCAAAAGCCTTCTCCATCTCTCGAGCTTTCGATTTCCACCAGAGCTCTCGGTCTTTCCTTAGGCTCTTCACTATTTGGCGTTTAAGGGATTTGCGTGCGCCGTCGTACGCGTTGCCTGCTGGTATGGATTTCCGGGCATCAATCATGGATAGCGACCTCGCCGATATCCAGTGGTTTTGTGGTCGAATCGGGGAGGTTGGACAGACAGCACTGAACGCCGCTAACATGGCTTCTTTCACATTTTGCCATGCTTCATCTACACTCGCACTGCCAGTGCATGTAGAGAGTTGTTGGGCTAGCTCAGATCGGTACTGTTGAGCTATGGTCGATCTTCGAAGATACTGGATTGGCATGCTTCTTTCTAGTTTGCGAGGGCCTGAAGGGAAGCGAACTGTCAGGCGTGCACGCACCATGGCGTGATCGGAATCAAGTGGAGTGCCCCAAAAGGAACGGCAGTCTTGAATTGTGGCTCTCCACCGGTAGCTGATGGCCACGTGGTCCAACTGGGTCCACGGTTGATTTGCAGTTGGTGGCCGCCAGGTCACGCGATGCGAACGCTTATGTTGAAAGTTCGTACTTGCCAGAAACAGTTCATGGTCAGCACACAACTGAAGGAGTCGATCTCCGTTGTCTGTGCGGCGAGCATCGACTCCAAATCGACCGCCCAAATGTGATTCCAAGGAGCTCAGACGACCCACTTGAGCATTCAGATCGCCTGCAAGGATCACAATATCAGTGCTTTTTGCCTGCCGAATGAGCCCGGATAGTTCTCGATAAAAGGTATCCTTCTCAACATCAGAACTGCACTCCGTTGGGGCATAAGCCGACACTACAAACAGGCAGCGCTTTTTATGCCGAGAGGCATTGAGCTTGATTGAACTGGATAACCGGACGGCGCAAAGCCGACTGTTCACTGGGATCCAATCCAGCAAAGCGCGTTCAGCTCTGGGGCTGAGTGCAACTCCCACGCCATATAGTCCACGAGTCATCGCTTCTGGGTCACCGGACACACGGAGGGAGAAATGTGAAAGAGCTGAGTTCATCCTTGGCGTTCTGAGATGCATAACCACGCTTGGGTCTTGTATGCGTGTTTCGGAGACACAGCATACATCAATTTTAAGGGAGTATAAAGTTTCAGCAAGCTCTGCCTGTTTGCCAATTTGACATAGAGTACGGACGTTAAAAGCTCCTATATAGAAAGGATCTCGTGGATTTAGAAGGGTGTTATTTTGTTTACTGTTAATAGGCAGCAAGGGGCATAGGGCCTTTCGGTCAGATAACTGACAGTCAAGTGACCCAGTGACATTTGCTTGTGTGGTGGGAAGGGGTTGGGGAGGGACATCGGTGGACACAGAACTGCGCGGGCAAATGATACTTCCCGGTTGCCCAGGCCGAGGAAGGGGGTTTGGTTGAGGTACCCCACCTTGAGCCTTTGATTCAAAAGTCTGACCCACAAGGCAGTGGGATGATGTAGGGTTTTGTTCGGGGACCCTGCCCCTAGCCTCTGACTCAAGGGTCTGACCCACGAGGCAGTGGACAGTAGGGTTTTCTTTGGGGACCCTGCCCGGAGCCGATGACTCAATAGTCTGACCTACTTGGCTGTAGGGGGCCGGCCTGGCCCGAGGGCGCAGGGAATAAGGCATTACTGTCTCATTCCTGATGCGGCTGCGCACAGCAGGTGCCTTTTGAGCAGCACCGGACTCTTTGTTTTTAAAACTATTTCGACCGTAGTGGATAATGCGCCGGCGGTCACGGTCAACCGTTGGGCGATCGGAGTGTGCGGTTTTTGGGGCCGACCTTTTCTAACCTGTCCTTCCTCGGGGGAAGGCAGCATCGCTGCTTCCGTAAATACGGACATGCTGGTCGCCTGGGGGAAACACCTTACTGCCTTCACACTCCTGTCGCAGAGGACAGTACGACTTTACCCCCAGACCGCCTCGTAGCACGATTACTCGTAGTACGGGGTCTCGCTGCTCTTGGTCTGACTGCTCCCCTTTGACCTTCCTGGCATGGTTGCAACTTGTGGAACGGCATTCCAGCCAGTGTAGCCCGCGGGATCATTGCAGCACTCAAGCCCGACCACCACGTCAAGGTGGCAGCTTTAGGTCGGGCTCAGTCTGTGCTCTAAATGGTTATCTTTAATGTCGAATTGCGTTTTGATTAGTTTCGTTCCTGCTAGTGGAACTCCCACTCGAATAACTGGATGGTTGTTTTCAACCTCATTTTAAACAACAAACAACGGCAAAAACGCAGACCCCACTGACCAACCTCAGTGCAACAGTGCTGCAGTGCCAACAAACCATACGAACACAAACAAACACCGTGGGCAAAAAAGTACTGCACTGGTAGCGTCCACTCGATTGGCTACCAAACGTTTGCATGTATTCGAAGATATACTTAAGTTAAAGTTTTCTTTTGGGTTTAGTGACTAAAAGACACCTTGTTGACGATTCTAATGGTGAAGTTGAAAAGCCCTGCGCTTTTCAATCAACCAAGTATAATCATAATCGTTCCGTGCCCCTGTATTCACCGATGTTTTCTTTGAAGCACTGTCAGGCAACCACCAGCTCTGTGCGTATTAAAAGTTGCAATACGGCAATTTCCGACAGGATTCGCTGTACCTTGCCTCAAATTTATTGTTATGTATATATCGTGTCCACCATTATGGTAATCTTTTCTCACTAAATAATATTTCTGTAAGACTAATAGAAATAATGCGTTTGCAAATTTGCAGACGAATTCAATCTATGCTCGGGTCAGGGCTGACCACGGTCTTCATGAGGAGTTGGTAACTTTTGTTTTTAAACTGTTCACAACCTTACGTCTCGTAAGGATGACTGCATCCCCAGTCTACTGATTTGGGCTCCTCAGTGAGCGTTTGGAGAAAAACTGTACCAAGTGACCTGTTTGGCCGGTAGTTTTCCGAACGGCAACGATGTGGATAGATGTCGGCTATCTTCAGATCCATGTGGTCTCTGCGATCTATCCTGCATGTTAGGTTTCGCAGTCAGTATTCCAGAAGTCTATAGTACGCTACTGAACTTTAGAGAGGGCGTACTCTACTGGGATCGATTCACCCTTCCAAAAGGGATATTGCCTTACCTAAGTTTATTAGTTATCCTCCGCTGTCATGACTGTTTTAGCTATAGTCAGTTGGCACATACAGATTGATTACTTTCCACTGGCAATTAAATTAGGGAGCAACAAGGGAAATGTTTATTGGTCGTAGTATCCCCGAATGTTTACCCACATCCCGGTTTAAAACACAGGAACATGAAAAGCAGTTGTTCAATTAATACACCAACCCTATATATAAATATCAGAATGACTTATTGAGAATTCACTTTTCCAAACAAACAGTACCCTCTCAATCATTGTCGTACAAATCGTATCGGAAAGGTAACCTAGCCGAAGTCGCGCCAAAATACTGGTTGTTTCAAAATGGACAGATCGTCAACCTCATATTGTTTCCATTTTCCTTGTTAGCTATACAACATATGGCTGAACAACTGTTCGGAGCTGCTAGCAGAGCTTTGGTTGTTGGGCTATGCGGACTTTCTACACACTTCTCTCGGCTCATCCTTGGGTTATTTGGACACACAACAACTGAAGGGAATAGAGCAACACATCACAGGTTCCGTCACTTCTGTAGTAGAACCTATTGATCCAGCATTCACTGAAACTTGCTCTTCTCCTTCATCCGATGGCCACCAGAACCAGTCTTCTGTTCGTGAACTATGGCATGGAATCGAGTCTCATCGGGCATGTACCTTGCCACTGCTTACCTACTTTCTCCGACCGGGTCGTCATTTGCGTAAGTACTGCGTGCAGCTTGGCGGACTTCTGGGCCAATATTCCCCACAGCATCCAGATTCAGTTGCCTGTAGAGGTAAGTATTTGGATTTAACGTAAGTTTCGCGATACACTTGCTAAAACAATTCCCGGCAGAAGTGCAATTTATTCATGATAATTCATCAAAAGCCTATCCGAGACTGAACAATGCATCCCAGGTATAAGTGCTTTTGATACTGATAACAGTTGTATACGGGTCGATCGCGTCTGCTTGCATTGCAGGATTTAACTGTGAGTTCACAAATTGCCGAATCGGAAACTTAAACAATAATAGGTAGACATTTTGCCTCCATCTGTTGAAGTGGTGTGAAACGTGTGCCTGTTTTTTTGTTATTATCTCGGTTTCTTTCACTTTTTGAATCATAAATAAATAAGCTTACTATAATTCATCATTCCTGTTTAACTGAGAAATTTTTTGGAACATTCAAAGACAGCTAGAATTGTGATAAGGTTGGGTTACGACGGAAACAGTTAAACATAAGAAATGGCTAGAAGCAATCAGGGACCTCCAGGGCATACCGATCCAGAAGCAGTCTACTCAAATACTCACTCCAATTTTTGACTCTGGGAAGTACTCAGCTTTGATTAGGAAATTGTAGTGCGAATAGAGTAAAAGATTCTCCTTGATTAACTGGTCCTATCACCAGATCCGTCAGTAGTTTGCACATCAGTACTCGTTCGGCGATGTGGCTCCAGATAGCTTGAGGCTACTGACCGGAAATCTTGTCACTCTGACCCCAATAAGTCTCTCGATTGCTCCTGATCAAGCGTGAGCAATCTGGCAATATCTCGATTCTCATCTTTTCTTCGGCTTGCAGAGCAGCTATACACACTAGAGTCGCTACTTCAGCCACCTTCACGGAAGCACATAGTTGCGCAAAGATTAAACTAGATGAATTACTTCAGACCAAAAGACCGTACACGACTGAGTTCTCGTTATCTGTTTGATTTATACAAAACTCGGCCGTGACACCTAAGTATTCCATCTAGGCCTTCAGAAGTCTCACCATTAATGTACGACACTCCTGCAGAAGTATAACTGTAGTCGACTTATGGTCATTGCCACATTTTGCATCTAAAATAACTAATACGTTATCACCCGAAGTATTTTTTGGCCAAAACAGCCTTTCAAAAGCTTACCCGTTTGTTTTAATCTTCCTTTTCAGCTGCGTTCACTCAGTTTGTACAGGCAGCACGCACAACTTATCCAGTCTACCAACAGACAGAACAACTCGCAATGATGTTGCAAATGTCACGGTGGATTCTTCCGATGAACCGCTTTCTTGGGATTTACAAGACCCCAAGCGAGCCTGAAACCTGTCTGAAACCAAATATACTGAAATCTTGCGAGAGTCTTTTAGGTTTCGACGAACTTTCCCATATACTGACGCAACTGCCACAGTTGCATCAATTCGGATGGCTGAGAAAGTATTCTAGACGTGGATTTCAACCTCGCATGGTGTTTCTCATTGGTGGTTGTTTGTTATACGCAAGTCGCATACACGGTCTTCCACAAATCTGTCTGAAGGCAAGTGCTTCCAGTGGTGTCCTTAGTAACTTAACACGGTTTTTGGTAGAGTGGTAGTCGTGATAGAGCAGTAGTCGTTTCCGTTTCGAATAAGAGACGTGAATGACCCCATATACGTAGTAGTAGCAGAAGACCCGTCGCTTTTCTACTGAAGCCATTTAAGATCTCCATCCGGACGAAAGATGTTCCCAGTTGGAAGTAATGGTCATTATAAATAAGTTAGATCGGGACTTCTGAACTGTCCACTGCTGGTTTCATCCTGTTTTCATGCTCGTCAGATGAGCCTATTCCTTGTACTTTCGTCAATCTCATTCTGTGCTTGAACGCTTAACTAGGTAGATGCGCAGACAGACACCAACGTGCACTTTACAGCGGAGACCCTATTGAATCTGTCACTATGGTTCGTAGGTACGTTTTAAACTAATTTCGTACGTGGCTTTAACAGAGGTCTCAGTAACTGTTCAAAATCACAACTGTGGATAGCTGCGCAATAAGAAACCCAGTCAAGCTGCGAAGAGTTGTCTTTATGCAGAATTTGATATTTTTTATATGTAGGTCTTTTGTTATATTTGAATACTCGTACGGTTAGGTATGCACTAGTATTTGTATCAGAGACGGAAATAACTCAGTGATTAGGGGGCGAACTTACTGACCAGAAGGTTCGTCGTTCGAATCTAACCTTTGCATCTCCACTGCTTCTGTCTAGGCTTGGGTAACTTGAAAATCTTTCAGCCCTGCTGTTTCCGCCGGGCGTCATGGCAGCTGGTCACTGAAAAGATACCGCAGATGAACGATCATTCTTTTGTATCAGTCTGTTCAAGCATCCATATGCATAAGGGATGCTCTTCTGCTGCAGGTTCAACGGTCGATATGTTTGATGGGATAAAGTCTTCGATTTTCGTTCTTTGTGCTTCACTTAGCGTGTATATCTTTCAGTTCACTAAGCTACACCGTAAGAATCCCTTGAATATTTCGGAATTTTCACAGCAACGGAAAAATTTTGAAATTCTTGAATAATACTGTACGACAGGTTCTGACTACCCCTTCCTCGTTTGACAACCAAGGAAGTAAAATTTATTCCAAAGCATTTTAGAACCCCGATTCATCTTTACCTCCATTACTTTTGTATAAACCTTGCAAACAAATGCACTGAATTGTTACGGAGTCAGAAAAGTGCACCCTCAATAGCATGCACTTACATTCAGGATCACAACACCCGTAATGACGATGCTGTCTGGATCGAAAGCAGTTTTTATTAACTTCGATTCTTTAACCAAGAACTCTTAACACTTACTGTGGGCTGTGCTCCAGAGATGACATATCCCGACCCGGGTTTGGCTACCTCCTAGGAATATATTTTCCGTCGTATATGGGCCGACACAGAAAACAAGATGGTACTTCTGTGATGTATACCGACAAATGGCTGGCGGAACACTGCCAGTTGGGGCAGTGTACATAATGATGACCGTGTGCCTTCCAGGAGATGCGTCGTGTTAGGTAAAAAGGCAACTGTATCCCGATAGCCCTGACAATCAAACGAGACAAATTTTTCCGTACGCTCACCATTGCTTAGTGTTCTATGTTAGGACAGAACCTTGACATCATTTGCCACGAACGCAGAAACCAAAAGGTGCGCAAAATATTACTCCTTTGCTCTGCTCGCTGACTAGTGCAAGCACTTGAAAATGATGAACGCCTGTAGATCTGCCAAAGGTGGACCAAATACCTCCGGCTGAGGAGTTGATAAACGTGATGCGAGTAAATAAGATATGTGGGATATTCCCAAACCTTTTGTATACCTCAAATGCCGTACCGAACTAGTTTACGCCACATATGGTCGGAATTGTATCTTGTCCTGACGGAACATCACTCACGAAGTTGCTACAAATTCTTTGACAGCCCACGACTGTTTTCGACTTCGTGGGTCTTCTATGAAAAACGCAGTCTCCGAGTTTCCGGCAACCTTATATTCTACTTGAATGCAAATTGTACGAAATACGCGAATTACACTCATTTGCACCACAATTTGGTTTTGACGGAAGATACACCAGCTGAATCTCTCATTTATGCTATTCTCCTGCAATATCTCGAAGATCGTACCAGCTGACATATGATCCCACCTTTGTACGGCACACAAAGTTGAAGAATATCATAGACATCTGAGCCCGCAGTCAAATTAAAGTAGAGTACTAATGAATGGCACATGTTCTTTGTTTTCGGGAAATCAGTTAACTATAAATAACCACCTCACACTTGGCATCAAAACGTTAGCACCAAACTGGTCAAAAACGTTGTGGATTTGCGGTTAAATCCTAGAGCTCCCTTGATCCCTGAGGTTTACGGGACCGTCAAAAGTTCATCCTCTTGAGAAAGCTCACCTAGATACGTGATTTAAAATCCCAGCAGTTTACTATTCGGCACAAGATTACAGTTACTCGTCATAGCCATATGCTTCCAGATGGTATTCGTGTGAATTATTCTCATCTGGTTAGGCGGATGTAAGTTGGGAGCCGAAAGATGTGTTCGTAAATTTCTTGTCCATCACTTTGCATCAGCATCATGAAGGTTCAGTAGGTCTGATTGCAGTTGTTCTGATTATGTTCATGGTCAGGCGAAGTGTTTTCACCCTCAATTTCATTTCAAGCGTAGGTGTGCAATTGATATGAAGGACACAGCAATAATCACAACTAATGTTTGTACTTAGACCCGCAGTTTCAGACATATATTTGATTTGTCGTTTCCAGATTCACGCTATTATTCCCCTTCACAATGTGATGGTTGAAAAAGAGTCGGAAACACAACTTCAGTCAATATTACCCAACAAAGTAAACGGATCTCCAGTTGTAGTTTCGGAAAACTGTGACCACGTAGTTTCATCGAATTGCGAAAATAACCTGTTCTCAGTCACTGTTGTTTACAAAAGTCGACCCGATTCCGCCAAAGCTCAGAACGAAATTGTTCCCTCAGAAAACCTTGATGACATGCCGTCAGTACATTCCAAACCACCAATTCACAAGCACCGTCGAAAAATCATTTTTTCTGCGCCAACCGAGTTAATTCGGGACTCTTGGGTCGATGCGATACAATCAGTGACTGATACGTTCACTCATGTTTCCCCGCAACTTGTTTTCATTCCGACCAGTGCTGATCTCTCTCAAGGTTAGTTGAATGTGTTAATTTTGTTAACTTCTTTCATATCATATTCCATTTATCAGCTACGATAGTTCCCCTTTGTCGAAGACTGGATTCCTGAATCGCTTGACTAATTGTCCTCCAGGGACGTGAGGGCTTTCAGAAATCATGCCCGAGCTTCATTCAAGGAATTTCCTCACTGGTCAGCGAAATATATTCAACAACACAGTACAACTGTCTGCGCAGTCTGCCAATAAATTTGCCCCTAGAGTTTTAGGTTTTGTAACTACCCTGGAATTCATCCAAGGTAACTGAGCGCACTGTAACTGTATTGTCCTGGCTTTACTTCTCAGAATCGCTCTGATCTTTCCTTCACTAGTTGGCGGCAGTCCAGACGGGATCACATGAGTTATGTAAAGCCCAGTTAGGGAAAACCCCGTGCACCGGATGGTGAATCCTTAAATTTTTTTCAACGGTTTCCAATGATTGAATGTAAAAATTTTAATCCAGTCCTATAGTATTAACCAAGTAAGAATCCCTAGCAGCAGACGATCTCTTACCAAAAGATTGGCAACAAGATGTTGGGTCACGTGAGGGAGAAAATATCAGCGTAGTCAGACAACATTACTCACTTTGGTCGTACTCGAGAAGTCGACAAAATGAAATGTAGTGGCTAGTGTGGGCACAGCGTCACCGTGTAATGTAATCCTTGCGATTCAGCTGTATCATTAAACTTACTTCAGAGACCTTTTTCAAGGAGTCCGGGGACTACTTCAGGTTAGCAGCACATGTAATACAAAGAAGTTAATGCGACTGAGAACCTCACCATTGGTTTTTATAAGGCAGATATCATACTCAGTCCGAGTGGTTAAAAGCTGGTCATCAGGCTTTGGTGAAGACCGTTGCAATAGAGGGAGCAGCTGGGGTTTTTGGAGAATATTGATTTCGACTACTTCACAATGCTGCTCGTTGAAAGGAGAAGGACGCTGTCACTTGTGAATGAGAGTTTACAGTTTGTCTGGGGTCACTGAGGGAATAACTTCTTTACATTTAAGGACATCAAAATGACAGACGCCGCTTCTAGAATTACTACACTAGTTTGTCCAAAGCTGTCTTTAGGATGAAAAGTGCTTCTGGAGTTAGGGCGGCGGAAATGATGACGACATCATCGGTTTACTTACATTCAGTTAGCGTGAGTCATCTGCTGGCAGGCTGGTTTCCTTAAAATATTTTCCGTGGCATGCTGTTGGTCAAAAATTTGTGTTTCCTTTTCTTTGCACCGATTTTATGCTTGCTTTCCTGTAGCTATCGCCAGCTTTCGCAGCAGAGGAACATTGGTTGAAGGGGGTTCAGCGAAGATTTTAACTCATTCCTTGAGTAGCGCTGGTGAGAGAAGATCAAGACCTCTAGCTTTATCGGGGCTAACTAGTTCAGTTTGCCTGTAAACCACAAGATGTGTTATATCGGCCATGGTCACAAGCTTGGTAACTACCAAATGTTATGAATTGGTTAGGATCATTAACAAATTCGTGATTCAGCTTGTTGTGATCAGTAGTTTACGACGAATGTTGGGAGATGGTAGAACGTTCCAGATCACCCAGTGTCTCACGACAGTTTTTGTTGCCAAGTCGGGTTTGTGGGTAGATTTCTCTCAGGTGCTTGATCTCCGCTTTGATTTGTCCCGCCAACCTCTTACCTTTTACCAATTTTATAATCCGTCTCTTTTTGTTTCGTATACAAATTTTTCTATAGGGGACAGCACAGATCAAAACAGCACTTAAGATAGCTAGTCAATTGTTCACAATATATAGAAGGAGCATGACCATAGAAGATGTGGAAGCCAGTAACAGATATCATATCCCTGGGATTTTCCACATTATCTCATGAACAGTTCCATTATTTAAGCAACCAGAAGGCTTTGTTAATGAGACAGCCGTGGTTATTCTTGGAATAAAGCTCGGTGTAGCAGTCAGAGGAACCAAGTAGAATAAAAATGCGGTGTTGTTTACTAAAGTAAATTCTTACTGAGCATCGATCCTTGTGGGGAAGTTGAGGATATTGATAAGACAAAGAAGTGTAAGGAAACAGCAGCGTACTCTAATAAGGTCACTGGCAAGTGTATCAAGAAATCAGTCCAGGCACGTCATCAGTAAGTTTTTGGAATAAACAACAGACATGTTGCAACACCGGTAACTGTGTTTTTCAATATCTGCAACGAAGTGTCCAGGTCGGGCACGGCCATTGATATGGGGCTTTCATTTGACCGCGCACGTCAAAGCACCAAGGAATGAGCGCACTCTCCACCAAATGGGGCACGTTTTAGGCAACAGCTCATACATCCATGCAACCAGTGCCCTATCCATCAGTCAATGATCTCGAAGATTCAGTGAAGGTTATAGTGTAACGTTGGATACTACTGATGAGACAGAGTAGCAAGTCTTCTCGTGGATCCGCTTTGCGTCTCTTGAAAAGTGAGATCTGTTACGGAATTTGTGGAGTCTCTTTATAGCATTTGCCTGCATTTGAGTAACAGTCAATGAATATCCAGAAAAGTTCAGGAAGACGCGTTCAAGGAGAAGGTGGATATTCAGTTTTGTAAACGAGATGCATATGAGAGTTGAAAAGTTCAGGAAGACGCGTTCAAGGAGAAGGTGGATATTCAGTTTTGTAAACGAGATGCATATGAAAGTTGTGCTCCCCTGTTCAATAGTCTGTAACTGTTAAGTTGGTGTTCTCAAATAGACAACTCCGCAGCGAAGGCCTTCTTCCTTTTAATAGTACCTTTGATTCTCCACACGAGTTCCGAAAAGTCTTCACTTACTTTGCCCTTACTGGTAGTAATATAGATACTTCAGTAAATTTTCGAAACACTGGCAAGTGAGCATCTAAGAGGAATAAAACTGAAAAGCAAGATTAGCTTATATTCTTCACACTACATGTAGTGTATGTAGTTGGCTCTGGAGAGATAATTTTTCACTCAAGGTTTTTTTACTGGCGATCTCATCTTAAGGAAACAAGCCTTCTCAGGAACAGAATATGAAAAAAGGACGATTAATTTTCTTTAGTTGTTATTGCCTGGGCTTTTTTCTCCAAATGCGTTTTGCGTAGGAGGGGCTTGGAGGATCGAGAATGCGTCACGATCGAAAACGAAGTATACATACAAGGTATGTTGCTGACTTGAGTAGGTTGAACAGTTTTCATCTGCGGGTATTCTTGCATGCAAATGCACACCGATACTGCTCCGGGGACGTTTCAACAGGCCTTTTGGTGAGTGGGAAACGTCATCAACAATTGTCTTCAGAGAATTTGTGCAGGCATTCGTATGTGAACGAAACGTTATTGAAAACCAACAAGCAATTGATGATAGTTTAGTCATTTCCAGAAATCCAATGAAGACGGCGGTCATGCCTTATAAACTGCATAGTAAGGTTATTGCAAGTGTAAAATTTCATATAACCGGAACCCCGTCATGAAACTTTCACATTGTCGTGGTGGTCGAACTTTCGTGTTGCAATGAACCCGTGGGCTATACTAGCTGGAACTCAGTTCCTAGATGTTCAACCATGCCAGGAAGACCAACGGGAAACAGCTCGACAAAGAACAGCGAGTCCCCGTACTGCGAGTAATCGTATTACGAGGAGGTCTGGAGGTAAAATCGTACTGTCCTCTACGATACGAGTGTGAAGACAGTAAGGCGTTTCCCCAGGCGACCACCATGTAGATATTTATGGAAGCAGCGATGCTGCCTTCCCCCAAGGAAGGTCGGCCCTAAAAACCGCACGTTTCGATCACCCAACGGTTGAGCGTGACCGCCGACTCATTATTCACTACGGTCTAAATGCTTTTAAAATCATCGAGTCTGATTCTGCGCAAAAGACATGCTGTACGCAGCTGCATTAGAAGTGAGACAGTGATATCTTACTCCTTCCGTCCTCGGGCCAGGCCCCCTGCAGCCAAGTGAGTCAAACTATGTAGTCATTGGTTCCGAGAAACCTTCCCCAACGAAACGTTAACAACCGCTCTCTCGCGGTTTAGACTTTTGAGTCAGACGCCAGGGATAGGGTCCCAGAAAAAAACCTAAATCCTCCTACTGCCTTGTGCGTCAGAGTCAAAGGCTCAAGGTGGGGTACCTGAACTAAATCTCCTTCGTCGGCCTGGGCAACCAGGATGTAACATTTGTCCTCGCAGCTCTTTGCTCGCCGGCCTTCTCCCAATTTCTCTCCCCACCCATCAAACAATGCAGTGCGATCAACCCATCTGCCACTTTCGTAGCTACTATGCAGTGTCTAAATATTCGCCCAGAAAAATAAGCAACAATAATCACTCACTAAACTCAAAAGATCTGATCCACGTTGCAGCCTGTAATGTCCGTACTTTATGTCAAATTGGGCATCTCTTGCTGAAACGTTTCTTTCTTTGTCTGTCGATGTATGTTGTGTATCCGAAACACGAATACAAGACCCCACTTCAGTCGTGCACCTCAAGACGCTTAAGGACAAGCTCAGATGCTCCTTATTTCACTCTTCAGATGCCCGGTGATCCTGACGTAACGGATCGTGGCATATACGCTGTAGGAGTCGCACTCAGCCCAAAGGCTGAAAGCGCCTTACTGGACTGGATCCCAGTAAACAGTCGCTTTAGAACTGTACGGTTGTCCGGCTCAATTAAGATTTATGCAAGTCGATGCGGCAAATGATGTTTATTTGTTGTACTAGCATAAGCCCTCACAGATTGCAGTTCTGAGACTGAGAAGGATGACTTTTATCAAGATCTGTCATGACTGATTCGGTCGGCAAGAAGGACGGACATAATAATCCTGGCGGACGATATGAATGCCCAACTTAGACGACTAAGTCCGGAAAAAGCACAAATAGGTGGTAAATTTGGAGTCGGTGCTCAGCGTACGGGTAATGGGGAGTGTCTGCGTCAGTTTTGTGCAGATCATCGTCTGTTTCTGGCCAGTACGAACTTCCTACACTGACGCTCACATCGTTTAACTTGGAGGCCACCTACCCCAAGACAGTCTGGGACTCAATTGGACCATATGGCTATCAGTTACCGATGGAGAGCCTCAGTTAATGATTGTCGCCCATGCTGAGGTACGCAGCTTGACTTCGATCATACCATTGTGCGGGCCCCTTTATCACTGCGCTTTCCGCCAGCACTACGCGTGCCAAAGGAGAGCAGTTCCGTTCATCAGCTTCGACAAGGTTCAGCTGCTCAAGCTCATCGAGCTGATCTGTCTAGAAAGCCACTGGAAATGTACCGTCATGTGGATGACGAAGACGGCTTGGAGGTTGAAAGGAGGCGAGTTGCAGAAGCTCTCAGCGAGTTAAAGAAGCTAGGATTTCAGCATTCAAAACTGTTTGTTCAGGCCACCTGACTCGATTAAATGAATCCTGGATATCATCATTATCAGCACATCTTATTGTTATCAGGAAGGCCATACTAGCAACCGACTATGATGGAGCACGCAGACCCCTTAAACAACGGATAATCAGGAGCTTGAAGGATGACAGATAACGCTGGTGGATTTCAAAGGCCCAGGAAATGGACAGGGCTTTCGATGCAGGCAACTGCTGCGCCCTGTTTCAACTGATTCGACCAGCTGGTCAAAAGAAGACAAACGTCAACGAAACAGTATGCGAAAAAGACGGAACGGTAATTTACACTCTCAATCGCGTCTTGAGCGGTGGACCGAGGACTTCCAAAAACAATTCAGCTGTCTCCTTCAACACAACCGCTAGAGAGACCAGGCGGGCCCGAATGGAACATCGACACTGGCCCACCATCGGCAGCCGAAATCCAGCGTGAGATATCAATCCTCAGACTCGACAAGGCACTTGGTGTGGATGGTTTGCACCTCGCGTTCTTCAAAGAAGGTGGCGAGGTCCTGGCGAACAGTCTGACGACCGTACCGCAGAAGATTTGGAATGAAAACAGAATGCCAGCTAAATGGAGCTCCTCGACCGTCATCCCAGTTTTCAAAAGGGGCGCGAGGACACCATGTGAATACCACCGTAGTGTCAGTCTGGGGTCCGTCGCATCCAAGATAGTCTCTGGCATTATTCTGCGCAGTTTGATCGATTAACGGAAGAGACAGATTCGCGAGAATCAAACCGGGTTTCGCCCCGGCCTAGGATGCATCGACCATATCTTTGCCTTGAGACAAATTCTCAAGTAATGCCACTCCTTCAGGCGTCCAAGGTGGTAATTTTTCTCGATCTGAAATCTGCGTTTGATTCCTGCGGTCGGAAGGAACTTTGGCAGAGTCTGGCGATCGAACGTGTCCCTTCCAAATTTTTATCCCTTATGAGGGCACTGTATGCGAACTCCTGTGGACGTGTACGAGTATACGGCAAGCTTTCTCTTGGGTTCACCACGTTCAGTGGTAAAAGACAAGACTGCTCTCTACCTCGCCTTTCCTCTTAAACTTTGTTAGTGATTTGGTGCTTGAAGTTTCTCTGCCTGCCTCTGAAACCTCGGGAGGCGAAATGCTCCCGGTACGTTCGCTCACAAACTGAGTATTTGGACGATATTGCTCTCTTTGGTTCAGATCCTTCAAAAATGCAAATCCATTTAAATAACCTGCCGCATGGTTTGGAGTGCGCTTCATACATGAAATGTAAAGTGCTGCTACAAGACGAAGTGGGAGCAAATCCAAACCTCATGCTTGCAGGCGAACCAGACGATGTGGTAGATCAATTTTTCGCCTGTGCAGTATTATAGGTTCCGGTGGACTGGCTGAAGATGAGATTACTTCTCTAATCGAGAAGGCCAGGGCAGCTTTTGCAAACCCACGACACCTATGGCGTCCACGTGACGTGAGTTTGTCTGTTAAGGGCAGAGTTTACACTGCGGCAGTGCGATCCAAACTGCATTGTAGATCAGAAACATGGTGTGTACGCGCAGATGACATACCAAAGATGTCAGTGTTTGGATATGGGTGCCTCTGGAGCATTGGTCTGGTCTGGCGGAAACATCGGATTAGCAATGCTGAGGTAGGCCAGATAGACTTAAGAAGAAGGAACTCTCCCGCTCCATAGGTTACGCTGGTTAGGACATGTACTCCGCATGCCACAAGACCGTCCGTCTCGCTGTTCTCCTTTCTCTCAGCCCTGTGCTGAATGGAAACGACCAGGAGGTGGAAAGTATATGGCCTGGCTGCGAAGTATGAAAAGTCTCAGTCCATGTAGACGCCTTTAGCCCTACCCTGTTCTCAAGGCCGCGGCTTTAAGGTGGTTGGTGGCCTTTGGTGCTCTGCTAGCAACAAAGTCATGGGCATATTTTACCAGAAGCCACTTTTATTTAGTTTTCAAGGAATATGTGTAAAAGTAAATAGAAACATGACAAAACAACTACTTAAGACATGCTTTTTTCTGTCGGTGACGAAAATTTGATGCAGCAGGAGTTCGCGACCGTTTGAATTAAAGACAATATCGATGGGACCACTTTCTACTGTTCGGTCCCTTCAGAATCGTGTGACAGTAGACCACAGTAGATCCCCGCGAAAATTTAAGTACACCGTTGAGGTGAATCTTTGTAAAGCCATGAAACAATCACCCTAGCACATTCAGGAAAACTGGGTTTTATGAAACTGGTAGGAATGTCTGTGGACCACTAGACTGGGAATCTCTAGGTATGGAAGTTGTAACTGACTACAACCTCCGGGCTCCAGAACCCTAGTGTCGGAGAAGACTCCAAGAACATATCAGCGTTATTGTGAACAGGAGAATTGTGAAAAAATTGGAGGTAACATGAGCGCACTTCTGGCCTAGAATGATGGCCGTCCGGTGGATGTTGAATGGATCACCGTTGGCGTTTACAATCCCCACAGCAAGGCGTCTGAGAATGCCTGACCATGGACAGTGATCCCGACCAGAACGTGTATCGAGGTCTTATAACAAGAGAATCATGTAGGTTTTCAGAGCTGATCGGCGTAGATTATTAAGTTTGATGTAGTTGTTTTTGTGGTCTTTTCTTGAGCCTAGTGTCGCAGAATATGCACTGATTACAGTCAATGAGTATCGGATATTTGAGACTGACCGAAAAGTTTCACCGCACACTCAAAAGCTGATTAAAACACCGTACTTTAATTAAATAATCGGTCTCCCGAAGGACACGTCATACTTGGAATGCACCTTTTCAAGCAGATATTTTTGCATCCAAAAAAGTGTGTTTTCCGTGGGAGGGGGCTAGTGCAGTTATTTTGAAAGCCACACAAGTTTATTGTCTGTTTAATTTTACCATTTTTCACGATTTCTTTAATACAATGCCCACGTCTGATGTGTTTCAAAAGCGTATGGGAGGTTTTTCAAGAGTTACTAGACGCTTCAGAGATAGTTTATGGGAGAACAATTAGAACTATTATCATACCGCAGTGTATTAGCGGGTTACTTACCACCGTTTTCGAAAGAGACTATGCCGTTTCAGTGTTGCTTAGGGTTTTCTTAAAGGATTGTGCAGAACGAAGACCGGAAATGAGTGCTTCGCCGAGATATTCTTATTAAATGAGCCATCAAAATTTCAGGTATCCGGAACGCTGTGATGGATGACAGGTCAATATTGTTGATTTGCAATGGACAAGTTCACTGGAATAGCCGGATTATTCGTTCTAGAGGTTTTGATTTATCCGGATTCTGACCTGATTGAAACGACACTTCTGTCATCCGAGCCATGTCAGTTCTTGTTCAGGAGCCTAGCCCGAGGCACAGCACTTATCACTCACTTAGCACTATGAGAAAGTCAATCTGGAACGGGATCTTCTAGCTGTCACTTAATTTTAAAGTCTGACCCTGAAATTACCCATACCGTTAGTTTCAGGCGTTACCTTTCATTGGACATAATGCATAAAGCCGTGTTATGAAAGTGAGTTTTTTTAATTTGGAGGTAACTAAACGTTGAACTAATTATTGCGTCTGTAAACTAACCTAAAATTAAAGGAGATTAGATTGTAACGCTAACTGGAATTATATTGCTATTTGTTGCTTCTTAATCTTGCCTAAACTAAACTCAAAGTGAACTTATTTTGGATAGCAATTTTGTGTTCCTCTCCATGCAGGTGTCATTCGTCTCCCTGACCCTTCGAGTTCTGATATCTTACGGCTGCAGCTCACACTCCAGTGTGGTGAAAGCAATCGTACAGGCAGTTCATGGTCGATTGATTGGAAAAACACACGACTTGCAGCCCAAGGTGTCCTCTGGAATAACCTACTAAATGTGTGTTGGAGACGGCACTTGACGATGTCGCAGATGCAGCTTCTAAATGGCAATGATGTAAGAGCGTTTGTTTGTTTCAGTCCTTTGTGACGTCTCCTTAATAGAAGTAACCGCGGTTATTCCTTCACGTGAAACCTTAAATAGATGTTTCTGCGTGTCTATGGGTGTCCATTCATAACCTCATCTACGTTATCAGTGGCGAAGTAATGAATGATTTATCGAAGCCTAGCGTTTTATTCATATTTATGGTTAGCGGTAACGCGGTTCAGTGGCAAGATTGATATAAGTCAAGTTTGTGAGGTCGTTATTAGGAAGCCGAATTCATATCTCAAATGAAGTGCTAACTGTTGAGGACTTTTCCAAAATCATCGTCTCTGTTGGCTCCCCAAATTTCATTGGGATCCGCTAATCAATTGACGGATGACATACCAGTCAGACACCACTACTGAGTACTGGTGTGTCATCGTTCATGGTAGTGATGACGGCCGTCAATCGTGTACACCAGGACAGTAAAAGCAATGTAGTGTATACTCCACGAAATGATTTCGTCCATACTTCCACATGTGATCGGTTTTGGGAGCTTTAAACAGTCATATACCCCTGACTCGATGCTCCTGGAAGAAAAGAGACCTTGTTCGTTTGTTTGGTTGCTTAACAAACTACTTACTATTCTCTAGTTCACGAAACGTCTACCAACTCGTCGACTACACACACTGAAGGCCTTAGCTGTTGTTGCTCGTTGCAACTTTGTTCACACCGTCTAACTCTATGGTAATGGAAGCTGAACTTTTATGGTTGATCAGATGGGCGTTGATCTGTTCGCCATGCTTGACAATTAGGTTGCAAACGTTTCGTCTTCAAGCAAGGGGACAACATTGGTACATGGTGATGATGTCATCTCGCTTGGAAACGAAATAGTTGCAACCTAATTACCAAGCTCGGTAAACGGATCAGCGACTGTCTGATCAACCACCAGTTAAATCACCCGAGCTACAAATATTCCAGTAAATTTCCAGGAGGCTGGGCTGTGTAAGCCCAGAGATTGTATAGTCAGCATAATAAACTAAATGTTTCCCGCATGAATCGCCCAAAGTGAGTGATTCGCAAGTGAATAATGCAAGGAGCACAATGTATGGTGTAGATTACATCTGCGCTTAAGGTGCATCCAACAAGCCTCCGCTCTGACTAACCAGGAAAGTTAGTTTGAGGGCAGAGGGAGAGCCAATCAACAAAATCCCTTTCTACTAGAAGTCTAAACCAGTGTTATATATCAATCGAAATATTTCTTCTGTTAGTCTGGTTTGGGAAGTGGTTAGAACAATGGGCTATCTGGAAGCTTACGTGAAGTTATGCAGTCCCAAGGCTTAGTTCTTCAAGTTCCCTTTATGTGAAGATTCCCCTTCAGTGTTTTCTACAATTTTTGTTGGTCTTTGTAGGCGAGCTAGTCCTACAGCAGTTGGGTAGAGAAGAGGGATCAGGTTACCGTCTTCAAGCTTCTATATTTTGCAGAACCATCGCACGTCCCGATTCTTTAACCAGCGTCTGTCATTCGTCTGCATTTCTTCCTGGCTCGGTTGCTCTTCTTTCGTGCGCATCACTCCGGTGTGTAGTTCTCTGGCCGCTTGTCCTCTGTAAGCCCAAGTCCAACCGTTCCATTCAATTTCATACACAGCCTCTAGTCTTTCCAACCCCTGGGGCAACCCTTCGTTTGCACCAAGTTTAACAACCCTGCTTCCTGGACTTCCACTCTAATGTTGGTCGTACTCAGCACCGCAGGCCCTCATATTTTTCTGCTTTACAGCGAATGGCAGCCGTGCCAATTCATCCATTACTAAATCTTGATATCACAGCCAATACCCATCGTAACTGACGCATTAGCAAACTCACTGGGTTTGCGCTTTCTCCTTTCCAACCTCACATTGAGCTGTTGCTCTGTCAATCTATTCTGTGCACAACGCTCTGATTCGGCTAAAAATTGATGGGCAGTTCCACCCCACACCAACTACTTTGCATCGTAGTTTGTCTACTGCAAACAATTTTAGTCCCCCGAAGGGCGTCCTCTAGCTCTTTAACTTCTGCTCAGCGTATTCAAATACTTCACAAAAGTCATTTCGTCGTGTGATCAAGATACGCTTTTACGTCCTCTTTGGTTTAGCTCAAGCACACTCAGTTTCCTGAACGGAGAGTTTCTTTAGTTGAAAAATCCTCACAGTTTGATTTTTCAGCCCCTTTGCAACAGGTTTCCTCCCAAAGAAATGACGAGCGTCACTGATGGATCGAGGGGCCACTGGATCGGTCGGTCCGATTTCGCCACGACAGCAGATTAAACAGTTAAAACCACAAAGAATGTCATGGGTCCATAATAACTGATTCATTTTGGTCGGGAACACTTTGACTTAATCTGATTAACTAGACACCAGCGCAGAGTTACATACAGGAGGGGTATTAGAGCAAAAATATGAGCAAAAATTGTACTGAGCCCATTGTCGCAATCAGTTGACTGATTTTCTTCACTCCTATATCCCGGAATACTGTTGTATTATTATTAATATTATTGCACTATTGTGGTTGTCTGAAGAAAGAGTGGCAACCTGGCCCACATTGGGCTTTTATCGGTTGGACTGTGGTATCTCCTCACACGATAGGGTGAGACGCCTACTACGCGATTGTCTCGTTTTGGCAATCATTCGGGTCGGCTCACTTTCTCCTGGTACACCACACGGATCATGACGTGACAATTGCGCCAGTTCAACTAGCTTGACTACATTTGGACCGGTGACGTCATTGGATATCATGCTGCCGTCGCGATCACGGCCAGTACCGTTATTGTTTTGGAAAAACCACATGCATCCGTGTAAATCCGTTTTGGCTGTTAGGAAACTTGTGGTTTCCTTGGAAAAGTGCACCCAATTCTTCGGGTTCACCTCAAATGAAGATTCTTCTTGAGTGCAGCTTATAAGTTTTGTCGATCTGTGTGGACGAGCTAGCGCTGACAGTAGGGTAATTGAGGGGGGGTAAGTGAATTTGGGGCGGATTGTTCCTTCTACCCCCTGATTGACAACCTCACATCGTCACGCCTCAACTCGGTTTATCTAAAACCGTCTTATACACAATTCTGAGCAGTTTCGGGTTGCGCCTGAATCCACTTCACATCCCGACACCTGTTGCTAGCCGTGAAGACCAGGCAAAGTGAGAATATGCGGCTTTCTTCGCGGAACACACTGATCATACGGTTGTAAAAACTCCGCAGAAGCTCACGAGCGTTTTCCACATTCTTGGAACTCATCAGGTGGGCGCGGTTATAGGTTGCAAAAGCTTGGGGATTCCAGTAACTCATACATGTAGCGACTGGCTTTGCGGGCCAAATTTTCACAAAACTGGTCAAAACACGCTCGTCTGTTTATGCCACAGCTGACGTACGGCAAGAGTGCTTGGATCGCCACAGCCATGTGATGTAATCCGCATTTTTTAGAAAAAAATATTCCGATGAACTGTTTGAGGGCGGGACGTTTTTACGCTTGAGCGGGATAGTGAAAGTCAACGCTGGCTAACGTGATCGGAATGATAACGAACTTCATGAGCGTTCGGACACTGGGGGTTTTGCAAGTGTGGCCTTGCTTAGTTTTAAAATACCAGAATGCTAACACGAACCCGCCTCTAATCTTGGGGTTCAAAACTAAATTACACACAATCACCCTGACCAAGCAATAGAAAGTTTGACTATCTCTGTTGGTTACGCCGACAACCTTTGATTGCATTCCATTTCATACTTCTACAGGTCTCTGCAGTAGAAGGGTGGACTGTAATTCAGGAAAAGACGATAGGGATGCATATTATCCTTCGGTCTTCTAGCGTCAAGCCATGAGATCTCGGACGGGAAGGTTTCTGGTGACATGAGCTTTGGTCTTGTCCAGTCCTGGATGGCCCAGTGATCTGCAGAGTGCACAACAGCGATGCGGCAGAAATGTTCTAAGAGTGAATGTGTCATGAGTGCGCCCCATCAGTACCCTCGCATTACACTTATCCAACACTAAGCTTTTGAATGTCTCCCTACTCAACGTAACGTTGTCATCAGTTTGTTTTTTCCTGCAATACTCAATCCATCTGTATTGTTTCATATCAGTGCGAAATGCATGGAAGTTTGTTCCGGAAGTTTCAACGCGGATCCGGTTTCCAAAAGTTATGGACTGTACTCAGTGACTTCCGGCTGACCTTTTACAAGGATCCCAGCGATTCACAACCACAAACCACACTGACTTTGCCCGGTTATTCAATCGGTCTCGTGAGCTGCGACACCGAAGATCGTCCGAAAGACGCAAAACCGGGAAAGGCCATGTCAGATAGCAACCTTGTTCTAGTGCGTAATTCGAAAGAGCATGTGTTTCGCGCAGAGTCCAACCAAGCACTAATGAGGTGGGTCATTTGAATTTTCGACAATGATTTTATCGAAGCCAAGGATCGGTCAAACACTAACAGATTTGAGTTGAAACTGTGCTTAATTGAATGTGGTCAGTAAACTCTACCAAAGGCTCTGTCTGCCAATGGCCCTATAACGGTATTTATTTGTAAACGTGTCATCAGTCTAGCTTGAGAGGAGAGCTGACTTCGGCAAACTAATACAGCTTTCCACCCACCCTAATAGATACGCTCCGGAAGGGATCACTAACCAGGAGATTCCACAAAGATCGCCTGTCGTTAGATCTTTGCAGGACTTGGCGAACTCACCATCTACTTTTGTAATATGAGCATGTCACACACTTGTCATTCCGAAATATTTTAGCCTTCGATGGCAACAAAATAGATCTGAACTGCAGTTTCACCTAAATTGCGTTTTCTTCCGTAGGACGTCTGCACAAGCAATCCCATTAAGATCCAAGGTACATCTTAGGATGACAAACACTATTGGCTGTCCGTTGCTAGTCTAAGCTCACTTGTTTTCCCGTAACTTGTATTGGAAATCATTGAAGAGTTCAGCTTCTTGAACGGACTCCTTTACTTATTCTCCTGTTGTCAGCTGGTTTCAAGCACTTCAAACCATCCTGAACTGTGCCCAACCTCCGGTCTCATGTGTTGCAGACGAAACAGTCCCCAATCTGGATGATTTGCCGGGTGGCTTAGTGATTCCGAGAAAGGGGAGCGCCGAATTGGTGTTTTCCTGTAATTCACCCTGTCGCGCCAAATAAGCTGGAGGCTCGGTTCAGAACTTAGATACTTTTTACCAGTCCAGATTAGCCTGCGTGTAAACCGTATCATTGTTGTATCAATCATTCAGTATTTTCACTCAGCATTCTGGTTTTCTCGCATATGTTCACAGCGTTCATTGCTTGAAATCAACTGTACAGTTTTCATCCGTTTTATTTCGTTGTCCTCCATTCTTCTGTTGCTTTTCTATTCTCTCAGTATCTTTTTATTTATGTAAACGAGGTTATCCGCTCAATTTTGAAGCGATTTCTTGGAAAGAGTTCGAACTGTAATCAATCCAACTATCTGAAATTCGCCAAATTCATTCTTTTTTATGTTTACAAGGCAGACAAAAGCTGACTTTTTGGACCTACGAAAATAGATGATGACCACAATGTGTTCTCGATTACTCGGAAAGATTCGTGATTCTTATTAAAGCAGGTTAACACCTGAGTTGTGTGAAATAATGCTACGTCGGTTGAAACACTTCGTAGAATCGCGTCTTTTATGCCATCAACTCTTGTTCATTCCTAGTATGTGGTCAAGAAAAAACGCTATGCTACCTTATGGAACCTCAAAGTCTGTGCGAGTTTGTACCTAGGATAGGATGCAATTGGCGATGCCACCACAAATGAAGAAAATAGGTCTATCAGAAAAAGCATCACCTTCAACCAAGACGAAACCATGTTGGCTGGAGGAATCGAATAAACGATTTACACCCAGTGTACTCAGGAATCAAATAATTTCAGGGTAGAATATACGTGAGAGATTGACAGCCGAAATTGTGCCAGGACTGTTTGCTCATGAGGAATAAACGGGCAAGTCGATTATTGGTAGAAGAGACCATCGACCGTGGAAGAGGTGGGGCAAACATCAGGTGCGAACCATTCTGCATACTGTCACCCCTCAGAAATCCTGTGGCGCGTTCCAGTCATGTGCGGATGAACACTAGATAGCATGAGCAATGCAAGTGATCGAAATGTGACCTATATCTTAGTTGGCATGGTGTAAGGAACGTGAAAGGGATTTGATGCCTGGCCCACCGTGGTTGCTTTTAAACTGACATCGAATCTCAGAAGACCGTGTTACACCTAATGAAACTCAGTTCGTCCACGCAGTTTATATTCGTTCCTGCCACAGTTCCAGTCAACGATTAAAAAAATTTATCCGCCACGCCACTCTTGGCATAAAAGCTAAAATTCATCTTTTCAAAACCTAGTAATTTGGTTTCTAAACAGTATGGTGATGGCGCCAGGAATGTGGCAGGTGGTCCGAATGTTATTAGCGGTAGGAACGTGGCGATTCGTCCGTAGTTATACACAGCTACCAACCCATCGCTGCGCTCCTCAACAACTCACTGATGATGTCAGTCAAACTGCCCAGCTCAGCGAAACAACCAACGACCATTCTACGCTACCTGAACCAACAACGTTCTTTCCAATACAAGCGGTAGGAGCAGTGTGTACTGGGGTTAAAGCTGTCCTCTTTAATGACCGAGCAATGTGCACTGGGGTTAAAGCTGTCCTCTTTAATGACAATGTCTGCACCTAACTATTACTAGTAGGTTTGTCTCTTCTGTCGCAAGCTGTTTTAACTACATTTGACAGGTTTGCCAGTCATGTGAATAAGTTCGTCCAACACATAAACGCTGGACTTATGCAAAGCCCAGTTTTCCAGTGTCGGCCATTGGTGACATGACTTGCGATGCTCAATGCATCTTCGTTGTTTCAGGAAGTTGAACTCCGAAATGGCCGCGAGTATTTCGAAAATAAATTACATATATGGTCGTTTTTCAACATTTTAGTGAATTAGAACACATCGGATCAGTCTGTCGTTGGGTACGTAGATGTGGTTGCTACAGTAAGGAGTATGAGTTGGGTGGTTATCTATGACAATGGCAACTTTCAAGAAAGTCCTGCTCATTAAATTGGCTCAGAGCTGACCGTACCACAAAGGGGAGTTGTTAAGCTCCGAAGATGTTAGCTAAGAATTCCCCTTCCCTTGGGGTGGTGATCGATCAATCAGGAGAACAACATATGAAAAAAGTATGTGGACAGTTCAGCATGCTAAGTTTCGAAGCTTCGTGCTTTTGAATCGAAAACGAAATTGTCTGTGTTTAATCAAGAATCGAGGGTTTGTAAAACAAATGATTCTGGAGGGTCCGATGCATGAATCCAGTGTGAAAACTTCAATGTCGTATTTCGTAATTTATGTTTTGAGTAACGGTATCTGAAGCGTACTGAAAGATTTCATTTACACTTACCTCATTCAATGCTTTTCACCACTGTATTGTTCTACGAAGGCTCAAATATCCAAGCTAGCGGAATTTCTGTCACGTCTTTTCCAAGACAAAAAAATGAGCTCAGCAGTTGGAAAGTCTAGCGGTAGTCAATATTTCCTCTCCTAATAGGTTATTCCGAAGCTTGAATTGTAGCCCAGGCGCTCACAAGGCGAATGGCATTCAACTGGCTAGGGAACACTTGATGGTACTGGGGCAATCGATAATACTTTAGTCAATCTGGAACGACGAGACTAAAAAGCATCCATCAATTTGTTTAGGGATCCATTTCACCCCCTCATAGATGTGGTAAGGTTTGAGGTATCGCAGTTTTCGAGGGAAACGCACCTTTCTTATCTTACTCCAATCGCGATTGGAGGATTCGGGAATCACTTAACTAGTATAAATA
This sequence comes from Clonorchis sinensis, assembly GCA_003604175.2. NCBI lineage: Eukaryota > Metazoa > Platyhelminthes > Trematoda > Opisthorchiida > Opisthorchiidae > Clonorchis > Clonorchis sinensis. The sequence goes on along the minus strand of CM030369.1, from coordinate 157,969,330 downwards.
ATCTACACGCAGCGGATGATGGTACAACTTATTTAGTATTTACTGCTACTCTGCTGATGCGAAGGTCAAATAATCCTGTCCAGAGAGTTGAGACGCCTGTGTCGAGGATGAATCGAGAAGACTGGGTTTATAGAGTTTTATGCCCTACCTGCCTTCAAGCGATACCAAACTCCGGGAACTCGATCAATGGCAAGCTCATATTTCACCACGTAGTCACATTGCGGTCGATTATTGTGGGGTTCGCGCAAGTTTGCGTCACTGGTCATTGAAATTTATTCACTAGTGTCATCCGGCCAACGAACGGCGTGTTTTATCAGATGTACTGACGCACCGTGACAAACACTTGAACGTGGGTAGTTTTCCTGTGAATTCTGAGTTCTAAACACCCTCATCTATCTGAATACGAGTGTTAGCCGTCATGAACAAGCTGTAAGTCCAGGCTGTTTCCATGACAATGCTTGTATATTTCTGTGACCGAGGGCCTGAGTTTGGCACATCTATCAAACATCGTCTATACTAGGTGATTCGTGAACCAGCCATGAGGTAGTGGCATGCCTTTCAGTGACCATTTTAAGCTTATGCTACTACACATATGTAATCAGTTATTGACACAGCCAAGAGTGGCTATGATAAGCTAATGTGGAACATCTATCCGTCTACGCCGGCACTACAGAACCCCAACAAATCGCTGCTTGTGGGAACGGTGAAAAAAAGCTAATCGAGTTATGCGTCACTGCAATGCAAGGGTTTGATAGAGTCGAAATTATGTTTTAGAGCCACAGCTGTAATTGCACCCGTAGGATGAACTTGAAGAATGAACTGCTCGAAACGGCTGAACATTCCCCTCCCAAGCCTCCTCCAAATGCCAACCAGGAAGTAAGTCACCTCTTACTTCCGAAACCTAAGGAGTCCATTCCAGGCATCGACCTATTTTATTCATCAGCCTGGTCAAACGTTCGATGTCGGTTTGCGCGGGGACCATGGCAAAACGACCACATGTAATTGCTATATCCGCAAAAAACATGCAACAAAAGTTACGGTTGGTGGGCATACTCTCTGTACCTCTATTTCTACAGCACGCTTAATCAGCAGTGTTCCAGTTAGTTACATATCAATGAAAGTAATGAACTATTAAATCAAAAGAAGCAGTTGAAAAAGTCAGTCTACCTTTTCGACTAATTCTGTTCACTGAGATAAAAATATGTACCATTCTCACATATTCGGCTAATGAACTGCGCGAACTTTCACATTTTGGGGCTTTTTCACGATATTTTCACTTCCTGATGACAGTCACTAGAAGTAAACACAGTTTTACGACTGAACACCAGGGGCATCAAAGATTTTCTGAGACTTCTCTTCAGACTGGAAACAAATGATTGGGCTGATTTCGTGCAGCTAATAACATGTTTGTGTATAAAGTTTGTCTTATCAAAGCTTCCTTCCAGTCGGAACATACTGTACGCTTCGAGATATCATCAACTCTCTATGCGGCAAACAAAAGCACAGCTCCTCCGACTGAGGGTTCAGATGACAGGTCCAGAGACATGGACGAAACCGTTTCGGTTCTGCTACACTTGGGACTTTTTTCTGATAAACCAAGAGCTTCGTTCGCAAAACATTGAATCAGTATGATTTCAAAAACACTGGCGCCGAATTGTGCTCTAAAATAATTACAGAATTGTCCTAGCACTAACAAGTTAGTCGAAGGAACATCAGGCAGATGCTAAGACGGTGCGTCACAACTAGCGTTGGCTCACGTTGCGCTAAAAGAAACCAATAAAACTTCAAATTACTGCTGCGAATGGCAGTAGTATGAGCCTCACCTGAAGTCATGCTAAACCTATTCGGTCCCTAATATCCGAAAAAGACAAAGCTTCCAGAAATACCATCAAATTGGTTCATTCATCGAAATAGAAGCGTCAACATAGCCCCACCTAACGGAGTCAGTGTTCTGTGGATTCTTTAAATACACAATGATGTGGGGAGCCCCAGGTTCTAATCGTCACAGTGCAATGATTTCATGCGACAAGACTGCCCATCCGAGTTATCTTTGCTTATTCATACATGCATGCCACCGAGTACTCGCGTGTTTTATGACAAATCCAAGGGAGGATTGTTCGCATCTTCCAACTGTTGATCATTTTCCAGATTTTCTTTCTGGACCGTGTAGCACAGATGTTTTCTAATTTCATTCAAACTCAGCGGAACACCTGAGACCTTCTCATGCTTGTCATTAGGCTTGCTGGTGCAGCAAACACCATGGGCAGCGGAACAAGTTGTCAAACGGATTCTCTAGCAATTCAGTTACTTTTCAACCTTTCCACAATTCAGGGAATCCTATTTCATACTAGTACTATTGGTCATGGTTCACAAAACAAGTGATTTAAAAGTGCCATCAGCAAGTGAGCATTGACCCATAAAACATCGATCGGTTGTCACAGTTTGCACTGTGTGGAGGGTGAAAAAAGCTACGGATTTTCGCTACTCGTTTTCTACGTTCAGCAGATCGACATATATCCATTGATGCTGTACGGATTATTTGCAGACCACACATGCCAGATATCACTGTTCTGCGTTAACAAATGTGGACATGCAAATCTCCGTGTGTTCTTTTATTTATTACCCCGATTGTCCGCAGTTAGCTGCCCGGCATGCTGGCAGTAGAGTTGCAATTAGCTCATGACAGTGCTGTCGTGCGCTTAGCTTGAAAATCAATCCACTCAAAAAATCAAAAGCATAGAATGGAGCTTAAATTTCGTTTGGATTTCTCGCAAACTCCAACAACACACGCTGCCCGTTATTCCATTGTCTAGATTGTGCATACCAATCAAGAATGTGAGGGATTCCTTCTGTAACTGTGAACGAGCAATGCATAATCTTCATTTCCAAGGCTAATTGATTGATCCATAGCAGATTTCTTTTCAAATCTGATCGACCAGGAACGGTTAAAAGGAGTCCTCTACTTCGCTCCGGGTATTCCGGCATCACTGCAACCGAGTTACAAAGTAACCATTCACTTCGAGTGCTCAAAAACACAGGTCTATGTTTTCTTCTAGCACTCAGTACTGATAGACGGCCTACGACAAACAAAGTGGCGTAGAACACGAATGAATTCAAATACGCTGCTACGACTACCTTTGTGAAAGGTTGCATAATACCCACAAGGCGTTCGATGTAGCACGGAAAATACACCAGTGTGAAAGCTAAGGTCAGAAGCTACCGGTCTGTCATTTGGCCAGTTTTAGTTCATGGTTATCAAGCCTGGTCAGTACTGACAGGATGGAGATTTTTTACCATTGGTACACGAGGAATACTCATAGTACGTCCAAGAAACCGCATATCGACTGAATTCCACTGGTGATTTTTGGCATCGGCCGACTCGAGAGGCCAGACCAACAACGCCAATTCCGATAGTTCGAACACATTCGTCGACGCCCGCATACGGACATAGTCAGAGCTGCCACTGCCCATAATCAACCGCGTAGTTCCCGTACAGTGGTTTCAGCGGCCACAGTCTCGTTCACCAATAGTTTGGGGAGATCGGTTAAGCAGCTTCGCATTGCAGGCGGTAGCCGATACACTTGATGCGTAAATATAGAGTTGTCAGTAGACTTCTAATTGGGAAGATTGGGATGGACCTATGCACTGATGGCAATAGCTTGGATGCATGAGCGCCATTGAGGGCGCGACTGAGCCATGTCTGACAATCTCTCCAACCATTGATATGTTCCGTCTGAGGGTCTCCAATCAGCGAGACCGCAATGACCAGCGCAATTGAGTTTGTTGGCAATGGCTTTCATACTTCACTACCAAGTCATTGTTTGACCTCCCCTGGTTCGTCCCCATACTTCACGTGGTTGTGCAAAAAGAGCCCTTCGAGGAAGTCAGTCGACTGCCATACCCAGGACGTGGCCAAGCCAGCGCAACTGTGGACTGTGATCAGCTCATCTGTCATGGGCGAGTTATTTCTTCCCAAAACCATTCTATGTACTTCAGCATTACTGATCCGGTGTTCCCACCAGATTCGGGCAGTGCTTCGAAGACATCGATGGTCAAACACCGAAAGTATTTTGATGTCCTCAGCGCGCAGCGGTCAGGTTTGGAATGTAGTTCTCCACCGGTGGCTGATGGCCGCCTTATAAAACTGGGTACATGGCTGATGCAGCAAGGTGCTATTTTGTTTATTGTTAATAGGCAGCAAGGAGCATAAGGCCCGTTGGTCAGATAATTGACAGTCAAATTACCCAGCGACGTTTGCTTGTGTAGTAGGAAGATGTTGGGGAGGGATAGCGGCGGACACAGCACTATGCGGTTGCCCAGGCCGATGAAAGCGGATTAGTTAAGTTACCCCAGCCTGAGTTTTTAACTGAAAAGTATGACCAACAAGGCAGTAGGAGGATACGTAGGTTTTGTTCGGTAACCATGCACCTAGCCCCTAACTCAAAAGTCTGATCCACGAAGCAGCAGCTGCATTTTTACCGATGCAACCTCTTGAATACGACCAAGCACGTAGTCAACGCGCTACCACAATTCGTCGGGGTTGGAACCCATGACGATGAGATCGTCCAAGTACGTGGCAAAGCCGCCAACATCCCCATAGCCTTCGTTGTAAGATATCGCTTGTAGCGAAGGCTTTAGTGATCCGTCCGGAGATGGAGCACAAAAAAGGAATCACTTTAGCCTCACCTGGGGGGGCCAAAAGTTCTCGGGATTCTTCCTTGACTTCAACCTAGAGGTAAGCGTCGGCCAAATCAATCTTCGCGAATCATTCTCCCCACTTCTGTTTGCCGAACAAGTCGTCTGGAATGGACAGACGGTGAAGTCTACACACACCGGATGGTCCCGTTAGCCTTCTTCGCTAACACGATCGGTGCGGCAGTTGATCGGTTGGAGAACACTGTAGTCGGTCCAGTTCCTGATCAACGATGGATAAGACTGCATATGTTACTGGACGTTTTGGCCCGAAAACTGGTTTGGCATTGGGGAGCAGGCACAGTCTGGTTCTTGCTTTTGTGCATCATCTAAGCTCGTCGGCGAATATAGGTGAATAGCGTTGTAGGAGGTCCTCAAGTGAACGCTTCGCAATGTAAGTTGGTTCGAGGGCAACTCCGGCTGCTGCGTGCGTGAGGTTGCAAAAAGAATTAATTGACTTCTCCAGCAGATTCAGATTTTCGATCCAATCCAGCCCCATGAGATCAAGTTTGGGGCATAACGTCAGGTAGCACGTGGCTTGTGCCCTCGAGCCATTGAAGCTTATGGAGCAGTCAACCTCGCTAGTCAACTTCAGTTTACCACCAGAAGCATTACGGGCCAAATGTTTGGTCGGTTTCACATGCGGCTTCCCCTCTCGTTCTCACGGACGTCAGCTGAGCAACGTACTGTCAGAGCCCGTATCAAGCAGTCATGAACTCCCTACGGCAAGCAAAATCAATTTTGAATGTCGCCGTCACCGAGTTGGACCGCGATTTCTGGGCTTCGCGGTGGTGTACGTATGGTTGCGGCCTCGACGGCTTAAATAAGACAGTCTGATGACGACATAACTCAATCCGTATCTGCGGCATCCTTGTCACAAAGGGCGTTAGCAGTGGAACACTTCAACCTCTGTACGAGCAATCAATGTTGCAATAAAACGGGGTAAAAGTGCACCTCCATGAGATCTGTCTTCCAGAATGACACTTACGTAAATCTCCTTGTGCTCGACTGAGGACAATCAAATATATAGTTGCAAACCTAAGGCAGTGGCGTTCATTTTTCTTATTTGTATCCAACTAGTCTAATTTAAGAAAGCTTATGTGTAGTAGGCTAGGACTGAGTCCCTTTCCATTCTTCTTTGAGTAAGTTGGCATGGTTGTACGGCATTGAGGCGCCAACATTCTACTCGGGTGTTGGTGCCAATGACGACGTCACTAGCCATTCTATTCCACGAATGCTGATGTACCTGCTGGACAGTAATCTTTTGCGGTATACGTAAGCGACACTGTTTGTCACACGGTGGGCTTGTTGCTGAATAAAAAGAACCCCTCACGCATATATGGAGAAAACCAACCATACTAAGGAAAACCAACGAATTGGATAGTTTCGAGCGTACACATATATGCACATAGAGTATAAGCATTTAAATAAATGCGCAAAAAGCGTGGAAACATGAAATAACACATCGAAAATAACGTATTGCACGTGACAAAGGAATAGAAAAGGAATAGTCGGGGCATCACTCAGAAAAACTTCAGACACGGACAACGGTGGGAGGATGTTTGGAGATATTATGCAGTATAAGATAATGAACAGTGACCAGATAAACAGGACGTAAACAAAACAAAATTAGCACAAAAAAAGTCAATTTGAAAACAGAAAGCATGTTGTGATCTGGGTCTTTTAAGGTTATTAATAGTGGCATATGGATGATGTCAACACAACCAAGTGGCAAGTTTGCACATTTTTATCAGCGATAGACGTTTGGGGACAATAAGCTGAACAGAGCACGAAAAGGGAGGGTGCGGGACGGGTTCGGAATGTAAATGAGCATCTAAATCACGGTAAGGATATTTTCGAAACACCGATCGGTGCACGTTTGCAATGGTTATGTGACACTGTGAATCAGAATGAAAATGAGAACTGAAGCTGAGAACTTGGTGTTGGTCTGTCGAAGTCAAAAGGGTATCCAGTTACAGTGAACGATGAACCAGAAAACAGCTGACGGAAGTAGACAGCAAGATGCGACACAGAGGTGGTGTATCAAGATATCGAGACATATCGAGACGTCGGGCAACACACAGCTCATGCTAGTGACCAGTACTACTGTCCGAAATGAAATTCTTGCTCACTGGATGTAATACTATAACGGTTCCCCCTACATCATCAGGCTCAGCTGGATTTAAACGCTTCTGAATGTCTGATGATGTCAGCCGAACGCTTGCACCAACCCCAAGTTGTTTTTGATGAGCTATATTCTGATCACAGCTATTTCACGCTGCAACAATGGGCTAAATTCGAAACTGACTGCGCCCTTCACCTGTGGATACGTTCTAAGATGGTATTTACCTGATCTTCCATTGGTGATTTATGCCAAGAATTAGTACAAGATAGAAGCCCGACTGTAATCAACTTATATCTACTGAGGAAAAAGGGGATAAATAGGTGTTCATTATTTTGCACTAATCGTAGCCCGTGAAACTAATATTATCATGTTTATCTGAATAAACAAATACGGCGAGGACGAACTGGTTTTTGATGCGAAATTCAAGGAAACAGGACACTGCTCTATTCCAAACGCAGATGTCATAGATACCAGAATGCGGCGACCTCAGCTTCGTTCCGGACGCGATTTAGTTTCTTTTGTTGTTCAGCAACGTTCACTTTCGCCGCACTACTTCATATCGATTTTGCAACATTTCACTCACATAGGTTTTTCAAATTAGCAATCATAGCCGGGAGACTAGGGGTTAAGTTAGACGAGTTGGGGAACAGTTCGATGAACTTATAAAAAACCTAAGATCCCTCGGGATAGGGGCTTAGGTGACAGACTACCGTGATGTGCTAAGCTGAAAAATGGTAAGGCACTTACTCAAGGACGGAACAGTATCACTTCGTCGCCGAAACTGAAATGGAAATCCAAACACCATCAAAGAATATTAATGTTATTCGTTGGACTTGTAGAATAGCCTGTCATGCACAGATATTAAGAAAAAAAATCGAGCAACACCATACACTTTGAAATCGAAACAAAACTATTGATAACTCTACCCGGTAATTGCGGGCATGATTTCGACTGACAAGAATTCTTCACCGAGCTTCGCAATCGGATTGCAACATATTCAAGTGAGTACGACGATCATTACCGAAATCCCGTCGACAGTTCCTGATTTGCTCCAAAAAATACACATGAAGTGATATTGTGGTTGCCTGAAGAAAGATTGGCAACCTGGCCCAGATTAGGCTTTTCTCCGTTGAACTGTGGTGCCAACACACACTGCGATTTCCGGAACTAGACACAAGTTACCACAGGTTTTCAATCAACGGGCGTCTCTGTCAATGTGGAAAAATACTGTGTTCTCTTTTTCAGTTACACTTGTACGGCGCTAATAACGTATTCACCACAATCCACTTTATCTGCTTGCCACTTATACACAATCTTCGTTGTATTTGGAACACTGTATTTCGGACAGCAAAGTCGTAAAGAAATAATGACCTCTCGGGACATCCCAGTGTAATAAATGGTGTAAATAAGGTTCAGATTCACAAAAATAGATGCACTTACCGATTATCACGACCAGGATGATGAAGACAACTATACCAAGGATGATCATGAGCTGCAAAAGAGTAAACAAAAGCAGTGTCATATCCAACAGGTGCTTCAAAGCTCATACTCGACCATAGGGTTCGAAAAAGGTTTGCTCTCCTTAGAAATGAACAGAAGGTTAAGAGGAGTAACAGGACAGGATCCTTGGTTGAAATGCAAGGCAAATCGAGAATAGCAGATAGCGCTTATAGTGAAAGGCAAGCTGCTCTAAGCTCGCAAAAAGTGCACCAATATCGAATGTTAGATCCAATAAAAGTTCACATAAGCGATGAGATTAGGAACAAAAACCAACTATTTCCGAAAACTTGTGGAATAACACATGTGGGAATTCTAAACGCACTAGCTGTTCTCCTCTGTATAGCTTGGGGCAAATAAACTGACGGAAAATTCCGTCTAGAAATAGCCGTCTGTTCACAATTTTAAGAAGAATCAGGAAAATTCATTGGGAACTCTGAAGTGTTTAGGCCATGGAGTGAATTCAGTAACCACGATCCAGAAGCTTCATCCAGACACTCATAATGAGCAACAGATGATGGTTTTTTAACAAATTATTAGGGAAATTATATCAACGGACAGTTACACACATCTCTGAAAGGTAATCCAGTATGTAGACCACGGAGACCATTCCACAACAAACTGTCTGCACTACATAAGTCATCTTTCCGGAGGGAAAGATGGACATGGATGAAGAGGCAGCTGGGTAGTTGATGGAATTTAAGCACAATAGGTTGAGGAATCGGAGTTTCCGTACCACGACTGCATAAGAAGGTTGCAAACCGAATTGCTACTCGATCGAAGTCGGAACAATCACAGGTGCTGTTATGTGTGAACGAGCTTCCTAAAATCAGTCGCTTTTCTGACAACACTATGACTATTTCTGACTAAGTAAAATTAATTCCACTTAAAAAAGCAGGGGTTTGTAGAGTTTGCGGCTGTTGATCAACCAGACAGTGTTCCGTATTTGATAAGATTGTCCATTTTTCTATCCGTCCGCATTTTTAGTCCATATGTTTACCTTTACATCGCCTTCAAACAACCATTCCGGCAAATGAAATCTGTTTCTTTGAATGATTTCATCGAGCCACCGCGTCCTACGCGCAAAAACCATGCCCTGTGTATACTATGGTCAACATTATCCTAAACATCAGAGACGGTGATACATCGGTAGTGGAAACTGGCATCTAACTGATCTACGGTCATGGACGACAAAGATCTTTGTAAAGGGTGGAAAGAGAGGGGAAGGTTTGCTAGTTATTGCAAAAAGCCACGTCGCTGGAGAGAACGGCCAACATTCCAACGCCACTAAAACATGCATCACTGAGCATCATCTTGAAGCGAGAAACTATCAGCGGGACTGACTCAACGTCTTTTGCAAGCCTCACCCAAAACAAGTCCAGCATACAACGACAGACAAGCACGTTAGTTAGACAGTCTGACTAAGCGATAGCAAGCTCGCCACTGCGTTCGGTTGTGTGCCACATCCCGTAAGGTTACCAACCATGCGCAAGGAGAATCACATGGGCCCCACACAAGAAGGCACAAAGACTCTCAGCTTGACAGTAGCCGTTTATATTGCCCATTGCCACACCGTGATCTCCCCTCCGCGAACCTTGCACACCAATAACAGTTTGGCGTGAAAAACAAGGCTTCACAAGTATATACGTAATGCACTACTCATAAGGTTGCTGAAAATTCTTCGACAGCCCACGACCGGTTTCGCCCTTCTTGGGGCTCATCAGGTAGGCGCAGTCCCCGAGTTTCCGTCAACCTTATGTTCTACTTGAACCCAAATTGCACTGTTTTCGAGAAATACACTCATTTGCATATCAATTTGGTTTTTTGCGAGAGACTCACCTGGAACCCAGCTGAATCTCCCGTTTGCGATGTTTTCAGGCAACTGAATGTGCTGCACCAGGCCGCCTCATGTTCCAGTTGCTACGATATTCGAGATATCGCGATACATGTATATTCGTAATGGACTACTCATAAGGTTGCTGAAAACTCTTCGACAGCCCACGACCGGTTTCGCCCTTCTTGGGGCTCATCAGGTAGGCGCAGTCCCCGAGTTTCCATCAACCTTATGTTCTACTTGAACCCAAATTCGACTGATTTCGATAAACACACTCATTTGCAAATCAATCTGGTTTTACGAGCGACTCACCTGAAACCCAGCTGAATCTCCCGTTGGCTTCACAAGCTTCACAATTCGACAGGTACTGCAAAAGCACCATTTTCAATGGCCTAAAGGCCATTTTCGATTCCGTTGATCCTTGGGCAATGTGAGGTTGCTCCTCCAGCAATAGTATTCTGATCAGAATCGTGACCAACCGGCCGTCAAAGTTTAAATGGAAGACTTTTGCCTCAATGTATGATTATATAACCCCCTCATTTCTCAGTAAATTCCTAGGAGGTGAGATCACAAGGATATCATTGCCAGTATGGCTCCTGAGGCATCCAAATGCTCCCAGGAAAGTAGCCGAGAAAATGTGGAAAACGGATTACATCGTCTTCTTCGATCACACCTCATGCAAATGCGAGTACTGTTGGACAATGTGGATAGTTCTGCGAGAAGGATTGATGGAATCTTCACACTCATCATGGACAGCGACACCCCAAACGTAAATACTAGCAAGTAACTAGCATAATTCCATGAGAAAAGAACGCCTCGGTAAAGAGTGGAAAGGGATATGGAGGACCTACTTAGGAAAAGATAAGTAAGGACGTGTCATATATACCTCCTACCAGCATGGAAAAGCCAGTTGAGAATGGTGTGTTGTGAGATTCCATGTAGCCCGAGATAGCCCAGTGCCTTAGAGGCGAAGCCGGAAGATCCATAGTTGCAGGCCGATCATGGCTTCCCGATTGCTCTTACCTATGCATGGGCAAATTAGTACAACCTTATCCCTTGGATAGCATTACAGCTATACACCGAGTGTTACGGTCGGACGTTACAGTGAGGTGATGGTGTTGACCTCCACAACGTTCTGAGTTATACTAAGCAGTAGACATATGTAGACGATATGTGAGCTTCTCACACCAAGCAGATCAACAGACGGACGTCAAACTAACACAACCTGGTCCTCGTTCAGCTGTAAAACCTTTCCAGTGCCTAGCTGCGATGCCACCCGAAGGAAGCAAGAGGGCTGAGATACCGTCAGGTTGCCCAAGCCTAGACAGCGGAAGTCAGGAGGCAGAGGTCGGGTTCGAACGGACCTTCCTGTCGGTAAATTCGCGCTCTAACCACTAAAGCCATCTCGCGCTCTACTGGTCCTCCAGGTTGTGGCGATTTACTCCTGAAAAATGTGTACTTCTCCTGCGGTCGCGACTAGGCTTTTGAATAAAAAACTTTCGAAAGACCACAATCGTACTTCGGTCCAGGGCTGAACACTCTGACAGTACACCAACCGGCATACAACCATGAGTCGCACAATCATAGGTGAGTTCTGCGACATTCGCCCTCGAGTGGTGCCAGCAGCTGTGCTGAAGGTTGGAACAGATGGCAACTTGTCCAAACATTGCCTATTCTAATGGTCGTAAGCCTTTGGGGTCAAAGCGTTTGAATGAGGAATTTCACCGTCATCCTGTCTAGGTTTGGACGCCCTAGTGGTATCCTAACCCACATGAACAGATGAGTGTACATCCTTGCTACGTCGGCTGCGATATCGTAAAATAAACCGGCCGAATAGCTCACCTGTCTTAAGTAAGTCAGTCAGGTACCCAGAGCATTAGCTAGCGAAAAGGAATTGCTCAGAGTTTCTGTTTCGCGTCTGCTATTCAGCAATCGTCATCTTGTGTATATTAAAATTACAAAGTACAATTACAATACTACAATGTTCGAAACTTCAAGAAAACTGGTCAACAAGCTGCTCTTGCATTTTATCTACAAAAGAACTTTGCTGTACTTCTGAAACTTAAACGATATATACAAGCAACTCAGGCCATGACATATGTGCTATCTACGCGCTACCAAACACCAGCAGTACTGATTTTTCAGCCGCTGCGAGGGTCTCCACGGGTATTTGTGTGAACGTCAGCATCCGCGTTTAGACCTCGCCTGAGTAAGTACGTGTAAACAGCCGTCTCTATCATTCATCCGTTCACTCCGCAGTTACTTGCAGTTATTGAAATAATAAGTGCCCTTTGTTTACGGTCACCGTTGATGCACCGACCGGCAGGAACCCTCACTCAAAGGAACGCTTTCAAAAAAACCAACAACTCCCTTATTCACAACAAGATGATGATATATCATTTAACCACTGGGGGTCTCGGTGTACAAGAAGCGCGCTTCAACTAACGCAAGACGAGAGGCAAGATGTTGCGGTAATGGTGAGTGCCCTTTGCAACTTTGCACCAAGCGTCGGTCTTTCCGGTGCTGTTTTTGGTTTCCGTGCGCTACTTAGTATCTCCACACTATTGATCCACCGTAATCACCACAATCATCGATAACAACACTAAGGAAGAACACTGGTGACTCACTGCCGCAAAATTATGTTAACTTGTCCGAATATTGCCTCATAATCGAAAGAGAAGAATGGGACACAGAAGAGAACTAGAGCTAACCTACCGCAAACATCCGAAATGCCCACAGTTCCAAAACTCGAACAGACAATCTGGAAAGCCTGACAGCGTGAACATCAGTGACTTCAGTGAGATGGCATATACTTCAATGGTTTCAACCAAGCAAACGTAGGGTCGCGTGGGAAATATCCCAAAGGGCGAGTAGCACCAACACTACACAGAATTTTCGTAAAAACCTTCATTATCCTTTTCGCCATCATTAACATCGACAGCATGACATCAGTGTTGAGCAATAATGTTTCATTGCCAAACAACCATGACTTATTTGAAAGCCTTTTTGAAGAAAAGGATAAAAGTGGGCGCGGAAAAGACTTAGTGTTACCCTACCACAATCATTCCGAGGTTACCTTCAGACAGTCATTCAGGCAACCAGACAACAAGAACGTCATTGACATCGAGTAGCAGCGTATCAAAACAGGCGCGGTTAGGGATCACGCGATCCGCATCTTGGAAGGCGAGTAGCGCCGACAGCACCCAAATGTTTCGTAATCTATTTCATACCCCTCTGCCAGGTCAATGGGTAGTCACCTCTTTTCTTTCACCACTCCCAATGGGGCATGGGAAACATTTTTCTAAGCAGGCAGTAAATCGGCATGCGTAGTACATGAACCAGCCATTCTAACTCGTAGCGCTGGATTCATTCCTTCTGCTTCAGCAAAACGCTTGGCCTGATCACTTCATTGCCAGTTCGCTCACTCCAGCCGATTCCAGCTATAATTTTGAGACATCGGTGTTAAAAAAACTGAAGATGTCTTAGATCCTCCACCGGGTTTAGTCAAGTCTCGCAGCGGTACAACAATACAGCCTACATTGTGGCTTGACGCACGCGTACTTTGTCACCCACTAAGAAGCCTCTTTAAAGCCACAAGTGGTGCACAGTGGTCTGAGATTCGCGCACTCAGTTCGTCTGTTACACTACCGTTAGAGGTAATGCAACTCCCGAGTAGTGTTTCACGACCACCAGTGTCACTCGTTGAATTTTCAGAGCCATATTCAAAGACTGCCAATCCGGCAGTATGACTTTGCACTTTGTGGGTATGAAGTACATGCCGGAGGACTGGATGACCTTGATCAACCTTTATGCTTGCGTCTGTTACTTTCTCAAAAATAATAACAATGTCGTCTGCATATTCCAGGTCGACAAGGCTCTCGTTCGAACAGAGCTAAACACCGGGGTCTTTGAGACCTTCCAGTTTTCGCCTCATTGTCTCATCAGTAAGTAATTTTAAAAAATTTAAAAAAAAAACTGGACATCCTTGTCGGGTACCGATGATTAGGAGAAAGCTTTTGAAGAGCTCCTCAAACTCTCACACGCCGACAAGTAGATGAATACAAACAGCGCATGATATGCATGAAAATCTTGGGCATACCCTATTGCGCAAGCGCGTTGTAAACAGCTAACCGGTCTGTAGAATCGAACACAATCCTGAAGTCAGGAGACACCAGGATCGTAGGGCCCCTACATGCGCACTGTTGCTCTTAACACTTGACGGAGCATCGAGATGTAATCCACGCAGCCCATTTCCCGACAGGAATCCTGCTTGCTGTTATCGAATCCCCTCTTCAAGCGCCTTCGTAAAACGACGTAAAATAAGTGATGCCGAGTCTAGTTCAAGCCAATTCCTCTGATTGCCACATTTACTGCGAGCACCCTTTTTGAAAATGGGCACCAGCATGGATTCATCCCAGTTATTTGGGACGGTCTCTCTAACCCAGACAGAGGTAAATAAGTCAGACAATGATTGAGGATTTCACCTTCATCTTTGAACAAATCAGTTGGAAGTATGTCAGGTCTAACAGCTCGGTGGCGTTTGAGAAACACAAGGTATTCACTCATCTCCGAAGCCGTCGGGAGGTCACTGTCCGCGGCTGTTCTAGTTTGGGAATTCCGCTGAGCAATTGCTGGAGGCCAGCTGAGTTGCTGTGGAATGTATCCAACCCGACGACCGTGGTGTTCGATTTTTCAAAACACAAGCGAACTGTTTTCACCAGTGACTGGTTCGCCCACCGGAGGCCTTCACGGGCATGTTGTACGTATCAGCTGGAACAATTTGCACATATTCCCAAGGTTTCTCGCCTTCTCCCTGCCCTCTGCTTTCGGAATCAACCAAGCTTCTCGATCCCGGTAGACGCCCACTTTCACCTGAAGTTTGACAGTTCGTCGAGTGACGTTGTACTCTCGACCAGGAAGAATACAAGCTTCGAATTTTAGTGTTTTTCGAGATCTAGTGCCAATTTCGGGCTGGTAGAACTGTTCCGCAAGCGGAGCGCCCAGCATCTTGCTGGGTTGCGGACAGTTCCTTCTAGTGAGGTCAACTTCAGAAGGCGAACGAAAGGGACTTCAGTAGGTGATTCTGGTGGAATTCTTTCACATCCCCACCTAATGCTGCCACCTGACATAGTGGTCGGGCTTGAGTGCTGCAACAAGCCCACGGGCTATACTGACTGGGACCTCATTCCACAAGCTACAACCATTCCAGGAAGGCTAATGAGAAGCAGTCAAACTAATACCGGCGAGACCTCGTACTAAGAGTAACCGAGTTACGAAACGATCTGGGGGTCAAGTCGTACTGTCTCTGCGGTGGGAGTGTGAAGACAGTAAGATGTTTTCCCCAGGCTTTCTGGGCCTCTTCCATTTCTTTGGCTTTCTATGTCCACCACACTTCACGGTCGGCTTGCACGCTCACCTTCACTTGACTTCTGATAATTCGTCGCATCAAGTTATGCTCGGGGCCGGCTGGAATATCTCTCCGAGATTTAAGCAGTGCCACCGTTCGGGCTGATATCCAGTGCTTGAGTGAGCCTGGTGGTGCCGTGCCACAGGCAAAATTCCCAGCACTATGCACAGAGGTGGCAATCTCGTCCCAGTATGCGTTCACATCTGATGGTGGAGCATTTGGAAGAGACCCTAGAAGACGGTTCTGGTAAGTTCGTCTAACATCCGGACCTACCAGTCTTTCGGTTTCCAAGCGATTTGTCCGCACCTTACGCGGTCCTGGAAAACGTAGGGAGAAGCGACTCCGGACGAGCGCGTGGGAGCATTTGGAAGAGACCCTAGAAGACGGTTCTGGTAAGTTCGTCTAACATCCGGACCTACCAGTCTTTCGGTTTCCAAGCGATTTGTCCGCACCTTACGCGGCCCTGGAAAACGTAGGCAGAAGCGACTCCGGACGAGCCCGTGGTCGGAACCCACAAATGTGTTCCAAAACGACCGGCAGTTAGTTACTGATCCGCGCCATCGGTAACTGATGGCAATGTGGTCGATTTGAGTTTGTGGCCGGCATGCCGTTGGAGGACTCTCTGTGGCCAGACGTTAGTAGTGCATAAAAACAACCTGCGATCAGCATACAGCTGAAAAAAACCGTTTCCCATTGTACGTACGTACCGAGCCCAATCCATGTCGACTTCATAATTGAGTCTCAGACACGCTACGCCTGCCCACGTGTGAATTCAAATCTCCGGTAACCACCACGATGTCTGAGCTTTTAGCTGTCGCATCAGGGCACTCAGGGTGTCATAAAACCTATCTTTGACGGCGTCGGAGCTAGTCAGTTCGGGCGTAAGCAGACACGACAAACAGACACCGATCAACTTCCCACTCGTGAGAATCCTTCACAGACGTTGCCAGACAAACCGCACAGAGGCGACTATCAACAAGTATAGAGTCAAGTAAGGATACTTCCGTCCAGTTGTATGCAGCAAATAACGCGACCCAGCTGACGGCACCGCGCGATGGCCGGTGCGACATGAGTTTACCTGAGTATGTGCAGTTCATGGTTGTACGTGGGCTGGGATACTGTCAGGGCGCCCACATCTAGACAGGAGGATTAGGGTCCTCAACCAAAACCTTTGGCTCAAAAGCGTATTCACAAGGCAGGGGTGTTTGGCAGGAAATGCAAGTGCATTACCATTTCTACGGAACAAGTCGCCACACGTTTCAATCCCCAACCTGGAGGACCAGGAGATTGTGTTCGTCAGACCTCTGACCATTGACCAACCTGGTATGAGAGACTCTGTGAGTGTCACGGGGACATCCCACAGTATAGCTCAATGGGTCGCTGAAGTGCACAAATTGTCACACCACGGTAAGGTCGTCTCTTCGTGACAGACTGCTCAGTATGGGTCAGAGGGGTTATGGATGTGCAAAAACCATCACACCGCGGTAAGGTCCAGTCTCTTCGTGACGACAGCACGGAGCTGGGCCAAAGCACCTCTGTGAGGCAGACAGTCCTCTGGCAAGCGAAGTGCATGTCCTAACCAGCGTGACCTATCATCATCATCAAAGACAGCAACATCACTGTTGACACTGATGCTTCACTGCCGTACAACCATAAAGTTCGTCTAATTTCATATGCATGTATATATATATATATAATTATATATTAAAATCCCTAGAGTGAAAAGAAGAGAAAAAGAGTGGATGAGGGAACCTAGTGCTGGCCTATGTCAAGCATTCTGAGGTGCCTACACCTCCAACCGCTCAATCAGACAATCTGGAAAGAAACTGACAGCATGAACGCCACTGACATCGATTAGCCGCCATTTCTTGCAACGTCTCCAGCCAAGCACAGGCGGGGTCACGGGGACCCCATCCTGGAAGGCGTACAGCACCAACAACACCCAAACTCTTCGTGATCTCTTTCACGCCTTTCTGCCAAGTCATGCGCTGTCCACCTCGCGGTTTGCGCCATGCTGAAGGAGGCACGGAGAACAACACGTCTCGGTAGACGGTGTTTCGGCATGCGTAGCACATGACCGAGCCATCGTAGTCGGTGGTGCTGGATGATTTCCCCAATTGATGTACCTGCAGCACAACCAAATACCCGTTTTCTAATCACCTCGTGACTAACACGCTGACGCCATCCAAAACCAGCCACGCTTCTGAGGCATCGGTGGTCGAAAACCTGGAGACGCCTCACATCATCTGTCCGTAGAGGCCATGTCTCGCACCCATACAACAATACAGCCCTTACTGTAGCCTGGTACACACGACCCTTAAGATCTAGTGAGATGCCTTTTTGACGCCACAAGTGACGCAAATTAGCAAACGTGATTCGAGCCTTTGAGATTCTTGCACTGACTTCATCAGACACACTTCCGTCAGAGCTAATACAACTACCGAGGTATGTAAAGTTTTCCACAATCTCCAGTGATTCTCCTTGAATTTTAAGGGATATGTCCGGAGACTGCACGTTCTGAAGCATGACTTTGCACTTTGAAGGTGCAAGGCGCATGCCAAAAGATGGTATGATGGTGGTCAGTCTGTTCAACAGGGCTTGTGCTTCACTTTCGTCTTCAAAGATGAGGGCGATATCATCTGCGTACTCCAGATCGACAAGGCTCTCACCAGCAACGATTTGAACACCGGGGTTTTGAAGACCTTCCAGCGTTCGCCTCATTATTTCATCAATGACGAAGTTGAACAAGAATGGAGAGAGTGGACATCCTTGTCTGACACCACTTTTTGTAGGGAAGCTTTTGGAGCTCGCCATACACTCTCACCCGCCCAGAAGTATGTGAATATAGGGATCGGATTATGTTTACAAACTTCTGGGGCATACCCTGTTGAGCAAGTACATTTAACAGCACTGACCGATCGACAGAATCAAACGCACCCTTGAAGTCAAGGAACACCAAGATTGTGGGTCGTCTGTACATGTGGCGTTGCTCTAACACCTGACGGAGTGTGAAGATGTGGTCAATGCAGCCTCTACCCGGTCGAAATCCCGCTTGATTCTCACGAGTCAAGGTTTCGCGTGCCATCGTAAGACGACGAAGAATCAATGACGCCAGAAGCCTTGTCACAACAGGAGTCAAACTAACACCTCTGTGGTTGCTACATTTGGTTGTACGTGGGCTGGGATACTGTCAGGGCGCCCACATCTAGACAGGAGGATTAGGGTCCTCAACCAAAACCTTTGGCTCAAAAGCGTATTCACAAGGCAGGGGTGTTTGGCAGGAAATGCAAGTGCATTACCATTTCTACGGAACAAGTCGCCACACGTTTCAATCCCCAACCTGGAGGACCAGGAGATTGTGTTCGTCAGACCTCTGACCATTGACCAACCTGGTATGAGAGACTCTGTGAGTGTCACGGGGACATCCCACAGTATAGCTCAATGGGTCGCTGAAGTGCACAAATTGTCACACCACGGTAAGGTCGTCTCTTCGTGACAGACTGCTCAGTATGGGTCAGAGGGGTTATGGATGTGCAAAAACCATCACACCGCGGTAAGGTCCAGTCTCTTCGTGACGACAGCACGGAGCTGGGCCAAAACACCTCTGTGAGGCAGAGTCCTCTGGCAAGCGAAGTGCATGTCCTAACCAGCGTGACCTAGGAGGTATGAGTTGCCCCTCCACCGTGGGAGACTTCCTTTTTTCATAAAACCACATGGCATACCTAAGCATGCTGATCCAATGTTCCCACTAAACCAAGTCAATGACCCGGAGCCATTGATGGTCAAACAATGACAGCTTCCGTACGTCCCGTGTGTGTAGAGGTCACGTTTCTGATACTAAAGCAGCATGGGTCGCACCATCGCAGGGTATAGTCTACCTAGATATACAAACTGACGTCACGTCGCTAACATAGGTGCCGAGGGACAGAAAAAGCTTCCCTAACCTCAAGTAGAGAACTATTCTCGGTCCACCGGAACTTATACAGCTGCCTAGGTGAACAACTTTATCCACCACGTCGATTGGCTCGTCTGCAAGCATGAAGCTTTTGTTTGGTCCCGCCCAGTACTTTGTAGGTGTGAAGCGAATGCAAAACCATGCGAAGAATTACCTAGATTAGTTAAAATGGTTTGCAATTTTAAAGTATCTGAAAAAAGGAGAAAAACATCATTCGCAACGTCTGTGGGCGGATGCCCCTAGAGAACTTCGACTCCGGAGGTTTCAGAGGCAGGTAGAGAAATTCCAAGCGGCACATCAATGACAAAGTTAAAGAGGAATGGCGATGGCAGCCCTGTCTTGCACCACTGTACGTGGACGAGGCAGAAGCTTGTCTACTCGTACCCGTCTACAGAAGTTCGCATGGTGTCCTCATGATGGATATCGACTGGGAACACTTTGGTCGCCAGACAGCGTAGTTTTCTGACGATCAAAAGTTAAAAGCAGCTTTCGGAGCAGGAAAAACAACTAACATAGGACGTTTGAAAGAAATGGGACTGTTCAAGGATTTGTCTCAGGATAAGTATATGGTCGATGCATCCAAAGCCCAAGCGCAAACCAGCTTGAATCTCACGAACCTGGCTTTCCCGATAAAACCTGGACAAAATAACGCCAAAGGTCGCCTTGGATATGACGGATAGCAGGCTGATGCCACGATAGTTTTCGCATGACGATCTTGGACCCATTTTCAAGATTAGGATGGTGGCCGAGGTGTCCCATTGCACTGG
Source organism: Clonorchis sinensis (assembly GCA_003604175.2). Classification (NCBI taxonomy): domain Eukaryota; kingdom Metazoa; phylum Platyhelminthes; class Trematoda; order Opisthorchiida; family Opisthorchiidae; genus Clonorchis; species Clonorchis sinensis. Next base: position 157,949,053 of record CM030369.1, on the reverse strand, counting down.
TATTCTGTTTTCGTTCCAAATACTCCACAGCAGGGTCGTCAGGAAGTTCACCAGGACCACATCACCTACTTTGAACAGTGCAGGGTGCAGACCATTCATGCCGGGTGCCTTGTTGCGTTCGAGGAATGATATCTCACGTTAGATTTTCGTTGTTGGTTACTAGTGTCCATATTCCATCCAAGCTCATTGAGTTCTACCAGAGGTTGTGTTGAAGAAAGCCAGCTGAACCGCTTGTAAGTGTTTAGTCCATCGCTCAAAACGACGATTTCGTGAGTACGTTGCCGTGCCGAATTTTTCGCAGATCCTCCGACCGACACCTGTAACCTTCTGGCGAGTGGATCAGACCAGCTGATACAGGGCGCAGCTATTGCTTACAGCGAAAGCCTTATCCATCTCCTGGGCATTCGCATGTGTTCTTCAAACTTCTAATTACTTAGTATTTGACGGATCGGCGAGCACTACCACAAATCCTAGTTGCTGGCATGACCTTTCTGACAGCAATAATATCTCGATCTCGATTATGTTTACTGTTCATTAAGTAGAGTTCGACACTTTGGACAGGTAGTTCTGAAAGCTGAGAGCATAGCCTCTTTAATCCACTTCCATTCGATCTCCAAGCAGTCCTCGTCATCCGCATGACTATGTGGTCCCAATAGCCTTCTAGCCAGCTCAGGTTGATAATCTTGAGCTACTGAAACTTGCCGAAGTTGATGAACGGATTTTCTCTGCTTTGGGGTGCGTGACGCTGATGGGAAAGAAGTGACAACCCGGACTGCACAATGGCATGATTGGAGTTAAGTTGCGTATCCCAGAAGGAACAACCTTTAATTGAAACTTTGCATCGGTAACTGACAGCCACCTGGTCCACCTGGGTCCATGACTGGCTTGCGGTTGGCGGCTTTCAAGTAATTCGATGTGAGCGAGTGAGCTGAGTTTGTACTGACCAGAAACCGATTATGCTCAGCTCACAACCGAAGAAGTCGCTTCCCATTATCCGCTGGCTGAGCATCGGCTGCAAATCTACCACCCACTTTTGAATCTCCCGAGCCTAGTCATCCACCCATTGCTGCCTTTCAATTAGAACTTTGAGCCGGGGACTTTTGCTGAGACTCTTAATCATGCTCCTGTCTAGACCTGTGCACTTTGGTAGTATCACAGTCCACGAAGTGCACATTTACGAATAATCTTACGTCACATTGGCTGCCGCGTGGTGCCATCACATTTAGCTGCTCCTGTATGCACCAGGTACGCAAAACAGGACACCTCTGACAATTCACCACTTGCTCATTCACAAGTTCATTCTTCTAACCCTTCTCATTCCACAAGACTCGGGTCGGAGTGGAACCAGGCGGTTAGATATATGGCGGGTTGAATCCCAAGCTCCACGTTTGTCAACGAGACCGACCACAGAGGAGACATTGAGCTGATTTTCAATTGGGTAAAACGGATGGATGAATACTTGCAGCTCTTCCTCAACTATATTCCCCCATGAATCGTCTCGCAGAGACGTGTTGAAATCTTCTAAGACGAGCGAGTGGGAGTGGCCCAGTCCGAAGGCGTACCGGGACCATCAAGATGTGCTGGCGGGACCGCCAGAAGTGATGGAAACGAGGCACTTGCTGTTAATGAGCACGGACAGTTGGAATATGTCGTACCGAATGGCTCGGATCAATTGTTGGCTAACTGGTGCACGGCTCAAAAGAATGGTAAAGTGGAGGGGGAATAGTTCAGTTTGCACCTGTATTTTATGGCTGTTGGTTGCTACTGCACTACCCAACTCAGGAGACACAGGTTATCAACTAAGTATCCACATTGTAGCTCATATATGATCATATATGATCACTAGACTCGAGTCTAGTGAACCCATTTGCAAATGTGCGATCCAACGAGGCGAAGTGGCTGAACATACCACAAGCTAAAACGTACCTTGATATTCTTCATCCAAAACTTTCGCTTCAGCTTCCCTGCGCTGGCTTCAAACTGTGAAGCTCCCGCCTGCAAAACGTCTACGAAAACTGACAATTCCGTTATGCTGCTTACCGGCACGATCGTCTAGTTGTGACAGTTTCTGGTCACGCTCTAGTACTTTCTCGACGTTTGTCCGCATTATGTCGACAACCTGGAAGGTTGGAAATAAAATTAAAATTGAAAACTACTTCATCCACTTGTGCTTGTGTTTGCTGAAGCCGTTTGTTGGCAGGTAGTTGACGTGGAGTTTCGCCTTGTCTGACAAAAAGTGTCAACTAAACGGAGTACATTACCCAGCCTCTCCCGGTGCATTTGATACTACCGGCATAGACCTGAAAGTGATATAAATACGAAACGAAAAACACACATTGCGTATGGGCGACCGCCGTAAGTTAATCAAAACACTAGCGCAGTTTTGTAGAGTGTGGAGGCCGGTCTTTCTGATTGGCCAATTCCGTTCAGTATTCAGTATTCAGTTCACGTGTTTCACGAACCTACTGCAGATTCATGGGAGCAGTAACTTTTTGGAAGATAGTACGCGAACAGCGTGCAGCAGGAAACTGCTGACTGTGACTCTGAGCTTCGTTGGTCGTACAGAAAAACCAGGGCATCGTCTGTGTCAAAAGGTTCCAATTAGTGGGACGAGATGCCGCTGGTATTTCGATGCTGAGCGGTGCTCTGAAGATCAGCTGGAGCTCTCCACCAAACTTTAGGCACAAAAGTGCACGGGTAAATTCGGGGCAGCAGCTGAGGGCAGAGAGTTTAAGAAGATAATGAACAGCCTAGTCTCTAGGATATTACTTGAGGAATTTGACTGCAAATCTCGATCGGGCTCGGGCGGCTCAAAAGGCAGAAAGACTGTAAACATTGAGGAAGGATCCGCATGTTACTAACACCGAAAAATTTAATCGTGGGACTCTATCAGAATCCTTCGAGAAGCCGAAGAAAACGCAGTGAACACCCGTTTCGGATTTGACACTGATGGATCCCTGCAAGAGAGAGTTAGCTAAACCATGGAGGATCGGGAAGAGGTGGTGCCGCGTTTGGCGTGCATCAGGTGACAGGATCAACGGGTGGCGTCCTCATTTGTGAATACCCGCCTCCGGGTTGACACCAGGTTCTCTGGTCCATCTGGGTCCAAGTGAGAGTAGCAGACGAATTTCAATGGTCAGCAAGAAGTTTGTCGTGAGTAATTGGTGAACGTGGCTGTGACTTTCGAACGAATTGTGTAGGTCCCCATATCTCTATACTTCGAGGAATACTTGGGAGGGTAGTTCAGCAGCTAGACCTTCGAAGGGTTTTGACTCGCCTGGTTGCTTCATGATGAAAACCAGTGATGGTTTAAATTTTCAAAGATTTTGCGCACAATGAAGGAAGAACTTGAGCGGCCTGTAGACCGTCGATAGGCTTTGGGCCTCATTCTGCCAAGACAGTGCCGCCGCAAATACCGGTACTAATGTTTATTGACTTGAAACAAAGGGTCGTGAGTATCCTAGTAAAACCTTGTGTTTATGAAGTGTGGCGCGCTAACTCAAGTCCGAGGTGGCTGGGCCGTTTGCCGCATGATTGGATGAACGTAAGAATAAAGTGAACTAGACTTCATATACAGTCACGGCTGTTATGGACTTCGTGTTAATCTGATGATAGGGCGAGTAAAGATGTCCGGCAGATGAAACTGAAGACAGTTCACCACGGAAAAGCATCCACGGTAAAGTGAAATTACCGAGCACTTTAGCTCGAGCGAAGACCACCAGTGGCAAGTGAGTGACAACTGACCGGATCCTTGGTAATGATAGGATCCAGAAGAGGAGGCTGGTGTCGATCTCTGAAGGCGGTGGGATGCTTTGTGTTCTTGTGCCATCCATTAGAAGGGAGGTTCCGGCAGAGGACCACAGAGTGAGACTAGGAGGAAGCCGTCATTTTTCATTGCACTTCTGATGAAATGAAGCCCCCAAGGATCACCCAGGGAAAATTGTAAATACGATACAAAAGCCTGGTAGGAAAACACCATTGCCGGTGGTAAATATTATCACCTACACGAAAGGCCAATCATCATGAGTCTTCCAAGTTTAACATTAACTGAGTTACAAGAAACCGATAAATAAGGCTGATGGGTGACATGATTGCCCAGGGCTAGAGGGCACACACCCGCAGAATAGCCCCAGGAGGAAGCACGCCTTTCGGCGTTTCCAACTTGAGTTGATTCCCAGGAGTTGGTCGTGTACTTTGTGGGCAAAAATTCACTCAAAGTGGTAGTGTGATTGCGCACGAGTTACATGGGGTCTAGTAATTCGCCGGATTTGTCATGGAGGATTTGCACTCTGTGTGCTCGTTTGACAAGCTAATATGCTTAACTATGTCGAATGAAAGTGAAATGAAGCTAATGAGTAGAAAGCAAAACACATTTATAGGAGAGTTGAAGTTGAAAGAGGTTTCGTGGTAGATGGAATGGTCTGAGACCGACATATAGCGCGTCACTTTTGGGGAATTTGGTGGTAGCTGCATTGCTGACTAGCTTTGAGAATGGTTTTGTTGGCCTGAGTGGCCCGTCCTGAGTATGTGCTGAGCTACCAAGTGGAGTATATGAAATTAGGATGGCTTCAGATGGCCCTCAGAAAAGGCGGATAAAAGGTTATCACCGTCTATTTTCTTGGTGGATAATCTGTTCAGATTCTGGACTTTCCGGTGTTTGGAAACTCAGCGGAGGAACCGTTTTAACAGAACATTTTTTAATACAAATTGCTACTTGTACTGGCTTTTCATGGCATTCTGAGCAAAATGGACGATTTAACAAAATCTCTGACTGAAGCGTAAATTTACAGGCACACTAGTGTCAAGGGATGATTTCCCAGAGGTTAGGATGCTGGTAAGATCTGAAGGACTGGAGGAAACCCTTCGATTCCGCGTTGCGCAGAGCAGAGAGACGAAGCAGGGTGTAGGCGTGACGGTTAGCGCTAATGAGCTTTTGCAATAAAACGTGGGAAACACACCATATGTGACATTATTGTGCCTTGCAACAACACAGCCAAGCGGAAGGAGAACAATCTTGATATGATTTCGGCGGCTTTTAGGATCCCCTCGGGAAGACAACTTTGGGGCATTGAAGCAATGAATGCGGAAATAATAAGACTCGTCTGGCAAAACTTCGGCTAGATGAATAAAAACAGCAGCCTGGGAAACGAGTTACATCGAACAGCTGTGCTGATTGCCCCCTATATTTAGAGCAAAAGTGAGGAATAGAGACATACCGCAGTACGGGGAACTGTCAAGATTTATCTCAAAAACCATGATGGGAAAGGAAGTCAGAGTTCGGGGCCCCGTTTGGTTGATCGTTGATGCTTCATTGAGGTCGTAACCTGCTTGCATAAGGCACGATTTCACACTATGGCAAGCTGCTGAAATGGTTTAACTTGAAAAGTTGCTACTGGATAAAGAACAAGGAGATCCGTTTATAAGAGTACAGGGCCAAACGTCTAGACTCGGCAAGGTAACGGCAAAGAACAGAGCCACTGGTGCTGCCCAAATAGGCCTTACGTAATGAAAGCCCTTTCGCGTTGTAGTGGTAACGTGTCTGAAAATGTGACCACGCGACTCATTTGTCTATAAAAAAAAGTGTCATCTGGCCGTCTTAAATCCAAGCAAATTTGGCATCCGAACTCATGTAATGAACTTTGAATCAGGCAGATGAATGACGATGACCAAAAATTTGAGATTGTATTAGGGATTTCGTCCTGTCAGTGAATTTGCTCTGTACGGAACAGCCGAAAACTACTGTACAGCTATCCCCACGGAAACTCATCACATCGCGAAACTCTGGAAGCACTAGGGTTTGAAATTCAGTCTTTCAGCAAAAGTTAATTTCACTCAGAGGACGAAAACTCACTTGAAAATCCCATCTTCCCCATACTATTAACAAACCACGGTAAGTGCATGAGGTCATGCGTAACACTTATGTTAGATCAGAACTGTCGGTGATCAGCCAAATAATATGACAACAAAGGTAACGGTTTTGGCGAAACGCAAAATATAATTATTCCACCTCTTTCGGAGCTTTCTCCTTGCTTTCACATTGAGATAATAGTTGGAATTTGTATAAAAATTTATGTAAGCATTTCCAAGCATGGTTCGCACAACGGCCAGCTTACTGAGAGTGGTCAACTCCGTTAACCATGAACACAAAACTGTAACTCCGATAGCCAAGTGTTCGCGGAACTTCTCGTTCAGGATCAGCCGCAGGTACTACAGGACGTACGGATCCTCTTAGGAAGTTCGTTTATTTTGCTTTCACTCAAAAATCTCCAGACTCAGGTAGCTTTGGGAGTAATGCTAGCATACAAAAACCACGGCTACCAAATGACAAAAGGCCACCCTCAGCACGTTCAGAAAACTTCATGTAGCTAAGGCATGAGTTGTGTATGTGTGAGCTTGGGCTGTATCGATGGTGGGTTGAGGAGATATCTGCTTGCCTGGGGGCACTGTTATTATAAGAAAAATATCAGGGTTCTTGAAGGCCAGTTTTAATAGCAGTATACTAGGGAAGAAGAGTTGCCTACACCTCAAGTTGTAATTGTAGCTATCAAAACTGCATACCTGGATAGTTTTAAACATCCTTCGGAAGCTGGACTATGATGTTATTTATATGGATTAGGATTTTTGAGACTTTCGCGACGTAATTTTGACGAAATAAACTATCGAAGTCACTGAGTCAGCATTTGAGACGTCCAAAATGTGCATTGTAGTTTAAGGAGTTCTCGAAGTGGATCAAGTTACCTGCTGTGATGGCGGTGGCTGGAAATGAGAGAATGCGGGAGCCGTGAACGTTGGGTATCCCGATGGTGACTTTGTGGCGTGGCTCTCCAAGACTGACACTTAATAGCCTTGTTCCTTGTAGGCTAGTAGTCGCTGCGCCACGATCACTACGTTGGAGGTGAATCCTGCACAAGCGGGGTTTGCTACTGGATTTTCCAAAACAGCGCTTCTCTTGTATCGATTTATGGCTATGCTTTTGCATGAATAAGGCGTATTGTTAACTCCTCGATCGTTTGACACCCCATGACAAAATGAGGTGCATAATTAGGGATCCTTGATTGCATAATAATGACGATGGGCTACAACATCCGTGGTATCATTCAGCAAACAGGACGGCATTCAAAGGGATAGAATCAGGCTAAAACGCGGAGACCTTGGTAGAGCCTAGCTGGTTTCTGGGGTGCCAGTGCTGCCAAATGTCACTAGACCGGTTTGGTTAGGCTCGGGATTGTGGAACGTGCGGCTGAACGTAAAAGCATTGTTCCATGGGATGAATTATGAAGACCAGCAAAGAAGCCTAGGTAACAAGCGGCAAACGTCCGTAATCTTGTGTTTCCAAAAGATCTTGATATGTAGAAGTGGGAGCAGGATTATTTACGCCTAGTCAGCCAGAACCTTAGCGAGAGTAAACCAAGTGATACATGTGGCAAGTGCAACATCCGGAAGGCAAAACAAAATGGGAGCTGGGTTTCTATACGGTACTATTAATGTAAGACATAAATTCACAAATTATACACACCTCGACAGTAGATACTCGTCCAAAAAATGGTACACATGGACTACAAAAGTATAAACCAAAGGGGCAAACAGCCTTTCACGTGAGACAGTCACGCGTGCATAAATTCGGCCACAAATGGCTGGGTGACCTCAATGCCAACTGAGTAAAGTGGTAAGGACAAACAAACTCCAGTTCATATACACGCACTAAACACAAGAGTGGAGAGGGGTTACGGATAGGGGCAGAATAAACGTAAGGAATTTCAAATGTCAGCGTAATAGACGATACAACCCAGTTGGCCACGTTGTTTGCGAACGAACTGGAAGTCCGCAGAAACAAGAAAGAAAAGCGATTGCAGTCAAACAAACCACACACTTCGCTAAATCAGAAAGCTGTTGGCTAGCTTATTGGTTAGCTGCGAAAACGAGCTCCCTGTGAGTGCCATCAAAAAATACTTCTTGATGATGCCACTCAAGGCTCAGGGTCTCACAGAGATACATAGTTGATCAAACCACGCCAAAATGCTCAAGAAACCAAACAAACGCATGTTGGCCATAAATTCTTAAACAACAACAAACCTATTCGTTCAAAAGCCTATATTGAACGAGCCACAAGTTGAAATTTTTGCTCACAAAAGGAAATCTATGTCCTACGAGGGTAAAAGACCCCATGAACCGGACAACTATGGGGCGAATAAACTTACAAATGGAAAGCGGTCCTCGAAACCACCAAGGCATCAGGCAGACAAGAATGCCGCAGAGTCCTTATCGGCGCCGTGGACTCAAATCCGGCGTACAGCTATTACATCTTCTAACATTGTTGACAGCACGCAGCGTTGGAAGCAGCAGAAACAGTGTTCAAAATGCTTGTCAACAGACTGATTAAGTCTCTTTAACAAGCTTCACGATATTATATAGCAAGTGGGCCTTGAAAACCGTAGCCGCACTTACGCACCTGGTTCACACCAGATATCCCTGACGTGGAGATCCCGATAGACGGCTTCTCTGCTTTTGAGCTGACTCAAAACGGTGGAGAGTTGGTGGGGGTGCTTTATATTCACATGCGGCCATACCCGTTCCGATTATCCTCTCCGATACCACTCCAGCACCTTTTTGTGACCCACTGTGGAGCAGAATCCTGCTGCGCGGGATCAATTCTCTTTTTCTCGACGTGGTCTACCGTTGCAACTCGAGTCCTCCAGGAGACGACAACTTCTTTACACAACTACTTGAACAACTCTCCTCCAGCTACCACGTCACACATGTCCTGCTGATAGGTGATTTTGCCGTCCCCAAGCCTCCTTGATGGAGCTCCAATGCGTCGGGTCCAGTGGAAATTTAGCAGTGGCACCGAAAAAAGTCATTAAGCTGATGGCTCGGATTCAAAATGTCATCTCATCCACCAGATAAAGCGCAGGCCAACTACCATTCCTCCTGGATGTGGTCACCACTATCTAAAGACATCTCATCGATCAGGTGTTAATCAAAGTCCCGCCGGGACAGAGTAACCGGTGTGTGCGCATCCTTCTCGATCAGTTTGAACGACCAACTTTAGTGAACTAGGCATCCAGGAGCACTGTCCAGATAGTTCACGAGGCCTACTTGATGTTCATCCCGGAAAAACAGCAGTCAAACTGACCAAAAGCGAACTAAAAGTATTTGGCGACTTCTCGGAAAAAGGTCTCTACTATTTTCAAAAAGTTGAATACAGGAGGCACAGAAAATGAGCTGGAGTTTCGCAAAATGCGGAAATGCTGCAGCTCAGAAGTCCACCAACAGAACATACGAAAACGGACCACCATACTAGACCTCGCCAAGAAAAACCAGAATACGCTGTTTAGCTACCTGGGATAACGCCGGATAAATAAGCAAACCACATTCGCCTTGAGGGACAGGAACGGGGAATCCACAAATGACCCAATAGTGGGACCTGAAATCTACAGAGAAAACTATGCAGGCCTGTATTATGCTCCGGTGTACTCCTCACTCACAATCTTGCCAAGACTAACTACGAATAACCGCTAACTACCTTGGTATTTGCGGAGGAGCACATTCGTCAATTTTTGCACAAGACAAACCAGTTCTACGCGTCGGGGCCAGATGAGGCCAACTCAAGGCTTCTGGAGGTAATGTCGTTTAACCTGCGAAAGTATGGCTACTTTCTGTTTCGTCAGGCATTCGCTGACTTTCATTGTATGCTTCTCACGAAGTCAGTCATTTTCTGTACAGTTTGCGCTCCGTCTTGTGCGGTAGCGCTAACTGACTCCCCCAAGGAGCTTTTACACTCGATCCCACTCCAACAGTGACACTAGTGAGTCTCTACCATTTCAATGTACACCGTGACAATGGGATTCCCACTCACATTTATCCGCATTGCTGATTCTCCTACTCATCATCCACACTTACGCTTTTTATGACCCTGCCCATAAGCCCAACAGTTCAGGGCCGAAAAGACCTCGTCGGTGGTCCTTGACTTGAGTTCAGGCTGACCGGCTAGATCATGGAAATCAGGCTGCTGCACCAGATTCGGTGTTCTGGTTCCTCATTTTTCGCTAGTTGAAGGCTTCTTATCATGCCCTTTTTTGCCCCATCGTTCCGTTTTGCCCGGCACCTTCAAATATTAACGACCCCATTTGCCTCAGCAAGATATTTTCCCCCGGAAGTATTATAAACTCCTGGTGAGCGCGTTTGCTTTCCCTTGCCTGTTTAGGCGTGACCAAGTCTACATCGGATATTGCCCATTGTTTTTAGCGCAATCCCCGGTACTCACAAATCTCCCAGTGATGCTTTATTCTTACTGTAACCGTATGAACATGCCTGAAGGTATGCTACATACTAGTTGGGGATAAAAAGCAATATTATTATTATTGTATTATTATTATATTATTATTATTGCTTTAGTAGCAAACAGCTTCCTCCAGGACTTGGACGCACTGAGCCGCAAGTGTGCACAGTTCTCAAGGTAACCGTCCCCCTTCTTAGAACGAAACAATTGTCACGCCAATCTACAAACCTGGTGGCCGACTATCGAGTGGCAGCTACAGGCCCATAAGTCTCACTCGTGTGCAATGCAAGGTGATGGAACGCATTCTGAAGCGAGCCATTCTAAATCACCTTACTTCCAACAACTTGAATTCTCCAGTTCAACACGGATTTCTCCCAAACCGTTCCTACGTGACGAACATGCTCGTATTTATGGACAGCTTAACCCAAGCCAAGGACGAGGGACTCATATCGGATGCCATATTTTTCGACTTCTCAAAAGCATTTGATCGGTGTCCCACACGTCCCTCTGCTCCACAAACTCGAGTCTTACGGGATTCAAGGGAAAATCCTACACTGGATCAAGGCATTCCTATCAGACAGATCATTCCGAGTGAAAGTAGGCTCGACCTACTCTTCTACGGCGCCGGTCTCCATTGGAGTTCCTCAGGGCTCCGTCTTGGGACCTTTGCTGTTTCCTCTGAATGACGAAAAGTGTGTCCATATGTCATTTGGAGGAGACTCAGCGAACTCCTTTGTCATGCATGGTGAGAAAGGACCAGAAGACATCACGAGGATAGATGCAAAAAAACATTTGGGTATCTGGCTCTCTCCAAACCTGTCCTCCTCACTGCACCTTGAGAAATCGGCTCAGAAGGCATTCGCTGTTCTACGGATGATTCGGCGTACCTTCTCTCGTATTACTCGCACGGACTTCCAGACACTCTATGGGGCCCATGTCAGACCGCTCCTTGAATATGCCAATTAAGTTGTCTACTCAGGACGCACGAAAGACGTAATCCTCATTGAGCGTGTCCAGCGAGCTGCTACGAAAATGGTTGTCGATCTCAAGTCCATGGACTACGAAACGCGTCTCGTGGTGCTCGACCTCTTTCCCTTGGAGTATCGTCGCCTCCGAGGGGACTTAATTCTTACTTACGCCCTGTTTGAACAAGGCTTGGCCAACAGGTTTTCCACCGTTGACCCGGCAAACACACGGCGGGGACATGGTAAGAAGATTTTTAAGCTCAGAGTGCACACCTTCATTAGGCAAACTTTTTTCTCATTTCGGGTGGTTGCTGCGTGGAATAACCTTCCAGACGGTTGTCTACGCTCCCTCTAGAACTCAGTTCAAAACAGTATTAGACACTTATTTACGCGAGTCCTCGCGCTGGCAAACATACTGCCCCGCGCTGAGAACTTAAAGAGCAGTGCTACACCCTTTTTTCACTTGTGCCTTTCAGGTGAACGACAGCTGCTGAACGACAAGAACAAAACCGACCCGGGAAACTTGGGCAAAAGCCTCGCTCCTGTGTATCAATCCGTGAATCCGTGTAATACTTACCAATGCCCTGTTGGAACAAGGCTTGTCCATCAGGTTTTCCACTGTTGATCCAGCTAACACACAGCGGGAAAATGGTAAGAGGCTTCTCAAGCTTACAGCGCACAATTTTATTGCGGAAATTTTTTTCTCATGTCGGGTAGCTGCTGCTTATAATAACCTTCTTCCGACGACTTTTCGCGCAATATCCAATACTCAGTTCAAAGCACCACTATACAATTTGTATGCGAATCCTCGCGCCTACAAGCTTACTTCCCGCGCTGAGAACTTAAAGAGCAGTGTTTGTGCCTTCCAGGTGAACCGCAGGCGCTAAACGATGAAAGCAAAACCAACCCGGAAAACATGGGCGAAAGCCTTGATCTTGTGCATGAATCAATGAATTCGTAGAATGGTGATGAACTAAAGCTGAAGAACCGTCGCTGATCGTGATTGACCTTGGGCGACTGGGTCAGTGGCTAGGGTTACGGAAAGCCGAAGTGGAGATGAAGGGATGGAAGTAACCAAACTGGAGACAAACGGCAAGGTTGGTCTTAAAATACGGCTTATACTGTTAATGGATAGACTCATTGGTGCCAATTTCGGGGAGAAGTCAGGTATAAAAGTCATTTGTAAAGGTTAGGTAGTGCTTATGCAATGCATATGGGTCCAAACGAAGATCGTCAGTAGAGTCGTTGAACGTGCGGAAGGAGCATACTGGAACCGGGATGTCTAGGTCCGAATTAGGAGGCTTAGGAAGTTATATCGAACTTGTTTCAGCGGTGGTTAGGGCCAGGTAAACAAGTTGTTCGTACTTGAAGGCAAATTAACCAGTGGGTGAGTGGGCCTGCGATCAGCCTGGGTATGGAAGTACCTTGCCCCCAGTGCATTAACTTACCTCGGCTTCTAGACAGCCTCGCAACGGACGTCATTCTTGAGATGAACGGACTGGGGATGTGCGATTGTGTGTAGCAGGGTTTTCGGTTGTCCATGGAGGTAACTGAGGTAGAGAAAAGCCGATACAGGGTCGTAGGCAGTTTTGGTTTTATTGGAGATTCGTTTGGATGCAAAGCGCAGTACAGTTGACCCTGATGCTTTCGTTCCATCGGAACAACTCGGCCTGGTACCAAAGCCCAACGCAAATCTGGCCATCCGCATTTCTGTCTCCAATCACTCCATTCTGAGCCTTCTAACTCGATAATTGTACTCATCATCCCTCAGAGTAATTTGAATAGTTCACACATGGGAGCAAAGTGCTTGCTTTGCACAAAACATGCACGGTCGGACGTCATGTTCCCATGCTATCTGCGATCTGAAATGTGTCGAAGTTTCACTTACGTGCCATGCATCAGCTTCTCCACTAGTATTTACATCAGTCAACTGGTTCACTGCGTTCCACCGACATTAACGGCGTCTGGGAATAGTCGGAACAACGCAGTTTTGCGACTACTGGGGAATCATATTTGGTTGTAGTGCGCTTCCTCCGACTGTGCTGGTGCTCGTCAGCACTCGCCAAGCCTGGCTAGAAACTAAAACATATGGGCTACAAAAATGGAAACAAATTACCAGTTACTCACTCAACAGGACCGAAACTCCACATTTCCTAACAGTGGATGTAGATGTGAGTGTTGAAGAACTCGCCAGCTTCGTCGCATACGGGCAGTTGTGCCTCAGATGACAGAGCTCAACACATCGGACATATCAACATATCAGCGCACGCCGACTCCTCTTCGATCGGTTGCCGGCTGACAGGCAGTCAGTCGCACAAAAGCACAATCAAATTATGATTATAAACGGTGTGGTACGAGGTACTTACTTTGTGTGTCCCGTTAGACACAACCTGACGGGGCAACTGGCGCTCCGCTTGCCGACTAACAGTAAGAAGCATGGTGATCATATTGTTGTTGACTGATTCTTCTACACTTGCTTGGTATCGAATGTCGCCACTGAACGAAAAACAGTGCTGTTTATTTTTTACCCGTTGTGCACACAAATACCACATAACCTTCTTTCATATCTTCATCCCAAGTCTCCTTAAATGCTGCAAACGGTGAAAACCATTCAGCAATCTTCTAGAAAAAATCTCCTCTGGTGTCGAACGCGCAGCTTGCTGAGTCATGGGGACGCATTTTTAAAACAGAATGCTTGCCGGAAATCACAGATGAAAATTAAGACAAACAGATATCGGCAAAAGCTAAGCAGAATGCTTTCCTTTTATTTTTGGGCGAATATACGAAAACATTCTATATTTGGCGCAGTTTACCTTCAACACGCCACACCTATGGAGAAAATCGCACATACGATGTGGTGTGACGGTTTGCGCACTTGAGCGACGTATTGGGCTACACTGGGGTTGTCCACGCCACACTCACAGAATCTCTTATACCAGGTTGGTCAACGGTTGTAGGTCTGACGATCACAGTCTCCTGGTTCTCCAGGTTGGGAGTTGGAACATGTGTCGACTGGTTCCGTAGAAATGGTAATGCATTTGCAGTTCCCGCCAAACACCACTGCGCAAACGGGACGTACGGAAGCTGTCATTGTTTGACCATCAATGGCTCCGGGTCATTGACTTGGTTTGGTGGGAACATTGGATCAGCATGCTTAGGTATGCCATGTGGTTTTATGAAAAAAGGAAGTCTCCCACGGTAGAGGGACAACTCATACCTCCTAGGTCACGCTGGTTAGGTCATGCACTTCGCTTGCCAGAGGACTCTGCCTCACAGAGGTGTTTTGGCCCAGCTCCGTGCTGTCGTCACGAAGAGACTGGACCTTACCGCGGTGTGATGGTTTTTGCACATCCATAACCCATGCATGGTGCATGCACGCACCATAGTACACAGAGACGAGTCACTGTCAAAGGATTTCGCGGAGGACTCACGAGATGTTGTTAGGCGGAATACTGTGCCTTATTACCTTTCCGCTCATAATTAGGTGCTAAAACGATTGCTCAGCTCGATTCACGGGCAACCGGCCAACAGGTCGAACCACTGGCCGTTTCAACATCCACTCGAACTCTTAGTGGTCGAAAATCCGGAACTTTTAAGCCAAGTTTGACGATTTTTTTCCGCGCATAGGCCATCAGTGAAGACCACAACAGGGTTTACTGCTTTGGAAGGACGAGATGTCGCTCCGGTACTTGAAGCTTTTTAACTGAAGAAGGTCTCCCATCCAAAGAACGCATCATGTGTTTTCCCGATAAGACTTCGAGTGGGGCCGTTGGAAATCCCTTCCATAAACATAAGCACTTGCGAGCTGGAAACTGACATCGTTATGGATATGCCCCGTTTACCACGTCATGAAATTGGAACGAGACGGTGCGTCAGTGGCGCGCAGCGTGTTATAATCTTCTCAAAACTCAAGTTACTATGATGTAGGGCTTGAACCGTCTTGCTGGCCGGGAGATGGCACGACCATGAGGGAATTGAGTTGTATGCTAACCGTATTGAAGTATATCCCTTAACATAAATTCTACAAAGTTCGTGTTTTGTCCTATCCTGGTAAGTGGTGTGAACGGTACCGTGATGGCGGTTGAACTGTCGTTCCATACGCGTGTTCTTTCTCTAGATACCTGGCAGGTGAGCGTTCCACATTTACGGGTAAATCGATTTTACGTCCCAAAAGCGCTTCCGCAGGTTAGTTGTTCTTTGGCACATTTAGGTTAGATGCCGCACGGTAGCCTAACAAGAAAGTCTCAATAATCTCCGCTGACGTTCCATCCCTCTTAAGTTTTTTGAAGTGCCTAGTTGAAAATGCTGGCAAAGTGTTCGACTTCGCCATTGAAGATGGTGATTGAAGATTGAAGATGGAATGGTGGTGATCTAACGTGGTGAATGCCATTTTGCTTACAAAACAAGGCAAAATCGGTAAATACACTGCCGTTATCTGAAATCGGTGTTTCTGGAGTACCGAAGATACGAGTAAGCTGCAAGATTGTGGTGCGAGAAGTGATGTGATCCATCATGATTATCTCCGGCCATTTACTGTAGGCGTCAATCATGATGAGATTATGCTGATTGGTAATTGGCCGTAGTTGGTGCAGGATACGAAGATAACTCGGTCTTCCGCGGTGATTTTGCAGAACCAGTGACGTTTTGAACAGGACTGCACCACCTCTTCTAGCTGTCTGTCCATACCCGGCCAGTATGCATAACTTCGAGCCAAGGCTTTCATGGGGTCGATGTCTGGGTGTCCTAAATGGAACTCTTTTACTACTCGCGCCTGCAGTTTAGCAGGTACAGTAACACATTCACGATAGAGAAGGCAACCAAAGACTTCAGATAAAGGAACTCGTCGATGGGATAAGGACTGAGTGTCGCGTGTCAGCGACGATGCCCTGGGTGTTCAGTGATAGTGTAATACTTGGAACACGGGGCATGGACCATTGTTGAATTATTCGAAAGGGCTCGATTGAATGCGGCCACTGCGCTGCAAACTTATGGTTCGACGGAGATGGAAGCCACGCTTGTATCTTCTGCTGGCTGTCTTTGTGAGTTCATCAGTCTTGCCAAGGCATCCGCCTGGCCAGGGGTAGCCATAGGCTGGTATTTGACTGAAAAATCATGGCTAAGGAAAATAGTCGCGCAGCGCTGGAGATGATTTGCTGTATATACCGGAACGGCCTTCTTCGAACCGAAAACGTTGACAAGCGGTTTGTGATCGGTGAGAAGTGTGAAATGGTGACCGTAAATCATTTTGTGGATTTTCTTTACGACAAACGGGATAGCAGGTGCTTCTTTTTCTATTTGACTTTAACTGGCTGGCGTCAAAGCTCGGGCTACCTTGGCAGTGGTTTTTCAGTTCCATAAGTAAATCAGTGGATGCTAGAATGATATTCACAGGTGGGTTGTGATGTGCAAGCAGCAGGTGTGACGATAGGAGTGCTTTAACTGTTTCGAAAGCCGACTAACACTAAGGTGACCAATTCCAGAGATTATCCTTTTAAAGGGGTAGCTGAGAGGACCACAACCACGGTACATCTCTAGTAGGAAACTATTATAAAGGCTCAAAAATCTGAGAACAGATCGCACAGAGAGAACATCCATCGGCAGTGGCGGTCTCCAAATTGCATCAATGTTGTCTGGGTCAGAATAACGGTCAGAATTATCGAAAACTAAAAACCCGAAATGTTTGAGGGGTGTAAGAAAAATGCATGCATTTTCGTTCGGACATGAAAGCCTTATTCCTGGATTTGATCAAGTACTGAGGTTAAGCGATGAAAGAGTTCATCCTGATCAGGGGCTGCCACAATGCTATCATTCATGTATGATACGACGTTTGTTAATCCATTGAGTATAGCGTCCACCATCTGTTGGAATATGGCTGGCGCAGTTTTTAATTCGATGAGAAGATGATTAGACTGGGAAGGTGCGCGGTAATGTTTAGAAGATCCTTGGACTCATCTGCAACTTCAGTTTGTAAATAGGCAGAGAGTTTAGCAGAGTAAAGGCTGTCATTGCGTTTAGTAAACAGGTCTTCTGGAACTGGGAGAGGATACTGATGTCAGTGCAGCAGTCAAGCCCGTAGAATAATCAGCAAAAAATCTGACCTTCCTATTTTCCCTCTTGACCGCAACAATGGGGGCTGCCCAGCAAGATTAGTTGACAGGCCGGATAACACCTGAACTCCGAAGACGATCAAGTTAAGCGTCCACAGATGGGAAGACCGCATAGCGTACAGGGCGTTTTGGTCTACAGACAAGTTTACTACTTGGTTTCAAATGAAGTGTGACTTGAGCTTTAGAACAAGGATTAAAACCCTTTTGAAAAAGATTAGACAATTTTGATTGGAGACTCGACCTTTGCGTGGTATGACGGTCTGTTTGCTTCCGTGACACACTGAGCCGTACTGAATGGTGTCCATGTGACACTCACAGACTATCATGTACCAGGTTGGTCAGTGGTTAGATTTCTGCCACCACAGTCTCCTGGACGTCCAGGTTAAGGGTTTGAGCACGTGTGACGACTTGTTCTATAGAGTTGGTAATGCACTTGTATTTCCCGCAAAACACCGCCGCCTTGGGGTCAGGCTTTTGAGCCAAAGGCTTCAGTCGATGACCCTAATCGTCCTCCATTCTTGGTCTGGGCGTCCTGGCAGTATCCCTGCCCACGCATAACCATGATTCCTACAACTAAGATTACTGTCATTTTACATCGGCTGCCGTTAGGTGTAATCAGACGGGTCGCTTTTTTTCGCATACAGCAGGGTTAAGGGAAAACAGACTACTGCTCATGCGTTTCTTCATCCCAGTTCACATACTTTTTCTTTCCCTTCCCCCCTTCTTAATACTTCCCTCCTCGTAGGCCCGATCATTAGAACTGACTATCCCATCGTCTTGCATCGGTCTCGGCCACAGAATTTGCTCGTCAGCCGGTGCCGACAACCTCATACATCTCAAAATCAATCTTCAAGTCTCGACGCCCGGTTTACCTGGCTGCTATTAACGTCAGCACCCTGAGGTAAGCAAGACAACAAGCTGCTCTTGCTCACACACTGGACTCGCTTGAAATTTGTGGGTGCTGTATATCAGAAACAAGAGTTCAGGATGCAGTCAGTGACTGAGTTAACTATCCTGGTCACTTTCCACTCGTTTCCGGCTGCGCACCTCTGGCGATCCAGAGGCCGCTGCGGCAGGTGTACAGGAGTAGACGTCATATAAGTCATTGGAAGGAAGGATCCTTTCTTACTCCGATACCCGATGACAGTTGCCTCTGTGCGCTTCGTCTGGCAACTTCCATGAAAAAGTCTCACACGAGGGAGTTTGATCGTCATCTGTTTGTCGTGTCTGCTTACGCCCCAACCAACAAAATCTTTCACACTATCGAAGCCAAGTTTTATGACAACTTAAATGCTCTGTTTTGACAAGCTGTAAGTTCAGATTACTAAAGATTGGAATGCACCTTGGACATACTTAAAACCTGAGACTCAATCGCGTGGTCGACTAGGATTGGACGTAACATGTATAGATAGTGGCAAACGACTGTTTCAGTTATGTGCTGACCGCAAACTTCTTACGCAGCACTAACCTCAGAACTAAACGAAGTCGTTTGGCCTCCAACAGCGCGTCACCAACACAAATTCATCACATGGCCATCGGTGAACGATGGCGTAGCTCAATAACTGACAGCCCCTCGTTTTGGGTCAATCGATTAGCAATCAAGAGGCTGGCACATCTCAAATTTAGACGAATTTTCGAGAATTGTCTTTTGGACCCTTCCAACTGCCCCACCAATCAGTTCGTGCTCAAACGAGATCGCCACATCTCTGTGCAGTACCGGAAGGTTGTCTGTGACACTGCACTACCAGGTCCACTCTATCACTGGACAGACAGAACAGTGACGTTGCTTGAATCCCTGAGACGTGTTCCGGCCGGCCACGAGCAAAATTCAGGTCAATGAATTATCAGACGCCAAGTCAAGCTTAGCGTGAACGCCACCTGTGAAATCTGATGGGCACGGGTGGCTAGAGAAATGCAAGAGATGGAGAAAGCCGGAAGTACTCGAAAATTATTTTGTATGATCCTTGAGACCGGTCCCTGAAAGACGCCGGGGAGTCAAGTAATCAAGGTTTCGCAACGATCTTGATTAAACAAGAACTGTACCACTGGGCAGGTCACTTTACACAGCAATTCTCGTGGCCACCTGCTACCACCCACTTGGATTCTGGAACTGCAGTTGAACCATGGATGCTGAACCTGGAACCTCCAGCGGCCTTGGAGGTTTATGGTTGCATTTCCTCTCAGTGCCACCAAGCTCCTGATCCGGCCTGCCACACGTATTGTGGGAGAATGGGATGAAGTCCCCAGTCAACAGTCGTCTGATTTATTTGCCTCGATTTTTGAAAATGAGACTGTCCCAAACAACTGGGGCGAAACAGTAATAGTGCCTGTTTTCAAAAAAGACCTCGTATTGAATGCGGTCATCACACCATCATCATCCATGATCATTAGCTGTAAGAACCGCATACTTGTCGCACAGTGGTTGTAGCTGCCACAATTTCATCCATCGATGATTTTGGGAAGTACGGTAGATAGCTGCACGTTGGAGGCAGGGGCTGATAAATTCGTACGTAAATACAGGTTTGTCAGTGGACTTTTAAGTGAGGGGATTGCGAAGGGTGCTATGCATCGAAGGCAATAGCTTGGATGCACGAACGCCATTGAGGGCACGACTGAGCCATGTTTGACAATGTCTCCAACGATTGATGTGGCCCGTCTCGGAGCCCCCATCCAAGGAGACGGCAATGAGCAGCTCAGCTGAGCTTGTTGGTAATGGCTTTCATACTTCGCTGCCAAGTCATTGTTTGACCTCCCCTGGCTCGTTTCCACCCTTCGCGTGGTCCCGCAAAAGAACCGTTCAAGCAAGTCTGTCGACTGGCATACGGAGCACTTGGCCAAACCAACAACCTATGCAATGTGACCAGTCCGGAAGAAATAAATCACTCATTTTTTCCGATTACCATTCGAATTCAGCATTACGGATCCGGTGTTCCCACCAGACTCTGAGAATGTTCCGAAGACATCGATGGTCAAGCACTGAAAGTCTTTTGACGTCCTGGGCCCGCAGTGGCCACGTTTCTGACCCATATAGCAATACGGATCGCACTGCAGCATTGTAAACTCGACCCTTGACGGATAAGCTGATGTCATGCCTACGCCACAGGTGAGGCAGTTTCACAAAAGCTGCTCTGACCTTCCCGATTCGGATGGAAATCTCTTCTTTCTCTAGTCCACCTGGACTGATACAGATGCCCAGGTAGACAAACTTGTTTACTATCTCAAGCGACTCATTTGCAAGCATGAGGCAGCATGAAGCGAGCATCAGAAAGGTAAGTTTTACTCCGGATGTAATCAGGCTCTTGTCGCTTTACCTTCGTCGCCTTATGGGAAAAATGCACAGAGAAACAGTGCCATCCCATGCTGACACTGGCGCTGTCGGTCCGTGGGCGAAACAATGGCACAAATCACCACATTTATAACGACTGTTGACAGCATACGCCTGCTATTTTATTTTTGTTACACTGAAGAATACAGCGGGTGGACATCTTCACTGACCCTGCCTCTGACCGTCAAGGTTGGAGAGCGGCGGTTCGTGGTACCCATTTGTGACAGGATATTGTTGCGTTGAAGTCAAGCAAGCGACAAAACATTGTCAATCACTGATTCTGTAAGGCAACTTTCCTACCCATTTCCCTTCTTTTGTGGACCTTTTTTTACAGCAATCGATTGGACGAGTCTTCGGTCATAAGATTGTTTGTTAACTCCTCCAAACTTCAGCCATGCCGGAGGATCCTGACGGGTCTACGGAGAAACTAGTCAATAAACCCAAAAGTAGCTCTCTCTCGGCTCTTCTATATAATCTTTTTAGATACTCGGTTTCATCAACAGCGCCTCAAGTCATGGCGACCTGTTCTCACAGCGAAAGGTGCATACCCTTTGTTTTTGACCATAGGACTCGTATTTATTCCTATCGGTATTGCTCTGCTGATCACATCTAATAAGGTATGAAGTTTTTCTTCAGTGAGCTTGAGGTTCCACAGGTTTTTGAACGAGTATTCGAATATACTCATTGCGAACGATCTCCCGCTGCAGGGGTTCCTAGTCGGTGTTCCGAGGAAGTTCGAGCACCGGCCTTTTATCAGAACTACCAATCATGTCCGTGCACCGTTTCTTTCACATTGGATGAGGCCGTTGATGTAAGTTATTTTTCGCTTTTTTGAACCTCGATTTTTTCTGAGATCGATAATTTCGTGGATTTGATTTTGTATTGTTATACCTTTTCGGAGAATTCCTGGCCACCTGACCTTATCTCCTACCACAGGCGCTCGCAAAAGATTCCTCCCAGCTTCTTGAGGGGCTCATTCTTCTTTTCGGATGTGGTGATTTGTGTAGGTTGTCGAGATACTTTGTTTTGATAGGTGCTAGGTAGATCACTGGCTGCTATGCCGAAGCTTTGGAATATGCCTCCGCATAGCCTTTTCATCGCCAAGTCAGTGCTGATTAAACTAATCACTCATATTATGAATGCTGTCGGTCTAATTCCTTATCACAGGAATGCGAGGTAGCCTACGGTATTATCTAGACAGTTTCCGAGGTCAGATCGATCGGTGTCTTATGTGTTTGCCACTCCAGGACTCCATTTCGGTATTTTATTGTGGTCTTCGCTTGCACTGTGTACAGGGGTCTATTGGTGATAGGTCATCACCTTTGGTTTTACGATACGTTCTGAAAGAACCACTCTTGATGTTGTGTGTTTTGAAACTCCAAATGGCAGTACGAAACTGGCAGTTAGATCATACCTAGATTAACCTTACCCGTTTAACTCCGTATGTCTGCTGAACATTCTACTGATGTACTTTCCTCCATCATTGTTCTTCCAGGGACAGGTCTACTTTTTCTACGGACTTTCCAATTTCTTTCAAAATCATCGGCGGTACATCATGTCGAAAGATGATGCCCAGCTCTTAGGAGGGACCGGTCCTTTGAGTGATGCTTGTGAGCCATACCGGACTAACTCCCAGGGTGTGCCGTATGCTCCTTGTGGTGCAATAGCCAACAGTTTGTTCAACGGTCAGTAGTTTTTGCATTACTTCATCCTCATGTACCTTTTCCTTAAAATTTCATATTCCTCACTCTTTGAGCTCTATAACCCCTAGGGTTTTGTGGGGCATTAGGATAACTGTTGTGTGTGTATCTATATCTTACTGTCTGCAGCGTTCAACGTCCTATGTCCATCTAGTTCTGGGATGTTATTTTTCTATAGAAAATAGCAGATATATGCTGCGCAAAATGTGACTTTACCCTGTCAGAGTGTTGTATGGTTGAAACCTCTGTTTCGTTCGTTCAGACTTATCTTACCGTCGGAGTTTGACATCGCTCCTTATTCCATGCTCTGTGTCTTTGCCTTTCAATTATCTGTTTTCCACTCGTATTTTCCTCCCAGATACATTCACCCTGAAATACCACGGAAGTCCCGGTTCCCCCTTGGCTCAACCAGTTAGAGTTTCTATGTCAAATAAGAATATCGCTTGGCGCTCGGACGTGGAGAAGAAGTTTGGTCAACCACCAGCTAGTTACTGGGGACAGACAGTCAAGCCGGATAGTTGGCCCGTACCTGCTGTAAACAGGTCACCAGAAGCATTTCGTGGTGATGAAGAACTGATTGTCTGGATGCGACCTGCTGGTGGTGTTGCGAAATCCACCTCTGTGTAGGTACTCTGTTTACGGGCTTACATCCACCGTCAAAAGCAAATCACAGCCGACGTTTCGCAAGTTGCATCGCCTCATAGAGCACACTGGTCAATTTCAATCTGGACTTCCTGCTGGGAGTTACTCTGTTGATATTGGTTATTGTAAGTTTACAGGAGGAACCCGTTGCAACGAGATTCAACCTTATCGCGGTTCGATTATTTACGTACCTCAACAACCCCTTAGCTAGGTTGTGACTGAAGGATTCTTGTGCAGCATCCACAGAGTCTCCTGCCAGGTGGGGTAGTGGTTGGAAGTCTGACTAAAAGTCTCCTAGTTTTCCAGGTTATGGGTTGGGACAGGTGTTGCAGTTCGTTCCTTAAAATTTAAGTCACTCGAGTAGTCTTAAATCAACTATCACTACCTTGCGGTCAAGGTTTTGGGTTGAAGACTTTGGCTGAGGATCCTAATGGTCCTCCTGTCTAGATTTGGGTGCATTGGGAGTATCTCAGCCCACATGCAAACATGAACTTTGCAGACTAGAGTACTTTCATGTGAAATCGGTCTTCGAATGGTGACGTCTTCCGTTTATTCTCTGCATACAGTAGGGTGGAAACATGACTTCTAACACCTCCGATCTTTCTTCATTGTTATCTCTTAACTTCCGTTCCTTCCCACTTGGTAGACCCTTGACATTGACAGTTCAATCATGGACCTACTGAATCGACACACTGCTCGCCGCCTCTCTCATTTAAAGCTCCGAGTCCGCTACTCAGACTCTGTTCTTCTGTGTTTATTCCAACCTCCAATGTGAGAACCCTTAGGCTGATCGACCAACAACTTGCTCTTATGCTTACTCTAGATAAATTATCGGTTGACGTCTGTTGCATCTCTGAAAATCAAATACAGGATCCAAGTACAGTTGTTGAGCTTGCGGCACTCTCTCTATCTGGACAATACGGACCACGAACATCGAATGATTCTGAAGCTGTTTCAGTGGGTCACGCTGGTGTCGTTCCTGAGTTCTCGAGTCGAAGCTTCATTGTCCCACTGGATATCTCTAAACAGCCGTCTCTGTGCTATCCAGATTTCTACTTCGATAAAAACTCGCACCGACCGAAATACTGAAAAGTTTGTTTGTCGTATCTATTTATGCACCAACTGACTGTAGCTCTTATTCATTGGAAGACAGTATACCGAGAACTTACTGCCATCTTGTCCACCACGAAGAGCTCGGATATAGTTATGACAGCAGGAGATTTCAATGCGCAGGTTGGACGCCTCAGTTCATCAGAAGCTTGCCTTGATGATGTCTGAACACAAAATGCAATGATGGTGAACGCCTTTTGCAACTTTGTACTGACTACCAATTGTTTCTCAGCAGTATTGCGTTTAGACACAGTGGGCGCCGTCGTGCTACCTGGCCTGCAGCCTCGAAGTGAAATCGACCACATCTCCGTCAGCTTATCTTGGCGCGGTCCAATCCTTGATTGCCGGTCGTCATGGAATACACAAGTCGACTCAGATCACGCACTCGTTCGGTGCAGGTTTTTATTTAACGTTTCCGGTAATTCCCCGAGAACGAGATCCCTGCTTAGCAGTAGGAAAGCTTAGTGAGGCACAAGCTTGGGAAAATGCCAGGGCCTACTATGCATTGCATTACAAGCGGTTTTCTCGGAGGGCATTGATCGTAACTGGGGTGACGGCGCTATACTTGACGTCAGGAACTCCGCTTTTGGTGTTTCCTGGCGTGTACACAGATACCACTGTATCTCAGAACGGTCACTATCACTTTTTGATGCTGGGTGCTCTATCGCTTCTGGTTTGAAGTACAATCCGACCAGACGGTTGATTAGACGACAGCTCAAACGTAGCTTGTATGTGAATAGAGGTATGATCAGACTAGAGCGTTCAAGAAAGGAAAAAGACCAATGCAGCCGGGAATGCACAAAAGCTGTTCCAGATAATGTGCAAAACATAGCCAAAAAGGCCTTCCTTAAGTTAGTTAACCAAATGCAATCAAAGATAACTTTGGGAATCTTATGTATAGTAAAGACCAGTGTCTAGATCGCCGGGCACATTTTCAACAGCACTAGTTGGCTCTCGACAACCGTACTTATGTCTTTCATTCAACCCACTCATTTGTAGCCGTGGTCTGTGAGTTTAGATCTCCCCTCATTTGAGAAGTTCTTGAGGTGCAGTCGGACTCCTGGGCCAAATGAGCTGCTCCCAGTGTTGTTCAAAGATGGTGGAGGATCTTATTGACTAAGGTTGTTTGCAGCCAACTGGATATAAAGTTTCGGAACACATTCGAAACTGTTGCATATTAGCGTGACTATTCGGTCCCACGATCTGATCTCACTGAGAGCAGAATCTTGGATGGTGGATCCGCTTCTCCTTTTCCACCCATCAAGCAGAGTTGTTTGAGTTCGAAAGACCCGAGGGAGCTTGGGCAGTGTGCGTTGGTTCGTGATGAGCGAGTTTCAGTATGCAGTATTACCTCAAGCAATGCAACAAAATGCTGACTTCCTACCCACGACTATGGTTCGAAGTACAACCGTTAGTGCTAGCTTTTTTGTTACTTCACTGAGTGGAATCGGGTTTCAGAAAAAAACGGGGAAATCTTTTGGATGTAGTTAACGGAAGACACCTGCGTTTGTCTTCTACGACTCCAGAGATTTTATTCAGACGTCAGGCGCTGTGCTCCTACTAAACGTTTTACATTAACTAATGGAAAATATATTTTACCATACGTATCTTTTAATCGCGGTATGTTTGACTGAATCATGATGTTAAAAAGAAAGTATCTCATTGCGTAGACGTAACACGCTACCATAGGGTTGCTGAAAACTCTTCGACAGTCCACGACCGGCTTTGCCCTTCTGGAGCTCATCAGGTAGACGCAGTCCCCCAGTTTCCGTCACCCTTATGTCGAAGAGTCTTCAGCAACCCTATGAGTAGCGTGGTACGTCTATGCAAAGTATTGCGATATCTCGAATATCGCACCAACTGAAGCATGAAGCGGCCTGGTGCAACACATTCCGTTGAAGAAGAACATCATAAACGAAAGATTCACTTGAGCTCTAGTTAAGTGAAATCCAAATTGGTATGCCAATGAACGAATTTGTCTAAAGTATCGCACCCTTAAAAGGTCGAGCCAATTCACATAGCAGGTGTAGCTCGTGACGCGGGCTTTTGTCAGAATGGATTTTACGCAATTCCAACGAATTAAGCTATTTTTATTCCCGTGTTATACGTTTTTTCACTCTGAAAATGGAAAGGCACTTCGTGCTCCAGCCCACTCTGACCGTCGTGCACCACCTGACCAGCAGGACACGACAGACGGTCATAGGTCAACCACTCAAAGTGTGTTGGGTCATTCTCACGTTTGTCCGTCCAGATGGCATTCGGTTTGCGCCGGCTACTTTTTACCAGGTGACTGGATTCATATCCCGATATGTAATACGAGTGATACTAATAATAGTAATAATAAACTTATCGTTCAACCGTAACACCCTTCCGGTGCCTAGCTTCCATGCCACCCAAAGGAAGCACGAGGGTTGAGACACTGCCAGGTTACCGAAGTCTAGATAGGAGCATTCGGAATGTCGGGGTGAGTTCGAGCCACAGACCGTCCGATCATTATGTTCGCGCCTTCACCACTGAGCTATCTCGGGCTCCTGTTATGGCTACAGATACGCACTGCTGATGAGCTGTAATGAGAGTATGATCCGAACCCAGTAGTTCCCGTTTGGACGGACCAGAATTAATGTTAGAACAAGAGGACTGTAGATACAAAAAGCACAGGACATCTGGCCCAATAGTTTCGTAGGAAGTTTTCAGTGAAGTGCGCATCAGAGAGGTTGACTAGATGTACATTCGGCTTCCCAAAAAACACGGCCCATCTCAGTGTGCATATCAGCGGTTGACGGCTTGTAAATTTTTTTGGAATGATGTATGCATGGTTGCAGCATTATTTAACGTGCTTTGGCAGTGTTCTTCATGTCCTCACCCGTACCCACTAACCTATGAAATGTACATGTGTTTCTGATATCGGAAGCATAATAACGATATAGTGAAGAGCATCTACTGAACGAATGATCACATGATTGGCCGCAAAATTATTTCGCGCAGAGTAAACCGGCTTGAAGATGCTAGATAAATGCGTCAACAGTCAGCTTGCTATGGCACCGATCGTTTGTGGTACTCAATACACAACGCGCTCATTGGTGCTATGGAGTACGTGGTGGAAACAACATGTGGTGTTTTTGTCATGTGACCTATAAACTCTTGTCCTTTCTGAGTGTGTTTGGTAAGATATGCATGTGCACACTTGAAACAGTTACATGCCGTTCTTGCGGAGCTTACAATTTCACAGCATTCTACAGTCATGTACTTCATCGTTACTGTAAAAAACGCTCTTCTTATTTATCTTGAGGGTCTAGCAGCATGCATGGCACTCAGACTGCTCATTTGCACTGGGACTTTACGGTTTTATTGGTTGTTGATCAGGTGATCGTTCATCTGGTCGTCGAGCTTGGTAATTGACTTGCAAACATTTCGTCACCATATGAGGGGACATCATCAGCGCGCATTTGGGTGCGCAATTGAATCAGGGGTACTAGACGCGCGGAAAGTTAATGTTAAAACCCGGAGTTTGTCGTCGTTGGCTTGAGGTGCATAACAAAACTCGCTTCATGTGAGTACTTCGAAGTTTGTCTACCTTAGCAGGTAACAAATATTTAGAGCATTCAGATGATGGCCGTTCTAATTCTTCTTCCTCACTGCATCATCAGTGCACAGGTAACTGATGGTCATCTGCAAGCGGCACTACCATACTTCTACATTCATTCATTATATTCGTTCACTCTATTCGAATGTGATCCCTGTTACAAACCTCGAAGTATGAACACTGCTATCAGCGAGTTCCTATCAACGTGGCTATCATCACCTCAAGCTGTGTTTGCGCTAACGTGCTTTCCTTTTTTTCGCTCCCAGCCTATCCTGTCACTCAGTTTGGTGGGACGAAGCGGTTTATCCTCTCCACTGAGAGCTGGCTTGGTGGTCGCAATCCAACGTTGGGCATAGCCTATATAGTTGTGGGCTCAATCTGCTTGGTTCTGGGTATATTGTTCCTCATTCTGCACTATCGTCTACCCCGAAGGTTAGTAGATTCAATATGGCTTATAAAAACAAATGTTTGGATTAGAAAATCGTTACCACTGTTGAAAAAGGCGTAATCAGACTCGAACGCATATAACTCAATCAGTACTAGTCTACACTAAGTGTTCTCCCTATTCGACCTGTTCAAGTAACTTACTTGTTTTGCTATATTTAAGTATATACAATCGTGTATGCTGCTTATAATGTAAATTTCGATGCTGACTACCTTGTGAGTTCACGGAGATTCAGTTGTCGAACTCGAACTTCCCATCAGTGTTGATCGAAATTTGTTGATTTGTCGGTTTCCTTAGCCTACATCAAATTAGTGGATTACTTTTACTTCTGACTTACAACTATTTGGGGAACGCTTCAAACCCCGCACACTCGTGACTGTGCACTTTCACGATTGGATGACTTCTTCTGTTTGATCCTGATTCATGTAGATGGGGTGAATGGCAATTGGTAATCCCCCGGATAAAGACTGCTATCATATCGTCATGTACACGGAATACCATTAATTAGACAAACGGTTTGCCAGGTGACAAAGGATGGTCATTAACGACATTACACATATGCACGTGTGATTCTTGCCCTTGTCCCAGCCACATCTTCCTTATATTCGGGTGTATTGTGAGCCTATACCTTGGTGATCATGGGGTCCTCGGAAATCGACGACTAGTTTGGATAAACAGTTTGGTTAGCTGTGCTTTGTAAGTAAGAAGTAGATTTTGAAGTTCCAACTGAGATTCCAAATTAATGGAATCAATTTAAGCTGAAAAGCCGATAAATCACTCCATCCTCATTAGGAGCGTTTAGCAATTTGCATCTCATGAGTCTCTTGGGAGAGCACATCCCACAACTTTCTAGTTTAACCATATCGTTCAGTCGTGACATTATTAGCGCGACCCGAAGAAGGTTCAGCTGGGTTTCTCAAGCTAGGGAAAATCGAAAGACCTTGAGCGGTAGATCACACCTTGCCTACTGAGCTAATCCTAGCCAGACTTTCTGGCTAGTAGCTGGACCCTATTTGATTCAACCACGAGTGCCTGATCAGCCATATGGATAGCTTACACATGGACAGGAAACAGCATGACTTATTGTATTTCCTTTGCAAACAGCCTATCCAGACGAGAATATTCCAAGTCCAGTTCACCTTGCCCAGAAGACTGGTTATTCCTGAGATCACCGTGGACAAAAGAGCACACACACTTTATGAGCTCTCATAAATGGGGTCTTGTTTTTAGCCGGACTTTCCGAGATCTGACCACATCTTTCTTCATAACACGACATACGAACTGATTTTTCCAACGCCCGGCTGCATTATCCTGGTCGCTGTCACTTGTTTCATATTTTAGCATCTTAACTGCAACTGAATCCGACGTCACCCCCAAGTACACCGCAGTCTACACTGAACCCTCGCTCATTCACATCGGCCAACATTTTGATCATATTTCGATGAATGTGTGTTTCGGCAGTGTGTTGCTGATCCTCGCTGGGTCTGCGAATTTAGTCAAGAGTGGTGGCCAGTGGAAAAGTGCCAACGGAAACGGTAAAAAACAAAGATTTCCATTCTAGCACGAACACTGCAGTTAAAACTGACCCCATTCCTAGGTATGCAGATGAGTGTATTAAGCAGCACCTAGTTTTATCGGATGTACCGACTATCATCTGTCATTCGGATCAATAGTACAAGCTCTCTACAATGAAATACGAATAACGAGTAACGATGAATCAAAAGCCGCAAACGGAGCAACCCGTCATTTCAGGCTTTCCCGACAAGCCATATGTAAGTGCTACACTTACGCTGTCAAGTCATCCTGGATTAACCTACGATGAGATAAGCGAAACATATCTTCTGCCTTCCATCTCAGTTGCATACTGACAGGAAACACGGGTGTACACTATCGAACAGGGTAAGATAAGGTTTACACAAGGAAATTTGACAATGTGAACACGTGATCACCAAGGATGCAAACTTTTCACAACCATAGCCGTGAAATAGTTGATCATTCGTTCCTGAACGATTTACGCAAACCGGTAACGCAGGACTTTGTCATCGTCATTCGAGCCTCTTTTCAGATTAGCATATCACGAATGCTACGCTTCTTCAACATTTTTTGTTCGACAGCGACGCGCTTTTCATTTAGTCTAAAGTAGGGAAACATATTATAAACCCATTGTCAGTCCGCATGATTCAGCAAATACATTTGTGTTCAGGTAGGACTTTTTAAGGGCATTATTTGTCCGTGATGCACTTGAATTCGTCACACAGAAGCTTTTTTGCTACTATTCGAGCGGGCACCAAGCATGATAATCTTATCCTCCGTGGACGGTTTCCATGTGTTCTCAAAAGCCGCGGTCACGAAGTTCTACACATTGAGCCCAGTGAACGTATGCCGAATGGCCACAATTAGATGGGTTTGTCTTTTTTTCCTTGATGTTCCTTCGTCTGCGCGGAAATGCTTCGGCAAATGCGATAAGCCAGTGTATGCTTTCGTTTCATATACTCCTTTGTGCAGCTGTTGGGTCACATTGTTTGCTTTTCAACAAATCTGTGGGGGATAGCTTACGCCACGATTTTCTGTCGTAAATTTTCAGAGTTCGATCGTAAACGAGTGCTTATTGCGAACGACTGCGGCTTCTGTGAACATGGCGAGCATCCATCTGAGCTTCCCCAGCACCACTCTGCATGGATTTGGCTGTGATGAATACAAATATCGTTTTCACTTTTTATTTGGCATATTTTTATGACAATATGTTTCAGTGCCTTCCTTTTTCTCTAGTTAGCGTTCATACCTTCTCTATGACTTGTGATACTAATGCATGTTTTCCTGTAATCAACTGGTTTCAAAGTTTGCCGTTTGCTCCTCACCGTACACGTTCCGATTAGTGACTGGTTCTTCAAAGATGGCTGAGTGTAGGATGAGACCTGCCGTCAATGCCCCCGCTGACTGTGTGTGCTGTGTTTTATTTGGAGTGCTCCGTTATTGTTCCACCGCATTAGTTAACATGTTTCTCATGCTGTACTTATCTGTCCGTTGGTAATATCTTCTTGGTTGTGTACGGAAGTGGGATCTACACGATAGCCGCCACACGTACTTAATTTGCGTATTGGACTTTCCTGTCGGTTGATTCTGGACATACTTGAAAAAATTCGAAGCTACCCAGAGAATCTCCTACATTTAGGAAACAAGAGGCTATATTTAGGAAGGCATTTGTATTACTTTGAGCGAGAAACCGCTTAGAGGGTTGTGCTTTTTAATACCTGCGCAGCACGATGAATGCCGAGGTAATGGAATCCGCAAGTTGTCCGAAGAATTTCCAGTGGTGAGGGCGTAAAGGCGGAAGTGGATCACAAAGTGACATGCCGAATTATTGGGCACTTCATAATTGACGTAGGTCCCTGTTCATCATGGATTACGTGCTGTCAGTGCGATGATGTTTGGACAGGAAGACATTTTGGATCTCCGACCATAGCTGTTGGATAAAAAGCCTGACTAACTCCAAGCCGGGGTGTAAGCTTTCAAGGAACAAGTGACCGCACCTGTTCCAGCCCAAAAATCTAGGGTATTTACCAGACTTTTATCCTGTTAGGAGATACTCTGTGAACGCTACATGAACGTGATTCGTTATAGCTGAGAGGATTATGATTAAAGCCAGTTTGCTCTTGACTCCTTAAGGGTACCACAGCAGTTCTGTGATAGCCCATCCAAGAGTAGGGAAGCCCGCCTCCCGACTAGAACGCATTACATAACTGGAGGAAGGCGCATCACTCCTGATGGATTCATAATCAATCTGTCGATTTGCAGCATGCATGTTTACGCCCCAGTATCGTTTTGGCACTTGGCAATAGACGTGCGGGTCAAACCTTCAGGCTATTCACTAAGTACTTTACTACGTTTGTATTCCTATCTGTCCTGCATGGACCCTGTGCTTGCAAGCCATTTTCCTATAAATTCAACCAACCTGCCGTCAGTGCACCTCCAAGGATGTGGAATGGAAATTCTTGTCGAGTTGTGGCACGGCAGGACCATCCAAAAAGTTGCGCCCAGTTGACTTTCAATGTCCTGTACATTTCGACATCGTCCGACAGTGTGCATTTTTTCATTCAAGGGTTTTGTGGCGTAGCCGGACGCATACACACATTTTGTCACCAAGTCTGATCACCGCACTCGCAAGGTGCAACCAACTGCATTTACATGTTGAACTATTGGCCGCAGTCGTTTTTGTGAAGTTCCGTTCCACACAGAAAATCCAACTGGGTACTCGCCTTTAGGTGACGAAGTGTCGTGCCTTAAACAAAATAGAGAATCTCGGAGGGTGATCTGCGTGAGTGCGCCGAAGCATCTACACTAAACGCAGGGCGTATAAGGCCAGTTAGACGACGTAGGTTTTACGATAACTACTGACATGCTTATGGAGATAGGAAAAGGAAAAAACTACCGATTGTTTACCAAGCCCTTCTGAAACGAAAAGTTGTACCCATTTGCACGGAACCATTGATACCGTATATTACACATACTGCGGTGTGTCGGAACAATTCATTTGCAGTTTTCATGAAAAAATACTTGCTACTTTCGTTAGTCCCTTCTCAGAGAAAACCATTTCCAGATTGGAATAAATAGCCACGAGTGTTCAGTACGTTTGAAAACAAAAACGAAACTCAATAGTCACGCCCATATTACTCGACTGATTATCACGACAAATGTGGACCAGTAAGAAGCTGTGTTTGACGGATATTCAGTTGTAGCCCGAAAGATCCATTGGCCTAGTTCGAAGTAGTAGCAAGTCAGGGTTTCTAGATATCTTAGCTCAGCCCTTATATTCGTTCGGTTGATCGCGCTTGACGGTGCAGGTGACTGCCTTTCGGTTCACATCGTATGGATTTGATGGTTCGCTGCAAAATGACCCCAAATACAAAAGTGCAAAAGTGTCTTTCAGATTGGCCCCAAACCAACAGGTGGACGTTACCTGATAAGTGGGTGTGGAGATTGTGGCGCGATCCGCCCTCCAGGATCAAGCTCCCCTAATCCTTCATCCGTTAGGCTGAAATTCCTTGGGATGTGGCCGGTGGTTCATAGCTGCTGTGGAACTCGAAGGTGGCACGAGAGCTGAGATACCTCGCTATCCTAGACATAGGTAACGAAAACCAGGGTTGGGTTCGAACTGCGGGACCTGGTAGTCGGTAGTTTCGTGCCTTAACCGCCAAGTTATCCCGAGCTCTGGTCGGCCAACCCTCGTACTGTTAATTATTATACAGACTGAATTGGGTTAGGTGCCTCGGGATGATTGCAACGCGCTAACACCTGGTCTCTCCACCACTTTAGGGCTTTGAAAAGAAGCTTTCTGTTTTACGGCAGTGAAGCTCGGGTGGCAACACTGTTGTTGTCTATGACGATCATACTTCAAAGGGTTCGACCACACTGGGTTAGAAGCTTATGCGATGAGCGAGCCATGTGGCGCTTCGATTTTCCAGAACTCTGCAGACTGTGTCCTTCTAAAGGACTAAGAAGTACAGCACTATTGAGAGTAACGGTGTAGGTTCGCTCGGATGGTTACATCGTGCGCTTCAACAGTATCCCATGCAACAAGAATGAAACCAAAACACGACGGGCACTATGAACAACACACTACAGCTTTAATCGTTTTCTAGATATCAGCGTATAAAAAGACGAAGCTACCCTAATTCGTAGTGTACATAGCGCACGTGTCAGTTTGATCCTGATACCTCGGCATCCAGCGCTACAAGCTGAGATGGCTTTGCTATGCGCTATACATGTCAAGTCTACCGAAAAGTGTTTTTTTCTATGCCTAGTTCGGAGTGCTGGGAGCATAGAGGCGGAAAGATCATGAAATGGTGGAGGGAGATTATATTAGTAATAGTCTGGGTGGTGTTCGCCTTCCAGGATGTGATCCACGCGACCCATTCTGTACTTGGCTGGCAGCTAACCGATATCAATGGCGTCCATGCTGTCAGTTCTTATGATACCTGCTTGAATGATTGTTAGAGGTTAAGTACCTCAGATATTTGTGGTAGGCTAGCTCCCAGGTCCCCTCCCTGTTCATCATAGGTCTTTATTCAAACAAATTAACATGGCTGTACAGCAGTGAAACACCGGTGTTCTTTCTCTGACGTTACTTAAAATGATGGCGGCTTTTCCACTGTTCATTGACTGCGGGGTTGGCTCGCACGTAGTCGTTGACGTCACTGATAGGTGCAATCGCGGGATGCTCGAAGCTTCAGATGCGGCGTAAGCTGAGTATCAGCACACTGAAGATCGTGCATAGCACGTGTTCACTTAGGAGCTGTAAGAATAACATATCCTTACAACAAAATAACATCTTGGTTGATCTCGATCTAATCCATCTGTTCTTGATTTCTCGACTGCTATTATTTAGGCTTGGGCCAACCTGGAGTATCTCAGACCGCGTGCTTCGGTCAGGTTTCGTAGGATCCATGCACAAAGGCTCGCATAAGTGGATTCTGACAGACTATTAAGTTACTCTTCACCCACCCATCTTTCGGTCCCAGTGATTACGTTCATTTGTCTCCGCCAGGCGTTTGACGAGGATTTCGGCTTAAAACCAAGCTACTGGCAGTTATAGCTGTCGAAGGCAAAACACCCTCTGGTAGACGAGATAAAACAGTTAGCGCAGTTTATTGTGAAATAAAAATACGCACTATGGCATGTCAAGAATGAGGGAACATATGTACAAAGGTGTGAAACTTGACGGGGTCCGAATAACCTCCAGCGCAGTTGGAAAGCCTAGTCGTCAAACTCGTGAAGTTGGAAGCGCTCTTCATCATAGAGTTTTGCATGAACAACTCGGCCAGCAAAAAATCGCTGGTTCAACGATTCGCACGCCGCCTGTGCCGAGTCGGACCGGTCAAAATGTACAAATATCCGAACATCCGATCTGACGTGAACGAAAACGCGTAGAACGTGTCCAAAATTGGAGCATTCTTCAGCCACTTCTCCCTCCAGATCTGCGTCCACTTCTTCGGCACTCACCATGTTCTCCAATAATAAGACCCTGAAACAAAAATAAGATAGTTACGTTTGTACAGTGGAAAAACAAATCACAATATGAACATAGCAAGGGCTAAATTGCAAAGATCTCATTACTCGGTATATGATTATGAAAACTGTTCTCCAACAACCAAAACCGGAAAAGATGAATGGAAATGGTCGGCACAGCGGAATAGCGCCCATAGCAAAGGCGTTCAACAGTCCCCTAGCAAACGACCTTCAACACGCATTCGTGATCCAAACAAGCTATAAAACCTAGAGAGTAGGGAATTCCACCGTCAGTCTGCCCTTCGGCAGTAGTTATGGTGAACAGAGGGTTGAGACTTGAGTGCAAGCATCAAAATAACTTCCATCAGCAACAGAAAGGGAACCAACGTTCCGATCGGGAATCCGTTTACTTGTGAGACTATCGCCTTGATCACCCAACGCCGATAGGATGTTTTGGATCCAAGATCAAAATAGATCTCTAAATACCGCAACTTTCTCGTGGTTTTGTACTCGCTTGATTGTAACAAAGTTCTTATATTTCTGGTTGGCAAATCTTTTTCATTAAGGTACCGGAGCGCGGGTTCCAGTTAGTTATAACATAAAGTGTGCCAGACCACTTTGCATTGAAGTAAAAAAAAACTTGTGCACTGAACAGCGTGAGTTGCACTTGCAATCCACAGTTGAAACACCTAACCCGTGCACATTGCGAATGTGACAGACGCAAACACTGTGACGTGAACTATGCGACCAAAGACATGCCGCATTCGTGAAATGTTTGAGGTGTGTTCGCCGCGGGCAGTTGCAGCCTTGTTTATGATTGAGCGCATCTCAATCGGAACAGTTCAGGGTATGAGCCTATAGCTAATTACTTACTTGCTAAGTGATAAAGGGGGTCGCCTTAGTAGCAGTCTTGGGTCACACGAACAGTCGTTTAGATTATCTGTTCGCTGAGCAGATTACGTGCTAAATTTTCGGGCAACAATTTCTCCGGTTACGCTTGACTATAGAAAGCACAACAAAACGTAGTACATTGCTCGAGGAGTGCGGTTCAAGTGGTTCGTCGATCTCATACTCAAGCATCCGGGCAGTCAATTTCTAGTGAAGAACCGCTAAAAACAGTGACTATTTCCAGTATTGCTACGATACAAGTACCTTCACCAGCCTTTGAAGTTAACGTAACCAGCTGGCGAGAGTTGAAAGGGTCACTTACTTCAGCCTAGCCATCCAGTTCGTCACATCCCTTGTACAGATATACGG
Source organism: Clonorchis sinensis (assembly GCA_003604175.2). Classification (NCBI taxonomy): domain Eukaryota; kingdom Metazoa; phylum Platyhelminthes; class Trematoda; order Opisthorchiida; family Opisthorchiidae; genus Clonorchis; species Clonorchis sinensis. The sequence continues at coordinate 157,912,635 of CM030369.1, read as the reverse complement.
GTCCTATTGAAACTTGCTGTCTGAATTGACCTGAAGATATTTCGAGTTTTTATGTGAAGGTGGTCAACCTACTGGGCCAGGGGATCACCGTTCAAAACGTAATGATATCCTATAGCTTTCATCCTTGGCTTTTTACTGTTCGACTGACAGCAGGCAGCCTCGCTGAGCTTAGTGAGGACGCCAGTGAGCGACATCCAAAGTCTCAGACCAAGAAAAAATGTGGCCGGTAGATTATAGGCTGTGACAAGTACGCTATGGTTACTCGTTTATAGAACATTTTAGAAAGGAGGGACGACCGATGGGTATTTATGAAAATCAAACGGTAGTCCATTGTGTTCGGTAATGAAAATTTGAATAACGAGGTTTTACACTGACCGGAGGTTCAAACAAAACAAAAAAGACCATCAGAAAGCTAGTTGGCACAAAACACGACATTGTTCCGGGCGGTCCTCTCAACGGAGCGTGAAGTTATTTCCTCCGGAAAGGTCCATCACTCAATTTGCAAATGAATGAATGACAAAGGGGAAGAAACCGTAAAAACTACCACTACTAGGAAACTTTTAAAACATGAGCCTTTCGGCGATAATTACGCAAGAATTTTGGCGGATGCTGGGTAGCACGCCTGGAGCTAAGCCAGGATGATCACAAGGCAGCAGCAAGATAATCTTGTGGACCAATCCAATCGAAAGTGCTGTTTCACCAGATTAGTGAGCTTCAAGTTCGCAGGGACTTGTCATGAAAAATGATAGATTGTGCTCTGTAGGTGGTGCCCACAGCGTTCGGCTCTGATGACGAAAATTCGTAGAACTAGATTTTGTAGTTAGTTTTAATAACATCGGTGGAATGCTGAGTCCAGCGATCTGATTAAATTAACATCTGAACAACGTGGGCTCATAACGCTTCACTTAGTTTCCCTAAAGGATGAGCTAATGCTTAAAGCTGATGCTGGATTCATAAGCACGAGTCGGTTCTGTGCTCACCTGGATAAAGGTGCTTCAAACAAGAACGTGGATGTATCTTCGCTTTTTTCTTCGTTTTCATGCAAAGACTCGGCAGCCGCTGGTGGCAAAGGAAGCTCCGAAGGGTAAGTCGGAATGGCGGCATCATCGTCTTCCCACATGGACGTTGTGGTGACTGAGCCAGCTTCTTCAGCTAAAAGTGGTTAGTCGTGAAAAGAAAATAGAGCATTGTAAAGAAAACCATTTGCCACTCACAAGGTTGCTGAAAATTCTTCCACAGCCCACGACCTGTTTCGCCCTTCTTGGGGCTCACCAGGTAGGCGCAGTCCCCGAATTTCCGTCAACCTCACGCTCTACTTGAACCCAAATTGGACTGATTTCGACAAATACACTAAGTTGCAAATCAATTTGGTTTTCACAGGTGACTCAAGTGAATCTCTTGTTTATGATGTTCCTCAACTGAGTGTGCTTCACACAGGCCGCCTCATGTTTCAGTTGGTACGATATTCGAGATATCGCAGTATATTTTCATAAAGAAAACTACTTACAAGGTCGCTGAAAAATTTTCGCAGCCCAATTTGGGTTCAAGTAGAGCGTGAGGTTGACGGAAATTCGGGGACTGCGCCTACCTGGTGAGCCCCAAGAAGGGCGAAACAGGTCGTGGGCTGTGGAAGAATTTTCAGCAACCTTGTGAGTGGCAAATGGTTTTCTTTACAATGCTCTATTTTCTTTTCACGACTAACCACTTTTAGCTGAAGAAGCTGGCTCAGTCACCACAACGTCCATGTGGGAAAAGTGCAGTGGTACAGACGAACGCGATGCATCAGACTTTGTTCGGACCATCTTGTTTCCCTTGGATTTTTGGCGCACCACACTATTAAGGAAGATGAAATATGATCAACTGGTGACTGATGGCACACTTTAGATTTCAGCTCAGTTAAATAGATTTATCCCGGAAAAGACGCAAGAACCCACCAAAATCACTCGCCAACAATCACAACCATGCATTCTGTGTAACCGCAACACAACGTTCACGCAAGCAACCCACATGTTGGTTTACGCTCATCTGTGCGTTACTGATGTGCCCTAAAGTCGAAAGTGACTTGGGAACAATGTTCCCCCGGTTCTTGCATTAGAAGGCGAGGCACGCCACGCAGATCGGCGGTCTGAAATCGGACAAGGTTAAGTGCTTGGGAATGAATAATAGTCTGTTGTGAGAGTACACCGAGTGGCCTGAATTATCCACAGTACTGATCCGTCGGACTTGGTTAAGATCGTGGGAAAGATATGAGACCGGAAGAACGTTTTCTGATAGAAAGGGGAGAGACGACTCTAACGTGCAATCCTGAACCCATCGATAAGCAAATCGAAACTGCAGAGATCCCTCGGGTTGGGTTAAAGTATGTAGCACGTACGCAGAACACACGACGTACAAAAGGATTGGACAACGGCCTACGATGAGTAGCAGTCATGTTGAAAACGGAACGAGCTGAGATAACAACCACATCATCTGGGATATCAAATGGAACAAACGTTGCTGGGTGCAAAGCGCGTCTTTCTGAAAATAGGTGCCTTCCATCCCCCAGAATGCGGATCATCCGTTGTAATCCGACTGATTCGGCGGGTACTTGCGATCTCTCGCTGCATCTTACATACAGTTCTGTCAGTAGAATTCACTGTACAAAAATCCTTCCCATCTTCATCAGGCATAGTTGAATGCCACTAGTATCGTAAGGAGACATACGACTGTTTCAACAGAGGACAGATCTCAATGAACAGAGGGAGACTGCAAAAATGTAGCTCCAAGAGTCAACACTGACATACCGCCTTATTCCTCCAATATTTCATACTGAAGATGTCAGCAAACTTCCTGACTTTTAATGAGTCGTGGATAGATATGTTCAGTCAACAAGCTCAAGGTTCGGAAAACCGATTCCATGAATTGAAGGCTAGCGGATTAAGGAAATTCGATGAACCGAATGGTTCTACTAGCATCAGTAAATGCTGTGCTAGTCTGATAATGGTCGGCAAAACAGCTACAATGGATGAATCTAATTGCAGAGGCCACTATGGTATCCCGGTTATCTACCTGCAAAGCTATACCGGCCATATTTTTCACCTAATTGCTCTGAAACGACAGGGTCCGAGTGTGAGTCTGGGTAAGGGAAAGGGCAGTCAGAATGGGACGGAATAGCATTAGCAAAGCAGGTTAAAAATAGTATGTGTGAGCACTCCAATCCCACTGCACATTGCGCCACAACAAAACCAAATAAACATGAAAAATTCAAACGAAAGGCTTAAGACGAATACCTTGCCCGCTATCACATATAACATCACCTGTCAGCCTAAAAGGATACAACTTTGGAAGGACCACTTTGTTGCACATGAAGAAGTGGAAGTCATCTCACAAGGAAACTACGCTACAATGACATACCTGCTTGTTGTTGCTCATCGGGTGGTGCCGCCCCAAGGGTTGTCGGAACAAAAACGCCTGGAGGAGGAAGGTCGGGCACCGGAAGTGGAGGACCCGAAAACCCAGTATTATTGGATTTCGTTGTCTGCAAAGTTGGGAAGCAAATGTAAAATTGGTTAAACGAGAGACAAACTAAAGCACCTGAACTCTGTCAAAATCCATACCCAGACCACCATCTAGGTAACGAACGCCCAGATAGAGGGGTAATGTGCACCGGACCACTAAGTGGGTCGAGCACATAGCGAACACAAGACACCTCTGAATCAAGGCAATTTGCATACAGGCCTGCTCGCTTGCACTCCAAACTGGAGTGGAAGGCCAACGACATCAAGGACGAGGATTTTTGAGCAAGAACTGGTACTGCAAGAATGCAGAGTTTATTTTTGACTATGGTGTAATAAACGGTGAAGAATACTATGGGTAGTCGATATCCAATTTGAGGAGCAGAGCACAATAATTGAGTCGAATGATTAGCAAACTGCAAAAAATTGTTGTCCGACCACTCTCGCTGGGCTTCCACTTCTCACAGTCCTCCTATCAGAGACCAACTTTTTATTTACAATGAAATTCCTGAAAGTAGTTAATAAAACTTCCGGAATAGCTCCATGATACACGCGCAAATGACCATTTGCAGTGAGAAAGCAGCTGGGGCTAGTAATGACAAAACCCCATTATTCCATGGCTGTCAGATTCCGAACCAAGGTACTAACTTCGAATACAGATCAGCGGTGACGCACATGCGATAAGTAGCTCTAATTCAACTTACAAGAAGTCATATGGCTTAGGTTACATAGGCACAAATAATAGCAACCGACGAGTGGAAAATGAATCCTACATCGTTTCAGTCACCAGCACGCATCATTGCAGCAGTTGATGAATAACGCAATTCCGTAAGTATTTCAAGCGGTTAGGTGACACGTCAACTAAAAATAGGGCGTAAGAAAGCAGCCTGATTTGGCCTATCCCACGGATCAATCAGCAAGATTCGTAAGTCTGTAAATCATCACCGTGGACTAGCAGATGAGCTTGGTCGTTCTGCGTCCCTAAACAGCCTCAAGCTATGGCAAAGGTTTGGTTGCGTAAATTGTTCAAGTCAGGCTCTCCAAGTATCAGGCAAATAGATCGGAAACGAATATGGTATTGCTCCGTCGACAAAGCCCTCGAGGAGAGGTGAGCATCTTCTCTCTTAGACAAACAATAATGATTACCAGTGAAACGATGAAAACATAACTCCGTCTCAGACTATGATCAGTTTGATCTTGCTCATGCGTACCACCGCTTAAAATGTCAACTAGCGGCAAATCATCTAGACTATCTCGATTGAACACGCGAGTTCGCCAAAATCGATCCACTGTCTCTCCAACTACTCATATCATTGTGCGGTTGCCTCCCGCTGTCCGGAGAGACACCTGTGAGTTGGTCCATTGAACTATTTTAATGGTGTGACCTCTGTTACAGAGGGAATCAATGCAAGATGGTTAATGAAGTAGTCTCGGCAGAGTGAGACAGCGGCATTCAGAAAATTCGGTTAGGATCGGTTTAACGAAGCCCGGGTAGAATTTTAAAAACATTCAGATTTATCGAGATCGGAGGAATCAGAGTGATGTAGTAGTTATTTGACAACAAACAGACAGAGTTGAGTTTTTTAATCATACGGAGACCCTTCGCCAACCGAAAAGTTTGCACACTGACTAGTTATTACAAACAAAACTTCCCTATCAAATCAGACATAAGCGCTTTTAGAATACCTTTAGTTCAAAGGATACGTATTTAATCACTTGGTTAGCAGTGGCTCCCTCAAACCATGAAGCATAATCCGAAAACACTGAAATGAATACGGTTATCTTTTCCAAATGAAAGTTTCGTCCATCCATGGTTACTCATTGTGTATATCTCTCAGAAGAGCGAAACGAACGCCGCAGCATGATTTCGGCTATTGCCGGGGTGTAAAATGATACCACTTTGAAATTCCAGCCGATCACTTTATTGGTCACCATTTTCTTGAATAGGTAATAAATGCGAGGTTCTCTTCCAAAGTTGCTTCTTTATCTACGTAAGAAGCTAGTGCTGTACTATTTCAGCACCGTGCTTAGGCTGCTTCGTCATCAAAAAAGTCTATGGAAAGCCCCCAACCGAAGCTTGTTAGTAATAACTGCTCAGCTGTAACACCCTTTCAGTGCCTAGCTGCACTGAGTCGCATGCACAACAATACTGTACGACAGCTACTTCACAAGTCTCGTTGTTAAAACGCAACTGCTAAGTCATACAGCAGTCGAGAAAGTGTGATGATTCCGACTGGCCTTCTCAACTAATGAAGGAAAATGGCTTGTGGCTAAACATCTAGTCCTGAGATAGTGACGCGGCGATCACCCCATGTATCGAACAATTTGAACCAATAGACCAGAATTCACACCGCACCACAACCAACGTTGTGTAGTTGCAAAATAAATCTTTTCAAACATAAAGCGCACAAAATGTTGGTTTCGTCTCACCAACGCATCATCAATGACCGCGCAAAAGCTATCGTAGCCGAGCTAAATATGATTCTCACGGGTTGAGAATTTCAGGTCTGCCATTATAGGTTTCTTATCGTGGTCGACGCATATTAGTTTCAACAAGCACATCAGTGTTGACACTGATGCTTCACTGTCGTAAAGCCATGAAGTTCATCTAATTATATTTAAAGAATTGGTGCCCGAGGGGACCTGGTGCTGGCCTACTGCAAGAATTCTGAGTTGCCTACACCCCCAAGTGCTCAATCATACGATCTGGAAAGAAACTGACAGCAAGGAAATCCACTGAATTCGATCAGCCACCATTTCTTGCAATATCTCCAGGTGAGCGCAGGAGAGGTCACGGAGACCCCATCCAACAACACCCAAACTCTTGGTAATCTCTTTCGCATCCTTCTGTTAAGTAATTCGTGTCCATTTCGCGGTTTCCGCCACTGTGAAGGAGGCACATAGAACAACACTCGTCTCGGTAGACGGTGTTTCGGCATGCGTGGCACACGACCGAGCCACCGCAGTTGATGGTACTGGATATACTCCGAGACCGAATCACCTGTTGCACAACCAAATGCCCATTTTTAATTACTTGGTTACAAATTCGTTGACACCATCTGACAACAGTAACACTTCTGGGGCATTGGTGGTCAAAAACCTGAAGACGTCTGACATCATCTGTCCGCAGTGGCCATGTTTCGAAGGCACAACAACACAGGCCTTACTGAAGCCTGCAAAACGCGATCCTTGAGAACCAATGACATGTCCTTTTGATGCCGCAAGTGACGCAAAGTACCAAACGTGATTGTGGCCTCCGAGATTCGCGCAATGACTTCATCATACACAATCCCGTTAGAGCTAATACAACTACCTAGGTATGTAAAATTCTCCACAACCTCCAGTGATTCTCTTTGAATTGTAAGGGGCACGTTATGAAGCATGAGTGTGCACTTTGAAGGCGCTAGGCGCATGCTGAAAGACCGTATGATGGTGGTCAGTTTATTCAACAGGAATTGCGCTGCACCTTGGTCTTCAAAGATGACGGCGATGTCGTCTGCGTACTCCAGATCGACAAGGTTCTCAAGAGCAAAAAATTTGAAAATCAGGGTTTCGTAAACCTTCCAGCGTTCGCCTTAATATTTCATCAATGACGAAGTTGAACAAGAATGGAGGGAGTGGACATTCTTGTCGGACACAACGTTTTGAGGGAAGCTTTTGGAGAGCCCGCCATACACTCTCACCCACGCAGAAGTAGGTGAATATAGGGATCGGATTCTGTTTACAATTTTCTGGGGCATACCCTGTTGAGCAAGTGTAGTTAACAGCACTGACCCATCGACAGAATCAAACGCACCCTTGAAGTCAAGGAACACCAGGATTGTGGGTCGTCTGTACATGTGGCGTTGCTCTAACACCTGACGGAGTGTGAAGATGTCGTCATATATATATATATATATATATATATATATATAAATGGAACGGATTGATTTGCTCGGTCCCTTGGGTATGATGCTAAAGATGTTACAAAAAACTGTGGAAATCTGCACCAGTTTCTATGCACTATGACCTCCTAACAGCACCGTTTAACTCCGTTAGTGGATAACAGACCCTTCAAAACATGTGATCGTGTAACTTTTTTCTAAATCGTCTAGTTACCAAAGGTCAAAGACTAGATTAATAAGTCATGAGAAAATGCTTTCGCCAGAATCACTAGAATGAGCTTCTCTCACTGGGCACTCATTGGAAGTAAAGGCACCGGTGGAGTGTGAATATAAGCTGCAGAGTGGTGTTCCTAAAAATGTCACGCATAAATAGTGTGAAAAGAAAATTTTAGTACCGGGAGCTATCACTAACGCCATTCTAGCGGATAACCATGTCCAAGCGAAATAGCCCATTACTCACTTTGATGTGACATAATCAATCCCCTATTATCAGAGTGTTTTGTGTTTGTACGTTACTACTACTACTACTACTGTTAATATTACTTCGGTGCACTCATCACACAACTGAGGAGTGATTTCTGTTATACAGCTGAGAGTTGATAGCCTGACCCGCCCTTTTTTTTTACTCATAGACGACTTTTATGGACTTTAAGCGAGATTTCAAGAACATATAGCTACTATTATTATCCGTCTGACACATCCTCTTCCACAAATTAGTAATGCTGAAAACAATCTCGCCTAGTTTGAATTCTTTACAATTCTCCCCTACGACCATACACACACAAAAAAAACAAACCTGTCCTCTGCATCTGCATCACACGTTCTGGTGGAAACATAGAGGAAGCGCGTGGGACTGTGTGAACCAAGCCCACTGAACACTGGGCTGGGAACCGTATCTGGCTAGCGCACACACGTAGGACCATCTCAACTGCGCTCCCAAATTACAACTGCATCTGTGAAAACCAAAATTTGCCAACAGTCTACTTCAGACGATGATGTTAGAGCGATTCCACTTTAGTCAATAGGCCTGCTATGATTCCCCCGAGAGTATTTGGTAACAGAGGCATACATGAGTGAAATACGTACTGAACAGAGCTTCAACTACTCTTCGCTCATGTCTTCATTCGACTCGGATTGGGATAACGCCAAGAAGAACACGATAAATTGGAAACAACACGTTTGGCACAATTATTTTCATATAGTTCATATAAGCTTGGATACTTGCTAGAAGGAAGCGATATAACCATGCGATTGATACCCAGTGAAGACAGTAAGTTCGGTTACTGTAGTATTTTAAAGACAGCACGTATTTGCACAGAAGTTCATTGCCCAAAGGTTTGGCTATCATGGGCGACATTCATCAAAAACGTAGTCGAACTCACGGTCACGAACGAACACGTGCCAATTGGTGACAAAATCGAAATGGTCAACAATTTAGGCATTATTCCGGAGAGTCAAGTTCATGTAGATGGTGATGGGGCTGATGGAATTCCATTTGGGTGCTCCTGGTTTTTTAGTGTTGATCGGTCCCGTCTACACTACATCGGTGTTAGCCGTCGAATCAGTTGACAAATGATGGTTTTCGGACAGAGACATTCTGCATACGTTAGTCTAGATAGTTAATGCCCCGTAACTTTCTCTCACGGTATGATGTGCAGTTATCAAGTTCTTCTCAACTTGTGAAGCTGAGCATCATCATATTGCAGAAAGCCTGTACATCTGGCTTCACAGTCCGCGCAGCATATTATAGGGAGAATTATTCGGTGGTACTAGGTCTTTCAAGTGCACCAAACGTCTTTTGTGTTACCCAAGTTAAGTTTGTATGAAATCGTGCACATCTTTTCCGACGTATTCTTCCACTACGGTGCCCTTTAGGTCGCAAAAAATCGTTCACCTGTAGCACCCTTTCGGTGCCTAACTGCCATGCCATCCGAAGGAAGCATGATGGCTGAGATATTGCCAGGTTGTCCAAGCCTAGACACGGGAAGTCGGGAGGCGGAGGTTGGGTTTGAACCACGGACCTTCCGGTCACTAAATTCGGGCTCTAACCATTGAGCCCTCTTGCCCCCCTCCCGACAACACAGAAAGGAGGCTCACAATGCTTCTAGAAGATCCCGCGCCGCCAAATGATCGAACCGACTGCATCTATGAAACATGACGCGAGGATTGTGGAGGCGCTTACATAAGTGAAGGTAGCGAATGACTGCGCGTACAAATTAGCAAACACAAGAGACTTTCTTACCCTCAGAATTCCAGTCACCTCAAAGGCCGCATCTTACGGCCTAGCTAAGAGCAACAAGATTCTGTTTAAGCAAATCAAAAGTCACTATGGACACCTAATACGGCAAGCATAAACTTCCTAAAAGCTACATCTACCAAACAATTTTTTTCAGCGAGATGTAGCGCAGACGGAACCGTTCAACAGTAAAGAAAGGAGCACGAAAATTTAATTCTATCAGCTCCAACGCAACCCACACAGTTGAACACAATATAAGTTCTTCGGCATAATGCCTACATTGTTAACTGTTTCGGTTTTGTCACAGAATGGCACGTGTTTGTTGGTCAACATGATTTCGACTACTTGTTTTCTGATAAATGCCGCTGAAAAAAGTTGTGTTCCCAAAAACTAAAAGGTTTAATTTGATACATGCAACGTTCAAAATAAATGACCACATTGTTTCAAATTTGTCAAGTTTGCTTAGGTGGCTTCGTTGTGGCAAGGCAATTGCTTTAAACAAGGAGAAGAGATGGTGATAAACGTCTAATCAACATGGTCCAAAGACATGGCTACTCGGAGATATAAGTAGTTTATATTTAGCGAAATTGTTAACCCTGGAAAAATTCGCCAGACCCCAGTTTTCCTAGTAAGAAGTGTTTTATCTTCGGTTAGGAAAGATTAAGTGACACCGGAGAGATGAATTCTTGGCCCTTTGAAACTAGGTTAAAATAGAAAATCGACTAAAGGGACGAACAGGGGGAAATGAAGATGTTGCAAACGAGGAGGAAGGTAGAAAATTCATTGCCACTGCACACGAAATTCACATTCAGGATGACTGCTCAAACGAGCGTGAATTGTTGAAATCCCCAAAACCATCTACAACTATTTCAAAAATTATCGGACAGGTTTCTGGCGCTACCTCACTGGGAATTCCTGACATGTGGGCCAATCGATCTACACAACGGGAAAGTCAATGTTCGAGGCGTCGGACCAATCAATCACATCATTCAAGAGTGAACACGTCCGCCTGTTCAAAGGCGAAGAATTTAGATGCGTCCAGCGTGCGCTGGTGGAGTGGTGGTAACATGCTTGCCCAGCACGTCAGATGTGCGGGGTCCAAAACCCAGCACGGCCATTGGATATGCACTGCTGATGAGCCCTAATATGAGCGAAATGAGTGCGAAATATGAGTGCTTTCCTGTTTGGTGTAGACTCACCAGGAGGATTGCGCCAGAACAGGAGGCCAACCGTTCAAACAAGAGTGACGTAAGCGTGAAAACTATCCACTGACCCGGACAGATCGATAAATGTGGTTCAACTTAGAGCAATTTGTAGTAACAGCCACGCCACCATCATTGACAACAATACACCAGCAGTAAATAATGTTAAACACGGTAAATGTCAGGAAACACATACAACCAATGATGTTTTATGGCTGTGTGTGCGTTGAGGTACTGCCAGTACACCCAGACCTGGATAAGAGGACGATTTGAGTCCCCAAAGGCTGAAAGTGCAGACCGTATTGTAGCGGTGGTCAGCGCAGAACCACCACTACCTAAGACCCTCAAGGAAATAAATTGCCACAATTATTCCAACCATCCAAACTGGAAAACCAGCAGACTGTGTCAGCTGGTTGGTGATCCTCAGTATAGTTCCATGGGGAATGCAAACTTCTGCATCACGAGCCTCTCAACATGTGACTGACTAGAATACCAGCAGGTAATTCCCAGACCCGTGAATTAACATTTTAGATGTTTTCTCTGCGTGCAGACGTGCAGTTGCATATGAGGTCCGCAGATAGTCCGGAAAAACCTGTGAAGGTCATGAAGTAACGTGACATACTACGAATAGGTTAGTGTCTACCTATTCCTGGAGTACAGCCAGAAGTATGACCCTCCTTCATTCCATTGTTTTTGAGGACTTTGGTATATTGTGGAGGATCACTACCAGTGTTTATCTCCAATTTTTCAGAACTCCGAAAAACTCATTATATGAGTGACTTCCCGCTTGTTCCCCCGGTGTGGAGACATTCTCCGGAATTGACCGAGTAAAGTAACTGAGCACCAAAGGGAACCCAAATGGGAAGAAAACATGGGGAGTGGTCTCACATCGAGGGATTGTAAACAACGTCGCAGCCGACGGAACGTTGGAGTGGATTCTTCGAATGCGTGGCCGTACTTGTGAGAATTACTGCTGAGAACAGATGTAAGGCTGTGTGATTTGTTTTATTCGTCGACTGCTCCAATTATTTTGTTGCAAGATATTTGATGCGGCTACAGCCGATGGGCCTGGTTATAACAGGAACACGGATATGGATCTCGAGGCTCACCCTGTACAACTTCACGGAGCCAACAATCACAAAATGTGATTCCAATAAAGTGGCTAGGCCAAGAACAAAGTAATTAAAGGTACAATTGACCACAAAGATTGTAGTTCTATGTGTCTCGCAGTTTAGCTATACTAGGAACGCTGAGTCCAGTCTTAAGATAAGTACGGGGGGCATATCACCAAGAAAAAACATTTCAAACTGTTTTCGTTATGCGGGACTTGCATTTTCATTTTCAGAGTAAATTTCCCATAGTTACGTGACAAACGATTTGACACTGGGGGCACCGAAAGTTTTACCGATGTTTCGAAGCAAACTGTTTTTTATTCTCATACTAAATAGCTCGAAAACACAATTGATATGATAATAAGGTACATTTTATCTGAGGAAACATAATTTTAATTAGAAAAGTGATAGGCGTCACCCCCGAATTGAGTTGTTTCGCCATCAATCATGAAGTCGTTTTTTACGTAATGCACTACTCATAAGGTTGCTGAAAACTCTTCCACAGCCCACGACCGGTTTCGCCCTTCATTGGGTTCATCAGGTAGGCGCGGTCCCCGAGTTTCCGTCAACCTTATGTTCTACTTGAACCCAACTTGGACTGACTTCGAGGAATACACTCATTTGCAAATCAATTTGATTTTTGCGAGAGTTGTGCACTACGTATATACATGTATCGCGATATCTCGAATATCGTAGCAACTGAAACATGAGGCGGCCTGGTGCAGCACAATCAGTTGCCTGGAAACATCACAAACGGGAGATTCAGCAGTGTTGCAGGTGATTCTCTCGCAAAAACCAAATTGACTTGCAAATGAGTGTATTTCTCGTTTTTTTATTATATTTTTGACCCTGGGTTCGAAGGTATGCCATATATATTCAAGTAGTCTGGTTTGACTAGACCAACAAAAGACAGGAACCGGTAAGATGTCTCAGAAGAATTTAGAGGAAGAAAGGTGTAGTTTTTATCGCCTCATCTTCGTTTAACCAGTGCAAAAGTATTTAGTGATGTGTCGATCTAAAATAAATGCCACAAGGCAGGTAGATGTGACCGAAGCATACGAAACTTATACCATTGTCATAAGGCATGTAGCTGATGAATCAAGCCCCATTGGCCAAAATGAACAATTTTCACATCAGAGTGTGATGTATTGGGATTTTGATCAGGGTTGAACAGCTACTCCCATGATGTTATGCACGGACAATAGATAAAGAGTGCATGTAATCCTTAAAAGCCTTGTTCAGGCACGAACACCTGACTGCTACTGCCCAGTTAGGGCTACATGATACGTTCAGTATTACTGGTGGGGTTCATTTGAAATGAAAATTGCTAGCTGATATTCAGCTTTCAACGACACCAACTTCCGAGGCGCGGTGAAGTCAGAAGTTTGTCGTAATGTCTTTAAAACAAATGCATTAGTTACCGCATGTTTTGAACAGCTTTCGCTTTAATCAAAGCAATGAACCTCTTCGATCCACGGAGTCGTCATGGACTGCATGTTGAAATATCCTATTCCGTAAGTGTTCGACTGTCTGGAAACCAGCTGAGCATAATACAGACATGAGTCCCATCCATCTGGAACATTCCACTAAACAGTAATCGATTATCTACGCATCGGTCACGGGTACAGCACACTGGGTTTCACTACTGAGTGAATCCCACATTCACTAAAGATGTTCTGCTAGGATGGTATTCACCAGGAACCAGCTGATTTGGAATGATACCACTCTGATCAATAGCACGGTTCATGTGACTTGACGGTACATTCGCTTGCTTCGTCAGGTTCATCACCGTTCTTGGCGAAGCAACCCGCTCAACTACTCATGCAGCTATTAGCTCGACAAATACAATAAGTTGCATACCAATTCGGTTGTCACGGGAATCCCATCTGGATCTCTCGTGTAAGACATTCCTCAAATGAGTGTATTTGTCGAATTTTCTACAATCTGGGTTCAAGTAGAACATAAGGTTAACGGAAACTAGGGGACTACGCCAAACTGATGAGCCCCAAAAAAGGTGAAACCAGCCGTGGGCTGTCGAACAGATTTCAGCAGTGGTTTCAGTAGTAGTTTCTTTACCTATTATTTTATTCGTACTTGTAGCGATTCCCTAGCGAATTTATTGCGGTCATGTGAGTTCGCGCTGATCCTTTGTGTCAAGTGTTGTGTGAACAAACCAAAGCGTTTGTATTAGCGTCATTATCATATTGGGTCCTCGTGCAGTTTGGACGAAAACAATGACGTAGTCTGAAATTTCGTGTAGTGCGATCTCAATGCCATAACAACCAAAGCGTTCGGATTTGGTAAAAGGGTGAGAAGTAAAGAGAAGTGGTCCAACAGACCGATGATCTATCTTATCGTTGATTTTGTTTCCCAAGTTTCGTAGTTGGTTCAGTGTCACAGTAAAAACCAGTGAAACTCAGCCAAAGAAAAACCAGCATACATGACGAGAAGCAAGATGGTCGGAACACTAGTTAGACACTCGAAGATGGGACGGAAAGAGGTTGTCGGTTCAACGGAAACGACAGCTTTGAAGAGGTTTCCTCCTATATGTTATACACAGCAGAAGCGGTTAATTTTCTGCTGCACCGTACATGTTCCATGCAATGACTGGACTAATTGTTTGCTGGTAGGTGCGTGACACTACTCTGGACACAGACACACAAGTATTTGGGGAAAATTATACAAATGAAAACTGCAACAACTACCCAATACGAGTCCGGGTTAAAATGCAGTGGTCCTTGAAGTAATAGGCACCGAAACATGAATTGCGTCGTGGAGGAATTTCAGTGAACCGAAAAATACTAAAGGATGCCCTCAATTAGCAAAAAACCTCCTAGAAAGCAGCAGAAAATGTCAGATTAAGAGCAACTACTTCCAAATAAGAACTAGTTTTTATCAATACCCGAAATAACCACATGTTTTAATCACGGTTAAGTGGGGGGCTATCAAGTTCCATCTGAAACTATCCCAGTAAAACTGCGAAGAACCAACACAGTAAAGTGGAAAAGTGCTATTGCTGTCTGGATGGTTAACCGATTTGACACATTGACCCGTTGAACCAAACCATCGCGGCTGTTTCGGTACCAACTGAACGCTTAGTCAGTAAAATTCAAGGAACGATTCGTTTACCATTCAAAATAGCGGCTGATTAAATGGATGGACTATGTGACAAAGTTCCTTTGCCCAAAGAGCGGACTGGGATTCCATTATGTGATTCGCATAACATGCGCAGAATAAGGCGTGTCTATTCTGATTGGCCGCATACATTATTCGCAGAAAATTAAAAGGCTGTTTACCACTGGCATCTAAATGGGAGTTGATTTCAAGTTCCTACAGGAAGTGCAACATAAATCTGGTTGTTGACTAGCTTAGTAAGGGCAAGTTGCAACCCGTAATGCTAGACAACTTGCCTTCCAAAATGTGGACCACGAAGCGTACAAAAGCACTTCTGTCATGTCTATTGTTTGATCCTAAATTACAGTGCTATTTCGCGTCATGCTGCCTAGGTGATAAAGGACACGACAGTCATTGTACAAACACGATTTAGCTATCTGCTTCGCTGAGCATGAGGAACCAACTCACTCACTCTGGGAACAGTGGTATGAGCTAAGCTTGGCTGTCTAGGTAGCTTAAACAGCACCGTCGTTTAATCGAGTCAGCAGAGCTTTGGAAGACTAGTAAGATACGCACCGAATTGAATGTTGCGTTTCTCTCGTAATTTAAAGGTGTTGGCTGTTCGGTGTTGCAGGGAACTCTCAGTGGTGTTGTCACATAAGGTAAACAGCCAGATCTACCCCGGTATAGGATACAATCCACGTTCGTTTGCACACCATTGGTGAATGCCCTGTGTGCACTTTCGTGACAAATACTGTATATCAACGGAACGAAACTTTCGCTTCAGTTGGTGGGAGATGCACTTGTAACAAGAGCGTTCAAAAGGATGTTGGCCCCGCGGGCCACCAGTTGACAGTGCTGTGAACTGAGTGCGACCTTGTACTCGTGGCTCAGTGGGAGCTAATTGTAGCAAAAGTTTACCTCACCCCACGTTAGTTGCGTGGATGTTTGAACTTAGCACGTTGCCTCAGTTAGTACATTATTTGCTCATCTTTTGTGGAAAATATATGGGGTATTCAAGCAGTATAACTGACACTGTTCAAATCATCTCAAAAAGACAACCTGAAGACGATTCGTTGATATCTCTTTACAATCAATCTCTCCGGCGGAAAGTGAAATAAGTGATCCCGGATGGTACTACGTGTTGAAAGGGACTGCAGTACCTACTGTTCGCCATAATAGTCCACCAAGTGATTTGTTGTGTACGAGTGAGGCAGAGTGTAGGCCTGCCCTTGTAACAGCTCACTTAACGGACGTTCGTTCATAAGGCAACTCGTCAACTAACTGCCTTCAACAACGCAACAAAGTTTTGAAGAATCATCGGATCCGAGGCTGTAAAATCCAAAGAACAAACAGACAAACAGACTCACATTCTAACTGTCCTTATTATGATTAAAAAAAAATATTCGCCCAAAAAAGTCGTCCTGCTAAAGGCTGTAAGTATAGTTATACCATGCCTAATAAAGTAAAACCCGTCCACAGTATTTGATGACAGAGTGAAGATGACCGATCCTAAGGGATGTAGGAATCCGATGAACGTTCGAGCAAAACGTTACTGGGCAGCCCCCTATACAACCTGAGTTACCAACATTACCCTCAGCAGCATATCTTACTATACCACTCAGGGTTTAGTGCACGGAGAGAAACATCATAAATGGACACTGACAAGTGGGTAACCAGTCAAATCTGCTTGGAGAAGTTGCCGGCCAACACGACGGGGGTAGAAGGTACTCAGTTAAGGTGGAAAACTGATAGGGCCGGTAACAAGTGGTCAACCTGGACAGAAATTCGTTGTTTTTGGTCACAGCTCGATCAGAACTGCATTGTACTGTGCTGGACAGACAACAAATGCGTAACAGTTGAGATATATGACCACGTACGTCGTGCACATCTTCGGAATTTAGGTCAACCATACTAACATAATCAACAGAAAACCAAATGAGGGACGAGGTAGAATCTTCCAGCTTGTGAAGACACACCCGGTATAATGTGTTGTGGTTAGTACTGGCAAGAAGACTCCTTTACCGACAGGCAGGCGTTCGTCTCGTCCAGTGGGAAAGATTTCGTTAGACATTTGACGTCCCTGGGAATTAAACAATATCCGTCAGCAGCTTACCGGAAAACGGAGGAATTGTGTTCAGGTTAGCGCCTGTGCCTGAAACTATGGAAAAAACATCAACACGCGAAATTAGAGCTTTTTGAGGGAGAGGAATATTGGTCGCGGTCGATGTTATTGTCAAGAAGAGTCTGGGGAAATTTCGACGGAAAAGAATGCGAATCAGAGATATCAAAATTGTAAGGGAAACGTCTCAGGACACCTGCATGCATACTCCCCAATGAACAATCACACGTAGAAAACCCGACGGTAAAAACCAGAGGAGGAACAATTGAGCAAGTGGAAAATACCCTTCATTTCACTCGTAGATTGAAACCAAACCCTGACAATAATGATTAGTCATCCAGGTATCTATTATCCAGTCAGCAGACCGGCCAGTATCGAAGGTTAAACTGGAGAGAGTACAAACTACCCAGATGCGGGTATGATCATACGTTTTAAAGCTCCTGGACAAAGTCAGGATGTTAACGTGGAGCTTGATATGTGGAAACAATATGTGCTTCTTCAACGTGATCAAACGTGATTTACTCATGTAGAGACAGGCGATTCGCTCTCCGTATTATGTCCTGCCTGCTCCTAGTACTTACTGGGAAGGAGACCTGGAGAGTATCAGGACAGTGGACGATAAAACAGGCGAATAAACTACTCTGAATTATTTTCTTCTTAAAATTCACGATCGGCAATTCGAAAAGGTCAGCAGACCAACAGGAACAGATGTGGTAACTTCAAAACGTAAAAGATGGGTGACACGACACTAAACGCACGGGTAAAGTTGGTGTGCATACCACGGCGAGGTCGCAGTGAGTCGGCTGAAAAACTTACGTCTGAGACAACAGTTCCGGAAACCGCCTCTTCGGCTGACATGGACATCACTTTGGCCGATATCGACGCAGCAGCCAAAGCGACCGCTGATACAGAGGCTTGAGTGACACTACTCGAATTTCCACTTTTTGCGGCAGCGGCAGCCTCAAAGGGCAAAGGTGAACCTCTTGGGGTTATGGCTCGACAAACACGGAGCTGAAGTCCGGCAAGGTCGAAGCCGTTCATACTTGTGACGGCTGCGATGGCTTCTTCTTCCGAATGAAAATAAATATAACCAAAGCCGCGATGCCGTCCAGGACATTTCGGATCTGGATACAATCTGAAGCAAACCAACAAAGTTGCAGCATAATACTGATGCCGATGTAACTTACTTTTAGACAGCGTGGTAGACGAGTGACGATGTTCTTAAAGAACTGAGGACCTTAAACCTAGTAAAAGTGAAGTTGTTTGTGACAGTTCGCGCTTCCTGTGAAGTATTCGGTTTTCGTACTAGTCTCGAATTTAGAAAAGACTTTTTACTCCCAACGTATCGCGGGCGCTTTACAACTTGGTGATACAACCGGTCAATAATTGTATCAACTTAGGTAAACATCCTCCAAGAAATCAGAACATTCATCTCAAGAAAACGAAAACGAACTTGACCTGAAACTAGCGAAATACACTCATTTGCAGACAAATTTGGTTTTGCGAGAGACTCACCTGGAACCCAGCTGAATCGCTCGTTTGTGATGTTTCCAGACAACTGAATGTGCTGCACCAGGCCGCCTGGAAGCATCACAAACGAGAGATTCAACTGGGTTCCAAGTGAATCTCTCGCAAAGCCAAATTGGTTTGCAAATGAGTGTATTTCGCTAACTTCGTGCAATTTGGTTTCAAGTAGAACATAAGGTTTGCGGAAACTCATTGGCCTGAAACTGTTGAATAGCCCACAAAAATCGACCAACTAACGCAAACGCAAAGCTACTCAGGACACGAACCAAAGGCAAAGAAACACGTGAAAATTGTCAACGTAGTAGCTGGAAAACCCGTGGACAGTACCATGTAATCATAAAACGCTTGGTCCACTCCACAAGAAATGGATTACTGTGAGCTTAGCGGATACTTTAAAGACGACTAATAAGGAGAGAAGTGAGGCGGCGGACCTGCTGAGGCATCCGTAGGTTGGATACAGCACCACCCTGACTGGCAATACGCACTGGCTTACAAGTACCATTGAATCATTAAACGATTACAATGCTCAAAACAAATTGTGCAATGTAAGCTTAACGGAACTTAGGCTGCATGAGCGGTCTGGTGAACCGCAAGCTCAAAAGGAGTCAAGCTGTTGCATTTCTCGGGATACCAATTTTTCAACTCTATTCGCAATAATTCTGTGACAGGCGAGCTACGGAAAGGAAGAAGCTCTCATCGCGCGAAGGGAGAATCCAGCAAAATTGGAGGATCTTCAGTTTCTTGATGACTTTAACTCGCTTCCCAACATTTAGTACAGTTGAGCCGAGAAGACACTCGAATAATGGTCACAGGGAAGTTGTGCTTAGTGAGGAACGTGATTAGATAAGCATGAGGGGAATGCATCGACTATCATGCAACAGCCTTAAAATGCTACTTCACGACATTAATCACCATGATTTGTCCTGTTTCCCTTTCGTGGAAACATCATCGGGTCGAACCGAAATTGCTCTCTGCCAGGGATTGTGGGTAGGACAGGCCGGTGTATCATCCCTAAAAACACCCGTCCTAAGCCTTTGAACTTCATACCATCTATCATGTTAGAGGCATGGCGAAAGGTTTCTTTGTGATTGGGCCGTAGGCCTTATGATCAAGCCTTTCCACCCGGTTTTCTGCAGCCACAACCAACGAATCAGTGCACAACTCGTGGTCACACTGTAACTGCATACGCATGGGTCAAGTGGTTATCAGGCTAAAGAGAAGGAGCGAACACGAAGTTCTTATAGTTAACTAACCTCCTTCACACCCGGTCTTTCTGTTGTGGTTGTTGTGTTTGGAGTTGTAGGCCTAAATAATCCGTTCGTCGATTACTCGAACCCATGCGTATGCATGGCCTATGAGCCCCAGTAGGGATAAAACAACCATCTATCCCTGTTTATTTGATCCCGGACCTAAAAAGACTTCACCAAAAAGTTGTCAGTGTCTTGAAATATAACTAACATGAGCTCGTGGATTCCCAATCAAATTTTCGTACAAAGCCAACTGTCTTTACCGCCTTAATCCACAGAATTCAGAACCATATACAATGTCATTTCGCTCTGCACATGAACCAATGAAAAAACATGCGTCTTCATTTTCTTACGAGGTCCCCGATCATGAACCCCCTTGTCTATGTGACCCATTTTTGCAAGTAACAAAAGAGGCCATCGGTTCGATGCCTCATACTTTCCTAATGGGCCTAATAATATGGAGAAATTTCAGAGTAAACGTGCGAGCGAGTCCAGTGAGCGCACCCACGTGAATGAGGTTGGAGGCAGAACAATCTCACCACTCGCACACAAAGTTTAGCAAGGTGATGAGACCCGGAAACACCAGAAGTGAAGACTCCTCCGCCAGGACCGCACACGACGTCGGGAATCATTATTCTAAATTGCGCTCGCTTTATCATTAGAGTAATGTGCGAGACCGATCTGGACTAATGGTGTTTTAAGCTGCACACTCATGAGCAGCTGCTTTCACAATAGCTGATGACCGAAGTTGTAGCACCACTTTTACAAAACCTGCCCCTTGGACCAGTACAACTTACGGTGTTTACACGTAAAGTCTATCCCCTGAATGGACAAATGTCAAGAATTGCAGACTAAAAATGAAATGCTAAGAGAAGAACAGTCAATGCGTTGTCTGACTCCGAAGAAAAGTGTGTCGAAAGCTTGTTGCCAGAACTCTTCTCGAAAATTATGCTTGGTGCATCCGGGGTGTCGAAAGCAGGGACTCAGTTGCAATGCTGTCTGACCGATTTGAGCTAACGCGCAACCAAAAATTCAACAATCCTGACTTTGGAGTACACTTACCTTGTAAAACCAACCGAAAAACTTCATGACATCCCTGCTTCTGTTCGTACTATGAACTGTAGGATAAGGTGTTCATTGACGAAAGCGTGAATGAACTAGCTAGTGGGACTTCCAAAAAAGCGTGCGGTGTACTACAATTTACACTGCTTTAGAAATATTTTCTCACAGGTTATTAAAACCAACACGACAGTTTGAAGTCACTTATGAAGATGGACGCCAACTATTTATTGAAGGCGATGAGGAATTCCCAGAAAAAATTTAGATGTTTCCCAAGCATTGAAAAGTAGGCCAGATACTCTCATTTGCATAGTAATTTTGTCTTAACCGAATCCAACTGAATCTCTCGTCTATGGCCTTTATCAGCTCCCTAATGAGTAGCGTGTTACATCTAGTAAAAAGTATGCTTCGGTCCATCACTAGCAATCACCACCCACTTTAAAAATTTCAGCGATACATCAGCGGTGCAAGAGTTCAAACAGACAGTCCTATCAGAAACCCAATCACAGGAAGAACGAATACTACGCGATTATCAGCGAAATGATTCTGTTCCTGTACTTACAAGCATTCTTCGACCTTCCCGAAGGCTTCAAACACTGTTTGCATATCTGCCTCTGTCAGTTCAGGATGAACTGAAGCAACATACACTCGGCATCGAGTATTCTCATCCGACCGTAGCTCGGATTCTAAATTGCCCGTCTGAGGGGCATTGCTTGGTCGTCCAACCTAGTGAAGTATAAAAAGGCAAAAAAATGCATTTAGCTTAGGACAAACTGTTGGAACAATAGGATCGAAGAGTCAAACATAATACAAGGTAAGTTGGCTTCAGGGGTTATTCCGTTCGGTTGAGAGAGGTAACACTTAAGTAATTCTTATTAACCTGACAAGTCCTGAAATACTTCACGCATGGTATTTGTAGAAAAAAAACAACCACGAACCTCATCGACATGTTGATGAGAAGTTCGTTGTGCAATACTTGATCCAGGAGCAGTGGAGCGGTTTCATGCTGGCAGGAAGTTATCGGTCACACATAGCCCGCAATGTCAACTTTGATTAGATTCCGCAAATCTTGGCATGCAGTACAATTCCCCTGACATGTGAGCTACCAGTGGCTGAACAGTCATGTGATTAACATCTACTGGTGCATTATGAAGGGCCTTCGCCAACAACATCCCGCAAGGATGCACAAGATCACTATCTACTTGATTGGCGAATTTCCGGCGGGAAACGAGAGAAAGTTCATCCTGTGAAGGATAGGCTATTGATGATATCATCTGGGAAGAAATTGCTGTACAGAGCTTCTAGGTTTTTTAACACTGGTCGACAAGGTGTCAGACAACTCTCCCCTAATCAATGCTTGCTACAGTCTTGTTCCATGTAAGTATAGCAAAAATCAATGACAGCAATACACTAATAACAAATACTGGCGCCTAAATGTCATAGAAGTTTCCGGGGGGGAGATACTGCCAGACAGCTCGAACCCAGACAGGACGATTAAAATCTCTAAGTAAGCTCTACCTCAAAAGCCTGATCGCAAGGCAGCGACGGCTCGAGTAGCCTAATTTCTAAGGAACAATTTGCGCCGCCTGGACGACCAGGAGATTTTATCTGTCGGAGCCCCATCCACTGACCAACCTGGCGAATGAGACTCTGTGGATGTTGAATGGCTATTCTCTACGACAACTCAATGAGTTACAGAGGTTCCCAAATCGTAGCACCACGATAAGTCCCAGTCTTACTGTGACGGTTTGCCTTACAGTGTGTGGCGAGCTTCGTTCTAGTAGGCCTTTGGCGAATATTTATACTCAAAGAAAGCACCGAAATATGTCGTAGGTTATACGCAATGATAAAAGTGCTGCAGATTGGTTGTTGGTCTGTTCACCTAGCTTGGTGATTAGATTGCAGATTCTCCAGAGAATGCATAGGTGAAATCTCTAGACTGACAGATTTATATCGGCACTTTGATGCCCATATGGATGTTCGTTTATCGCTCACTTAGGCTCTGTTTTTCAACCAAGTATCGCATAAACGTGTACTGTCTTCCTAGGATTAGACCTGTATTCATACCCTTCAGTGCACAGCAACTCCCGTAAAAGATGGAATCTCTCGCGACCAGACAAAACCATTCGGTACTAGAGAGAGTTGGATGCATTCGAATTTCTACCGATACCACCCTTCCACCCGTAATGTAACGACGCGTGAGTTCCATACACCATTTCATGACCTCAGTCAGGAAAAATCCTCACTAAAAGAATGTAATGGAGACTATTCGGTCAGTGTTGCGCACTGGATCCTTCCCAGCGTAACCATTGAAGTAGGTCGGATATATTTCGTGCTGATTGGACAGAGTAACCAAACATAGACGCAGGATATGAAGAATGCCAGTTGCCTACGATATGAAGCTGTGCATTCCCCTGATCACAGAGGACAAGAGCACCCAGCTAGACAGGTTTTGCAAGGAAGATCTACATCAGTCCAATCAGAGAGGTGGCCGGCCACCGAACTGGAGGAGTATGAAAAAGATTACGAAATGTCTGAGTGCTGTCGGTGCGACTCAACTACCAGGATGGGAACCGTGTGATGAACACTGCGCCTGGTTGGAGACGTTGCAAGAAATGGCTGCTAATCGACATCAATGGCGTTCTTGATGTCAGTTTCTATCCAGATTGCTTAAATGGGTGTCTGGAGGTGTAGTCACCTCGGAATGATTGTAATACGGTAGTACTAAGTCCCTTCCCCGTCTAATTTTACACTTTTCCTCACCACAAGGCTTTCAAATAAGTCATGGTTGCACGGGAGCGAAGCATCAGTGTTAAACACTGATGTTACGCTGTCGATGATGATAAGTCCAATCAACTTGATCAAAGTGCACGATTCATCATCAACGGTATCGTCTTCATCTCCACTAACGTGGACCTCATAAAAGTGACTACTTCAATGACGATTTCAACATATGACGCATAACTCCCGTAACTTAGAAATGAAGATAAGTGAAGGCATAACTTCTTCGAAAAGTTAAGCAACAACTACGTGCTACACTAATACGGTTAGTCATATTGTCTAGAGTAGCAAATGAAGCGAATGACTGACTACCAGCTCAATGATCAGCCACATCGGAACTGGACCGTACAATGTTGAATATAAGTTGGCCATAACAAAAGCTCAGTGAAAACGATGCGACAAACTTACAGTAGTACCTATTTGAGTACAACTCACAGTCAAACTAACTGATAGTTAGAAATCAGGTCACGAGAACACATGTTAACGAAAATTAAACAATACAGATGCTAATTCCTATCTTAACACGGTTCGAGGAAATAAAATAATTAACCATGAAGTCTTTCTGATTGAAGGGTCGAAGGAAAACCTCGAGAGAAATTTAGTTCAATTAGTGTGTTTGGCCTATAATCCAATTTAGTTACAGTGGTCACCGAAGAAATGAAACAGAGATAGAAACCTCTTTGGCCTCTTCTGATTGATGATACTTCGTCTGGATAACTTCAAGCTGAAAGGAAAAGCTACTGCGACCCACTAGAGAAGAGTGGCCGCCTTTCGGAGCGGGTTCTCTCACAATGCGGTTGTACAACACTCTGCCAGTTCAAAGTACTGTTATAAAACAGAACTCTGTGGGGTAATCATTTCCAATGGGTTATAGCCACGGACGTAAAGTGAAAAAAATCAGTGACAATACCAGTTAGTAGAGCACGCCTTCAGCTCATGCAGTTGGAACCACATCACAAGACTGAAAGTTTATGATTTTACAAATCTTAAGCACTACCAACTCATAAAACTGCATGGACCCGACTAGAGCTCGGTCACACTCGCGTACCATATAGAAGGCAACTACTTTATTGATACTATCCCAAAAGGGTCAGTGTGTGGAACACCATCAGATCCGATCGCATGATAAACAAATGTATATACCTTCAAGGTTCTTCCTGCCAACGTATGCCCATTCATTTGTTCCAATGCCAGAGAGGCTGCTTCGGGCACTTCAAACTCCACAAAAGCGAATCCCTTGTGCTTCTGAAGTGTAGCATCCCAGCTCAGCGCAACCGACTTGATTGGACCGAATGGGCCAAAAGTCCTGCGTAGTTCGTCCTCTCCCACTTCAAAACTAATGGACCCAACGTAAATTCTGCTGAGAAGTATGAGCGCTTGATTTCTTTTTAGTGTATTCAAATCCTACAAAAGACAGACATAAACAACAGAACGGAAAACACCCACCTGCTGGTGTAACTGAGCAGCCTGTTTGTTCAGGGCATTTTGTATGCTTTGCTCCAAAGCATATTTCTTGGCCCGGTCTATCGCGAATTTCTGATCCTCATTCAGAGGCAAAAGAGTGAACGGTTGTGGCCGAACATTTTTTCCGAAAACTATTGTATCAGAAGGTGCTGAAAGTGGGAAGGTGGTCAGTACAGGGAGGCCACCGATCGCCGAACGATCAAGGCTCACCATTGGGTCTGCTAAAAAGACAAATGAACATACTCAACGCAAGTGATAAAAAATAAGGAGTGAACTTCAAATACACACTAGTTTGACAATCATTGTATCCTCCTCGGTCAACAACATGACTGTACATGAGTATTCAAATTAGTTTAACAAAGTAAAAACTGCTGAGTACTCTACACCTCAGTAACTGGTTACTGATCAGTACATAGCAAGACACCGTGGTGAAAAGCTGGTGACTGCAGCGAAGAAAACTGCGCAAGCCAATTTACTTTTGGTAGTACCTCCGTTCAGTAAGTACGTATAAGTGCGTAGGAAAATGTCTTAAAGCAAAAAAAAACGGTCGGTAACAGGCGAATTCCTCCACGATTAGAAGTTCTGTTAAGTGCCCGCTAGTATCCCAGTTCACGTGGCCGTACGCATCCGTTAATTAAGTTTGGGTTGTGGGATACCGCTGCTTCGTTTGGATGGTTCCGAAGGTACCAGTTCTTTTCTATTGAAAGAAACCACCAAGAGTCTATTTGTAAGGAGACGTTGCGACAGTTCAGGTAATCCCATCACAGACCTTGGTGACAGTAGCAGTGGTTGTGTGATGATCGTAACTGTAAGTAGAATGCACCATCTTACAGACCGAAAATTGTTGGATGTCGTCTGTGAAATCGAGTCAAGCTAGCAGGGGTGTCTTTGATACCCGTTTCAGTTTTCCAACTGCAAGTCGTGTGCAAAGAGTAGCAGTAATTGTTTCCAGCTTCTGGCAACGCTAGATAGGATGCTCACGAAGAGCTAAGCGACGCATGCAACGTTTAATTTTTTCACGCCTTACAGATGAACATCATCGTCGAGCTGTAGCACTCTTTCGGTTCCTAACTGCCATGCCACCAGAAGGAAGCACGAGGGCTGGAATACCGCCAGGTTACCCAAGCCTAGACAGGGGAAGTCGAGAGGCAGAGGTTGGGTTCGAACCGCGGACCTCCGGTCAGTAAATTCGCGCTCTACCCACTGAGCCATCACATCATAAATGATAGTTGTGATACAAGAGCATTGCTGGCCACGTTACCATACTGTCTGTTGGTGCCACCGAACACCGGTGCGTGTCGTCGCCAGGTTCCCGTCCAGAAAAACGGTGGTTGTCAACCTGTTCGAGTCCACCGGTTAGCAAGACAGAGACAGACAACCTTTGGGATCCAAAGAAGAAATCAATAGAACTACAAACTACTAAAAATAGTGGGTACACCACCAACCAATCAAACAATAGAAAAGCCGACAACGACGCAATACAGATCACGGACGGACGAACCGGAAGAGACAATAATGGACGGCAATGTCAATAGCGGCGTGGCCGCAGAAAGCAAGAAATGAAAACCACAACGCAGCACAGATTACGATCGGACCAACGAGAACCCAAGTGCGATTATTGTCAATGGCAAACCAGGTTACAGCGCAAAAGCTGCTCTTTGTAAACTATATAAACGCAAGCACGAAGAGCTGGATTACCCACCCAACAGCGCAATGAAGATGTCTTCTCCACTGGCAACGAAACGTTTGCAAATCAATTGCCAAGCTCGGTGAACAGGTCAACAGCCACCTGATCAAATACCAACTAATGCATCCGAGCTACCAAAATTCCAACACACTGCCAGACTATTTATATCCCCGCTCAACTTCACCGTGGTGCAAAAATTCGGATATTTCTGAAACCCCTTGAATTACGCTATCAGTCACTGAATGGACATGAAAGAGATAGCCTACTCGTCCGCTTTGTTGAGTGCCAGAAAACGTAAGGCGACTAGTTCCTTAAAAACCTATGCTTCTAAGTTAGTAAGCAAACGCTCACTCTCTTCCTGTTAGACGTTTTACCTAAGAGATTTTGGATGGTAGTCTTAAGTGTCCTCACAATTAAGTCCGCCAGTAGGCCAGAATAAACGAAATTACTAGGCTGAAAGCTAAAAAAACTTTGTGTCCCATCGATCCTTGCGTGGTCCAGCCACACGCTTCGACTTGGGTAAAACAGATCGGCAAACGGAGGTACTTCTGGTGCACCCCTTCCTAAGAACTTCTACACACTTCTACGCCACTCCACTGACAGTGTGCACTCAACATATCCGACTACTAGAACTCACAGCCGTGTTAGCCTTCCATTAATCCCGAAGGCAGCGCAGGCATACGAATGCAGTCCCGCATTTAATCGCCACCGAGCTACTAATCGAAAAGAAAACTCGCCCACTCCTTACGAAGAGGGAAGCGAAACTTACGGTCAGCGCTTAGACTACTCTGTTAGTATATGGGAGAAAGAAGCCGTCTAAACCAACTAGGGCTCTCATCTTCAGTCGCAAAAACCGTTCACTTACCCTCGATAAGCCGGACTCGTTCTCAGACACATTCTAAACGTCTCAATTTACTTGTCTAAGAACAAGCGTGGATGAGCATGCACTAATATACACGGCAGAGAACTGTAGAGATAATGCCGTCATTTCCTGATGGATTCGACAATAGCATAGGCCTTTTTCTCGAGGACACTCAAATCAAGCGAGAAGAGTCATTCTGCCATCTAGCAGGAGGCGATTCTATCAGGAAATGGCGGCACTATCTACTCAGAAGATCTCCCAAATTGACCATTGATCAGCGTTCGGTCACATTCAGGTACAGCGCTTGACAGAAGGGTAAAATGAAAAACAACAAAATACAACGACAGAGGATTGAGTTATACGAGTACAAATGTCATCTATCGACCTGGAGAAGACAATCATGTCGCCGATGCTTCGTCGAGCAACGTATGTGCTTCCATGAGGAACAACAATCAACTTATAGAACTCCATAATCCACTCTGTCATCCAGGAATTACCAGGAATCTCCCCTACTCCGTCGACGATATCAAGAGTGTTATTTCATCCCGCAACATGTGTGCTGAGCTGAAGCCAAGATTCTGGAAATCCGCTTTAAAACAGCACAACCTTTTGAAAGCCCGAGTTGGATTTTGAAAGTTCCTTGCCATCTAATACACGATGACCGACCAGTCTTCCAGATTCTCTTTTGCATTTGCGTGTGTTGACACAACCCCAGAAACTGGAAAACAATAGGCTTGGCATTGGAAACTCACAATCTGCCGCCACCTTGTTGGGAACCGGTACTTCCTGATGTTCTACACAGCCTCCGGTCACTGTTATGTACGGCCAGTCACATTACTCCACACGAACGTTTGTTTCAATACGCACGTCCCTCGACCTTTGGAATCTCGAGAAATCTTGGTAGACCACCACTGATCCAGTCCTGCTGTAACGAGGTGAGAGGTCATCCAAGTATCAACCACTAATGGAGGAAGTCGACCACCTGAACTGCAACCCACACTATGCACACATTGCTCATCGCAACGGAAGAGTCGAAACCGCGTCCATTCACCGTCTAGCCCCAGCGGTTCAGAAAACAGCTGACGACATTCTCAATCTGACTGAATCCAATAGGGGCAAAAAACACCCAGACATGACTGAAACACCCAGACATCAGCCCGATAGCTCTCAAATATCTGAACCCTCTTTGGTACCATCCTGCGAAGACCAACCGAGTTATCCTGAAATTCTGAGAGAACAGCTGCGCTTTCATCCTTACGGTTTGGGAACCAGATAAGCCTGATCCAGTATGTCATCCTATATTTATGTCAGTTCATACGTCAGTTCAAACGACGCTGAGGTGAATGTCATGATTGTCATCTTCTTCTTCTTCTTATAATCACTCCATATACTCGTCGTTCGGGGCCTAGCTGCCATGCCACCCGAATTATAATCACTCCATATACTCGTCGTTCAGCTGCAACCCTTCGGGGCCTAGCTGCCATGCCACCCGAAGTAAGCCGGAGGATTGGGATACTACCAGGTTACCCAAGCCCAGGCACAAGTCGAGATAGAGAGGCCTTCCAGAGGACCTTCCGGTCAGTATATGCGTGTTCTAATCACTGAGCCACCTCGCCACCTATATACTCGTACCGAGTCTTTGTATATGCATTTCAGCTCATCCACACTTGTTCTTAGACGTCGTTTGTTCTCGATAACGTGGACTCTCTTCTAACTCGTTCTCGGACGCATTCTAAACGTCTGTGCCCTGCCTCAGAGAAGATGTCAATGGTTAGTGCAGCTAAGTTTGCTGGTAATGGCTGACATACTTCGCTGCCAAGTCATTTCTTGATCTCGCCTGGCTCAGTTCAAATCTTCGCGTGGTTGTGCGAAAAGAGCCCTTTGAGGAAGTCGGTCGACTGACATACGATGCATGTGGCCAAGCCAGCACCTGAGTGTGATTAGTTCATTTATCATGGGCGAAAAACATTCGACGTACTTGAACATTGCTTATCCGTTGTCCCCACCAGATTCGGGCAATGTCCAGTAGACATCGATGGTCAAACACCGCAAGTCTTTTGACGTCCTCAGCACGCAGCGGCCAGGTTTCTGATCCGTATAGTAATATGGAGCGCACCGCAGCATAGTAAACTCCACCCCTGATGGATAATCTAACCCTTATGTCACAAGTGATGCAGGTTCACGAAATCTACTATGGCCTTCCCAATATGGATGGAAATATCGTCTTTGCTAGACCAGTGACTGATACAGGTTAATTGGCGAGCATGAAATTAGGGTGGGCGACATAACTCAGTGGTAAGAGCGCGAATTTACTGACCGGAAGGCCCGAGGTACAAACCCAGCCTTTGCCTCTCGACTTCCCCTGTCTAGGCTTGGGTAACCTGGCAGTATCCCAGCCCTCGTGCTTCTTTCTGGTGGCATGGCAGTTAGGCGCCGAAAGGGTGTTACAGCTGAACGATGAGGTTATGGATCGAGCTACTCCAGTCTTGTTGCGGTACCCTACACTTTGCAGATGTGAAGCGCGTACCAAATCGTGAGACAGAATCATTCGGGTTATTTATTATTGATTGCATCACAACAACGTCAGATCCGAGAAGAGCTGTCTCTACCTGTGCAAGGAATAGCGCGGAAACATTTCGACCCAAAGGTATTATAGGATGGGAATGAGTCTTCCACAATCATTTCAGTGGCAAAGTCAAAGAGAAAGCGTGGAAGAGGACAGGATTGCCTGACACCACTTGATGCCATCAACTTAGGCAGAAGATTCCCGTAGACCTTCACACGCCTAAGGGAGTTGGAGTATAATGCCTTATGGGGGATACCATCGCTCTATGGGGGCTGTTGTAGTGCCTGACGGCCCATAGAGTCAAAAGCAGCTTTCACTTCAAGGAAGACTACCACTGTTGGTTGCTAGAAGCGGTGTCGCTGTTCGAGAATGTGTCGGAGGGTGAAAATGTTATCGATGCGTCCTCTTGCAGGCGGAAACCCACATTGTTTTTCACGGACTTGCCTCTCGCCGCCAATCAATCAACCCAATCAACTTAACAGCTATGAACCGCGTACCATAGGCACAATGGTTCCAGCGATCGCATGTATGGTTAGGTCGGGAACTGGAGAGCTATGCAGTGAAGGCGATAGCTTCGATGCACGAGCGCAAGTGGCTGCGCGATGGGGCCATTTCTGCCGGTGCCATTGATCATTGGTGAGATGAGTCCCGGGGTCCCCATCCAGGGAGGCGGCAGTTATAGACAAGACTCAGTTTATTGGTTAGTGTCTTCATACTTCGTTGCCAGGTCATACACTGCCCACCTCTCGGTCGCTTCCACTCAGCACAAGGCTGGGCAAAAAGAGCTCTGCGAGGCAGACGGTCTTCTGGCATGCGGAGTACATGTCCTAAACAGCGTAACCTATGAGGCGTGAGGGATTCATCTATCGCGGGAGAGTACCTTCTTCCTATGACCCTCGGGCGAACCTCAGCATTACTAATTCGAGTTCCAACCAGACCCGACAAATGCTTCGAAGACACCGATGGTTTAACACTGACATCTTTCGTATGTCCTCTGATGTACATCTCTGATCCACAAAACAGTATAGATCGCAGTGTAAACTCCGCTCTTGACAGATAAACTTATGCCGCATCGGCGCCACAGGTGTCGGAGGTTGGCAAAAGCTGCCTTGGGTTTCCCGATTTAGGAAATAACCCCATCTCCAACCAGTCCTCCGGAACTTATACAGCAGCCCAGCTAAACAAATTTACCTACCACGTCGATTCGCTTGTCTGCAAGCATGAGATTTGGACTTAGTCCCACCAAGTCTTGTAGCAGCACTTTGCATTTTGCAGGTGTGAAGCGCATGGCAAACCATGTGGCAGATTTATTTAAGTTGTTTCAATTGGTTTACATTTTTGAAGGATCTGAACCAAGGAGAGCAATATCGTCAGCGTACTCAGTGTCTGTGAGGGAACGTTCCGGGAGCATTTCGAATCCCGAGGTTTCGGAGGCAGGTAGAGGAACTTCAAGCAGCACATCAATAACAAAGCTGAAGAGGAAAGGTGAGAAGGAAGCTTTGTCCTATCACTGGACGTGGTGGACTCAGATTCGAGAGAGCTCAGTGGTTAAAGCGCCGAAAGATTAAGGCGCCAGCTCACGGACGGAAAAGCCCGTGGTTCGAACCCAATGTGGGCATCTGGATTCCTTCTGTCTAGGCTTGGGTAACCTGTCAGTCCTCCAGCCCTCGTCATCATCATCAGATCATCATCAGCTGTAAGAAACCACGTACTTGTCGTACAGTGGTTGCAGCTGCCACAGTTTCGTCCGCCGCGTAACAAACTTCTGCCTGGCGACAGTTCAGCCGACCCAAACTTATGGCCAACCTGATGGTAGTTGTAGACCCACCATCATCATCATCGTCAGCTGTAAGAACCATGCACTTGTAGTACAGTGGTTGTAGCTGCCACAGTTTCGTTCACCGATGATTTGGGGAGGGGAGGTAGGTAGCTGCGCATTGTAGGCGGGAACTGATAAATTGGTGCATAAATACGACAGTCAGGGAGCTGTTAAGTGGGACTGTTAAGGAGGAATCGGGAAGGAAGCTATGCATTGAAGGCAATAGCTTGTATGCAAGAGCGCCATTGAGGGCGCGATTGGGCCATGTCTGATAATGTCTCTAACCATTGATGTGGCCCGTCTCGGGGTCCCCATCCAGGAAGACGGCAGTGACCAGCGCAGCTGAGTTTGCTGGTAATGGCTTTTATACTTCGCTGCCAAGTCATTGTTTGACAGCCTCTGGCTCGTATCCACCCTTCACGTGGTTGTGCAAAAAGAACCCTTCGAGGAAGTCGGTCGACTGGCATACGGAGCACGTGGCCAAGCCAGCGCAACCTATGCAGTGTGATCAGTTCATCTATCGAGGGTGAGTTATTTCTCCCGAATACCATTCGACGTACTTCAGCATTGCTGATCCGGTGTTCCCACCAGATTCGGGCAATGCTCCGGAGACATCGGTGGTCAAACACTGAAAGTCGTTTGACGTCCTCGGCGCGCAGCGGCCAGGTTTCTGATCCGTATAGTAATACGGAGCGCACCGCAGCATTATAAACTCGACCCTTGACGGATAAGCTGATGTCACGCCTACGCCACAGGTGACGCAGGTTCACAAAAGCTGCTCGGGCCTTCCCAATTCGGATGGAAATATCATCTTTCGCGAGACCACCGGGACTAATACAGCTGCCCAGGTAGACAAATTTGTCTACTACCTCAATCGGTTCACCCGCAAGCACTAGGCTAGGGTTCGGGCCCACCCAGTCTTGCACTAGCACTTTACACTTTGCAGGTGTGAAGCGCATGCCGAACCGTGAGGCGGAATTAGTTAGATTATTTAATATTCTTTGCATTACCACGGCGTCAGATCCAAGAAGAGCTATGTCGTCTGCATACTCGATATCTGTGAGCGGACGCCCCGGGAGCACTTCGACCCCACAGGCAGTAGAGGCTGATAATGAGTCTTCCATGATCGTATCAATGACGAAATTGAAGAGGAAAGGTGAAAGAGGACAGCCCTGTCTGACACCACTTGATGTGGTGAACTCAGGCGAGAGCTTCCCGTAGACCTTCACACGGCCGCGGGAGTTGGCGTACAGCGCCTTAAGAAGGGTCAAGAATTTAAGGGGGACACCTTTGCTCCACAGACACTGCCATAGTGCCTGGCGGTCTACAGAGTCAAAGGCAGCCTTCAGATCGAGAAACACAACCATTGTTGGTTGCTGGAAGCAGTGTCGCTGTTCAAGAATCTGTCGGAGGGTGAAGATATGATCGATGCATCCTCTTGCAGGACGGAACCCAGCTTGGTTTTCACGGATTTGTCTCTCCCTGTGTTCAGTTAACCTTCGAAGGATAAGACCAGAGAGTACCTTCGATGCCACAGCTAACAGGCTGATGCCACGGTGGTTTTCGCACAGCGTCCGCGTACCCTTTTTGAAAATAGGGATAACTGTCGACATGCCCCATTCTGCAGGCACCTTCTCTTCGTTCCATATAGCACCAGCAAGCTTTGTCAGATGGGTCACCAGGGATTCTCCGCCTTCTTTGAAGAGGGCTGGATAGAGACCGTCCGGTCCTGGTGCCTTCTCACGTTTTAGTACGGATAGTTCGTACTTTATTTCTTCTTCCGAAGGACGATCAAGGTTTACATTCCACTGGCCCGTATGCATTATCTCCACAGGCTGTGTTGCAGGAGGCCAGCTGAACTGCTCTTCGAAGTGTTCGGCCCATCTTTCCAGTCGACGTTTTTGGGAGTGAATTAATGAGCCGTCTTTTTCACTTATCGTTTCGCTGACCATTGTTTTCCTGGGACCAGTCGATCGTATCAGTTGATATAGGGCACGGCTGTTTCCCGTAGCAAAAGCCTTCTCCATCTCTCGAGCTTTCGACTTCCACCAGAGCTCTCGGTCTTTCCTTAGGCTCTTCACTATTTGGCGTTTAAGGGATTTGCGTGCGCCGTCGTACGCGTTGCCTGCTGGTATGGATTTCCGGGCATCAATCATGGATAGCGACCTCGCCGATATCCAGTGGTTTTGTGGTCGAATCGGGGAGGTTGGACAGACAGCACTGAACGCCGCTAACATGGCTTCTTTCACATTTTGCCATGCTTCATC
This sequence comes from Clonorchis sinensis, assembly GCA_003604175.2. Lineage (NCBI taxonomy): Eukaryota > Metazoa > Platyhelminthes > Trematoda > Opisthorchiida > Opisthorchiidae > Clonorchis > Clonorchis sinensis. The sequence continues at coordinate 157,878,192 of CM030369.1, read as the reverse complement.
TACACTCGCACTGCCAGTGCATGTAGAGAGTTGTTGGGCTAGCTCAGATCGGTACTGTTGAGCTATGGTCGATCTTCGAAGATACTGGATTGGCATGCTTCTTTCTAGTTTGCGAGGGCCTGAAGGGAAGCGAACTGTCAGGCGTGCACGCACCATGGCGTGATCGGAATCAAGTGGAGTGCCCCAAAAGGAACGGCAGTCTTGAATTGTGGCTCTCCACCGGTAGCTGATGGCCACGTGGTCCAACTGGGTCCACGGTTGATTTGCAGTTGGTGGCCGCCAGGTCACGCGATGCGAACGCTTATGTTGAAAGTTCGTACTTGCCAGAAACAGTTCATGGTCAGCACACAACTGAAGGAGTCGATCTCCGTTGTCTGTGCGGCGAGCATCGACTCCAAATCGACCGCCCAAATGTGATTCCAAGGAGCTCAGACGACCCACTTGAGCATTCAGATCGCCTGCAAGGATCACAATATCAGTGCTTTTTGCCTGACGAATGAGCCCGGATAGTTCTCGATAAAAGGTATCCTTCTCAACATCAGAACTGCAGTCCGTTGGGGCATAAGCCGACACTACAAACAGGCAGCGCTTTTTATGCCGAGAGGCATTGAGCTTGATTGAACTGGATAACCGGACGGCGCAAAGCCGACTGTTCACTGGGATCCAATCAAGCAAAGCGCGTTCAGCTCTGGGGCTGAGTGCAACTCCCACGCCATATAGTCCACGAGTCATCGCTTCTGGGTCACCGGACACACGGAGGGAGAAATGTGAAAGAGCTGAGTTCATCCTTGGCGTTCTGAGATGCATAACCACGCTTGGGTCTTGTATGCGTGTTTCGGAGACACAGCATACATCAATTTTAAGGGAGTATAAAGTTTCAGCAAGCTCTGCCTGTTTGCCAATTTGACATAGAGTACGGACGTTAAAAGCTCCTATATAGAAAGGATCTCGTGGATTTAGAAGGGTGTTATTTTGTTTACTGTTAATAGGCAGCAAGGGGCATAGGGCCTTTCGGTCAGATAACTGACAGTCAAGTGACCCAGTGACATTTGCTTGTGTGGTGGGAAGGGGTTGGGGAGGGACATCGGTGGACACAGAACTGCGCGGGCAAATGATACTTCCCGGTTGCCCAGGCCGAAGAAGGGGGTTTGGTTGAGGTACCCCACCTTGAGCCTTTGACTCAAAAGTCTGACCCACAAGGCAGTGGGGGGATCTAGGGTTTTGTTCAGGGACCCTGCCCCTAGCCTCTGACTTAAAAGTCTGACCCACGAGGCAGTGGACAGTAGGGTTTTCTTTGGGGACCCTGCCCGGAGCCGATGACTCAATAGTCTGACCTGCTCGGCTGCAGGGGGTTGGCCTAACCCGAGGGCGCAGGGAATAAGGCATTACTGTCTCATTCCTGATGCGGCTGCGCACAGCAGGTGCCTTTTGAGCAGCACCGGACTCTTTGGCTTTAAAATTATTTCGACCGTAGTGGATAATGCGCCGGCGGTCACGGTCAACCGTTGGGCGATCGGAGTGTGCGGTTTTTAGGGCCGACCTTTTCTAACCCGTCTTTCCTCGGGGGAAGGCAGCATCGCTGCTTCCATAAATATGGACATACTGGTCACTTGGGGGAAACACCTTACTGCCTTCACACTCCTGTCGCAGAGGACAGTACGACTTTACCCCCAGACCGCCTCGTAGCACGATTACTCGTAGTACGAGGTCACGCTGCTCTTAGTCTGACTGCCCTCCTTTGGCCTTCCTGGCATGGTTGCACCTTGTGGAACGACGTTCCAGCCAGTGTAGCCCGCGGGATCATTGCAGCACTCAAGCCCGACGCTCACACTGGAAAAGCATTTCTACCTGATGTTTCGCCAGTCACTCGACGAAGACAACCTTCCTTCTGTTTGAAAGCGATTGTCAAGTCAATCTACAAAACTGGTGACCGACTATCGCCGGCAGCTACAGGCCTATTAGACTCACTAGCATACCGTTCAAGGCGATGCAATCCATTCGGAAGCGGGTCATCTCAAATCAACTCACCAACAACAACTTGATATCCCCAGTGCAACGCGGATTCCCCCAAACCGTCCTTGCGTAGAGAACATGCTCGTATTTATGAACAGCTTAACCCAAGCTTAGGATTAAGGACTCATAAAAGACACCATATTTTTCGTCTTCTCACAAACATTCCATCGAGTCCCACACGTCCCGCTGCTCCACGAGCTCAACTCTTACGGGATTCAAATGGAAATTCGACGCTGGATTAAGACGTTCTTATCAGACAAAACGTACTTGTCGTGCGTGGTGAGAATAGACCAGAAGATATTACGAGGATAGATAATAAAAAGGATTTGGATATCTGGATCTCTTCAGGCATGTCCTTCTCACTACATCATGAAAAGCAGGCTCGAAAGGCATTCACCGCTCTACGGATGATTCGAAGAACCTTCCCTCGTATTACTCGCGTGGACTTCCAGACACTCTATGGGGCATACGTCAGGCCGTTTCTTGAATATGCCAACCCGGTTGTCTACTCAGGACGCACGAACGACGTAATCCTCATTGAGCGTGTCCAGCGAGCTGCTACGAAAATGGTTGCCGGTCTCAAGTCCAGGGACTACGAAACGCGTCTCGCGGTGCTCGACCTCTTTCCCTTGGAGTATCGTCGCCTCCGAGGGGACTTAATTCTTACTTACGCCCTGTTTGAACAAGGCTTGGCCAACAGGTTTTTCACCGTTGACCCAGCAAACACACGGCGGGGACACGGTAAGAAGATTTTTAAGCTCAGAGCGCACACCTTCATTAGGCAAACTTTTTTCTCATCTCGGGTAGTTGCTGCGTGGAATAACCTTCCTCAGACGGTTATCCAAGCTCCCACTAGAACTCAGTTCAAAACACTATCAGACACTTATTTACGCAAGTCCTCGGGCAAACATACTGCCCCGCGCTGAGAACTTAAAGAGCAGTGCTACACCCTTTTTTTCACTTGTGCCTTTCAGGTGAACGACAGCTGAACGACAAGAACAAAGCCGACCCGGGAAACTTGGGCAAAAGCCTCGCTCCTGTGTATCAATCCGTGAATCCGTGAATCATTGACCTAAGTAACGCACGGCGGGAACATGGTGAAAGGATTTTCAAGTTCAGAGCAGACACCCTTATTAGGCAACAGCTTTTCTCATTTCGGGTAGTTGATGTGTAGAATAACCTTCCTCCGACGGTTGCTTACGATGAACCTAGTACCCAGTTCAAAGCACTTTACGACGATTTTTTAGTTGAGTCCTCGCGCTGACAAGTTTACTGTCTCGTGCTGAGAACCTAAAGAGCAGTGCCACACCATTTTTCCGCTTGTGCCTTTCAGGTGAACAGAGGCTGCTGAACAAGAACAACAAACCCGTCCCGGAAAGTTTCGGTGGAAGCCCAATCTGTGAATCCGTGAACCAAACTGCATACCGCGCTTTATGGGCTATCGTCACCAGCTCCTTATTTCGCGGCTTTCAATTTTTTCCCAAAACGACAGACATTCTAAAGGGACTATGCTCCTTAGCTAATTAACATGTTGGCTGACTATAGTCGTTATAACGATGGAAGCCCACGACCATCGTACCAGGTGTAGAACACGTCGGCCACACCACCCCGTCATCGGCCCTTTGTAATGCTATTATTTTAGCCAGCTTTTGCAGCTTCCAAATTTTTAGCACCACAAACCAGTTTTCGAAGACATGGCGGACTGCTCTGAGGTGGCACCAGATCGACCGGAGGATACACATGAACGTAAAGTCAAGAGGACATTTGAGCCAATCAATGTCGGGCATGGTTCGGGGAACTGATTTGCGGGAAACGGACGTTACTTTGTAATGTTTAATTGAATCAGAGGATACGGTAACACGGGTGCAAGGATATTGCGGTAGCGTTATTCGAGCGGATACAACATACCAATGTAACAGAGGTGGTTACCATCTGTCGTATTTGGTAGTCACCTGTTACAATGGTGTTGTTCGGAGTGTGTTACTCCCTTATGCATAATGAGTCACAAGAATTTTATGATATCACTGTTGGACATTTTGTGCAAAAACCGGTGAATGTTGTAAGAACGTTTGTGGTGAACAAACATAGGCCTTAATTGAGTAACCTGAAGGCAAACGCCCAACGCCGCTGTCACTTCTGCTCTTTTCACATGTTACAAAGTTTCAAGGTCATGAGTAACAAGCTTAGGGAAGTAACGCCATCGGATAAAAAAGTTTCGTTTGCTTGATAAAAGCGAATGTTGAACCGTACGGTCTACGCAACCATTATTAATAGACGGAACCAGGAAATCTGGTTATACCTTTGTGAGCATTGGATGTCCGACCTGAGCATCTGGATAAGGCATGCTCGGTTACCCTTGGTAAAAAAATGAACCGGGTCGAACCAGCTAATGGGTACATCAAGTGGAAACTTCCTGACTCGTTCTTATTCCCAGTTAGCACGCGTCCGCTCCTGGGTGCAGAACCTGTGCGGAATCTGTGCAGAACTTCTGCAGTTCTGTTCGGTTTTTGGGCCGCGGGAGCTCGAGACGTTTAAGAGGCATCAAAGCTTCTTTATTTGTCTCGCAGTGATAAAAAACCACAATGGCCTGCAGTTCCGTGTCCCTACGAAATGTAAACTGTCAACTGATTTAAGGGGTTTTGTTTTAGTTTGCAGCGCCATTATTGGCGGGAAGCTCTGCGTTCTGGTTGTCCTTACGAGCGGCTAAGAGTGAGTTTTGTGGAGCTTTATGCCTGGTGCGTTTACGTGTACGAAAGTTGCAAACGATATTTTTTTCATTTTAAGTAATCGTCATTGCGCTCAAAATTCGTTCGCGTTGCGCGAAGAGGCTCTTCGAGGACAACGTTACTTAGGAAAGCACGTCAGGAGGTTGCAGCAACCGGCTGTTTTCGTTGCCCGACAGATGAATGCGTCCACAATGCCTTTGGTCGAATCTCTGAGGGTAAGATTCATAATTAATCAGTTGATAGGTTCCAGATATGCCGCATTTGACTGTCCCAGGGGATAAACTAGGCTCTGCGTTACAATGCTGTTCGCCGGCGGTCTCCCCAATTCCTGTTTTCGGTACTTTGGCACTAGAAGGCCATTCACCACTGCGGTCCCTGGAGAACCTTTCGATTACTATAGAAAACTCAGCTTTTTGCCGCAAGGTAGCCCAGTGCAAGTCGCTGAAGTGATCAGCCGTATATTCTACTTGCGCTTATATTGCTTTTCAACAGTATCCTTTTTAAACCGTTCACAACTGCGTAGGAATATTTTAACGGCTGTTCGTCGGATGGCGCGAAGACTGAACCTACCTTTATCCGGCTTAGCCGTTGTGTTGGACGAACTCAGGTACTTTTCCCCGTCTCTTCCGAAGGATCCACGGACCGTAATGAAAACTCCTCGTTGGTGCTGCGTGCGACAGAAGGCCGGTGGGATGTGCATCTACCATGGACTGAAAGCGGACTTGCTGCGGCAGCTCCGCTAGATTCACACTAGGGTGACTAATATCGATATTCAAGTGAATGTTGATGGTATTCGGGCCTACAATAACTCGCGTACCCAGGTGTGGCCCATACTCTCCCGCATAATCTCCCCTTTTCTCGGTCAGCCTTTCGTTGTTGGAATATACTGTGGTAAGAACAAGCCGAACGATGCCCAACAGTTGATGTCTGACACAGTCACTGAGTTGACCGACGTCTTAGTGAACGGTGTCTCCGGAGTTTACCACATTCACACCATCCGTCTTGTATGTATTATTTGTGACAGTCCTGCCAGGGCATTTCTGAAGCAAGTCAAGGGACATACAGGATATTACGGCTGTGATTATTGCACACAGAAGGGTGTGCATATTGGCACACGAATGACTTTTCCCGCCTTAACAGCCCCCTTACGCCGTGACGCTGATTTCCGGACCCGAAAGCAAGAGGCTCACCATACAGGTCCTAGTCCTATGGAGGAGTTGGATTTTCCCATGATTGACGGGTTTCCACCAGATTACATGCACAGTGTATGTCTTGGTTTGGTGCGAAAATTCCTCATCTTACTCCGAGCTACGCCAATTGGACACAAGGCTAGGCTTTCTTTGGAGTCCTGGAACCTACTGAATGATACCATTCAGAAGCAGAGTGTGGTCCTAAGTGCAGACTTTCCCCGAAAATGTCGAGGTATGGTAGACCCGGATCGGTGGAAAGCTTCTGAACTACAACAGTTTCTTCTGTACATAGGACCCGTTGTTTTACGGGATATTTTACATCCTGACGTTTACGAATGTTTCATGTATTTTTCTGTGACCACTTTTATAGGCTGTTCACCTTTTTTTCACAACACTACGCAGATTTTTTAATTGACGCTTTCAAGGTTGCTGTTTCTAAGTTTGCTGTTATTTTTGAACCGAACCATTTAGTCTACAACAGAGCAGAGCTGGGGCATTTGAAGCATTACAAACATGGACCAAAACCACCAGCTGTTCAACTGTACCGCCGACTGGCCGAGCGCGTTGAATTGGATGCAATCGAAGGGGGAATATTTTTGGATGATGTGGGTTTGCCACTGCGGCCATCAGCTACGTGCGGATGTCACAGGTTTTCGCATAGGGGTGTCGTTTTTTCGAAAAACTTTCCCGACAACTGCATTTTGCTTGACGATAAACCCGCTGTCATTGTGGATTTTTCTGGGGATACTATTGAGTGTCAGACATTCGAAACATGTCTTCCATTTACACTCACGCAGTGAACTCAACGGACGTTTTAGTTTTTCAGTGTTCTGACTTGCAACACATCCGGCTGTTTGCGTCCGTCAATCAAATACCTTGTAAAAGTGAGAAGAATTGGTGGGAGTGTGTTTGACTTCGTCGTCCAGGGGTTCCAAAATGTTATGCATTATTCAAGCAACTGAATCAGTGATAGGCTGTTTCTATTGGTAAGCGTCGTTTAAGGCCATATGATACTGTACGTTATCTCTCAAATCCTTAAGACACTGCTGTTGTAACTGAAGATTAGACATCAATACCCTCTGGACATTCTGCTCGAGAATTTCGTATTTGGAACATGTTTTTTTCAGCAGTGTACGCAGTTGTGATTTTCTCGGCCAATTCTGTTGGCATAGTGCATGAATCGTGGTTCATACCACCCGATTCAGTCCTATGGCCCTCGTGCATGACAAGCACTCTAGATAATAACTTGATGAGGGGCACCCTACCAAAGTGCCCACTAAAGTCGTGCACGTACGAAGTATTCCGGCGTTGCGTTAAGTTCATGGTCAGTTTAAACTATTTTTAGATACTTTTGCCGACGCACTGAGTACCTAGCAGGAAGCCCTTGACTCAGGGCATACCTCCTCCGCAGAGCAGCACGGGGAAGGGCTTTTAGGGGATCGAAGCGCAAATAGTATGTTCACCAATCGTATTACGATGGTTTCGGTAAAAAGAAACAGCTACCGTCTGATTTCACAGACGAATCGGAACCTGGCTATAGTGGTGATACCACCTCTCTTGCCAACATTGTCACAAGCCCACCAGCCCCAAAAGACTGTACGTTCCTACCGCAACTTTTAACTTTCCAATCTGTTTATTCCTTATCTTTAGATGTCCCAATCCGACAGCCTCAACCAGTGGTGACATTTGCGCTTCGGACGCGCCACCCATCCCAGGTGAAGCCCCGATAACATGTGGAACGTACGTTTTACTCCGTTACCACCATCTAAATTCTATCAGCAGATCCATATATACAACATTTCCCCTCGTGGGCGATCCGGAACCACACAGTTCGACGCCGCTTGTCGGTCATGTTTTACTTGGTGTTTACTTTATTTTCTAGAAGAACCTCTCCAAATTCAAAGGCCAACGTGAATTCCCAAGACCTGGCCAACCTCATTCTCAGTGAATAAATTACCATGTTTTAACTTATCTATGTTATAGAGAATTTAGAGAGGATTTACTCATTGCTTCAGAGACTGCACATGAAGCTGGATGCTTTAGTACCCACGAGCAGTTCTCAGGCGCTCACTGAACCTTTTTTACCTCTGTCGTCTATGGAGGAACTCCGAAGATATGAAGATCACCTCCGAGATGGTCTGCGTTATGCACAGCTGGTAGGTATTTGTCGTAGTCACGATTAGTGATTTCACAAAGGTGGACAGGTGGCTCCTACAGGAGGCTGGCGATGTACAAGTGTACTTGTCCAACACCCTTACACAGACGCTGGCACCAAGGCTCGCCGTACTACTAATTGGCGCGGTATAGATGAAAAAGGAGCCCTCGGGCCAACCAGGCTGGCCCAAGGACTTATTTGTAAGTATTAAATGATTCTTTTATACTATGTTATTGGACAAGTGGCTGGATAAAATTCAATAACTATATTTTTTCATTACAGATGCGACAACTGAGAAGTTCCCAAACACCAACTTGCGGCAAATCAGGGGAATTGTTCATCGCTGGCTTGAAAACGAACGGCAGAAAGTTCGAAAACGCCTGCAGAGAGCCACCAAGAATGACAAATGGTGCCTTTAAGGGCAGTACTGCAATTTTTTGAAAATTCAGTTTTCAGGTTACTTTCAACGAAATGAACAATCGGAAGCAAAGTACGGAAGACTCATTAGTGATCCACTGATGCGTGGTGGACCGGAAATTGCGACGCTGTCGTCTCATTTGGAGGGTTTGGGTCTGCTGACATCATATGTCTAGTAGCTGGCCCGTTGCAAGCACAGCAAAATTGTTGGGTTGGCTCGCGGCACAGAATCGTACCTTATCTTCAACAGCGGAAACAATCTGCAGTGTGGACAGCCAATAGACTTCTCGTGTTCGTTTACGAGCTCTTGGTTATTGCCATGTTTCCATTTTGTCCTTACCGCTGAGTAACACGCATAGTCACTGGTTCCTTGTTTGTGTCCAGTAGGTGGCTGTTGTTGTGCTTCTCGTTTCTGTTGTTTTGGTCTTGCGCCTGTACCACCTTTCTTATTTTTGACCTGAATCACTCTCTGAGGTTGCCACTACATGTGTTGTTTAAATCGACACGTGGATTCGCTACCTTGTGGCCACGTTGCCTTGCGTCGGTGTGGACTTTGTATTCTGAAAGGAATCAGCAGTTCCTAAACCGGTAGATGCATGATCTGAAGTTTGTACAGTTTTATTATTTCATTGTTTTATTTAAAGTATCGCATTTGTTGATGAACCTCTATTTGAAAGATTTGGCATTTGGGGTCTTACGCATGACACAACGATGCCCAATTGATCTCTGGAAACAATCTATAACTGTTGACACTGAACGCTATTCGACCGTGATCTACCGAGGCTGAGGCTAGGGTGTTATTAGAGCCTACCCAAAAAAATCAAGTCATCTAGACTGAATGTTGCTTGAGGTATCTCATGTGGGCTGGACTGATGAGGAATTGGTCACTATTATTTCGCTTACCATTACTATTTCTTCTCCGCTCCTTCTTGTTTTCAGGTGCGAGAGCTGCACGCAGAATCCAAGCCTCCGTATTTTCGCTGGAAATCTAGGAACAAGGAACATATTTCCGAATCCTAGGCTTCACGTCTCCTGGGAAGACAAACGTCACATCAGCTGAGGAATACAGGCCTCGCGGCGCCTCGTGTAGGCGTCCAGATTGTGGCAAAGTTCTCGAGAGGGAGTGACTAATGCCAGGAATGACAACTTTCGTCGTGCTCGCAGTGCGCGCATACTGCTCGCTGCTAAAAGTTGTCAGTTCCAAAAACTGTTGCATCTTATGTGGCCACCGGATATGCGGGTAACGAGCAATACGCCAACCGGGTTCATATATATAGAGTGACTGGACGATCTAGTGCTTTCAGGCCAAAATTTGGTAGCCTTCTCAAACGACTGACGAAATATATGTCTGTATATTTGGCCCTTGCGCCTGCACCCATTTTTACGCAGTGTTTCCGAGCATTTTGCGTAACTCGCACGCGCTGAATAGGCTTCTCTAGGGCTTCTATTACTACTTGTTAGTCGTTAACAGCAAATAGGTTCATGGCGGTTCCTGATTCCAACTTGTCCAATCGGACTTCCGTGAGTTAACTGGCAAAGCTTGCGAGAGAGCGGAGCTCAGTAGAATTGGGCTACTAATATAATACTTTTTGGGTATATCTGACGTTTCATTCAAGAGGCACACATTTGTCTCACGCCAAAAACTGCTTCTACAGCTGTCTTATCTCAGCTGTTTGTTCACGCGGGACCTTGTGTTGAGTGTCTGAATAATATGGCTGCACAAGAAAAACCAACTGATGAACTTTTCTGGCGTTTTTCCAGTAATAATAATGTTTATCCCCTACTGGTGGGTGGCGTACCGTCAGGCATGGTCATAGTGTAACAATCAGAATAAAAGTATGATCGGCGGGGTTTGTTGGCACAGGGGATTGCGCAAAAAAGGGATAATGTCGTAAACATTAGGTATTATCCGAAGTGGACGGTAGGATTTGAAGATGGTGAGCAAAAACAAAGCGATGGAGGGCATAACAAAGAGCATCCTGCCTGCCACATGACAATAAAACTGTAAATTATTAGCCGAACAACTTAAAAGCATCTCCCTGATGTCTGCCGTTTACCGGACTGTTTGCAAGCCATTTGCCACGGGAGACTGGACCCAGCTAACTCTGGAGCAATAACCGCCAAATTTGTGAGATTCAGAATGCCAAATTTTTATTAGCCAGATTATACCGATTAATAAGCTTCGAATATTCTAATACTGCTATTTGAGTCCACGAGCTTCGATGACATGCGTCAAAATTAGGCCATGCCACACTGCTGCAAAGAAGGAAGTTTCTGCCCAAAATAAACCAAGATATTCACTCTACATGCAACTTTTTCATAGCGTTTACCCTATAATAAATCCCTTTTGTTTTCAAATGAGTTTATTATGATTCTTCATACAGCAAGGCCCCATTTTTGAAAATTCTTGTCACTGACATTTGAGCCAATAAGAATGGGGAAGACGCCGCAAGAAGACTGACCGCTTTTCAATTCGCTCATGTGCAAACCCGATTGGAAGCCCACGCTTTCTCTCTGATGCTGGAGTAGCCCGTAAGTGAATCTCATGCCCCACGCTTCGCCCGAAATCCGTTTTTTGGCAGCTTGCGCTACCACTTTCAGACCTGGTTTTTTCAAATAGCTCCAAGTTTTCCTCTGTCTCAGCCGCTGAAAAAAAATTCCACAAACTTTTTAAGTTTCCTGCGTTCTTAACACACCCGAGTAGATGAATTCTTCCTTGCGCGTTTTCGGAGCACGTCCCCCAATATCGATGAATGCCTGCATTGGGAGTATGGCCACCAATGGGCCAGCAGTCTACGGCATCGCGACTGCTCCGAGTTGTATCACGAAACCCGTGTTGGTCTCACCTTCGAGCACTGTGATATCATGTCCTATTTAGCATCCAACCATCTACGGGTCGTTGGCATTACGTATACTAGCTCGCTCGTGCACCTTACCCATATCCAACCACCATATGTCTCTCTATACACTGCCTCAAATTAATAGCTCTGGGTCTACACCTCAGTGCTCTCGTGGATTCAGATGCCAAGCAACGGATTCAGCTCTCTGTTCTTCTTTCGGTCTGTGTCCATGTATTAACCGAAAATATCATCCCGACAAACTGATAGAGTCTGTCCGAATACCCCAGCTCCCTACTAGCCCTGACAATGAAACCCGCCCAAGGTGAATGAACTTACCTACAAAGATCAAGGTGATGACATTGCGCCATCGCGTAGGTGTCAGAGTGTCTGAGAGCACACGTACCTCTTAAGTTTCCTGGCAGGCATCGCGAGAGACCAGGAAAATTCGTAGAACCAAGGTGAATGTTTGTACTCTCCAAAGCTGATACACTGGCCACAGGAAAAAGCGTAATATGAAGCCGTTCTAGCCCATAGAAAGCCGGAAACAGATAGCCAGGTATCCCGTTTCTTTAATTTTAGCGACGTTTCTCCAAATGATCTCTGAAGGAGCTTCTTGACCCTCAGGAAAGGCCTTTCCCACACCCTGCGCTTGGTTGTTGTACTCGCCCCAACCACAGAGCGTAATCTCGTAATTTCTTCTAACAGCACTATCCTGCTTGCTCAAAATGGAGTGTTACCATATCCTTTTCGCTTCCTCGAAAATACGGGAAAGTTTTGTGCCCTCTTCAAGGCCACTTCTATCTACGAAACCGCCCACCTGCTCATGTTACTATATCCTTTTCGCTTCCTCAAAAATACGGGAAAGTTTTGTGCCCTCTCCAAGGCAACTTCTATCTACGAAACCGCCCACCTGCTCAACTCTCTTTTTGCAGCATCTTAATTCAGTTCCATTTCTTTCAGCTCCACTAAATTTCACACCCCAATACAGATCAAAGGCTCTGAAGGTTTCGTGTCACCTCAGTCGCACTTCTTTTGAGCCGAAAATCTGTTTACCAAAACTCAAAAGATCGCTTCCTCTCCGAACCCTCCTCTGTGAGTTCAGTATGTGAACATCCTGCAAAAATGCGAAAATTCTGTTTTACGTCTGGTTCATATCTGTCTGCATCATCAAGAAAACGACTGAACTAACGGCAATCCACCACCTGATCTTTCTTAGCGGCTTTCATACGAAGTGTCACCGTGTTTCAACTATCCCCATGTAAAACAATCCGTGAGAGCGCGATCTCCGGCTTCGTAATAATTCGTTTTGACCAAATACACGGACGCATTTGCGTTATGTGTGCTTAAGCGGAGGGTAATATAACCACGTCCTAGAGACACCCAAATATTGTATCGTTTTCACATACGTTGTCCCCCTGATTTTTCCATAACTCAAGAGCTGATGAGAGTCTCCTATTTGATATTATCCCGCGCCATCTCTCATCCCTTCCTAAAGCTGAGGTGTTCCTCAACAACCAGCTTCTGCTTGATGTCACACTTAACCATGCCGATCTTTAGACGCATATCCCAAATTTGTCTGAAACTACGATTTCAAACAAGGAGACTTTTGAATAAGGCTTCAGCATTTGATGATAGTTATTCGTAACCATAAAATCTCCCCATACAGTCGTAGTTTCAGTATATTTCTTTACGCGTACAAGAGGCCCACTTTTAGTGCGGAGCTAATATTTTTTGATGGTTCCCATCGCTAAGCATGATGTAGACCTGAAGGTGTTGAGAACTTTTGTAGAAAGGTTTGCTTCGTCACGTGAACACTAATTACGTCTTCCTGGGCATACTCGAGATGGAACAATCATTTGTGACCTATGCGGGACAAAGTTTCCCAATAATGCAGCAGGCGTCCCGTCAAACAAAGGCATGGAATTCATCACAGTTAGTAAGTTTGGTGGATAATTTTTAATAGTCAGCGCGCGCTGGATTGGGCACACTGCAAGGTTTGATCTTCGCTGGCATGTGAACTCCTTAATAATGCCACCGGAAAAATCAGTTGATTTATGAGCAGTGCAAGCAGCGAGCACTTCGGAGTTTTGGCATAAGTTCAGCAAGGCACAGTGGTCTTTGGACGCCAGTAAAACGCTCGATGGGGAAATCTTACGGAAATTTTGGACCACGGACAAGCCGCCAGACCATGGGGTGTGGGAGTCCTGATTACGTCATTGCAACCTCGTATTTGGTCCCGTGGAGCTTCCGTACATGAACGTCTTGAGTGAGTCAGTTAGAGTTGTCGGGGCAGTTAGGATTGGTCAAAATATCGTGAGAAATTAATACCAGCATGGAGCAAGGATAGCCTTTGGACCCTCTAGCATGCAGGATTTGTCTTAGTTGCCGAAAGGGGCGGATAGTTAAGGGTTGTTAAAATTTGTCGCCGCCGTTATGGGACGACGCCGCTTGAGCTCAGAAACGATTATGGACCCTCTGCTAGGGACAGTAATGCAGAGCGGTATGCAGTCGATGCAAACAGGCCAGACCACATGCAAAGATATGGAACGTTCACCGCCAAAGCTTGTGTCATTAAGTTCATTTCTAGTCATGTAATCTTCCGTGAAGCTGTGTAGGAGGGGCAGACATGTGAGTAAATTGTTCCTGAAGTAGTGGTCGAAGCATACATCCCTTCGTGGCCAGTCCTGGTGACGGGGCGATCAGTCTCTATGCTTCTGGTGAAGCAGGATACTTCTATACCTGTGCGTGCTGGGGCAAAACGAGGATAACATAACCATTACACAGCGTTTTTGGAATGGCTCAGTGACGTTTATTCCGAAAGGGTGTTAGAAAGATGCAGAGGAGTGCAGGTTTTTGGTTAGGGGCCAAAGGTGAAAATAGCCTACCGATTGAGTATGGATGGTTTTCTGATAATGACGCCCGGCGTGGAAAGAAATCCCAACAGCTCCTGGATTTGGGTGGGTCCAGATGAATTATTAGTTCAATGCATGCAGGGACAAGCAAGAAAAATCTGAGGTGCGTAGTCGTGTTCCACGTTTGGACGATCGAGTTACTCGAACAAAGCTCAGTTGCAGCCTGGGAGAAATGGCAGAGCTCTTCAAAATAAATTGCCTCAGGGGCGACAGCCACATGCGTTTTGTGAGTCACTGTTAACTTTCACACGAGGCAACATTCTATGCTCCGCTATAATTGCTATTTCGGATTCGTTTCAATGCCTTGGCAACATACTACAGCCGGGGCCATCTTAAGCCAATGACAGGGACTTTCGACAAAATCTGCCATCTGTACAATTTTCCGTGCATATTGTCGAAGTTATCGATAGCCTCAGTAGAGAATCCATCGTTCTTGTAAGGAAGTTGTGAAAATCGCTTGCGGTGTGTTTTGCAACTGGGACGTTGCGAGGATGTTTGTTGATATATGAAGTGAGGCGAACTTTTGTTTGTTTAGGGTTGATCGAGGTGTAATTTAAACTATGGGTAAAGCGGTGATTGAAAGATAAACGAGGTGTGAACCCACGGCAGAAGGTGCGGTATTAGGCTGAGCATGGAGTTGGCTTTTTTTAGAGGATTTCATGCAGCGAAATTGAAATTTGTCAACCGTGTAGCCTTTAGCACCGTCACAGTCAGGGTTTGCTGACGTGGAGGGTTTGATATTGAAAGCTTTGGCAGATGAAAGGCCTGAAAATGTGGGGCAAATGCGGATTGGCGTTCAAAGCGCATTGGGGGGTGGGTCATGATAAGTCAGGCTTCGTCAGCAGTTTAGAGGACAAAGACGGGTGTCGTGGTACTGTGACAGTATATGACAGCTGGATGTGGGTGGAAAGATCTTTTTCCCATGGCGATGCGTTGTAGCTTCCAGTCAGATCACAGTTAGCCTCAAAGGCAGTTAGGCTAAGAATGGCCACTTTGAGCGCCTATTTATTAGGACATGATTGTGGCAGTGTAGATAAGTGATATTTTAGATAGATGATATGTTAGACGAAGTCCGAACCCATAAGACAGACATGAAAAAGTGCCTAAAATATCGAACAGCTTCCAGCGGATTAGGTGTGTCTGCGATGTAGAGGCTCTTCAAGTATAAACGGATGTTGAAAATCACAAAAGGGTGGGTTTTCATACGCAAGACTCGAAGCTGACAAGCGGCTTCCCAAAGCACATCCCCGAGTTGTTAAGAGTCCTGCTGCGTTCGAGTATC
The DNA here is from genome assembly GCA_003604175.2 of Clonorchis sinensis. Classification (NCBI taxonomy): domain Eukaryota; kingdom Metazoa; phylum Platyhelminthes; class Trematoda; order Opisthorchiida; family Opisthorchiidae; genus Clonorchis; species Clonorchis sinensis. The sequence goes on along the minus strand of CM030369.1, from coordinate 157,862,657 downwards.
AGATGGTTGCGTGTGACGTTTAGGAGGACAGGGACGTTGTCTCCGTTAGGCTACTGGGTATAAACGACGGCAGGCAGAAGTGAAGTGAGTATAAGTTTTGGTGCTCTAATGGAGCAGATTCGGCCCCAAGTACCCGACCGCTGAATGATCGTCGCTCCGGCGGTGTTCATTAGTCACGTTTGAAGACGCAAGAAGTCCCTGAACTCTGTGGATCAAGTCTATACCACTTTGGCTTAAGACCGCCTTGTAAACACTCCAAGTTAACTTCAGCATCGCTGCGTTCAATAATGCGTATGATCACTGAATCTCGCCATCGCATCATTGTAGTGCATACGGATCCCTCGTTAGCGCCAGTGGGACTGAATGAGCAAGTAGTAAGTTGGCCCATGATACAATATGCATCCAGCTTCAATGTGGACACCAATGGGTCATTATGGACAATGGGAGTTGTTTGCCTCTGCAACTTCGCTTCGCTATGTGTTTTCAGTGATGCTGCTAAAGATGTATACGAGTTGCGATTGATTATACGTTCTCCCTGCCAGAAAACCTGTCGAAGAAAAGCGGCCTCTTAAAAGCGAGAACCGGATTCACAAGTTACTTTGGCACCGATACAACCAATAGATAGAAGCATAATTCGCCAAAGGTGCTTGTATATTTTTTCAGGCGTAGGAGAGCAGACGGACAAAATGAATGGGTATAAAGGACTGTCATTAGCCATTGGATTAGATTGGCGTGCAGAGTTCAGTCCTCATAATCGGCGTCGCACTAGGACAGGGGCCTAACAGTTACGATAAGTAGCCAGGATGAGCAGCACTGTGTGCCGTTATCATGATGTCCGGCAGTGGTTAGTCTTATTTTCCGTTACCGTAGTTAGGTATTATGACGTACTACAGCTAACCTGGGTGGCTATTTTCAAAGGAAAATACATCGTTATGTTGATAATTCACAAGCAGCTATATCATAAAGCGGCATTATCCACTAGCTAGTTGTGCATATCCGAGATTGGGAATCGTCCACAGAGATACCTGCTTGCGTCAATGCTACAGAATCCACCGAAATCTCTTCCACCGTCACACTTCACTATTTTCCCGTGTAGAATTTGCACTGGATATTCTGTAGTGCATTTTCTATTAGCAAACAGTACGCGAAACTCCAGTTGTCCAGTGATTTTTGTCTACGGAGGCAGGGGATCCATCGCTCGGTCACTGCTTATTAGCCTTAACAGAGCCACAAAATTCTATTTTTTTTTGCAGTCGGCTTCCGACAACTGGACGCTAACCGAAGAAAGGTTAGGCACCTGTTGGATACTGCTGAATTATGGAATGACATAGTGTGAAGTGCCGATGAATTCGGCAAGTCCCTTTACACACTATTAAACGACCGCCGGAAGTGTCGGTCATCTGTGTTGAGTGACACATATTTGTGTTTTACTGGATTTTACTTCCAGAGACCGGAGACGTGCTTGTGCTGCAGTCAGGGGAAGGTTATCATAGCCAGTTATGCTTCCTTAGACGGCCGGATTTAGCGCTGTTCAAAAACTTACCATGTAGTAAGTCTCGATGTAACAAACGCGAAAAATTGCTTTGGGTAAATTTTTTAAAGCCGCTAATACCTGACCTGTGGATACTATGTGTACACTTACCTGATCGCGGATGGCATTGGTGCAAGACGTCCGGTTATGTATACAATCGTGGGAAGAGAACAGTTTGCTCTCGGCTTGTTCAGAGAATTGATGGGCAAACAGTATCCCGTGAAGACCTTTGTGATGGACAAACTGAGGGCATATATGCGGGCTGCCAGGGTAGATTCTGGCTGCGACATCACGTTGTGTTACCCCGATATTCGAAAAGTTATTAGGAACGATGTGTGTTTCAAATAACGTCCATGTATTTTTGGTCACACACACTGCGAACAACCAGCACATATTCCGCCGTATGGCTTACCGTGAGAATGCCATACAGTAAGTTTCCTGTTTATCATTATACAAGCACACAAACTTCGACAAGCTTCGCAAATACTGTGTAGCAGGGACCCACGATTTGTCTTATCTTACGGCCCACCGGTTGTACATCCCATGGAAATGGGCTGTGCACGCACCATTCTTGATGGCCCTTTTTGCTAACGTGACAAACGACCATCTTTAGAGCGCAAACGATCAGCTGAAAAAGCGGGCGCACCACTCAGACACACCGGAGCGCGCCGTACATAAGGTGTCCTGGCACATCGAGTGGCTTGTGTGGGAGTATAAGTTGCATAGACCACACCACTAGGACCAATGGGAAATCCTTGATGACGACGGCTAACTTCTGAACACTGTCTGTCAAGTGACTACGTATGCGTGTTCCCTGACGGTTGACGCCTGTGCTGAAAAATGTACATGTTCATGTTTCCAGACGATCGGGATTCCCTGCATCTAGTTGCTCTCTGTCTTTAGAGACCAGTCGGTTCCAAGCAGTGGGGAACATCCTTCACAAACATTTTCTCAGGTTGCTTCTCCATCTACTAGAGGTGATTGCCGGATTACAACCAACCGCAACAATGTATACCACTTACAATTTCCCCCAAGCCACCACCGACAGCTTTAGATGACCTGCGCAATCAACATAACCGCAACTTCACTATGAAGTGGTAACCATGAAGACGTCGTTGTTTGCGAGAACTCAGTTACATTTTCTGAACACTTTGCGGCAACCAAAACTGCTGAATGCGAGAACTAGTATCGCCCTGGGTGGTTTTGGGCAGAATCTTTGATCTTGTGTAAATGCGTGCACTTCATCAAAATGTATCGAGGGTCAGTGCGTAGTGTACCACGAAGACCGGCGACTTCAATAACATTGCATCATGGTTTCAGCTCCCCCATTATCCTCTGTTATCATAGGCCTAACAAGCCCATTAAACTAACCCAAAAATCAACGAAGTTCATGAAACGCGAAATGGTGTTTTAATTCCCTATTTTCCGGTAATTTTTTCAATGGACTTTGTGGCGCCATGCTTATTTGTTGCTGCGGTTTCTGCAATGCGGGTCAGACACGTAATATTCGTCACTCTACTATGCGGTAAGCGTCGCGTGAATACTGGACAAATCTTGCTTGTGTCACATGTAGCAACTTTTTAATCTCCTAAATATCATATGTAGAGATAAAATTCTATGAGCGTCCACACATTTTTTTGAATAATGTTAGCTAATATTCAGGTTCCATTGAAGCACGTAAATTAGACAATAGTCCCTTTAAACTTTGTAAGGTCTTTGGAGTTCAACAACGCCGTTGTTGTGTCCAGCAACTTTATTTAGAAGTGGCCCTTGATGGTCTAGATTTTGTTGTGAGGTTTCCAATTACGGTCAAACGCACACATAGAATATCAGGCAGAGGAAATATGACTCGAATTGCCCGCTTCTTCAGCCTCATATTTTTCACTACTGAACACCACTTACACAAGAAGCGGATATCGGGTTCCTGATATGGACAGGTGAATTCAGTTATCGAACAATCTTTTGACTGCGCAAAGACAGCTATGGGAGGTCACAAGAAGCCTGCGCTGGAAGAGGTGTTTATGGGTTTTTATGCTTTTGGACCGGTTACTTCACGGAATATCTGCGTTTTACTTGTTACCATGACACCAGCGGTCGATGAATTATGTCATTGTCGAGCATTTGTCGAATGGCTCTTGGACCCACAAATGTGACCTCGGGCCAGAATAAAGTCTGTTTTAGACGTTCAACATTCCGCAAACTAGCACAACCTGCCACAGTATCAGCGCATACGTGTCCGACATAAACCTTTGAAGATTCTACTCCCAGTAATCTGACGCCGAATCTCAATTTGAACAAGTGAATCCATCAAAACCTGCCCTGAGTTCAGCTAGTTTTGTGGGCTCACTGAACGCCTCCAACAGTTTGGGGAAGACCAGTGCTTCATTTGAGTGATACTTTAAGCCTTACTATTTAATCCACTGAAGATGAAATTTTATATTTCTGTGTTACTGTGCAGTGATAGGACTGTGAGGATGAAGCACCGGACGGTGACAAAATCGCCTCTCCCAATACCGCATCAGAGTCTCACTTCGAGATATGTAACTAACGAAACGAAGTAGTCTGAAGCTAAATCTTTTACTTCGTTGCGTGCTCCATCCATCAAAGAAACCCTAACAGACGCTTCCGTGCTGTTCAGACGTTTGGATCAGGCACTAGGAAAACGGTTTTTTTAAAAAAAAACCATATCCGTTTGCTGTCTTGCGGGTCTGAATTTTGAGCCAAAGGCTCAGGGTAGGGTACCTCAAACAAACCTTGTTCTTCGACATAGGAAACAGGAATGTATCGTTCATTTCTGCAGCTTGTAGTTCGCTGCCATCATCCTCAGCTCTTCTCTACCTATAATCTTTTACACTGCGGTCCATCCGTCTGTCATTCCCTTAACCATTGCTCCCTGTCCAAGTTAGCTCCCGGAAAAATAAACCAAGGCAACGCATCACGGCATCCAAAAGTCTTGCTCCAAAGTACACGGTGCAGCCTTCAATGTCCATACTCTTTAGCAAGTTGGATAACATAAATTTCTTGTTAGGACCTTGGTTGATGGGCATCTTTGGAACACGCATACAAAGCCTCACCTTGGCTGCGCACCTAAAACCACTAAGGTGGTTTCAGATGTTTCACGGTTCACTGTTTGGGGATCCGACGACCCAGAGGCAGCGACACAAATGGTGTGAAAGTTGCACTTAGTCGCAGGGCTGAGAGCGGTTTATTGAATTGATCCCAGTAAACAATCGTCTATGCATTGTGCGGGTTTTCGGATCAATTAGGCTCACTGAAGTTCATTCGTCGCACTAAATGGTACTGTTTGTTATACAGGAATGTGCTCCAATAGACAGCAGTCCTATATCTAAGTAGGACGGGTTCTACTTGCATCTGTTACGACTGCTTTGGTCAGCAAGTAAAATCAATATGATCAGCCTGATGGGTGGTATAACCGACTACCCATAGAAGAAGCACAGATAGGTCGCAGATTTGAACTGGTCCCTTAGAGTGCAAGTAATGAGAAGGGGAGTTTTAAGTTGTGTACTGAATAATGTTCATTCTCTACCAGTACAAAGTTTTAGCGAAAACGCTTACATTTAAGTAGTTAGAGATAAGCAACCTTAAGCCATCCATGAATTCAGCATAATCGGATCGTTAGCACTTAACGATTGGGAGCCCGAGTCAAAGCCTGCCGTTCCTTGTGGGATACTATCACTTCACTGCTAGGTCTCAAGTATCACTTCAGTTTCTGTTGGTATTAAGCGCGTCATTGCAGAAAAACACCGTTTATAATTGTAATGAGCTTCAGCACCTCAAGACTATCGAGCTGATTTGGCCAGTAATCTAATATAAATATACAGTCATTCTGATGTCGATCACTGGCTGGAGTTTGGGTGGAAGCGAGTTAGAGGGGCCATGCTGTCCTCTTTATCACTGCCTGTTTAAACCATCCGATTTGGACAAACTAACACTGATTATTATCAAGATCGATGGATTTCACTACTGCCAGGAAAGCCATACCAGCAACTAGCGACTGTGATTGTACATGCGGATCCTTCAAACGCCGATTCATTATGTTTCTGAAAGGTGACAGAGAGTGACGATGGGCTACAAAAGCCAAGGGATTAGAAAGAATCTTTAATACAGGCAATTTCCGTGCCAAATTGCAACTGATTAAATCAACTGGTCCAAAAAAGATGAGTGCTGGCAAAAATTTGCGAAAAAATGAATGGCGATTTTTCGCAATGTCGTAAAATTGGGAGATTGGCTGAACGCTGTAAAGGGAAGTTCCGCTTGTCTCATTTAACAGAACTTTTTTAAAAACTCAGCAAGCCTAAATAAAATATCCTTAGAAGTGGAAAGTTAAGTACGAAATGTTATTTCCTAAACTCAATCAGGCACCATTCTTGATGTTTTGTGCCAAGATGAGCAAACTGGCAACTCCACTCCAAAGGATTTGGAACAAAAGCAGAATACCAATGGAATCAAATGCCAGTCTGGGGATTTATCAACCACATTTTTACCTTGAGATATCACCTTGAACAGTATTGCGCTTTTAAACGTTCAACATTGTTTATTTTTCTTTTTTTAAAAGCCACTTTGCTTGATCGTCAGAAATTTTGGCGGTGTTTAGCAGCCAGTAGTGTTGCTTCCCAAATTATATCCTTTATGAAGGCACCCTATGCGAACTCCTGTGGGTACGTAAGGGTATAGGCCAAGCTGTCACCCGAGTTCACCACGTCCACTGCTATAAAGCAATTCTGCCCTCAATCACAATTTCACTTCACGTTTGCTGTTGGCGTGTTGCTTGAATTTCTCCGTCTGTCTCCGAAAATTTCGGGGTCTAAATTCTCTTAGTGAGTCACTAAGAGTACACTAAGTGTGAGGTTTATATTGCTGTCCTTGGTTCATGTCCTCCATAGACGCAATTCATTTTACATAACTAAATTAGTTCTGTCAAAAACATAAGGATTGTAGAGTGTTGCTGCAAAAATGGATGCAGTGGGACCGAAAGATCGCCAAAATGGTGAATAAAGTTGCTTGCGTGAGTAGTTGTACAATTTCTTGTGGACTGGTTGAGGACGATATTACTTCCGGAGCCTAGAAGACCAGGATAGATTTTTCAACTTTAAGGCATGTGGTCTGACGTTTCTTTGACAAAAGCAGAGTATGTACAATACGGCTGCGTGATTCACTATGCTCTGCGTATCAGAAGCGTGTCCTTTTTGCTCAGAGGATACACGAACGACGTCAATGTTTGACAATTTACATTTCCAAAGTGTTTGTCGAGTCTAGTCGGTGTATCGGACTAGAAATTCCAAGGTAAACCAGATCATTTTTAAAAAAAAACTCTCCTGTGATGGAGGAGTAACACCGCATGGGGTATGTTGGTTAGAAAATGTATTTTGCATGGCACAGGACCGTCTGCAGCGCAGAGCTTTTTCTGTATAACCATTATCTGGGTAGCAGAAACTGAGCAGTGGACGGTCTATGGCCTGGTAACGAAGCGTGAAATTATTAGTAAGGAACCCTAGTGCGTTGACAGCTGCCGCCTTTCGAGATATAGATTCATGGATTCAATTAACCAATGGTCAGTGACATTATTGGATACGGCTCAATCACTCAGTCAGTAGCTTTAGTGCGTCAAAGCTATCGCTGCCAATGCATAGCTGTCATGTTTAACGTCCCCTCAGAGAAACATACAATGCAAACTTTCTTATGATGCAATCATCTCCAACGCTTGGCTGTATACCCCGCTACACCATTTCTCCGGTAACCGAAACTGTAGCAGCATGAACCCGCGTACCCTTTGTACATGGTTTATAGCTGGTAAGCTGACTAATTGACTGAAATAAAGTAGTAAATTGTAATGACGAAGTTACATTGCAACAGGCTTAAAAAACTCAACCGGTACGAGGTTCAATGCAGCACAAAATGCAACTTTTTGCAACACGAAAGAGTAACAAACATGATTGAGAGCCATATTTTACAGACAATAAGTTACGTGTGTAGGTTATTTGTCTAGGGAGCCAGGATACATGAAGCAATACATCTAAAAATGATTCATTTAGCTTTAGACTGTCTGTGGAATGATTTCGACACATGTGGATGGCGCTGTCAAGTTTTGATTATGGTGTTGGCTAATTACTTCAAAAGCACGAAGTGGATCACAATTGGTCGCTTAATAATCTTTCGTACGTCGCTCATTCTACTGAGTTACCTTGTTTCAGACATTATACTGGGTCTCAAACGTTGAACTCACTACAAGAATTTCAAGCTGCCAAATTCCATAAGGACTATAGCATTCGTGATGGAGCGCGTCCTAACTATACGCATATCTTGGTTTTGTAGCTACCTCCTAAGATCACAATCAGTGCAGAGCTGTTTTCTTTTTATCTTTTACTTGTTATTCTTGGTCTTGAGGGCAGCTCGAACCGTGAGAACAACTTTAAACGTTGCATTGTTTGCCGTTGAACGTCTATTTCAGTTATATTATTAGTGCAAGGTAGACCCAACTGTCATTTATTAGGTCTTTGTTACATTGGCCGACGACCTCGTACTAGTGGCTTCCTTTTGCAGTAGGTTGATGCGTACGTGTAGATATTCGTCGGCTTGTGTTGAAATCGTTCGTCAAATCTTAAGATCCTCAGCAAATACCAACAAAGTTCGCTAGATACTGCCGCACTGATCGCTAACGCAAAGATTAAATAATCTATGGCTAAGCAGAAACGCTTTGGGTAGCGTCCTATGACGGTACACACATGGTCGCAAAATAAGGAAGGGCGATCGCCCTTTTGTTAAGGCCACCAGTTTAAGTAGGCGGAGACCTCATTTGCCACCATACTGCCATTTTTTCAGCTTTCTTTTGTGGAGTCTTTGTTCTATCCCGATAGTGGGCAAAGGCAGTTCTCCTTGTATTACTGGATGTTTCCAAAATACTTATTTGGTGGTTCAATGACTCAAGGGTCTTTTCCAGTAGGCTTACTTTGCCTTATGTTGGTAGGTTTTTTGTTGTTGTAGTCTTGTTGATGCAGCTGCGGACTTAGTGCGTTCGCTTAGGAGATAATTAATGTGGAATTTTAACCGAATACCTGGGGTAGGAAACGATTAGGCATGCCTTCACGATAGCTTGCACACTGTTTATGATGAAAGGTAGTTTATTGACCCAGTCCAGGTTTTTCACGTTTCTAATAAATATTAGCACCGAGTTGTTACTTTTTTCCTAAGTTAAAAAATGTTTATTAAGAAACCACATGGGATAACTTGTAATGCATTATTAGATGACACCTTGAGGGGGTTCGGTTTTATAGCCATTGCAGGTAGTATTGACTTATATATAGGGTCCTGCCTACTAAGGCCGCAGAAATTTTCGTATTTTCGTAGGCTGCCTTTTCTCAATTTTTTTATTTTGCGGCAATCTATTTTCACACAGTTATCAGCACTACGAGTCACACTTCAACTTTTCCATCCATTTGTCAGGTGGTCAGTAGTCAGTAGCAAGCAATACTTGATAAATCTGGATAAGTCTGGATGCTTATACTTTGGAGTTTTCAGCGAGGACCAGCTTTGTTTTCTCTTTTTGATACTGCAGCAACTGGCCAATTCTACAGTGGCCTCCTTGGTTTTGAGGGTTATATCCGCAATGCTAGTTTCTATCGAGTGCCATCAAGAAATTTTAATCGGTTGGGTCCTTCTTATCTCTTTTCGTTTCATTTTTTGTTTAACTCCAGATAAACGGTTTTGCCTAAGTTAATGGAACAGCTCTCGTACCCCATAGACCCATCTTTCTAGCTGGGTAGGTCCTTCAATATCTAAAGAGTTCGCTTCTATGGGCCTTGGCCTTCAAGGTATCACGGTTGAAGCAACAGCAAAACATATATTTATGGGGCGTGAGCATGTTTTGTCAAACCAGGGGTATAAACATTTACTGCGTTGAGAACGCGACCTGCTCCTTGTAGGAGGGGGGACAGAGCTCTAAATGCTGCAACCACTTTCAGAATTTAATTGTTACCTATGAACGTTTTGCTTGTGTGTTGTAATGTTGTTGTGAGTGCCGCTAGTTGGCCATAAAATCCGTGACGTTGGATTGAGAACTCCGTTGATGGCTGGATGTCTCAACCTCGAACGTTCTGCATGCTGGATATCTTTGGACTCATTGGCTTTTATTGACATTCCTGCTTCATCCCACTTGAATTTTTGGTCGTTTGGCAAGAATTGTGCCTACTTTATCCGTTTTGTTGCCCACATCCAAAGACTTACCAGAAATCTGTGTGGCACCATCTTGTTCAGGATTCTGTCAAGTGAGAATTTTGGCCACTGAATAGCTTGATACCTTTTTCTATTATGGTGCTTTAGGCTGCTTGTGGTTGAACTCCAGGAAGGTGGTATGCCAGTAGTGTGTGCCTTGTGTCTAGCAAAGCGTTGACGTTTTTGACGGATCTTAAAGATCTTGTACAGAAAAACAAGGTGACCGTTGAGAAATGTGGTGGGTCGGTGGGAAATTCGTCATAAGTTTCCGAGTGCACACGGGTGCATGTCTGGTGACATTCACTACAACCGTCGCATTAAATAGCCAAATCGTCGCTCCCACCAACAAAATGACAGGAAATGCTTCCTGTCAGTATTTCTGGTCTGCGGCTAGTTTTCTTTTTATGGCCCAAAATACGAACAATCAAGTTTTATAGGTAAGGAGAGCTCCAAAACCTAATTTTTCCCTGTTTACATGCAGCATCTTACCTCTCAAAGTTGATTTCATTAACCATGATTGAAGACAAAGGGGACTCAATTGTAAGCTGTCTGTCTTATCGGTCATCCTCCGTGCGGTTCTTTGCTGTTTAGGTGTGACCAGGAAATTCTTATGTACTGATTTTCTGATTATTCTGAGTTGTACCCGGGGTGGCCGACATAGTAATGCGAGCAGTTTAAAGCTTGCAAGAAAAATCCACAAAATATAGAAGTTAACGCCACTCGAATATACATCCCTCGCACATAGCTTAATATTGCAGTTTCTTATTCACCATAGAAGATACCTTAGGAATCTCTAACTGAGCAGAATGAGCATCAGCCTATGTGGAATTACTATTTGTTCGTTGACTGGAATGTCGTGGTTGTTCCACGTCCTGCTTTGTCTTTAATTCCTCTTCGATCTGCTCTTGTGTTCAGTGTTTGATCACAATTTGTATTAGATTTGAAGGTTGTCTGTGCTTGAACCAATCCGTAACCGGTCTGATGAAAAGGCACCGCTCCAGCTCAAGGCCTGTGGACGAGGTATTGCCTATCTAGTTACTTTTGGTCACCTGCCCTAAAGGGAAGTTTGTTAGTATGGATCTTCGGTTCGTATCGTTTCCACTGATGCTACCAACAGTATAAAGCGTTAGCCCTTAAAAAAGGTTTTCAAAACGTTTACGTATTTTTATCCTCCTCTTGGGAATAAAATTCTTTAACAGAGGGGACAGTAATACGCACAGAAATGTCTTTAACGATCAAACAGACTAAGCGTATTCTTGCTTGGATAACAAATAATTCTGCAACAAATGTATGCGACGAACCTGGACAGATGCCTCTAGAAAACTCAAGTACAATTACATGTATTACTTACAAGTTGAAATTCTTGTCCTTTGAGTTCCTGCGAGGCTAGGCCAAAGAAATGCTAAAATTAGTAAAGCTACTTTATTTTGCCTGGCGTTTATGGCGATGTAGACAAAAGAAACCATTTATGGTATGCCCTGTGTTATTTGGCGCCCTTGTCAGCTTTGCGGTGGTTTACAGTGGACGTTCAAATCAGATAAGGTCTGTTTTCAATAAGCATTTATTTCAAAGCGGTCAAGTACTGGCGGCTTTCTGTAAGTGCCAGTTGCTTGGGGGTACAAAGCTGCTTGTCTCGTTTACTAGCATTCGCTGGTTAAGGGATCCCCAATTGAACCACAACTGTAATTTCTACCACTCTTTTCCCACCAAATAGCCGCAGCTATCTAATCTCGAAAAAGTAAGCTAAAACAAATGCTCTGGAGAACAGAGACAGAAACTGTCAGCTCTTCTCACCGAAAAATCTGTTTATTTCAACTGTATCAACCATGATCTAACACAAGGTCGGATTTATAAGGAAGAAATAAACACTTATACCATGTAATGTTTACATTCACACAGACTGAGGACCTTGCGCATCAATACACATCAACATTCGAACCATTTGAAAGTATTCACTAGTCAAATCGTTTCTCAGCGAACTGAAGCCGCTGTACACAATTCTTTTGGCCTAGAATACTGACAATGAAACTGAAGATTTTGAACAAGAACAGCATTGCGAAAGGTGTCGTTCAAATGAAATATGCCATGTAGCCAGAAGATGCTTTGTGGATTCGTAAATTCTAGTGGGATGATCACTGGTATGACCAAAAACAATCTGTGCAACCGTCAGTCTTCAATGATTTTGATAATTTTTCGTACAAAAAAACCAAGTCTTACAATGGCGTAAAAGAAATCATTTTTACTTCTCTTTGATTGTTAAATAAACAAGTGGATTTGGGCTGTAAGCGAGTTACTGACGTTCGTTTAAACAAGTCAACTGATTGGTTGTACATGCAATTTTGAGCAGACGAACAAGTCTTGGTGTTCTCTGTGTTCTTAGCTTGATGCAGTTGACGTGCACATACGGAGGCAAACGTAAAATTGCGTGGCTAATGTATTCCAAAAGTTCTACGAGCAATAAGTCTTAAATCCAGAATTCCAAACCATTGGCCGTGTAATGTTTGGAGTGAGCAAGTTCTCGAAATTTCTCAGAAAAATTCACAGAGGGTTTTTTCCACCTTTTTCGTCGTGTCCTTACCTCTACCAAGCCATTGTTTTATGATTTCCTCTTGCTAATTAAGTTAAAGTCGTACATTGAGTAGCATTTGATCAACCTCTGACACACTCAAAATCCAGCAGAAATGCAAAATTCACACCACTGGATAGTGCACATGCGCTCAAAAATTAGAGCTGATGTTTTTTAGCATCAACCCTGGGGGAGAAATTCATGTTGGTTTTAGAAGCACTGTACCTTGGGGTGAATGCCAACTGAAGCTTAGGCTGAGTTAATCGAAGCATTCAGATGAAGCAACATAAGCACTAGAGCAAACAATTCGCTACTGGAACTCTACTTTCATAGTATCTGTTCAAGGCAACGCTAGTCAGGTAGTAGCGCATTTCGCTGTAGCACTGTGTGAAAAAGGACACAATGTAAGAGGCACGGAACCTGAGAGTTTCATAATACGTTTCCAAAATAGGTCAAACAATAAACAGGAAGCTGTTAGGTAGGCAGTTTACAACCTTGCTACTTTCATAACAGAATTAAGCAATAGTGTAGTCCCACTCTAAGAATCTATATTACACTGAAGACAAATTTAAACTTGTATGCGCTGCCATTCACCTTCTTCAAAACCTACCCTAACGAAATTTAAGTTTGCTGACCACTACAAGTATGAAAAATAGGGTGACGACGGAGTAAAACTCAGGACAGTGAAAAGTAACCATAAGGAGATAATACAGATCCAAGTCGTACCTTATGCACTTGTCGGAGAAAATTAGGCTTTTAGCTCGTTAGGACAGAGAGGGTGGTGTGGAGCATTCGATAAATTAGCTGTGAAGTCCATGTCACCGCAGTGGAATGACGCATTTACCATATACTCCAGGATAGTTTCAGACTATAGCAACGCAAAATCCCAAAATCTATGAAAACTAGCGATTGTGACTTAGAAATTTGGATGCATCAACCAACAACCGGCCTGTGTAATTCAAGTGCATCTATAGAATCTGCAGCTGAAGTATCCAGCGATTGCTCAAGGTAAGGTGAAGAGGTGCTACTATGCATTCGAGTAAACCCCTTATGTAATGTTTGATAAGATAGAGACGAAGTCAGTCTATTCTAGAGACCTGGCAAGATTACTGGAACAACTCCTCCGTTTGTTGTTCAAGCCTCCAGATTTTTGTAAGCGGTATGGCTATACGACACTGACCTGTCACTAAAACCATTGCTAAGGTAACCTAGTACGGATTCCCGCCGTTTGAGTGTTTAAAGTGGAAACCTATCTTAAAGAAAACTACTCACAAGTTTGCTGAAGAATGTTCGACAGTCCACGACCGATTTTGCCTCTTGGGACTCATCAGATGAGGACAGTTCTTAAGTTTTCTTCAAACCTATGTTCTGCTTGAACCCAAATTGGAGGTATTTCGTTAGCTACACTCATTTTCATATCAACTTGGTTTCTGTCTGGTTTTCCAGAGATCCAGCAAAGTCATGGGTTATGTAATTATGGTTCGTCAAGTCATGCAGCCTTCGATTGAACGTTTTGTTTACGGTTGGGTATTTGTGTACACAACCACAAAACTCCCAAAACGCAGCCGAACATAATGAAAAGTTTAACCAACTTCCTTTAAAGACCTGGTTAGTTTGGTTATGATGCCATCCTTGGTCTCTTATTCTGATCAAGGCAATCAGTTCCGTCTCCACAACCTATTGGCCTAGTTATTAAAAGTTAAAAGTAGTTCATTTCCCATTCGTCAACTCCGGCTATTGACACCCCTTAATCCACCGCCTACAAATAGATATAAGACGTATTACGGAGTGTTAGCACTTCTGTTGCTCCAGTCAGTCGTGAGACAAAACATGCAAATCGTACATAAAAAAACAGTAACTAATTTGAACGGACAAACATGCAGTGCCACGTGATCCGGACCACGGCAACCAGATGTACTGCTTCAAAACCTTGTGTGCGCGCAGAAGTGTTTGACGAATTTCGATCAACCTGGCTTCACTGATAGACAAACAGTTTTGGCACAGCACCATTTGAAGCCATGACTTCTGGTTTATTTCGTGACCAGTTTTCATCAGACACATGGCCACAAGCGACCAGGTTCGCCGTTTGACCTCTGACTATGTAGACACAGTTGTACGATCGCTCAAGGAATGTACTGAGGAAAATATTCCGCCATGCGCTCTAATAGATGTCAATGTGTTTTATTGACGTAAGTATCTCCATCGCTGCGATATTCTTTTCGGAACTTGCCTGAAAGCTCGAAAAGTCCTCTAAAGCAGCCGGAAATTTACAGTGGTGGCTCTGATCTTTTAAAATCCAACGCTGCTGAACACACAATTGGTCACGGAAGAAATTCTTTGTAGTATCTCCGCTTTGTCACCATAACAGTTGGCTTCCTGGATTTCTACTGTATCTACGGGATGTAGCCGTGAGGCTGGAGAATCAGAAGTTGTTATGTGAAATGTCTTTCGATGAAGTTATTGCCATCAATCGGACGATAGACTTTAAACATGCGGCTATCTCAGAGGACTGCAGATCTCCAGTTTGCAGATCACTTTTTCATTGTCACTGCTTCTGAACCTTTATCAGGATGAATGAGTGCCAAATGAAGCATTCGTCCTAGTTCACCTGTCGCTCGGTAATGGTTCGCAGCAGGACTGCATTGCGGTTCTATCGGGGCATGCTCAACCTTTCCCGGCTGAGGAGAGTAAAATCTTTGTCGTCATCACCATCGACAGCACACCACTGTTCAACATTGAAGGTTTACTTCCGTACAACCATGATTTAGTTGCAAGCTTCATTGTGAAGAAAAGAATAAAAACAGAATGGAAAGAGGCTTAGTGCTAACCTACCAGAGTCATTCCGAGGTGCCTATATCTCTATCATTCGGGCAATCCGGATAGAAACTGGCAACAAAAAGGTTATTGACATATATTAACAGCCATATCTTGCAGCGTCTTCAACCGCGCACACTGGAGATTGCCTGGACCCCTTCCTTGAAGGCAAGTGGCACCGACAGTATCCAGGCCTCTATTAATTGCCTTCATATCGCTCTAGATCAAAGGTTGGCTACCTCTCTGCTTGCGCTACTCCGAATCGGGTCCGGAAGGCAAACTAACTCACCATCGTGTTACTGACGTCTCTTATCCGTTAGAATACCTAGATAAGTGACTAGTTAGCGTCCGGTGCATGCTAATCCACCTTTGGTGATTGGGATTGTTTCCAATATCTGGAGTCTGTAAAAGCATTTGTTTCAAAAATAGAAAGTGTTGATCGCAATGAAATTGAACGGCTCACGTCCCAGTTCTCATTAGCGTTATAATCCTATGAACTAGATAACCGACATTTTTTAGAGTATAGATCCATCGGCAATGTACTGTGAAATCAGCGCATAGTATTTGTGGGTAAGGCATCAGCTAAATCTCCTGTTTATGATGTTATTCTTTAACTGAATGTGCTACTTCAGGCCACTTTATTTCCCATTTTGCATAACTTTCGAGTATCACAATACATTGTGTTGGCTGTAACACACTGCTGATGAGGTTGCCGGAAACCAAATTGGTATGCAAATGAATGTATTTGTTGAATTCCAAGCAAATTGGGTTTAAGAAGAACATAAGGTTGAGGAAAAAGTTGGGGATTATGCCTACCTAATGTGCCTCAAGAAGGGCGAAACCGGTTGTGGGCTGTCAAAAATATTTCAGCAACCTTATAAATAGTGTCTCACGTCTGTCCAAAACGTTTTTCCGGGAAGGTTTGCAATTCTATCGCAGTAAGTGTGTCATAAATCTTGAATGATCATGTTTCAGGTGGACTGTCCCTAGAAAAACAGCGTTTAGTCAGGCCATATTTACAGACTATTTCTTCGGATTGATCACATTTTTTAGCTCACTGAGCCCATTTAGTACCGAAAATTGAGGTTCTTTGAACCTGAAAAGTGTCTAATTGGATGGGCTAATTCGTTTCACTGTTCACGACCAATTTAATAGCTGACAATTTGCTTATATAGGACGTCTGCATCAACGCCTTCATATGTAACGTGACGACTTAGCGTTTGCACAACAAACCTGAAGGATGTAACCATTTCATAAGGTTTTTTAAAGAAGGATTGATCCTATAAGGTCTGTAAAATCGAAAATGGTAAACCTTTTGTTTATGCGCTGGTGTTTGATGTGCTACACAGCGTTTGTATTACGGAAAATTTTGGGTTATCTTTGGGTAGCCAGTTTTTTAAACAAGAGTAACCTACAAACGGTAAAATGTTGGGTGTTATTATAGCGGTGATGCCACTTTGCCAATCAAGCTCAGTTTTCGCACGGAAATAATTGCACTTTTTAGCTACCCACCTGTTTCCCTCCACACAGCTTCCTGTTGATTGCCTTGGGTGCGCGATCGCACTAACCTCTGCGGACAAACTGTGATATTAGGATGAGAGAAATCGCTTTTGTGACTTGTAGATTTGTGGTTAGTTGAGGATAATTGTCACAGTTCCATATGGCGGAGAACACACTAAGGGACTAAAGAACATCGAAACATCTTGTTAATTATGGACGCGGCAGATGCAAAGTGCACAACTGAGGAAGATTTCGGTGCAAGTACTTTGCAAAATCATTCGATGTCGTGATTCCTAGTGGGCCCTTTTCTCACTCTCGTTTAACCGCACGGTGGAGCTTCTGAAAGAGCACTAGATTTGTGGTAAAACAGACGAAATAACTTGGTTAAACATGGCTTAGTATTTCATATAACGATATTATTGGATGTTCACGTTTCCTTGCTAAAGCTTACCCCTGTTAAAATTACCCAATAAATAGCATCTCATTTGCGTTATCAGAGTCGAATGAAGTCACTACATGGTATCATTGCGGGGTAACGGAGAGTAACTCGTGTGCATGAAATCAACGTTGATAACTTATAGGGTATGCCCTGGCCTTGTGAGTTTTGGCCTCGGGTTGGAGTTCCTATGAAGGAAAATATGAAGAAGTGCCCATCAATGGGCTCCGGTTTTCGAAATTTATTTCAAATTTTCCGGCCGAAACATTGTATACCCACTTCAGTCTTCACCAGTTTGGAGGCTTTCTATTACTGTTCAGAGGAATTGATAGGGTTTCGCTTGCATTGCGGAAAGTAATTACTGGAAGCCTAATAGCTAGTGCTGTTGGCCCTCAATGTGGAAAGATACTCCCCTGTGGTGCCATTGCATGCCTGTTATCCCCTTTTATGCATGTTAAGCTTTCACTCGAAATGCAAATTACCGTAGCTGTGGGTTGTCTCGAAAGCAACAGAATTATCTGAATTGTACAACACAATATTGCATGCATAAGCTGAAACGAGTCAATGTTGTCCATAACTGCGAATTATAAAGCACTAACTACTTCAAGTGTCCCCGATGGATCCACTGTTTTCGGCGACACTGAATCCGGTTGTCACAATACCTTGTAATGAATGACATGGATCCAGAGGAAATGAAGTGCCACCACAAGGGTCGCTGTTAATTAAATAAACAATACTAGCACAAACAGTGCTGTCGCTTCCCGGGACGGGATTACTCACCTCCATCGCTTCAACCAGGGAAGAATCAGTAGCACGAAATCTGAGGAAGTTGAGTGCAATAAGGATTGTTCAAATCTACGCCTAACGGTACAAATTGTGTGCAATGCTTATTTTAAAAACAAACTATGAGATTTGACACACGACCACATTTGTGCATTCGAGGCGCCACTGCTAATTTTAATGTTTTCTAAGTTGCATCAAATTCGGATCATTTTTCAAACAGCCCCATTTACAGTGATGGTGTGTTAGGACAAAATCGACTGTTGCGACAACGTTAGCCGAGATGAATCGGTGGTTTTTCCACTCGACCAAGCGTGGGTTGTCTTGCGTTTGGTTGGATGTGGTGTTTAGTAAAGTTTTGGGTATTTACTGCACGGACGACTTAATGTATCATACTTGCTAGCCAATTAGCTTATTGCTTACCACGACCGTTCTTACTCACATGCCAGCTATCCCTGAATTTGATTTCCGCTTTTTGATATTTCGATGTACTTTGTATCAGGGTGACACTGTCACGCAACTTAGCCAAAGATTTTGTTAATTAGACTGTAATGCAAAACACCGCAAAGGCGATTGTGATACCATTAGTTTGATGGAATAAAAGAACTATTTTAGGCGTTTTGTAGCAGAAATTTATCGGTACACGGGTCTTAGATCCCAGTGGTCGGATGTAGTGTTAAAAGAGGTTTTAAATAGGATTGTACATCCTACACATTTGAAGCTCCGACAAAACCAAGCTCTGTTTCGGTTTGTTCCATCAGTCTGTCATGCTGAAGTTTCAACCTCGCTCATCTCGATGTTGCAAAGGTTAGTTAGGAACACACGTCCGTGTGCGGAAACGTAACACAATTTAAAACCATATTTCGGCGTGTGCAGTCGTTCACGATAAATTTTAGGTTAGAACAAAGATGTTCTCATGCTGGAGAATGTAGTTCATAAATCTATTCTCGAGATGCATTGTTGAATCACGTGACTTCGATGTGGTTCACAAATTCACATGGCGGATTTCGTCGTAAACGATAAGCTGCAAAGCATGGTTGACCATCTGGCCAGAAATTACCATTTGGAGATTTCACAGTGAGTAGGGCATGGCTCTATTGGCGAATAAAACGAAATGGCCAAGAAAAGCGAAAAAGAGCAAGGTTGATGTCACTTTGCGTAAACAGCTGTTGTTTTATAGAAGAATGGCGATTGTAGACAACTAGTTGACAGTGGTTAATAGGCACCTTTCGGGTGTTTGTTTGGCATTAACCCCTTTGTCTGAGGTTTTTGTAGATCAGCTTAGATAAAACTAACAGGACCGCCCGACCTAAAGCTGGCAGCTTGTCGTGCTGGTCAGGATTGTGTGTTGCAATAATCCTGCGGGCTATACTGGCTGAAAATCAGTTTCTAAAGGTTAAACCATGTCAGGAAGGCCAACGGGGGTCATCCAGACGAGGAACAGCCAGTCCTCGTACTGCCAGTAATCGTATTATGAGGCGGTCTGGAGGTAAAATCGTACTGTCCTTTGCAATAGAAGTGTGAAGGCAGTAAGGCCTTTCGCCCAGTTGACCAGCATGTCCATATATATGGAACGAGCGATGTTACCTTCCCCAGAGGAAAGACGCTTTAGAAAAGGTTGGCCCTAAAAGCCGAAAACTCCGATCGCCCGACGGTTGACCGTGACCGCTGGCGCATTATTCAGTAGTGTCGAAATACTTTTAAAACCAAAGAGTCTGGTGCTGCTCAAAAGGCACCTGCTGTGCGCAGCTCCGTTATGAGTGAGAGTAATGCCTTACTCCTTGCATCCTCGGGCCAGGCCAGCCTCCTACAGCCAGACCATTGAATCATTGGGTCGACGAAGGTTACCACAAGGAAACCCTAACTACCGCTACCTCACGGTTTGAACTTTTGAGTCAGAGACAAAATGCAGCGTCCGCGAACAGAACTCTGTATCCTCTCACTGCCTTGTTGGCCAGACGTTTGAGTCACAGGCTCAAGGTTTGGTACTTCAGTCAAACCCCGTTTTTCGGCTTGGGCAACCGGAAAGTGTCATTCGGCCTTGCAGCTCTTCGCTCACCGGCCTTCCCGTACAACCTCTCCCCAGCCCTCAAACAATACAGTGACATCAACCCATCTGCCAGTCTCTAGCCACTTCAGTGTCTAAACCGTCCCTCAGAAAAATAAACCAAAATGATTACCTACTAACCTCAAAAGATCCACTCCACACTGCAGCCTTTAATGCCCGTACTCTATGTCGAATTGAGCAGAGGGCATCTCTTGCTGAAACCTCGCTTCCCCTATCTATCGATGTATTTTGTGTCTCCAAAACACGCATAAAAGGTCTCACTTGGTTCGTGCGTCTCATGCCGCTCAGGACGATCTTCGATGCAACACATTTCACTCTTCGGATATCTAGTGATCATGACGTAATGACTATGTATCTACGGTGTGGGAGTTACACTCAGCCCAAAGGCTGAAAGCGCATTACTGGACTGGATCCCAGTATAGACTCGCCTTCGAGCTGTGCGGTTTTCTGGCTCAATTAAGATCAATGCAGGTCATGCGGTAAACGATGGTTATTTGTCGTATCAGCATACGCAGTTCTGAGACTAAGAAGGACGAGTTCTATCAAGATCCGTCACGACTGCTTCGGTCGGCAAGAAGGACGGATATAGTTACTCTTACAGATGATATGAATGCTCAATTTGGCCGAGTAAGCCCGGAGGAAGCACGGTTAGGTGGTCGATTTGAAGTCGATGCTGAGCGTACGGATAATGGCGAGCAACTTCTTCAATTGTGTACAGATCATCTACTGTTCCTGGCCAGTATGAACCTTCAAAACAAACGTTCACACTGAGTTACCTAGAGACCACCAACCGCAAGAAAGTCGTGGACTCAGTTGGACCATGTGGCTATCAGTTTCGATGGAGAGCGTCAATTATAAGCAGTCTTTCTAGTGTACGCAGCTTGATTTCGATAATGCTATTGTGCGGGTCCGGCAATCACTTCGCTTTCCGTCAGCATTACGCGTGCATAGGCAGATCGGTTCCATTCATCAACTTGGACAAGTTTCAGTAGCTGAAGGGTATCCAGCTGACATGGCTAGAAAGTTACTGGATGCGTACAGTAATGTAAATGACGAAGCTTGCTTGGAGGTTAAATGGAAGCGGATTGAAGAGGCTATGTTGTCGGCTGTCAGAAGTGTCTTTCCAAGCCATATGACTCGACTAAATGAACGCTGGATATCGTCGAGATCAGCAGATTGTTTCGCGGCCAGAAAGACCGTACCAGCAACTGGCGACTGTGACGACACACGCCGGATAATCAGGAGCTCGAAGAATGACAGAGAACGTTGGTGGATTTCGAAGGAGATGGAGGAAAATTTCGCTGCAGGTGACAGTCGCGCCCTACTCCAGCTGATTTGATCAACCGATCAAAAGAACAGTAGAACAATGTGCGTCAAAATGGAACAGCAATTCACTCCATCAGTCGTCGTCTTGAGCGATAGGGTAAACACTTCAAAGAACAACTAAGCTAGTCTCCTTCAGCACAACCTCTAAAAGTACTCCGCGGACCTGAATGGAACGTCGATACCAGACCACTATCATCATCAGAAATCCAGCGCAAGATATCAATCCCCAAGCACAATGGGGCACCTGGTGCGGATGGTTTGCACCTCGCGCTTTTCAATGAAGGTGGTGAGGTCCTGGGTAAAAGGCTAACATTCATACTGCAGAAAATTTGGAACGAAAACGGAATAACAGTCGAGTGGATCTCCTCCACCGTCATCCCAGTTTTTGAAAATGGCACAAGAACATCATGCGAAAACCATCGCGGTATCAATCTGATATCCATAGCATCTAAGGTGCTTTCTGGTATTATTGTGCTTAGATTGGTCGATTATCATGAGAAAGATTCGTAAAAAGCAAGCTGTGTTTCGCCCTGGCCGAGGCTGCATCGACCATATCTTTACCTTAAGTCGACTTCTTGAACAGCTCCTCTCCTTCAGACGTCCACTGTTGGCCATTCTTCTTGATCCGAAAGCTGGTTTTGAATGTGTCGATCTTCAGAAACTTCTGTGGTATTTGGCTATCAAACCTGTCCCTTCGAAATTATTCTCCTTTATGAGGGATCTGTATGCGTACTCCTATGGCTGGCTACAAGTATAGGCAAGCCTTCCACTGAGTCCACCACGTGCAGTGGTGTAAGACAAGGCTGTCTCTCTAACCTTTCTTCTTCAACTTCGTTATTTTCTGCTTAAAATTTCTTTGCCTTCCCCTGAAACCTCAAGCATTGGAATGCTTCCATGGGGTTGGCTCACAGACACTGAGTATGCGAACGATATTGCTCTCCTTGTTTCAAACCCTTCAAAAATGCAACCAATTTAAATAACATAACTAACTCTGACGCACGGTTTGCCATGTGCTTCACACCTGCAAAGTGTGAAATGCTGCTACAAGACTGGGTGGGTTGTCGTGCTTGATCAGATACATGGAGTCTACGTGCAGAGGACATACGAAAGATGTCAGTGTTAAACCGTCGGTTTCTCCGAAGCATTTGTCGAGTCTGGTGGGAACTCGGATTAGTTATGCTGAGGTTCACCCGAGGATCATAAGAAGAAGGTACTCTCCCGCGATAGACGAATCACTCACGCTTCATAGGTTACGCTGTTTAGGACATGTACTCCGCATGCCGGAAGACCGCCCGCCTCACAGAGCTCATTTTGCTCAGCTTTATGCTGAGTGGAAGTGACCGAGAGGTAGACAGTGTACGCCTCAAGAACGAAGTATGAAGAAACTAACCAATAAAGTGCGTCTTGTCTGTAACTGCCGCCTCCCCGGATGGAAACCCCGGGTTCGACTCACCAATGACACATCAATGACACTGGCAGAAATGGCTTAGTCGCTCGGTCACTGGCGCTCGTGTATCAAAGCTATCGCCTTCACTGCATAGCCACCCAGTTCCCGAACTAACCATATATGCCAGCGCCTCCACTTTCCGGTGGTCGAAGCTGTAGCAGCTGGAAAAACTGTGCCTATGGCACATGTTTAATAGCTGATAGATAGATGGATAGATATATTGACTGATTGCCAGTTGGAATCTTTATCTATGTTATTTGTTGAAGACAGGTCGGCTATGCCTTGTTTATCAAAATTATTTTGACAGGTGCAGACTTCTTTTGCATTTTAAGTCCAATTTAAGTCTCCGGTTTAAAGTCCGTTTTAACGTTTACTTCAGAAGGATCCGTGTTGTATTTGACCGGCGAATGTCGGTAATCTTGATGTGCTGCCAGCCTCTCACTCCCTCTTATTCATACTCATACTCTAATAAACGGATTACTACTGCAACATTCAACTTTCACGTTAATAGCCTCTGGGTTGGCTGGACGCTCATTGACGTAAGAAGTATACTACCAGAGCCTAGCTCCGTGAAACTGACTGCGTAGTCGTCTAAGAGTATCACACTCATCAAGTGATACAGTTCATTAATCAAACGATCAACTTAGTATGCTTTTGTTTTACGCTCATTCTTTCGCATCTAACATTTTCTAAATGACATCTAGGCAAATATATGTTTGGCCTCTGTGAATATGGTAACACATGTCTTACTATCTGACGATTTCCGTGTTTCTGGACTCCTTGCCAGTTGTCCCGCAATTAAACCTTTTGGATTTTCTCATGTGCATGATCTGTATCCCCTTCTTTGCGCCATCTGCTTCCACGCCGTCTATTTTCACAACACTATTTAGCGTATAACCAGTGTTCACTGAGCACTTGTTCTCTGAACTTACGGCTCGCAAATATACAACGAAATTTCAAGATGTAGGCTAGATAACTGCACCATATGAGTTTTGTGACAGTGGCACACAGCTTTAACACCTTGGATGATGTAGACAACAGTAAACGAAGACGTCTTTCGATAATTGTACACTTATTCCAGCCAGGAAAATAAATTTAAGACCAAAATAACTTCCGAACTAAGAGGTGTGTTAATCATACTTTTCCGTCTGGCAAACAAAATCCCTAGATCACCACAAATTATTAAATAAAACGCGCCAGCTGACGGAAAACATAAGTAGCATTTTTATATTCGCATATAGTAACAGCGATATAACCGGTTTGCAATTCGACAACGGGTTTTGCTCAACAACGTTTGGAAGACGACTTCCACCAAGCCTGGATGAATTTTCAAGTCTGATCGATGCCAAAGGTCTTTAAAAAAATTGAGAGAATGATAATCTTACGTTTTGACGCAACTTCACACACCCACCAATCTGTGGAAGGAATATCTACTGAGCAAACGTTTGACAGAATGGAGTGGTCAGCAAAAGCGAATACATCTCAAAAATTAAAATACGCATACCCATGCTTGTCTAACCTGGCGTTAGAAAAATCTAATCAAGACGAGGACTTGCCAGTTTTATTTTCGCTTGGGGTTGCTTGATTCCAACTTCCTGCAACCGTTAACTGGTCCATTCATTGGGGTGAAAGTTACCACTCGCACGCTCCCTTTCCCTGCCGCGTTCAGTTACAACTCGAAACCCGGCAACTTCTGCCTAGACGTGACATTAGGCAACATTTGAAAAAGTTTGAAAACTACTTTTCGGAAGGTTTTGTGGGCAATTACTCCATATACTTCGTCATCGATTCAAGCACTCCAAATTCCAAGGGTCATATATATTCAAAAGCATTTTAATTATCAATCTCTTGAGTACAACGCTTTACGACTTTGTTACTCATTGTAGTTGTAGGTTTACTTGGCTCAAGTCATTTGCACACATTAATGATCTCTGCATTACAGTATATGCTTGGCCTGAACACCAGATGCAACTGATGTAAGCTATGTATCGATTAAAATCCGCAGAAAACCCGCGACTGGTTGGCCTTGTGTTTAGGAACAAAACGTCAAAAAATAAAGGCAAAGCACTATTCCCCAAAAGACAACTAGTGTTCAGAAACTAAAAGCAGAATGTGAGTGCGGTACTGCAGGATCTGTCATGGACTTGTTTTGTTTCTCCGGCCTTCTGATGACAAGCTCGATACACCGCTGGAGTTTCCGGTTAGTATTACTCTATGTGATATGCCCTGACGTCGGGCAATTTGTCAGCCTACGAGTGTCACAATCCGATAAACAGTAATCCATCGGAGTAGTCTCTCTATCTGAGACCAACTTAGTCTAGTCCCGGGAGATTTGGCTTACAATCAAGATAACCTTACATCTCCCAAAAAGATTGGACCAGGTGTCTCCGAGGAGCTTTTACCCCTACAAATAAGCACAAGGATACAGAATTTATGCTTTGAGTTTTCCTATACGATTGCACCGAGCAAATGCAGGGCTATTCCCTTCTATTTGTTTCCACTGTGGTGGGCTTTTCGAAATATGACTCTCGGCTACTCAAACCTTACGTACTGAAATGATACATCGGGATTATAAGCACCCAAAAAAGGGTATGCTATAACCAGGACACCATGTCATTACTCTTATTATCCATGATTAAGTAGGTGTACCAAAGTCCATTTCGGTTGCTCACTGGGATTCGGAAACGTAATAATTTGCATACTAGCAAAATGTCAAACGCATCTTTGGAAACACAGTAGAGTTTGGAGGTGAGCTACGTGGTACACTCGTTCCATTCACATGAGACCTTCTGGATTTTCGAATAAGCCAGTAGTTTTTCAACTTTTTAGCTCACCACTCTTAAGTGTGTGACAAGGTCACCTCACGTCTTATATGTAACACGTGGACACGAGCTGGAAATGTTAAAAAACGCTGCGATGTAAACCGCTACATGGTAGTATCCTCAAGGGAGACCCCTGGGGAGAGAGGCCACCTTCCAGATGAATGCAAAAAATTACCTCTGTCAAAAGGTATGATTTCGTGTGCTCTCTTTTCGAAGGATGACCAACCTATCGAGGAGTTCATTGCTTTGTTGTACAAATTATCACACACACACACATCGGCGAATATAGGTTGTTCAGGAGGGATATAAATTCATACTTCATACATTACGCATTACGAGAAGCTGACCACGATGCAACACAGATCACAACCAGAATCCAAGTACAACTTTCGTCAATGGCCAATCAGGTTACAGCGCAAAAGCTGCTCTTTGCAAACTAGATAAACGCAAGCACAAAGAGAGAGACTACCCACCCAACAGCGCACTGAAGATGTCTCCTCGAATGGTGACGAAACGTTTGCAAATCAATTGCCAAGCTCGGCGAACAGATCAACAGCCACCTGGTCAAATACCAAAGTTGCGTCTATTTACGCACTCTATTAGTGACGTGTTTATACTTTGCGGTGTTGGTGCCATCAATAGTATTGATTCCGAAGTAAGTAGTCCGTGTTGTATGCAGCTATAAACGCCAGTGCGCATGTCAAATGTCCTTCAGAAATTAACATAAGATGGGTTCACTGCTAGGTGGACTTGTCAATGCAGGTTACGGATATAGAAGTTATTTACAGGTGCATAACACTCGGTGAAGTGAGGGTTCGATAACAATTTGATGGATGCGAACGCCGTTCATTATGCTATGACTTGGATGAGCTACTTTTTGCTGCTTCTCATCATACTTGGACACTGTACAACCAAAAACCTCTTATCAAAACCTATCCCGAGCAAACAAACTATTACTTACCGCAGTAGCATGGCTATTCACACTAAGATCCTTTTTGTAAAGTGAGTATGTTTGGATAGCGGTACAGGATCGTGAGCAATAAACGGACTTAAACTATCTGACTTCGGTCGGAACAACCATTGCAGTGAGCGACAGTGCGTGTGAACAGGTCTTGCTTGAGAATACGATAATGTCTATCTTGAAGTTGTGAGTGGGGCAACGTAGATCGGCACTTTGATAATTTACGAATATGCACGGTAGTAAACATATAATATTCACTTATTACTCTCAACTAAGACCATTTCACTCCAGCCTTGTCAGATTCGTCTTCCAGTTGATATTTCTTGAAAGGTTGGCTCCCACCGTAGAATGCCATCCTAACGAAGACTAGGATAAAAGGTTTATCTACGCTAATTTTTTGCATGAATATAACGTTGCTCGTCCTGCGTAAAGTTGGTGTCTTGTGACACAATTTTTATCCGTATTTAAAAAAAAACTCTGAATTTCTGCGCACTGTAAACGCCACCTTTCAGATGGGACCACTTTTAGTTGATTGTTATTTCTTTGAATCGCTGAACCAAGCACCGAACGAACTCTACTCTGGTTAGTTTTTGAAGATAGTTTTTAGACTTCGAACATTTTTCTCACAGATCCCTACCTTAGGAAGACTAGTCAAGAAGACCAATCATGAATAATCTCCTTCAAAGATCTGTTCTGTCAAAAGAACAAATGCGCTTGTTCTATTCCTCTCCAGAGGCTACTTTAACGGACCAGAAGGTAACGAAACGGACCCAAAGGAACCTAAAGGGGTTCCTTTTACGTGTTTCCCTCTCCTAAGACAAAGTTCACGACTAAAATCTGTTACATAAGCCAAACAAAATGGCCTTTTTGACATCTGGTTCCTCCTGCGGAGAGAATTAACACAAGTTTAAACAACTCGCTGGAGGTCGTCTTCTGGGTTTGGTCATTTAGTGGAAGTGTTCTGCTGATGCGGCCGAAAAATTCAGTTTAGTCCTGGAGGAAGGTTGTTTGTTAGTAGTTGTTAGTAGTCTTTACTTCAAAGGGCCGTTGTCAAAGTGTGTTCTGCACTAGCCTTGCACTATTCTCTCAAGTAAACATAGGTACATCATCGATCAGTCTGATTCCAGACCGTCCGGTTGTACCTAATTATTTGGTTTACTTATTCATGGAAGTTTGCCTCAAAGCCATCAGTTTACGTTTAACTCCTTTTCATATGAGTAGACAGGCTGATGCACTGGATAAAACCACCGTTGGATGACACAAGACAAATACTGCATTTTAAACAGCGGACCTACATGATATCCCTGTTATGTCTCCTGTCGGTTCAGTCCTCTAGAAAGTAGGCTTTCACACTGAATAGATTAGTGCATTCAGTACTACCTTGAGTATGCAGGTTCTGACTGGATTAATATGATGTGATTTATTGTCTGGTTTGGGACTATACACTACTAAGGGGCCGACTTGCATACATTTCGCTTGAACTGCATGATATTTGTATTTCTACTTGTCCCTTCCCCTAATGTTGTGAGATGCTTTGTCATGTCCAGCTAGATCCTGATAAAACTTTTGGCTTTCCTTCGTTGCCTTGAATGTTTCGATTTTTCTGCACTTTTCACGTACGCATGACATCTGCTGTTCTCGTTGTTGTCATATTTTGTGCTTCAGCTCTGGGACGCGTTGTTCTTGGATCGGCAGCATTGCTTGATAGTCCGCCATACGTGTTTGCCAGCTGGTCATGGCAAATCGAGTTCAACTACCCATCGAACGATGTAAGCATTGTTCGGTCTAAAAAAAACCGAACAAACAATAATATTCATTAATTGGTTTCCATCTTTAGACGTCCGATGGCAGCACCAACATCACGTCGTACACTTTCATTCCGAGCGGAACAACACTATCTTTGAATGACACTGTATACACAGAATCGGGGAATAAAACTATTTTAATGGACGTTCAAACAGACGTCAGTGGATCTCAGCTAACCGAATGCAGCATGGTCATTTATATACAGCGAGAAAAGGACTATTTTGCATGGACGAACATGTCACTCATATTCAGTTTTGACGACGCAGAAGCAGCCCAGTCATTCCCACGTAGGTGAATCATTCCAGTTCCCCGGATTTAACGAATTCGTTTGACCTATAGGTGAGAAACAATACCTGAACTCAAGTACAAGTAAAAAATTCATGACACGAGTAAGCGATGTGTACGAATGCCAGTCACCAATACCGGTCGCTTTTGGTGCCAACGTATCGGTGGTATTCAGAAACATGACTTTTCAAGCATTCGATGCGGTGTCCGATCCTGGAGATAACAGTAAGCTTATTCAAACCGGTCCGACTAATAAATGACCTTCCGGTCAATTTTAGGAGCTCGTGAAACTTGCCTCAGAGATTTCAAGACAAACGTTCCAATCACAGCCCTTACTGGTGCTTCGCTTCTTGTAATCGTCGTGCTAGGTGCAGGCGGGTTCGTTTTGAACTTGTTTCTCACACGACGGAAAGCTAAGGCTAATTGATGCTCAAGACCATCCCACTTCAAGCTGTTAGCCAATCAGTGCTTGAAACCTGATGCTGGATGCATCCGTCAATGGCTGTTTTATATTTTCCTAAACTGTGCGTCCTAACTGTAACTAAGATTTGTCATATCCCACGTCTCTTCCTTTTTCTGCATGTGTCGTTTTTCCCATGAACTGAAAATTATTAGCGCTCTGCTGGAAACCCCCTTCAGCGTGTATATCAATATGTGTGATATTATAACAGAAATCTCATCTGAACTGACTGTCTATTAAATTTCTGTGGTTATGGCACGAATTAAATGTGATGTGATGTTTAACACCAGTTATCGTTCTGTAGAGAGACCTACGCACGAGGGCTTCTCTTAGAAGGCGGCCCCTGAAGACGAATAAAGTCTCAAGATTACCTGAATACAAAACAGAAACAGTATGGCAAACACTTCAGTGCGGTTTAATGCTGGTAGATATTTTCACCGTCCTTGGTGCATGCTCTGGTTGCGTTTTTGATGTGGACTCGTTCAAGGACATTAGTTAACATGCAGGCAGACAGTGTTTTTTTGACGATACCACCTCTCCCCTTTGGGGACGCCTGCGGACTTCACTGGGCGGTTTCAGTCGCGGAAACACTAAGGGCCGGTGAAACAGAATGTAGCATGAGCCAACCTTCCAGATGTTTGTATAACATTATTGCTTCTCGTTGCACGATTTACAACGACATCCATACTGAGCACTGGTTTTTCATTGGTCTTATTACCGGTGTTCTCACACCGTGAATAATGGGTGGATCATCCACTTCACCAATTTCCAGCTTAGCCATATCTGGATGCAGCTTCAATAGACAAACGAAACTAGCAGGTTCATTCACACTCTTGTTACCTCATTCAAACCATGCAAATCTCGTGGGTTTAGAAAATATCAATGGGAAAGATGTGGTCTACAATCGAAACGTGCGGAAATTTTGCTCTCATTGTTTGTACGTACTAGGGCCTAGCAAATAGGCGTGGGATGATTCTTAGTTTATCCTCCGAAGCATACGCCCGCCATGTAGTTTACACGATTGGCGAATTTCGGTGTAATTCTCGGTTCAAACTACCAGTCATAGGAGTCAAATATATCGATAGGCCTGTGTGGACCGGATACTTGGACTCTGTCAAACATGACGTATAAAGGTAACATCTGAACAAACACACCTGCTGATACCTGTGGGTCTTCCACATCACCCACGTCTGATCTATATTCCTTCCGTCCTAGCGAAGCTATTCTTGCTAATCCACTAAAAAAGAAAAAAGTGATGGTGCTCTCAACTTCACCTGCTGGCTGTTGGCTCCTCTCGTCTTGCGTGGTCAAGCGACAGATTCCAGGCCAAGTACACCACTCATAGATTAGAGTATGGAGTGAGCTTTTGGTCCAACGTTCACACAGTTTAAAGGGCACCTCTGGAGAGGTTAGCACAATCGAGCGATTTACTTCCACTTAAAAGTAGAATGGTTTGATGAGGGCATGTGTTTTCTTCAAATAACGTATGTAGTTGTCGCGTATAACTTGGCACAAATTTTAGGTGTCGCCCCTGCCTTGTATGTGTGTGTATTCGACAAATCAAGGGAACTACAGTTGTCAACCTTGCATGGCGTTACATTCCACTAAGCTCACTAGGACCAGTACGAACGTCATGTCACATAGTATATACGCAAATCTGCCTCCTCAGAATGTGTCCTATCGCGAATGATGGTGTTCACACCACACGTGAATAGTCACCGATACTTTGTTACCTTGTATGTCATTCGAAAGGAAGTATCATCAGTGCTCGCTGGGCTTCGCTCATTCACATGTATCCTCTGTGCATACGATGATTCTCTTATGAAGTCACAAACCCAAGCTGACCTTATTGCAGGTAGTCTGAGCAAAATGACAAGCCAACGAGCTTCTTGAAAAAGTCTCCTCAAGGACAGAGCAATGACTTATTGTCCCCAAACTGTGAAAACTATATGAAAAACAAGCAAAATAACCCCTATCAAATGCAGAAATATTCAAACAGACTTTTTTCTTGTTGTCTTTGAGCAAACACTTTGTTTACAGGCGGCCTGATAAATTACCTAATAGTGCGGAATTGCAAATTCTATCAAACCAATTCGTGAAATTTCTCTGTAGAAGTAGAGAATCGAAACGACCAGGTGTCAATGCTGCTAGGCGCCCGTGGTTTTATATGGGCAGCGGAGGCTCTCAGAAATGTTACCATGATCATCATCATTCAGAGAACAACATCAGTGTTAAACATTGATGCTTTGCTGACGGACAACTAGAATTTCTCAAAAGGCATTATTGTGGAGAAAAGAAGTTTCGAGGATGGGGAGGGAGCAGGTGATGACCTACCACAATCCTTCTTAGGTATCTGCACTCATTCAGACAGTGTTGGTAGAAACTGATAATAAGAACAACATTATTGTCAGCAGACAGCATGATTTTGCAGCGTTTCCAACCATGCTTCTTGTCATGTCTTTTTCAAAAAGTCTGAAAACTCTTCCAAGGAGAATATCTGCCATAGTCAAGCGTTTGCTCAGAGTCTCCTTGTAACCAGTCAATGGCACACTGTTTTTTGTTACACACATAGTACATCTATACTTGCATGAACGAGACAATTTTTTTAAGACCAGTCCTGTTTTCTGGGATCTGTCCTGTTTTTTCTCGTAGGTGTATGTTTATTTCGGGGGCAGACAATTTTCCTAACCCTTTTTTGGTGAAACAGCATTGGACACAATCAATACAACCAATTAGGTTTTTGATGTTTGAATAATGATTCATTCAAAAAACATCAAAAGCTGTGGAACTGGAAGCAGAGCTATTGCGTTTCCCCTATACAGTGCTTAATGGTAAATAACCAGATGCTGTGCAATACTGTGCTCAATCAGACCGTCATGCTACTGTAGAATTTCCGTTTCCTTGCATGTTGAGGGCTTTTCAGCCTTGTGGTACAGCAATATCAGCATGTGTTTTGGTATTCTATCTCAAAGCCGCTCATAACGGCACATGTTTTTGGTCTTTTCTTCACTTTCCTTGATTGGGACAACTTTATCAACCTTCTGTGTTGTGACCCCAGCCGGTTTTGTTAGCGCTTCCGATGCACTGGAACGGGACCGTTCTCCCCGAGTCACGGACTTTGCACTTCCTTCTCTTGACTCTCTTTCTTCCATATGATCCCTAAGTATGCTGGCCATCTCGGAAATTTGAGTATACACTTTACACTTCGCTCTTTCTGGCCAATTAGAGGATTCCATAGGTAACAACTGCTATTGCTCCTTGTTCAAATTCCAGATGTCTCGTACGTTTATTCGTCGCTTCTTTTAAACTCTGCCCACAGGGTGTTTTGGGAGCACGGCACTGTTCAGCACATAGTAGCAGGGCGTGTTCTGCTGGTCGTCAGGACAGAGACAGGCAGCTAGTTTGGAAACATCATTTTCGGACCTACATTACCATCCATTTGGCCATTCGTGCTAAGCACAATATACTGAGAAGTTCACCCACGTTCGTAATTGCGTGTGCTACATCCCACACTCTGGGGTCAGTCAGACTACCGAAACGGATATGATGTGTGAAATAGACTGGCTGTTCAGTCATGTGTACACGTCAGCATACAACTTTGGGAGTCGTACTGAGTGATCGGAAACAGGGTGCAGCTCAAACGACCCAGTTAACTTGGCACATGCTTCAGGCGGAAATAAAAGTGAGATTTGAATGTGAATTCTGCAAATCCCGCAATCGTCGAAGGCAAACCCCCACAAGAAACTATGATACATAGAGGTTAGAAAACAAAGCGTAAATTAGAAGGCTTATTTGCATACATTACCGACATCTCTTATTCGTTTCAAAACAAATCTTTTTCTTTACCACACGTTATATATTAAAGTTGGGAAATCGTTTGTGTGAAAGCCCTCTCTAGTGCATTTATCCCTCAGGCTTCCATCTGTAGTACGGCCGCGTGGTCTTGTGCAGAACTAGAAAGTAGCAAACTAGTCGTCTCTTTGTAGTTTGATCGCCTCCCTAACAGATCCAATTGGTTTGGGGTTTCACCACAGAAGAATTACGAACTCCCCCCCATCCCAAACTATAGCGACCGCCTGAACACATTTCATCCTTGAGAAAGATGGCCGCACTTTGAATGTTTCCTAATACACTCATAGATATACAAACATTCAAATGCTTGTCCGCATTGTTTCATTAAATGGAATGCTTTACTGAGAGGACTGCTTCGTGGATCGAATAGTGTGATAAGTACCATCACTCAAAATGAACTCATAGCAGGGGATGAACAAGGAGCTAAAAATTTTCAGGTACCCGAACGGCGCCAGTCAATTCAAAATGAATTCACGCAAAGCTTTATGACATGAACTTATTCGGAAAAATTCAAACCCAACAAGAATAATCCTGTTGGTTTTAAGGTAGTCTCTCACGTAACAAGGCACCAAAGAAAGGCCATCTTTGAAATTTAGAGTATTCCGCTCTTCTCTATACAGCTTCAGATACATGGAAAGATACTTGGGAGAAAACACTGACGGGTTTCGCTAACTGAATCACAGAGGCAAACACAGGTTCAACTAATCAAAAAGTGTCAACTTCAGTTATTCAGCAGATTTACGTTATTTATATTCTCAAAGACTCTGTCGGGTCGATTTGATTTTAACTCAAGCCTTTTTAAATTACCGCGTATCAAAGAACTACCCCCCCATTTTCAGCTGCTATTTTTTACCAATGGAAGGCAGAGCATAAAATGTACTGTCAAACTTCAAATGACGTTATTTACTACTGGTGTTTATCACTGAGCTTCAGCAATGTGAGTGACATCTCCACACGATTTTGACCGCCGTATCCCAAGTATATATCACCCGAACTCAAACGATAACGGATAAAATGATTTGTCATCATATTTTAGGCATACCGACTGCAGATAAGGGGTTGTGATTCGAGGCATGAAATGTAAATGTGGGAGTATATTTTCAATCGAATCACACAATGCAACTCAAATCCAGCCGTAGAACATCGCATTTGAAGCGCCATAGAACGCCTACATATGAGTCCTCTGAAACTTACGCATTTTTTCAAAGCTGAAGGGATAAATACTGATTACATCCATCTACAAAGAGAGCAAAAGTGTTCTGTGGACTGATTGCGCACATATACAGATTTTTGGCGCGCTAAGGTTACACATTCGTCTTATTCAGTCTGACCCTCACATGGTTCAGGCGTGGCTGGCTTGTGTGTTTCAAAGCACTCCGTCGACAGAAGTGTGACTCCGATTCCCTGATCACTTTCATTTGCGTCGGCATAGAAAAGAATGTACTGGATCGACTTGGAACCTTCTCGCTAGTCCATAGGCTTTTTGGACGTCCTCCCGTTTCACTGGAATGTGTGCTTGTCATTCAGTTGACCATAAGGATCACTCCGAATTGATCGGTGGTTTTGTAGTGGAATGCGTCAGTATAAACTACAGACGCACACCAATAGTGTGGAACAGAACGCAGAAGTGAATTTAGGCGTACGTTCGGTTACTTAGACGGTTCTGCCCATTTGCTGTTACTTAATTATCAACCCATGTTGGATGTTGCAAATGTAACAATTGTACTTATCTGTGATGACCACATGTACTGGAACGTTCCACGGAGATGGGCGTGCGTGGTTTTACCAACTCAAAGGAATAATGTAGTGTCTAGAACGGGACTCGAAAATGAATCAGATTCAACTTAAAGTGCACCGCAAACGGTAATTTTCTGGAATGAAGCATAAATTGAACTCCTCCCTGGATATTTAAAATTGACACTGAATCCTAGTTAGATTGGCTCGCGAAAAAAGACAATGGTCGTGCGGTCTGAACAACCAAACCAACTACACTATGGAAGCAGACTGGGTGACTGCACGCGTGAAAAATATCGGATAGTCACCCATCAGAAACTAGTATTTGACTAGACCAAAACATATTTTGATCGTTGATGTTTCCTACTGAGAGACGGAACAAAAAATGAAACAGCACCCACTTGTTCAGTAGTTTTCTCCATACCTGTAGCTGGAACACACAATCAGGCTTTGACATAAAAATATAAATCCTTCGCATGAGACTATTTTGCCGAGTTTCTGGCATCGCTCTTGAATTTGACACGCTGTCGAGGGGAACACAGCAATGTGGCTTGATCTCAGACTAAGGTCGATTGACAGCTGAAATAGGAATGTTCTGCAGACGAGGGGAAAACGATTGACCGGAAAGCAGAGATAGGCCTACTTCACAGAAGCAAACTAACAGCAAACCGCCAAATAAAAAGCAGACAAACAAAAAGCCCTACAGTAAGGATACACAATGACTAGCCGAAACAAAATGCTATCGGTCACGCCATATACGGGGACGACCGGCTTGCAGTAACCGAAGTTAGGTATAGAACAATCCATCTCACTTCCGCGCCCACTACATCGGTCCATCGACAAAACGTGTTTGACAAAAACAAGTCGTAATTTTTTGCATTGCGATCTTGCATTCAGATGGCACATGAACGATCTCAGGTAACAGTTATAAATTTGGCCCATTAACTTCAGCCAGCCGAAAACCTAAAACAACTGACGAATGAATCAAACAGGTTAGGTTTGAAAGTCTTCTCAATGATGGTATAATGACCGTATTGTCTTCAAACTGCGCAAACTACATACAAAAAGCAGAACTATTATGTGCAGGAATACTCAGTGAAGCATTCGACTGTTGTCTTTCGTCGGGGACCTTGTTTACCGGCGGTGTGATAAATTAGCTAATGGAGTGGAATTTTAGCTTTCCCCAAAAATGCATTTTGCAATCCTTCCGTAAATGTACCAGAATGTACCAGATCGACACTACCGGATTTCAATAGTGTCAAGTACCCATGAGTTCATAGGGTCGCGGGGAGCTTCTAAAAATTTCACCATCGACAAGTCGTCAGTGTTCAGCATTCACGTTTCGCTACAGACAACCAGAATTTTTCTGGAAATCATATTTTGAGTAAAGGAATCAGTGTGGATGGGGGAGGAAACTAGTGCTAGCCAACCACAACTATACCAAGGTACCTAAACCCCCAGACATTCATTCGGACAATGAATAGAAACTGACAACCGACTGACAGGTAGCTGTATCTAGTAGCAACTTCACCCATGCACAGTAGGCTTGACGTGGGCCGCATCCCAGAAGGTGGATCGCATTAATAGTACACAAACTTCTGCCAATCATAGATCACACTCTTGGGATGATTCTGCAAAATAGGCTTTTTAAGTACTTGAGGTAAACTTAGTCTGGCTTTGACAAAATCTTCGGGTTAATATATAGGATGAATCTCTTGAACTGCCAACTTTGACATTTTTGTCCTTAGTTAGGCCCTAAGTAGCCTCCGTAAGGCCGGCTGAAACCATATCGGACAGCTGCTTCCTTACCGAAATACATACATTTGCATACCAATTTGGGTTGGACGCGAAATTCACCTGGAACCCGGCTGAACCTCTTATGTACCATGTTTTTAAGCAACTGAAAGTGTGCTGCGCTAGGTATCCTCATGTTTCAATTGGTAAAATATTCGGGATATCGCGATACATATATGGACGTATTGCATTACTCATAAAGTTGTTGAAAACTCTTCGGCAGCCCACGACTCTTCTTGAGGCGCTTACATAATGAGATTCAAGAAGGGCGAAACTGATCGTGGGCTGCCGAAGAGCTGCTTCCTTGTTTAAGAGGCATCATCTCGTGTCACCACGGGAACCATTTAACTTGGGAGCCATTTCAAGCAACGAATGGCTTATTAGTGTTATCGTTGACTTGCATCCACACTGTATGATACAACACATCGGAACATCACATGAACTCATGTTAACCCTAAAAATTATTCCCATCATTTGGACAGTACTTTATAACAAATGTCTACAGTTTATCCTTTTTCAGTTCGTGAGAACTTGACCTGTGAGCGGTTTGAGAAGCAACCGATTTCACTTCGATTTGCTTCACAACTTCAATATTATCTTTTTCTCAAGTGGGGGGATGTTGTGCGTCTTTCTATTGCTAACTGGACTCCTGAGTGGTGGCTCCTCACGGGAATGTTCACGAAAACCCCACCTAGTTTATCATTCTGGGACTTGCCTAGGATATCGCGGTTTTTACGGTAACATATGTGTAATTAGTGAGGAAAACCAAAGAATTCTTATAGGTATTTCAATCCATTCATTTAGGTCAACCTGCGCTGAAAAACGCAGGGTGATGTAAAACTGGTCTAACTCTGAGGTGGGTAACTAACGCTGTGCATCTCATACAATCTTTTATATAGTTACCTGTACCTTATAGGAACACGACTGACTTACACAGATACGCATACCCTATTACGGGGATGTTTGCCGGATCCAAAAGTGATAATTTACTGGTGTTTTTTTGGGAGAAACCATTGGTAGTTAGTCAGAGAAATACTCGACTTGCTGTAGCCAGGAGTGAGTAATAAACTTCAAATGTTCAGTGCAATACATAACCAGTTTTAAAACCTCGGTGAGTTCGTACGTGTAAGGTTGGCTGGGATGTGATAACTGGACTCATACTGATGGATTTGTACGGGTGTTGAATCCGTTGATAGTATGTGATATTTCGGAGTTCGCGGATTCGCACCTACCTCAGCATTTTTAAACTGAAGCAGTCCGAAATTGTGGTTAGATTTCAGTTGGAAATCGACATCCTATGAAAGCACCGTGTACTTTCCGCTGAAAATTTTTTCAGATTTTACTGGATACCACCCAATTTCTGAGGGCTAAGTGATCGTGGTCAATTAAAACGTTTAAGTTGTACTCCAAGTTTTGGCATTTTTGCGCCTAAACAACGACTTACCGGAGTTTTATTCTCCTTTATTTAAGACGAAGTCTTGTGAGCCTTAACTTGTTTGAATTGTTGTGAATTAATTCTAACTCCTTAGCGCATCGAATTTGTCGCACACAATCAAGATAGTAACTAACATCTATACTAATGGGGGCCTGAAAGCGCATCCAGATATTGTCGTATGGTGACTTTTTAGACCAAATGTTAGTCGCGGAATTGCGATGCGCCAAAATCTGAAATGTTTGGACCTTTATTTCGCCTGTCTTCGAAAAGATGAAGTACTCATTTGTTTCCATTACCGTCAAGATTGTAACTATTAGGTGATTTGCCGATAACATCCAGAAAGCTATCTGGTTTTGGTTTGATTGCATCAATGTCACAAATTAACCTCCCAGGAATGAGTAAATGCTTATGCCCGGCCTAATTCAGTAGATTCCCCATCGGCCTATTTTTGGGTATTGAACAACATCAGAGGTGGCATTTCCCACTCCCCCTTGTTCTATGGTGGTACCACCACCACGAAGGGGCTTTTTCCAAACAACCCAGCCTGATTTTATATCAATGGATCTTCGATGTTGACCGTCTAACCCAGACGATTCTTACTGACACACCGACATAATTTGAACGAACAGTCACGCCCAGACTAGATGGTCATAGTCAAGACTTTTGAACGAAAACTAAGCAAACGCAAACCATAAAGCAAACTCATTAAAGATCATTCATTTAACGGGCTTCCATAAGGCAAGATGTTTCAAGGGCGGATTTGTGAGCAGCTCAGATTACTTACTATCTGCTCTCTGAAGCCTGAATATTAGCAAGCCATCAAGGAATTATGGTCGACTTACGACTTGGTCTTACAAAACTAAAGAGGTACAGAAAAGAGCACACTCATTTGCTAAGAAAACGCGGAGCGATAGGTCAAAGTTACTGTTTTAAACAACTCAGCAAAGAATCAAACCTACTGGCACAAAAACAATTCGAATAAGGGGTTTTTCAACATCATATAAACACGGCCCACCACAGAGAACACTCGTAAGCATGCAAAGATTGTCCACCGCGTACTTCTTCTTTGGGTATCGCAGTTCTTCGAGGAAATACGAGCAATTCTCACTCGGAGCGCTTTTCCACAGAGATTGACTTATGCGTATAACGGATCTACTACTGAATGAAGGGAGCTCTGTTGGTCAACGGTTATCCAGAGTAGTTTCATAAGTGTATGTGGGAAACCAAACCCCCCAACCAATCTGACAAGCACAGCTAAAGAGTAGTCGAATATGATGTATCTACAGTTTAAAGACATTCTATCTACCACCATCAAGCACTGCTTTTACAGCTGCTTAGTCTCACGTGAACTGGACCATTTGGCGGACTGTTTCAATAGAACTCTCAGAATTTGGGTGCTCATTTGGACTCGCATGCCATTCATAAGTCTAATTGCAGCGGTGTCTTTCTCAAGCTACCATGCAATAGATTGCAAATCAGTTGCCATGAGTCTTGTATTATAACGGGTTACCACCAATGTCGGCCAGATAGCAATGGATGCTATCGATCACAAGTCTCGTTTCTCAAACGGGTCAACAGGTTGAACCTGTTCGTGCTTCTACCACTCTGTTACACAATTGAAAACCGGAACTGTAATCTTTCTTGAAGCGATACTGACAATAGCATAGCAACGTGAACTATGTGCAAAACAACTATTGATTAAGGTTGTTGTTCGGTCATGATCGAAAGGGTTAACTGTCAACCCGGAACCTAGTCTAGCACCTTTCTAATATCTTTCGGATAACCCTAGAAAGGTAACTCAGTTTTATAAAGCTTCGTAGTTCAAAGATGTCCCCAAATTATCGTTGACTCTAAAGTACGATTTGAAAAGTTAGCTAAAATGGAAATCTCTTCAACAATTCATTAAAGACTAAGAGCACAATTAACAGTTTCACTAACTATCCACCAGAGTTGAAGCGCTTGTATTGTTATTTACCGGAAAAGATGAACCTTGCGAGGTCCTGCGTTGAATAACTCTGAATTTGCACAAACAATCGCCGTAAAACATACATAAACTATCCCCTTCTTGATTTTTCTTGTACTTTATTGTCCAACCTTTTTTAACACAAAAAATTGCATGTTGTCAACATCATTGAAGATCATTTGCTGAATTTGGAGCTATTTAGCGTGCCAAATTGTCCGTCTGTGGTGTATTTATGTGAGAAACGTCACGTTTATAACTGACTAACTGTCTTCCTTCATCGCTTATAAAAAGAAACGCACAGAAATAGTAACTTTTAAATAGAACAGGACAGGAAATAAGAGACAACAATCAAGAACGATGAGAGGCTTTAGCCTTCGCAGGTTTTGGCTTAGGCAGCGAATAAGTTGACCTGACAGAGGTCACCACACGACGATCGACGGGAAATGAAGGTATTTTAGTTGTAATGCTCATGGTTGGATGTGGGTAGATGTGTTACCAAACTATCGTTGACTGTAAAGTACGATTTGAAATATAGAAACCAGAAGTTAGCTAAAATGGAAGTCTCCTAAACAATTAATTGAAGACTAAGAGCATGATTAACAGTTTCACTAACTATCCACCAGAGTTGAAGCGCTTGTATTGTTATTTACCGGAAAAGATGAACCTTGCGAGGTCCTGCGTTGAACAACTCTGAATTTGCACAAACACTGGCCGTAAAACATACATAAACTATCCTCTTTTTGATTTTTCTGGTGCTTTATTGTCCAACCTTTTTCAACATCACTGAAGATCATTTGCTGAATTTGGAGCTATTTAGCTCGCCAAAGTGTCCACCTGTGATGTGTGTATTTGAGATGTGTCACGTTTTTTGCGCTAACTGTCTTCCCTCATCGTTGATAAAAACGAAACTCATAGAAATAGTAACTTTTAAACAGAACAGGACAGGAATTAAGAGACGGCAATCAAGGGCGATGGGAGGCTTTAACCTTCGCATGTTTTGGCTTGTCGGTTCGGACTTAGGCAGCGAATAAGGTGACCTGACAGTGGTCACCACACGACGGCCAACGGGGAATGAAAGTATTTTAGCTGTAATGCTCATGGTTGGATGTGGGTAGATATATCCAAGATATCCATACATAATCTGGAGCAGATTAGGGTCCTCGGTTGAAATGTGATCCTGAGGCAGCGGTAGTCTGCTCTAACTACTTGAGTACTCTATAGTTTAATAAACAAATTACGACAGGTTTTCCGACCCCAAACCTGGAGGACTGGGAGAGTGTGGTTGTAAGATCTGTATCCACTGAACAGTCTGGTGGGGAGGTCCCTGAGTGTTGAATGGCTATCCTCCAGTATAGTTCAGTGGGTTACTGAGTTAAGCAAACCGCCGCATCCCCACCGTGGACACTGCCTCGAATTGAATTAGTTCTCATCTACTTCTTTGTTAACGTATCTCCTGTATCTCCTTCAAGTCAAACAGTGATTACCGGCTCAGTTTTCTATCCAAGTTTTCGAGACGCACAACCGGTTAGCGTTTGTTTACCAAGTGAACACTATATAGAACAAATGCACTTGGACTCTGGTCTACACACGCATACTATTTGGCGGAAAGAACAGGCTGAAAAAGTCCATTTTCTGTGGTTAGCCAAGTATTTTTCACCGTGTTGCACACATTTTTAGAATTTCCTGGAGTTGGAACAACGAGTGCCGCAACACACGCTTTTCCATTTTAGTTACTAAGTTTCTGAGTGCTGGTAAAATGTCAACACCAGAAAGTTTGTGTTTGTGAGTTGTCGCGTTTGCAATACCTGGTCACTTTGAGTTGCTTAGTATAAGGGCAAAAGCAAGCAAGCTGTTGTGAAAATTACTTTCGAGGAGATTTTCATCCCCATACATTCTAAGCGAATGATTCCACTAGATGTTCGACTCCCAAAAACTACAGGATCGACGTCTTTCTACATTCTTCTCAAAAATCTTCGAGGTGATTTGTGGCAAGCCTGTAATATGAACTGCTTTCTTCCGACCACTTATTATTGTTTACATATTTTTTCGATAATCTGGAGATACATTTGGTCACTCAACAAGTTTTTACTGATTAATCCATAGTTATTAGGAGGTTTCGCTTTCTGATGTGCTGCCAATATTCATATTTAGCAAAAAAAACGCTCCGCAACACAAAGGTAGTCAGACCTCTACCCTGTACCGCGAGATACAGACTTTGGCTGCCATCCTATTTGTCTCATGACAGTAAAAGTCAAGAAGTCCCTGGGTGAAGCAAATTTTTGCCAAAAGTTTCCGAGTGAACAAGTGGACTGATTGCGCAGCGGTGAAGCATCTTGGTAAAGACTATCTAGAGGGACGTTTGGATCAATTTAGTATGATGAAAATGCTTTTCAAGGGTGAATCCCTGACCTCCTGATATCAACTTTGGATCCCGTTGGGAACGAACCCTTACATCTCAGTGATGGATGGTAATTTCGCTTCCACCATGGTGTGAATCCGTCCGGCGTCGAGTCCTGCATCTCATTTTTCTTGTCCTTTCTGTAGGGGTATGAGGAAAACGGTTGACTGTAGCCAGTACGATCCTAGCTTCAGATTGAGGTACACGATTATTCTCTATTCTGCGGGGTAATCACTCATAAGTCGTCCAAGCTGAAAGGACCCAGTTCTATGTAGACCACTCAGTTTTATTGTCCGTTCCTTTATACCTCGCAGCACACGTTTATTTTTCACCAGGAAAAGAAAATTTGGGCTTTGTTTCGCTGGGATCTTCGTATCACAGGTGTATTCTGTTTCATTTACAACGCGTTTCTTTATTCTGACCAACTTGCAATCGATGACCACAGTTCACAATCTCTACTTTCACTGTCTGTTTCAATCACAGTTTAATGGAGGTGGAGAGGCTCACTGTTCAGAGGGCTGTGTTTTTTCTGTGAGCCAGGATTGCTCTGTCCCGCTACCTTGCTGGTAGCGATTATTCCTGGAGGTGAACAACTGCTAGGCGCATCATAAACGTCCTAAGCACTGAAATCAGAATGGTGATTTCTACCCATGAAATTCGTGAGATTCGTGGTCAAAAACTGACCAAAGTCTGTCCTTAGCCGGTAGCATTTGTCCGTCGCAGTCGAGTGTGTGGTGATTTTCTGACAAAAGCCTTTTTACTAGTAATCAACTCTTGACTCAGTCCTGGAAGGTTGGCATCTAGGAATCACGGGGAATCTTTCCTCCGTTAGTTCCAAAGAGAACATGATAATTAGCAAATGTATGGCTTGGAGCATAACCCAATGTCAACTAGAATACCTACAAGTTAAGCCTTATGAAGCTCTTTGTCCTCATTGCTTCTCATATGATAAATACGAAGAAATTAGTCATTCGAATCTTTCATTATCAGGTTGAAACTACTACATCACTACACACGAAGATGCCCCCAATGTACATTACGCACTACTGTTGAAGGGCGCGTGTGCATATCCTGGCAACTGGCTCAGTTTGCCTTCCATGGAGGTCATCAACCTACAGGTCACCATCATGTGTCCCAGCATACATGAAATTCTAAAACCGATTTTACGGCTTTCCACGTGCAGCTGACCCTTCAAACCACCCTGACTTTACTGGCTGTAAGGCGATTCCCCCGTTAAGGATTGTGCAAACAGTATAGTAGTCCACATGTCCCATTAAAATGGCACCGAAAGCCATTTTCAGAAGACAACAAAACCACCTTTGTTTCTTGGCCCGGTTAGCTTCCAAGAAATGGGAAAATGAACAAATGTTTAAAATGGACCAGCAAGTGCAATATAATGATCTTAAGTTAGAAGCATAAACCTAGTCTAGATGGTTTCAATGAGAAACTCCACTGTTTTTACAACCTTCAGCAGATAATCCGCCTTTGGTATGGCCACAGGATGATGGTTCGTTGAAAGAGATAGCCAGCCATGGCAGATGGATGGTGCCATACTCTCAACTTCCTGCTGACATGTACATCAGAGGGTCCAGTTCGGAGCATGATGCCCACACATCGTGTTTCATGTGTATGCACAAACTGCCTGCGGAGGGAAATGTTTCATACTCAGGCACCGAAATGGTCCAATTTTA
Source organism: Clonorchis sinensis (assembly GCA_003604175.2). Taxonomy (NCBI): domain Eukaryota; kingdom Metazoa; phylum Platyhelminthes; class Trematoda; order Opisthorchiida; family Opisthorchiidae; genus Clonorchis; species Clonorchis sinensis. The sequence continues at coordinate 157,818,759 of CM030369.1, read as the reverse complement.
ACCATAATAATAAGCTACACACCCATATGAAATTTATATGGCTCCCTGGTCAGAAATGAACTACCGTTCATACTGCTTGAGATGGCTGTATGGCAAAGATGTCAAAATGGTTTAGCTTATCTTATGGATAATTTCAGTCCGAGCACTTCGATCTTGAACCATACAAGCCGAAGTAGTTTGTGAAGGGTTTTTTCTGCTCTCCGGCCAATGGTGAGTACATCATACATAGATGAAAGGACTTATTTTCAAAGGGCCGAATCTGAACATGAAAAATTTTAAGGGCATCACATAATTCTTCTATCGTAAATTTGCCTGCAAAGAAGCCGTGTACTTTAATGAGGTTCAACGAGAACACCCATGCTCTTTCTCATTTCGATGGATTCAGTGATACCTTGAAAAACTTCCCCTCCACACTAAACTTACATAGCCCAGTCGGACAGTTGAATCAAGTCTGTCGTGCTGAATTGCTGACCAACTGGTGCCTGGCTCATTTGCGATGCTAAATTTTCGAACCTCGATATGGAGCTTACAAACGATACCTCAAAATTGATCGACCAGATTGAATTTCATGTGAACTGAACAATGGGTGACAAACCGGTGGCACGCAACAAGTTGTAGTTGCGCATGGAATGGTTATTCGGCGTCGCAACGAAACACAGCCGTGAAATATCGTCCCATAAAGACGAGCATTTGCAGTTTTTTGTACAGTTTTGAGCAGCTGCAGCCTGTGAATGTGTGTTGAGGTCACGCTTGTTCTTTAATGAATGTGAATGATTCGGTACAGTAATCAGGTTTATGACGCCATTTTGCTTATTTCTGGAATCGAAACTGTTTAGCTTGTGATGCAATTTGTTTTTGGTTGCTTCATTAACATTGCACTATTTTTTTGCGCACCTACATTAAGAGTCCTCGGATTTTGTCTAAACATGACTAATCAATAACTAGACTGTTTATTCGTTGTTGAAATTACCATCCGTAGTTCCAACTTCCGTGAACTACGCTGAAACAACCTCATGATTCAGATCAAAATCTAGTATTTCAACCAGGGTCGCCTGTGCTGAGAAGTCAAGAATCACTGTTAGACAAACAATACACATGTGCCACTAACTACTGCTAAGCAAATGAAGGTCCGTTGAACGTCCTTAAGGGGAGTTGAGCCGTTCCACCGAAGTCCTGTTGCAATCCTTTCATGCCCAGCAACGCGTAGTATGAAAATGGTTCTCAGGGAACACTTATACTACAATCGGCCGTTCTAGCTCACCTTAGTGGTAGCTTTCTCATACCATCGCCTAACTGCACTCTTTTTAATGTAACGTTGAATCAATGTAACGTTCCTAAAGAGGAAGCGGAAATTTTATCCATGAACACTGCTTACCGTTACACTAGGATTCCTTGCTCAGCCAGGCGTCAAAACCAATCAAGCTAGGATGAGTGCACCGATGAGCCTGAAGCCAGTTCGCTTGACTGCCTTGTGCACACAGTTGCACTTGCGCGCAGCTGAGATAATCGTTTGTTGGCTTACTGATGTTTATGGCAACGCTGTGTGACAGGGAGATCAGCTATAGATATACACAACAAGTTATCGGTGAGAGGAGATTAACTAAAGTCCACACTCGAGAGCGCTGTATAGTCAAAACGTGTGGAGAACAGAATAAGCGAAAATTCAGACGAGCTCTGAGGACCTAAGAAAAGCAAAATTATCTGTGATACATTTAATCAGATCACTAAGGATCCATCATATTTATTCGACAGCTGATCTAGCAAGGGAACCTAGATGTCCGTGCTCTGTTTGTACTTTTGCTCAAGGACCCGTTGTATCTAGGGCCAAGTAGAATAACATAAGTTCAAAATTGAGAATGTCGTTAGTACATTGGCACAGAGAATAGATTTGCTACGTTTCAATGAGGTAGTTAATTCTTATAAGCAAGGGAAAGGTTTTCCACCGCATGTTTTAATTTCTAGGTTTAACCTGAAGCAATCGATACGTTACTGTCAGTAGATTTAACATTTCTCATTCGTGATTCAGGCAGACCGCGCGATCGTACGTAAAGTTTACTTATCAATTTGTTTTTTCCTCACCGGCGTTATGTCACCGAGGAAATATTACAATTATTAGTTTGATCGTTGCTGTGACTGTGGAAGGAGTTAACATTAATAATAAAAGATAGTTCTATATTTTCCGTACACAAGTACTTGCACGTTTTGACCGGGCTTTGTAGTCAGGCTCTTGGTATACCGCTTTTTCACGGAAAGTTGTGCTCCGTCTGTAGAGCTGATCAATAGTTAGCCCTAGGATGCACTCAGACTAATTCTTTGACTCGTCAACATCTTCAAGGGCATCAAACAATTGATTGTTTCCACATGACAGATGATTTATTTCAGTTCACTGACTGACTCTCTTCCCTGACTCTACTCTGGGTCCTCGTATATTGAGTTGTGACTAACCGTCCATGCTCAGAGATGAAATTCTAGTCAACGCATGGCTAAACAACAAGTCAGCCTAGCAGGACGGGGATTTTCTCTCACATGTGAGACGTGCAATAATATTGTTTATCAACCTGTCTTGTACAGTTTCCTTTGCTAAAACGTTTCCCGATTTAATTCGTCATTATATGATTTGAGTTCCGATCCTTTTTGGAGACGCTTGGATTCCGATACTGCTAGCGGCCGCTTCAGCTAGTAGACAACTCACGTCGTGGTTCGAGAAATTATCACTGAAAAAACCCAAGTGGTCTAGCTGGTTCGCCGCTGAGGGCTCCAGGTTTGAACCGTGCTTTTTTGAACAGCCTGAAACGAATTTTTAATGTTCAGCGTAGTTGATAGCGTGTATTGTTGTTCTCCCTCCGTTTACAGATAGTGCAGCTATTTTCTGATAATGGATTTCACTCTCTGAGCCCAAAAGCTTCAAAAAGTCAAGTCTTTATACCTACTCAGAAGCCCCACACATTATTGTCAAAGATCGCGCCTGCTGAAGTCTGTAAACGCAATGTTTGTTCGTCAACAGAGGAACTCGTAGAACTTTCTACCTCTTCATAAATACTTTCGCATGTGCCCCCACGGATACGATTAATAGCTTGACAGGAATCATTTTGACTCTTCATCAAGGGTACTCTCTTCTTGGGGGCTGTGGTTGCTCAAAAAGCCATGTTTTACAGGGAACGGTATTAAGAACCTTAATCAGTCAGGTAAGGGGAGGACATACCGAAGAAATTACGTGAGCTAGGGACAGCCAGCTTGTTGTTATGTGTAGTGTTTCTAAAAAAAAACTTGCTGGTACCCTAAAAAAAAGTGAACATATTTAATTGAAGAACCTGTGTGCATAGCCTAAAGTGTCCAGTTCACCACAATGCCTGCAAAACATGCTCATTTATGAAATATTCTCCCGCCTGACAGTTCAATATCTTTGGATGCTGACAATATCAGGCCACGTAATATAAGCACACATCGGTCAGCCCTATACGATGTTTAGATTCAAAAGTAGATTTTTTACCTCCTACCCCAAAGGCTTTTGCTGCAAATCCACTTTATAATTCAGAAGATCTTGCAGCCAAGTTTACTTTGGTTTGTCCAGCTGAGGCCGATCAAGGATACACTCAACTGCGACCCTGCCAGACCTCCTCCAAACATGCAAACGTTTCAACCTAATTACACCTGTCTTCATACTTTGTGTCAATCTAACGGAACCGTTTGCGCTTTTCCTTTCTTGTTGCTTCAGTGTTGCTATCGCCTACGACGTCTAGAAGGCATGTTTCCGGCAAACTTCGATTTAATACCACCGCCTGCGACCACAATGAAAAACACAATTGGACAAGCCAAATGGAGCCCGCTCGACTGATTCGAATCATCGCGGTCTCCTCAGACGATTACAATAATTTGTGCACAATGCTGGAATTTAGAGCTCATATGCATATCTACTATAAGACTGATGACAATGAGGTAAGGGGCAGTTTAACCTTGCTATAGCTGTATCAAATCCTGAATTGGCCTCTTCTCTAACGTTTTCCATAGCTTTTGGGGATAAACCGTCTGAAGGCATTACCAGCCTCTATAATAACTCGCTCTTTCGGACCCAAAATGGATGAAGTCGCCCTTGCATATTTCAGTTCGACGTCGGTCCAAACAAATAGGCATAATTCTCCGAGGCACACGGAACGCAGTTTGTTGATGCATGGTGTTCAATGGTTCACAACCTATCCTTTGTCCCGTCAAACCACTGGTGTTGGCTTTTATTTGAATAACTTGCTTCAAAAAGCTCATTTTTAGACCATATCAGCAGGTTTCGAGATTACTTTTGCTTGTGTCCTGGATCTTTAGGTGAACTGCAACATAGCTAATATGATCTCCTTAGCCTATCATTCACTGGCACATCGAGTGTTGCTGAGGTACCTGCGAATATCTCGCATACTCTAAGCCTCGTTTTGTTAAAACAGACCAGTACAATTGCTCTTCCCCAGTCTGCACTAGCGGAAGTAGGTTGGGATGGATGCAAGCTCATTTTATATAAATCTACGTCCATTGTTCACCTCTGAGTAGGTATCGAAAGCATGGGAAGGAATTGCGACAAAGTTAGCCTGAAACTGTTGTTCTTGTTTCACGTAGGTAACAGCAATTACAGTAAATATAATTTATGGATATTGTTTCGACCGACCGTAGGCTTGTTTCCATAAATTAACTGACCAAGGGTAAATACTTCAGTGTTGGTATTGGATTTTGAAATTGCAATCAAGATTGCCTTCATGGAACGAAGTTAAACAATGCTGAACACCTAGAAAATCTGGAGAACTGTTTCATAATTCTGGGGAACCATTATCACAAATATCTACGAATCCAGACCATCTGATTTACAGAAGAGAACTATGCCGTTTGGACACGAATGTCTGATCAGCCGTTTATTGAGCTCTCAGTTAGATGGGGCTACAACAGAACGAAATCTGGATTCAAACTTCAAACCTGTACATACCGAAGTTAAACTGTAAGTCATCTGCTTATAAAGGAAAACATCTTGACAGGCCAATCGGCACGGTCGGCAATGTGTGGACGAAGGATGATTGATGTTATATTCTGTTTATTTGCAAGCCAAACACTGCTAATCAGCCGCTCATGGCCAAGCAGTACGAACCTCAATTACAACCCGGGATTTCGCGCTTGTGAATCCCCCAAAGGTACCTGAGGAACATGTATGGAATCGATTTTCCTCAACGATGTGCTGCTGTGCGCTGTGTTGCGTAGACTGCATGGGTCTGAGTATCGTTTACTCAGAGCACAACTTTTGCAGAAGAATGTGGCAAAAGAAATTCCACTGGTAAGAACACAGTTGCATTACCTTCTCAGTCAAAAACGTGACTAAATTTCAATTTTTCTGGCCGTAGGAAACTAGCAAAGGAAATATACTGACCAGCCTACGTCTGCTTTTTGGGAATTCTTCACGGACTTGCCCCATCGGCTTGTTTTAGATTGACATCCCTCAGGTCCTTGGCCTCAACGAACTAAAACGTCTTTGAGACCACATGCGAAAAGACGATTTGACCAAGGCATTATATGGAAGACTGAACATATCGACAGTAACCCTGGGGGCCTGAATAAGTTTTCGCTCTTTTGGAAGGCTCTGTAATCGAGTTAATGTTGTGTCACTGGGACAGATTCACTCTGGTATTAGCGTCAACGTTCCCTGCTAGTTTCAAACATTGTGATGTTTTGAACCTTCCTTTTACTATGGCTTGTCTTGTACTTCCCTTTTTCATTTTTGAAACTTGGATTCATCGGAAAGGGTGATGTTCATCATTCAGTTTTATTTGTCTGTTTTTGCAGTGCTTTAGTGATATAGTCCAATTGCCACATGTCGACATCCCCCGTCAGCAGTGCCCCTAATTCAGAGGGGCACGAAAAACTGATCAGTCAACAACTGGCCCCAAAGAAGCGTTTCACACTTCTAAAAGTATGGTTTGTATCAGCCTCATCAACGCCCTAACCATTAATTGCATTAGCATTCTTTAAGCATGTGTGATAGTCCCTCTCAGGAAAATGAAACACGATTTTCTTCCTAGGTTCCTAGGAAGAAACCAGTCCAATCAACCGTTTAACGTTTTTCAAAGACCCTCGATAGTTGGATTAAAAGAGATTTGGGAGAAATGCACCATATAGCCTGTGTTCACTGTGTTTCATATCATTTTCGAACACTTTTGAACATTTTTAACACCTGAAAACACATTCTCCTACCACTGTCTTGCAAACGCTGCAATCACGAATCACTTATATATATATATATATATATATATGACATCAAGTTTGCCCATGCCCTTTCCTTTATCGGTTTTGTTCTCCTCCTGAATGTGCGCAAATTTCATATGATTGGTCCTTGGGCTTAAAAACGCCAGGTTTATTAAAATCGTTCCAAGTCACCGGTTTCCGAGTTGGTGCTCATCTCAGTTGTGCTGAAGCTGCAATGTCTGGTTAGCGAATCAAAAATCTGCTGGCTGAAAAACTCCACGGCATCTAGTAATTGGCCATACTAACATAAATATAACACCTTAATATGTACTTGCAAAAAGAGTTTGAGTTAAGGCTGCTACTCACCAAACAAGGAATGTGCAACAAAAACTGGTAAACGTAGTTTAGTTTTACGAATTGATCGATTTCTTATTCAGAAGGTTGTCGGAAAAGGAGATGCACTTTCAACAAAGCTTTGCTGAGTTAACTGTAAGGTAACTTGGTACAGTTATCCGGTATCCCACAAGCTCTTCCCTTTTGCCGGATCATTGTGTTATTGGACCGACTAAGCCACTCCTTGAAGAACACCTTCATACTCAATGTTTTCTTACTAGTTTGGCCGCAAGCGTTAATCACTACAATTATTGGTAGCAGCCGTTTCACCACTATGATCAAACACACTGTGGTTCAGTCGTAATCATCTGCCCCTAGGCAAACAAGTTTTCCTCTTCACAGAAGTTTTTCTGCGTTGCCTATTTCGAGACTCCCTACTGGGTTCCATTTATCAAAATGATGCTGGACGTTTTGGACTGGGAGGATACGTTCTAATTATCACACCACTGTAGTATGCTCGGAGTTCGTCTTATTAGAAATTCAGATATCTGATCACATGGGATTGATAACAAACATTTGAACCATAAATTAATTTGTACTGACATGACGAGCGTAAAATACGCACGTTGAAGTAACTTGTAACTCTGATGATGTAGTGTAGTCACCCTGAAATCCAACTCCGCTGTTAACGATGCTTAGAAGTCCAAAAAGTGCAAAACGTATGTTAAATACAACGACCGGTCCATGTAGGTGATTCTTCCCGCGCTGTGTTGGATGCAGGAACACAACTATCATCTGCCACAAATTGTGGAGCTCGGCACCGAGTAGCTTCTCTCAGTCCGACTAATTGAGGAAAAACCTATGAGCAGGTTTTGAGACATATGTCACGCAAAGCAATTAAAAGTGTGTAACCCTGGCAGAACAATACATTCATCGTTTTGCGTACAGCCACTGCATTAAGCTCTAGCCTTAGCCTGAAGCACCCGGTCAAACTTCGATCCTGGCATTCTGGTCACCTCTAAAGCCGACTTTCCTTAATTGGACATGTTCTAATGAAAAATGCGTACGCGAACTAGCCTGAGAGTTTCTGTTTTATTAGATCTCGCATATTTGGCATACTCACTACAGGGCGCACTAGCCTGAGAGTTTCCGTTTTATTGGATCTCGCATATTTGGCATACTCACTACAGATGTTGCTGCAGTCTAAAGCAATCACATGTAGTCAAATTTTTGTTGGCACCGGTACTGTTGCTATTTGCTTACTTGACATACCATAATAAAAAGCATGTAACCACGCCCTCGTAAATCTCACACACAAGTCATACTTGTGACTTGTATGCAGTTCATCTTTTCAGTCGCACATGATAGAGCACAGTGAATGCTGACGAGCCGAATCCAAATTATCTTTTGTAGATGGTTCTCTCTGAGGCGTACAGCATCAAAGTACTTTGGAGCAACCCCGTGCAGAATGTCCACGACCTACAGCAGACTCTAGTTTAAAACGAGTGTTCGTGTGCACATACCTTAAAATCAGACAGCTCTCGCTAAATTAGAGGCCACGACGGTTATATAGACCTTATCAGGCGGTCATAGATAACTGATCTCTGAGCGCGTTGCCCGTGACACGCTTCTACCTGGCAGTCAAAAAAGACCGATTAATACTATTTCTGTCAGCGTGCTACTAGTGACCGACTCAGTGTATATCGGTGACCAAGGTCGTCGTTTTAGCGTTTGCTCTACTCGAAATCTTAGTGTTAGGTGGCAGCAAGAGTGTATTTAGAAAATCAGAATACGCACTCGCGCACTCAGGCATAGAGATTTTGAAGATTTTGAGGATTTTACTTCAAACTAGGACTATCAAAAGCCCAACCTATAAGAGTTTAACTCAGCTTCCCCGTAGCTTCTTCCAGAGATTTTACTTCAAACTAGGACTATCAAAATCCCAACCTATAAGAGCTTAACTCAGCTTCCCCGTAGCTTCTTCCAGCCATCTGTCTTTGCGGTACAAATGTACACCTGGGAAGTCGATTGGCCTGCACTCGCGTAGCGGGTCCGGGCCTACACAGTTGACGTTCAGTGATACATTCGGTCAAGGCAGCGTCGTTATACCCCAGCAATGCTGAAACATAGTTGTCACTATTCTTGAATGTTGAGCCGTAAATTGCAATGGTCGGATACCGATAGCTACCGGATGTTGCCAACTCGAGCGGATCAGCTCACTCGTCCATAAGGACGCACCACTCTGGCTGACGTGGTGTATACCCGACCTTTCAGTACAAGATTAACTTTAGGACTTGTTGTTAGAATGGACACTCCTCCTACGGATTAACATTTTCAGGCAGTAAGTATTCTCGAGTGAGCATCTACTGATCAGTTTGTGTAACTGATGAGCGCAATTCTTAGTCTAACTTGCTTCTGACCGCCGACCATAAAACTCCTATCCGGACACTTCAAAATCACTTTGGTAAGTGCTGCAATTACTCTCAGGATGTCTTTAAGTAATTGTACCTAGAAAGAAATTCTTAAGTAAAAGAGGTATAGTTTGAACAATCATCTGATTACCGGTAATTGGTCATTTATCCCCGTAGAAGACCTGAGGATTCCCGAGAATCACGCCTTAAATTATAATTACGAGCTGCACAAACTGGACGTAAAAACGTGTTTCATAAGTTGAACTCTGAGTCGGAATCTTGCATGTTCCGTCCTTCTCTGCCCATCTGCTGGGCTAAATAAAGACGAAAGTATGACTGAGATCCTGAGTCAGACACTTACCTTGAATATCGAGCAATATTTCAAGCCCAGGGCTTGTAGATTATCCAGTCTTCTCTGTGGATCAATGATCTGCCCTCCTAGATGGAAGAACAGTGAGTCGTCAACCAGCCGACAGCACCCAATGAACGCTTTTACCTTTTTACTTTAGTAAAAACAACCTTTGCAATGTTAAGGAGTAATATAGCACTTGCTCACCAGAGGCTGATAGGTAGTAGGTCTATTGAGAACATTTCAGGAATGGTACAAAGGATGACGTCGATTGAATGCCCACTTCGGCCACATTTGCTAGGAAGCGCGTAATACTTAGCTTTTTTAGAAAGGATATATGGAACATCTCTTCAGCCAGTTTACGTTTTACTGGGAATATGCGTACCGAGGCATCCTGATGCGTCTCGGATTGGTTGGTTCTACGATCTAGAGTGCCTTCATCTCTGCTGAGTGCACCTGTGAAATCTGCCACTGTTTTAGTCTAACGTCATTTTTTGTCCGTAGAATGACTGTCATTATTCACACTTTCTTCAACTTAAGACCACGGTTTTGGTTTCGCCAGGGCATTTGCTTCTAGCAAATTTCTTCAGCTTGTTTTTCTTTTCAGAGTATTTCTGATTGCAATTCATCTCTGTGAATAAATATAGACTTAGCGAACCAGTGTGCACCGTTCCTTCTATCCTTACGGGATGCACCCTGCTGGTTACCTCAAACACTCCAAAACAGCTGAGGTAGATAAAAGTTCACCTATTTATTTCAATAGTTCTTATCGTTTTTCGGTGTCTTAGTATAGATGACAGTTTTTTTAGTGATTCGCATACCATTCACAGCTGATATTGTAGTCAGTGTACTTTGACATTCAATAGGCTTCCACTTCCACAAGCAGGCACTTTGCCTTATACCGATATGCGGAATTTTAGTTGAAATCTGTGAATGAATCGTTAGGTGGGACAAGGCCAAGAATGGTATTCCAAGAAAAATTCATACTTTGTATGTTGCTGAAAATAACTCCAAAACACACAACACTATTAGCCACTGGGTTTATAACCTGATCTCTGTGCCTACTTTCTCGGTCGAACTGCAACACATATTATTTCGAGGCTTTGATCTATACCTTGTTTGAGGCTTTTCTCGCTGTAAACAATTTCACAATAGAGAAGTTCCAATACCAGTCTAATGAAGGTATCGCGGGTGAGTAGAAATGCTCAACAGATTATGTTCTGAAGGCTTTCGTTGTAGACAAATGTGCATGTGTAAATTATGGGAATTCGAAGCGTCACTCGTGAATATGGCATTTAGATTCCGGTACCGATCCCAAGCCCATCTTATGCTCACTTTTCAAGTAGAAATTCACAGGCCTAAGCCAGTTTAGCTGAGTGACTGCAGCCTCTTGTTTTTCCGCCCAGAGTAAAACCTATTCCTGTTCCTAGACAACTCGTTTTACAATAAGCCTTGCATTCGAAGAATGACTAGGGCAGAAAATCACCCCGTCACGACAGTAATCATCGCTTATTTGAAGCCGGAATTCTGCCAAACGATTTTAACCCTGATTAGATCACTAGTTTCTTCCACCTCAGGTCATGATTACCATAATTACACTTGTGTGCCTGTTCATGCAAATTGTAGGGAAGCAAAATATTCTGTTAATTATGTATTCGACAGCTTGATCTTCACCAAATCGCATTTGGTTGTTCTTCAGGCTTGTTCAGAATTTCGGTCGAGAGGACATCCACTGATTCGATGACAACAAGGGGTACCTGGGTGTTCTAATAAAAGACGATGTGAATAAATTATTTAAATTAATCTAATTCGGTGAGCAAAAGTGTTTTCCCTCTTTACAGACAGAGTGTCACTCGGTCCCGGTTGAACTCCAGGCTTCAGAACCTCTAGCAAATTTTGGAGCAAAGTTATTTGCTCCAGTCACACTTAGCAACGATTCATGGCATCTCACAGACAAAGAACGCAAACAACGTCATCGGGCACCAGAATCTCACCCAGCCGTTATCCGAATTGTGACTACCGAACCAAAATGTTGCACGAATTCCATCCGCTGTTTTTCCGTCCCACTGGCAGGTGGTGCCGTGGATGATGGTGCTCTTGATGGTTGGAGACTGAACTTTACTTGGCTCCGTACTCCCGAATCTTATGAAACGGGAGAAGAGGGGTGGAGCAGTGTGGGTGCACCGATAGGAAGTCTATCTGGTGTGTACGATATGGTCCGGGTCACGTTGCTCTACACACCTCAGTTCGAAAGTGAGTCCAATTCAGATGGCATGATATTTCGTGAACTCATGCGATACAAGTTGATGACTAATTGTAGTTTATTTGCTCGAACAGGATCCGCAGACGAGCCCAGCAAAAGCTTACCAACCACAACTGGGCAGATTAGGTGGTTTTTTTCCAAAGGCAGTATAAATGAGTTGAAAGCAGAAGTTGGTTCGGCTACTCTTTATTTCTGAAGTAGTGCGCTTGTCCCGCGAAAAATTCATCTGGCATCGGCCACCGGTTGCTAAAATCTGGGGGCACTGTGGATCCTCAAATTTCATCAGTGGGTTTAGTGAATAACAACGGAGTGTGTAAAACGGACCAGAGGTACTGGAGTTGCAACGACAGGAATTTATGGAGAATACGCCGTATTTGTGTGGAGCCCAGCGGCAGCTTTCTTCCGCTCATAAGGTACTATTTCTTCACATGTGCGCAGTAGGTCATTGAACCAAAAGTAAAGGCTACGTTATACTACTTACTTATCGAAACAATCATCGTTGCAATCCTTGGGGTACTAGTGTACGTATAGCGTATCATTCAGTGACATTTTGTTGCTTGTCTTGACGATAGTGCCGAATACTTGCAGCTCGAGTGAGTGTTCTGATTGTTGACAAGGTAACAGTCAATCTGTTCTTTGAGCTCGGCAGTTGACTTGTAAACATTTCCTCGCCATCCGAGGTACCATGGTCAGTGCGCGGTAAAACAGGCAGTTTCTCTGCTTCTGTGTGATGTCCTTTAGATTCATATAGACGATATACGAATCTACAAACCTACATGTGAAACCACGCTATGTACGGTACATACTCTATCATCACGTAGTATGTTCCGTCATACAAGTTCTCACAGTGTTTCATAAGACCAGCACGTACCATCAGACCTTCGTTTATATGACTTTCACTGTATTGTCATACCGTCACAGCATGCATGAAAAATCTTTTATAGATGAAATTTTATAAATGCACACAAAAGTAGAATAGTTGCCCACCCTACTGTGTGCGGACTATACCTCCTTGTACGAAGCCGGACTGTTTGAAAGCCAAATACCAAGCTCGGTGAGTAGAACAACCGCCAACTTATCAGTGGCTTAGAAGCTAGAATTACATAGATGACAACCAAAGGTGTTACTTCCAAACATTGTGTGCACACAAACCTGTCTTGTTAACTAATTAGCAGAGCTTTCTGAATAGATGAACGCTTTGGATTTCCGCTTCTTAAGGGTATACCACACTGTGATTTCGGACACATATGGTGACTGGTTTGTGACTAGTGCTTTGCAACGAATAAAGCGATATTGCGGTTAGACAGTTGACATTTTGGGGATGTTTACGCTAGTGCTAGGCGGACATAATATGATCTGTTCTGCCATTCTTTCTGATAGACGTCTATATATTCCAACGAGGTATATATATATATATAAACGATACCCACAAATCAGTAGCCTGTGGTATTCGTTTTCCGGTAGTATCTGCGTCCTTTTGTACGATGTAGTTGGCTGCCCAGGTTGGTCAATTGCAATAACTCATAGCCCATCATGCTAGGTCAGCGGCGCACATGGTCAGGGTGCTTATATATCTGGGTACGGGAATTATCTTTTTCAGGAGTGTCATGCAATGCGACCATTACGTTCCTTACTGCTAAGGACTTAGTTCTACTCTGCGCCGCATCGACTTACCATCATGTAGAGCTATGGCCATGAAAGGAAAATGCAGTTAAACAGCACGGAGTCAAGCAAAGCGTACTGTAACCCGCGTTGAAGCAGTCGATAGAAATATATAGTATATCTAGCTTGACGTTCATCATTGACCGTTGTGTAAAACAACACAAGATGTGAACGGACAGAACAGAAGCACCAGGCTTTCACTGAAGCTGTCACAAATGGGACATAGCATAAAAGCACTCAGCCCTCACAAGAACGCTCAGACAACCCACAAACATGTGGGTTGATTCTTTACACACAGTTTTTTGACGAAACTTCATTTCTGTCGAGAGTACGTCCAAGAAACATTGTTTCACCCTTGTTGGGAATCAGCAGCAGTGTGCACCTCACAAACCTTTGAGGGAGATTTGAACCAGCAGCCTCCCTGCTAGTAGTTAACAGCCAAACAGTTCGGGTGCCAGGGGCTGACTGGCAGGTTGATTAACTTGCACCTAAGCAACACTCAACTTTCACTCTGGCGGTTCACATCATATAGCCACGTTGTGGTTTCTCAAATGAAAGAGTCACATAGTTGTGAAATTTTTCTTCCTATTAGCTAATTACAGTTTGTAGTTCTAGGGGATGATTTGGAATTTAATTTGCCAGACTTGTCCATTACTAATTCTGCTACGTAAATTATTGTTCTGTGATTGCATCTAAAGAATCCAACTGCTCTTTACAAATGCACAGATAAAGAAGTCCTTGCAGTCAGCAGCGATGCCGTTGAACGCTTCCAAGCCCGCGTCGGAGACTTTTTCGAATGTGCTTCCAATACAGACATCGTGTTAACAGGGGAGAATGTGACGAAACTGGATAATTTTGGTGGAAACGACCCCTGGAATTTCTCCCCTGAGTTGCAACACTGGGCACCTGGCTTGAAAGTCATTTTATCTATGACGGATGTGCGCGCGCAGGCCTTCTCCGATGTGAATGTCCCTGAGTTCACTGGCGCAGGTGAAAACCTCTATTTTTTGCGTTTTTAATGTGACACTTTTCGCCACAACAGTAAATGAGTTAATTTATGGGAGGTCTGATTAAAAATAATCCGCCAGATAAGAAAAGACATGAACTTTTGATGATGAACCTAATGAACTCCGGTAACGGAAACTGTTGCGCGTCTGGTTTTTCCTAAGGGCCTGGTAGATCAAACAGACCTTTTCTTTATTTTACCATCGTTTTCAATTCAGCAATAGAATCGAGTGACTAAAAAACGGGAAGCCAGTTCAACCTGTCTGAAAATTTACTACAGCATAATGATTGCTTCAGAAGTTGGTAGTTGAGTGAGAAATTACTCAGCTTAATCGTAGTTGACAGCTCGAGTTTTGGGGAAGTCTGTTTAAGCAAGTATTTTGCGACCTTATTTTACCTATCTTTGTGGCCCAAATCGCTGAGAGGTAAGAATTGCACAGACTCTTGACAAATGTGGCTTTATATTGTCTCCTGTAGAAAGCTACTGTGATTGTTAAACTATTCTGATCACTGGAAACCAAAGTGTTTTCGGCGTTTTTTTTGTTTAATTGGCTTTGGGAAATTATTTTAAATCCGTAAAACACCTAAGCCTAGATTCAGGTTGTTTACAGTTCATAAAGTATTATCATCTGTCAGAATCACTTTATTACGGGAAAAGCAGTGTGGACGTTAGCTCATTCGAGGACCTGGTCAACACGCACTGACATCATTTGACTGACGCGACTGACAGATGAGTGGCGCTATATCGTATCTGCATGAGTTAATCACCCTGGCGATCGGTCATTCCTGTATTCTCCAACCACAGCCGCAAAGTGGTGAGTTTGTAAGATGCGCACTTCTGATGGTTTCCGAGCAGGACGTATTTTTAGCAGAGACAACTTTCACTTGCAAAACGAACCTTTCATTAATAGGTTGTGCCTAATCCACACACTGTCAGTGCTTACCAGGCAACTGAAACGCAGATAAACTGGCTAGAGTGTATGCAGATCCCAGGCAATCGTCCTATGCACCCCATTGGATTGAGTAAAGGTAAAGCCTGTCAAAACATCTTTTGCTATTCACAGTCAGCTGGGGAAAACCGACGTAAAAATCTTATACAAGGAGCTGTCTTGAGTTACATTTTGTAAATTCGCTACGAAATCCAAAGTGAGGATGGTTTTAAAGTCCTGAGATCCAAATTCCCCATTCCGGAGTACGAAGGATGCATGTATGTCCATTCTTAACCTACTGCCTTGTAATTGATAACGTTGTTAAACTGAAATGTTCAAAGCTAAAATGAATCTTAGTGAATAGCGGTTCTTGATGAGGGGAGAACTATGTATTCTTGTTGCGTTCGTGAGAATTAGCAGTCTATTGAGAGGTCTAACTTGAAAGAAAAACCCTCGGTCAGGGATATACGTCCGGGATGCTAAAGTAAACTTTCATCGTCGCCGGTTTACGCATGCCGGTCGCATGCGGGTTTTTAAAGTTAAATCACATAAGGTCCGTGTAATGATGGTGGTCCTAAAGGAGATATTGGACTGCTTGTATACAGCTCACCATAACCACCAACACCATTGTGTCTCCGAATGACATGGTCGAAAGCTCCTTAATTTTGCCAGAGATTGTAACTCTTAGTTCGACTGGGAGGTGAGCTTCAACTGCTAATTACTTGAAGATACACTGAGCTCAGTAGCGATTAAAACGTTGCTACCGACCAAATGTGATACTCGTTTGAAGGCTTTTTTAGTTGAATTCACGAAGCATACTGTTTAGCAAACTAATCTGGCCTTAACGGGAGACCCAACTTAATCTGAGATGAATCTTACGTTTATGGTATTCCTCAACTAGTTTTGCTGCACAAAGGCGGCCTCATGTTTAAGTAGGTGTAACGCGCGGGATAGCACAGTGTATTTTCTGGAAGAAGCACCATTCAAGAAGCTGCTGGAAACCCGCTGACAGTCCACGACCGGTTTTCTTTTCTTGGGAGATCATCAGGTAGGCGCAGTCCCAAGTTTTCCTCAAACTTGTTGTGTGCAATTGCGTAGACTTAGGGTTCAAGTAACGCATAAGGCTGGCGGAAACTTGGTAACTGCGCCTATCTGACTAGTCTAAAGATGAGCGAAACCGGAAAGTTTTCAGCAACTTATGAGCAGTGCTCTTTCTAGTCGCATTCAATTATGCAAGGTGTTCAAAATTCTGTACAAAACCTACACAAGGATATTCAAACTGTCATATTCGACCGGGTAAGAAAATGTTGGTCACGAATAAGGTGGACTTTTCACCCTTCACTGGAAATATCACACAAAAACAAAAAGTCTTTGCCTTGGGACGTTCGTTTGTTGCTGAGCCCGCTCTCTTTGTTCCACAAATATGATATTTTTCTCCGTTTATAGTGAACATCTAGCGATCTGATGATAGAAGCAAGCAAGAGGAATTGGCTGGTTTACTTCTGGCCAGTTATTTCCTTGATTAGACAACTTCATTACTAGTAAATAAGCAACCGCCTTGTTCTAACTACCATCGGGCTTAACATTTTTGATGAGGGTCTGTGGCTAGTCAAAGAGCTGCCAAACTTTTCTACTACGTGTGAACACGGAGTAACCGAGCAATTTACTTGTCAACACAAGTTTTGCATTTTAAATTAAATTCACTAAGTGGGCGCTTACATCCGGTTGATTAATGGTGTGCAACTCCTAGAAAAATTATCAAATGCGCTTTGGAATCAAACATGTGTGCAGTGTTGTTGATTTGATCAATAGTTCTGACTACTAGTAAGTAGTCAGGTTACTTTTCCTGCCGTTTTTCGGCCATGAAGTAGGATTTAATGAACCTTTAAATTTTGGCTTGATGAAGCATTCATTAAGAAGGATAGAGAATTGGTCCTGGTGAGGATCGTCCGTGGATACTGATTTTCCGCCAGTGATTCTGACTGATGCATTATCTCAAACGGGATACCCAGTTGATAGACCAGGAGGAACTGACAAAAGGCAATGCTGTGTAGGCCACTTTACGAGTATAACCTTGGGGTAGTTGGTTGCGGAGAATTCCATTCTTTTTTTAATGCCACCTCGTCTGCCTAAATCCGTGTTAATGTCGTGTTTTTGGTCTTCCACAGGCGTTGTCTGCGTCGAAGATCATTCACAAGATGGTACAATGTCCATTGTTATTGGCTTGTCAATCTGTGCCCTGGTAATCCTCGTTTTGTTGGGGCTGGCAATGAGTCATCTGAAGGACCGCGAACGCTCATTTGGGATGTTAGAAAATCCTGAAAAAACGTCCTTCACTCGTGTGGACCGTTCAGCTACTGTCCTTTGAAAAATGAGTTTATCTGACAACTCAGTCATCTGCAGCTCCAATACCCATCTTGCACTTACAGAATATCCTAGTCAGATTCAAAACCAAGATAACAAATTTTCGTGCTGTCAGTGTACTTATTTGTTATTCACTTTAGACGAAAAACAATGCATTTCGTTAAAATCTAATATAATGAGTTTACCAGGAACTTTTGTCATATTGATTTGCACTTGTTCTATTCTTACATTTTCCAAGCTACCGTGTAACTGTGCTCACTGTCATATCATTCCGTTTTGCGTAGACCTTCAGGCATCTATGTACATACAACAAATGATTGCATTTTCTTCTCTTTCGAGAGAAATACAGATAAAAAATTATGTCACATTCTTTAAACTCGCTCTCAGTATAGTGGCCAAGACCACTTCTCCGTGGCAACGGGACCGTTCCGTTCAATAAGCATTCCAAGGTAGCAAGAAGCGTTTGTTGTAGTAGAGAATTTGCTGAAGTTGGTCTGACTGTTCGCTAATGCGTAGCATCAGCCTTGAAACATGGCATTCTTTATAAGACTCCTTATCTGGATTGGATAAAATTTCCATCAAAGGTAAATTAATTTCAAGATAAACGTGCGTTCGAAGAGAGGATAAAAATATTTTGCGTATTCTCTTTTGACCGTGAGAGGCAAAACTTTAAGCAGCTAGTTAGTATTCCCCGTTCTTTACAAAGGAGTCCTCCCAAAAAACACCATTTCCAAGAAGAATATTCAAGTAGTCTTTTGCCTGAGATCCCCTGATGAATAAAACATTTGGGAGGGTGCTTTTGGTTTCTTCTGGTAGCCAAAACCACTAGCGCCCAAAAAAGAATGCGGGGGAGAGGTCGCAGCAGATTTACTGGTGTAACGGTGGATACTACTGACGAGGCATAGGAGTAGCATGTCTTCTCGTAAATCCGCTTTGCGTCTCTTGAAAAGTGAGATCTGTTACGGAATTTGTGGAGTCGCTTTGTAGCATTTGCCTGCATTTGAGTAAAGGTCAATGAATATCCAGGAAAGTTCAGGAAGACACATTAAAGGAGGAGATGGATATTCAGTTTTGTAAACGAGATGCATATGAGTTTTGCTCCCCTGTCCAATAGTCTGCAACTGTTAAGTTAGTGTTTCTCTAATAAACATGGCCAGTCATGTGGTCAGTTTGACAAGCACTGTCAAGAAAATGTTTTGAATCTTTGTCTAGCTTTTCTTCATTAAATTAAAATTGACTTCATTCATATTTCAGTCTCGGGTATGTGTGAAAGGTCATCTGCTGTGTTGTGACACAACGACAAAACAAGTTGAAGATGATGAGGTTCAAACGGCAGATCTCAATACCTGCCGTCGCTTTGTTTGAAATTTGCGATGAATATTCCTGTTAATGCGCTCTAGGGTACTTATTCTTGTCAAGCTGCACGACATGAACAATCAGGGTTTGTAATGACCCAGGTTTGAGGCCAGTCAGAGGTCCACTATCTGGCTCAAGAATGTTCCATTACTAGACAGGCGAGGGCATTAAGTGGCTTGTTCAACGACTGCAACAAGAAAAACAACTCATCATGCAGTCAGGAAATCAATTTAAAGTAGAGTTTCATTATGTAAGAGAAAGGAAGCGTACGATTTCCTATTATTCTCCTCTCCACTGCGAAGGCACCTCAGCACGGTGATATCCTGATATGCGAATGTGCTTCTGTCGTTGTAGTGTATTCGAATAATTAAGCTGTTCATTGGATCACCAGTCAGTGTGAGATTCTGAAATGCTGAGTTAAAAGCTGTGGAATAGAGACGAAAGCACTTGGGAAGTTAGTCATCTTTTTGAGGAGTTGGCTTCAACGGAAAGGCTCGATGTGGTGATCTCTCGCAAAAAAATTACGTGTGACATCAAATCCGGTGTACGTGAATTCGAACTTAAAATTACGATTCCTAATTTGTCTGTATTTTTCATGTAATCTCTCACTCTTTACTTTTTGTAGAAGACTCCTTTTATGTATTTTTTGTCATTTACACTCACGCCTTTGGCTTCAACAAACCACATTTTAGGTTACTTGGCTTCCCACAATTTTTAAAAGCCTGGAAAGTTGTATTTTTTGGGCATGATTAGGTATAACATGACCAACTTCTTTAATACCTTGGCCACGTGGGACGCCTAACGGCTTGGTTCCAACCACGTGCAGCTGCTATTTGGAACTACTTATGGAGGAGTTATCCATCGGTTAGGATAGCGACTACGTGAAACTTTGCAGAAGAAGGAAGTAAACTGAGGAAAAAGATGAAGTATAGAGGTCGGGTAGTATATCTCTTCGTTCTACGTTAACCGGTGTGCGCACTTTAGGTTAGCATTTTGTGTCCACGAGATCACATAGTAGACTTTCTAACATGTCAAATGTGAGAAAAGTAAAACATCTTGATTTTTGTGACCTGAGCACACGCTCTCGTTTCGAAAATAGGTTTTTGACAGACTATCCATAATAACCAATACTGCGGTCAAAATTGACTACAGGGTAGTTCGTTGCCCCACTTTCGTTGAATGTATGTGAATTGCACGGGACGAGGTAGCACAATGAACAAACTCTCCAAGTCTGTTTGTCACAGAAACAACTTTAGGCCCTTTGTTTGGTTGGTAAAATGAGGTTTGGATAAATTGTCGAACTCTGGCTTGAGAAACGGTCAATATGGGCTTCATTTGTCACCTACTAGGAAATGGCGCTTGTCAAAGAAGCGTTTAGGAACCCTGTGAAGATATGATGTCTGGAGAGGTGGACCATAGCAATTTTCGGTAAAGTTTCTGTCAAAAACTCTAGGCCGGTTATGCTCATTACTCACTAATGTGACCGAGGCGTTTAGCATTCCAGCACGATATCCGATTTGGAAACTACTTATACTGTGTTGTGAGTGTTAGGAGACCTTGAAGTTTCGATGAAGATTTCGTCCTGTAAGTGGAGCAAGTCCATTGTGGAAAACAGAAAAACACTGTACAGTTGTTACGTGCTTATTGGGGATCACCGGCAACGCACATCTCACCAACTATCTATAAGTGGCTCAGACGAATAATAAAATTCACGAGATAAGCGAGACTTCCATCTAGGAAGTCGTCACTTGAGAAGCCAGTTAACACGTGTAAGAAAGTCGTGTTGATCCCGCTGTTGAAGGATAAACGGCGCTATATCCATGCTAAGTGCTATTTCATGAAGCTGCTGAGATGTCTTTTGTGACTAAGTCCAAACCACAGTCCGAGGGGAGGGCGTCAGTTTGAGACTCTCTGGTGTTTCATGTGAGGCGCACCGCCGATGATTCCCAATAAGGATGAAACAACTGTAAATAACTGCGTAGAAAGAATGTGTAATTTTATGGAATAATCTGACGGCTAGAATGTGTATAAACGGATAAAGTACTTTAAAACCTCAACAAGTACAAGAACTTTTGTCCGAGACTTTTTGTTTGTTCTCCGTCTGCTAACACACCCAAAACGAACGAGTTCATTAGTATAGTCGTGATAACCTATGAGCATGTAAACGTCTAAACGGATCTGGGGTGCTTTCTTGAAAGTTATTCTACCACTCAAATATGCACAAGAATGACGTTCTTACCGCAATTCGACCCCTTCTATGTAATATTCGACAGTCATCATCATCATCAAAGACAGCAACATCAGTGTTGACGCCAATGTTTCACTGCCCTATCCGAGCGTGGATAAATATAACACGAAACAAATGACTTGTTAAAGTGTTTACTATCTGACTGCGGCCCGCGTCTAGCCGTCTTACTTCCTCAGTTCAGGTGCTGCATTTAAGGCTTATTCGTCATTAGGGAGTGTCGTTCTACTGAGTTGACGGACTCCAGTTTCTTTTTGAGTTTACCTCGCGCTAGTCGGGCTCAGTCTGCTTCCACAATGCATTCTGAAAGTCTGCGAACCTCACACTTTCCGTTGGAACAAAGTGGTCTGGTAAAATATCATAAAAACGACGCTCAATAACCTCTGCTCTGTTAAACTTGGCATAAGTTTGCTCTCATTGTATCCAGCGCTCTTCCCTAGTTTTTTTACAAGGCATTTACAAGTCACTCACGCGGTTTCTGCTTGACTGTTAAATGCTCAGGCGCATAAATCTTGTTGTTTTCCTGTTATAGATACATTTTGGTGCTGCATATAGCTAGCACCTCAAGTTTTTTTTGCTGGAAATCGACCGGCATTCTGTTTGACGCCATTGCGAATAGATAACTTGTTCATCTGTCATCTTGATTCCAACACAGAAATGCAGTGACGACGCTCTCATGAGATTTTACTGACTCAAATCATACACGAGCGATACTCACGAAACGAATTGACAAATGGCACTGAAACTTCTACTTCTTTGTGTGCCAACAAACGTTCTATGTCAGCAAAACTGTTTCCTTACAAAGTTCAATCTGAGTCAGAAGCTCAGATGAAGTAGGCTGTAGAGTAGTGTTTTAAAAAATTGGTTCACGTACTTTCAGAAGGCCTATATAATGCAGAATACGTTTAAAAAATATCCTACGGTCATTCAGATGTACACAGCGTTCCGATATTGCAAGTAGGAAATGTCAGGAGTGAACTTAGAAATTTTCTTAAGTCCTCTTTTACTGATTGGATTTGTAGCACGCCGATCAGAAAGATATTAAATTCACCCAATTTATTCAGTTACCTTGCCCATATTGCAACAGAAGATCATGTTGCCTCCACGTAGCCTCAGACCCTCAGTGTTGTGGATAAGAAGAGATCAATTTTCACCATGTAACTCATCAGATGTTTAAATTATCTGATTCTTTCGTGCAATGACATGCAGCAGGTGAACACATTTGGAGTGCACAATCTACAGCCTGTGGATCGGTGAGATCACTTAGAAATGATGCCCAAAATATAGTGAGCTGCAGCTACTGCAGCTACTTTGGATGAACGAAGGTCTTTACACAAGAACAAACGAGAAGAACACTCCACACTGTTCCAGACGTATTGGAGTTGGAAAAAAGGACTAGGCTTGATCTTTCTATCTTTTCGTTTCCTTGCCATGTTTTGGGTTTAAGGGCATGGAGCAGCAACACTCGCCCGCACAAGTCATGTCTTTGACGGGCGAAAGAGCACATCATCGGATGACGTTAGCAGGAGAACGGGCTATTTATGACTGGAGTTCAAGCCAAAGTAAACCAAAGTTCCTGAAGTGTTATTGACTTTCTATTTACCAAGGCAACTATCACAAAGTGAACATAGCCTTTGTGCTTGATTTTCACCCAAAATTGTTTAAGGAGAAAGTCAGATGGTAAATATTGATCAGCAAACAGACAGCTGCGGCGTATAATAACTCGCTTAATAGGTGGTGTTTTTTTCGCATTTCTGGACAAAAACTATAGAATATGTGTAATATGTGATATATATGTGGTAACATAACTTTGTCATGTCTGACATGGGAACACGCTTCACGTTCGGTCCACCGCACAAGATTCAGAGAGACCCAGACTGCAACAATCACTCGTCCAACTACCTCAAGTGTTACCATATGGCACTCCTCCTTAGGTGCGTACAATGCCCACGAATAAAAAACTAGTTCTCCGAAACCGTGATGTTTTTGGTGTCAAGCCTTCACTAAGTGCGATTTCCGGTTCACTAGCGTTTCTTGGTCCGCATAGGTTCATCTATTAATGCTAACGTTCTAACCATCAGCTAAATTCATCAAAAATAGGTGTGCTTCAAGAGAGGTTCTTCAATGGACAGATGCCTGAATTAAGTCAATAGGGCTTGGCCGCTGGCGGCCCCTCAGTCCCAATTGAAAGGAGTCCAGATGATTCCGCATTCGCTGAGAAAATTATAGCACAGGGCTACACAGTAGTGATGGCGTCAGCAATGGTGACGGAGGTGCTGATCTCTAATTTACGGGCACACTTATGTCGACAGCAGTCTGAAGATGTCGACACAGACTGGAATTGGTGACTTCTGACTCCATAGACACTGTCGCGGAAAACATGAAGACAAGGTGGATGTAAGAACGTGTACGAACTTGAATGAACGTGAATGAACAAATGCACTTGCACAGTATGGTGTGTTTTAGCTCTCTACATACGGATTGTGTAACCGACAGTTGGTACGGTTATTTATCTTTGCAGGCGAACTTCGATTGGGGCATTAGGGAAACAAGAGCTGTGACATGCCTGCTCGCAACCACATCCAACAACGTACAGAAATAATAGGCCAACCATATAGTGGGGCATCGCGCAGAGCGGTGACGTTGACAGGTCGTAAATCGCTGGGAGGAGACAAACATAATTTTCTAGACGTCAGCCTTGCTCCATGGTGAAATATGCACCTAAGGATTGGCTTTAGACTTTCCAAAAGGCGAATTTTCAGGTCGTGAGGGTTTCCGCGTAGACTGACACGTAGAGACACTCCAGATGGGAAAAATAGTTCGAAAAAGATTCATTGATGAAGCTAGCCGAAACATATTTACAATGGGAGAGGAAGACTTATGGAATTCGTTGCATGTCCGGTCGTTGGAGTAAAGATTCAAAGAAAGCGGAAGCCCGAAGAGCTAAAGCAAGTAAGAAGAGTCGCAAAACGCCTGAAAGGTAATAATGCCTGACGAGAAACCAGCCTTGGTAACGCCGGAGTGTACATTAAAACGAATCTGTACATGCGTCAGTCGCAGGAGGTAGAAAAATGGTTAGCTTCCGAAGATAGCAAACACGAAGGCTGAGGTTACCACCAGTGACCGTGAAAAAGTCAATATATACGAACAACTGTCTGCCGCGGCACACATCACACCCACTGACTCCTGGATGTATAAAACCGAACCAACTGGCAACCAAAAATGTCTTCGACATCTTTGTTCATAACGATAGCTCGGAAGCCGACCTTGCCGTTATCTTGCAGCTCCAAACACTCAACTTGAGTCCTTCTTATTCAGTGATTTAACGCTCCGATATCTATTATTGAATCATTCTATGAGTAAACGTTCTGAGTTATTTTCTCCATTTAAGTCAGCTCACATTCCTCGAAGGTGAAGCTATTCGGAAAAAGTCTAGCAATTCGCATTCCTCCAGGACTTCGATAAAACTCTTCTTGTTCACGTGAGTACACGTTTTGCACGCTTCGCATGCCTACCAGTGTGTAATGCCCCAACCATACACTACGTTTCGATTGTGCGTTTTGTCGCTGCAATCGCAAGCGCCGAGATAAAGTGTGGTGTAACAACGGTATTTTTGGATGATAATGTTTCAGCATTCCTGTTATCGGTTGCGAAAACACGTCCTACTGCACAGACGGCAGCCCATTCTGGTAATCAGTTATTATCATCCGTAGGCTAGTAAATCTTAGCTACTAACTAACGATGACAAAACGCATCAGCACATAGCAAACGAACGTAACAGAAAACTGGTAGCGGAGGCACAGGCGGCAGCCATGTTAAAGGATCGCAGGCGAACTCTAAAGCCATAAGCAAATGTACATCAGATTGACGCGGACAAACAAACAGCTGAAAGTAAAGGCGGTTTAGAGGAAGAAGACTTTTGGAAAGTGAGCAGTCAGTAATTTACCACGCAGCCTCACATATGAAGGGGTCCCCTCACCATCAGTCATTCATTCATTTAAAACGGAATAGCAACAGCATCTGCCCGCTGTTTTTTAGCTGACCATCTATTTTTTGTGACTCTGGATCCCACAAGACTTGACGCTTAGCTGAAGCTTCTAGATCATTCGGTTTAGTCGGTCGCAGAATCCTTAACACGAAGTCTTTCATGGAATCATATACTCTCCCCTGGCAGGTCAGTGGTGAAAACATCCACTGAATGTAAGATCACTACCGGCGACAGTGCAACCAGACATAAATACACACTGCGGTCCTGGTTACACTGCCTCTCTTTATCTGGGGATAGTAAGGGTGGTGAAAATTGTCGGGTTCACTGATGTAGGTTTGTTGATCTCACCTGATAACTAAGATTGTCCAATCGTCTAGTGACGTCAGTCCTTGCTCCAGTGTCATCCAGCACCCCACTTGGTGATAAGAATGGTCTAGCAAGTGGTAGTTCCACAAGCTCAGGCGATTACCGTTGGTTTTACCATTTTCTGCACTGTGTTCTCAGGAAGTTGCCTTCACTAGTTTTTTTCACTTTACAACATCTTACAGCTGGTCGACTTTCCACACATTAACGGCGGTTGTCAGTGTATAGCTAACCAGGAGGTAGAATGACAAAATCACTGGTAGAACCTCAACCCCTCATTCCGCTTGAGTAGCCTCAGAATCGGATCCGGTGGCTTGTTTATATACCAGTCGCTGAAAGGGCGCGAGGCGGCAAAATTTTTGTAGTTGGTACCTGTTTACCGCAAGACGTTGTCTTAACGGAACAGCGGAAGTCTATTGATGCGCAAGCCAAACTCAAGCAAATGATTGGTTGCTTCGAGTCACGTGATCCATGCCAAAACATACGACTGCTACATACAAGGCCTAGCTGCTTAGCAAACATATGCACCAATGGCAGTTCGTGGCTCGGTAGCTGGGTGGGATGAGCTTGGTCGCACGGACCCGGGGGTTCGTGGTTAAAACTCCAATCACGTCGCCCCCCTTTTCAACTTTCCCCGTAAAAATGTTTTTTCTTAGGGCACTACCGCTTTCCAAGCATAAAAATATGATTAACTAAGATGAAAGGAACTTAAAGTTCCAAGTGCGAAAAGGCTAGGATATATACACATAACCGAGACTATTGCTATGTCTGAACCGAGATTTCCGAAAATGCAAACGTCGAGTTCCTGCCAAACGTTCATTGGAAGAAGTGATGTGGGTAGTCACAAACAGGTTGTGTGAAGAAACGCAGATCGATGGAGGGCATTTTAAAGGACGCGGATACGTTTCGTGATGTTAAGTTCACTTATTCATTTTATAACCGTTAAATTGTACAAATTTCACGCAGAGAAACTGAGACCTCTGGAAATGAAACCTTTAAATTGTTTCAGGCTATTTTCTAGCTTGCACTGACAGACCATCCTTCCTTAGTTTATGCGCTTTGACCATTTAACTCGTTTTTTCTTGGCTTGTGCACAAATGCAGTTTGAATGCGCGCGCTTCCTGGCTTGTGCACAACTAACCAATCAGAATGCTGGCTTGTGCATGAATCGCATGCCACGGACAGCTGTTCCAGGCCTTGTTGTAGCGTGGGCGAGTCGACGCAGTACGCTGTAAGGCAACAGGTACGCCCGGTTAGTTCAGACACAACAGCACGTGTAGGCACGGCAAGCACGACACACGGATAGGAAAGCAGAACGACCGCGTTGCACGTGTGTTCGACACCGGAACAACGGGTACAGCTCACGGGAAGTGCAGAAAAACAGGTCAGGGTCACTCAGGGGGTGTACCGGCAGGCTACTCTTTGTTCGGCGCCCGTGGCGACTCGTCCGGGATACCTGTAATTAGGAGAGAGGGAGAGGTGTTCACGTTAGGCCATGTGTTAAACGTGTGTAAGTGGGAACAGTCAAGTTTCAAATGCGTTACATTGCTAAGGCTTGGAAAACCCGCCAAAACTATTTTTCAGCACCTATAGTCTGTGTCGTCAGCTCGATGGATCTAACTATGTCTTTTGCTGTTGAGGTTCAACTAAGGGAAATCCTGGTGACTTGTGCAAAAATTAATGCGGTCCCAAATTTGTTAGACTTTGCGGTAATGTCCACAGGGAAGCAACTCATCCAGATTTCATATACAACACAGCAGCGATACCAGCTCCTGGTTAACCGGGCTCCCCAGAAGCAAGTTAGCATAATTGGGCATGATTTCGTCCAGTTTAGCTGAAGATCCTGATTGTTAATCACGACGTCAATCAAATGTGTGCTCATTGCAATGATTGCGCCAACAACCAAGCATTCCACAACCCGTGAGAAAAATACTTCCATCGAAGGTACCAAACATCGGTATGCACAACATATGACCGGGCTTTATGGCAACTGGGATGTCGCGCACTTCCTTGGGTTTTTAAAGGCTGCTGTTAAGGTTCGTGGACTGTGCCCTCTCATTACGTTGAGTGCCAGAGTAGCGTTACGCAGGTCATCGGCAGGTTGCATCCGTTTCCTTCGGCGCTGATTAGCTCACGGACCCCGTAGCACTTTTGCTCTTACACTCATCTGGACAAGGAAGAATAATCCTAAGGCTTGTGAGTGTTCTCCGCGCTGCAAACTCCCGTGATTTTCGGTTACGCCTGGGCTTACAGTAAGCTATCTGAAAGTTTCCGCGCAAACAACACGGTTCTCCAGGATATCCTCTCCCCACATTCTTTTCTGTGATCATGGGGCATGCCGTCCGAGGCACCACGCATACAGCTTTGAAAAATAAGGCTGGAGGGTTATTTGTGGCTTAGGTTGCGAGAGTGAAATTTATCTACCCTCTGATGGTCACGTGCCTACACAACACAACAGGATGTCGGACTGACCCCTGTTTCGTCGTTAATTCTGGACCTTCGGAATGCGGATTCCTAGGAGAGGCCTTCCGCTTCTATACCCTCTTTTTGACACCTAAGCGGAAACCATTGAGTTATTGATAAGTGTTCCTAAATTGGCTGCGATGCAAGCAAACCGTTAGCCTGTCTGGCGCTTCCACACTTAAGGTAACTGCAAGCTTGGATAGATATTGAATAATTTGCTGCAGTAAGTAGCGCGCCCATGTGTTGGCTGTGCATAAGCCAGCTCCATACTGGCATCAGCTTGGCTGCGTGTCAAAACGGGATGCATCAGGCATCGTAACATCGCAGGAGTAATGCATGCATCCTAAAATATTGATATCCAACCGCATATTTCCTAAATCTGGCAAAGAAACTTCATTAAACGAGCATTCCCCGGTCGCTTTTTCTTAATACCCCAATAAACTTAGCCTCAAAATAATCAAGTTTTCTAATGAATGCTTTGGTTTTAAAAATGCAACATGTTCAACGTAGTACGATTTAGTATGCCCCGACTCAATTTAAAAAAGAGATGAGATCAGTCAACGACTTATCATATAGGGAACCTTTGAGGACAGAGACGCTGGCTACTTCAGAAATTCTACGAATGTGATAATTTAGTTACAGCCTCTATAATGTACCGTGCAAAATTGTGCGAAATACAGATCCAGTCTTATTTTCTGTGGTTATTTTACCGTGATTTGTAACACAAAAACCTTCGGAATTGAGTCACCTGTTTCCTTTGTTGAATACGATTCAGAATTAGTTTCATATTGGCAAGCGCTTTTTAAGTACATCTCTTTGGATTTAGTTTCCATTTTGAGATCCGTGAGTTACTCTGAAGTGCTAGTGGATCAAGTGTTTAAGTCTCAAACAAATGTGCCGGTTCCACGCCGTCTGGTAGACTATTTCACAAAACTACTGTCCCGGAATATTGACAAATCACTGATGGTGGTTTTTGGAAACTAAGCTTTTCAAGCCGGTACTTTTGCCCTCTGGTAGTCCTCATTTTTTCCTAAATGCAAGCACTGCCATCACCAAGAGCTTTAAATCCTATAGGATTTGATAAAAAAAGGGCGTATCATCACGAGTGTGGTTGCGTTTGGGGCCAAATGAGTCAAGATTCTCGGGCAGTCGGTGCAGAGGAGACACCTCTATTCTGCTAATCTTTCTCTGTATTCTTTACAGTCGCAAGAGTTCTCTTTTCATGCATGTGAACCAAACCGGTGTGTCATGATACACGAGGGTAAGTGGTAGCAGTATTCTCATCCTAGTGCTCCCAAGCGTCCAAAGGCACACGTGTCTTTGTGCCTGTCCAAATCTGTTCTACCGATTCTGCCTTCGAAAAAATGGCTGCGGCTGACGGTATATAAAACAAACCTCAACTTCTCGTAGCATACATAGTAGTGCCTGTGAAAAATGTCTTTGTCCTGATGTTCTCTCCAGTGCCTAGCGCTGACTTTCGGTCTGGTTGGTGAGCGGTTTGACGTCTGCTGCCAACCCCCTGCTCTGCCCGAGGTACTCTGAAGCAAGTTCTATTCTACGCTTTAGTTACGGCGCCATGGTTTGAAGCCATCCCTAAATATCAACTTACTCTTTTCCGGTCTACAAAGTGGGTTGTTCACACATGATTTATTCAGTGTAGGATCCAGCACCATCCCTTGAGGCAGTCCAGTGCCTTGAGGTAATACTTTAAAAAGCCGTCCGCTTATCTTGACCACGTAGTAGCAGTCTCACAAGCGACCAGCCCTACGTCAAGGAAGGCGGGTAAATATTTTCATGGATAGGGCGCAAGAAGAATGTCATTGTGGGCTCCATTGAAGACTGAATACCATACCCGCATAGTGTCCTCGACAAGCTGAACTAGCCCGGTCCAAAAGCATCAACAGCATATTTGTAAAGCTATGCCTGTTGATTGCGACGCCGTGTCGCTTTAGGGCAGTACTCTCAAGATGCAACTGCAGAAGGCTCTTCGCTTATCGCTTAAACATCGTCCTGCTAACCGACGTCCGGCTAATTGGGTGTTGTCGGGTTATTTCTTGTTCGTCACCGCTGCCGTAAAGCGGAGTTAAAATGGACTCTTTTCATACCGCCAATTTAATGCTTTCTTCCATTTTCTGGTTGAGCCCAGTGACAAAACGGCTGCCGCTGGTGGCCTGCCAACGGATGGAATCCATCCGGCCTAAGAGCTTCCCGTTTGTCCGAGTAACGCATGATATCCAGCTATTTAGGGCGCTATGCAGCTTTTGTCTCAACTTGATCAGGGATCTATACGGATTCTGGTTTGCGATGGACTGCGAGCTGAGGATGAACCACCAGCGATGTCTGCTTCGAGGTATCTTCCACAACCTGAGACGCTTCGGTCTCTTGTGGTAATTGCTCGTCTAAGTCCATGAATATGCAGTTGATGTAGGTGTAGACTTGGTTTCATTTTCTTTTGCAGTCCTTGTTAGACTGAACTTGTAACCTCACCTTAAAATTCCTATGTGAACCTAACATTTTTCGATTTTTTCTACCCCGCATAACTTACAAATATTCTGATTGCGCAATAGATGTCCACAATTAGCGCCAAGCAAAAGTCACTTATCCATCGAAGGTGCAACCCTGGCAAAGTAGCTGCCTTTTTTCTACGAAAGAAATGACGGCGTAGTGTCCGCAGGTCTCCGGCGGACCTGATATTGCCTTCTTTCGTTAACTCCCAGGACGACCGTGTGACACCAGCCAGTATTGCGAAATCGTGAATCCTCTATCCATTAGCTACTACTGAAAGGAAGAAGGCCTTCGCTGCGGAGTTGTCTACTTGAAAACACCAACTTAACTGTTACAGACTATTGAACAGGGGAGCAAAACTCTCATATGCATTTATTTTACAAAACTAAATATCCAACTTCTCCTTGAACGCGTCTTCTTGAACTTTTCTGGATATTCATTGACTGTCACTGAAATGCAGGCAAATGCTACAAAGAGACTCCACCAATTTTGTAACAGACCTCACTTTTCAAGGGCCGCAAAGCAGATTTACGAGAAGACGTACTACTCACATGCGTCATCAGTAGTATTTCCGTTACACCATCGCCTGCAAAATCAATAGGGCGCCAAAGTGGCCTCCAGCTGCAGGTGGACCCTGGATGACAATGGCTCCTGATGCATCGGGTACGGCAAGTATCATCAATCAAAGTAATTATTAGGCCAGGCGGGATTCCCCATGTCTGGTCATTTAGCCCACCTATGAAACAACTCAGCAGTCTGCGGCCACGAGGGAAAAACGGTGTCAACAGTGCCGAGATGCAGGCTGTCCGTGGCCTCGCTCAACCAATGTTTGAAAGCTTGAATGCGCTCAAACTGACGAACCGAGTTTCCCAATTAAATTATCAAAGCCACCTGATTCAACTGGTGATGTTGCTGTGAAAAGTTCTATAGAGTACACCCGCCCCGATGGAACAATAAGGTAGATGGTAATCCTCGACAGCCCGAAGCATTCCAGTGCACATGCATAACTTGGCGATTTGAAATAAGAAGGTCTATCATCTACCCGCCCTTATGTTCGACCGTAGCCTTGGTGGCAATAGCCACGTGACGCTATATCTAAATCCGAGATCCAACCTCCAACCATTCCTGGGTTAGACCAAGAAACCCTGTAGAAAATTGGACACAAATTCGGCCTACCCGTCTCCCACACCACATCTCACATCGGTGTATGCCATCTTGCTCACTATTGACGGTTCCTCCAATCTCCGGAGTGACTGGTCTCTGTGCGACCCCTCCATATCACGTGAAAATCCTAAATAGAGGAATTTTACCCCAAATTTTACACTTCACTCCGGTTAAACTGCAGTTATATTGAAAATTCGGAAAAACCGTAACACTGGGTAATCAACTGGTTTGGCTGGTTTGTCGTACATTGCACTCCATGAACCTTAAGGCGATTGGGTTGGAACCAGATGGGGTATACTAATATTCTGCACTGACTGTATTTTGGTAGATCTCTAAACACGTTGGACTGGGCTTGTAATCTGCGTGATATCCAGAAGCCAAAAGTCAAACGAGATACGAACTAGCACTACGTCCAATGAGGACCAACCGGCAAAAGTCTGAGGCAGCCATTCTTTCTGCCATTAATTCCTGAAATACCAAGTCGTCACTGGACGACTGTAGCCCGTGATATGTCATTTCGAGTTCCACTCTATCAAACAACTCCCTTAATGGTGCTTGTTACAAACATTTTCAGCACCAGATATATTTTGGGCCGCTCACTAGAAGCACACCCAAATTATTTTCGCCGAAGTTGTAACTTTTACGGGAAGTTAGTCTAATCCATTTGCACTTGTAGGTGATATGTTGCCCATAGCATTTTGTTTATGTGAGCGAAATTTCAAGGTCACGGACTATCACCGGTTCCTATTTTGTTAACGGCTTACGAGAGAAAACACGAGGTAGCACTACCATATTTTGGCGTTCTTTAGGAAGGAAAATAACATCTGCAGAATATCCCATGCAAATCCCACCCAGGAACATCGATCATGGACGTTTATTTGCTTTATACTCTCTGGATTCAACAAACGAGGTAACTTTGTTCGGCGAACGTCGTCACAACAACATTTCTTACGGAGCTCAGCTTCCATTAAATACAACATTGTCAGAAAACAGTATGGATTTCGCAGCCGAGATGCAAGGGCCATCTCTTTGGATGATTCCCTTCCCAGAGATGCATAACTAGCTTCTGGACAATACAGAGTATAACAAAACTGGATGGGACACATTTGGTTCATTCACACGTTTCGTCATACATTCCTAACAATTGTGGTCGTTCTTCCAAGTCTATTGCGTCAGTTAGCGCGGAAGATAAACTAACTTCCTTACACAACATATTCTTATCGTAACTGCTAGGCCCGTGTCAATCTGCGAAGCTGCTTATGAGGCCTCACTTAAGCACAGTAACCTAATCCAACGACCAGTGACTGTCTCTCATACTCATAACTGCATGCGATGTTGCTTATCTTTGAGAAATTAGTAAACACAAGCCAGTATCTATGAGCCGGCGAAAATGAGGTCTAAACTATTCATGCTAGCCTAATCTGACGGCCTGTCATAAAAAGGTTCAGTTGTAGCACCATTTTGTGCCTAGCTGCCATGCAACAGAAGGAAGCAAGAGGGCTAGGCTACTGCCAGGTTGCCCAAGACTAGAGAGGGAATTCCAGAGGCAGAGGCAGGGTTCAGACCACAGATCTTCCGGTCAGTAAATTCGCGCTTTAAACACTGATCCATCTCGCCTGTCATACTCATAACTATACTCGATGTCGCACAACTTGGCTACTTATCGTACCTGCTAGGCCCGTGCCCATGTGCGGCGTTGATTACGAAGTATTGATTATGCGTGGTAACCTAATCCGTCATACTCATAACTGCACGCGTTGTCGCTTATCTCTGCTACTTAAAATAAACACCAGGCCAGTATTTATGCGAATCGATGAATACGAGGCCTCAAATACGCACGCAAACTAATCTAAATGCGAGCGACGGACGTCACACTCATAACTGTACGCGATATCGCCTATCTTGGCTTCTTGTTGTAACTGTTAGTCTGGTGCCCATATGCGACGCCGACCTCAATTATGCTACCCTAATACACGGTAAACGGCGCCAATCATACCCGTAACTGTGTGCGCTGTCGCTTGCTTCTGCTACCTATAGTAAACACCAAGCCAGTGTTTGCGCGACCGATAAAAATGAGGCCTCAACTATGCGTGGTATCCCATCTAACGCCCAACGTGGTCTGTCATACTCAGAACTGTAGTCGATATCGCCTACCTTGGCTACTTATCGTAATTGCTAGGCCTGCGTCCACGTGCAACGCCAAATATGAGACCGCAACTAAGCTCAGTAGCCTAACCAGATGGCCAACAACAGCCCGTCACGCTCATAACCGTACTCGATGTCGTCTATCGTGGCTACTTATAGTAACTGAAGGGCCCGTACACGTGCTCGTAACTGACTAATGCCCAGGTATACATAATAGACTAATCCAACGACCAACGACGGTCCTTCATATCCATACATCTCGTCCGTCCACAAACACATGCCCAAAATACACAACCACCTTTAACAAGTCATAATAATTTCTGTTTATTGGTTGTATCGATACAAACGTAAGGCGTGGTCAATCCAGTCTCAGTTCCAGGAGGCCGCTTTTGCTCGGCAGGGCTTCTGAAGGGAAAAAGTATGAGCAGTTATGAACCGGTTTCCGCGATATCCTTTAAAGCACATAATTAAACAAAGTTGTGGTGACTAACTCAGAAAGTGCTTAATAAATCCCTTTGTCCACAATTCCAAATCGGTGTCCACACTGAAGCTGGAGTCGCACTGTTGTGAAGTTAAACTCACTACTTGCTCAATAAGTCCCATTGGCGATAATGTGGAGCCGTGTGTACATCGACTACTCAAGAGTGGGATTCGGCAACCATATGCATCACTGGGCACAGCGAAGTTAAAGCTAAAGAGGGGTGTATATTTGTCAGTCGTAAGCCAAGTGGTACAGATTTGAGCCCGCTGCTCGGACAGGCCAAGTCTCA
Source organism: Clonorchis sinensis (assembly GCA_003604175.2). Classification (NCBI taxonomy): domain Eukaryota; kingdom Metazoa; phylum Platyhelminthes; class Trematoda; order Opisthorchiida; family Opisthorchiidae; genus Clonorchis; species Clonorchis sinensis. The sequence goes on along the minus strand of CM030369.1, from coordinate 157,784,237 downwards.
CAGACATACATCAAAATGGCCCACACTCCGGCGTGGCACACATGTTTCTTGATATTGGGGGATATGCCACCCTCACGCCATAGATGGTTCAAATTAGCAAACGAGACCCGAGCCTTCCAGATCCCTGCATCGACCTCATCTGTCACACTACAGTCAGAACTAATACAACTGAATGTACATATAACGCCTCACAAATTCGTATGCCTCTCTGGATTGTGAGTAGCGTGTTCAGTTTCAAACTCACGTAAAATTTCAGATAAACTAGTCCATCCTCTCAGAGGTCCTACTCCCGGCAGTAGGTATATATTTGGGTTCACTGATCACACCACCTCTGTGTGCTTATACCGGCTTGCTCTAGATCTCTTGTACTATAAAGCATTTATTAGCAACCTCAACCGGTGCCTGAGCGCCAGTCTAATAAGTACAAATCTCCTCCTGTCTCATTAAGTCACTTGTTGTCACCACACTGCTTGTGGTAAACGTTCATTTTTCTCTGTATTATTGCACTGTGTGCTATCAGATGTCTGCTTAAACTCACTGGGCTTTACTGACCTCATCCCATCCTCTCGCAACCCTAAGCTTCGAACTTCGGGAATATCCGGTTGGGACGCCCTGTTTGTTGTTATCCACTCCACCTGGTGCGTGCTTTACATCACCAGGGATCCCCAAATGGACCAGAAAAATACCCGCTTCGTCCTACCTCTGCGAATTATCTCGGGCAACTAAAAAACCGCTGTTCACAGAATCGCAAATCCCAGCCCAATCACCTCAAACATGACGCCGTTACGGGGCTGTCCAGAAACCGAATTTCGTCAGTGCAATGATGGCACGGCACTGCCATACCCAGTTTGATAGCACACCCGCAACTAATCCCATCCTTCTCTTGACTGTAGATTTTCACCCACACGATCCATTACCTGAAACTACGAACAAACTCATACTTTAATCTGAATGTAATCTTATGATCACGCCCAGCGGTATGCCACCCACCAGTTGTGAATAAATATTATTATTTACTCACACTGTGGGTGCAGAGTGCACACCAAAGGACTGGATGACTTTGGTCAGTCCATTAAAACTCCTGCGCCATTCCCTCCACTCTGATGATGAGAACGATGTCTGCATACTCCATATCGACAAGATTTTTGTCGGATATTTGAAAACTGGGGTCCAGAAGACATCAGTTAGTTATGGATTGTGACCGCTTTTGGCTGCTTGTTATTTCCGGCCGCATTCCAGCTCACAACATAGTGCTTTCTAGCAGACTTCCTGAGACATGTCCTATTTTGAATCCCTAATGTAGACCCGACTGTCTTATTGACTCGTCTGAACGACAGCGATGAGCCACCGTGCGCCCTCGATGGACCCAAGAATATCCTTGATCCATGCTGGTCTTAATTTGCCAATTCTTTGGCGACTCCCAACTAAATGACAACCCTAAACGACTCATCCGAGAGGTTTACGTACGGGAGCTGTCCGGACCCAAGTACGGCGTCGCGATGACGGTACCGCAACTACCATACCCAGTCTGATGATTTGCCCGTGGTTCACCCATACCAGTAATGTTTACCGGATGGGGTGTTACGGGCACCCAGAAGAACGCCCAAATCTGTTTAATTTGCGCCAGGACTTGAAAGCACTGGCCAGCTTATTGTGCTGTCTGCTTGTTCTGCCCACAAACGCACTAATCCTCTCAACGTCACTATCGATGGTTCGGCATAGTTTGCGCCCGATATAGCCTGTACTGACCATCATGAAAAACAAACAACTTACTAGCTATGACGAATTGCTTGGCTTGTATTGGCAGGACAACTGCCACAGCGATGGGATACTTCTTCATACAGTTCATGAAAGGCTGCTCGATTTAAGTTTGCGCCGACATAAAGGGCGCAATTATTGTTCCAAATGCAATACAAAAGAAAACACATGATGAAAACGGCTCTTCCACAAATTTCCAACCGTCATCAGGTAGAAATTGCGCGAAGCCACTGGCAGCCATTAAAATATGAATCCCACGCCCATGATGGACCTCGAGTACGTTTAAACAACTTCCAACAAAACTGAGGCCGCATGGTTGATCTAAAGGGACTGAATAAATACCATCAAATGCTGTTATGCTAAAGTTTCTCTCTTCCGAACTATGGTTTCAGAGAAAATTTGGTGTGCATTGTACCATGCTTAACGAGGGCCACCTTCCCTCTGTTTGGGAAGCGATTGTCACGCCAATCTAAAACTGGTGACCGACTATCGCCGGGCAGCTACAGGCCCATAAGCCTTACTAGCGTGCCATGTAAGGTGATGGAACGCATTCTGAAGCGAGCCATTCTAGACCACCTTACTTCCAACAACTTGATTTCTCCAGTTCAACACGGATTTCTCCCAAACCGTTCCTGCGTGACGAACATGCTCGTATTTATGGACAGCTTAACCCAAGCCAAGGACGAGGGACTCATATCGGATGCCATATTTTTCGACTTCTCAAAAGCATTTGATCGAGTCCCACACGTCCCTCTGCTCCACAAACTCGAGTCTTACGGGATTCAAGGGAAAATCCTACACTGGATCAAGGCATTCCTATCAGACAGATCATTCCGAGTGAAAGTAGGCTCGACCTACTCTTCTGCGGCGCCGGTCTCCATTGGAGTTCCTCCGTTTTGGGACCTTTGCTGTTTCTGATATACGTCAATGACCTTCCAGATGTTCTTTCAAGTCCATGTCTACTTTTTGCGGACGACTTGAAATCGTGGAGTTCCAAGTGGATGTAGTTGCTGCAAAGCAGTGGTCGTTGGACTGGCACCTTCCTCTGAATGACGAAAAGTGTGTCCATATGTCATTTGGAGGAGACTCAGCGAACTCCTTTGTCATGCATGGTGAGAAAGGACCAGAAGACATCACGAGGATAGATGCCAAAAGGATTTGGGTATCTGGCTCTCTCCAAACCTGTCCTTCTCACTGCACCTTGAGAAATCGGCCCAGAAGGCATTCGCTGTTCTACGGATGATTCGGCGTACCTTCTCTCGTATTACTACTTCCAAATATATGGGGCCTATGTCAGACCGCTCCTTGAATATGCCAACCCGGTTGTCTACTCAGGACGCACGAAAGACGTAATCCTCATTGAGCGTGTCCAGCGAGCTGCTACGAAAATGGTTGCCGGTCTCAAGTCCATGGACTACGAAACGCGTCTCGTGGTGCTCGACCTCCTTCCCTTGGAGTATCGTCGCCTCCGAGGGGACTTAATTCTTACTTACGCCCTGTTTGAACAAGGCTTGGCCAACAGGTTTTTCACCGTTGACCCAGCAAACACACGGCGGGGACATGGTAAGAAGATTTTTAAGCTCAGAGCGCACAACTTCATTAGGCAAAATTTTTTCTCATTTCGGGTAGTTGCTGCGTGGAATAACCTTCCTGAGACGGTTGTCCACGCTCCCTCTAGAACTCAGTTCAAAACACTATTAGACACTTATTTACGCGAGTCCTCGCGCTGGCAAACATACTGCCCCGCGCTGAGAACTTAAAGAGCAGTGCTACACCCTTTTTCACTTGTGCCTTTCAGGTGAACGACAGCCGCTGAACGATAAGAACAGAACCGACCCGGGAAACTTGGGCGAAAGCCTCCATCCTGTGTATCAATCCGTGAATCCGTGCGCGCTATGGAAGCACCAGGGGACAGTGGTTTTCCGAAGGCAGGTGTTCACGACAACTTCTGTGAATGGAAATCGGAAACAAAGCTCATGAGCCGAAGCCCAGTAAGCAAGGTTGTACGTCAACGATACTTATATATTAATCAACCAAACTGACAGACACCGCATACTGCAGCATCTAAGGTTCGGCATTGAACCTGATGGAACTGCCGATATATTTTAAACACGCGGGATGATCGAAGTCACGCCCTTATCTGAAGATCTCTTTTTTGGCGGTGACTAAAGAACTCTAATAAAGCGAACTTACACAAACAATTGGTATGTAGGGGTGTCAGATATCGCCAGGCTGACATAACCGTTACTTGTTTTAGTCACTCTCTGTCGGTTTGCAGCGCTCACTTTGGGTTTTTGCGCCCTGCCGAAGCAACGAGTCAGTTTTCGAGTAGTCTTCGTTTTGATGTGCCGTTCTAACCATGAGTTATACGTTTTGATTATCACAGTGCAATATAAGCTCTTTTTGGCATAACTCAAATTTCCAATCTGAGACTAGCGGCTCATCTATCCATGCAGGGACCTGATGGCTCAGTTGTAAGCGCGAATTTTCTGACCGTTGTTCGCACCCGACTTCTGCCTCTGGAATTCCCCTAGGCTTGGGCAGCCTGGCAGTATCCGAGCAGTTAGGCACCGATAGGGTGCTACAGCTGAAGATTACCTGTGCATATGGCGCCACTTGGAGATTGTTGAGAATGCATTGCAGCGATCAGTGCATTGTTTCAGTGTCAGGGTGCCACTGCTGCGCTGAGAATAATTTAAATTTCTCTCGGTGTCATCTTATAATCTCTTCTCTCCGTATTTTTTCCCTAGCGCGCAAAGCACTCAGTAAACCGTCCGAGAAAGGTTACGGTTATGTATGTATGGCGACTATTCATGGACCCATAGATGTGCTCATGGCCTTGCATCCGTAAAAATTGGGATAAATATTCGAGAATTTGGGATTTGGAAATTTTTGTGTGGTGCAGTGGTTTTGTGGATTGTAGCACTACTTTGTAGGCATGAATCAACACGCTAGATCTAGAAACTACGAACAGTGGAAAATTTATGGTGATAATCCAATATTGTTACGAAAGAACAAATAAACTGGCAATGCAACAGGAAATATCACCTTCTGGGAAACGTTTTAAACGTATCGGCAAGCACGCTTGTTTTGTCTTGATTGATATCGCTTACTAACCCATCAGATTACGGTCAGCTGTACTGCCGTAGAACCGAAGTTTGCCCTCTCAGGGTCCTAACCGAGCTAGTTTTGGACGATGTTTTTTCTGAAGATGGCAATGACTCAGTCATGTGGATTTTTAGACAACTGGGCTGTGTCGGTAATAGTGCACCTCTTCGGAAAGTTGCTCGCAATGAAAGCGTTTACCACAGGCGTCACTTACCCATGGCACTGCTAGTGTCATCGTGTCGTCTTACGGTGACGTGCAAAACGAATTCGTGAGCAGCAAGCGTGAATCGGATAACGCAGGAGCTACGTCGTCCACATCACACCTCATCAGGTCTTAAGGCAGTGCCATATGTGTAGACAACCCCATATTCTCGTTCTTTGACTTCGAAGGCGCTTTCGGCTGTCCGTTCATTAATTTTCCCAACACGTTCAATGCTAAATAACGGTTAAATGGTATGGTCCACTGCTCATACTTACATGTTTTGGACATGTGAAAATGTATTGAGACTTTAAAAGCTTCCCTATAAAGTAGCCCCTGACTCTTCTACTATCAGTGGACAATAAGGGGAACACAGAGTTTTCCAAATTCGTGTTAGAGTCGCCGCTGTTTACCCTCGATACGGAGTGCGCGGATGACTTTGTTCCGACTTTCAAGGTTGTGGCCATCCTGTGAACTAGCCGCCATCACTCCACCGTCAGGTATATTGGCGAGAACCATGATCTACACCTAAAGGTGTCCCTCAGTGCTGAAAATTCTCCGAAGTCTCACATCCCGGGGTTTCATTGGCTCTGACGGAGATATGAGTGATGGAATCAAGGGCTAGAATCTCGTTCGTCACTCCGCATCGCTGGTGTTGTCAAGAATCAAATGCCTAGGGGTTTGCGTTCAGTACGGTGCAGTAGGGACTGTTGACGCAAAGTTTTTAGACTGTCTCAGGTTGGTGATAAATCTTCAGGCATTATAGTCGTTTCTGGTTTCGTGGAATTCATTGCGAAGTAATCGGACAACGTGTTTAGTTATGTAGTAACTAGCTCAGTCACGGGTTATACCCAGTGCCACAAACTGCAGTCGCTCCAATGGAGAGTCCTTCCTAAAGGAAACTACTCACAAGGTTGTTGAAAACTCTTCGACAGCCCACGACCGGTTTCGCCGTTCTTGTATCATACCAACTGAAACATGAGGCGGCACATTCAGTTAAAGGACATCATAAACGAGAGATTCACTTCAGTCTCCCGTGAAAACCAAATTGATTTCCAAATGAGTGTATTTGTCGCAGAGAGTCATTCCTCTTCATCGACTTTTAGGAATTCAGTGCTCCATATGCATAAGATGGTTAACTGACATCTCGACAACCCGAGTTCGACACTCAGGTTTGCCGTCCCTATCTGCTGTGGCAATTCTCAGCCGTTGGGTGAAACCAATCGTGACACGGTACTCTCTTCATCCGCGACCGTTCTTTCAGTTTAAAATGGACCAGGAGGTATCCGTCCGTCACTGATACGATCACATTACAGAGCGAAAAGCACGGAAACATGAGAGAAAGTAGTTATTATATATGTTTTCATCCTCACGGCATGTGGTCAGGGTGGCCAGAATTGCAGGTATTGGATCACTGTTCATTCCGATTCTCAAGCATACTAATCTCGCAGTCCTCTTCACTCAGTTTTTCAATTGGTGAGGACAATCCAAAGGTCAGACGAAAGTGGGCTTGTCACACTGACTGACTAACTAATGTTTAAAACGAATGGACATAAATCTGTTTGGTTTGCAATGTGGTGAGAATCCACTCTGTTCCTCGGTCAGCAAGGGTGTTGAACGAGAGTGTGTGTATCACGTGGAGTGCGATATAAACAGCGGCTACCGATAAATCTCCGTAATTCACTGTGAAATCTGGACTGTTCGCTATGCTGGGCAATGTAATTGCAAACGTTTCATCCCCAATCGAGTTGACATCCTCGGTGTGTTGTTAGGACGCGGAGTGCAGTGTAAGGGTGCGTCAGCGGTGCGTAATGATATCTTGCTCAACGAACAATCCAGCGGTGACGCAAGCTCTCTGAACGACTAACAATCACACGTGCCTGGCAGCAACCTGTTCCACCCAAAAACACTGGTTCCTAAAGATGCTCAGACATTTCAAGATCGTAACAATTACAATTTCACTTTGAATAGGCTTCAAGTTGAATTTCGTGTGACATAGCTCCAAGAGCATTTTCGCCACTTGGGTAGAGTACGTTTTTTGAAGTACTTTGACCCATAGAAAAATAAATCTTTTTAAAATGTTGTGATTTCACAGAAAACTAATGATCAATGTTTAACCTGAGCATCTGCAATGATTGCAACCCGTTTACCAAAGTGTGTGTGAATACCGGAATATTTTTATCTGTAACTTAGTGATTAATTACAAGAGGAGAAGCAATAACCTACCCTTCGAATAGATAATTTAGTTAAAAAAGCGATTCTAACTTAAGGGACACGTTGTTTGCAGAAAAAAATTCAAAGAGCCATCCTCCCGAGAGATCGGCACCAAAGAAGCCAGTCAATACGTGATAACGTGGTGTAAATCCCGTGATTGAACGAGGAGTGGCGCTGAACCCCATCTAAGTGCAAGTTAGTCACACTGTTAATCAGACATTCGTGGCTGAAAGGTCCACTCTCCATGGGTTCAAACCACCTTGGACATTCGTGAGCTGAACACTGGCGATTATTCCCAGCAGGGCTGAAACAGCTGAATAGTGCTAGTAAACTCTTCATCATGGGATAAGTCCACTTGCTGGATGAAACTCTATCAACCTTTCAAAAAATCTCCTTGTCAGCGTCTTTGATCGTAATGAAAGCATAACAGCTTTCCACAAAGTTCCATTTAATCGTTCTACCTGACCGTTCCCCCTTGGGTTATATGGGGTGGTCCGACTAGTGGCAACGCCTTTTTCATGAAGAAATCGCTTGATCTCATCCGAAATGAATGATGAACCGCGATCCGAATGCACGAAACTGGGCAGACCAAATGTAGCGAAGAGCTGCACAAGGCATGATATCACCGTAGACGAACTTATATCTGGACAAGCATAAGCGAACGGAAAACGGGAATATTCGTCTACGATCGTCAGTAGATATTTGTTTCGAGTCGACGAAGGCAGTGGTCCCTTGAAGTCAATGCTTAAACGTTCGAAGGTTTGTGTGGCTTTAATGAGTGTACCACCAGATGGCTTGAAGAAACGTGGTTTTAATTCCGCACACACACGACACTGCTTAATGACGAGTCGGATGTCCTCTAGAGAGAATGGGAGGTTCTTGGCACGAACGAAATGCATCATGCGTGTTGCTCCAGGATGACACAGAGTTTCGTGTAAGCGTTTTAGATCTAGCTGAGATGAAGTGTTTGCACAGACGCTCCGAGAGAGCGTGTCAGCAGCTTTGTTTTCTGTGCCTGGTCTGTAGGTTACATCAAAAGAAAAAGGCGATAACTCCATCCGCCATCGTTGGATTTTGTCATTTTTTATTTTTCCTTTTTGTTGTGTTGAATACATGAACGCAACGGACCGCTGATCCGTTACAATCTTGAAATGGGTTCCGAGTAGGTAATGCCTCCATTTGCGCACTGCTTCGACAATTGCGCACGCTTCTTTCTCAATAGCAGAATGATGTTTTTCGCTGACCGACAATGTACGTGAGAAGAATGCGACTGGTCTGCCATCTTGATTGAGTGTAGCGGAAATCGCAACATCAGATGCATCCGTTTCGAGTACCAAAGGTATTCTCGGATCAATAGTGACCACGGCTGCATCCACTAACTCTTTTTGAGACCTTCGAATGCTTTCATAACAGATTCAGGGACAGGAAAGGTTGTATTGTGAGTGATTGGGTAGATTTTATCAGAGAAACGGCTTATCCAACGAGAATAGTAAGCGAACAAGCCAACCACTCGTTGCTGAGACTTCATGTCCTTCGGAACGGGCAATTCTTGCAAGACCCTGAAGCGTTCAGGGTCCGGTTTGATGATGCCTTCAGAAATTTCATAACCAAGGAGTCTGAGTTTAGTGGTGGAAATTGTGCTTTTATCATGATTTAACTGAAGGCCGTACTTTTGTGCTACGGTGAGAAAACACTGGAGGTTTCGGTCGTGTTCTGCTTGGTCCTTCCCACAAATGGTGACATTATCCACATACGCATATGTCCCGGTAAGTTTTTCGGCGCGTACTATGTCATCCATTACCCTCTGAAAACATGCTACTCCATTCGTTACCCCGAAGGGTATTCGACGGAACTGATAAAGATTGTTGCAGGCCTCAAAAGCTGTATAGATTCTGTCACTTTCCTTAATGGGTATTTGATAATAAGCACTTTCAAGATCAAGCGTGCTGAAAATACGATATTGGGCTATTTTACTACTCATATCTTCAAGTCTGGGGAGCGGATAAGCGTCGAGTTGCGTAAATCGGTTTATGGTTTGACTATAGTCAACCACCATTCGCTTCTTCTGTCGTTCATTCGTCGTGACGAGCACTTGCGCTCTCCATGGGGACTTCGAGGGTTCAATGATTTTTGGTCAAGTAAACGCTTTACTTCAGAGGCAATGAAGGCCTGGTCGTCTGCAGAATGTCGTCTGGACTTTATGGCGATGGGCTTACACCTTGGATCGATATGCTCAAACAAAGTGAGAGGTTCGATTTTGGCAGCAATTAGACCACAGAGCGAGAAAGAAGGTTTATCACCGTTGAATGAGATTTCTAGGGATTTGTGAAGTTTAAGAAAATCATGTCCTAGCAGAATATCCGCACAGAGGTCACGTAATACTGAAAACTTGAAAGAGGGGTATTTGTATTGTTTGTGTTGCAACGTTAAAAAACAATGTCCAAGAGTAAAGCTTTTGTGCTGGGTGGATGCCAAAGTGATTTCAGATGACGATGGTAGTACAGACCACTTGTTACGACGGACTACATTTTCGGAAATGAAACTTTCTGAGCTACCAGTATCAACAAGAGCGCGAAGTGGGACGCCATTGGCTTTCACATCGGTGACTGCTTCTTTGAGACACTCGGGAGCCGCAGCAGTAACGCAAGATAGTGCACTTGAAACAGATGAGGTGTTCCTCGAACCAGTAGAAGATCTGCATACCTTTTGAAAATGCCCTTTCTTTCCACAGTTTTTGCAGGTCGCATCTTTAGCGGGGCATTTGTAACGCGGGTGACGAGCATAGCCACAGAAGAAACATGGAGTCCCCATACTAACAGCAGTCGTCTGTTCGTGCGATGATACCTGAGAACGTGGGGACTTTGGCGGGTCGTTCGATACGGTAGCACAGGGAGTTGGTTATTCGGCAAAAACGACAGCGACTGTTTTTGCGCTAGTTCGAGGGATTTCGCATGGTCGTATGCGGTTTTAAAATCCAGCGACTTATGTTCCAGCAGTCTCTGGCGTATAGTATTCGAATAAAGTCCACTAATAAATGCGTCTCGTAATGCTTCATCGCTATGTTGTTCTAGAGCGAAAAGCACGGAAACATGAGAGAAAGTAGTTATTATATATGTTTTCATCCTCACGGCATGTGGTCAGGGTGGCCAGAATTGCAGGTATTGGATCACTGTTCATTCCGATTCTCAAGCATACTAATCTCGCAGTCCTCTTCACTCAGTTTTTCAATTGGTGAGGACAATCCAAAGGTCAGACGAAAGTGGGCTTGTCACACTGACTGACGAACTTTATGGTTATACGACAGTGAAGCATCAGTGTCAACACTGGTGTTGCTGTCTTTCATGATGATTGACTGATTTGTACCAGGCATTCAGCCAATGGCGTTCTTCGATCAGAGCCTTCAGCGCCATATCGCCATACAGATTACTTCAGGCTAGTCCTGCCGCTGTGTATGGCTTTATTCTCTTGCCGTCAACGAACTAACCAGCATTATTGACACAACAGAAGAAAGCGTTGATGCAGTCCTAGCTCGAACAAGTGCACCCAAGGTCACCGTTTACAGCCAAGATGACTCAGTGGTTAGACAATGTGACCAGACGACTTCTGCTATTTCGGAAGTTGGTACTGCATAAAAACAGCCTGCGGTCAGCACACAACTGAAGCAATCGTTCTTCATTGTCTGTACGTACCGAGTCCAATCCATGTCGACCTAAGTGGGCTAAGCCTGCCCACTTGTGCCTTCATATCTCCGGCAACCACAACGATATCTGAGCTTTTAGATCACCGCAACAGGGCATTCAGGGAGTCGTAAAACCTGTCTGACGGCGTCGGATATACAGGCACGATAAACAGGAATCAATCAACCTTCAGCATGTGAGACTCCACAGACGTTGGCAGACGAATCGCACAGAGACGACCATCAACAGGTAACCAGTCAGGCAACGATACTTCCACCCGGTGACTCAAGACGATACCAACCCTTGCACATTCCGCCACAGCAGCCTCTGGATCACCAGAGGTGCGTAGCCGGAAGCGAGTGGAAACCGATGGGACAGTTAGCTCACCCACTGTGCTTGCATCTTGAATTCTTGTTTCAGAGACAGCACACTATGCCTAGCGAGTCCAGTGTGATAGCAAGAGCAGCTTGTTGTCCTGCTTGCTTCAGAGTGCGGACATTGAAGACGGCCAGATAGACCGGGCGTTGTGGCTTGAAGATTGACTTCGAGATACCTGAGGATGTCGGCGCCATGTGACGAGCAGATGTTGCACGCAAGACCGATGCATGACGAACGGAGTCATCAGTCCTAAGTGCTGGGCCTACAAGGATAGAGTTGTTAATGGGGTGGGGGAGGGGGAAGAGAAAGTATGTGAAAGAAAAAGAAGGGAGGCGTCAGCAGTAGCCTGTCTTCGTTTACCCGTCCTGCTGTATGCAGCGAATAAGGCGATTCGGCTGATGGCACCACGCAACGGCCAATGTGGCATGGGTTTATTGTTAGACGTAGGAACCATGGTTTTATGTGGGCTGGGATACTGTCAGGACGCTCACACCTAGACAGGAGGACGACTAAGGTCCTCAACCAAAGCCCTTGGCTCAAAAGTCTAACAGCAAGGCAGCGATGTTTGGTGGGTAATGCAAATGCATTGCCGTTTCTACGGAACAAGTCGCTCCAATCCCCATCCTGGAGGACCAGGAGGCTGTGTTTATCAGGCCTCCAACCATTGACCGACCTGGTATGAGAGGCTCTGAGGTGCGCCACACCACGACGTGACGGTATTTTCGTGACGGATGATGTTGATGAGTGGTTAGCGTGCCAAGTTACCCTCAGGAATGCCCGTGCTTCGAACCGTCAGTCGATTCATGTATAAGCCAAACTCAAGCAAATGATTATCTGGACCGAGTCGCGTGATTATACGCGAACATATGGCTGCTTTGTCGACGGATTAGCCGCTTAACAGATGTTTCCACTAATGGATGCACATGGCCCAATGGCCTAGTGGGATAAGCTTGGGCACAGAAATCGGCGTGTTAGTGGGTCAAATCCGGGGGACGTCGTTTGACTTCATTTCGACGTTTCCCGTCGGCACGTTTCTTCACACGACACTACTGCTTTTGCTGACGGTCATATACAGTATAAAAATAATGCAAATAAGATGATGCGCGCTTCCTGACTTGTGCACAACTAACTAATCGGAATGCTGGCTTGTGCATGAATCGCATGCCGTTCGAACCCGGCCTCTTGCTTTCTTCTGGTGACATGGCAGTTAGGCACCGAAAGGATGCTACAGCTGAGTGGTTTTTCACAGTTGAATCACCATCGGAATTTTGACCTAGGAAATATCCTTGAAAGTGGAAGTAAGCTTTATGGTGTAATTGAAGGGGTAATTGATATCCGAAGATTTAAGGAGGCAAAGCACCTTGGCTTAGAAAAAAGACAGACCGGTTACAGAATTTAATGGCAGGGAGGAGCCACCCCGTGTAGTCATCTCAAATCAACCAATGACCATGTATTTAAGTCGTTGTTTTTAGCCTTTGGGGTAGAAATCTAGCTGGTTTGTTATTCAGCTGGGCTGCCATCTAGCAGAAATCATTAGGTTGTTTTCATAGCCGACAACATTTTGCTCTAGCTTTCATGCTATTGCATGCTTCATTTTGTCAGTGATACGGCCTTACTCGTTAGTTCGTATCCCTACGCATTTTTGTTCATCTGGTGGAGTAGGCTTGTCTCAGGCTATACTTTACCTCAATAAGATCTTGAGCGTCGCTCGGTCGCCTTCTTATTTCGTCAACTCAGGGCTCATCTAAGACAGGTAACCTACTCTTCAGCAAGGCCTTTTGCATAGTCTTGGTACTGTGAGACAATGTTCCTGTTCTCTTAGCTGGTCGTTACTTAACGCGTTAGTACGGGGTTCCCAAGTTTTGTGAATATAATCCGTGCGCCACGGAACTGCTGCAGTGTTACCTCGGAATGTCCACGAAGCTGGTTGATCGTTACAGAAATAGGTTTTACCAGTTTCCTTAGTAGTCATCGGTTCTCGCCACACTTGGATGCCATGCCACTAATCGGTTCCCCATCCAGTCAGTATCGAAAAAAAAATCGTTCAGCTGTAGCACCCTTTCGGTGCCTAACTGCCATACCACCCGAAGGTTGCACGAGGGCTGGGATACTGCCAGGTTGCCCAAGCCTAGACAGGGGAAGTCGAGAGGCAGAGATCGAGTTCGAACCACGGACCTTCCGGTCAGTAGGTTCGCGCTCTAACCACTTGGGCCCATCTCGTCCCCCCCCAGTCAGTATCAGCTGTGGCGACTCCTTGAACCGTGGGTATAGGAACCAGTTACGTGCTCATTCATGTAACATGTGTCAAGACTAATTCCGTTGAACGCTTTATTTCCTGACTACCCGCCAAATAATTTTTTAATCGCTCCATTATGATTTCTTTTCAGAATGTCTGAGGAGACACCTGCTGAGGAGATCAACTACGAGGAGCAATATAAGTATGTCACTGACTGTTATGTGTTGCTTTTTTAGTCCATTTTCTGGATTTGCGTCTTGCCGGTGATTTTCGGAGTTATGCAGGTATTATTCGCTTCCTTCATACAGCCGGCAAATCCTAATTATTCCGCACATCCGTCTACTTCTCACAATGCTTGCCTACGTTTACAATACCTCATTTATTAACTGTTTACAGGTTGCTATCTGAGGAATGTAAGAAATTGAAGATTGATATATCAAGTTTACAGTTAAGCAACCGAAGTCTCGTCAATCAAAATAGAGATGAGAAAAAGAAGGTTATGGATTGTCGGTTGCAGATTGCAGATTTTGAAAGTCGTCTTAAGTCATTTGAAGCAACGAAGACAGAGCTTTCTGACTGTCAGTCGCAGTGCGATCGATTACGTATGACGCTTGAGAGTAATGAGGCCAAGCTGGCCGATGCCGAACGCCGTGCAGACGAAGCCAGTGGCTTAATAAAGGTAATTTGTCCTCTCTCCTTTTGACCTACTTTCAGATCAAAGATAGTATCATCCTGAAGCAAAGCAATTTCACCAAAGAAATCGAAGAACGTCTTCGTAATGTAACAGAGGATCGTGACCGTTTGTTGCATAACAACAATACATTAGAAAGTGATTTAAATGCGGCCTTGATTAGGGGTGAAGATGCTGACGAATTGAGAGAAAAACTAAAGAAGTTGGAAGAAGTATTCGATAAATTGGCATCGGAAAGGTATGTTCTTGTCATGACTACGTTCACTTTCCGAAACAGGTCCGAAACAGCTACTGAAAGCGGCCTTGCTGCTGCAAATGAATATTTTAAATCGGAACAAGCCAGGTCTGAAGAAAAAATCAACAAGCTAAAAGAAATTCAGACTAAATTGGAGCAGACTATTGAAAAACTGGAACAAGATAAGCAAGAGTTGTTGGAACAGGTGAGTTTACCTTTTCGCATGCTGTTTGTAATTTTGTGACATCCCATGAATACTTGGTACTTTCTATCCAGGTTTCGGGTAATGGAAGACCTTTAATATTACATGGAAGGTTGACTACATTAATCGGCTGAGTTCCAAGTTTCTCAATTCGCACAACTAAGGTGGTTCAAGTGAAAATCTGTAAGCGAGCTGTCCTTATCGCATACGTGGCATGTGTATGACCGGGTCGAGGTTATTGCTGACCAGATTGTTTTGACGCTGGACTGCAGTGGTCGGGAGGCTTGTTGCGCATTTACGGGAGTTTCGACCTTGGTTTATTGCGTTACTTGGATGGTGTTTTCGATATGCTCATCTCAAGGTCGTAGATAAACCACATTTGGAGTACAGGTCGGAGCTTGATCTTGTTTCCATCCACATGTCCCTTGGAGTTGCTGACAGTAGAGCAATTGCAAAGTCTGTTGCTGTTGATCTCGCTAATCCAGGACAGGAAAGCGGCTGTTTGGAGCTGAACAAGTTGGTGTAACCTTCAGCAACGTGTGCATGCTCGTGCTCTGCTATGATGTCGGGTGACTGGGTCCTTTGGAAGCTTGTTCCGATGTAAATCCGTTTGAAATGGATAGACATGATGTGTCCTTTCTCACCATTTCTGGTTTCGTATAAGTTCCGCCAGCTGACTCATGATTTACTGTTGTAAAGAAGGGAATTAGGAGATAATGTGACATCAACCCTTACTTCGGGAGCTCGTGGTTAAGCGCCATTGCTTTTCATGATATTGGGTGGATTGATTGCATCTAGTCTTTCTGGTAGATTATCGAGCGAAAAATCGCTATTGTCGTCTCGTCTAGTGACTGTTGCTTGTCTAATGTGTATTGTATAGAAGTTTGGCGTCGTTAACCAAAGCGATTTATACACTACATATAGATGGACAAGCAGTTTGAAGATTATGAAAAGCTGAGTGATAAATGCGCCACCCTGGAAGCTCGAATCAAGGAAATGGCTCAATCGGAGAGAAGATACGGTGGAGGCATGGTGAGTCTAACTTCAACTATCATAATTATCATTGACAGGACACCAGGGGAGGACACTGGTGCTTCACTGCCGTACAATGATGTCAATTAATTTTCACAGTACCGCGATTATTTAAACTGTGGAGGGAATCCTCACCACCTAGTGTTGAAGGATTTTTATCATTTGTGAATTACAATAAATAATAATATTCCATGTAACGACAGTCGAACATTGATCGGATGCTTCGTACTTGGGTTTAGTGACTTGAACTTCAAGGTTTCAAATATCTTGGCCTTGCTGATCTGCATAATGGCAACCCGATAAGAAATCATCTTAGTTTGAACCTGTTGTTAGCAGGTTGCCCAGCGGTCATGTTTCCAGCAGGATCAAAATTAAAACACCTGTGCTATCTGGCTTAGTGTTGCACTTCCAGCTCTTTTAAGTTCGTAAGGGATTGTTTTTTTGTTTCGTAGTTCTCGCATGTAGCTTCCATAACAAAGGTTTTACCACCATTACAGTTTTTATTCCAGACAGTCTGAGCTTTGGTGTTCATGTATTCACCTACGCAGTCCGTTGCTCTGACGGTTCTTTGTCTAGATGGAGACTGAATTAAACGTTGCTATCTCTACATCTTCACTTTTGGTCACTTCAGATGGGTGGTCGCCTCATCGGCCCCACCTTACCACCATGGATCGCCGATGAGAAGAAACTAGAAAACGATCTGGAGCGTCTTTCAAAGGCGGATCCTGCTACTCTGCGTGCCAAGGTTATGGAATTAGAAAGCCAAGTCAGCGAGTTAAATCAGCTCCTGACCTACCGTGAGGATGTCATTTTACGGATACATGAGGTTCGTTTCGGTTTGTGCTTTTTGGTAAAAACATCCATGCGTCACAGAAATCCATAAACGTTTCCTTTACGTCTGCGTGGTTCCTTTTTTCAGCCAATGTGATCGTTGGCTTGTTTGCTGAGCTGGGCATTTTGATTGCAAACGTTTCATCACCAATCAAGGTGACCATCAGGGTGTTGTTTGCAATCAAATTGCCTGTGCTACAAAAATTCAGCCAATATATTTTCCAACGGGAGCACCCATTGTTGCTTCCAGTTTTGACCAAATGGATTATTCATGCTCTTCCTACCAACTTGTCATTTGAACCCCTTTTTCTGTTCAACCATCTCATTTACGAATAACTGAAGTTCACTTGATACTATCTACTCATCACCTACCATACAACCAGCCTGCCGTCCATGAGCTGAGCTCGATGGCACCGCGTATACTGTAAATTTTCGCCGCATTTCTTTGTAGCTTATTTGATGTTGTATGCTGCGACTGTATTGCAGGAATGGATGACCAAGTACTCCTTAATTTTTTCCGTCACTGATCAGCGGTCGTTGGTATAGTCCGAACATAGCATTGACCGGCTTGCCGTCCACCATTATAATCTATGGAACGAGGAAAACCAGTAATGCCTGTGTAGCCCTGAGTTACTTGTAGCTTGTAGATAGACAACAACAACTTGAGGGCTCCAATAGCCCTCGCACAGACGCTCCCTTACTTCTTTAATCGGCACAGCTTAATCTGTTAGGTGTGTGTAGTAACAAAATCGTACTGTCCTCTGTCATAGGAGTATGAATTCAGTATGGTGTGTCCTCCAGACCAACAGCATGGAAGCATTCACACGGTCATTCCCCTAGAAAGAATGGCTTATAAAAGGTCAACCCCAAAACACCGCGGTTGACTGGTGGGCGATCCAATACAGTTGAAATACTAAGAATTAATAAGCTCGACCAGCTCCTTAAAAGGTGTTAGATATGAATGTGAGAGTAATCGGTGTATAAATTTAGTCACCATCGCTTCTAAGTTGCCAACAAGTGTTATCCCACGTGGCTTACCAACGGGAGGCTGCGTCGTGAAAACCAAGTGGGGTTCCGTCTGGATCGTGAATGTGTTGACCTTATCTTTCGATAACTCGATCACTGCAACACATTGTAGGTCAACAACTGTCGTCCTGGTAGATCTATGAGCGGTGTTCGAAAAGTCCGTTGTGGCTCGCTCTGTGCCCAGCTACCAGGTCTGTTGCTCAAGCTAAAAATTGTTTCATGCAGAATCATGGAGTGGGGATTGAAGGCTTACATCAACTACCAGTATTAAAACACAGCAAGTTATAGTAGTACGAACGAATTATCGAAGGAACGGTCTCCATGTTTTTTGTCTCTGTTGTAAAGCTTCTTCCCGAAGGAAATCCTAAGGACTTGGAGTATTTGGACGACATTGTACTACTTAGTTCATATGCCATCCACATCAACATTGTTCAAACAATGTTGATGTGCGCCCTTGAACTCCGAAGTGCAAAGTGCTATTACAGGTTGGATGAATGCACCTCCAAGGCTGGTCATGGAATAAGAACTATCAGAGATAGTGGACAGATTTACCGATCTGGGTAACTGCTTCAAGTCAGGTGGCGTCATTGCTGACGAAGCGGATGGTAGGATCATCAAGGCCCGTTTTAATTCCCTCCACCTTAGACACCTGTGCAAACGGTGTGACATTAGCTGGTGAAAGGCGTGGTAAGGTGCAGCTACTCGAACCGCTGCACACGGTTTACGGTTGTCACCCTGAGCTGAACTGGGGCAACCTCCCGTGGTTGTGCTTGCTTCTGGTGAATGTCATTTTCCAATCGCTGTAAAAATTTTACTAGCATCAGTCTGTTTAATCACTACTGATTTTCTATCTACCTTTATGTGTAACCATCCATGGTGGTTGAATGTATATTCCGGAAGACGATGACGGTGTTTTCTGAAGCTGAACAGTTACTTTTATTCGATTATCTTCAAGCTCCACAGTTATCTAGAGCACCCCTCTCTATCTTACAGGAAATCGGGAAGAAATCATCTAAATTAGAGGCAGCCGAGGTGGAGCGCTCTAGTCTCAATGCTCAAGTTAGCATACTGAAACGAGAGTTGGCTACTGCACGTGAGGACCTTGCTAGAAGAGGTCTCGGCCCAGCGGACCTGGAGGCAGAAATTGAACGTTTGCGGGGAAAACGGGATCGGGAATACCAAAGACGTAAACGTATTGAGGGTGAACTGGACGAATTGGAAAAAGAAAACCAGGAATTAAAGCAAAAGATTAAGAAGTTGGAGGAAGCTGTGGCCAATTTACCTCCCCCCAGACCAGTAAGTACTTCTGACCTTTCTAACTTGGTCGCGTACTCGGCCCGTGGTTCGAGCCCAATCTCGGCATGCCAGCTGCTCCTGTCTAGGTATCTCATGCTTCACGCTTCTTTCGGTTGGCACTAGCAGCTATGCACCGATAGGTTGTTGCAGCTGAACTATTAATATTATCATTACCATTACTGTCACTATTGTTATTATTATTGTGTATTCGTTGTCGATTTTCTGTACACGCCAGTAGCCCGGTCCGTTAATGAAGCGGTACGGCGTTTCTTTTGCAGGCTGTCCCACAGGGTGATCCTTCTGATAAGAATCGCATAATCGAACTCCAGGGGACTGTTAACCAACTGCGTATGGACAATGAAGCCAAACGCTCCGAATTGTTCGACCTCCGTTCTCGGTTCGACGCAAAATCAGCGCAAGTGGACAAGATCGCTGCAGAGGTAGGTTTCAGCCTGTCATCCCCCGTCTCGTTTGTCTATAAAAACCAGCCTAACGGAGCGTTGACTGACGCAGATAGAGTTGTTACTATCTCTTCCGAATAACTGTTCATAGGTGGTGTTACACCAGCACTCACTACTAGCACTCTGTTTGTCAACCGCCTTTGCAGTTCAATAATTTGCTGATTACCGATCCTACCAGCTCGTTAGCCAGCTTGTTGTTTTACGTATCCAGAATTACTCTATTCCAACTGAATGCCGTATTGCACTGGTCACGGAAGACGCAGAACTCTTTAGTCTCAGTGCCAATTCACGAGACTTTTTGGGCGTTGCTGATCAGGTTTTAAAAAGAAGAGACACGTCACCTCAAACACCCAGGCTCTCCGACTTCTGTGGCGTAACAGTTAAATCAACGGTTGAAAGTCGGAATGCCCATCCCGGAAAACTTAGTGTAGATGAATGTTAACTCAGGTCACCTCAGCCGTTCAACTACGAAGTATGTGCAGATTATGTACAGGTTGGCTCCCTTTGCTGCGTTGCTACTTATTAGGTGCGGTCTAACCGCTTTTCAAGCCCACTTCCACCGCCTATGTAGTCTGAGTAGTTATTATGAAGCATTCGGCACTATTCCCTTTAATAAGCCATACTTTATTCTTATCCTTTCACTCCAGTTGAAGACAAAAGAGAAAACAACAGGTGAACTGACGGCGCAGCTGAACAATGTTCGGTCCCAGCTAGAAATAACGACCAAAGATCTAGAAACAGTTCGTTGTCGCGCCGTCCGCGGAGGTGCGGAAGTAGAACGGTGGCATTCGGACTTGACTAGCCTTCAGGTTACAAACAAGTTTCTGTCTTCTCAGCTGAACGAGCTGCGCGCGAAGATGCTTGTAAAGGAGCGGCTAATTGGAGAGCTTACTAAGCGCTGCCAAGAAAACCTGCCTCCACAACCCCACTCAGGTATGTGAACTACGTTCACTGTTTTTCCTACCCTGTCGTTACTGACATTCCGTATGTCTGCAGATCCTGAATATTGCCATCCGAGAGAGTTAGTGTGTGTCACAAATGGTCGACCTGCTGGTACTACCTTTGTATCCAGAGTTTTCAGATTTTTTACTTTCCATGAGTTCATGTTTCGCATCATTGGCTGTGTACTTGCAAACCTGGAGCACCACATCAACGTTCGTCCTGGAGTTATTGTACATCCTAAGAACTGTTCGCTAGCTTTCGGTCCTGCGGTCGCAGTCAAATTTATTACGTTTAACGACACGTTTTATTTGTTTCTCCTTGATACCGACTTGTAAATTGTTATAAAAAAGTTCCTGTTTTTATATCAAAAGTTGATAACATATGTGTAACAATTCATGTTTTTGCAGAGTTGCCTTTGGTTAACGGTGACGTTGATGACAATGTGTGCTCACGTTGTGGTGATAAGTTGGATGAGCTTGACGTGGCCAACACAAAAACCAATGACACTGTGACAAAAGTAAGTATCGCTGCCCCGTGTTGTGACCTCTAGATGAGGGATTTTTTCGGTTCACTTGATTCCTTGGTCGTTTATTCTCATCAATGTCTTCTTTCCTTCAAGCAGCTTGAACTGAAATTGGCTGACCGCGAACAACACTTTAGTAAGCTACTGGACGAAGCAACAGAAGCACGCCAGACGCTCGAAAAAGACAAACTTCAGGTAAAAACCTTGTGCATGTTTCATTTACCACTTTGTGCGGGGGTTGGAGTTTGCCTTAGTTATCAGTTTTTATTTGCCTCATCAATTTTTGTTCCTTATCCAAACACTGGCTTGTATGTTTCCACGTAGTAATCCCCAATATCTTTGGTAGGTTTTGTTGCTGTTTGCTTTTCGCTGGATTTGTTGTTTTCTCCGGTAAAACCGATGCGAGTAATTTCTAAATTACTGGGTTGAAGGAAAGTAGCCTAATGTTGTTTCGTTAAAAACATGTGAACCTGAACCTGTTGTACTCAGTTATCTCTGTAGTCCAGTTTTATTTCTCCGGTTGTATGAGATAAGCGATCTGGTTGTTTGCATCGAGTAGGTATACAAGATAAATACATTTTTGCATTATCCTCCACCCCGGTTTATTTGAAGTTCCTTCTGATACCTCATTGTTCTCTTGCTCACGAAAGTGTTTTTGAGTGTGTCCGATTAAACAACTGAGGCTGACGGCTGTATTTTGGAACCACTCTAGCTTTTTTATTCCTAATTATGGCAAAAGAATGAGTTATATCATGCTTGTAATATCACACTTGGATCGAAAGGTTCAGTCTGGGAAATAGAGAGCATTCGTTTGATCTATCGCCCTGCAACTATTTTGAGCCGATCGATTTGACCTACCAGTTCTGTGCAAGACGGAGGTCCACATCGGCATTTCAAACAGCCGTATGCTGATACGTCACTGTCTATTTGTTTACCACTGGAGTTTACTGTTTGCGAAGTAATCAGATTGAGCTTAAAAGAGAACTCGAATCTTTTTCTGAACATTGATTTGTGATCGTCTTTTGTCCAGCGGATGTCCGTAATCAGCTGGATAAACAGGCTTCCAAGTGGCAGTATTATTTCCGAATATTGTGGAATTCTCAATTCCTTGAAAATCGGGAGTCTAGATTCTCAAGAGAAGTGCCCAAAAACCCGTTCGTCTTGATTTTCCTATGACCGATTTGTTCCGTTGTCTTATAGCAGTTACCTGCCGTAGGTAATCTATTTAGCCCTGTTGGGACTGGTGTGAATGTTGTGTTTTCGTAGTAAGGCGGTTTAGAGTGCGGAACACGTAAGTCAACGTAGCAATATACGCGATTGTCGGCTCTTTTCTCCCTTGTTGTGGAGCTGAATGTCCAGGTAGTACTTCCATTTATCTGTACGATAAAACCCCAACAGCGGAATAGATTTTGAGTTTGAATTGCGTCTCTTTGTTAGAAGAGGCAATTACAGATTTTCAACTGATAGTGATATTC
This sequence comes from Clonorchis sinensis, assembly GCA_003604175.2. Taxonomy (NCBI): domain Eukaryota; kingdom Metazoa; phylum Platyhelminthes; class Trematoda; order Opisthorchiida; family Opisthorchiidae; genus Clonorchis; species Clonorchis sinensis. The sequence goes on along the minus strand of CM030369.1, from coordinate 157,761,953 downwards.
TGCAGAATAGAGTAGCTTACGACCGCGCGTATCATGTTAAACTTCCCGCCTATTAAGGCAGCTTACAGCAAATTACGTATATTTCTGTGAAGATGTCGACACTGCGGGGAGGATCGCAACATTTCCATGATCACGTCGTCAACAGTTTAGAATCACTACTATCTCCTGGATGATTGGAGTTGTTTCCCATAGATACCTCACGCAATCACCGTTTAGCTGAGCTCCAGTTTCCCCAACTTATAACCTGTGTTAAAAATCACCTTACGTTTAGTATTACTAGTCTGGCCTTTTTCTACCATGTTGATTATTTAATTCTTGCAGCTTGAAAACAAGCTCAGTTCCGTTTACCAACGTGCTACACAGTTGTCCGAAGATGTTGCTCGCGAACAACAGGCAGTTGAAGCCTCGAATTCAAAGGTAAGAATGGGAGGAATGTCACAGTTTTAATTTTCCGCTGTAAACCGGCTGCAGCAACGCGCTTACGTTTCGCTGTGTTGTAGATTCAGAAATTAACTTCACAGCTCAATGAGCTGGAAAGTACACTATCTTCAACTCGTACTCAGCTGCTTGAGGCTAAATCCGAACAACGGAAAGCTGAAATCGAAGCTGTTCCTCCTACTGTAACTCCTCCAGCCAAACGTACCAGGCGGAGTGGGGCAAACAAGACCAGTATCGCGAATCATCAGGTGAGTAGAGTTCACTTCGCTGCTTCCTCCACGACTGATTTTGTCTGCTCCCGTGAGTTCCTGTTCGTCCATTGGTCTAATCCCTCCTCGCCCTCCATGCTGTGGCTATTTAGCTTCTTAGGGGATTCATGTGCCGTTCGGTTTTGTGTGAATCAGGAGGACATATATCTCTTCATATTCCCTGTAGTGACTCGGTATAAAATTAGGTGACTCGGGTTTTCATGTTTAATTCACTCATTCGTCCAGATTACCAAGGGTCATTGGTCAGTGACTCACGACAAGTGGCAGATATTCTGCCTAACCAGGTGATTTTTACGGAGTACTGTGTTCTATCTTTTCGCTCCTCTGTTTTGATGAACTAATCAGCCTGTGTCAGCACCAAAGACATGAGCAGTTATTTTTGAACTCAACATACAGGAACTGATTTGGTCATAGTTTTGTGCTGCCAGCTTAGACTTTCATTCTTCTTTTGGGCTTTTTATTTACTAAACGACTAAGTCTTCCTTGTATTTTCAGGACTGTAATTCTTGCTTGGAACTGCGCAAACAGGTTCAAGATTTGGAAGCCAGTCTCAACGAGGGTAATCTCAGGGAAACAGCCTTGACAAGTCAGGTAAGCGGGCGTCACTTCTGTACTAGGATTTTACCTCATGTGGAAAGATTTTGAGACCGGACCAGTCTGTGCTCTATTTTTGAGTGATCGCCGCCCTTGTACTTCGAACTGTACAATAGGGCATTGTCGAAAGCGTGTCACAGCAGGACTATTATTATTATTACATTATGATTTCCAGGTTGGTCTCTGGATCTATTTTTCTGTACCCGATGATAAGTTCGCATTATGTATGGACTTCATCAATTGGTACTTCTGGACAACAGACTGTGACCGTTTAAATTTATCAGGTATGAACCGTGTGTCGATGGCGAAACTGCTGAAAAATGCCACCTTCCAGATAACCTTTCGCCTGATGACAACCTTAAAGTTCGGTGTCAGGCTTTTTAGTAATCCTAGTGAAAGGAAGAAGGCCGTCGCTGCGGAGTTGTCTATTTGAGAACGCCAACGTAACAGTTACAGACTATTGAACAGGGGAGCAAAACTCTCATATGCATCTCGTTTACAAAACTGAATATCCACCTCCTTGAACGCGTCTTCCTGAACTTTTCTGGATATTCATTGACTGCTACTCAAATGCAGGTAAATGCTACAAAGAGACTCCACAAATTCCGTAACAGATCTCACTTTTCAAGAGACGCAAAGCGGATTTACGAGAAGACGTACTACTCACATGCCTCATCAGTAGTATCCACCTTTACACTAGTAGTTTCACAGGCTGATTCCAGTTTTCCCTTCATGATGTGTCATTATCTGTTTTGATTATTTGGGGTAAAACAGCGCAGGAAAGCGTAGAGTGCAATACTAGCTCAAATATTTCATGCGCAGGACAGAAACTGAAAGGACAAATGCCACGTATTTGGACGTCGTTAGCTTACTGTCCCGAAGGTTGTCAGCATCCCGACTGCTCATTCACAGGCTTGGGCAACGTGGCAGTATCTTAGCCCTCGTGCTTTCATCGGATGGCAGCTAGGCACCGGAAGTTCTACAGCTGAACAACTTGTTTGAACTTTCCTTGTTGTCCTCATCCCAGAAAGCTTGTCGCCCGGTAACATATGCACTTTGCGTTCATCACTGGAAAATGAATCACTGCGATAGACGATATGTTGGCATCCAGAGCTGCAGCTACATCACAGTGCCTACCACTTCCCTGATAACAACCCAAATCTTGGATCGAGCACCCAAGTTGATAAGTTCATAGGTTACCATTTCCATAGTAATGGTGATGTTTCACATGTCTAATCATTTTGTGCTAAGACGTGTTTTTTGCATGCCTTACTCAGCAACCACTGATCACGAAAGGCATTGTTATTACTCCCCGCTTTCTAGCATGCAGTTCACTTGGTCCTCTATGTTTAGCGTGGGACGTTACAACGTAAAGTGGGTAATAAGTTTCGTTTACCTTGTCATTTTCCACGTTATCTGACAGAGGTGTAAGCCTTTTTGTATGCTCGCCATAAGCTAAACGGTTGACGTTTTCCACAACATGAAAATCAATATTGAAATAAAAATCTAGTTGCTCTTGTTATATGGCAATGGAGCAGCGGCTTTCAGCGATACCGGGCATCAGAGCTTTGCTCTTTAAGTTAGTCTAGGATGAAAAACGGTGGTCTCGTGCGGATAGTCGTAATTCAGGTGACAATCGTCATCATCATCATCGACAGCATGACATCAGTGTTCAACACCGATGCTTCGCTGCCGTACTTCATGATTGTACGCGGGCTGGGATATTGTCAGGGCGCCCACACCTAGACAGGAGGACGATTAGGGTCCTTAACCAAAGCCTTTGGCCCAAAAGCCTAACCGCAAGGCAGCGGTGTTTGGCGGGAAATGCAGATGCATTACCATTTCTACGGAACAAGTCGCCACATGTTCTAACCCCCAACATGGAGGACCAGGAGATTGTTTTTGTGAGACCTCCAACCATTGACCAGCCTGGTATGAGAGACTGTGAGTGTCGCGGGGATACCCCCCAGTATAGCTCAATGGGTCGCTGAGGTGCGCAAACCGTCACACGGCAAGGTCCAGTCTCTTCGTGATGGCCAAGTTGATGTCTTACAGTGCCCGGTTTGTGGCAACCTAGCTGACACAACAGCCAAAATCGCTTATCGCCCCTGATTGAACATGGGTTCGATCCAGCAAGGCCTTTCGAGCAACTACATTCCCTCCACTACAGTGAATAAGAGTCGGTGGCACAGACGCTTTGTTCCTGGAACAGTGAAATGCATAGGCACTGAAGTCCACGAACGCCAAGTCTATGATTCGCCTTCACCGGTAGTTACCTTGTTGCACCTGGCTGCTTCTCCCGTATAATGTACCACATCAGTGGTAACAAATTTATGAAGTATTTGGATTTTGATCCTCGTGCTATTCATGTTTAATTCATAGGCGTACGGTTAACTCCAATTGTCAGTTGGCATTAACTGCAGTAAGACGATTTACTTTTCCTGTTTCCAGATTAATGACCTTAGAGAAGAAATAGCAAGCGCGGACTGCAGAACAGCTGAACTGCGTTCGCAGTTGTCGAGTATACATCAGGAAATGGCCAGTAAGGAGTTTTGAGCATTTTGGATGCTGGAGGAACTGTCTCAACCCCGTGATTTTGTGAACTACGTCTTTGCTGATTACACCAACGAGACGTCACCCTTTGGTTCCTCGTTCTCCACTTTGTACATTCGCTTTTCCTCAGTATGCTTGCATCGTCGCGTCCTTTTCCAATGCATTTCGGTTACACGTAGTTTCTGATGAGCCGCTCCTCAATAAACGATTTCACTGATGTCATTTCTTCCTTATTATGGGGTGTCTGCTATAGGAGCTTATGCGCGGTAACTCGTGCTCATGAGGCGAATTCTTTCTTTGGGCTCTGGGGCTTGAGTGAGGAACTCGGCGCAGCATGTAACCTGTAGGCTACTATTCGTTACACTGACTTCTCGGTGATCACGAGAGAGTTCCTCCCTCAAAATGCTTTACATAGGAAAGTTTCAAGCGAATGTATGATTAACAAAAGATCATCATGTCGACAAGACGATCAGCTCATCTCCTAGCTCCAACCTTATGTTCCGTTTTCCTGCGTGTACTGCAAGCTGTATATGCCAAGTCTGAAGCTCCGGAGCTATACACACGCAAAATCTAGCATTGGTTACTAGAGTCAGTTGGCGCACGGGCCACCGCCCTCTGTGGCTTAGTATACCTTCCTTGTTCTTCCTAATTCTATTTCAACGATACCCAAGTTCAGTCACTGAAAAGGCGCTGCACAGCCATTAAACGTAGACATCTAGTAAGGACTGAAAACAGTGTGCTCTTACGGCCAAGGGAATCGGATGCGTCATCTCTTCCTTCGGGCGGCATGGCAGCTAGGCACCGGAAGAGTGTTACAGCTGAACGATTAATCTCACAAATAGTATGCGTTTCACGTCACTTTGTTTTCCCCGTACACATGTATACAATTCATGGGGCTCAGAGGACCAGGAAATATCGCTTTCCCGTTCGATGATATTGACGTCTAGGTTTCAGTTTGGTGTGCGTCCACGAGGCGCCACAGCCAATTTGAAATATCCGTTGGGATGTATGCTTGAGCTGCCTAGATGCCTGCATAGGAAAATGCACTTCTGGTATGACAAGGGGCAACATAAATTATGCACTCATTTAACTGCTCAGCTTGCAAGAATTCCCAAACTGCATACCTATCAGTGACCATTGGTTTCGGTGCATTTTTCAGGGAATAGTGAAGTTGCTATTAAGCCATATCCACTCCGGTGAATTTGGAGCGAACATATTCGTAGTCAAACGATTGATAGTCTCTTCCAGCTAGTGAAACTTCTTTCGGTGATCCATCTCAGGCCCATTTGTGATGCTGACAACGCACTCCAGCTTTCAGTGACTGCCGACTGACTTCCTAGTTTTTTTAAAGCGTGGACGAGTACAACGAAGTTATCTACACCCTCAATATGGGACTGCTGCATGAATCACTTTATGCTCTTTTTGTCGTGGCTTTGTGGTTCTACCCCGCAGTACCCTGCAGGAAATCACGCCAATTACCTAACACGGAACCAACAAAAGTCGAAAGTAAGGAGCAACGCAAAAAGGCACAGGAATCTGATGGGTCACCCGTATTCGTACGGCCGAATCCTCCTGGAGATACCTACCAACAGCAATCCTTCTACGGAGGAGATTCCCGACTAAAAGTAACCCGCCAAAAGCGGGACATCCATGTAACCTTCAATGTGCTAAATTTATGCGCATCAGACTAAAAATAGGAGAACGATGGCACCATCAAGGTATTCACTCACCCAGAAAGACAAAACGGGGACACTTGCGGGCGTTGCTTACAGTTCGCGTACAACCACTCCGCGGTTAATGTAGATCAGTGCCTTGTAACAATGAACCGGTCACTCGTTGAACCGCAGTCTCGTGGTCTGACAAACTGTCTCGGTAACATACATGTTCGCGCTAGTTTACCGAAGGAACCCAACTGCGAATTTAGGCATTTTGCTTTTTTTCTTCAGACTGCATTGCGATCTATCAGTTGGCTGGCCAATACGCGTGGTTTGTCGCGCCTTTTCCGTCATGGGACTATGCCACTGACAATCCACCATGAACTCACCGCAATTCTTGCTTCAAAGTAGGTAACTGCGTGAGTTCTTCGGTTGCTTATGTGATAGATGCATTGTGCCCTCTGGAACCAACGTTCGCATGATTTCCCAAGTCATGATTAAGATGATGTCATGGGTGTCACACGAATCCGCATCTGTTTAGTCTTTGGCCTTGAGTTTTCTGCCTGTGAAGAACCTTACCGAATGAAATGTCACAAGTGTTTTTCCTTAAGAGATCTTTCAAGCGACTTGTTCTGGTGCAACGTCAATGAATTTCCAGATATACGTCACTAAATAATATGTACGAACCACGTAATTATTTGGTTTGCTCCATACATACAACTAGCGCGAATGAGCATGATACGTTGGATTTTATGAACCTTTGAACTGTCCCGTCACAAGGAAAAAATGATAACCTCACCTACACAATGTTAGAAGTCATTTCCGTACAGCGGGATATTCGCCACAAAAATCCCCAAGTCGAGATCACTTCCAAAGCTTTCGTCGGAAGTTCTTAGGTGCTCTGGAATTGAAGGATTTACAGTGGTCTGAATGAGTAGACCATCTGCTTTTCGATTGCCTTTAAAATTTCTTACTTCATGGTTAGCAAACTTGACCTTTCTGATCTGAGGACCTAAGGGGCTTTCACTAGCTGCTCCGTAAGAAGAACTAGCTGGCTGCAACGTATACGAAGCGAAGTGGCGCGTAAGCGGTAATGAATCAGTAGCAAACAAAATATAGCAGCTTAAAACAATTTGAACATTCATAACCCGTACCATCAACCAAAGAAACTGTAATCCGTTGCAAACCACTGTTGATGGAATGTTCGCAGGGGAGTAGGCCATGACATAACATGAAATGGGAGTGGCTGTTATCAGACTGGATGTTGTGAGACCTTCGCCTCTTGGAACTAACGTGATCCTTCTCGCATAGTACTAAAACACCTGCAGGCACGTGACCGATCTCTGTGGTGCGAGTGCTGTGGCTGCTTGGATGTTCAGATAAAGTTGCCTCATGTTTGTTGAGGTTTGCGAACGATGCCGGGTCAATCCAACTGATAGCGCCTTACTCCGACCAGATGCCCAGGTGTGTTGGTTTCAGTGCTCTTCATAGGTGTAAGCATATTCTGTACAATTTTCTCAAGGGATATAGGACTTTTTGCACCATCCTTACTCTACCTTTTTCCTCCACTCTTTACTAACGCTCTCATGATTCTATGGCTGTCGGGCGCCAGTATGTACTATCAGTGTACTGCCGTCGATAATGGCAATTTGACCGTCCGCAAAGGCTCCCTGTATTCGCCATATTGGTACGTGCCTGTTGTTAATTTGGTTCCGTTGTAAGCTTGACGAAGATCGAAGTAGTTCAATGATGGTCGATCACCCTAGAAGTGATGGGTTCAGTAAAATTCACGATTTCATTTGCCCAATTTATGTAATTATTTGAACTGCTACCTGGAACTCGAGGTTATCTGTGAAACATAACCCCATGCAAACGGTAGTGCGCTCAAGTCTTTATAAGTCAGTTACAAACGCTGTTTGTGCATAACGTTCCAAGGTCGATCAGTCATCATATGAGCGGTCGCCGCCAGGCAATGGACGTCTCTGGGCCTTCAGTGCGCTCCGCTGTAGGGCAAGGTGGGTATCTGTTGGTCGAGTTAGGTACCAGCTGACGATGGCCGATTCTGTATTGTGTTAGTTGTCCTAGGGCTAACCATTTTCAACCCGGCACTCTAATCTGCTTTGCTTACATGTAACCGATACATGCTATCTCTGAAATCCGTGGTTCATTTGTGGTAAGTTGAATCCATCAGTCCCTAGGTGTCAGTTTCCGTGTACTCATTTGAGGAGTGTGAAATAGGTGTATTGTCTACTCGATCCTTTTGGTATCTTATTGCGGATATATTTAGCTTTATAAGTTGCGTATGACGATGATGGTTCACAGTTCAATGTTGTGTGATGGCAGCATAACAGTTAATTGCTTTATCTCCATAAAGTCTTGATCAAAGTTGGATCCGGGATTGTTGCATTGACAAGGATAGAGAATTTGAGTCGATGTATTAAAGATCAGTGTGTGCCACAGTATTTATTTTTTGAGGTCAGGTTGAATTGAAGCATGCAACACTAAAGTGATGCTTACAGTTTAGTAACTCGAATAACTGTGCAGCCTGGATGTATTGCAATATGGTTTCTGTCGATGACTAGGACGAGGAAGAGGAGCCGAACAGTTCACAGAAAGCTCTATGAAGGTGGTCTAGAGGTGCGACAGCTTCAGCAGCTCGGTTCAGTGAAACACGTCTAATGCAACGTCTATGCGACGAACGCCGTGGAATTGGAAACATTTCCTATTGGCTGTTTGGAACCAACGATCACCGGCATAAAAGAAGACACTCACGAGATCCTTTCAACCGGGTGGAAATAAGTCGAGTGATTACCTAAGAGAGACAGTGAAATTTGGGCCGCTTTGACGTCATTACATGTAGTGCAGTTTGAGGTTCATGTGAATTTGCCGATTCCAAAACAAGTTTCAATTGACTGGTTACAATAGTTTTGACAAATCTGACAAAACACGAGTCATAATGACCCATGAACAACGCAAGCCGATATCTGATATTAGCATATTGAAGCAGCTTGTGGCTTCTTCTCTGGCGTAGTTGCATATAGATTGTGCTTGTCTGGAAGGTCCGTCTAATTTGGAACTCATGTAACTTGCTTTGCGGTTACGTGTGATTCGGCTTTTAGAACGGTAGTGTCCGGTTGTTTGTGCGTGGTTCTAAATCAGTACATGTCCCATCAGTCGGTCGAAAGCCTCGTTATTCATTCAGTCTTCACTGTAGGTTTAACTAATCTCTGAATGTAATGAGTCAAAGGAACTCGTGTTTCACCGCTTTCCGTAATGGTTTAATTACTTCTAGCCCCGGTACGTGTGTTTTATCGGCAGTTTGTTATTTGCCATCGAGCCAATATGAAATACATGCACGCTCATTCGTTAGGCTTACCAGAATTGCGAAATGGGTTTCAATGAACACGCCTCATTTACCCCGTTTACATGGACATACCGTATAAGTTGCATTGTTTTAAATTTCGACCGGCAACTTTCCTTTATACCCCTGAGAGTTTTCGCTGTAGAATTTTCGGGTTTCACTTCCTACTGTCCAATTCTACCGTGAGTCCAGGTTAACGATAAAACGATAGGTGTGTACAGGCCTGTCCCTTCCCAGACGGTGTCACTTTCAATCCTTCGTTTTCCTGTTTTCGGCGATCTTAGTACCCAACTTTTACTAGGTAGTTGCATCTGCTCGGATCGTTTGTCTATCCTTCTGACTGGCTCATTGGCTTTTTAGCTGGCTACAGTTCGGCCTCATCGGAGCCACTAATTTTCAACAGCGCTTCTAATTTCTGTTTAAGTACAACACGTAAATGTACAAAGCTTACATGAAAAGAATTGCATTCCGTGGTGTTGTAGAGGCAGGTGGCCACGCATGTTGTCGGATTGCTCTACCAACCCGGTAAATCAGCTGCTGACCAAAGAGCGCTGTCAGAGCCACTTGTTTTTCTTGATCTCCTCCGCTCCCGGTCAACTTGGTAATAATAATAATAATAATCGTTGAGCTGTAACACTTTTGGTACATAGCTGACCTGCCACATGAAGGAAGCACGAGGGCTGAGATACTGCTAGGCTGCTAAAGTCCAGATGGGAGCAGTCGAGATGCTGGGATTGGCTTCGAACCACGAACCTTCCGCGCTTTAACCGCTGATCTGAGTACATTCCACTTTCCAAGGCGCTTCACCCAAAGCATCTTTCACGGAATTTAAGACCAGTTTTGATTTAGTATGCATAGAACTCGTCAAACAACGCGTTGTGTACTGATAGGGTGCGAAATTCAGGCCTATCCAAATTAGTTGCAAAAATTAGCACATCTCAGGACACCAAAATATGTCGCTTTTGCATACTTCATGCTATGCCATATAATCCCACCATCATCTCATAATTTCTTTTATCCCACTACGATATCGAGGAGCTTGTTTCCGCTGTCTGTGGGCTTTGTCGCTATGCCTTGTCTGTTTTTGAAGCGGTATACGCCCGCATACGTCTGACATTCTTGGTATCCGAGAGATATCTCCGTTATAGCAACATTTCATCTGATTTAAGAGTCGGCCGTGAATTTTTCGTCTCATTCAATTGAAATATCAAACCATACTATATCGTTGAGCCTGATATAAATACCTTCTTTTTCCTTACCTTAACAGATACAGGAATTTGTCACTTTTTATCATCAATCAATGATGCTTTTATTCTTGATCCCATGAGGTATGACCTACTGACTCTGTTTCGTATATATAAACGTTATTCAGTCAATAGGTTCCCCCCAGCTTCGCTTGTTTAAAGCGCTAGTGATCCCAAAATATTTGTTGAGCATACCTCTCCCGCTAACACAAATTTAGCGGCCTGTTTTTTCTGTGGAGTGCTGTTTACCTACATTTTTTGCGGTAATCAATACCTTCCGTTTTTCATTTCCGCACGCAGTTTTCAGCAAGATACTGGTTTTCTAGATAGCCTACCTAGATAGACTGGTCGGGAAGCTCTTCACCAACAATTTTGTTCAACCGAATTCCGTTGCTTACTCTGGGATTCCTGCAAATACACACAAGTTCGGTATTCATCATTGGTAATGAAGGTTTGCGTGTTATCCCTCGATTGATTCAATGGGATCAATGGGATCGAGTGAACTGCCTCAATAAAGTTGCGCATTAACTTGGCACGCAACGTGGGTTTTCATGAGTTTGATGCCTAACAGACAATTGATCACAGATTTAGTAGATGGATGCCTTGATTGATATGTTGGAGATCTGAATGCTTTGGGTTGACCGGGAGCGAAGGAACTGAAAAAACTGGCATGTTGTACACAGCACCATAAACCGTTGCTCAGCTGCGCACACGCGGGAACAGCCCAATTGTTTGAAAACACTGACACTTCAAACATCTATTGTCTATCGAATAGGTTTCTTGACGTACGTCGCGTTCCAATACATTTGGAGAGAAGAAAACTGGGGGTTCTTATAAATTTAGTGACGCATCAAAATTAGTAAAATCTCTCGCAACTATCGGTACTCATCGAAGGAAAGCAATATTAGTATTTGGCGTTTGTGTCGGCGCTATGTATTGCAGTGACGATGGTGACCAGGGTTATATAGCACAGGATCCTCAAGTGAATTGTGCTCACTCGAAAATTTGGGGCAACATAATTCAGGATGGACTATCCAAACACATCGATGGACTTTAAATAAGGATGGCGCACCTTTGTTCTGATGTTGATGAGATTGCTGAATGTTAGCCGTGTACGAAAACCTGATGTGGCACTCCTGTTGAGAGCAAACGTATATTAAGTATAGTTGACTACACTACTATTCACCCGATCACAGTCCAGAGGTGCAGAGTTCAATAACATCGAGTGTTGCGCATTTGATGCTCCGTCGTCCCACAGCTGATGGCTGAAAACAGCACAGTACTTCTTAGTTTCTCAACTTATGGTAATCAGTAAATAAAATTTTGCAGAATCTGTCCGTCTACATAGTGAGTAAACGTCTGTGTTTCGTCTGGTGGCGTTGGCAGCTGGCGCCTGGGACGCCTGTGAATCAAATTGTAGTAATTTCTTCGGTGTCTTCCATCTGCGAGCACACCTGGACTTCCCACACATCTGGGACATTATCTTTATGACGTTCGAGCCTTTATTTGCGACTAGTTCGTCACAGTTCCTTGTCTCCATTTCCCCGTACAGGACGTTTATGACATCTACTCAGGTCCGTGGCTCCATTTTACGTCAGATTTATCTGACTCTACGTTCTTCGTGGTATCGAAAGCGCCCTCAGCTTGTGGGAACAGACGACTATGGGAATCGCTTTTTCGAAGCCCTCCCCAACAAAGGTAGCGAACACCCTATCCGCTCGAAATACCCTCAACGGTATGTGCTGATGCCCGGACAGAAAAGCGTGGATGATGCCTGGATGACGCTCCGTAGTGGTGAGTTGGGATCTCACTTACCTACATAACTGGTTTGCTGCATTGCAATGTACACACCGGTTGGAAAAATTTGGAACTGTCCTTGTTGCAACCGCTTGTTGAAAGGGTTTGACAATCTGAGTGGGTTTGTGGACTCGGATTCTCTTACACTGTCCACCTATTACCGGTGTTGACCAGATCATCTGATTTTAATTTATTCATGACTGTGTTTCTCCCAGAGTACTGGTAAGTTAGTGAAGAATTTTTGATAGTCAACCTTCCCTTGACGCCATGTCCCTTTTTTTTACAATTTTCGTTACGTAAGCAGAAATCGACAAATGGTTCCAAGAAACCTACCACGGATATCTTAAGGTTTCCACTGTATAGCATAGTCTACGTCCAGTCTGGCGGTCTATCCACTCCGTTAATTGTTTCGGAAAATCTTGTTTTCAGGAACCAGAACCCTCCCGTGGTAGGTTATCACATATTCACTCCTATGCAGTCAGACCGATGCTGATCGACTCCTTTCTGTTGGTTTGAGTGTGTTCAACTATCGACAAGGCCGCAACCATGGGGTTCGAAATAGCTTTTTCATTAGATTTCACAAGGTGCATAGCTTCCTACCCGTCCTGTTGCTGTACCTTGCTAGCCTATTGGATTGGGTGCTTGAAATGTATTCATACTGAGACCACTGCTTCATAGTTCGGGTCCCATCGTACACATCAATCTCAGCAAGAGCGAAAAGCTTGTCTGTTGCTTCGCTGATTTCAGCGACGTACAACATAGCGAAAAAGAATGCTTACATGCATAAACAAAATCACACAATCGTTCAAATGTAGCACTATTTCGGTGCATAGCTGCCATGCCACTCGAAGGAAGTGTGAGTACTGAACTACTGTACGTTGCCCAAGACTGGACAGAGGTAGTCAAGATGCTGAGGTTGGATTCAAACCACGGACTTTCGAGTCCGAACCACTGAGCTATCTCGAGCTTACACACACAAACCATCGATCTCCTTTCGGGTTTTCCGTCACGAGCATTTTTATTTCCTCCATTCGTAAGCAGTTACCTGACGTATCTCTTTCTAGTTTGTTTATTCAACCTTTATATAATTTGTTAGATTTGACGGCTAAGTAGTCACGTAGCCAGTCATCCGGATGCAATAATTGTGGCGTAGTTCGGAGGAACAGTAGTGGAGGTATTTCTCTAGATAGACTAATTAATTGCAAACTAAGCTAATTGTGCCAAGAGTCTGGGTCACAAGTGACACTAATAGCAAGTAAATTTTCACTTAAGATTTCATTGTGCGCGCGAAGTTGAAAAGCTGAAAAGCATCCTGCAACCGGTGTCGAGCATACTAAGCGCGAAGATTTTTCACGTCCTAATTTCAGAACTTCCGACAATGTCAACTGAATGGGAATCTTGGTTAAGGCACCGACGAGCGGACCCACCGACCAAGGAAGAAATCGCATCCAATGCCGCAGAAGCCCAGCGTCGCATGTCTCAAGCTGCGAAGCTTGAGGTGAGTTCGTTCGTTTGTTGCACACCATTTGTCACCTGTTTGGTTCTTGACCGTATCTTTGAGAGTTTAGGTACTCAGTGTGTAGTGTCGGAAGACTCGAAATTTGCGAACTTTACTAACACCTTAACCTGCAATTCAACAATTAATTCTGCAGAATACTTAGTTTCCTCAACTGTTTTTGGGGATTCATTCAGTTGAAACACGGTGTGAGTGAAAGCCTTTCTACACATTTGTCCACGGATTTTCGGTCCTGAACTACCTGGTGGACAAAACACCCACTTGTTTTCCCATGCCAGTCGACAGGTATCTTTCGTTCATGTAAGGTATTTAGGCGTACCTAGCGATCTTGAGGAATATTGGTAGCTCTGGTGAGGCCATCTGCTTTTGACCTGTTCACCGAGCTTCCGAGTCGACTCAAATGTTTCTTACCGTCCGAAAATACAGTCGGTAGGACGTCTTCATCTTAGATGCCTAACAGTATCTAATATCTTTAACGCAACTGACTGGCTGGGAGCCCACGGAGACGGGTGATAACTGGTTCGTTTAATGTCTCGCGCTGTAATCTGGTCGTTCTTAAGTTAATCGGTGCTTTTAACATTATTTCGGTAGTTCTCCTTGTTCTGATTGGTTTGTTTGATACCTGTAGTATGTTGTGGAGTGAAAATCATTTATATGGGTTGGCTGTCAAGCCTCATTTGTTAAAGGACGGGCCGAATGAATTCTCAGTTAGCCAGTTATAGTACAGAAGTGTGAGCAACATCCACCCTACAGTGCGCCGGTGATGTCTCCTGGGGTGTTGCCGAAACGTCCGCACAGCACTTCCTAAGCTGGTTAAAAGCAAAATACCATATATCTTCTAAAGTCTTCGTTTTGAACTCGATGGCCGGTAAAACCAGTGCTTATTTTTCATGTGTTTCAGCAAGTCTACCAAGTTAGCTAGACGTACTCAGGTTGAATGGAGATAGGTGCCGCAGATGAATGTGCTGTAATTTCAGGGGCACGGCACTCCGTTCTTGGGAGTTTTGCTGTTGTGAATTTTACCTTAAGTAAGCATCAGCTAGTGTTAGGGGATTTGCCAACCAGTTTCTCTTGTACCATCAGCCTGGATGCATTCAACAACAGATTCAAAAGCTATTCGGTGAGATCATCTACGGTGTTCTACCAGAAAGACACGGAAGCCTTTTAAAAACACTCGTGGCTCCCCTGGCCCGTGATTTTCTTGGACGCTAGGTGACTAATCAAGGCTGTGTAAGTTATAATTGTTGGTGGCCCCCGTAAGACGGACTAGTCAGCTACAGCGTATCGTAGATTGGCCGTCCCTTGCAACATCTCTGTGCGCTCCTCCGGAGCCGGGTTGATATGAAGCGGAATAAAGTGAACGCCAATGTGGCCTTCTATTTTGGTTTGTCGTTACCATTCAAGCTTATGGATTAACGAAGCTCACCTATGCCTTGTTGACCTGTTTGTATGCTTGATGTTACTGTCCACTCAACCGACTTGTCGATTCTTGCGTGCAAAAGGTTCCAACTCGAAAAGAGAAAATTTTGGAAGTACGCAATAGTAGTCAACCAATGGTGAAATAATTCATTTTCGATGGGATACTCACGGACTTACACTCAATACACTCGTTCGTACTCCAGTTCGTTGTTTACGTTCTCCCTCTCCCTCTACCGTAATGGACTAGCTTCTAAGGACGACCGGTTCACAGCTACGGTTCCCATAATCTGTCCTGTTCTGTCTGCCCCAGCAAACCCCATTGACAATTCTTGGGTGCACCCGTTTTTCGTGTGGATGGTACTAAATTTTCACCGAATTTCCTAATCTTGTGGGATGTGACGCATACCGATTACTGCTTTTCATAGGGCAGTCACATGCAAAATGGGGTTGATCGCTACGGGAGCTAGCGAGCGAGACTCTTCCGTATAGAAGTATGAGAGCCAACGGACCAACGCTCGCGAATGCCTTGCTATCCACTGTTTAGCCTGAGGCTCCACATATTACTTTGAGATGTAATCTGGAAAACGGGTTTTGGTTGAAGCAGAAGTTACTCTTGTCAAAGAATGCATCCAGCTAGTTGAGGTGGCTGGGCCATGTACTATGCATACCCGAGCTACTATATTCCGAGAAGAGCGACGTTTTCTATGTATAATTCGGGGTACCGGAAGCCTACAGGAGATGCGTTGATTGGAGATTTGCTATCGGTCACAATGCCAAGTATTGTAACTGTGGGATTCAGTACTCCAGTTTTCTTCTTAGGGATAGGTTTATTGTAAATATTTCCATGCCAGCTACATCTGCAGCGTGATTGATCACACTGTTGTGCATGGACATCGGTAACTTCACTGAAGTCGTTGCCTGTCAAGCGTTGTATGCGGAAAACGGATGATCAATGCAGTAAAACAGCTCATACTCCATGACTGATAGACCAGTGGCGTTGTACTCCGTCTAGGTGCGAATTAATCACATTAGTAATCGGCCGCTGGGGGGCGAACAGTTAGGTTGCCAGGAGGTCAGGGGTTGGAAAACCCTGGAGTTTCGTGATACGCGCTTTGCTCATGATTCTCAGTAGGAATGAAATAGCTGTACAGTGCTTCTCGGCTTTTCAGCACAAATTAGCTTCACCTACAGGACGAAAACTCAATCAGAAACTCCCAAATCTCAAACTACCAGCAGGGCGGATCGTATTTGGTTGGCCAGTTTTGCTCACGCTTCCCGTACTAATTGTTGATTGCTGCTGGTGTCCGTTGTATCAACTTGCTACTAGTTTGTGTTCCACTATTTGCCAATGAAATGTATTCATCATTCTCTTCATCTTCTGTAGTCAATTGATTCGATTCTTCTTCTAATGAAGAATGAATATCACTGATTAAGCCAGCAGAACAGAGAGGATGAATTCCGTAATCAGTATTGATTTCGTTTGTATTATACGAACTCCAATCACACTTGTACGCTGATAGTTCCCTACTTCTACGTTGCTATTAAGCCCCAATTTTGAAAGCATTTTCCCCTCCTGTCTTCTCGTTTTAGGTCAAGTACCAAGCGGAACGCGAAGAAATGATCCGTCAAGGACTAATTCATGGAAGCAGTGAGCCAGCTTCACCCAATCGGAGTAGCTCGACACAAACCTCTAAGAGAACTTTCCCGGTGTATCCAGATATGGAAGTCGCACCTGGAGAAGGCAAGACACCGACGGACAAGAGCTCACACTCTTGACATACTTCAGTCCAGTTCACCCGAGTTCTGACGTACTTCGCATGTTTCAAACCATACTCTTTTCTGATTTTGTGCCTATGAGGACGTTGTTCGTCATAGCCTAATTAATCGCAGTGGCATCACAATATGCTCACCTGATGCTGATGAGCCTTATATTGGTAACCTCGCCTTCCACAAAGATATGGTAATTCGTTGTGAATTCTCTTTTCCACATTACCCGACCTTTATCCCCCAGATTGAATTCTCTAGGCCGCTCACAACACAGGTGTCAGTGTTTTCAGTGATTAAGAGATGCTTGCAGCTAGCCTGGCATGCTAGATCAATCGGTGCCATTTGGGTGCTTTCACCAAGTAAGCAGACGAAATCCTTAGCGCATAGTTGATGTCATACGAACGTTGTCTGGAGTCGGGCTTGATGTAGTTAAAAGTTTCACAGCCTCCTGTTTGGCCCGGCCGATTTTTCTACTTTCTTGCGATATCTCTGCTGAAGAATAATATGGATGTAGCTTTCATATTATTCCACAAGGTGTCCCTTCATATCTAGCAATATCCAACACCGAACAAAGGGTAGACAGCCGGATGCCTTAAAGCTTCGCTGTCGACCATAACTTGATTTATCCTGAGTGTTAGTATTGTATTTAAGTTCAGTTATCTAGTGTTTGTACTGAGTACCTCTCCGAATATGACCACGGCATTTCACCTACTCATTAGCGAACAAAGTTATTCAGCAAAATGATCCTCCAAGGGTCACTTGTATTGGCCGGTTCGTATCTGCTTTTAGAATGCCGTTTGGTTCTGAACGATGACAAAAACGGTTGGTACAATAACCATCGTCAGTGGTTGGCGCCACATGTGTCTCCACGTGCCGAATTACGTTGACACCGCAGAGGTAACCGAACTATCATGCAGATTACCTAAGTTACGTAGTCAAGTGATTAACAGCGTAGACTTTCGTTTTGACGACCCAGGTTCCAATCCTTGTATGGGAACCCTTAAGTCGGCTATCGTTCCTGACTTGAAATATGCGCACAAAGACGTCAGAGATACATTCTCGTTCTTTTTGACGAAGTTAATCAACTCAAGCTTTGAAAAGGCAGAAGAAATGCCTGAAGTCACAGCACATCGTTTTAAAGGCAATAATGACAACACCCGGTTATCTCTCCACTCATAGGGGTTCCCCCATTTCCAGAATCAAGTATTGATAACCAATTTTAACTGATATAACACAATACCCATATGACTGTTGGAAGCTCTTGAACTGCAGAACACCGGTTTCATCTTTAGTGCTCATGACGTAGGCGCAGTCCTCGAGGTTCCGTAAACCACAATTGAGCACCAAATTTTACGCAATTGAAAAAATACACTCATTTGCAAAACCGCATTGGTGTTAATTAGAGACTCAACTGCGGTGTCTAGACCATGCACCGCGGTGTTTCGAATATCATGCCAACTGAGACGTCCAGCAAACTTTATGTAACAGATTCAGTTGAATGAACACTGTCCTTATGAGAAGGTTAAAGTGTACTGCTAAACTAACCAACAGAGAGAAACAGGTCGCCTGTAGGTCGATGTATGTTTCTACGGAGAGTACCCGGCATCATCTATTCGTGTATGGTCGCTCGAATACGGCAATTCTGTCCTCGGACGGTTTCGCGTAGTGACGAATTAAACTGAACGGGTTTTGAACCTGGTAATGGTAAGCCTTAGAGTCTAGTGAACTCTTCTATATCCATGCTGTTACAGACCTCAGCCTCGTATAACAACCGAGTAAAAGTACTTCGCTTCCAGTCACAGGGTTCGTGAATCCAGGACCCACCGAAGTTGTGAAATAAGAAGCCAGGACCCCATTCAGGTCCGTACGACACATTTTGAACTCGTACAACACAGTGTATTACTATCTCCTGAGGCTCAAAGCTGGCTGTCGAAGGCATCTTCGTACCTGAAACGAACATTATGATTGGTCTCATTAGAACTGGTAGAAGACATGTGCTGCAACGTGTGGATTCTACACAGTCGCGGACGTAAAACATGCAGGTTATGTAAAATAGAGAGTTGAAACCATGCTGAATATACCCCAACTATTTGATTTCTGTCATCATTTGGAGGCAACACAAGTATTTGCAGGTTTCGCTAATCGCTAAAACCTTTTAGGTTTGTTTTGCACAACAGAATTCGTAATCTGTTGGTCGGCTCGATCCACTACAATATGCGGATTGCGTGGGTGCGTTCTGTCGGGCGTTCATCAAATCCACTATTGAGAACGAGAAAAAAGGCGGTTGACTCGCACACTTTGACGTGTTGATTTCAAAAGGAGTTTTGTTTACACTGTCTGCAAAAAGACTCGAGCGCTGTCCGAACACCTTCGGAATTGAGGTTGGATGCATGCGATGATGTTTAAAACAACGGGTATGTCAATGTGGTTGTGAATAAGTCTCACCCTTTCTTAACCCAAGTTACAATAGTTCCGCACCGAAGACAATAGGAGGAGTGGATGTGTGCAATTGACAAATCATTGCGTTCCAATCGCAATAGAACATATTTCTGACAACGGATCCAAACTAGTTATCCAAACCAGCGCTTCTAACCTTCCATCTCTTCGACTGGCTATTCAAATGTTATCGCCTCGCTCACCTTACGCGCACTATGTAAGCAGTCAGGCCAGAACAGTTAAAAGTAACAGCTTTGGCGATGACGCAGAATGCTCCATTCCGTGGCTTCCCAAAGGAGATCCTTTTATAAGGATGCACACAACACTGTTCCCACCGGACACCATTTAGTGTACGAATCCCTCTGGAGATTGGCAGTCCGTCCCTGAATAGTCAGTGTATTCAGTTTTCCTTTGGTGGTCTGTCTTTTGGAGATTATTGTGTGGAAAATGGTAGCTAATCCAGTTTTATACAATTCAGAATTGCTTTCACAAAACTATTGATAAGCGTTGGAACATGAAAAAATGTGACAAACTGTCGTCAGCACACCACAAACCTGACCAGCTATCGGCGATCCGTTTTTATCCTTATGGGACGTGGGGCAATGGTAAAGAACCCACAGTCAGGTTTGCTTGACAAGCAGGTGGAAGGTATCTGTACTTAGTAACTCAGGTTTAAAGTTTTGACAAGGAGCCGCGATAAGGCCGGCTAACCTAAAGTGTGATTTTCTCGAAGGGGAGGACCACGACCGTCAGGTATATGTTTTCAGTGAAATAAGGATGGGTTGTCCAACAGGGTGGCAAATCATAATCCATCATCGGACGGTTATCTGAGTGATGTCTTGACATTCTACGCTGAAATATATTAAAAGGGGAAAAACATTTCTAAGATCCGGACAGCTAAGGATCTTACAGGACGATTGGAGCTATCGGACTATACGCATTTCGTATTCAGTGAGCAGTAGAAACAGACGGATGAGGGCAGTAGATGCTGTATCGGAAACTGGTTCTATGATCAGATGGGTTAATAAACATCATGAATTAAACAGATAAATGGACAATGAGGCAGCGTGGGTTTCTGAAAGCCATAGCGAGTAATTGACAAGTGGTATACAAACATTCGGATACGAGCAGTCAGACATTATAAACAGGCCGTGTTCAGAGATAACCGTGAAGAAAACAGTCAGTACATTTGGGAGGTAAGGGGAACTGTCTGGAAAACGGGTATCGGGTGAATTTGCCACAAACTAAATGTACCTGCAGTCATAAGCTGACGGGGCGATACAACAGCTTGTGTCACTTGTCAAATTGGAATGCGTTCTTAGGCCAGTTTAGAACAAAATTCCAACAAAGACTATCGCAGAGATGCGATACAAAGGTGATACAAAGAAGAGAACCGCCCAAATGTCGAATTGGCGCCCAACTTAGGGGTTCCGGGTTCGATCCCCGGGAAAAGACACTTGAAAATGGGTTGCGTCAATACGAAATTGCAAGCGAAGACGGACAGACAACTAGATCTTGACGTCAGTAACTAGAGAGCAATCAGACCTTAAGTGGGAGCGAAAACCCGGGGAATGAGCAGCAAGGAATCAAAAGGGCATTATAATTATAATTATTATTATTATTATAAGGGTATTAGACAAATAGGAAATAACCGCTGATTGTCGTTGATTCAGAGGAGGAATCAACAACATTTTTAAAACGACTAGCTGCCAATGCAACTGCAACGCTTCTCCATTAGAAGGAACGTTTTGTTTCACTGTGCTTCAAGACAACAATATCTTTGCTTATAGTACCGCATGTTACCCGAAATTATCAGATTTCATTTTGGACGATTTTGTGGTTGGAGAATGTGACTTGCACAACTACTGTGGGTACGCATGTAACCAGATGCGTCATTGCGTCCCCGATGTGGAATTTTATCACCGAATTTCCTGTTTTTTTCGACAACTCAATACTACTTTTACGACAAAACAATAGCTGAGCCCCCATTATATGAAAACAAGTCTAGTAAGTAGGCGAACTTTTTGAAATTAACTACAATCTTTTCGAATGTGAAAACTCACATGAATCAACAGAGGGAACTTGAAAAGCATGTGTTGCACAGTTGTAGCACTGTCAACGGTAGAGCAGACTTCATCTAGGGGAATGAAGGAAAGTGATGTTGATCTTTGGAAATCCGTTGCAGTAGTAGGGAGACTTTGGGTATACCACACAACTTAAAGCTGGATTGACCTAATGCAGCCATCCACCCTCCCAAGTAATGAGCTGTCAGGAGAGAAAGCGCACGTTGCTCAAGATTTAGCACCAAATCCTTCCTTAAATGGACGCCTTCTATGTAGTATCTCCTTTTCGGCTAAACTTCTTTTATTTTGCGCTCTTCGTTCAAGCCAACTATTACTTTTTACTTTTAAATTTACACATCCGAAATTCTATGCGTTTTGTGTTTCTTGATACAAATGTTCCTTTGATATCAAAAATAAACATAAACGTGGAAAAACGTCAACTGGCCGTGTACCTTCGCACTTTGTACTTTTACGAAGTATCCTGAACAAGAAACTGTTTTTCTGGACCGTAGGGGTTGTTTGTATAGCTCTTGTGCTGTATTTTCCGTTCCGATCGATGCAGTGTGATTAAATTCCTTTTCAGAAGACTTCAATATAGTAAACTACTTTATTTTCAGTCCTGAAGTGTATTTCTGTCTGATAAAACCGCTGGGGCAAAATTCACCACAAAGGATCATAATAATTCCGTTCGCAGGCGATACAAAGCACTCTCAGGTGCTGGTAACAAGTGTCTAATCAACAGATCGAAAACTGGGAACTAGCCTTAATCAGTCAGTTCACATCTCAAAAGGTGTACCGTGCTTTCTGTCAATGCTGTTTTATGCTGCTACGTAGGTTGTCTGAAAAAGGTATCAGCATACTAGCAGAAGGAACATGGTGGTCTTACCTACAGGTTGTTCGCATGTCGTCAACCTGAAAAAAATGAAGTCCATGTCTCACATTTGCATGTGATGCTATTGAGTAACAATAAACCACGGTTGTAAATGTCCAAAAATGACAGCTTAACTTTTCAGACGTTACGATCGAGAAACAGTAGTAATCCAAAGCATTTTGGGAGGTTCGGATATCAACAGAAGACGACTGAATCCCTCACATAGATATTTTTCCACTCCACATCAATCGGCATTCTGGTTAATTTGGCGGACAAAAGACGGTCATTATTAGATCTGCTAATGCCCCGCGAAACAAGATGGATGAATCCTCTATTTGAACAAAGTCGTATAAAGTACATCTCATCTGACAGAGGACATCTTTCATCATAAACCGTTAAAAAGTTATTGGAACTTGGGCCAAGCTGAATAACTGAAGCCATATCTTGCTGTCGGCAAGTGCTTCCATCCTCTTAGTTCACGATGCGTAGCCTTCGTCACATACAGTTTATTGCGGAGTATCGAACTGGAGAAATTCCAATAGTCAACTTTATGAAGTAATTCAATAACTCTCTGAACACTCAAACTATCTTTTGTCTTCCAGTACACGGTGAAATCTTAATATAAGAGCATGACTGTAACAAGCCACATCAGACCTGATATTTAGCTGACCAGAGGAAATCAGGCAATATTGTGTTCGGCCACCAGATGAGCTGAGTTAACTCACCTCAACGGAGAGTTACAGTACATGATTAATAAATGGACACTGCCCATCAGTATCAGTGTGCGCAAGATCGATCTCACATAATCTACGTATGCTGAAAGCGAGACATGCGCCGTCGAAAAATACATTCAACTTTGCTGCTTCATTGAGAATCTCAACTTACGTCTTCGGCCTTTTCCTCTCCCTTTGGCTTCTTTGCCTCCTCTCCCGGCCTGATCAGCTTCCTGTCGTAGCTCGTCCGCCGATTTCAAGAGGATTTGCTGTCAATGAAACCAAAGACATTTCAATAGTGAGGTTTTTGCTAATCCGACCTGTCTCTACTTCTTAACCCACCCACCTGTGTTCACTGCACTTCTGTCGAAAACAGTGATCATGCCAGATCTAACTACATTTTTGCATCTACCTTCCAAAACCTCAAGCAGCAGTAATTTCATTAATTTCTCTGCAAGTGTAGCCTTGTTTGTCGGTAGGTGAGGAATTCCGTGCTGAGCACGTTCCGACCATTTAGGTAGGTATCGGGCAAAGAACTGCATACAGCTCGTGTCTGAACTGTAACACAGTTCTCCCTTTTTAAAATAAAACTCTACCAACTCTAACGATTTTATCAACTACTGATTTTTCATGTAAAGCAAGCGTTCTCCATAGAAACAACTCACATACAGGGAATACTTTGAGGATAACAAACTTTGCGGGTCAATTTTCTCCAAATATAAGTTATTTTCGGAAACGCTGTAGGTTTAAGGTGTAACATTCGAATATAAGCGAAGCAACCAATGACGAATGGTTGACAGTTTGATTTACAAGTTTGCGCTTACTAGCAGACGCGAAATCGACTGAGTTCCGCGTGTTGGAGACACGACGAGTGATCGCTAGTTAAAGTGATACCTCGACATTGGGTTTATTTCTTTTATGACTACTCAACGGAACTCATAGTCTCTTTCCTAAAAGATCAAGTTTGCACGACTAAGTAAGGTGGGACAAAGTGATCAAACGACTTTATGCGCATGCATTTCAGTTGTGGTATACAGATCAAGACAAAAATGTCAAGAAATAATGGAATAAAGGCTCAGTTGCTAGGGGGGGGGTAGGGAACTACCCTGCTTTAGAACCGCAGATCAGCTGATGGTTCGCTTGACCCTAACAAAATCATCAGTATTCTTGCATAGCTCAATAGTTTTCGTGGAGAATTGGTAAAATGCTTACCTAATAGTTTCGAGGTTTTAAAAATGGTGACAGTGTACTAGTCTCTGGAAATCAAAAAAGTTATGGCCTTCTTTTATTCTGGCCTAAATTCCAACCAACTAAATTCTCAAAGAAAGAAAAACGAGTATTCCCCAGGGCTGTTTTTTATAAAGGCAAAGTACTGAGCTGGTTCATCAGGTAGGATTTCTCGCCTAATATCTGGAACCTTTCAACCTTGAAGAGTGAAGCCTGCTCAGTAATATTCAACTTCCCGCGCCAACTAGTAAAAGGACAAATAAAGAATAGCCAAAATGAAAAAGGTAAGACCACCTCAGTCTTCTGAGCGTTTCTGATGGAACTACTTCGTTTGCGGTCCGACTGGCATAGCGACAGCCTGAAATCCTCGCGGTGAAACAGGTTCAGCAACTGTTGATGTGGTGGTCTGTACCAACATGTTTCGTGGAGGTTTGGAGGCGAATCGCCATAAGGACGTCGTTCTGCCACTTCTCGGTGGGATGGTAAATAACCGGGTTACCAATCCTTTCCTCACTTTTTCATTCTAGCTGTGTGTGCCATCTCATCCAAACGGTATTCAGTGAAATTATGAGTTCGTTTTCTGACGGTGCTCATCCATGACGACCGAAGATTTTTAGATTCCATTAAATGCGAGTAGATGTACGATAAAAACTGGAGTCCTTTCATAAGTTTGACGCGAGGCGTTTATAAAGCGTGATGATGTATGTTTTAGGACTGTGGTATGAAAAGTTTACCTTCGGTGTGCAGTTCATCGAAGGAACCAGTACAGGAATAGTCTTTGTTGGTGCTGAACTACACGCAAAATGCAAAGAGGAGGTTGCCCCATTCCTGAGCTACTAGGTATCGGCCAAGTCACGCGACGAGCATCGAATTACGCAGCTGATTATGGTCTTGCGGTCAATAGACAACTTCCAACTGGTTTTCTTCGTTATAACAATATAAATGATTTCAGTCAACATAGTTTAGAAGTAGCATCATTCTGGCTATCGGAACAGTCATATGCGTACCTCCTTGTGAAGGATCACTATGTAGAAGCCGTTAGTTTCCTGTGAAGGTGGAACGCGTATTGTCTTATTTTTCGTTATAATACTCGGTTTGCCTGCGTCGTATGCGTCCCGTTCCTCTTGCAGCCCGGGAAACGTGGGTACATGCGGGTTAAACGCAGTCCCCGTGGGAGCGCTCCGAACTGACGCCGCTATAGCTTCGGCTTCTTTCAACAACAAGCGGTTGGTTGCATCGACTACCTTTGCAACCAAGCCATCTGTTTCATCAGGATCCTGTGAATGGCTGAGGAAGGTAACCGTACGAACACCGGCGACTAAAAATGAAGGAATGGATGACGAGTAGTTAAGCTTTAAATTATTATGGTAATTTTCATGATAAATGTAGTGTACTTAATAGTAGGGGGGGCACACTCACCAGTAGTACTCAGTGCCCTAATGTGGTTATTTAGCTACAGACTATAGTTTCTAACCGAGATGGTCTACGGGTTCTGAGGGTCAAATTGACCCACATCAGTTGCACCGTTTTCTCCGCATACACAAATGCTTGCTCAACGTAACTTGGTCTGACCGGGTTTGAAACTTGTGAAATAAGACTGGAGATCAAGTGCTGAGGCATACATTCATCACTTACCCCTACAAGTCCATGGTCTCAATCGAAAACATGGTTTGCAAATCATTTCTACTTGATCCGTGAAGACTTACAATTCAGACGTTGGGTACCAGCAGAAACCGTAGTATGCAGTGGATACATTTTCAGATGAAGTGTAACGTCACACTAGCCTACAGCACAACGTTGGTAGTCCTAAGTGCATTGTAGTAGTTCAGAGAAATTAATAAACGCATCCGGTTTTTGCCGGTGTTCTGAATTTCAAATGGTTACGGCTAGTTAATTACCACTTCCATTGCTCAGAAATCTGTGTGATCACAAAGAGCTTAACTCTTTTGGGTGCACTCCACAAGAGCATACTGAAATGACAACTGGTATCTCCACTCACACCAATGAGCGCATCGGTCTATAATCTTGTGTTCCTATTGTATAGAACAGACGAGTCACGCGTGCCTCATCTCAATACGGAATACCTCAGTAAGGTCGGTACCAGCATGAAAAACCAGCATGTGCACTCACATTTCAAGGCGTGCCTTAGGAGCGACGATGATTTATTAATCATCTCCATGCGTCGACTTTCCTTGGAAGCGTTCCCTGGAGGCGTCCACATATCCTTCAGGATGCTCAGATCTGTTGAACAAGAAATGATTCAGGGTATTTCAGCGGTGGGCTGGATTTCGCGCCTTCTTGCTTATTGGGCACACCAAAGAAACCAAGCTAAAAGTTACAGATACCCATTATAGAGGTTTACTTATACATGTAGTTATCACTTCTCGTCCTGTCTACTGTACTTAGCCCATTAGTTTTGCATATCGTCAGGTTGATAGAAAAAGCCATGTGATATCTTTACCTAGTGAGGCCGTCATTTTCTTGTTGAGCGTTTACATTGTCAATAGTAACTAAATTAGCTTACCACTTACAGCCAGCGTTGGGTTCATCATTTTCATTGGTCTAAGACTATGTGCCACTTAATTGATTCGGCTTTCCTCCTCAGAGACTGACTGGCACACAAGTCTTCGAGTGAATGCCACAAGTTAGACACTCTTTGGTATGTCTTAACTCCAAATGGATTCCACAACCTTATTTTCAGATTTAAACGTCTTTTAATACTACTGGGGTAAATTAGTTAGATAGGATTGGTCTTAGCCATGGCGATATTAGTTGGAGCAACCGTTAGAGTGGCTGATTTCACAATTGTCTGAGATCCCGAAAACATGAAAATGTACTCCATCCATGCATCCGGGTTGATGCTTATCATCGGTGAATTCGCCGATTTCGTTGCCCATCAAGCGTTGTGTACGGAAGAAGGATGACCATTGCAGTAAAACAACTCATATTCCCTGAGCGACAAATAAATGGCGCCATATTCCATCTAGTTGCGACCTAACACATCGCTACTCGTGACCGGAAAGTTAAGTTTTCGGAATAATTGCCGGGGAATCGCGGGTTGAAAACCCCTGGAGTTCCGTGAGATGAGCACTGCTGACGATTTCCAATGTGAATGAAACAGCTGTCAAGCGCTCCTAGACTTTTAGCATAGACCGTCTCAATTATAAGGCGAAATGTTCATTGTCAATTCCGGTCTCCTCACACTATCAGCAGCCATATTATTTCGTCTGCCTTGGCGTGCTGGCGTTCCTTCTAGCCGAATGACACTGCCCAATCTAGCTACAGCATGTATACGGTTAGGCTGGGAAAACGTTGTGGGTAACGATGAATATTCATCACGGATTGCTGATGTCACTCCTGCAATCGGTAGTAACAATTAAGCTCGTGAAGTTCGTTTTTGACGATTGCGGTTCAGATAGCATGCACTCTACCTGATGGTTGTTAGCAGGTTGACTTTGACTTGGACAAGTCTGCTTTTGAATTTCTAATATCATACATCAGCCTGTCTAAATTTCTTGTATGTGGCATACTTTCAGTCGCAAAGAAGGCGGGAATTGTTATCCTCCAGGATCCTTCCCTTGTTCGACGCGCACCCGGCTGGACAGAAAAATCCCGGTCTGTTAGTACTATCTCTTTGTTTACAATTTTCAGCGCAATCAGAGCATATTGTGAAAAAAGCGCTAAATTAAAATTAGGCAGGCAAGGGTAACTCCACAGCGGACTTTATAAGATGATTCCTCATCATTTTAGACGAAGGAACTCCGAAGTGAGCAATAAGAGCTGTGTTGGATATCCAGTTTGATCAATAACCGTTTCGATTCGGATTTCGTTTGTTGGTGCCGCTCTAGAAATCGCATACTATTTCGAATTAGTTCACCAGTATGGAGATTCGAGATAGTTCGGTGATTAAGGCGCGAACTTACTGACCAGAAGGTTTGTGGTTCAAGTCCAACATCTGTACCTCGACTGCTCCTGTCTAGGCTTGGGCAGGTAGTATTTCAGCATTCAGGCTTCCTTCGCGTGGCACGGCAGGTATCCACAGAGTGTTACAACTGAACGTTATCACTGTATTATTACATAATCAGTGCGGCGCTGTGGTATCTGCATCGACCCACACAATAAAAGTAATTCTGTATACTTAGTGGAATAGGACGCTCCGCTCATAAAGCTGGAAGCCCACACACGTACACAGAGACTGAGTGATTCAGGTTGCTTTGTACTTACTGAAAAAAGACTAATGCTTTTGGATTTTAGGTGGGTTTTCATTTTGCTTTTTCAGATCATAGAACTCCCATGCAAGGATGAAATTAGTCTTTTACACCACACTCTTGTTTTGACAAAACTTTGTGCAAGAAACCTGGCGGCACTTGAATGCACCGTGTAAAGCCCAGTTAAGTGTCTACTCACCGTCGGCTTCAACTTCCAGGAACCCCACTGGATTGACTACAGCGGAACGGCTGTCACTACTCTCAATGTAGATATGACGGATCGACTTTTGTTTTTCGCTGTTAGGTTCGACGGACAAAAATTCCTCAGTCGATGCTTTGATAACTGAAGGAATGGGAAGAATTAGCAAGTGCCCCGTTGAAAAATAAAATATACAATAAACTCATTTATAATCGACAGAACATTTGAATACGATTACTAAGCGGAATGAGTCTACTCCGAATGCCTCTGATCGTTTCAATAACTGTGCAAGGTCTCCAGTGAACGGGACGATATAACGGGTATACAGTAAGCTGGCGTATTGACGCTACCGGTCAAACTTCATAAGATACGCTTGTAGCCGTCCCATTTTATGGAGAGAGTCTCCGATAATTGCAGTAAATCCCAGTAGACAGCAGAAGTTCCAGTCAGGGACTTTGCTTGACTTGATGTGAGGTGAGTGATGCCGAACCAGCGTAAGCAGCATATTTCTTAGGGAGCGTATAACATTCCAAAATAATATAAAGTGATGAAATCATTGTTTCGCATTTGCACTAGTAAACATGCTGGGTAACTCCTGAACTTTCATTCTGAAACGAAAGCTTGGTAATCCTATCCACACTATAATTGGAGGCGAACTGACTACTCATGTTCGTGCTTAGCAATTTCAGGAGATTTCTAATATAGTTTCCTTGAGCGAGACTTCCACGTAGCCAGTTATTCAGAATGTCGTGACGCACAGATCTGAATACTCAATGTCCACCCCTGTGCGTAACAACACAGTATCAAACCCCCAACAGATGGTGCCTATTTCTCAGTCTCCAACAATTAATGCTGCAGAAGCTACTACAGCCCACGGACTAATACACACTGGCCACGGTTGAAAATGAACGTCGCTGGACTCTACAATGACAGCATCAGTAAAAGTTGACTTACCGAGAATACGACACATCCTCAACAAGAGGGAATCTTTTAGAGTTGCCAACTACTTTAGCGGTGTAAGGTAAACAGAGCTAGTCCTTATAAGAGGCCGATGTTCCCTACCGAAATCGGTGTGTTTGACGGAGACTGCGTAGCAATCCTATACAACCGCGTCATATGATCAGTGCAATTAGAATACATTCACAGGAATGGAGAAAGCTTGTTTCGTACGACCAAGAGAAACAGTGCTCACGAACTAGACTGATCCGTATAGTACAGACCTATCACATTCAGGACAAGACAGTCTTCCGGTTGGAGGACTCAGTGATCATAACCTCCAAACTCAACTTGACTGGTAGTGATAGCAAAGAAGGGAGAGAGTAAAATAACATTAGATTCGTCGCCCTGCCGTCGACTGAATAGTTTTGCTAACAGAACAGGACAATTGGTAGCAGCTTACTTCCGACAAAACGTTCGAACGATTTAATCCCAGAATATTGTGCTTCTCCGCAATATAAACTAATATCGATACCATGTTTGGTGTTGCTTTTGACAGGAACTTCTTTGAAAGCATGAAGATCGGCCAAACATCTAACCCTGCAGTCGTACCTACCATGTACAACTGACTGAAGCAAATAACAACTGAAGAGTTAAGGTTGGTTTCAGAAGGGCTTGGTACACAATCGCTAGTTTAGATTGGTGTTAACGAGTGACTCGGCTGAAGTCCAGATGAAGCTCTCGCTTGTGTGATTCTCCAAATGAATTTGCTGCACAAAGACTACTTCGTGTTCCACTTGGTATGACATTCGGTGCATCGAAATGTATTTTCCTGACACAACTCATTACTCATACTTCGACACCTCAAATGTCTTGCCGAAAGAAACATGAGATAGTCTGCGTGCGACACATTTGGTTGAAGATATCGTTCGTCTTGGAACTGGAATTGCGCGTAAATACACTAGTAGGGTATAGTCATCTACCTTTTGAGCCCATTTTCATGGTTAATCGGGAATCTTCCTCTTCTTTCAATTGCCGGATGACACGAACTTGTGGAACAGGTTGTATGAGCGGGAATTTGTTTCCGATAAGTCCCTCCATGTGAACCGGGGAGAAGACGTTGATGCAGTTGACAAATAGGACCTCTTCGCCTCCGGTAACGTTGGCCAGGCAGCAGTGAACTCCCAGGCAGCTGCTCTTGTCCTGGTGAGGTGAAAATAGGACAAATGACATGTACGCACCCCTTTATGAGGAAAATGTGGAATAAACTGCTTTCGTATAAAACATCTGTTATATCGAAAGTAGAGTGCATGAACACGAATCGAGACCGAAATTCCATATGGAATGTTCAATGAGCTGATGGACTTGTTTAAGACAAACGTGTACGACAGCCTACGAGCGCACTACTAGTGTAACGGTGGATACTACTGATGAGGCATGTGAGTAGCACGTCTTCTCGTAAATCCGCTTTGCGTCTCTTGAAAAGTGAGATCTGTTAAGGAATTTGTGGAGTCCCTTTGTAGCATTTGCTTGCAGTTGAGTAGCAGTCAATGAATATCCAGAAAAGGTTCAGGAATACACGTTCAAGGAGAAGGTGGATATTCAGTTTTGTAAACGAGATGCATATGAGAGTTTTGCTCCCCTGTTCAATAATCTGTAACTGTTCAGTTGGCGTTCTCAAGTAGACAACTCCGCAGCAAAGACATTCTTCCTTTCACTAGTAGGTTTACACTTTTGTTCAGATGTAGTGGCAGCGAAAAACAATATCAAATCAAGCATACAACATTCCTCGCTCAGAATATCGACCGCATCATCATCGATGACAGTAGCAGCAGTGACAACATCCCTGATGTCTTCAGCATCAGCTGTAAATGGCGTACGTGCTGTACAGTGGTTACTTTTGTGTCTGTTGATCACGGAATAAAGGGGTGGATAGCTACGCAGTGGAGGCAGTAGCTTAGTCATTGACGTGTTATTTTAAGAGTGGCGTTGGAGAGGTAGGTATGTATTGAAGACAACAGCTTGGATGTGCGCGCGAGTATTCTACGTTTGCCAGCGTATCTATTAATTGGTCTGTTCCATCTGGAGGTTCTCATCCGGAGAGACGGCAATTACCAGTTTCTTGGTAATGATATTCCATTTTCACTTCCAAGTAACTGCTTAACCTTGTATGGTGGTTTTCCACCCCGTGCGTGGATCTTCGAGGAATTCGGTCACCCGACATACTGGACAGCGATCTGGCCAGCGCAACCTATGGAATGTGATCGCTGATGTGGCTTTCACCGCCGGAATGAATGGTGAAAGTGATATGATCTTACAGTACCAAAAAATATCAGACGTCAGTTTCCGAAACCTGAAATGTGTATTCGAGACCAATCAAACTGAGTGATAGCTCTATCGTCCAGCTGTAACACCCTTTCGGTGCCTACCTGCCATGTCACCCAAGGGAAGCACGAGGACTGCGATACTGCCAGGTTGTCCAAGCCTAGACAGGAGATGTCGAGAGGCAGAGGTCGGGTTCGAACCACTGACCTTCCGGTCAGTACATTCACGCCCTAACCACTGAACCATCTCGCCCCAATACCTCAATCACTATAACCTCAATGTATTTTTGGTTGAAATCACGGTCTGAAGTGTGTTTCCACCAAAAATATTCAGAAAACTACTTTAACCTCAACAATACAGGATAGCGATGAGGCATGCTCACCTGGAGCACCAAGTTTTTTTGCTGTACAATCTCTGAGTCGAGCAGATTGCTGACATCCGCCTTGTTGAACACAAATACGTCGGAGCAGTGCCTGTCTGAGGCATACTCCAGGGGCTGAGGCATGCGACCAGCCATGATTCTCCTGAATCCATGGTCTTTCAACCATGAGGTCACAATATCCTGCCTGAGAGATTGAGAAAGAAGCTCAAAAGAGGATATGAACATCTGAATGCGTGTGCAAAAGAGGTAGAAAGGACAGTTGGCATAGAGTTTGTTAACATGATTTTATGCTTATAATTAGACATGCGGAAAGTTAATTAGGGCATTCAACTCAAAGCAGCAACCTGTTTTGACTGAATAAACTGCCTAATCTGTTGATGCACAACTTCACAATTTAGTGTTCCCGAACGTCTGATCGATGGTCCTAACACAAGACCTGTGAATAGCATGGTTTGAATCTAGGTAGTTCATTCAAATCGGGAGAAGTTTAGGACGCGTTGGCATCTGCAGTTCCTTATGACGTGGTCTTCTTGTGTGGATGACCGGACTGGACATAACGTGACACAATGACTTTTTATTCTAAAAGGCCCCGGTTGATGGGCCCAAATTGCGAGAGACATGTAGGTGGACAGCCTGTTTGTATTTTCTGTGCATCAGCTGAGCATCACGCATCATGCTTGGGCCCCGAACGTACCATCCGGCCACTTTTACTCTGAAGAAAGCCAACAAGGTTTTGAATTCTAATCTGCAACTCTGCAAATCAATTCGTCGGCATTCGTTGTTTGGCTTGAAAGATCTGATGGGAATTCGAGGAGGATAGCTTCTTTTGATTCTGAGCTGCCCTCTAGTTACGGGATTGGGTTTGGCTGCAGAAGTCACTTGCTAAGTGCGGTACTAAAGACTGCAAGCGTCCGCCTTTGTGCGTGGTTATCTCATTGTCCCTCTGAACTTGAAAATGTTGTTCTGCAAGAATAGTTCACGGGAGCCAGAGTAGTGCAGCTGGTTCTTAATTTAGCTGAAGTTATATGGAGTTTTCCCTGATCTTCTACGAACATTTGGTGCCAGGAAGGCGAGGTAGACGAGAGGGCTTGGTCATAATTTCTTGTCGGGACCGTTTATTCCAAAAACGTAGAGTACGTACGTATATTACATATATCTTACATTTAGTCGCAAACTGAGAAGCACACTATCGGGTTACAAGCGACTAAGTGATCTGTTGAACGATGTGCAGTATAATCTTACAGGGGTTTCCAGTACAGAACTAAAGCAGGATTGTATAACATGTACACGAACGAATGATACAGTATCGTCTCACTCTGGATTTACAACTGGCCAGTAACCAGGGCTTACCGCGCTGCTGGGTGAGCAGCTTGTGGTCATAACAGATGCACACGGTCTGTCGGATTCTTACCCATTGAAGCTCGGTTACTTGCCACCAAACACAAACGTGGTAGAGAATGCCCATTTATCAGACCACTAATAACAGCATCTGTGCAGTTGGCTTTGATACAGTAATCATACACGTAATGTCTAGTAAGTAAAGCACACCTTTGGGATGCCAATACTTTTAATCGTTATGGGGTGAAGCAAGCCGAAAAAGATTCCTTTGGAGACTTTATATACTAGTGTTATATGGAAAGGATGTATTCAACCATTGATAGAATAAATTACGGTAGATAATCCAGCCGTGAAGGACACGTGTCAAAATTATTTATGCCATCAAACACGTCATTTAACGAGGAACCGACGGTCGGGGTTTCAAATCAATGCGCCGTTTGCAGCGGTTCACACACGGCAAAAAACAAGACACAGAGGTGATGATTAGGCATATGACTGGTTGTGTGATTCCAGCAACTTCTAGGACGTTCACCTATTTAGCACATTATTCACGTCGGGGCATCTAGCAACTTACGGAAGTCTAATGGTGATTGGACGCCTTTTACGCACTGAATGCTGATCACTCACCTGGTTCTACTACAGCCACAGGACAAGAAAGAGGGACAGATGTGACAAATACATCGAGCATTGTGTCTGCACAACTTCGTCAGCTTGCAGGCCTCTCCGATAAGAGGACAGGATTTAACCTAGCTAACTTGTCTTATCACACGAAATTCTACACGGTTTGCAATGGCGACAAGCCTTAAGTTAAATTGGCCATACTGCTTCGTTGGCTGACAGTGTGAGATATTCGCGTGGGAATGGATCAGGCCGTCTCAATCAACTCTCAGGGCCTTCTCGTTTTGATCGATCGGTCTTTCGGTTTCCCACATTTCGGTAGATTGTTATTCCCTGTATAACAAGTGGATGGTGCCCGTCTTGGCTGTGTTTACACAGAGTGCTTGTCATAGATTCAGACTTGGTGTGTGCATTAGTCATACACGCACAAGTTTGACGCAAATTTAAAACTTGAAATTTAGCTTGGACAAAGGAGGCATGCGGAACCTGTCACTTAAAATTCAGAAGGTATATCTTCAGTGTTAATTTTCGATAATCCAAAAAGCATTACGGCTAATCTATCCGAGTTCTGCGATTTACTTCTCCGATTTACTTCCACCCTTTCTTGGTGACTGGAACACTTGCAGCAAAGAACTCCAAGCGCTACTTACATGGTTCGTAGGTGAACGTACTAAACGTACTGAACGTAGTGCTAAACGTACTTGCCAAGTAGCTGATTATACCAGCCGTACGTTGGCATTACCTCCGCCATTTGTTCCGATGAGCGCCATTCTTCCGGGAGCAGAAGTCGGAGTGATCCTACTTGATTGCGCACGCGAACACGGGCCACCGCAGCAGCCAGACGCATACACATCGCCTGAACCGCCGCCTCTGCAACCTTTTGCAATAGGATAGAGGACATTCATACTTACTTATGTTCGCACTCCCATATACGAACTACGTACAAGCAAACAATAAAGGACTGCAAAAGTGAAACAGCGTCATTGTTATTATCCATGAAACGGCAAGTTTCACGAAGCAGATGGGCTAAGTAAGACCAAAACAAGAATAGCGGAAAAATCGCAAGGGATTATGTATCCAAAAACAGTACACAAAACAGTTAATTAATTGGAAAGATCCTGGTATTTAACACCTAATTCAAGGGGCTACCGTCTCCTTGGAGGAATTCTTCATCAGGACAGTGCCGTTTACTTGTGCCGAACACGTAATGAAACTCAACTACTCCGTTCTGTACGATTTGACCTCACCTCAGACTTGTGAACAACTCCGCAATAGACCAACGGTAACCTTTTCGGATATTACCAAAGGCATGTACGTACTCCGTACACTGAGCATAGCGTAGTGAAGTCACTTTGAAACAGACTTGGGTAAATACAGACTAAGGAATCTACCAAGAACTGAAATGCATCTTTTTGAAATGCTTTCTCTCACTTGAAGTCACGAACCAATTAGGATAAGCGGTACTTGGAAGCTTGTTCAGAGTTTGTAAGTTTGGGCGACTTACAGTAAATGTGTATGCCAATATCAAGGCCTTCTTATGCCCATTTATTTCTCTTTTCAGCTTGAAGGTTTTCGAAACACAATTTCTGTGCTTTCACGACATGGAAGCAACCTTCGTGCCGCTGTTTACGACGGTTGCGCACAGAATATTTACTTTTTTCTTGGTGCATGTTATTACCGGTAAGACATTCAAACTTGATTCACAAATTTGGGAGTAAATATGTGTAATGTGTATTGTGAGTAATGTGTAAAATTCACTTCTATTTTGGCCGAAAAATTCTTCTGAGTGAAAGGAACACAGAATCACGTGCCTCAAGCAATAAAAGTGCATTGCAGGTTGCAGGTTCGTGGGTATGGGCACATCTAGGCAACAGGTTTCCTAGTAGCTAAACTCCTACTTCCCGAAAGAAATACTACAGGCATCGAACGTGATGAAATTTTACCAGGGTACACTGCAACACTCAGCTGTTGTATTTAGCCGAAAACACTTATGTACTGAGCCATCTGCCCCATCACTCTCCAGTCGGTCTCGACTGCGCATCTCTGGCGATCCAGCTCCGGCAGGATGCGCAGGTTTCGGTATCGTCCCCAAACGTATCCTTACTTGACTGGATATTCGCTGATAGTCACCCCTTTGCGGTTCATCTAGCGAAGTCCATGAAGGCTTCTCGTAAGCGGGAAGTCCGTCGCGTCCGCTTACGCTGCCAGCGACTGTAGCTCTGACACTGTCCAAGATAAGTTTTATGTCACTTTGAATGCCCTACTACGGCACGCTAAAAGCTCAGATATTGTTGTAGTCGCACATTTGGGCAGAATTATCGCATCTGTGACTCCAATGGATGACCGGCTTCGATTGATCTTGGTAAGTACGGACAGTGGCAAGAGACTGCTTCAGCTATGTGCTGACCGCAGACTATTTTTACGCAGTACCAAATCCCGAAATAACCGAAGTCATCTGGGCACATGTGTCTGCCCAATCGTGCCAGACCAAATTGATCACCCCCCCCCATCAGTTACCGATTGGGCGGATCAGTAACTGACTACGGCTGGTTGTGGAACACATTTGTGGATTCCGACCACATGCCTTTCCTTCGTCTTCCAGGGTCGCGTAAGATGCGGACAAATCGCTTATCAAGTGGCAGACTAGCAGATCCGGATGTTGGACGAATTTAACACAACAGACTTCTGGAGTCGCTTTAAACTGCCCTACTTATTGATTGTTTCAAGCAATCAGTTGGGCCACGCTGAATTACGCGCAAAATCCCAAAAGCCAACTCGTTCAAATATAGGTTTACCAACACATGCTCTACTACATATACAATAATAAAATAAAACTGTACAAACCTCAAATCGTTGGCTTCAGTACACCAGTTTAGGAACTTCTAATTCCAAATAGGATCCCAAAGTTCACATTGCATCAGGGTAAGGTGGCCACAAGATAGCAAAACCCACGTGTTGGTTTAAATAAGACGTACGGTGACAAGGTAAAGGGCGGCTTACGTTCAGATCAAAACAAGAGAGTCGGTATAGGCACAGAAACGGAAACAAAACGGGGAAAGATGTTGTACACAATTAAGATAGAGAGGACGATTCAACACCACTATCAGGTGTGTATTCAGGATGTTACGAGTTCGCCACCTTTGTGCCCGTGTAACGTCGCTACCAGGTCTGCTCAAGCACTAGATACTAGATAGAACAGTGGCACTGCTCAAATCTCGGAGTAATATCCCAGCCGGTCCCGAACATAACTTGACCCGAAGAATTTGCAGACCTCAAGTCTAATGGACACGGAAAGCCAAGGAAATGGAATAAGTTCAGAAAGCCGGGAATACCTGAAGATTAGTTCAGTTGATCCGTGCCACCGGGCCCTGGAAACTATCTGTGAGCGAAACCATCAAGAATCAAAGTGACTGAAAAGCAGTAGGCGGGATTCGGGCCTGGCAGGGGTTGTGCTGACCAAGGTGATATAACAACGCCCCGAAAGTATGCAGGTAAGGTCTTTCTATTCTCAGAGTTGCGGGCTTGTGAGAGTGTACGAAGAACTCTCCAAAAGATTCCACACACAAAGTAGTGTCCGTTAAGGATGCCCACTCTCACCATTGTCGTCTTATTTCATGGTCCATGTGGCGAACGCTGGTGGGTCTTCCAAAGCATGATGTTCAAACATCTGCTGACAAGAACCATGTTGATCTGGAATATGCAAATGACACCGTTCCCGTCTGTGAAGAGTATAAGCTGCAGGTGTTTTCAAATGAACACAACAAAGTAATCCCGTCTTCCTGCATGCACATCACATCCAGAAAGTGCTTTTGGACATGAAACCATTGAACAAGCTACGTAAAATCCAAGAAGAGGACTTCAGGGTTGTAGGGAGTTTTACGTATCTTGGAAGTGGCATCGGTTCAGACTGCAGTGTGACAGATAGGGTCGATGCACG
The DNA here is from genome assembly GCA_003604175.2 of Clonorchis sinensis. NCBI lineage: Eukaryota > Metazoa > Platyhelminthes > Trematoda > Opisthorchiida > Opisthorchiidae > Clonorchis > Clonorchis sinensis. The sequence goes on along the minus strand of CM030369.1, from coordinate 157,724,087 downwards.
AATCTCTGAGCCTCGCGTCGAGTTTGCTAATTTGGGACACCAATGATTTCAAAGCAGCATATCTTTAAATCTCGAGGGACTTATGTATCAGGCTACAGTATGGGCCGTTCTGTTGTATGCTGTGAGACGTGACGCCTTCAGATAATGAAACTAAAACGTCTTCAGATCTTCGACCGCTGCTGTTTTAGAGCCATAGCTCGCGTAGGCTAGTGCCGGAGAATCTTCAAGAAGACAGTTAGTAAACGGGTGTTCACTTGCGTATCGGGTACTTAAATCGAACAATATGTTCAGAACCAGAAGCTGCGTTGATTGGGCCATGTACTGTACAAATCGAACCATCGTTTTCCGAAGAGAGTGCCGTTTTCCGTGTCTAGTTCAGAGTGGTGCAAGCAGAGAGGTTGTCAGACTTTGGCCTAACAGAGGGGTTTGAAGGAGATTACGAAAAGTCTGGATACCGTCGGTGTGACCCGCCTTCCAGGATGGGGATGGCGTGATTCCCACTGGGCCTTGTTGGAGACGCTGCAATCTATGGCTGCCTATGATCTTAGCAGCGTTCCTGTTGTCAGTCACTAACCACATTCTCCGAATGAGTGTCTGGAGGTATGGGCACCTCGGACTGTATAAGGCTAGCCCCAACTCCCTCCCCCCATCCACTTTTTTCACACTAAGGCTTTCAGAATATTGTGGTTGTACGGCGGTGAAGTATCAGTTTTGGACACTCGTGTTATGCTGTCGATGACGATCATGAGTATAATGGTGATGAGTAATGTGCTTGTCTCGTTGCTTTGCGTACAGACTATTGGACTAAACCCTTCTAGTAGGGCGTTCCTGCCGATCAGTCAATTCATCGCACTTTTCGCGGAAGCTTTTACATAAGGCGTAGTTAATTTGGCTTCTTTTGTTACCGAAAAGTGCAACCCTTTCAACGTTCATACAAAATTCTTCCAATTTGCGGTATTGGTTCTTGTTTTGTCTCTCTTTGCTTGTTGGAGTATCTGTGAGAGAACTTCTTCAGTTCATCCCTTCATGCAGGGTAACGTGTTTTTTGGCAAAACTACTTTACTTATTTCTATATTTTTCTACGGCATTGAGAGCTAAAATGAGTAGTTTCCACATGATTCTTATTTGATGACTGACACAGACTGATGATTTGAATTAGGCAAATGGTGGTCAGTATATTAGAACAAAACGGTACTCTGGCGGATTAAAATCTCCTCTGCAAACGAAATTTCTTTTTGTCAAAAGAAGCCACGAGATATGCTTTTTGCAACTCACCGTGAACAATTCATTTCCGGCTGGATATAGCACTAACCGATTGTTGGGCAGATATTCGAAATATCTCTCTGGCGTGGGAAGTTGGCGGTCGTTGGGAAGAGGAACGCGTCGTTGGAAATTCCGCATTGCGTAATCGTAGGCCAGAACGAGGACTAAATACTCCTCGTCTTTGAGATCCGGATATTCCAGGAAGAAAGCGATTTCCTCTAAAAGCTTGTCCAAAATTGAGAAATCTGAATAAATTTGATTAGAACAGAGTAAAATAAACCAGGTTTGATTGGCTGTGAATTTGGGAGCTTGAAACTTTCCCAGTTTTACCACGCAGTTGGGTCTGTCTGCAAGCTAATACATGATGCGGTCTATTTAGATGATGGACTGACTTTCGTATAGCACCAGGCATCTGTATAATACACCCCATGTACTTAGTAAAAAACTAGATCAACTGTGCGAAGCTGCAACGCAAGCAAACTGCCTCTTTCCTGGAACACCATAGGCAGAAACACGATCGTCCAATACGTTTTCATTAGAGACTGAGAGCCATAAACAAAATGCGTGGTTTCACAAGTTTCACAGAACTTGTGTCCCATTCTGAATGGTTGCAGTTTTCCCTCCAGGATCCGCAACAAACAAGTTGCTGAATCTTGGCACTAATGTCAGGAGCACCAGCGACGAACTCGGACAACTATGTTTAGCCTACTCACCTGACTTCATGTTCAAAAACGAAGCGAAACGACGAGGATCGCTCGGAGCTTTCGGCGAGCCCTTATTCTGATCTATTTAGGCGAAATAGTACTTAGTACTTAGTCCCATTGTGAAGAATAAAAAAAACATTATGCAAAATTGCCTATAGTGTATCTTTAATGTACATCGACTTCTAGCTCTTCATAGTTGCACACGTTTGCTCTCATGATGAAGCAAACTCACATTTCATCGTGCTGAACGCAAGTTTGTAAGTGTCCCGACGTTCACGTGCGTTTGCGTAGTTGATCCTGGTGAGAACGGACTTGTTCAGATTTCCGTAGATTGGTCGCTCCACCAGTACGTCCTATAATTTGTTAAACATTTGAAGGAAAACCGGGCAACATATAATATATATATATATACATATAATATATTTGACCCTGAGAAGCCAGTTTTGAAAAAAAACAGGAGGATGATTTTGAGACATTCGACAGAGCTGCTAGGGAACACTACGAATAGAAAAATGGATGTGAGTGTGCATCATATCATCATAAATATCTTACGTGCTTATCTATTTCACCATTCGTTAGGAATGCCTCAACGATTAGGTTGATGATAATCATCTTCTCCTGAGTTAAACATGGTAGCTTATAGTTTATATTAGTTTACAATTTGGTAGAAAAGAGATTACGTCGGTTGTTGTGGCCGTATGTATGGGAAGAAGCTGCTTATAGAGCTTCGGTTGTTGTTATCTTATGTCGTAACTGTGAGCTTTTCCACACACAACACAACCCGGCCACTAGCGTAATTGATTGCTACAAGGTGGCCCATTTCGAAACTATTCAAGCCAATTCAAGTCTGTCAGGATCAGTGCTGTTCAGACAGTCGAAATATGAACCTGCTCATGTTAGGAACATTGTTCAGCTACTGGGGGAAGATACAGTCTGATACAGTCCATCAGTAATATTGTACCACTGTCTGCAAGATTGTTTTCTTCCTCCGATGTCGGACAAACAGGCTTTGACACTATCTCATTCATAAATGCTACTAGGATGCACTATTATATAAGCCATCATACTTTCCGTACGTTCCATCGAGCACTGTCAATCTAGTGAGTGTGACAGTCTGGTTCTGAGGGATTTAAGTCAGCCTTGGACCATTTTAAGCCGATGGTAGAAACTACGACAGTGCTGAGGCTGAAGTTCAACTGCACGATTACTAATAAGGGAGGTTTGTCCTGGACACAGCTTTTGTCACAGCAATGTATACTGAATGAGGTGGTTGTTTCGGGAGGTGAACGTCGTCTGGGTGATTGACGGCTCATACAGAAAGGACTGATGTTGTAACGAGGGCAGTGATAGGAAAGTTAGGGGAAGTATGAACGGTAGTGATCTCTCATTGGCTTTTGAAGGGCAACAACTAAACCGCTGAAAGATTTCAGTTTTTTCCTTCATACCACCGGTTGGTGCACATAAGCGGGACAGATATAAAAATCGGCGAGGCACACAACAGAAATCTATCTCAGATAGTCACGGGGAGAGCAGGCAACAATCTTGGTTAATGACCATATCCAAGTAGCATTTTTCTGTCCGGTTTCAGTTCAACAATAAACTTCGGATGAGAAAAGCTGGTTGATAAATCCGAAAATTGTGTTCTTGCTTGAAAACTTAAATACGAATGTTCGAGCTCATTGGCAGACGTAATACTTAGGAAACCATAAACAGCCTGCGTGGAAAAGCTCACTGTTACGACACAAGCTAACAACAACCGAAGAACTGGCCACAATAACCGAAGTAATCTCTTTTCTACCAAGCTGAAAAGAAATACCCCACAAAAAGTGTTTCATTGTAGCAAACTAACTGCGCAGTTGACTAGTCTATCTCTCCGCGAGGTAGATGCTACTCATTCTGGTTATGCAGCACTAAGTTAGCAGTTCAGAATGCAGTCGGTGCCTTTGGTAGTTGTCTCTCCACCGTAAATACGGTGGTCAGCTTAAAGACTTGTATGACGAAGATTCCGGGAATTACGAAAACGGAACTTAACAAAAGCATCACGAAGGAAGTCCTGTTGTTGCATCCGAAGCAGTGAAGCGGCATCCCTTGTTCAGTGCGTACGATGATGACTTAAGCTGAGCTGTAAGGGAAAGTCAGTAGCAAAACACAAGCAAAAACTCTTTCAGAGGTATTCTAGTTGTTTCAGCACCTTGGTTGCTCAGACGCATTGGCAATAAGAAGCTCCTCCCATAAACGATTATTTCGATGGGTTATAGCAAGCAACAATCAACGTATTTTTCTTCTAACTGTTGTCAAAGGGGTGAGTCGACCGTTAGCGTACCCCATTATGGTTCAAAAGAGACCAATGCAACACTGAGTTGCACAAGGTTTCTGGTTGATGGCGATAATCCAAAATGATTTTTGGATGTAGAATCGACTCATTTAAAATACAGCTGAGTGGTCTTTGTCAGCATACTTGGATGAAGTAGGCGCAACACCTAACATGCGGTAAAACTGGGACAAAAAAGGGACCGATATTTGGTTGTCCGGGAACAGTCACATATGCATGCAAGGAAGCCAACACGAACGCAGCTCAACGGATTTACCTACAGGCACCAATGAAAGAAGCAAGTGTGTCAGACGGTGCTCTTAGAAGTGTGGTTGCTCTATATAACTTACGCAGACCGGAGGATATTCCAACTACAGGTGGAGAACAGTAGTCCATTTTTTCCATCCGACTGGAGCACACGAATTGACCCTAAGCTCGTAGCTGTGAAGAATATCTTGCAGATCCGGGGGTGTTTGGTGCAAACCGCTCGGCTAGTCAGCCTCCCTTATTTTCAAGGGGAGATGGCTTTGACTCAATTCAACCCATCAGTGATGACATTTATAAACCGAATATGCTGCAGAAAGACTGTTTCATGGTGTAGTTTTGTCAGTATTTAAGATACCGGGCTATTCTTTTGATATGATTGTGCCTATGAGAACAATGAGTTTCCGTTAACCTTGTATCTGGTAGCACCTGTTGGTTTGAACTGCAGAGAGGAAGGGTGAACCTATACTTGTACTAGGCACAACGTTACAGAAGTATGTAACGACAATAGAAACGAATTTCTCTCTGATACCTGTTCATCACTACTACGTGTGGGTTCATCTTCTGCCACTTCCTCTCCTTCAGCTTCTGTGGGTAGCTGACCTTCTCCGGGAAGTTCGTCCATTGCTTCGTTCAATTTGTTCCCCTGTTCACCTTCATCATCGATCGGTTCAACTGCTTGCACAATCGGTTCCCGATTGTGAGATTCAAACCCTTCGATGGGTTCATCTTGATCTTCTGAATGTTTTTGTAACTGTATGTCTGATCCGCCACCCTGCCCAACGCCAACCATCTGGCGATCCCCATGATGACCTTTGACCAACGATGCCGCTAAAGCTTCTTGTCGTGTAGACTCTAGTCGAAACCACTTGAGCAAGCAGGCAGCAAAACAGAAAATCTAATTGGGTAAAAAAGAAAAAAAGCCATTCGTTGGGCTTTTATTCGACAGCGAAATTACAACTGTATTGCCCGGACCTTTGAGTGTTGTTTACGTTAATAGATTTTTTGCCTGATTTATAGCCTTCCTTAACTGCCGGACAAAGCGCATATTGGGACAAATGGCCAACTCCAACTGGCGCTTGCGTAATTTCCCATAACCACTGTACCATCCCATTTTTATTAGTGCCATTACGTTTTACGAATAAAGTCCGTTCAAATGCGACAATCTTCTGCGTTCCAGATATATTGCAATCCTATTTGAGGATCAGGATCACCATGATAATTTCTGTACATAGCATCTTTCATAGCTAACGATGAAGTGGTGCCTGGAAACATCAAAAACGGGAGATTCAGCTGGGTTCCAGGTGAGTCTCTCGCCCAAACCAAATTGATTTGCAAATGAGTGTATTTATCGAAATCAGTTCAATTTGGGTTCAAGTAGAACATAAGGTTGACGGAAACTCGGGGACTGCGATTACCTGGTGAGCCCCAACGGTGAAATAACGGTGAACTTTTGTTAATCGCACTCCAGTATCATGAAATTCCAAGCCCATTGACTGGCTAGTATTATTACCATTCTTAATGTTATTACTAGGTCATCGGCGATAGCCGATGAATAACTAGATAGCAAACTGACTACCTTCCCGTGCTCAGGTAACTAAGTCAGCAGCTTACTAAAACCAAAGTTTCATACCTAGCTGCAACTTCGTAGCCAATGGAAACGGTCGCCAAGAGTTAAGTCCCACAAAAACGCAGTCCGTTAACCAACGGATTAGGTGCCCGATCCCTCCACAACTACCTTATCAGTCACAATAAGAACGGAAGCGCTCGTGTTGCTAGGTTCTTCAGGACCATTTACCTCGTTCATATCGGAGTTCCTCGGTAGCCTTAAAAGAAGATTCGGTGTGGAAATTGCCGACAGCACGAAAACGGGTTAGGGGGGACGGAAAAGAAACAGTAAGTTCCCCGAAAAATCTTTCCACAGTTTGCATCTTATAAATGGAAGAGCACCTGCTACGAAGGATAGAAACACAACACTTCTAGTGACTTCCCTCTAGCAAATTCTTCCCTTATACAATCAGATCGGCTTTCAGGATAATCCCACACAGCTCACGGCTGTTGGTACGTTTGATTCCATCTAGCTACTTAGACAACCGAGGATGCAGACATTTGAATGGACCCGGTTTGCTACTTGGAAGTTATAAAACAAGGAGTTCCACAGAAGCAGAAGGTGGCCAAAAGATCTAATGTTTCACAGTCGGATCAACTAAGACAAACATGGCTCGTCAATTTGTATCCTCATATTCAAACTCGTGCTGGAATGTTCACTATCTTACTCCCTGAATAGATCGGTACACACGTCGTATTGCACGAAAATTGTGACGAAGATAGTATATTTCCAAGTCGTTCGTCGTGCACCTGATTATTCTATGAGGGCTACACGGAACCAATGTAGGACCTTTCGGATTGATTGTCATTTGGATGCTGGAGAGATGTCAATTAAATAAGTGGCTAGATTATTGAATTCACTAAATGTGCCAGAGATTCTGTCTACTCCTTTTTAGCGGTATTTTAAATATACAGTCTGGGTTCAATCCATATAAATGGTCTTTAAGTGAAACCAGTCTATGCTGTAAAGCCGAGGAGTACTGTACAACTGTTTCATTTTAACTTGGAAGGATGCAAGGCGCTATATCCTCTCTGGGTGAGAGCTAATCACACTGCTGGTGGCCGACCGGTTAGGTTTTCAAAATAATTGCCAGGAGGTCGAGGGTTCGAAACTCTCTGAAGATTCGTGAGGTGCGCACTGCTGATGATTCCCAATAAGGAGTAAATAGCTATACAATGCCTCTCGGCTTTTCCCTATAAACGGACTTCACTCATAGGACAAAATTTCCATTAAAATTCCCAAATATCCTCACACTACCAACAAAAAATGACCTTACTAGAAGGGAGCACGCTGTACTGTATTGATTTTGGAAGTAAGTTGAATGTCTTAATTAATTCTCGTGTTTTACCAAAACGGAAAAAACCTCATTGTAATCCCACATGGTTGACTGTTGTGATTTTGTGTTAAGGCACTTCTGCGTAATCGTACAGTCGCTCATTTGTTTACGGTAGTTAGAACTTCGTCACATAACAATGACTAATCACCATTGATCTTCTAAACTGCATGTGTACCGATGGTCAGTTTTCAGATGGCGTGTATAACAATTGTCATAACAATTATACATCGATCGCTCCTCACATATTGACCATATTGTGCCACATACTACCATCCATTCTCCATGGTAAGTGGGGTATCGGGGGTGAACAGCATAAGACGTAAAAATCTCTCAAGAAGATGGAACGCCACAGTACAGATGGGTGATGTCAAAAGGACTCATAACAAGACAGCAAGGAATTTTTCTATTGACTTCTATGGAATTTTCAGGCGGTGAGAATTTTTCCGGGAGGACCATTTAGTAATAGGCCGCATGCACAGAAATATGTAGCACTTTTGAGCCAGGCTCGTTCACGTCGGTAACGTCCCCATGTGTTCGCTTCTAAGGACGAGATTTTGAGTCGAACCAACCATGTGACGAGTTTGTGGTGAGGGCTCCTGTGTACAGAAGTACGCTGGCGCTTCCATGGAGATGCTAGAGGAGACATCCTTGTGGTTCAGGATGTGGGGAGTGATAAAAGGTCTAAAGAGTCGAATCGAGATTTGTACAAGATAAGATATACTGGACAGTAGTACAAACGAATGGTTAGAAAGGTTACTGGAACAAAGGATTTGGTTATGGAAATAAAAACAGGCAAAGCATCACACCTTCTGGTTACTGAAAAACAGTTACAAAAGAATCAACCATTGATCTATCACTGCCTAACGGATAAAATTCTTAGAGACATGGGCGACAGAAGCAGTTTTTCGGCTGTTTTAAAGGTTGCAAAAGTGCTCTTGATTCAACTGGCTAAGCCGTGTGTCTCCGAACACCTTCTATGATCAATAGGTGTGTATCTGTCCTTGGCAGTATGCCAGAATATTGGCAGCTCGGTTTCGTTATTTGGCCAGTTTGACGAGCTTGGCAATTGGTGTTAAAACCAGAAATGGCAGAACATCAAGTTCATTGACCCTACCTAAAGAGGTTTTTCATTCCATGTCGTATGTTACTGGTGAGTGCTGCCATAGCTTTGTGTGTTACCAATTTTAGCAGCAAGTAAGTGGTTTAACCCGCCGATATGCTCTATGAAACTTTTTTTTACATTTCTCATTATGAGAGCGCTGATTACCTTCCAGCCATTTGTAACACTTGGATACGGGATGAAATTGACGTGAACAGCGTCTAATTCAGAAATTTTAGTGGCAAAAGACGTAGAATAACATTTCGCCGCTGCCTTTTCCTCATGCTTTTGGGGCCCTTGTTCCGCGTCCATTTCCTTTTAGGCATTTGGTGCGCCATTATATGGATTTTTTATTAAGATTTCAGAACTGAAGGCGTACAACCGAACGGGCAATGAGATGAAGTGGAAGTTTGAACAGCTTATCATCATCCTCATCAACAACACCAAGTAAGGTGAACTTATCCGGGTTTACATTCCAGTTTTTGAATAATGCATTCTAGGATTCTGTCATGAGTCTCTAAATGCCTACTGAGTACACTTATTTAAGAATTCTGATCATACAATGGTCGGAGTGTTTATAAGCGAGTTGTTGAAGAATAAGTAATCGAGACCTCCCTGGTTCGAGTTGGGAATTTCACGAGTTTGGACAAACGAAGTTGTTCGAGAAAAGGTTAGTCAGCTAGAAAGACTCATTGCAGCCTTATATTCCAGAAAGACTCCCTAAGGTCTGTAAGCAGATAGTCGTGTGGGGCATACGGATTCTCTATACGGATGGACCCGCAGTGGACGAGGACTTTTATTTCGCGTACAATGCTAAGAAAATCTGCGTGGGAAGAAGCGTAGCTGAAGTTACCCATCCAAATTGAGTCCCATCGGAGACTTACACAGGTAAACGCATTAAGCCCAATCTTCTTAACCACCACGTCTCAGTTCGCACCGGCAAAAATTTGCCGATAAAGGTCTTTTCTTATTCAGGATTCTTGTAGTATTACTAAAGTGGTCCTCTAGATAGTTCCATTAATAAGGTGACACAAAGCATCGATTTTTTCAAGGATAGACACAGCATTTGCCTATAAGATTTACGTGGACGGAGTTCACTCAGGTTGTCTCCTTTAAAGTGTCGCCCACCAACAGGCGTATTAATTTAGCCCCTTTCAGTGTAGTATTTTCGCTTGGAGATTTCTTCGAAAACAATATCTAGAATCCTGTCAGGTGGTGGAATCTTGTTTGACAGAAATGTCTTGCAGATGTCTTACACTAGTTCACGCTTACAGGTGATCTCACAAGCCTCTTTAAACTACAGATTAGTTCGCGAGTGAATGATTAAAGTAAATAAATGTAAATCCAGCCAAATGCTTAGGTTGGTGGCAAGAAACACCTATGGGAGAAAAATTTTAGACAGCTCCTTAGACTGATCTGTGTTTGGTGACCTTTTACGTTATGAAAGGAATGGCGGCTTCCTCTACAAAGATAGGTATGCGTGAATGCTGGCCGCTGTAGGGGGTCTTAGTACACTACTGATGAACTAATCACCAGCCAACCGTCGCATTTAAATGTTCGATAACCTTTCGTCACAAACAACCCGCTTGGTATGAGCTCGTGGATAACGTATTTTGCTCGCCAGCCTCTAGTGTGCTTTTGAGATGCTGTGAGCTGGTTTGAGCCGCGTGACTTGACTGCCGCCTTTATCATATGGTATAACATGTGCTTTGCCTTTGATGTGAAATACCCAACTCGGAATGCAGAGGCAGTTTGGTATTTGACAAGGCCGAGCTTTTACCAGGACCTAAACATGGACAGCGGGGCTTCGAATGAACACTGCAAGTTCTTCCGTTTAACAGACCATCATTGAAGGAGGTCACCCGCAGAAGAAAACACATCTAGTCGGGTCGTTTAAGTGTATTTCTCGAAGAGTAATGTTAATTTCCGGTAAAAGTGATTATTAAGGCAAAAAGTGCATTCATCACTCCTGTAATTCGACAAAACAGAGGTTTTCAGTTAGTAAATGAGGTGAAGTTCACTGATTATTCCACACTGAGTATACGGACAGTTGTCTGTTGCAAGGAACATTTGAAGTATTGTATTTAAAAATATTTGGATTTATGACAGCTTTTGAGAACCTTGGAATAAATAGCTAGTTGATGCTGTTTCTTGACCAAGTGTGCCACGCGATTCTGTGGAGCCTGTACTAAGGGTACGGAATTAATGTTCCCCGTAGAAATCGTGAAAGACCGACGATAAATCAACAACAACCCGTTTCCGGTCCTACCCTGTGTGGTACTCATCAGATAATTATGCTCCTGGAATTTCTAGCCAGTTTTTTAGCTCAGTTGACTAGCAAACTGAGTACACAGATGAGTTAGCAGTGCAATAAATCTATATTTTAGTGCTTCCGCCAAAACACAGGTTGTTTGGCAAGTCGGTGACCACGCATCTCCAGGTTTTCGACCACCGATGCCTCAGAAGCGTGGCTGGTTTTGGATGGCGTCAGCGTGTTAGTCACGAGGTGATTAGAAAACGGGTATTTGGTTGTGCTGCAGGTACATCAATTGGGGAAATCATCCAGCACCACCGACTACGATGGCTCAGTCATGTGCTACGCATGCCGAAACACCGTCTACCGAGACGAGTGTTGTTCTCCGTGCCCTCTTCAGCATGGCGCAAACCGCCAGGTGGACAGCGCATGACTTGGCAAAAAGGCGTGAAAGAGATCACGAAAAGTTTGGGTGTTGTTGGTGTTGTACGCCTTCCAGGATGGGGTCCCCGTGACCCCGCCTGTGCTTGGCTGGAGACGTTGCAAGAAATGGCGGCTAATCGATGTCAGTGGCGTTCATGCTGTCAGTTTCTTTCCAGATTGTCTGATTGAGCGGTTGGAGGTGTGGGCACCTCAGAATGCTTGACATAGGCCAGCACTAGGTCCCTTCCCTCATCCACTCTTTTTCTCTTCTTTTCACTCTAGGGCTTTTAATATATAAGTATATATATATATATATGAAATTAGACGAGCTTTATGGTTGTACGGCAGTGAAGCATCAGTGTCAACACTGATGTTGCTTGATGATGATGATGATGATGATGGGGAACCATAAACAAGATAAGGTTATTTATGGCCTCTCTGCGAGTCTTCGCTGGTTCTTGCGTGTTACAGTTTATCCAAGCTACCGAAAGCACTCTGTTAAAGAGAAAACCCCAGCTGATTTAGACCCCACCTCCGTATATTTAACTTTATGTCTACACAAAGGTCATCCTGACTCAATTAGTGATCCACTTTTCCTAGAGTTCTAGACATCAATGAGCATAAGGTCCCTTTAATCTTTTGGGTTTGTTAGTATGTTGAAAAACCACTGTTTTGGGTCTTGTACAATCAAAACAACTAGAATCTACGTTCACCGTGCCTTCTTTGGGATATCGTCATTGTGGAAAATCACATACCAAAAGATATCACTTCGCCTGGTCGCCTGAAGCACTTGTTGCAGTTCAGAGTCCCTTCATGGGAAGTTGACTTTTCGGAAAACCACATTGGTTCGGTCCCTTTGGTTGTTTTTTTAGAGTAAAACGACTGCACTGGAATAATCTGAGTACTATTTTGCAGAATGGTCAAACGGATAGTTTTGTGTACATTACAGTAGACACCTGCATGGATTTTATTGACCTAATGGCAATTATCTGAAGAATGATCAGATAGGCCCTCTGCAAGGAGAGCTACAACAGTGTAAGAATCTCCAAATTGACAGGCGAAAGTTACATTTTCAGTAGTGGTTCTCATCGTGTGAGAACTAATACTACATGCATCAGGTTATTAAGCGAAGGAGTGAAATGAATACCCCATTGCAGTAGCTCTCTCGATTGCTTTACGTGACTCACCTGTTCGGAGTACAAACAAGGCAGCACACGGAAGTACTGTGCCAGTTTGTACGCTCTCGCCATAGAACCCGTTACCGACTTTCTGCTCGATCGCATGTTCAAAGAAAAAGATCCCTGATGCTGTGTGCCTGAAAATCGTTGCATATTCACGAGTGTATTGGAAGCTGCGACCCCGGAAACCTTGGAGAATTCATCTGACATGATGTTCTCTGAAAGAGGAAAGCGAAAAACTTCCTTCATCTGATCACGTGGGGAGCTTTGCACACTTTCTACGGCAAAATAGCATTTTCATTGTAAGTACTGGTTTTGATCGGCATCGGTTCTTACTAAGAGCCGGTGTCACCAAAGTTGAAGATCAATCGCTCACCAATAGTTGATCCACGGAATAGATACATTTCACAGATGTTGTCGGGGGCGATATGGTCCACTCAGACTCCAATTGCATAACCAGCGCTGATGAAGTGCCAGTCACGTGGAAGTGGCTAATTACACTAAATGTGCGGTATCTTGTTACACGCGAGACCCAGAGTTACTATGAGACCGGAGTTTAGTCTGATGTTGCACTATTGCAAAATATCGATCTACTAAGTTTTTCACTTGTTTCCGTCATCAAGTTTTTCGAAGGAGGCAAGGCACCACAAACCGGCTAACAATGGAATACGATACTCCTCCGAATCGTTGCCCAAGAATGGCCACGGGAAGCTTTATAACGTCGATACGATCTCATACCTCATAGTCAATTACTTTAAGGGGGCTATCAAATAGTCTCAAAAAAAACATGTAGACTGTTCCAAAAATTTTTTTGTAAAAACCACCAACGCTAAACACGGTTTCGAAACATTTTCATCCGTAACGCCCAAAAGAAATACACTCTCCAGAATGAACTAACCATCAGGTCCCAAATCACTGGGCACAGCAGCTGGGCTGAAGTCTACTAAGAAGCGAAAAGCGTCCATAATAGTAGGCACAATGCTTTAATTAGTTTTTAGATCGTGATAGTTTACTCCGTCCAAACAACAGACCGAATCCCCTTAAAATCTTGCTTGCTCCTCAGAAACAACGGAAAAGTAACCACAACAGTTGACAGCTTGCACCAACAAGCTTTAATGTATCCAAAAAAATAAATTCCAGATTTTACTTAACAATGAAATAGCTTCACTTTCCATTTGAATTAAATTGTAAATGGCAGTTTTGTAGAATATAGGTAGCTCGGGTGCGTTGCTTGGTTGTTGGCTCCACAGGTGACCAATCAAATTGCGTGAGGACCGCCTTGGGACCAACCGATCACCTCAGAGCTACCAGATGCTGTTTAGGAGCTATATAAGGACAGGCAGAGGAGGAGCAATTCACCCACTCAAACCCACACAGACAATGTCACCTGGATTGATGATGAAACGTTTGCAATCCAACTGCCAAGCTCGGCGAACAGACCAACAATCATGTGCCTTTTTATTCCAAAGGCCCGGATAGAAAAAAATAAACTTGAATCAAAGGTTCATCACAAGAACTGAAAAGAAAAGACCAATTACATCGTTTCCAGTTCCAAAAAATTCGACAGCAAACCAGCAGCAAACATCTTGTTCTGTGGCATTGACTTCGATAGATGGATCCTCTACAATGAATTATTATGAACAGGCTTAATGGTACAGTTGGTGAAGAGTTTATCTTGCTACTCTTGTGTGATAGGTGGGCTATCTTGCATCGAGGAGAAAAAGGGGCGTAATTCCGTCTGATTTGGCGTTCTATCTCCAAAGCCATGTACTAATTTGATGCAAAATCTCCAGCCCCAATCAAAAGCTTCCTTTGTCCGCTTTGAGTCCGCCAAAATGAGCATGAGTCAGGATTTTTCTACGAGGACGAGGGGAAGTTTGTAATACGATATTTGGAACCGATGCTGGCTGATTGCTCACTGAAAGCATTACAATACTTTTGCGAAACAACCAGGGATCTAAGTAGAGGTTACCTATCTACCTATAATGCAGCACTTGTACAAAATACGTGTTAGCACAATGAATGAAGCTTACTGGGGAACTGTTTATGATCCGCCTGCTGTAATTTTTGGGCCAAAGAATGTTTGCCGTACTGTCAGCTTTGAAAGGGAAACCTCGGGTACGAGAAAGGGGAGATTTATTTGGAAATGAACTTCATAAACGGCTTGGTTGTGCCAAGCGTGCTTACCGCTGGATGGGCCGAAAATCCACTAGCTGGTTATTGTTGTGCACTCCATGCCAATTCGATAAAAATGATGGGTCTCATGTTGCATTCCTCTTGCAGGTATCCTTTCCAGTTAAGTAAAATCATATTAAGACCACCATATTTGCCTCTCTCAGTTTCTTTTAAATACGCAGCGATAAGATTTGGGACATGGATGATCGATGCCGTTTTTTGAGGTTTATTCAAGCATAGATTGCCGTAAGTCTTTCTGTCTTGAGTTGATTAATGGAATGAGACATGCGGATTTCAAACTGGACTGTCCAAAACCACTTCATCGAGGTTCACATTTGGACTGATCCAAGCACTTCATAACTTGAATAGTGATGAAAATTTTTGTGTTTTTTTGTAAACTTTTATCATCAACGAATATGACATTTTGCTTAATGGAGCTGAGTGAAGTGGTGGGCTAACGTGATGACACTCACGTGTTCACTTTTTCTTCTCGTTTTCCCAACTTTTTGTGGTCTAAATTAAAATTTTTGTTAAAAAGCAATAAAACTTCAACACCAAAAATACACCATGAGCGTCCAACAATAATGTTCCGTTGCCGTAGAATCATAATTTATTTGAAAGCCTTATTGTGAAGAAAAGAATAAAAGGAGATGGGAGGGACTTGGTGCTAACCATTTCTGCCAGCCGCACAGTAAAACAGTCCGTACTGCACCCTGATGCACACTTCCTTTAGATATAGAGATATGTCATTTTGCGGCCATAGGTGTATCAAATTAGCAAACATACCCCCAAACCTTCGAGATTCGTGCATTAACTTCATCCGCCACACTATAGCCAGAACCTATACAACTTTCAAAATAAGTAAAACGCTCGACAGCCTTAAATGCCTCTCCTTGGACTTTAAACGACTGCATGTCCACAGAGTTACCGTACACTTTGTGGTGACAGCAACATGCCCAAGGACTGGACGAATTTGGTCACTTCACCCCATTCGAAGAGGAGGGCAACGCCGACAATGCATGCTGGACTGGGACTAAGGGCTTTCTGATGAGAGAGTCATGCCTTCAACTGTGCTTCATCAACAGGAATCATTGCAGAATGATGATGTCACTACGCGGCTCCAAAATTTAAACTACCGATGACAGAGAATCCCATGTTGCCACTAATGCAACACGAATTCCTGTCTGCTCAACGATGCGCATTTGTACCGATTCCGACACCACGTGCACAGAATGAAGAGGCCTAAAACGTGCAGGATAACTGACTGGCTTTCAAAGGTTGAGTCCGAACCGCCAGCATTCACTATTCGAACAGCTGTACTATGAACTCAACGAGGTGTCTACTCAGAGGGCAGAAAATCAGTGAAGATAGTCGCAAATAGCCATTCCAAAATTTCAGGAAATCTAGAAAAGAGATGCTCTCTTATCTAGACGTACGACTACATATTGACTTAGTGATTGGGAAAAACGCACGTTTACGTGAAAAAGTCAACACCAGAAGGCATAATAAGCAAGATATCACTCACATTTTCACAAGAACGAAAAGTCCAATGCGGGGACAGCCAGACAGATATTTGACTGGTGTCACGTGATATCCAGAATTGTCGATCGAACGCCAGCTGTCAATTCCAGCCAGTCAGTCATTGGTGGAGACCGTATTGTTGACGTCACCCCAGAATTCACGTGGAGATTCAGAGGAAGAAGCCACAGGGATACTGGGAATTTTCGGCTTTTATGGGAACAAGTTATTCCGGTTCCTTCTCAATAATTATTGCTCGGTTAGTGTTTGATGGGTGTGTACAAGACACCAAAACGCTGTCGGTCCCAACTCCGTTTAAATCCAAAGTAGCTATTTTGAGGAATCACGTAAAGTTCACCCTAGCTAGGCTGGCACCATCAACTTTGGACGGAAGTATCGATAACCGAGAGTGCTAGTGTGCTAAATTTGACGTCAATCATGCCTCGCAAGAAGCCGATCGTGCATATTTCTTCGCCCGGAACAGTAGACGGAAACCCTCCCAGCAAATGTGGATGAAGGTTCTCGCAATGTTTTCCAGAGCTACGTGAAAACCATTTGCTGTATTCCCGAAATAGTAAACCTTTTGAACAGCCTAGCAGTGAGACTTGAAAAATCTTCTTTCCGTTGCTTACTATGTGGTTGGTCTCAGAATATAAGATGTTAGGATTTCCACGTTAGTCGAAGTCTGTTCAACCGAAATATCTCATCCCATTCCGGTTGCAATTGTAACAGTAACTGAACCCTTCTGTGCCATTGGACAAGAACTGTCCCACTGAGAACGCTGGCTAGGCAGTAGAGAAGCTTATTAGGGACTATCTGCCGGACGTCTGTCATGCACCAGACCCTGGAATTTTATTTGCCCAACATCACTAAATGCTATTTTGCAGAAAAGAATATTTTCAATGCTTATTTCTGTATGCTAGGCCGAAGAGAACACACAGTATTAGCAATTGATGGAGTTGTTTAGGCCGGCTCAACTGGTTACAAAAGGACGGTGATAATCAATGGTTCGCCCTGATAATGATGATGTTAGGCATCAAGTCCAGTTTGTGGTATGTCTGTTTGTTCTTATAACACTGTGTCTGGGTTCGCCGCCATCGGGTGCACGCATCC
Organism: Clonorchis sinensis; assembly: GCA_003604175.2. Taxonomy (NCBI): domain Eukaryota; kingdom Metazoa; phylum Platyhelminthes; class Trematoda; order Opisthorchiida; family Opisthorchiidae; genus Clonorchis; species Clonorchis sinensis. Next base: position 157,706,840 of record CM030369.1, on the reverse strand, counting down.
ACACATTCACCAGGTATCGTCAACTTACTAGAGTAGGGGTCAATGTGTCAAAGTTTCACTATGGCGATGCATACCACAACCTGCCAAATGAAAATAAATTCGGAAACACGTGGTGTGGAGACTGGGAACTGCGGTTTGGGTACCGGATGCTGGGAAGACGGCATAGTGGACAGTGCAACAGGGAACGTTTTTTCGAAGACCTGCAGTCATCGGCAAGCAACCATGACATCACGATGGGAGCACAGCTTAGTGCTATTGAGTAAATTGATGCTTAGGCCTGTACCATATCGCAGATTTGTTGTGCGGTATTCGATACTGAAAAGCACGCTACAACCACTGTTGAACAACGAAAAAAGTGGGTGGGTTTGCATTTTCTGCTTCTTCCCACTTTACTATACTTCCCTAAAAACTTTGCAATCTTGTAAGGTGTAGCACCCTGTCGATGCCTGTCATGCCACCTGGAATAAACACGAAGGATGATATTGTCGGGTTGCCCAAGCCTATAGGCTGTAGTACGATGGGTTATTTCAGCGTACTGGTGATAACTCGGTATTACGTGTAACTGTCCCCCATCGAAGCGCAGTCTTCTCATTTAGAGCATGAGCATTTTTTAAAAATAATACTGAGGGATTCGTCCCAACGACATCTGGGACAGGAATGATGGGCTGAGTGTACAAGTATTAATCAAACGGCATTCCTCATGTAAACACGGTCATCCAAGGTGGAAGTGACTGGTAACAAGAGCTGACTACGTTGCAAGAACAGAGAGAAACATCAAAAATGCTTGATGACATATAATCAAACACCACCCGACGTCGGGAAATGGCGCGCACCAAAAGCTCAAGAAACGACAAAAGTGTTTTTGTTGGAAAGGATTTGGACAGACAAGGGACTCAACAACAGAGTGCCACGGTTCCATTTTGAAAGATCCATGGAAAAGCCGGGCCATGTGGATGCATTCTGAAATGTTTGCGGATGTAAGCAGCTACTAGGTCTGTTCAACACCGACGATACCACGATATTTGTCAAACTGTTTCAGTAGCTCCGAAGCACTTTCTTCCGATTTGACACGCAACAGCATTGGGATCGGTTTGGGGTTCCCGTCGTCCCCTGACTGCTTAGATTGTGGCAGGGGCAGGGGAGGAGATGGGATACAAACCAAAGTCAAGTTGTTCTTTTGCAGCTTGACGGGTATATCTTTTGTCATAAGTATATTCAGTAGAATGTTGCCTGGAAGTGAGGAGAAAAACACAATAAATCAAAATGAAAGAGAGTAAAAAATAGATCAGAAGAATTAACCAAAAAGTGGCGGGTTACGCAGCAGAACCCAATTTACTAGTTAAGGACTGAGAATCCATTGATGTAAGTTTCAGGTTTTCATCCTTCATTGATAGATAAAAAACACCGATTATACAGAATTGGGCTACTAGTTGTCAGAAGAATCAACAAGCAGGTGGGCAGCAAAAAAAATACGTGGTATGAGTAACGGAGTAAGCAGCCAAGTTCAAAAATGCTGTCCGTAAAACAATGTTGGTGCAACGTTCACAAATGTTCAATAGCAATAACATATGCCTTTTAAGTGAAATCTACTGTTCCAGGCAACAAGCGGACATTTTCAAGGGGGAATACGTGGACACGAAACAGCAATGAACGAAACAATCAAGCCTAATAGGGTACTGAGAACCAAATTTTCTGTACCGCGGTACATGATGATGATGATGTACCGCACACAGCTTGCACTCATCTGTAAAGTGCTGACTGGCGTAATATTTCACCTGTAACCTTCAACACACAGTGGATCAGTTCCGAAGGTACTTTCACCTGAAATGCATTATTTCATGTATCTCGGATAAACCTCGTCTTGTTTGTATTAACATATATAGGATAACGTGTCGTATTTCATCCAGTGACTAACTTGCCCGCTGTCTCCATCGCGCTTATGTTACCTGTTTTTTTATTTATTACCGTGAGCTTCTCGGGTAGTGGTTGTTAATAACCATTCACATTCATGAGAATGAATGCATTGGAACCACCACAAATTAAAATACAGCAAACACTTTGCTCCCAATCAGCTACTGATAAAGTGTGTAGATACAGGGAACCTGATTATATGAGGGGTGAAGGACATCAAGGAGGTGAGTAATGAAAACAATCGCTGAGAAAAGCCTGAACGTGACAGAGCCACAATGACGTTAAGGTGAACATAAGCAGGATTAGCATCATGAAGGAATTCTGCGAACCCAGAGTGTAAGCACCACCATTTTTAGTTCGGAACTCTGCTACTGTTAGTTTGTAAGTAAATGGAACCAACAGAAAAAAGAAGGTACGTTGGTTCAATACAATGTGGCGGTCAGGCAGGTTACGGAAATGTCGATGCACTGGTACGGTAGACAACACAGGCAACGCGTTCCAATGGACGAATTTTCTTCGGATAAGGTAGCTCATGAAATCCAAAAGGAGTGTAAGAAAAAATTCCCAAGATTATGCCGAAACGCTGAGTGCGCATGTCTGCTAGTCTGAGACAGTTGCATAAACTATAGTGGGGAAATTCGGTAAACTGACAACTTTGTGCTGGTTTTGCAGGTCATAGCGGCGTATTTTCCACTCTGATAACGAACTGGCCAGTTTACATCTGAACAGCTAACTTTGCGCACTAGATGGAAGTTACATCATTACACGTCAAACCTGAAGCTAAGTCAACTGTACGAGCAGGTATTCTGAGATCAAAATTGCTGGGTCCTTTTCCTCGGGTAACGTGTCCGGTATGTACTGCTCTCCGTGTTTTACGGATACCTACATGCAAGAACCTACTAAAACAACGAGTAATCCTACAGATAACATGAATAAGCTGCTTGGTGATCCATCACACAGTCCGAAGTGTATGCATAGCAAAAAAGACAAAAAAAATGGTGAATCCAAAGGAGAGGGAATTCGTTTAAGATAATTGAAGCATATCACATGCAATAGTAGACCAAGAAAACTTCAAGAGTTTTCACTAAACATGTGAATGTGTATGAGATGATCATCCAAACAGCTCTGGAAGAAATGACCACTAGTAGCCTTTTATTGACAGGATTCTGGATGGCTTTCTGAATAGGTACACCACCAAAATTCCACAAGTACCAGCCACGGACCTTCCGGTCAGTGCATTAGCGCCTTAACCACTGAGTCAATTCGCCACATTGTAGGTTTTCTCCAACACCCATGTTTCACCAGTTCCCTTATTTGACTCTAGGGCGTCTGTAGGGCACCGGCTATTGGGTGGTAGTGATAACAGCCCAACTGGTCAGAAGCTAGTCTAACGAATCACTTAAGCATTTGTTAGAGTTATTTTTGCAGTTGAGACAAAGGACACCAATACCAAGTAGAATGCCGTAAGTGTAAGCGGCGAATACAAGCAGTTTACGTTCTCGGGTGTTGTCAGCTAATCGAGTCTTCAAGCTCATCATCATACCTTCCGTTTTTAAACCTCCTCCGCTGCTCACATGTGTCCGAATTGCTAGAGAGTTCCACAGAGTCCTTGTATGCTGGACTGTATGTCGCATTTGTGTAAAACAGTGCTTTAAAACGTGCCCGATGGATTTCAGTTTGAACTACCGGTAAACAGGATCTACGCATGAGTTGCGTAACTGTCGGTAAGCAAGGCCTACCTACGTGGCTTTGAATGGTCCAAGGAGTTCTGACGATGGCAACTCGAAGCTTCAGGTCCTCAGGTTCAGTTGGAACCGGGATTTGTACGACGGTGCTGTTGGCGGAGAAAAATAAGCAGTACCTACCCTCATTAGGACACAAAACCGCGGACTACACCTATGCACTATCGTATGCATGTACGTATCATCCGAAACAACCTACGCTTGGCCACCTGTATCACTCTGAACGCAAGCACCCTGTTTCACTGGATGTCTTGCAGCAGTTGATATGTAGAATGCCTAACTTATAAAGACAGAAGGCTACAGCGCCAGGATGACATGACTGAAGGTATTCACATTTGTGCAGTACTCAAACGTTGTCTGTGAGGAAGCAATTATCCCGGTAATGAAGCTGTACAAAGCGTTAGGGTAGTACAGGGCCTTTGGATCGCCACACACTAGATGCTATACATATCAGACGAGCAACGCTGACAACACCGCCCAAAAAGCCTGACCCAGGGGACAGACCGACATCCGGTTTCAGGGATGTCCAGTGTGATTAAACAGTCACTGTCTAGTCCGGTTCGCTTTCTCAACTGCCGTTCAGGGGTCATGCAGTTGCAACACTTCCGGCGGCAACAGCATTACTAACACAAGGTGACCTAAAAAAGCGAGCAGTAATATTCTCCTTTTCCCGTATCTTTAACAATATACGCATATGAATAAGGAAATTATACAAAGCCCGTGCTGGTTATGCGTCAACCACATCCCACATCGCCCTAACAAGTGGGCGATTCTGTTGCTCTTCAGGAAGCTTCTACCTATACAACAGTGACAACGGAAAAAATCCACAGGCATCACAAAGATGGTTAGCGGCCGCATGGTCGCTAGGTCACCAGAAGATAATGACCGTCAAAACGCCATGTGACATTATCTACATCCGTCTAATAAGTCCCAAATAAAGCGGAAAAGTCCCGATGGTTCGGCTTTTGGCGAAACAACCACCGTCGGACGGCGTAAAAACAGGCAAAAGCTGTTTTTATACAAGAGATACAGGAGTATCAGTACATAACAATGATCCAAATAGCTGAACTTACCTAATATAGACGTAGTACACTACTCATAAAGTTACTGAAAACTTTTCGACAACGTATCACGATATCTTGAATATCGTACCAACTGAAACACGAGGCGGGCTGCAGCACATTCAGTTGCTTAGGATCAGCATTGAAGGGAGATTCAGCTGGGTTCCAGGTGAATTTCCCGTCACAACCAAAATTGGGTGCAAATGAGTGAATTTCGTTGTTTTCGTGCAATTTGGGTTCGAGTAGAACATAAGGTTGACGGAAACTCGGGGGCTTAGCCTAGCTGATGAGCCCCAAGAAGGGCGAAACCGGTCGTGGGCTGTCGAAGAGTTTTCAGCAACCTTATGAGTACTGTTTTAAGTCTATACAGGTATCACATCTCGAATATCGTACCAACCGAAACATGAGACTGCCTGCAGCACATTCAGTTGCTTAGGATCGTCATAAAAGAGAGATTCCGCTGGTTTCCGAGTGAGTTTCCCGTCATGACCAAATTGGTATGCAAATGAGTGTATTTCGTGAACTTACCTAAGTTTGTATCTGCTCGGACCAGCAACTGGAACTTTCCATCTGATATTGGTTTGATGAACAGATTTCCAACACCGCGCTCTTTCCATTCACTATCCAGCTTGTAAAATAACTTGCACCTAAAAAAGGTGGCAGAAGAAAGCGTGGGAAGGCATTAGACCAGTAGGTGACTCAATTTGAGGCGAGTAGCAGGGGGAAAATAACCCACTATGGTCGTCTAAACTGTACTGAACGACAGACCGGCTGGGGTCAAGACAGTAGGGAAAGCCGTTTCAATGAAGGGCGTGGGAGTGTTCTAAACGAGAGTCACAAGTGGTTTTTCCTGAAGGTACGTAGCTAGAAACGGCATTTACAGAAAGTTATTTTATATGGTTCATGAAAAAGTTGTTCACCACCATCTCTATTTTGACGTGGTGTTCTTAAAGGCATGGAACAACACAAATACACAGAGAGAATTGTTTGACGGTTAGCTGGATGACTGTAGATAAGTGCGCTGACGATTAAATAGCCCTTATTATTTGGACACGTAGACTGCACCTGCAATACAACACAAGTGAAAGAGTCGGAAACGGTGCCAGCGTAGGCTCATCAGGCTATGTTGTTTGAATGCACAATTCGCCATGCTAAACCTGTCCGATCTATGTGCAAAAATGGAAGGGCCGAAGACGCCAATCTGGAAAAGTAGTCAAGATGTGATAAATCACTAAAAGAACAACTGGCGAACCAGTTTCTCTACTTTATTTTTACAATCAACTAATACTACTACTTCTATTACTACTAGTAGTAGAAATCATCATTCAGAAATAACTTGGAAGCGAAGTGTCAAAGCCGTTACCACCAAACTCAGCTGCGCTGGGGTCATTGCTTCCTCCCTGGATGGGGATCCCGAGACGGGAGACATCGATGGTCAGAGACACAGTTGAGACCCCAATGACACTCATGCATCCGAGCTGTTGCTTTCAATGCATAGCATCCACTAAAAAATCCCTCTGAAGAAACGTTTACTGGCACGCGTGGATTCACATATCAACTAAACCTGCTACTGCTCTCGATGTGTAGATACCCACCCCCTATCTCCCCAGCTTATCAGCTATAATCACTACACAAGAGGTACGACGTTCTTACAGCAATCCAAAGAAAGTACGAGAGTTGAGGTATTGCCAGTTTTCTAGGCCTGGACAGGAGCAATCGAGAAGTCAGGGTTAGGTTTGAACCACGTGCCTTCTGGCCAGCGGCTTTACACTTTAACTATCGGGCTACCTCCAGCTATATCCATAAAAATAACACTTTTTGCTAGCACTGATTCCACCTCAACGTATTAAAGTAAGGCCTTACGGTTCTGAATAAGCGAACAGTATTTAGGAGATAATTCAAGTCTGAATTGTTGTTCCTAGCAAGACACACAATGCTGCTCCACAGTTCATACAGAACACAAGAAGAGTGAATCTATCTAATTGCTACAGTCGCTGGATCCTGAATTTCCACACCTTAAAATACTCGTTTACATACCTCGTACCACAAGTGCGTCATTGTGAGAAAACACATATTTGGTAACTCGGGTTCTGGTCATCGCTTGATGCATTTTGGTGAGCTAGTCACTTGGGTAACCGGTTAGTCAGTCAGCCAACCGCATATGTCATCTTATTCGAAAGTAAACGGACAGTTGCAAGCATACTGCCCTGGTCAGACGCAACAATCTGTACGAACGTATGACCATTCAGCTGTGGAACCCTTTCAGCTGCACGAGAGCTGACATACTGCACGCTGACTCATACGAACGTATGGATATAATCTACTCTCGAGGATCTGGTCGAAGACCAACTACCCTATGAATACGGAAAACAAGAGTGAATTATGTCGACCCACAGCATTTGTGATAGCCATCCGACTATGTTGAGGGTCCCGGCCACAAAACTACACTCCGCCTCATATCGTTATGCGAGTCATGAACCTGACCGCAGTGAGGTGACGTAAAGCCATGTAAAACCACCCATATCTCCAAATAATTGCTCGGCCGGTGATTCATTAGCGCCGAAGTATATGGTGTCACTTTTGGAGGAAAGAATTCGCAGGCGATAAACGAACCGACAACATCTAACATATTGCGCTTGCATATGAGGCAAGGTGTGTGAAGACGACTTGGCAGTGAAAAATGAAAGCAACAACTGCGAGTTCAATTGTACTAGCCACACTTTCATCATACCGGATGGGTGCTTCGACACAACAATGGCTGCCAACTAGTCAAGTATCCAAAGGCAGACGTAGGACATCCTTGTAGCGTCGAACTGGGGGCACGCGGCACCTTTCTGTGTAACCTAAAGGTGCCAGACGTCTGCTATTACAGCGTCCAACGTGTCAGGGAAATTAAACATGATACGGGTGGATGAAACAATTCCATAAATCGAATCGACAGACAACATATATATGAAAATGAAATACCTATCGAGTTATGATATTTAATGGTGGTTCAAGGGGAAAAGTTGACCGAACTGAACTGATTCAACATAAGGGCGTGCTTGCTACTATGATTACAAAAAGGTCTGAAGCTGAAATCGTCGGACAGGAGACTGTCACGCAAGGGATGTTAACTCCAACTCCAACTGACCATGGGGAGGCAATCAATTTCCTCGAAATTCACATGGGGGAGGTCGTGGGCTAATTCGGTTTCAAAGACAAGTTCCTGATAGCCGTGCCAGACTGACAACCTCCGCGTCTATTGAACTGCGACGTGTTGTTGATAATGGTGACACAAGTACAACAATACACAATGGAGCTTAAAACGAGAACAGGAATCGGAGTTTCATCCGATGAACTTCCAGTTCAGTAAGGCCACTACAACGCGAAACAACCGCGTTTAAATACATCCTAGCCAATCTTACGTATTGTACGATAAAAGCCAAGACGAATTGTACGGCCGGACGCCAACGTCAGGCAAAACTTCTGCAGGCTTACTTCGTTTTCACTCCACGAAATTCTAAGCAAAACATGTGGTCCTGGTTATTGGTGATTGCAGGTAGGCGGCCAAACTGCCCAGTTCAGCGAAAAATCCAACGACCACCCGTGCAACCCAGGTCAAGAAAATAAGAACCATATAGTCCGAGTCTAGTGCTGTAGAATAGCAGTGCATGACACTAAAAAAACGTAGGATGTGATAGTCATGACCATATATGTATATCACACAACGAACAACAAACGCCAAGAACTTTCATGGCTAGTAAACAAAACCAGAAGCAGCGGTTAGATTAGGAGGAAAACAACGAAACCGTTATTTATTGGACTCCTTAAGCACTGAAAAACATGACTAGCAAATGGATATACAAATACAGTTGACCTACTTTACAGAGAAAACGGAGCCCTCCTCCTTGATTTCTCGTACGACGGGTTTTGGCGGTTGATATTCTTCATTATCTAGATAATTATCAGTATGAATAGCAACGTTGTAGAAAATACCTTCGTCAGTTGGGTTCGTCGTAACAGAGGACGCGTTACTGGCGGGTACAAAAGGAGTAGCGCATGGTATTGAAGGACCGAATTTAAAAAGAGGCTGTGAAGTACTAGACGATATAGGTGGGAAACTGAAGCTAAAAGCTGGTTTGGTCGTTCCGCCATCTGATGATGTGGATACACAAGGTTGGAAAGTGGTTGCTTGGGTCGTCACTTTATTCAGGTCAGATTCGGCTGGCTTGTTCGGAAAAATAGTTGAGACGGGGTTAGTTGACCCAAGACCATTAGAATTTAAAGGATGAGTAATGGTGATCGGCTTTTCCTGGTCTGACTTCGAAAAAGACTTATCGGGGCTTTCTGGAACGAATTTCTCATTCAGTTCTTTCAAATATTTTTCATAGTCCTGGAAAACAGGTGACAAAATACAGTGTGGATCGTCTTTAATATGTTTCCCGATCCAGTCCAACAGGTTCTGGTTGAGGATTTGCAATTGTTTCAAGTATTCTGTCTCATTTTTCAAGTTTTCTGATAAAGCAGCTGATGCTCCAGTGGGTTCACTAGACACCGAAGAGCTCACAACCATCCCCGAATTCGCGCCAAAGTTGAAACGGATATCCGGCGGTTGGGTCGATTCCGATAAACCTGTGAAAGACTTGAAAAGACCGGATGTGCCTTGGTTCTGTTATGCAGTAAATGAAAGAACATAGCAACTTACTACAGATCGCCTTGATTTCACAGACAAAATCTTTCGGGACGTAAGCGAACTGGGTTCCGCCCTTTGAAAAGTACCAGTCTCCTTCGCCTCTAGTTCAGTGTCCCAATTGTCTTGATTAAGTTCAACATCAGCTCTGCGTTTTGCCATTAGTCTTGTCGAATTTTCTGAATACCTGCGGTAAACCAAACAGATTCAGCGGTTGTATATATACTAGTTACAGTAAGTTAACAGGAAAACCGGAGGAAAAACAGTTTGAGAATTCTGGAGTTTGCAGCACTTAAGTCTGACCTGGTGTGGATACCAGCGACTCTCAGTTCGTACCCCTGCTCCAAATAATTCTTTGTAGATGCGCTTAAAACGATAACAAGTACTGGAATAACTATTCCAGTTTTAGCGACGCAGCCCACAACCAGTTCCGAAATTGAAGGCCTACCTGCCAAAGAGACTTTCTGGTCTACATTACATGTGTATGGATTGTGGTCACGGTACTTCGGGGCTGTAATGAGACTGCTGGCTACACTGGCCGGAACTCCATAGACGGAACTCACTCGAAGGTCTGATGAAGAATAGCCCGAAACAATGCACTGAGCCCCCACATTACGAAAAGCGTAGGTTGTCTTGGTGTCGTATTGTTCGTTGCGACAACAGTAAGAGGAGGGCTAACACATCTATATTTAGGAAAGCAGCGTAGCTCCAGTTCCATAAGAAAATACGGGTCGGGAAGGTCGGGACTAAAAACCGCGCACTCCAATCGCCCAAGGAGTGATTTTGACCATTGGTACACTGTTCAGTTTGAAGCACTTTAAAAAAATTAGAATTTCGACGCTGACAAATAAATTGCCTACTGCGTTCGGTAGCAATGGGAGTCAAGAATCCATGGAATACTGTTCACATCGTGGAGATAGATCAATCCGCTAAAACCTCCTGGAAAAGATCTTGAGATCAAAAACTCCCGATGGCGTGTACGAAGTAACCTCTTATTTGCAACCGAAGCAGTTAGAAAGCGCCATTCCCTCAAGTGACGCGGATTATCAAAAGTCAACTTTTGCGAACCAGGAGCTGGACGGTTCGGATATTCCTGGACAGTGACTGCGGGTAGACCTATAAGAGAAACTGCTGAGGGGAAACGCAAACAGTACGTTACAAATATCATCTTCAATGGGACTCGGTTTGCTGACCAAAGAGAACTACAAGAGCTTAGACCTAGCTGATTTCCACTGGAGCGGGGCAACACTAGATGGCTGACACGAACAATGAGCCGGAGTGGCGGTTGCAGATCACACAAGACAAACAAAAACGGATGCACCAAAACGCATCAGTTGTAGGAACGTGGCCACTAGATTCCAGCTAACCACGGCACGGTTTGTCACATGCACAAACGCCTCTGCCCCAAAAGTGCCGCATTCAGACGAGGGAGAGGATAAACTATACGACCAACTGTTCCGTATGATAAGATTTGCACCTTGGAGCAGCCTCCTACTCATGTGGGGTGATTTCGAAAACCTTGAGGAAGATACTGGGACAAAATGAAATCGGTGGAAAATTACTTGCGGTGTGTGCATCCTGGAAAATTTCAATAACTGAGAGGAGGAGGACATGGAGGACACCACATGCCACGTGAAATCGCCCGAGAAGCGAGTTCATACATTTAGCCAGCTATGTCACCTATTCAATTCAATTTCAATGTACCAGCTATAAACCACGTACCATGGGGACAGTGGCTTCAGCTGCTACAGTTTCATCACCGGAAGGTGAGAGATACAACCAAGCATTGAAAACGGTATGTTCAGTTAGTTCGGGAACTGCTTAACCATGCACTGAAGGCTTTGATTCACGAACACCACTGACTGCGCGATTGAGTCGTCTCTACCAGTGTCATTAACCATTGGTGGGTTGAGTTCCGAAGTCTTCATTCAGGGAGGCGCAGTTGTCGGTTCGAATCAATGTACTGGTTAGGGTTTTTATAGTTCGTTGCCAGGTCACACATTGTCCACCTTTTGGTTGCTTTCACTCAGCACAGGACTGGGAAGAAAGCGCTGCGATGCAGATCGTTCTCTGGCATGCAGAGGATATATCCTAATCAGCGTAAACTCTATGAAGCGTAGCTTATCTATCCTGGAGGAGTTCTTTCTTCCTAAGACCATCTGACATTCCTCAATATAGCTAATCGGATGTCCACACAAGACCGAACCATTGTTTCGGAAACACGGACAACTTTCGTTTGGTCTGTGCATGTAGAGGTGTTAAGCGGAATTCCGCACCCATACCGCTTCACCACTCGCAGTTAGCTGCTATTGCGGCCAAGAAGCCCACCTTTCACGCGATTGTCCAGAAGACCGCGTTGTTTGCCGGTCCAGCATCAAGGCGAGCTCTGAGTGGCCGAAAGTCTGGATCCAACGGCAAATCATGATCCCTGCCCCAGACAAACGAACTGACATCACGTCGTCACCGTCGTTCATCTGTAGCGCCCTTTCGATGCCTAAATGCCATGCAACTGGAAGGAAGCAAGAGGGGTGGGATACTACGGGGTTGCCCAAGCCATAGGCGTCGGAGTTTGGCAAAAGCCGTCCTAGTCTTCTGGACTTGAGGCGTAATCTCATCTTCAAGTGAAGAAATTTATCTATCACTTCAATTAGCTCGTCTATAAGCAGGAGGTTTGGGTTTGATCCCACTCGGTCTTATAGCAGCACTTTACACTTTGCAGGTATGAGGTGCATGCCAAACCGCGCGGCAGAGTTATTTAGGTTATCTAAAATGGTTTGCATTTAGGCGAACGCACAGGGATCATTTTGACCCCCGGGGTTTCAAAGGCAGGCGGAGGAATTTCGGGCAGTACATCAATAACAAAGTCTGTGTCGGCGAACCCGCAGGGAGGCCATTAGAAAGCTAGTTTTCGGTTGTGCAACGGGTACTTCCATTGAAGAATGTGTCCAGCACCAGAAGCTGCGTTGGTTGGACCATATATTGCGCATGCCCAAGCATCGTTTGCCGAAGAAGGTACTGTTTTTCGTGCCCAATTCAGAGTGACGGAACTAGAGATGTAGCCAACCCTTGACCTGGCAGAGGAGTATGAAGGAGATTGCGAAATGTTTGGGTGCTGTAGGTGCTACTCGCCTTCCAGGATGGAGACCGCGAGATCTCCACTGCACCTGGTTGGAGGGCCTGTAAGATATGGCTGCTGATCGATGTCAACGACGGTCTTGTTGTCAGTTTCTATCCAGATTGTCTGAACGAGTGTCTGGAGGTATGGGCACCTCAGATTGTGCGAGGCTAGCCCCAGATCTCTTCCTCAAGTCCCTTCCTTTCTTCACACTAAGGCTTCTAAATAAATCATGGTTATAGGGCAGCGAAGCATCAGGGTTGAACACTGATGTCATGATGTCGATGATAATGAACAAAGTTGAGGACAAAAGGCGAGAAAGAGCGGTCTTGTCTTACACCAATGAACATGGAGAACTCAGGCGAAAGCTTGCTATATCCGTACCCGTCTGCAGGAGTCCGCAGACAGTATCCTCACAAGAGATATAAACCTAGATCAAGTACCCTTGATCGCCAGACACCAACAAGGCTTTTGATGTTCAACAGAGCAAAAAGCAGCCTCCAGCTCAAGACAACTGACCAACATGGGGCACTTGAAGGAATAGCGCTGTTCAAGAACTTGCCTCAAGGTAAAGATATGGTCAATGCATCCTCGGTCAGAAGGAAACCCAGCTTGATTCTCACGAATCTGTTTCCCTCGATAATCGATCAACCTGCGCAAAATAATGCCAGAAGAGCATGGAGAAGCGACGGATACCAAGCTGATGCCATGATGATTTGCGCATGTTCTTTCGCCGTTTTTTAAAGACTGTGATGATTACGAAGAGCTTCACTTAACTGGTACTGTTTTCGTCCCAAATCTTCTGCAGTATGGTCAAAGTGTTCACTAGGACCTCGCCACCTTCTCTAAAGAGTGATGGAGCAGACCATCCGGACCAGGTGCCTGTCGCGTTGAAGGAGTGATACCTCACGCTGGATTTGTTGTTGACAGTGGTCCGGTATCGATGTTCCATTCAGGCCCCACCGGCCTAGCGTCCTTTGCCATTGAAGCTCTTGATTATCCGGTGTTTGAGGGAACCGCGTGCGCCATCACAGTCGCTAGTTGCTGGTATGGCTTTTCTGTCAGCAATAAGACCTGCTGATCTTTAAGATATTCACTGCCCATTTATTCGAGTCGAGTGGCTTGGACGGACACTTCTGAAAGCTGACAGCATAGATTTAACTAGCTTCCATTCAACCTCATTGTCATCCGCATTACTGTGCGTTTCCATTAGCTTTCTAGCAAGAGAAAATCGGTACTCTTGAGCTACTGAAACTCAAAGAAGTTAACCAATAGAGTCGCTCTGCTTTAACATGACTGATGCTGAGGGAAAGTGAAGTGACAGTGCACTTCAGAGGGAACGGCAATCTTTGATTGAGGCTCTCCACCGGTGACTGATAGCCATATAGTCCAACTGAGTCCATGAATATACTGAGGTTGGAGGCCTCCGAGTGACTCCATGGGAGCATTTGTGCTAAAAGTTCGTAATGACCAGAGACAGATGGTGACCAGTACACAACTGAAGCAGTCGCTCCCTATTATCTGCGCGTTTAGTGCCGAATCCAAATGTACCACGGACTTAGTCGTCCAAACTTATCTTGATAAAACCCACCATTCTCGAGATAGGTAGTGGTTAAGGCACCAGCTTACGGACCGAAAGGTCCACGGTTCTAACCCAACCTCCACATCTCGACTGTTCCTGTCTAGGTTTGGGCAAGCCGGCAGTATCCCAGCCCTCGTGCTTCCTTCGGGTGGTATGGCAGCTAGGCACCGAAAGGGTGCTACACCTGAACGATTTATTTGTCTTTATTATTTTTTTCAATCTCAGAACTGCCGTCCGTCAGAGCGTACGCTGATGCGACAGATAAACAGTGTACCGCATCAATCCTAATGGATCCAGACAACCACACAGCGCAAAGAAGACTGTTCACTGGGATCCAGCCTAGCAGAGAGCTTTCAGCCTTGGATCTTAGTTCAACTCCCACACCGTAGATACCACGAGTCACTGCTTCAGAACCACCAGATACCCGAAGAGTAAAATGTGGAACATTTGAGATCGTCCTACGCGGCTTGGGCGCACGATCGGAGTGGAGTCTTGTATGCGTGTTCCGGATACACAACAAACATCGGCAGAGGGAAAGTGAGGTTTCAGCAAGAGGTGCATGCTGCTTAATTTGATACAAGGTACGAACATTGAAGGCTATGATGTGGATCAGATTTTTAAGGTTAGCAAGTGACTATTTTGGTTTATTTTTCTGGGCGACGGTTTAGACACGGAACAATGGCTAGGGGATTGGCAGAGTGGGTGATCGCACTGGGGCATTCGATGGGTGGGAAGGGTAAGTGAGGGAGTGACGGTGAGCTAAGAATTGCAAGAGCAAACGATACTTCTCTGTTGCTCAAGACGAAGGGGGTTTGGCTGAGGTACCTCACCTTGAGCCTTTGACTCAAAAGTCTGAACCACGAAGCAGCGGGAAGAAGGGTTCTCTTTGGAAACCCTTCACAGAAGTGATGACTCAACGGTCTCAGCTGCTTGGATGCGGGGATTCAGTCTGGCCCAAGGACGCAGAGAGTAAATCAATATTGTCTCACTCCTAATGCGGCTGCACCCGACAGGTACTTTTTGAGCAGAACCATTCTTATTGTTTTTAAAAATTCACGGTCAACCATTGGGCGATCGGAGTATTCGGCTTTTAGGGCCGACCTTTTTTGATTCGTCCTTCCTCGGGAGAAGGCAGCATCGCTGCTTGTATTGATATGGAGATACTGTTTACCTGAAGGAAACAACTTACAACATTCACACTCCCATCGTACAGGAGAGCGCAACGTTACCTTTAGAACGCCTCGTGATACGATTTCTCATAGTACGAAGACTTACTGTTCTTCGTCAGGGCGTTCCCCATTGGCATGGTTGAACCTTTAGGAACCAGCCAGTATATTCCGCAAGAGCACTGCAGCACAAAAGCCCGACCACCACGACAGAGTGGCAGCTCTAGGTCGGGTCTACTAAAACTCAACCGGCTCATCCGCAGGCATGAGGTTAGGGCTCGAGCCCGCCCAGTCTTGCAGCGGCACTCCACACTTTGCGGGTGTGAACCACATTCCAAACCGCGAGGTAGAATTATTTAGTGTTGTCCGCACTACGATGGCGTCAGATCCAAGAAGAGCTGTCGTCTGAGTACTTGATATCTGTAAGTGAATGTCATGAGGGCATTTCGACCCCACAGGCACGACAGACTGGGAGTAAGTGTTCCACAATCATATCCACGGCACAGTTGAAGAAAAAAGATGAAAGAGAGCAGCCTCGCATGACACCACTTGATGCAGTGAACTCAGACGAGCATCCTGTAGACCTTCACGGGAGTTGGTGTACAGTGCCTAAATGAGGGTCAAGAATTTAGGGGAGGCACCTTTGTTCCATTGACACTGCCGTAGTTCTTGACGGTCCACAGAGCCAAAGGCAGCTTTCAAGCTGAGGAAGGCCACCGCTGGTCTTTGCTGGAAGCGGTGTCGCTGTTCCAGAATCTGCTGGAGGGTGGAAATGTGACAGAAATGTCCTCTTACAGGACGGAACCCAATTTGGTTTTCAAGGATCTCTGTGTGTGTGTGTTCAGTCAACATTCGAAGGATAAGGGCAGCGAGCATGTCCGATGCCACAACTATCAGACTGATGTACGGTGGTTTTTATGTTGCTTGATTGCACTTTTTGATGACAGATGACTGTTGACGTGCGCCATTCTGCAGGCAATCTCTCTCTCTATGCCATATCGCACCAATGTCAGATGGGGCCTCAGAGACTATCCGCCTTCTTTGAAGAAGCACAGAGAATTTGTGGTCCTGATGCCTTATCACGTTTCAGCAGGCATATTTCGTACCTTGTTTCTTCTGACGGGAGATCGAGGTTTGCATTCCACTCACCCCAATGCACTGCCTCCAGGGCCTGTGCTGCGGAAGGCCAGCTAAACTGGTCTTTGAAGTGTTCAAACTACCTTTCCAATCAGCGCTGCTGGAAGTGAATTAGTGAGGCATCTTTTGAACTTTCGTATCACTGACCGTTGCTTTCTTTTTACCAGCCGAAAGTACTAATTGGTATACGACACGGCTGTTTCGCATGGTAAAAGCCTCCACCATCTCCCAAGCATTCATTGCCAAGCAAAACTCTCGGTGTTTCCATGGACTCTTCGGCATTTGGTGTCTGACAGATTGATGAGGTATGATTTTGTTGGACGCATGTATCATGGTTGTACGTGCGCTGGGATACCTCCAGGGCACCCACACGTAGACAGAAGGACGATTAGGGTCCTCGACCAAAGCCTTCGGCTCAAAAACCTAACCGCAAGGCAGCGGTGTTTGGCGGGAAATGCAAATACATTACTATTTCTACAGAACAGGTCGCCACATGTTCCAATCACCAACCTGGAGGACCAGAAGACTGCTTTCAGACCTCTAAACATTGATTAACCTGGTATGAGAGACTGTGAGTGTCGTGGGGACACCCCCTCCCCCGCCAGTATAGCTCAATGAGTCGCTGAGGTGCGGTAAGGTCCAGTCTCTTCGTGACGGCTGCCAGTACAGCATTGGTTCACTGTAGAGTTGTTGAGCTAGTTCAGATCAATACTGTATAGCTATGGTAGATCTTCCAAGATGGTGGATTGGCATAATTCTTGCTGACTTGTGAGGGTTTGAAAGAAAGTAAAAAATCAGGCGTGTTCGCACTATGGCATGGTCCGAATCAAGTAGTGCCCCAGAAGGAACAGTAATTTTGAAGTGTAGCTCTCCACGGGTGACTGACAGATACGGGATGCAGTTGAATCCACGATTGATTTGCACTTGGACGCCGCCCAGTTACACAATGCGATTGTTTATGCTACTAGTTCATACTAGCCATAAACAATTGGAGGAATCGTCTACCGTTGTTTGTGCGATTAGTTTAGACTCCAAATCGATCGCATTCATATCGCCCGATAGATCAGAAAGTTAGTGTTACTTGCTTGCTTGCCCGGATAACTCTCACGCTCTAACCACTGATCCACATCGCCCCCATGTAATAATAATAATAGTCGTTGAGCTGTATCAGCCTTTCGGTGCTTAGCTATCATGCCAATGGAAGGAGGCACGAGGGCAGGGATAATGCCAGGTTGCCAAAGCCTAGACAGGAGCAGTCGAGATGCTGAGGTTTGGTTCGAACCAGGAACCTTCCGATCCACAAGCTGGCGCCTTAACCATTGAGCTACCTAGAGCCTGGGAACAAAACAGCTTGACTGCGAACGAGTGCAAAAACTACATGTCGTGACTAGATAAACCATACTTTTGCATACACCATTAACTCGTAATTCTCACTCTATATTTTCAGCTGATGTACTACCGTTATTAGACGATTAAGGCGTACATTACGCCCTTCTATTCTGTCTTCATTCTAATCTCGTTCTGGAACTACTCAACTCTCGCAAAACTATAAGGGGCATCGCGGTATTTAAAGCGCATATTTGACCCTGGATTCAGGCTGTCCAACGGGCGTTTGGCGATTGGTAAGTGTTACTTCCATGACATGCCCGATCACTCATCATCGTCGGCCGTTGTTGAATTTATTGACTGCCTGAGTGTCCTATCGGCCGCTGGCTTTTCTGGTCCGGATGCTTGACGGCTTCCCTGGTGCGATTTTGGTGATTTAAAGGCGCCAGTAAGTTTCGGGCGTTCTGAGATTATTTGCAGGAATCTAACCTGCCTGACACTGTTCCTAGAGGTTGAGAGCTGAAATATGTGTGGCGACTTGTACCCTAAAAATGTAGACTGCTCTTGTGTTTTTACGCGAACCACCACCGCCTTGCAGTTAGGCTTATAAGCCAAAGACATTGGTTGAGGACCATACTCATCCTCCTGTTCAGGCCTGAGATCAAGCTAGCGCAGTGGTTATGGCGCGAAATCACCGTCCGGAAGGTGCGTGGTTGAAACATGACTTCATTATCCTGACTCCCCCTGGCTAGGCTTGGGAAACCTGGCAGTATCTCAGTCATCGTGCTTCCTTCAGGTTGAACGGCAGCTAAGGTGGTAAAAGCGTGTTACAGCTGAGCAATTATCTTCTATCTATTCTTGTCCAGACCTGGTCATCCAGACAGTACCCCAGTCCACGTACAACCACGAGTTACTCAATTTCAGTGACTTCATATCCCATCCGCCTTCTCGTGGTGCCATCGTCTTACCTATTGCACATAGGAGGGCGGGTAGGTGAAAACAGGTTGTTAATAAAGCCCCCTTCCTCCTATTCCACACATTCTTCTTGTCCCTCTCCACATTCCGTTTCCAGTAACACTTTCTCAGGCCACTTGTTAGGGACTGAGGCCAGTCAGCCGCCGACTGCAGTTAGGTACAATATCTATGCCATGGAAGCCCCGAAATCAGACCCCGATTATCAGTTCATCTGACAGCCTTTAAGGTCCGCACTCAGTGGACAACATGCTGCAGTTGGTTGCAGGCTGGACTTGCTTCCTATTGATGATGCTGATTTTCCGAAACGCGGATTTAAGGTTCAAGTGCGGTTGTTGAGCTGACCACCCCATTGGTTTCCTCTCGCTCTCGGTTGCTGCCCCTGATGATCAAGAAGCCGGCGCTGTCGTTCCTGCGGGACTAGTATTATTTTAAGCCATAGAGCTGAAAAGTCCCTGCTTGAATGTTGTCCATTGATAATGGAGTCCGTTAAGGAAGCATCCAGTGAATTCGACTATTATCGCTATCCGTTCATTGTATCCGCTCAAGCTCCAGCAGACCATAGCTCCGGTACTCTCAGAGAGAGTTTCTGCGACGCTTTGAGCGCTCTATTAGGGCTAGAAGCTCAGGTATTGTTGTAGTTCCTGAGGTAAGTTGGGAGATTTATCACTTCTAGGACTGGACTGGAATCGAGAAACACAAACGGCGAACGCGTACTGCAGAGAAGCACTGACCACGGTCCATTGTTGTGCAGTACTAACTTCCGAAACGATGAAAGCCGTTGGCCACATGATGTCATCTACGTGCGAGCCAACCTCCAACACAGGCGGACCACATCGCTAGCAGCTATATGTGGCGTGCATCAATTACTAATTGTCATTCGTTTTGGAATACCTACGTGGAGTCTGATCATATCGTCGTCATTGACAACAGCGCTGGAAGAGAACTTTGATAATTCTGACCACGAGGCAGCCCGTTGCTGCTTCCCTGCGTTTTATTCGGGGTGGGGGGGAGACAAGTTGCGGACACTCGGCCTGGTCATGTAAAAGTCTCGGTCCCTAACGTGAGAGAAATTTACCAAAAGCACTTACTGAGGCCGCTTTCAGACAATCCACCTACTGTTCGCAACACTGCAAGATACTGGGCGCTTTGCGCGTGGAAATGTTCAAGCAGCTAGATCGAAGCACCAGGTTTCCAGCAAAACACTAAACTCCCTTGAAATTCAAACACATTCCTCTGACCAAAAGTAAAACACAACTAGATGAACTGTCAGACGTCAGTCGAAGGAGAGACAAAGAGATGGAGGAATAAATAAACTCTAGTAATGTATGAAAACTGTTCCAACTTGTGCATGCGTCAGGCACAAAATACCTTCTGATGAGCAAAAAGTCACCAACACTATCCAGTCAAGGTGAAATCAACTTGAATGTAGGAGCACGCGGTATCACGCAGCGACACCGCGACCCTTTTGCGACGGCCACGGAGTTTTTGTTCCCAACCACAGGAACAAACGCCCTGAGAGGACACTGTAGCATGCACGCTGTGCAAGCACCAGGGGACAGTGATTCCCCGAAGGTAGGGGTTCACAACAATTTCTGTTGATGGAAAACACAAAGAAAGCCCACGAGCCGAAACCCAGTAAGCAAGGTTGTACATCACCAATACTTACATATAGATCAACCAAAGTGGCAGGCACTGTATTTTACGGTGGCCCCCTTTTTGAAGAACACCGTCCCCGGTGTACCATTGCCTACGTGAACCGACCGGTGCTAGTGATGTCGTGCATGAGGCTGGTGAGGGTGTACAGAGGTTGCTGTATCTGGGGCTGCGTTGTCCGTGCTTGCTTGGGCAACGTTCTAGCTCTTAGGCCTGTATGCACACGTGTAGAGCCAGGGACTTTGTGATAGGACCATCAATGTGTGATAACCATCCTGATGTGGTCGCCAAATATGTAGTATGCACCATACGGAAGCACCAGGGGACAGTGATTATCCAAAGGCAGGTGTTCACAATTTCTGTGGGTGGAAAATAAAAAGCCCACGAGCTGAAGCCCAGTAAGCAAAGTTGTGCATCACCAATACCTACTTATAAGTCAATCAGACTGGCAGAAACCGTATACTACAATAATAAGCTACCCCGAGGCTGATGCAGCTGTTGTACATTATTCAAATTGGTCTAACCCGCTGGATCCGCCATGCAAATTGAATCTGGCTGGAACACGTGGCTTCTGTCCTTGAACCAAGTGACTTGAGCATACAGGCTCTTTTTGTACCTCTGACCTTGGCTCCACTGCAGAAATTCCATCAACTCACCCTGGAACACCCAGGCCCAGCACCCATTACAACCGTGACACCGGACAGACAAGATCCGGTGAGCATACTTCAGTTAATCTCTGACTTTTGGACGACGTAAAGAAAACTCCAGAAGAGGAAAGTGTCAGACGCAGTATTACGCCCAAATCACTTGAACCAAACCGCTTGCAGCGGCCAACAAGCCCAAGCCGCACGTGGTTCGTCAGAACTCGGGCTGCGGACCAGCCCAGACCACCGAGAACTCTGATTGGTCGAAAATACGTTTTGGCATTCAGTACAGTCGGTTTGCCTGGTAGGTGCTCTGCTGAAACGCTGGCTGAGGAGAATGCCACTGATAACTTAGCCGTGACATTACCATTATTCCATACCACGTACAGAAGACAAAAACATGAATGGCCTTCTGCTGGATCAAATAGTCGCAAGAGTTTCGAAAAAAACGTCCCTGAAGTGTGACATCGCTCTCGAAGCGGTTATAGCAAGATTGAATAGATTCTTGCAGGAAGACAAACCCCATGGTACTTTAGCGAACAAAGTTGTTCACGGGTGGTTTCTCCACCTCAGAGAAAATTTTAACAGATCTGCAGCCTGGCATTACATGTAATCCCGCGACAGCTTGGAACTCCGGAGACGTGCAGACTTCAGCAAGGCCTGGTAGGCTGGGAATAAATCCGGGTGCGGACTGATGAGTCTGCCACCAGTGGGTTCGAAGTTGTTGCAAAGGAAGCCCACTCGACTTACCAGCATTCAGAGGGCGATAACCTCACAGCAGATTAGGTTATTGCAACACAGCGATGCATTCTATTTCCTTCAGTACATTTGTGACACTCCCATGATGGACACAACAACGGAGGGGTATTGCAGTATGGCGCAGAAACTTGGGGAGACTGAAACCTTACGCTGGTGCTTTGGTGGTAACAAAGCAGATCTTGCTGTTGGTCATCGCAGTGCTATCCTGTTTAGACAAGAGAATGACTCGGGACACGAATTAATATGTTGACCTCGTCTGCATTACCAATGTTCTGTATGCAACGTTTCATGCCACTCCTCGCAAACAGTCTATATCTGTACAAAACTGGCGCGGGTATCAAGTTGGTAAGCCACCTGACCAGCAAAGCTGATTTGGTTGGAATCAGTGTGTATACGTATGCGTATGCAGCGCATAGCCAACCAGGCGGTTGAGATCGAAAGGAACATACAGTACAGGTAGTGGAGTCTTAGTGACGAGCGAAAAACAACCACAGAACGTACATCCGTTGTGGCAGCGTTCAGGAACGGCGTTAAAGCAAGGCCCGCAGCGCCGAGTTTGAGCGCGTATCCCTTGCTGTGAACCGTGAGAACAGGTGGAAGGAACAAGGCTGGGATGCTTGAACACCGGTTTTCAGACGTTTGTGTTCCTTTAATGGGGAGAGATTTCTTAACCACAAGGCGGACCAACCATACAATCGACTTGCATATGACCTTCATTCTTTTGTGGAATTACGTCCTGGTGGCAGATGAAACACACCACTGAAGACCAAGCCACCTGTCGGAGTTGGGACCCATAAATTACGCCGAGCCCCAGAAGCACGCCCGAAACATCGCTGAAACCATAGTTCGGAGGAGGGAAATTCTAACATAAAGTTTTAACATTCTGTGACATTTATTCGATCCCTTAAGATCTCTCCATGCGGCCGCAGTATTGTTGGAAGTTTTTAAACTCGAAGTCCACCATGGGTGCGGAATTCCAAGTTTGACGGCTGCCAATGGCTTCGCGGCTGCTCACTAGAAGCACACCCAAATTCTTTTCGCCGGAACTATAGAGTTTTAGAGGTTGTGACTTTTACGGGGAGTTAGTCTCATCCATTTACACTTGTAGGTGATATGCTGCTCATAACATTTTTTTTAAGTGAGCGAAATTTCAAGGTCACAGACCATCACCGATTCGCATTTTGCTACCCGTTTACGGGAGATGGAACACGAAATCGCACAATACTATATTTTGGCATTTTTAGGGATGAAAATAACATCAACGGAATATACAATGAAATTTCCACCCAGGAAAATCAGTCATTGACGTCTGTTTGCTTTATACTCCCCAGATTTAACGGATGAGATAAAGTTGTTCAGCGAACTTCATCACAACACTTTTTCTTATTGAGCTCAGCTTCCATTAAGCATAACATTGTCAAAAAACAGCATGAATTGCGCATTGGAGATGCGAGGGCCATCTCTGTGGATGACTGCCTTTCCCAGCTATGCATAACTAGCCCGTGGACAATACAGCGTCAGGAGGTTACATTCGGTAAATTATCAATACAATGGTATCCTTTCTAGTAGGAATATGACTCACCATAGTTGGAATACGTCATAAAGCGGTCAGCATGGTAACGGTAATCGTTGTCACTCGCCTCGGCTACTCATCGTCACTGCAGCATGCCAGCCCCGTGTCAACGTGCGGCGCTGATTATGAGGCCCCACCTATACACGGTAAACTAACCCTACGGCTGATGACGACCCGTCATACTCATAACTGTATTCAACATCGCCTACCTTCGCTACCTAGCGTAACTGCTAGGCCCGTGTCCATGTGTGACACTGATTATAAGGCCTCGCGGCAACCTAATTTAGAGGTCAATGGCGGTCTTTCATTATCATAACTGTACGCGTTTCCGATCATCTCGAATACTTGTTGTAACTGCTAGGTCCCATCCTATGTGCGACGCTGGTTACGAGGTCTCACCTAGGTAAAGTAACCTAGTCCAATGACCAACGACTCTCTCTCACGCACACCTGTGCGCGATGTCGCCTATTTCTGCTACCTATAATAAACACCAGGCCAGAATCTATGTGGGCCGGCGAAAATAAGGCCTCAACTGAGCGTGGTATCCTAATCTAACGCCCTAAGTGGGTCTGTCATACTCATAACTGAAGTCGATGTCGCCTACCTTGGCTACTTATGGTAACTGCTAGGCCTGTGTCTATGTGCAACGTCGAACATGAGACCTCAACTGAGCTCAGCAGCCTAACCCGATGGCCAACGACGGCCCGTCACGTTTATAACCGTACACAACGTCGCCTACCGTGGCCACTTATAGTAACTGAAGGGTTTGTACACACGCTCGTAACTGACTCATGTGACAACTATACATAATAGACCAATCCAACGACCAACGGCGGTCCTTCATATCCATACATGTCAACCGTGTGCCGACCCCGTGGCTAAAAATACAAAACCGCCTTTAAATAATCATGTTTCTATTTATTGGTTCTAGCGGTACAAACGTCATGTGTGGTCAATCCAGTTCTCAGTTTCAGGAATCCGCTTTTACTCGAAAGTATTTCTGGAAGGAAAAATGTATAATCAACTGCGACTCGTACACACTCCGTACACATCCTTTAAAACAAGAAATTAAACAAAGTTGTAGTGGCCAACTCACCAAGTGCTTACTAAATCCCTTTGTCCACAATTCCGAATGGGTGTCCACGCTGAAGCTGGAGTCTTACTGTTATAAGGGTAAACCCGCCACTTGCTCAGTTAGTCCCGTGTGTACATCGATTATTCAGTAGCGGTATTCGGCAACCATATGCATTATTGAGCGCACCGGAGTTAAAGCTAAACAGAAGTGTGTATGTGTCAGCCGTAGACAAAGTGGTATATACTTGAGCCCTGGGATCCTAGGAGCACGTGCGTCACCATACATGCACCCATGGAGGCAGGGATAACGAAGAACTGTTGAGCGGGCGGGTACTTGGTGTCAAGTTTGTTCAATACCCGGCGATACCCGATTTGGGCGCCATGTTTGCTGTTATACACCCCACCTGGTCAGTGATTTACATCCCCAGAGATCCCCAAACGGACCAGGAGAATACCTCCAATCTTACATTGGCTCCATCCTACCTCCGCGAATTCCCCTGACCACCCCAAAAACCCCGCTTCCCACAGAATCGCACATCCCAGCCCAAACATCTCAAACATGACGTCCGTTACGATGCTGTCCAGAAAACGAAGTACGTCAGTGCAGTGATGGCACGGCACTGCTGTACCCAGTTTGATAGCACATCCGCAACTAAGCCCTTCCTACTCTTGACTATACCTGCTCGCCAACTCGGCCCATTAGCTACAACTACGAACAAACTCATGCTTCATTCTGAATGTAATCTTATGATCAGGCTACCCGCCCGTTGTGATTAAAGATTATTATTATTACCTTACACTGTGGGTGCAGGGTGCATACCAAAGGACCGGATGACTTTGGTTAGTTCGTCCAAAAACAACTGCACCTTTTCCTCCTCTTTGAAGATGAGAACGACGTCTGAATGCTCCATATCGACAAGGTTTTCGCCAGATATTTGAAAACCGGGGTCCAGAAGGCGTTAGTTAGCCAATTGTGACCACTTTTGGCCGCCTGTTATTTCGATCCGCGGTCTAACTCACTTCACGGTGCCTTCTAGAAGTCTTTCTGAGACTTTTCCTATTTTGTGTGCCGGATGTAGACACGGCTGTCTTATTGCCTCGTCTGAATGACAGAAATGAACCACCGTGCGCCCTCAATGGACCCAAAAATACCCTTAATCCATATCAGTCTCAATTTGTGAAGATTCCTTGGCGAATCGTAACTACAATAACAACCCCAAACGACTCACCCAAGATGTTCATGTACGGGGCTGTACACGGACCCAAGTACAGCGTTGCGATGACGGTACCGCGACTACCATACCCAGTATGATGGATTGCCCGTAGTTCACCATATCCATAATATTTAGCGGATGGGGGTTTTACGTGCACCCACAAGATGGCCTCAATCCGTTTAATTTGTGCCAGGACTTGAAAGCATTGGTCACCTCATTGTGCTGTCTGCTTGTTCTGCCACCAAACTCACTAATTCTACCAGCATTACTATCGATGGTTCAGTATGGCCTTGCGCCTGATATAGCGTGTACTGACCATCATAAAAAACAAAAAAACTGTGAGGAAAAGCTGTGACGAATTCCTTGGCTTGATTTTGCAGGACACCTCCCACAATGATAGGAGACTTTTTCATACACAGGTCGTTAAATGCTGTTCAATTTTGAGTTCGCGGCGACATAAAGGGCGAAATTATTGTCCTTGTCGTTTCGAGATTATTTCCAAACGCAGTGCAAAATAAAACACGTGAAGAACCCGGCTCCTCCACAACTTTCCCACCGTCATCAGAGGTACATCCCGCGAAGCCGTTGGCAGCTGTTAAAATATAAATTCCGCGCCCATGGTGGCTCTCGAGTACGTTTAAACAACTTCCAACAAAACTGCACCCGCATGAGACGATCTTGAGGGACCGAATAAATACCGTCAAGTGCTGAAACTTTATGTTAAAATTTTTCTCCTCCGAACTATGACTCCAGAGAAATGTTGGGTGTGCATCTAAGACTCGGCGGCTTCTGGCGACCTCTCCCTGGTAACAGTGGCAAATTTGTGAAAGAGCCGGTTTCTTCACATGTCTTCTTCCATTATGCAGTTGTAAATTATCTCAAGTCTACATGAACAATTATTACGCCAGCAATGTCGGCGCAAAGTAAACATGAAGCAGCAGTTCATCCAGTTGAAGAATATCATAAACGAGAAATTCAGCGGAAAACCAAATTGGTATGCAAATGAGTGAGTGTGTTTGTCGGAACATGTGCGTAGTTGTGAGACAGGCAGCTGTTTGTTACACTTCGGACCTAGCACACACTGTCGGGTGCGCGGCAAATTTTTTCCTCACCGTTATACTGATCCCCGGGTAGCGCCATTGAAAGGATTAGTGGGTTTTTGGGGAGAACTGGCGGAAGACATAATATAGTGGCCTGTGCTCCTTCTTTCTGGCACAAATTCGACGGGTTGGGATGGCCTTGTAGACGCGTGTAACGCTCAGTCGGGAAATATTAGGAATAAAAACTACGGACAAGCCATCTGACTGGGTGCGGCAGCCATCGCGACGTCGCACTTGGGTTCATGGACTGCCCCGTACACGAACATCTTCGAGAGCCAGTTGTGGTTGTCATGGTTGTTATGAACCATGACAAACTACGACCACCATGGATCAGTTGCATTCTTGGGTCCATCGAGGGCGCATGGTGGTTCATTCCTCTCATTCAAACGAGGCACTAGGACAGCTGTGCTCACCTTGGGGACCCAAGGTAGGGAAAAGTGTCAAACTGTCTGCTGGAGAGCACTATGTTAAGAGGCATATTGCGGCCCAAAATAGCAGGCAGCCAAAAGTGGTCACAATTTCTACTGCAGCGAGGCGACACTGCTCGATTTCAAAAAAGGTGACCAGTATTCAAGTCGATGCGAACTAGTCTGGGCATATGTGATCATGATTGACGTACACCGGCCAAACTGTAAGCATCTGGCATAACTCGGAGCGTGCAGGGGCAAGAGACCAGAGAAAAACGTGAGATGTCTGGTGGTGTTGCATGTCCGTACGACGAGGTGACCTCAATGGTGTCGTTACGGCCTAAAGCAAAGCGTGAAGGCTTTGCAAAACGAGTTGCCACTGAGGTGGCATACCGTCTGTACACAGAGAGTCTCTGTTAGCACTTTTGCTCTGCTATCGAGGATTTTTTTGCTGCATAGGATGACTGCCCGGGATATATGCCATAACCAGGGCAAGCTCAGGCCAGCGACACAGACGTCCGACAAAACTTGCTTCCATTTTAGTTTTATTTTCCTCCCATTGCGGAAGGAGAGTTATGAGTATCAGCATGGGATAGGAATATCTTTGGGGAGGCTATGCAGTGGGAGGTGCCAACCGTGGTTTCTTTCACATCGTAAGGGTGCAAATGGGCGGACGTGGTACGGGAATATATACCAGATGTGTACATAATAGGTTCTACGTATTTTCTAACTCCCGCATTTGTGAGAGTACATGGAGAGCTCTTCAAAAGATTCCGTACAAAAGGCGATGCCCGTCAGGTGTACCCACTCTTCCTATTCTTATTTAATTTTGTTAACGATGAGATAATGAGATGAACGCTGGAGAGGCTTCAAAATGCCGATGTTCAAATAGCCTCTGACGAAAAACTTGCCGAGCTTGAATATACAGATCATATTATTACCGTCTTCAAAGGAGAGAAGGTGCAAGTGATTTAAAAGGAGCTTGACAAAGTCATCCCGTCCTTTTGTATGCACCCACAAAATGTAAGGTCATGCAGTCACTGAACACGTCACTTACATTTAAGAGAGTGCCACACGAAATGGTGCTTATCAGTCTACATTGCAGGTTGTTTTGTTGTATGGCCGTGGGACCTGGCCTGTTCGTGCAGTGGAACTGAGACGTCTTCAAGTGTTCGAAACTGTTGTTTCGGAGCCATAGATCGTGTAGTTTGGTGTCGGCTAATCCATAATTAGGAGACTAGAAAGTGAGTTTTTAGTTGTGCAACAGGGATTATGTTGAGGGTGTGTCCGACACCAGAAGTTCCGTTGGTAATGTCATGTGTTGCATACGCCGAACCATCGTTTGCCCCCGAGTGCTGTTTTCCGTGCCTAATTCAGGTGGTCAACCATTGTTCTGACAGAGAGGTGTGGAAGAGATTACGGAAACTGTGGGTGCTGTCTGTGCCACTTGTGTCCCAGGATGAGAACCGCAAGATTTCCACTCATTGGAGAAGCTGTCAGATGTGGCTGACAACCGATCTCAATGGCATCTCTATTGTCAGTTTCTGTCTAGACTTCCTGACTTGAGGCCAAAGGAAAAGTTAGATGAGACACGAACCTATATGACAGACATGGACTGCAGCCTCAGAATAGCTTTATATAGCGAACAGCTCTGAGCATGTTATGTTTGCCTGATATGTGAAAGCCTTTCTGTATATAACGGGATGCTGAAAATCACAAAAATGTTGGTGTACAAAAGCAACAACTTTAGCTGATCGGTTTATCAGAATGTAGCCGCTGGTTGTTGAAACTGCTACCGCGATTGAGTATGGGATCGTTACAAACTATGATGAGGACAATGGAGCTTTCGATTTCATTGAGCTACATGGGATTGGTATCGGAAAGCAGAAGTGAAGTTAAGTTAGGATTAAGCGGCCGAAATGGGCGCATTTGACACGAAGGACCCACTCAATCAGTAGATTTCCGCAGCGGATGCATTCATGGGTGCACGGTTGCGTGTTTCTTGGATCCTGGGGCTCAAGTCCACACCACTTGGTAGTACGACTGAATGGTATACACCCCTCTTTAGGTTTAACTTCTCCGCGTCCAATACTGCAATTGTTGCGGAAATCCGCTATCAAATCATCAATATACACACGGCTCCTTCATTGGTGCCAATGAGACTAATTGAGCAAGTAGTAAGTTTACCTTCATAGCACTAAGACTCCAGATTCGGCGTGGACACAGATTGAGAATTGTGGACAGCGGGATTTAGTAAGTGCACGTTGAGTTAGCCACTGCAATTTTGTTAATTGTGTGTTTTCAATGATATCGCGTAATATGTACACGAGTTGTAATTGATTATACATTTTTCCTCCCATAAACTCTTCCTGAAAACGAGAACTAGAGTGATTACACATTACGTTTGTGCCAATGCAACCAAAAAATAAAAGCGTAGCTCGCCAAGGGTGGGTGTGTTTCCAGGCATGGCTTGGCGGGCGGGCAACGTGGCCGCTCACTAGGAGCACACCCAAATTATTTCCACCAAAACCGTTGGGTTTTCCGAGTTGCTACCTTTACAGGGGGTTCACTTAATACTTTTGCACCCTTCAGCTACATGTTACTCATAGCATTTTGGTTAGGTGAGCGAAATTTCCGTGTCAGGATCATCACAGGTTCACATTTTGTTACCGGTTCACGGGAGATAAATCACGAAATCGCAACAAAGCATATTTCGACGTTCTTCAATGTTCCTTGAGAATGAGATAAAATCCTCAGAATATCCATCCAGGAATATAGGTCAGTGACGTTTGTTTGCTTTATGCTCCTCAGACTTAACAACTGAGATGCGCTTGTACAGTGAACTTCGGCACAACACTTTCCTATAGAGCTCGTCTTCCAAAGTTGGGCAACTGCATGAACTGTGAAGTGACCATCGTTGTGGATGGTCCTCATTACCTGGCATGCATATCTAGCCTGTGGATAATACATCGTCGGGAGATAATTGCAGGTATATTACCAACAACGCTGCCATCCCTATTCGGAATATGATACTCCATAGGCGGGATACGTCATAAAGCGCAAATATAGTTATGGCATCCATTGCTGATCACCATCATAACCGTAACCGGTATTACTCATCTCGACCACTTATCGTGACTGCGAGGCCCATGTCTAGCTGCGACGCTGATTAGGAGGCCCCAACTATGCGCGATAACCTAATCCGACGGTCAACGGCGGCTTTTTATACCACTACATTTTGCCGCCGAGCCTTTGATGCACACCCGAAATTTCTCCGAAAGCATAGTTCGGAGGAAGAAAACTTTAGCATGAAGCTTCAGAATTTGGTGGTATTTATTCGGTCCCTTAAGATCTCTCCATGCGGCTTCAATTTTGTTAAAAGTTGCTTAAACGTACTCAAAGTCCACCGTGGGTGTAAAATTCGTATTCTAATGGCTGCCAATTGCTTTGCGTCATATCTCCTTGATGGCGGTGGGAAATTTGTAATTTTTTCACGTGTTTTCTTTCGTACTGCATTTGGAAGTCCACCGTGGGTGTAAAATTCGTATTCTAATGGCTGCCAATTGCTTTGCGTCATATCTCCTTGATGGCGGTGGGAAATTTGTAATTTTTTCACGTGTTTTCTTTCGTACTGCATTTGGAAATAATCTTGAAACGACAAGAACAATAATTGCGCCCTGTATGTCGGCACATACTCAAAACTGAGCAGCCTTTCACGACGCCTACATGAAAAAGTCTTCTATCGTTGTGGCAAGTGTCCTGATAGACCAAGTCGAGGAATCCGTCACAGCTAGTAAGTTATTTTTCTATGGTGGTCAGTATACGCTATATAGGACGCAAGGCTGTAACGAAACAATAATAGTGACCTTGGGGGTAGTAGTGTATTTATAATGAGAACAAGGAGACAGCACAATAAGTTGGTCAGTGCTTTCAAGTCCTGGCACAAATTTAACGGATTGAGGCAGTCTTGTGGGTGCACGTGACACACTCGTCCGCTAAATATTATGGATATGGTGCACTACGGGCAAGTCATCAGACTGGGTATGGTGGTCGCGGTGCGGTCGTCGCGATGCCGTACTTGGGTCCATGGACAGCCTCGTACATGAACATCTTGGGTGAGTCGTTTAGGATTGTCATGGCAGTTAGGATTCGCAAAGGAATCGTCGCAAATTAAGACGAGCATGGATCAAGGATATTCTTGGGTCCATTGCGGGTGTTTCATTGCTGTCATTCAGACGAGGAAATAGGACAGGCGTGCCTACATTGGGGACTCGAAATGGGATGAATCTCAGAAGCTCCACTAGAAAGCACAATGGGATGAGTTAGACTGTGGCCCGAAATAAAGCCGAAAGTGGTCACAATTCCCAACTAACTTGCGTCTTCTGGACCCCGGTTTTCAAATATCTGACGCAAATCTTGTCGATATGGAGTATGCAGACATCGTTCTGATCTTCAAAGATAAGGAGAATGTGCAAGTGTTTTTGAATGAACTGACCAAAGTCCTTTTATATGCACCCTGCACTCACAAAGTGTAAGGTACTAATAATGTTTATACACAACTGGTGGGTAGCATGATCGAGCAAGCATGATTATAAGATTACATTCAGAGTGAAGCATGAGTTTGTTCGTAGCTGCAGGTAATGGACCAAGTGGGCGAAAGGGAACAGTCAAGAGTAGGAAGGGATTGGTTGCGGCTGTGCTATAAAACTGTGTACGGCAGTACCGTGCCATCACTGCACTGACATACTTCGTTTTCTGGACAGCCTCGTAACGAACGTCATGTTTGAGATGCTTGACCTGAGACTTGCGATTCTGTGAGCAGCGGGGTTTTTTGAGTTGGCCAATGGAATTCGCAGAAGTAGGACGAAGCCAATGTAAGATTGGAGATATTTTTCTGGTCCGTTTGGGGATCTCTGGGGATGTAAATCACTGACCAGATGGGGTGGATAACAGCAACCAGGGCGTCCATACCGGGCATTACCGAAGTGCGAAGCTCGATATTACTAGTGAATGGGATGAGGTCATTAAAACCCAGTGAAATTAGGGAGATATTTGATAGGATAAGGTGCGTTAACACAGAAAAAACTGAACGTTTACCACAATCAGGGTGGTGACAACAATTGACTAAATGAGACAGGATAGGAGTAGATTTGTACTTATTAGACCAGCGATCAAGCACTTGTTGAGTTTGCTAATAAATGCTACTATGCTGCAAGAGTTCTAGAGC
The DNA here is from genome assembly GCA_003604175.2 of Clonorchis sinensis. Lineage (NCBI taxonomy): Eukaryota > Metazoa > Platyhelminthes > Trematoda > Opisthorchiida > Opisthorchiidae > Clonorchis > Clonorchis sinensis. The sequence continues at coordinate 157,674,502 of CM030369.1, read as the reverse complement.
AAACCGGTATAAGCACGCAGAGGTGTTGTTGTTAGGGGACTCAAACATACTTACCGATGAGAGTAGTACTTCCGAGATGATGGACTAGTTTATCTGGAATTTCTTACGTGAGTTTGTCACTGAAAGCGCCACTCACAGTCCAAGGAGAGGCATACGAATCTGTAAAGCTTTATATATGCACTCGAAATTGTAGTAGTTACGATTGTAGTGTGACAGATGAGGTCGATACGCGAATCTGCAATGCTCGGGTCGCGTTTGCTAATTTGAAACACCTATGGCGTATAAAGGGCTCCCCCATTATCGCCAATGGGACTAATTGAGCAAGTAGTGAGTTTGCCTTCATAACAGTAAGATTCCGGTTTCAGCGTGGACACCGATTTGTTATTGTGAACAAAGGGATTTATTAAGCACTTTGTGAGTTAGCCACTACAACTTTGTTTAATTATGTGTTTTAAGTGATATCGCGGAAGATCTTTACGAATCATACTTGATTATACATTGTTTTTTTCAGAAACCCTGTTGAGTTAAAGCGGATTCCTGAAACTGAGAACTGGATTGACCGCACATTACGTTTGTACCGATACAACCAATAAATAGAAACGTGATTTGTTAAGTGTGGTTGTGTATTTCTTGGGCATGGTGTTGGCAGATGGATGCCATGTGTGGATATGGAGAACCGCCGTTGGTCGTTGGATTAGTCTATTATGCATAGTTGGGGCATTAGTCAGTTACGAGCATGTGTACGGGCCCTCCAGTTACCATGAGTAGCCACGGTAGGCGACGTTGAGCACGGTTATAAACGTGACGGGCCGTCGTTGGCCATCAGGTTAGGTGTCATATTCGGCGTTGCACACAGACACAGGCCTAGCAAATACGATAAGCAGTCAAAGTAGGCTACTAGGTATTGACTACAGTTGTGAGTATGACGGACCTACTTTGGGCGTTAGATTAGGATACCACGCATAGATGGGCCTCATTTTTAACGGTCCGCATGAATACTAGCCTCATGTTTACTATAGGTAGCAGAAGCAAGCAACAGCGCAAACAGTTACGGGTATCATGGGCCGTCGTTGGCCGTTAGATTGGGGAAGCATAAGTGAAGTCGAATAATCAGCGTCGCGTATGGGCACTGGCCTAGCGGTTACAAAAAGTAGCCAAGGCAGGCGATATTACGTACAGTATGAGGCCCGTCTTTCGCCGTTACGTTAGGTCTGTGTGCATAGCTGGGGCCTCGTATCCATCGGTTCGCATAAATACTAGCCTGGTGTTTATTTTAGGTAGCAGAGATAAGCGACAACGCGTACAGTTATGAGCATGAGAGACAGTCGTTGGTCGTTGGGTTAGGTTACTGTGCATAGGTGAGGCCTCATACTCAGCGTCGCACGCAGACGCGGGCCTAGCAGTTACAATAAGCATTCGAGATGATTGAAAACGCGTAGAGTTATGATTATGAAAGACCGTCATTGGCCACCGAATTAGGTTGCCGTGTATAGGTGAGGCTTCATAATCGGCGTCGCACGTAGGCACGGCTCTAGCGGTTGCGATAAGTAGTCGAGGTGAGTGACAACGGATACTGTTATCATTATGACCGCTTTATGACGTATTCCATCTATGGTGAGCCATATTCCTGATAGAATTTATACCCATATTTTGGTAATTTACCCAAGGTTACCTCCTGATGCTGCATTGTTCACAGGTTAGGTATGCATAGCTGGGAAAGGCAATCATCCACAGAGAGGGCCCTCGCATCCCCACTGCAAGATTCATGCTATTTTCTGACAATATAGTACCTAATGGAAGCTGGGCTCCAGAAGAAAAAGTGTTATGACAAAGTTCGCTGAACAAAATTACCTCGTCCGTTAAATCTGGGGAGTATAAAGCAAACAGACGTCAATGACTGATTTTCCCGGGTGGAAATTTCATTGTATATTCCGTTGATGTTATTTTCATCCCTAAAAATGCCAAAATATAGTATTGTGCGATTTCGTGTTCCATCTCCCGTAAACGGGTAGCAAAATGCGAATCGGTGATGGTCTGTGACCTTGAAATTTCGCTCACTTAAAAAAAATGTTATGAGCAGCATATCACCTACAAGTGTAAATGGATGAGACTAACTCCCCGTAAAAGTCACAACCTCTAAAACTCTATAGTTCCGGCGAAAATAATTTGGGTGTGCTTATGGTAAGCGGCCACGACAAACTGGTTAGTTTATTTTATTTCAACTTATATCCGGCTTCATTGACCTTGAAAAGTGGTTCAACAAAACCTTGGCCACCGAGCAAGCGCTTACTGTCTTCCTGATGCGGTGCTTTACACATCCTTGTCATTTCAAATAAAGACGTGACTCATTGTTTACAGGGAATTTAGCTCTGTTTTGTGAAGCACTGGCAGCTTTCATCATTCACCTTTTACAGGATTCTCAGATTCAAACGGGTCTATCTAATACCGGGACCCGAATGTGCCGTTTACAAGGCCAGGTTGTTTTTCCCTAAGGGATGCGGCTGAAAGCCCGTTTTTCAATCCCTGCTCTAGCACGTGATCCGGCAACTCTTTAGATGGTATCAGTCGCCGCCAACCTTATATCACAGCTTCACTGGAATATGGAAGGTAGTCATCAGGTATCAGGATACAATGCACCTAACCGAAAGCAGCCAGCCTGAAGGCATGCGGCACGCCCGACTCCATCCGTAGGCCTGGACGGCCCGGTGGGTCACATGGATTCATGCCTCTTTAACTCTGGTGCACCTTGGGGACAAAGACTATGGCCTGCGCGTGTTATCGCGGTCTTTTCCTTCCTGTGCAGCTCGAAGCACCCAAGGTCAATCGGTGCAAGGATCGAGAACTTTTAACGTAAACCTGTCACACGCCAGGTTTTTCTGTAAATCTGGTCCACCAAGCAGTTCTACGTAACCATTTTGTGCTCACAAATGCCTGATTGCGAGCCAAAGATGACATGAGACCCGAACAATCTTTATGTCCTCACAATGCGTTTTTCCCTGACCCCACAAAATCTCACCTGTTTTCTGCAAATCTCACGTTGCTCCACGACCTGGAATCCATTGCCGCTTCTAGAGATAAGAAATAAGCTACGAAATTCTTGGCCACAGAGGCTGCACTGATCAAAATGGCAGAATTTCTAGCGGTGATAAGGAAATGGCAGCCAAGCTTGCGGGAGGCACTGGATGTTGTCGGCATTTGTTCTCGTTTTAGTCCTATGTGTGTTTTGCCTCTCGCACAGAAAAGGCTCTACCGACCAGGCATTTTATCCTGAGGCCACAGTTTTACACAGCCATCTCCATTACGTTACCAATAACCGCATAGTTATTGAATTTCGCTGCACCTGTATTTCATCACCCTACCAAGGCTAAAAAGCGCTCCATGGGCAGCTGTTATTCGAAATATTCTTCTACAAGGGAGCTTCTGAAGTCTACGGAATACACTATACAGGCCTGTTTTTTGTCCCGGGTAACTCCTACTATACATATTTGTCAACTAACTACAAACGGCCTTTAAGCGATGTGATCTTTACTGAGGAGCACAATTTTTTGCGCAAGACAAACCCGTCATTCGGGTTGGGGCCAGATGAAGTCCAACCAAGGATCCTGAAAGAAACGTCACTCACGCTGGCAAAGCATCTATACCCGTTGTTTTGTAGGGACGAAGGACTCATATCGGATGCCATATTTTTCGAGTTCTCAGAAGCATCCGATCGTGTCTGTAGCGTCTTTAATCCGTTGTCACATATTTACCATTTTTTCCTGAACTTAAACTACACTTTGTAACTGTCGTACATATTTTATCATGACGTTTGTTTTAATGTTACGAATACACAATTTTCCTCCGCGACTTGCTGGCTTCTTGCTGAGCGAGTGTATTTACCCTCCGTTGGACTGTTTGCCGACTGCTGAACCAGTGGAACTAGATCTCTGTGTTTGCATCAACTGTCGAACGTCACAATAAATCCTCGTGACATTTTTCAGCCGTGAAATAACTTTCCTATCGTGGAATATACCACCCGCACGTGAATCATTCCGTGGGAAATTGCTACGAGTGAATATTTCTTTCGCAGGTAGTGGACTATTGGATCGACGCATTCGTGAGTCCTCATTTGACTACTCATTCTTATCTCATTGTGATTTTGTATTGGTTACTTTGCTTGTTAATTTTGTTCGAACACGTTGATAAGGTCCTTGTCCGCTACAAGTCCCTCACGTCCCGTTGCCTCACGAACTCGAGTCGCATGGGATTCACGGGGAAATTCTACGCTGGATTAAGGCGTTTTTATCAGACAGACCATTCCGAGTGAAAGTAGGCTCAACTTGCTCTTCTTCGGCGTCGGTCTCCATTGGAGTTCCTCAAGGACCTGTCTTGGGACTACTCCTGTTTCTGATCTATGTCAACAACCTTCCAGATGTTATTGCAACCCGATGTCGACTTTTTGCAGACGACGCAAAATCTTGAATTTCAAATGCCAGCGCCCCCCAAATAAATGCAGACGCTGCAAAGCATTGGGCTGGCACCTTCATCTGAAAGACAAAAAGTGCGTCCATATGTGATTTGGAGGGGACCCAGCGAACGCCTTTGTTGTGCTTGGTGAGAATGGACCAGAACGCATCACAAGGATAGATACCAAAAGGGATTTTGGTATCGGGCATTCTCTCAACATGTCCTTCTTACTGCACCATGAGAAGTCGGTTCAAAAGGCATTCGCCGTTCTACGGATGATTCGAGGAACCTTCCCTCGTAATACTCGCATGGGCTTCCAGACACTCTATGGGACCAACATCAGACCGTTTCTTAGATATGCCAACCACGTTATCTACCCAGGACGCAAGAAGGAGGTAATCCTCATTCAACATCTCCAACGAGCTGCTAGGGATATGGTTGCTGGTCTTTAATCTGTGGGCTGTGAAAGGCGTCTCGCGGTGCTTGACTTCTTCCCCTTAGAGTATCGTCGCCTCCAAGGCCTGGCCGGGATGAGTTTTATATTGGACTTTCGTTATGGGTTAATCATAATAACCGGACCAGGACTGGAGGAAGACAAAGCACTGGCTAGCCGGCTCATTATATTTAAAGGAGACGAACTTTGCCGAAGACATCTTCGCACGCTGCTAAAGGAACACTTGTTGGATTTTTTGAAAGATTGATTTGCAACTTTCCACAACTTGTTACACTGATTTCTGGTCATATACATCATTATCATCATCCTCATCGATGACAGTCTTCTAAAAAAGACGGGATCTGAACTACCAGGCACTCCATAGAGCGTAGATAATTCCAGTTGCTCAGGGCCCAGGCATTGCCTTCCTGCACTGGACATAGTGGGAGCAATAGGTGATAGGTCACACGTGTTAAGATAGAATATTTTGTGCATGTTTTCCAACTTAATTAGTCTCGTACGGTTATCAAATTTTATCTTGGGAACCATAGGTTCATTGCCTCAAGGTCTGATTACCCAAGTGAACTCAGGAGTAGGTGTTATGTCCCAAAAAAACTAGCCTAGTCAAGTTACCGCCCGATACGGATTGGCCTGTTAAAAGTGGTTGTATGACAGGATTAATACACGTGTTCTTCACTTCATAAACCATTTGCGCCTAGCCGGGTGTGCTACAAGGAGCACCCTAATTTTAGTGATTTTTGTGTTGGTGCTTTCGGCGTGCTACTCTTACGTGCAAGCATCGAGAGAGAGAGAGAGAGAGTGAATGAGTGAGTGAGTGAGTGCGTGAGTGAGTGAGTGAGGGAGTGAGTGAGTGAGGGAGTGAGTGAGTGAGGGAGTGAGTGAGTGAGGGAGTGAGTGAGTGAGTGGGTGAGTGAGTGAGTGAGCGAGTGAGTGAGTGAGTGGGTGAGTGAGTGAGTGAGGGAGTGAGTGAGTGAGTGACTGAGTGAGTGAGTGAGTGGGTGAGTGAGTGAGTGAGCGAGTGAGTGAGTGAGTGGGTGAGTGAGTGAGTGAGGGAGTGAGTGAGTGAGGGAGTGAGTGAGTGAGTGCGTGAGTGAGTGAGTGAGGGAGTGAGTGAGTGAGGGAGTGAGTGAGTGAGTGGGTGAGTGAGTGAGTGAGCGAGTGAGTGAGTGAGTGAGCGAGTGAGTGAGTGAGTGAATGAGTGAGTGAGTGAGTGATTGAGTGAGTGAGTGAGTGGGTGAGTGAGTGAGTGAGTGACTGAGTGAGTGAGTGAGTGAATGAGTGAGTGAGTGAGTGAGCGAGTGAGTGAGTGAGTGCGTGAGTGAGTGAGTGAGGGAGTGAGTGAGTGAGTGACTGAGTGAGTGAGTGAGTGCGTGAGTGAGTGAGTGAGTGCGTGAGTGAGTGAGTGAGCGAGTGAGTGAGTGAGTGATTGAGTGAGTGAGTGAGTGCGTGAGTGAGTGAGTGAGCGAGTGAGTGAGTGAGTGCGTGAGTGAGTGAGTGAGTGGGTGAGTGAGTGAGTGAGGGAGTGAGTGAGTGAGTGGGTGAGTGAGTGAGTGAGCGAGTGAGTGAGTGAGTGCGTGAGTGAGTGAGTGAGGGAGTGAGTGAGTGAGGGAGTGAGTGAGTGAGGGAGTGAGTGAGTGAGTGAGTGAGTTTAAGAAAGCGTCGCACCATCGTCTATGACTTTTCGACAGGTCTCTGCCTAGTTTCACATTTTCCCATGATCTAAAATCAAACGCATTTGCAGCCAGGTTTTCTAGCCTAGCACTAGTCCTCCTAATTCTTACTGATCAACTTTCAGTGACTCATACCACAGCTACTTGGAAATGTTGTCCGAGTCCATGTAGTTCACATGGTCAAAGTAATGGAGCTAGGTTTATAGCAAGACAACCTGGAATCCTTCTGGAAAACGTGATTATAAAACATCCGACCTTGTTAAAGAGTATGCACAACCATCCGTAGACCGTGCGGATAAATCTGACTGATTCGGATATGATGCTGCTGTGTCGTATGTGTCAACATGCCGTATAAAAGTGTAGACAGCATGATAATACGGTTCACTGCGTTATCTGGGTCCGCTGAGAGTATTAAGGTTTCCAAAGTGCCACGTTGGTGTCTGATGTCCGCTAGTTCAACTTGTTGTTAATCGTCTGGTCGGCGTCTGGAGCACCGTCGAGGTAGCAACGATCCTGGCAACACCCTATTCAACTACCATTCACCTCCAGGTTTGACAAATTTAGGTACAGTCTAGAAGCAGGTTGACAGAAGCCAATCGGTGCAGGAATATTTGCACACAAGACCAAACATGATTCTGAGGATCGGAATGATGCAGTTCCGCATTTCAGTTTGTCAGTGGGTCAGCAAAGATCCTCGTGGCACATGGGAGTTTTTTTAGTTCAAAAGCGTTCTGAATAGAACAGGTGACTAGAGGATACTGAACGTCTCGTGAAATTCGAAGTGCGTCCGCCAATCTCTTGTTCATTTAAAGATTGAATACAGTACACCATAATAAAATTCTATTTGTGATCGTTAACGTCGGTTTCTAACCGAAAATTAAGTGGGTATGACTCCAACCGCACGACCATCTCTCAACTAGCCTTGTAACTTGTGTTGACCTGATTGCCCTACCCGTCGTTCAATATACCTAATCGCCTTCAGCTTTGGTGTCATATATATGAGTGAAAAAGTCAGAATTTATTGCAACTCACATACACACATCGAGGTATCCGAGAGCACTGCCGATATAAGACCAACCCGTGTGGCTACGAAGTAGGACCTCATCGACAACCGGGCACCTGGGATGCAAAAGTTGCTCAGTTGTCCGCAAATGAGTGTTCATAATAATCTGTTTCGCTCAAACCCCATGGAAGCAAAGCAATGAAACGATCTTGATTCGTTCTTCTCAGCTAGATTTATCCGCAAAGAAGCTTTTGGAAAAAAACTATTTGTGTTTGACCCGCCATCGACCTTTAACTGGGCTCTGTACGTAACTTCTCAGTTGTCTTTATCGCGCTATTACTGTGTGAGTCAATTACATGTGCAGACGCGTGTCTTACATAAGAGCAAGGTGATGTCTTAGAATATCACTAACTCGTCAATTATGCCATTTCCGTTTTCCGAACAAGTTTCGCCATAATTAAAAACGAAGGTGGGATGTGGTAAGATGGGGGTAGGATATGGTTAGCAGTACCGCAGAAATTGTTATTTTAGCTTGAGCTGAGGTATTAGGCTAGTGATATTTTTGTACACACACCGATGTAGTAGTTGAATAATTTGTCCGTTGACTATGCGTCTCGCTCTAGTTGAACACCGTCTGAACGACGTTGGTCTCATCAATGAAGAGGTTATTTTCTAAAAGGGGTTCTAGTCTCTTTAAGTGATTATAGGCTGCATTTTTGCTGCACAGTCGGATCTTGAATGATACGAACACACCAATGCGTCCACATTTGCAACACCAATGTCGCGCTACTTTGAGTGTTACAGCGAGTGTCACAAAGAACATCAGCGCCGGTTTTTGGGTTGAGGCAAACTGAGTTCGAAAGCGTTGGTTTCACATCAGGCATTCGTACTGATGTATCACCAAATAAGGACACTCAGATGTCACTAGCCTTGTTTCCCGTAGACTCGAGGGTAATTAGCCTGGAATATGGCAACCTGATTCTTCCTTCTCGGATCTATTAAGTAAAACCATGCAACCAGCAGTTTTGCGGTCCCAACAGTCCACTGGATATAACTTCCCTTGGATAGAATTTTCATTTTGTTACACCCGTCACCCGGTAGATGGTGGGTTCCTGAGCAGCGTTGAACATGTGCTGCAAAGTTTCGTGCATTTCGTACTTCTCAGTAACTTCTATGGAAAGACATTCAACGGGTTCCTTTCTACGTTCCATTGCTAGTGATTTCCCGTGGAAACTGGGATTACCGCAAAGTAAATGACTGATCAATTAGTGCACTACAGCTGTAAAGAGTGACAGATCTAACTGGCATTTTCTTAAATTTCTGACGGCCGCTGTCCTCTGAGCATTGCATGACTCAATGTCGTGACGCCTGGTACTGGACGTCCACGTTGGTCACTTTGCTGCCAAAAATTTGAACTTGGAATACAGGCCTTTTGGTAACATGAAGAAGTTTCGGAAGTCCGTTGGAAATTTTGTCCCGTAAGTGAAGCCACTTTGGAGCAGCACTGCACAGCTGCTTTAATATTACTGGAAATAACCACTAGTGCGCATATCACGGTTTTACAATGTGATTCTAACCGACAATCTCCAGGCTAGCAGTTGTGTATTAAGCCATTCGGTCACGAGCGGGTGATCGTCAATGTAACTGAATCGCACAGGACTGATTAGGAGTATAGGACCACCAAAACGCACTGGAATTCGGATGGCGATTGTACTTGCAGAACTCACGGTGGAATAACGATATCATGTAAATAATACTCCTGATTCCTTTTCCGTCCGAATTAGCATCTTTTTGACAGACAAGGCGAAGACAGGCGAAAATATCAGTGCATGTGGAAACCATGAATTGGCCAACAATCATCTGGCTGAATTTAATACTTGACAGACCATGAATGCTAAGTAATTGGCGTGCAGGTATATTTTGCGCCAAATTAAGCCAGTGGGGATAAGTTAGCACCCTCACTTCCGGGTCGAAGTGCTAAGCTGCCTGATCGCCACTCACAACAAGTAGGCGGGCAAACTTAGACGAGGTTAAAGTGCAGTTAGAGCTGATGAACACATTTTCGGATTTTCAACCAGCATGTTTAAGCGAAATCTCTGGATACATAGGTTAAACTCTGCTCTAGTATACACAAACGGATTGTCATTTCAATGAGTACTGTCACTCCCAAATTTGTAGATTAGTTTACACATAAGAACTATGCCAAATGCAATTCTAAGTAGTGACTATTCTGAGATAAAGATGAACATAAACAAAAAACTTATAGCCAGGACGTCACTGAATAAGTGTAGGTAAAAACAACTGAAAACAGCCATAAGTCTCGGTAAGTTACGCCTTAAAGTTTCTGTATGTACAACCAATCCAGCACTCAAGACAGATGTTCCGATTCAACACACTGTTTAAACCAACGAGATGTCGAGTGAGGATGGTAATATGCCAGCAGCGGCCAAGGTAACAGCTAAAAGAAAGAGGACATCGAGGCAACGACAAAGTTTGTTTCGGTAACAAACTTGGAAACAACCGCTCCACAAAGAACCATACATGCTCAAAAGGTGAACGAGGGCGAAGTCCATAAACCACGCAGTTTCCAAGGGTAAAAAACGCTGAAAGAGAAAGAATTTTCTAAACCTCATTATGATTGCTCATATGTGAACCATTGTTGAATCTCTTAAATAGAATTGTGTTGACCCTGGCTATCTAGCGACATTCATTTTTATTGTTTATGTGGTATCATCGTGAACAGAAGAAATATGGTGTATGTCAACCATTTATCAGAGAAAAATTAAAATACTAAAACACCCAGGTTATTCTTAATTGTTTTGCTTGCACACCAAGAATTCATCAACCTTATCCAGGATTCGAACAAGTTTTCAGATTATACCGAGCTGCGTGGCGGAATTAGATCCCCGAATAAATGACCAAATTCAGGCTTGCGTCAAAAGTTCACGAACAATTTGTTTCTAATTAGAAAATACGCATATTGCAGAGGATTGCTGCACGGACACATATTGACTGAATAGCATGTTGCCAAAAATGTGTTCACTGGTTATTTGAAACGGCTTGTGTACAAACAATAGTTTGCGTAATGTTAAGAGATTTTCAAGTCGGTTTTTCGGGAAAACAGTAAGAACGTTTCTGTCTCTTTGTTTTTGCCACTCTGAGGAAAAAACATCAATTTGATGAATTTTTCTTCTGGAGATAAGTTCACCATATCTGTTAGAAGTGAGGAGTCTTGATAAAAAAACTGCAGGCCATTAGGTTAACTGTATGCCGCATGCGTGAGAAAAAGCGCCGATCAATGAAAACCTCTAGTATTTTGTGGCTTGAATCTTATTAAGATGAGTGTCTATCACGTGCCTGCTCATTTCACCCACTGGACTGTTTTCGGAAGGCCTGTTGCTCAGGAGACAGGAGCGATTTCAATGGGGTGGACGTTATTTTGGGTTTTGCTGCTTGGAATTCTAACCGAAAGTGAGTACTAAGCGGGTATTTGATGGATATTAAACGAAGACCTTGGTATTTAAAAAAACTATCGGCGACTGAGATATACCGCTATATATATATATATACCGCTGCCCGTTTAGCGTTAGTCGTCACAAAGTTCGTCAGTAACCACTTACTATCTTGAAAAGATAAGTTGTGGATAACTGCACTTGTACGGACAATGAGAAATGGCTCAAAAATTCTTTGCAGATTTTAGCAAATGAGCCGGTAAACAGAAATATAACCGCTTAATTTATAGCAAATGAAACTCCGACGGCCGAAGCTTACATTTGTCTATTTGATCAACCTATTAGAACAAGCTTATCAACATTTTAAATTTCATGTGGCTTGGTCGGAAAACTTTACTCCGGTATAAAGTTTTGAAAATCATAAGCCGATCCAGGGCTATGTGAAAACTTGAATATGACAGAATAACTTCTTCTTACAGGAAACTGCTCACTAAAATTTTTTCGACAACCCACGACCGTTTTCGCCTTTTTTTAGGGCTCATCAGGCGGGCGCAATCCCCAAGTTTCCATCAACCTTATGTTTTACGTGAACCCATTGAAATGATTTCGATAAATACTCTCATTTGTAATTCAATTTGGTTTTCACGGGAGACTCAACTGAATAGTTTTATGATATTCTTCAACTGAATCTGCTGCACAAGTATGAGTCTCCCGTGGAAACCAAATTGATTTGCAAGTGAGTGTAAATCAATCTAATTTGAGTTCAAGTAGAATATAAGGTTGACGAAAACTCTGGGATTGCGCTTACCTAATGAGCCCCAAGAAGGGTGAAGGCATTCGTGGGCTGTCAAAGGGGTTTCACCAACCTTGTGAGTAGTTTTCTTTATGAGAATAACTTCCTCTTATGGTGCTTTTATAAAGCTGGTCTCGGCAAACACCTTCAACCTGATTGTTACTGTTGAACAAACTCATTTTTTTTTACGGCGAACCGCGCAGGATCTTGACAAAACAAAGGTGAAATGACTCGGCTATTGTTTTAGAACAAGGCGTCGGTTGAACTGCGTATATCAGCCTCATTTGCTGTTTCTTACTTTTTTCACCCCGGACTTTAGGAAGCACTGTGACCGGTAAATATTAATACAACGGACACAGATTACTAGCAAGGCGAGATGGCGCGCACAACTCAACGTGCACACCCCAGGCACACATAAGTCTAGATATTGCTGACAGTCAATCATGTTGGCCTGCAGCTGGTGATGACCTCTGACACGCAGGATGCTCCATCCTAGCTGCACTACCAAGCCCAAACTAGTCGCCAGTATGCGTTCAGTGTGCTGGTTAAAGTTCCCAAAACGTCGGTCAGTCCCATTAATGGCGTCTCACTCCAATAAAATGCGAAACCGCTTCATTTGAATTATGTTCAAAGGGGCCGACAACTTCCTTTACTATTTTTTTCCAGAGAAAATCAGGTGTAGTTTTCTATTGAAACCAGTTAATGGCATTCAAACACGTTGTGAAACGACCTGGTTTCAGAATCAAGGATAAAAAAAATTAATTTTGTGAAGAAAACCCCGAGTCCGACAAATAGACTCATTTGCAAATCAATTTAGTTTTTACGGGAGACTCAAATGGGCTGTCGAAGAGTATTCAGCAACCTTGTGAGTAGTTTTCTTTATGAAAATATACTACGAAATCTCGAACATCGTACCAACTGAAACACGAGGCGGCCTGTGTGCAGCACATTCAGTTGAAGAACATCAAAAACGAGAAATTCACTCGAGTCTCCCGTGAAAACCAAACTGATTTGCAAATGAGTGTATTTGTCGTAATCAGTCCAATTTGGGTTCAAGTAGAACATAAGTTTGACGGAAACTCGGAGACTGCGACTACCTGATGAACCCAAAGTGGAAGGGCGAAACCAATCGTGGGCTGTGGAAGAGTTTTCAGCAACCTTGTGAGTAGTTTTCTTTATGAAAACCCCGATTCATTTGCAATGTAGGCCAATCAAATCCAAATCTTCCGAGCTGGTTTTGATTGTGTTGAAAGAATTAGGTGTATTGGCCCGTATCCTCTTATTTCGGCCTTCAGTTGTGGCAAGCTGGCCACACAGTTCCGGGTCAGACCACTTTGGCAGTTGACCGAGTGGGTGCAACCTCAGTCCAAAGTGAAGAGCATAATAACTGAAATCTATGGTGATCACAGATCAGAATAAATTATTGAAATAAATGGTGATAGCATACCAGTGAGGAAATGGGACTGCGGCCCGCACAGTTATACGCATGCTCAGAATAGACAGGGAAATACCGTTGCGTTTTGACATGATAATGCATGGAATTCCTTAATGTTTGGTAGGTGTTCGCAGGCTGAATACGCGTTGATAGCGCCATCTGAGATTGTCCTGAAAATTTTTCAATGTGTCATTAACATTCAATTTGAAAAATATACAATGTCATTTATGAGACGCACCAAGGCGCACATGTACAGCTGGCTAGTACAGTTTGTCCTGCACAACGATGATCGCAGATGCTCACCTGCAGCCCATTTCGGCTCAACAACCAGGAACAACTGATGCTATCGCGGGTCATTTGCAGAATACAACTAACTGCCACTGAAATCAATACGGTACTACTGAATTCAACATTTACCCACCGGATATTTGAGAGAATGAAAGTAATTTGATGACCTTTCCAGTCGGCACTAATTGTTTTTGATATTTTGGCCCGATATGACGCAGCCAATGCTTGAGCTGAGCTAGCTATCAAACCTTTAAATTTTTGTCATGAATTATCTATTTTTACCACAAATATCTGAAGCGATAGGGAACCCTGCGTTTCGCTTTATAAGCCATTAGTTACGGGAGCTTTGGCACATGTCACATTTAACCTAATTGCTTACCGGAACTTAAACGTTTGTAATCAACTGTGGCAAGATATAACCTACTCCCCCGTAACATTTCGTTCAGATTTGGGACAAGTTCAGGTTTTAAGTAAGTATCTTACATGACTCTTTTGGGTAAGTTCTTGTTTCCTTCCAGCAAACATTCTACTCAACTGTACGCACGCTTGTTGTGTGGACCAACTAAAAGAAACATAAACATCAGTGTTTGCATTGGGGATGCAATTGGCAATCAACCCCAAAACGACGCATTCAGGCTAGTGTTGGCTGACGCTAACATCCGTATTGGCAGACTTACACCTGTTTTTCTCATTCAGTAAATACGACTTTAGCGCTTCCAATTTGTTTAACTGAGAGGAGAAAGAAAACAAACTTTTTTTAATGAGGACAGCTTCAGTTTTTAGTTTAAGGCAAATCAATTTGCGTCGAACACGCAATGCCTGAAATGACCATCAGGTTAATCCGGGTTGGCTCTGCCTGTAGTACTTAAAGGGGCAACTGATGACAAGTCGCAGTGTGCAGCTTTTAGACAAGGCGGTACATGAAATGTCATCATTTCCCAAAAAAACTGACTGCTGAAATGTAAACCAAGTTGTCTACCATGTGTCAAACGGGTTCCCGCGTGTACCTGTCGTTTGACACTAAAAGTCAATTCTCATTTGAGGCAGCATGAGACCAACGAAGAAGTTGTACTGTGAGGAAACACCAGACTTGATTTTTTTCGACCACCTTAACACTTGAGACTACAAAACTCGCGTTTGTGTCGCACGGACCCAAAGCTTTCAGACGTACACTCCTGACATCAACGTTGGACTCAGATAACTCTGTTAAAAACGAGCAGCACTTTTGGCAGTTGCGAAACGTGCGAAGTGGTGTTTAAATATACGCCAGGGATCAGTTCCAAGAAATAAACTTGGCCTGCGAAGATGCTCACCTGATTCTTGCACTTTGAGCATCCACGTCAACAAGCCTTTAGAGGAACTGATGTGTCGCAAACGGATCAATGTTGTCTGGGCATGATGAAAGTCAAGTTTTACATGCAAAGCCTCATAGGCGAGTACCCATAATTCATAACAAATATCCATATAGCATCCAAACGAATAAGCATCCAGAAAGAACAAGAAAGAGATTCTCAATGGAGACGCCACAAATCGAGTTGAGTGTTGGTGTGAAATAAATGTAGCATGCAGTGAGTGCAGAATACAGGAATAAGTTCTTGGATCAATTTTGGAGGCAAGGTTGGAACCAACCTAATAATCATAATGACTGGAACTTTGAATGGAGTGAGGTAAGCTTGCGTGGAGAAGAAATGTTCAATTTAGATGAGTATTCCTGGTTCGATCAACGAAAAGTTAGGGAGGCTGGTCCTCAGTAATTGAGTTTTAGGTGATGGTTTTCTTGGTGGTTTGGAATGTGACTTTTGCAGACGGGCAACCAAGCTGTCGAGTTTTTAACAAATGTGGAAAGTCCATTTTTGCAAGATATCTCTCCGCGTGGCAGTGTGGCAGTACACTAAACCGTTTTCATCAAAATGTGAATGCTGTCCCTGGGAATGACCGGATTTAAACCGAACTGGAAGGCACTAGCGAGATCGGTTCTTGCAACCAGGCGAGTTTTCACAGAGTGCACGAATCAAGGCTTAACTCCTCCTCAGGAATGGGAAAAATCTGAAGTCAGAATTATACGGTATTCAACAAGAAGTACACCCGAAAGATGTGGTTAAGTTTGATCCTCTGTTCCGGCTGTTTCAAATGACATTCCACATATCTGAGGCACATCGGTCTTAATAAATCGATTCTAGTGATCAATTCTTCAAGTCCAAATTTCTGTTCCATATAGTAGCTGGTAACATAAAACCAGGCTGAGGGTGAAGTGATTTTTTCTAGAATTCTGAGCTGCATCATATGCAAACATTCTGGAAACCCATACTTTCCATTTACCCATTGAACTAATGTTCTCTCGTAGCGTTTAGCTCACTGTTTGGCACCAGAGTCCAAATGTCCGTCTGGAAAAACTCACTCATTTGCAAAGAGGGCTGTTGAAGAATTCCAGCAGCCTTATGAGCAGTATGTGCCTTCATGTCACTAGGTCCCAATCTGTTTCAGCAAGTAATTTAGCTTTGCGCAAATATGTCATCTTGCGAATTTCGACTGGTTTGGAGATGGACTTTAGCAGTGACGTGTGCCTACGTTACATATTATGCAGTACGGTCTTTGGAAGCAAAAAACAGACTGTGTGGTACGATGATCCTGTATATTATCAGCAAAAAGGGGGTAGCCTCTTAAGGGGGCGTTTTTGCTAACCAATCATTGTGTTTTTCTTACACGTGCTATACAAACCGGTAAACGTACTGTCTTATTGAGAAACGGTACACTCAGTCGTCGACTGGCTGTTCCGACCTGAGTGCTTCATATGGACATGGAGAGTCTCCTGTATTAAAAAATAACAGCGTGTTGCGAGACATTCATTTTCATATTTAGTTAATGTAAGCAGAAAAAACTCAACTGAATTACTTGTTCATGAGTGTTATGTTACATCATGGCACTTGTTGATCCCGGTATTTGTGCTCAGAGAGGAATAAGGTTGCAGGTTCAACCTGGAGGAATAGAGCATGTGACGATGATTCACGTGCTTATTTGAACACATGATCTATTGTGTATATTAAAGAAACACCGTAATGGATTTTTTAGTGTGACGGAATACAAGGCATGTACTTTTATTCCGATCGTTTCCGACAAATTTTACATGCAAGCTAGGGGGAAGACAGAACCCTGATTTATAGAAAGTTTGCACTTGGCAAAGAGGCAACAGTATGAAGTCAACAAACTAGTTTAAACATATTTCCACTTCATAGTTTGTTTAGCTTTCGGTTTTTATTTTAACAACAGATGCAGGTGATTTTGGGACATTGGGTAAGTTGGTGGACAGATGGCCTTCTGTTTTATTTTGAAAAAGAGGGCTTTCTAACTTTTAATTCTCCCAGCGAACTGCCAAAATTTAAATCGCAACACAACAAACAAATCAAGTTTTTTATTCTCTAAGCAGGCAATGACGTAGCTCCTAGAAACTAGACGAATTTTCAAGGTCATCTTAACCATTGATTCAATAGGGTTATTCGGTTTTAAGCAAGTGAAAAAAGTTGTTGATTGCATCCAAATATTTTGTATCTGAGCCGATCATCAAACACAAACACTGCTATGAAAAAGATTAGACGAGAACAAGACAAGAACTTGTGTTTTCGTTTCCGCATTATAGAAAGAATTTAACGCCCAAATATCTGAGGGAGATAACACTAATATAAGGCAACTGAGTGAAACAACGGGCTTTTCCTATCTTTACTAACGTCGCTTAGTGAGTGTACTCTTCCTAGTGATTTGGAATACAAATGTGTGATGAATGAACTAGTTATATGCACTCAAACCGCTAACACGGTCCATTTCCAGGTTTGGTGGTCTGGATATATTGGTCTACGTTTGGAACCAATCCCGCTTTCATCCATCTGCTTATGGGCAACAATAGAAACCTATGTATTATGAGCATCCACAAACAGTGTGCCTTAACCTAGGTGTCTCTTGTTGGAAGATTATCAATAACGTTGCACCTAATTTTTGACGGCTCAGCTGAAGGTGTTCGAATGCACTGAATTGCATTTTACCTCATCCGACTGACTCACAAAACTAGACACTCTACGAAATCGTCACAGTTTATTTTGCTCCAACGTGTGGGTCCATAGAAGACTTCCCAAGATTTGCAACAGTCGATTAAATGGCACACAGCGAGCACCAGAAAGCTCGAATATCGCCCTGCGAACCGAAAGCTAAAGTGAGTTAAATTGCTGGATAAAGTAGGATTTACATAGCTGGGTGCAACATATGAGGTGGAGCTCTAAGTGATCGTGGTTCGCTCCTTCTTGATGGACTTCAAACATCAACACGGGAATCTACAGTGTAAGTAAGTCTTCTGAATTAGCTAAGAACAGCTGCTCATTATTCGACAGAACTGTGGCTTACTACCACCTACGTTTGACATAACCTCACTCATCAAAGCTGACATAACTTTAACTTCGTTTCTGACTAAAGTGAAATCTCGTCAAATCGCTGTTACGAAATCGATATGTTGATCTGTTCGGTTGGAAAGAGTGAACACCATTTAAAAAACAACAAAAGATTCACACTTGGCACATATTGAATAAAACATGGTTTGGAAGTAGTACACTACTGATAAGATTGCTGAAAACGATAGATTAGGCTGGGTTCCAGGTGAGTCTTATGTCAAAACCAAATTGGTATGCAGATGAGTGTATGAGTTGAACAAAACATGCTTTTATAATGCTGAACGTTCCAAGTATTCTGTTAGACTCTGCACATGGATGTCTTACACTTCGAACGGTAAACTACTGCAGTTAGACAAAACAGTGGCCGGGGACTCTATCCTTGTCTGTGCACTTTCCAGTATGCTCTTCCTCACTTGTTCATGTAATATGTGCGCATATGTAGTTATATATTTATATATATGCTTTGCCTTTTATATATTGTAGTTGTATAATCACCATGGCTTTCCAAGCTATTGTTTTGACTTTTACCTCTTTCTGAAGTATTCAGTGCGGAACTATTTCAAAAGCCACGAGACAATTTGTTATTTTGGAGGGAGATATTCATGAGCTATGGAATCAGATGTCCACCAGCTTCTGAGGACTTTTGTACCAATGTGAGTTGGCCTTGAGAGTTCTAGTTAAATTATGATACGCACAGATTTTGTATGAGAGAGAATGCTTCTAGATGATGAGCAAGTACCGTAATTATTTGCACTACAAAACATAAAGTGCATTCGACGGGAGCGCGGCCTATTGGTCTTGGTAGGCAAGCAGAGTTTGGTTAATTGCATTGCTAGATAATGGACAGCCTAGTGGTCAAATCTAAGCCCTTATGATTGAGACTACTATCCTTAAGTCTACGCATGATACCCCGCCAAGATTTTTTAAGTATTGCGTTCCAAGCGTGATTCATGCTTTTGTATAGTTTGCCCAGTTTAACTAAAATTCACGTCATCGAAGGTATCACTGCCATCTAAGGTCGTCCTGGTTTGTGATCATGAAAGTTTCACACTCACACTTTCTACCTGTGGGGTTAAAATACTCCCAAAATTTGACTCACAGACACCAAGTATGCAAACGATATAGCTCTTCTTGGAACTGACCCTGCCTTAAGGACTGGTATGAGTTGGGCACTTGAAAAGTGCAGAATGAAGCTGAAAGTTGGATGAAAATTCCACTGACAGTACTGGATTCAAGGGTCAATGGGACTGATTAGTGCACTCGATGAGTAGCCGTCCACTCCTGTTCTCAGAACACTGGCAAACAAGACGGTAGCAACCGTACCCAGTACATACACGCAAAATTTACAGCGGGTGATGCTGATGATCCTGATTTATGCCAGGAGAGTAAAGCTGCCGCAAATCCTGTTTTTACGAAATAAGGCTCTTCCTACTCTGAATTCGGTTGCAACTGATTGCTTATAATCCCGGCAGAAACTACTTATTCGTTTAGACTAGTTTTACCCAAAAACAAGCTTACAAACGTTAAATTATTCTCCGGATTCCTAATAGTGACGTAACCTCGAAGTAGTATAACTGGCAGGGGGTGTTGGCTGGAAATCGGTATGCTGTTATCGGCCATTTCTAAAGGCGACCCGAACAGTGGAGTTGGATTTGCCTCGATGTGGATCTGTTCCCTGTCGAACCTGTTAAACTGTTCTGCTGGACCAGCTTCCGTTCTGTATAACCGGCTTACTGCAAAGATACGGCCAGTCTCTGTACAAGTACTCCGGAGTCTGTCTGATTCTGTAAAAGCGCTTTGTTTAAAAACAATCACTCAGGTCCAAATTTTGTCTTCTACTATAGGTCCACTCAACTACTCCGGCAGCATTTTCATTTGTTTAACTCAACTGTTGTTCTTCAAAAGTCAACCCTTTTTGAACGGAAAAGCCCATTCTCACTTAGAATGGGGAGCTGAATAGAGCAGTCAAAATCTATGTTGGCTTGGTTGCTTGCCTTCGTACCACTTAGCATATGTTGGGATTTTCGCCGGCTTAGACATCCCGCATGTGCTGGCGATACTGCAGTTTCGGTTCTTAGAGTCCAAAACACAAAGCCCCGTCGTGTCATATCAATTAGTTCGTTTGGCCTAGAGTTCTCGCAGATTTCTCAAGACTTAGTTTTTATTTTGGGAATCTCCATGCAATTTACTACCTTCGCGATTTGTGTGCTGAGTATACGACCGACAACTGAGTCAGTATAGAGTTTGATACCAAGATAGAAAAGCCCATAAACCGGATTGTCTCAATGACATTCAGTTGTACACTTCATGTTTTCTGTCGATGAAGACTCATAAAAGGAAAAGGTTGCAAAATCACCTTGAAATTTGAACCAAGGCGACTTGCTGCTGAACTACGGACCCTAGCTGCGGACTCAAATTCAATGCTCAAAATGAAGTCTGAGTAGGTCGCAAATAACAGTGTATGTAACTTGTGCGTAAGCAGTGATATTCTGAAAATGAAACACCTAGAAATGGTGAATACACTACCTTTGTAATGGCGGAACATTTCCGCGCTGATAGCAGCTAGATGCAATTTTAGCAGGGCGGGTGCAAGAACACATCCTTGATAAGATTTGCTTGTGATATTCCTTTTGTTTCTGGTCTTTAATCAAAGTTATATTAACCGTATTTAGCACGCGTCGAAATTCACGCCACGTTTCACGGACGTTTGCAGATATAATACAAGGGATTGATAGACTAACCAACCTACCAGGCAAAATGAGTTTACCACCTACAGCTGACTTTCTTACCTTTGACACAACGGAATTATTGTTCAGTAATCGAAATTTCCAGCAATCTTTTTTCTTGTGCCATGTTGTACGTTGCTGCGCTGTCGGAAGTTCAAAGCTGACCACCTGTTCTATGGTTTTAGAAATGCAACCACCAGATATCCTCTCATCCTAGCAGTATGCAAATTGCTTTTTCACATGAGTCGTTTTGAAGGTCTCCCCACATCCTTTGCCGCATTTATATTCACACTGTTTTGATAAACCAAGGGGATACGGCAACTGTGAAATTAGTTGGAGAATTTTTGGTTACTTGACTGTGCTCTCCTGTATGCTGTTAAACAGTGAAAGGCAATGTAAACATTCCAGGAAACACAATGAATGATATTTGACCAACTGAGTGCGGAACTAGCTGAGGCAATTATGGTTGTTTGTCATACTCCCGGGCTAAACCGTCATTGGTCTATCTGAGTCTGAAGAATCTGTCATCAAATATTCGGGATATTCTGCTGGAATCAGCTTTATTGCACGGAAACAGGTGTTCGCGACCCGCTTTATGCCAAAACCCGCATGAGCAGAACAATCACACTAGTACTATGCGAACTGATTTTTTTATCAAATCGATACCGGTATGGCGATTTAACAACAAGTATTTAATGTAGGTTTATACTGGCATCTTTATAATGGCCGTGTTATTAGCGCTCCCTTCAAATTGGATATCCAACAATGCGAGGATGACATGCCCTTCCATCCTAGAAATTATAATAATTTTACGAATCAATTCAGTTCGAGTTAGGTGGTTCCTATTTCAATCTTGAAAAGGCTGTCTTGATTGTATTGTTGACTGAATTTAGGATCACCTCTTTATCGAAGATTGCTCGAACTCAATGCATTATACTGCTAGTTAACTAATGAAGATTGTTCAAAATCCGCGGCACTCTGAAAGTATTTGGACGTGTATTATGTCCGGGAAGCTTGTTAACACTCCACATTTTTATTACGTGGGAGATAGTTCCGAGAAAAATTGAGGCACTGAATACTCCTCTGTGGATTCCGCGAAACAAATTCTTTCCAAACATGTCGGAACTGACCGGCGTGCCTTGGACCTGTGAGCAAGTGCCGAAAAAACTATCAACGTAAGGCAGTCGCTGAGAGCTTGTCAGACGCTGGTAACGGTCGTTGTGTGGTTCTCTACGTCGAGATTATGCTGCCGCATTCGTACAGTGGCTGTAAAGAATTCGTCATATGTTCTTTGCTATCTATTCTTCTTCTAGAAGTTGGCCAAAACTATCTCTGTTGCATGAATTCCTTAGAAGTTCGAAGTTAGTCACAATAAAATATATAAGGTAGAAGGTGGAAAGCTATCCGCACTGTTCCCACCAGGCGCGTCTTATTAAACAAACTGTTAGTACTTTGCGCAAAATACACGTGTTTGCACACCAGTTTGGTTTTAGCGGGAGACTCAACCGAATTCCGGCTGAATCTCTCATTTATGGATACGGGCTGCGCTTCACATAGGCTAATTCGTGTTTCAGTCGGCACGATAATCGAGATATGGCAGTAGAATTTCGTGAAGACTTCGTCCAGACTTTGATAACTGTCTCCACTGTTTTCAGAATCGGACTAAACAAGCTTACTTGAATTTATAAGCCACAATCAAACAAAAGACTGAGGTGAAATAATTAAAAAAAAAGACCAAAGTTTGACCGATTGCTACTTATAGCCTCAATGCAACCAAAACTGATAACTGAGTTTTGTGTAACGCCAGCTTCCAGCCAGCAATATGCAGTCAGTGAAAAGCTCTTCGCGAAATATCACGTTACATTTAAAGTCACAAAAAATATAAAAAGGAGACGGTGGCAAAAACCTTTAGGAAACCTTAAAACTCACCAAAACACGCTCAGATATGAGACAATGACCAAGGTTCCAGACTATATCCAGAGGACTGCAACATTTACGCAAATGCTGAATGGATTCATAAACCGCTGATGATCAGCTTGAGCATCACTTCATTGCGTTATCTTGTGACCAGTTGACTTTCTGCCACATCAGCGTGCAACTCACAGTGCCAGACCCGTCAGCTCTGTTTGATGGATGTTGATAGTGCCCAAGATTGTGGGTCTGGTTATTTACTGGCACGTGATCCCGTCCGAATAATGATGATATTATTTATAGATCAATCCATGAACTTGCATGATTTCGCTCATTTTGCACGCTGTTTTAATGAAATCCGCTTATCAGATTTTTCGACTTCATGAATATATTACTTATGAAACGACTACTGCAAGTGCACTATAGAAATGATACAATGTAACTAGCATCTAGTTCACAACTCGTTTCTTCAGATAAACGTACTCAGGAAATCCTGGAAAAGTATATTCAAATGGTCGTACATCAAATGCCTGCCAGCACTGCCATCAAAAATGCCTGAAAGTCACAAGGCGTACATTGTGCTTGATCGACAACACTTCCAACTGGAGAATATCGATAAACAGTGTTCAATGGAGTTGGCGTACGAAATGACCACAGTACTCAACCCTAGTGGTGCTTTTAAAATTCTCGCTACCGGTAAGACACGTACACAGTGACCAAAATTTTTTAAAATATCACGACGTATTATGCGTAGCTATACACAGTACTTACAAGAGCTCATAGTTAGAAGACATTTGGCCATAAAGAATAACCTGAAGTGTAAAGAATGATCTTTATCCTAACTCTTTTCTTTGTAAGGTCATGTGAAAAGTGGCTGCAGGATGTTTCTTACGAAAGTGCGCCGAATGATTTATATCTGCATTTATTAAAGAAACCAGGAGAAGGGAAAGTGTGATCTGGAGACTTCAGGTGTGGCACGTGGTTGATCGGAGAACCAATATTTTCGTGTATACTTGACTACCGATTTGAATCGTTTGATAAATAACTGCGTTGGGATCTCGTTCGCTCATCTTCCCGGAGCACTCAGCTCACCATCCTAGTGATAAAGACCGCCTAGTTAGTTTTCTCACGAATGTGTACTTTATGGTTCTGCCTGTGACGAAGGCTTAGCGCACGAGAGTGACCAGTGTGGTTCTTTCTTTTGGGTATGTTTTTGTGTGAAAGATAGGTGAAGAGCAGGAGGTCAATATTCCTATCTCTCATCTACGGTGGTGCCCCGGCACCACCGAGTCGGACGGTCCAATATGCTCTCTCTCCTACCCCGCTGGTCCTATGGTTCTTGAACAGCTATATCAACTGAGCTTGAATAACTGACACAAAGACTTGGCAGTCAGCATGAATGGAGAGACAGTTAACGGGGGAGAAGTTGCGTGCAGCCAGGAGGTGACGGTAGACGGCCAGCTGATCCCAGACAACATGAGTCCATCAGTGGGGTTGACAGCATTTTCATGATAGTTCCCAAGCTGGGCCGCTACGCGCTTTGGCCAAAAGTGGATTCTTCTCAAACAAGCAACAAAAAAATAATTATTTTGACATGAACTTTTATTCTGTTGCAGAATATCTCAAATGCGGCCCGACAGCCTCAAACTGTACCAATCAGCCACCCAAATTTGCTGACCGAGATTTGAAGAGTAGTTAATTTCTTTGACTGAGTGAGGGAAAGTGTTTTGCAGTATCACCCACTGGATAGTGGGAAATGTGAAGAATCGAGCGAGTGCACCGTTCGTCTATGTCCTCAGTCCATGTGTTGCATTTTGCAGCAACCACAAACGCTGAATATAAGCTAAACATAAACGACGAAGTACTTTCAGCTGGCTGTAGCCATTCTTGTTGAGTGCTGTGGCAAGATTTTGCACTTTCAGAGCATGAAAGCATTCGGTTGCTGCAGTGGTTTCCATGACACCGGGTACAGCGTGATAGACAAGGTCGCGGCCAAATGCTTCAGGATAGGTTTCAACACCTGGACCTGCCTTTTTGGAGAGAAGTTCAAATAGAACTTTGGAGATTGTCAGTGACCGTATGGACACAAAAAACCGCCAGCGTATTTGTATTTCGCGATCAAACTAACCCCTGAAGGATAAGATTGAACCCCGACTGAATCTAGAGCAAGACACGTAAGCAATTTCTAGGTTGTACCAGTGATGTACTAAAAGGCAGATTGTGCTTTGGCCTAGTGCATAAAACAAGTTTTAGTGAAAACATGACCAACGTAGGCCAAGGTTTTTATCGGTGAACGTTGTTCTTTGCTTTTATTACTATTACTAGAGGTATTGACGCAGTTCAGTGCAAAAGGTAAGCCGTATAAAATTCCAGTTTGTATTGTAAGCTCGTCATTTAAATAGTCGAATGGGATTCAGTTCGCCTGAGTATTTATAGTTTAATTGGAAGATTGTTCATTGGCAGCCTCGGGAATAAAATAAACGACTTAGCGATACCGATTTTTGTTTTCACTTTTTCGCTGCCGACCACAAAGCAGAGATCTGTGAAGCAGACATTTTCAGGTCGCTGTACTTTATGACTTGAATTCAGTTATTTGATGATGGTAATCTATGTCACCAACTGGGTATTTTCTGTATAAATAGCATTATGCAGGTCCATTACAACTTTCGTAAGTGCACGGCTCGGGAAAAACCGATAGCAAGTATACTGCGATATACATATATTTCTCCTCGAAATGTGGATCTCTGGACGTTTGAGCTGATCCTTGTTTATTCCAGTCAATCTTAAGATTGCTTTCTTTTATTTGGTTTGAGGTTTGTTTTTAATCCTTTCTGAGGATGTTTCCATCAAAACACATTCAGGAATATCAATTTTCGCTAAAATTTGGTAAAAGAGATTCTGGAAAAATAAATTGGTCTGAAAGAGCTTTGGATTTAGAAGCCTGAAGCAGTTCAAATTTAATTGTTCTGAAGCAGAGCAATGGGTCGCCTCTGTGCATGTTGTTGATGCGGTTCATGAGGAGCTGTTCTAGTGGATTACTACAGAGTGAAGCCAAATATCTTGAAATCCTTCCAAAAAACAAAATTATTAGTAAACTGTGAGTTCAAGATGCGTGTTTAAGGCAATGTCAGATGAGCAGTTCAGTTGGACAGAGCTCGATGGATGAAGAATTTCTTTTATTTCGGTGTTTTAGCCTTGGTAACAGGAACAAATGTAGCTTGTCAACCGTTAGCAAACAGTAATCAGACACTCCATAGGACCATTACTTCGTTCTGAGTTTCAAGCAGTGTATTTCTCGATTAATCATAGTTCATTCCACATAGCTCAAAAGTAGGGACTGACCAAATAATACCTGTTAATTAGGAATGATACTCGACTAAAAACGATTGTTTTCTGTGGATCACTTTTCGTTAGATCTTGGAATTTCAAAACGAATCAAGCCCTGTGCTGGCATAAATTACAATGAGAGTACGTTTTTTACGCTTTCTGTATTACGGCAGCCCGAATACTTGTTGCTTTGTCAAATCAGCAAAAAATTCTACCTGCTGGTTTACTATTTTGCCTTTAGCAACAATACCCCTCATTACGCGTGTGTGTTCAAAAGCAAAAATCAAGGAAGTGAAAGGTTCGTGAAATTCTATTTGCACGTCTTTTTTCCAATGAATTTTGTCGTAAACATCCAGCGAAATCTAACTTGCCTTGGGTGGGAGAATTTCCTAAAACATGCGAGTGGGAAAAGTTAATCAGTCATATTTGTATTTCACAACAAATGAGCGCTACTTATAGCCTCCAAAGTTGTTGAGGCAGTTTTCCTTATCTGAAGAGATCCCAGTTTATTATTACACACATTTTGAAGGCCAAATGTGGTTCTTTTTGTTGGGAACTACCGGAATGTTTAATCAAACGCCACAGTCTCTTACACTTCACTCGCAATCTAGCAAGAAAACGTTTTGCCATGGGTGAGATTTCATCGTTGCACACGATCGCTTGGCAATTACGGACACAAAAGAATGCATGTCTCGGTTCATTTTAATTAAAGCTCTGGAAAACTGTATCTGGAAAACCGTATCACGTTTTTGTCGTTATCAGATTTAGGGACCCAGCTTTGTTAGACTGCTGAAACTACAAAAATACATCGCCGTAAAATTGTCCTGTCCTATTTGAAATCCAGACAAAATGGAAACCTTACAATTTCAATAGCAGACCATGTTTCTGTCAGGCCACTCTCTTAGTGCCCGGTGTACATCCTAGGCAAAAGTAACCAAACAATTTTACCAGAATAAAGAATGACTGGATGTTTAGGGTGCACAACGTATTTGACGATGTATAAAATGGGATATTTATCAGTTGATGTGTCATCATAGCCAAGTGTCACCATAAAAATTCGGAGGAAGGTGAGGACAAGTAAGCTCTAATGATATGTGTGACCAGTCAGTACATGTGGACGGCAGATTTATGTTCGTATATAGTAAGTCGCAAGACGGTGACAATGTGTGTGCAGCATCCGGTATATCTGAGTCTCGGATTTTGTGTGAATTTGAGGAAAACAGGAACATTGGACACTTTGATCTGCACGCTTGGAATGAAATGCCTAACCGGTCCATCTGTAATCAAACAAATCGGACAAAAAAGCAGTCCAAGTTTCTGTTTCATTGAGCACGAGCAGCCTGTTATCCGCACTCAGCAGTACATAGCCGGAACGAACTTTGGCACTTACAGTCAAATGTGGAAAAATTTTCCGTACTCCTTCTCGAAGAAGACAAGACCTTTGGATGTGCTGAAAAGCTGCGAACATAGCATTTGAAGCAGCTGTTATATTTAGAAGCTGGAAGTATTCGTCTGTGACCGATAAAGCTATTTCCGGAAAAGCCCTCAAAACTCAACTGTATTTACTCCTGCCTCAGTAGTCGGTGTAACAGGCAAGCCTAAACAAAAGCCTACACAACGGAAAAACCCAAATTTACTGCCTCTCACATAAAGTATCAGCCTGAATATCCGATGAAATGTGGTTGGTCAGAATAAACTTTCATACATGTTACATTCTGGTCGCGCACCCACGAATGATTACATGCCAACAGTCAAGGACGGTTGACTTCCATTATTGTTTGTCACAGTTCCAGCTTGTTCACACGCACACACGCATAAGACGACATCATTCTGTAAATGTACTTGTGTTTGGTTTGCAAAGCCTCCCACTCATGTTCCTACAACCCGGTTTGTATCTGGAATGTAAACTGATTCGTCCAATTTCGAGCGTGGGTTAAATCGCCATTCAGATAGCTTGGTAGCAGCAAGTGCTTTATAGCCAGCCTCTTGGCTGTCTGTGCTAGTCAAGCTGAAAAGAAGGGCTATCCGTCTATCTTGTGAATTTACACACTTAACATAATTCGTAATTACTTCCTGAGGCTTGAGAATCTAGTCAGTTGTAAGGTGAAATACACAATGCTTAACATCTACCGTGTATCTCTCGAACCCCTTCTACAATCTATCATTACCCCATTCTTTCGGTAATTGCAGACATTATTCTGGTTCATCTATGTACTTCAAATCATTGACCTTTTGCGTTTTTGTGTCGTAGAAAGTCTTGGCAGACGCCAGCAGCCGGATCACTTGCTAGATAGATGGCTATGGAATGGGTCATAGTCAGTCACTGGCTACGAGGGACTCGGTTCGTTATTTGGTTCATCCAATTCCGAGTCACGCCAGCTAATAACATACTGTATAAGCAGAAGGTCCGGCAAAGTACTCCCATAAATGCAAACTTAAAAGCGTTGTATTCCATCAGTAATTTGAACGTCGCTGTAAGAAGATAGAAACAGAGTCACGTATCTGAGCAACGTGCATGTTGTCACTTAACAGAACGATCAAATGTTTTGCTTACGTCTCCGAATATCAGGAAACGAGCGGATCCGAGGTGTGTCCTATCCGTCAGGATTTCGAATACAGGCCTGTGAAAATGGAAGATTCAACGAGCGAATCACTTGAAGGAAATGAATTCGATTCGGGTTACTTGTGATGAGAATGTCATCTTATTTGTCCTCAAATTTTTGAGTTATTTCAGAGGACAGAATGACAGACATTCTGACGAGTGAATAAAAGAGATTGGATTGGTGGTAGGAAAACAGAGTGGACAGAACCGTCTATACAGTTGAAAGCGTCGGCTTAAATGTAGAGATTTTGACATCTTTACGCTTGCATAATCAGAGACTGGTGAATGCATCTTGGATTCCAATTGATTCGCCTCAAGTTAAGTTGAGTAAAATACAGTCGGTAACAGAGACAGGTGGCACTTTATAGTTCAGTGGCACAGCTGCTGCGTCAGAAGGTGACCTCTATATTGAAAGAGCAAAAGAGCCTACGGGTGTACAGGGTGGAGGTAATTCTGGGCAGTTGTTCTACAAGCAACATTTTAGAAATCCAGCTGATATATACCCATCGTCTATAGCTCCGTTAGCACGCTGCTGGCCATGCTCAGTGAATCTTCCAAAAACTTATAACCAGTTGTCATAGGTCCAAGTTGAAATATCTCAGTGTATCAATTTAAGTGTCTCGATTCACGTGAACGGTTTGTTGTTGTTCCAGTCCCTGTACAATCCGCGACATATCCATATGCGTCAGTTCACACTTTCAGTATATAAGACGGTCATTACAACGAATTGGGCTTACGAAGTGGTGATTCTACGACTATGAATATGTTGCAATGAGATCCATTCAGGGTTATGTCAGGGCGACCAAATCTACCATGGGCCTATACACGCAGTTTTAGACCTGTGTAATTGTAGGCATTTATATGAATATATCCTGGGGTCTCCAAATCGAACAAATTCACCGCCAGCTGCGTGAAAAACTACAGATTTGTAGGCAGCCAATAACCTAGTCCACTTTTCACCCGGGTGATCCATCCACACGAGTGAGAAGCGAATAAACATTTTCGGAATTGAGCTTATACTTCACACAACCTCTGGGCACAATGAGTTATACAAATCAGTAACGGCTGGACTTGGTTGACTTTGTAGAAATACCGCGCTTATAAAAGACCACGAGGGAACTTCTTACTCTACACGGCCATTAAATCGAAATCAAAATGCCAGCCCCTCGCACAACGGGGTAACTTACGATCTCAGCTACGAGCAGTTATGTAAATAGAGGTCTCTGCAAGTCTTTTGTAAAGTTTGATCATCGAAAGTAGGCGAGAATTTGGTAGAAAACACAAGTCATCTATCCGAAAGATTCCGATGCACATGGCTTCAACTCCAGACATAAGGCCACGGTATCTCCAGGTTTGCTTATAGGTTTCGCTGGATACAAAATGCGGGAAATGAGTAGTAGACTTGTGACTAAAAGAGCTACTCATCCATATTTACAATTAGAACATGCCCTGAACTTTTTGAAATTGGCGATGTATTAGCAACCGCGCTTTTCCGTCATCTGTTTCTAACGGCAATCCGTTAGTTGTAGTATTGTACTATTTTGGTTACACTTCTGACTACCTCACAGACACGAGTCTAACTTGTCTAATGTTAACATTTTAGTACTTCGCCTGGGACTGATGATGACCGATGAACAGTATCAAAAAGTTGAAGAACCATTATTCGCGGTATGTTGCCGTAGATTCAATTCAATGTTTGTCCAACACAATGTCATAGTAAGTGATTCAGTTTTACATACTGGTAAGATTAAACAAATGTATTTGGCTGTGCTTTTCTGAAGCTACAGTTCACCGAATTTGCCGGTAGCAGACTGCATCACAGCGGCACTCTCGGTAGGTTTGCTTAAGTCCGCAGAGTAAAGCACAGGCTCTTCCCTAACATAGTCCTTGTAATATTCAGTGTGTAAATCAGAATGAACAAAGTTCAGTTGAATGAATGAATGTTTAGAATTTTAAGCATATTGAAATGACACTTTTGTTTGGACTGACCAGGCAAGGCAAAAGATGAACAAAATGAGGACTCGCATGAGTGTATGCTACTGGAGATAAAAAGATTAGGCAGACTTGATATTTTTTTACGTAGATGGAGGCTTATTCAAGCTTTAAGAATGCTGAATGAACAAGTGCATTGTAACGCAGTTCAAGGAAAACGAATGCTTTTTGTTCGAGAGAGTTTAGTGTGATGAATTAAGAGGGAGTTCCAATGTAACATTGGGACGGTTAAAGCCACGGTTGTGGCAGTAAACTCTCAATTGCTTCAATTTTATTGTTCCGTTTGATAAAGATGACCAGTAGTTTGTCGAATGATCCACTAACCGGTAGGTGTAAACTGAGCCATGCGCAAGATCTTCAGTTTCCCAGGTGGGGCAACAGCTCGACTCTTTGCATATATGAAAAAAAACATTATCAGCTAGTTTTTATTAGTTTATTATTATTGTTTCATTATTATTAGTTTTTGAGCACGACTGATAATAGCGCGAGAACGAGCTCTCGAGCTTTGTAAATAGAGTGTAATGAGTAGCGACCAAAATTTCGGCATGTAGTTGAAGAAGCACCGAAAGATTAAGGACCACCCAGCAGCACACCTCTATCCGCATTGAGAATACATCCAGCAATGAAGTTGATTTTTTCGGAAATATATGTGTTTCTGTATTTTGAGTCAATTTGAATGTTTGCCTGATGAGGGATCAACAATTAATCGTGGTTCGTGGCATTCATTTCTGTCTATGTATACTTTATAAGTAGACCTTTACGGCGTAAAGTTATGCATCAGCCCTTTGAGCGTCCCCTAGATGGGTTAACAATGAGTCGAAATTTTCTTGCAATAAGTGTTTGAATAAAATCATCTTATGCTGCATTTTTTGAGGCGTTGTTAAGGCGATTCGTTGATGCGTACGGACGACAGGCTGAAAAATTAGTTGATGTAAGTATATTCGCTTCAAAGGATACTAGTTCGTGTGCTGTCAGCGCATAGGTTAAAATATATGAAGGTTAATTGTACCTTTCGATTAAAAATAGCAGGCGTAGTCTTGTGAGTAAATCAAATATGGACTACACCAGGTTACTTTTCTAGTTGGCGAACGCTTCACGATCATGTTGACGAGCTCCGCATTTTCAGCCGACATTATCCGCTACAAACAAAGATCCATCTTTGTGATATACGTTTAATTGTAGGTGTTCTCACGTTCACATCCGCCTCGTCTGAACGGTCGTTATGATCTCCTGATACAACTACTCTGATGAGTCACACGATAGGGGGAAGCAATGAACTCGAATTTTGCCCTTGTGGAAGTTCATAAGCCCCGTATTTCCCTGGCTGTTTTATGGTTTCTACTCCGGACATCTAACATCGGAGGCGAGCGTGTTAACACTACTCCCCGTTGGTCGCACCAAAAGCATTAGTTATGCGTTCGTCTCTGTTGCCGTGTCCCTGTGTTAGTCGAACCCAAAGCTGAAAATCAACAAACTCATCGTAAAGCAATGATAAAAGAGACGAGAAATGCAGATGCTATAAAAAGATCAACGTAGATTTTCTAAAAGGGATGATGGAAATTATTCCTGTTGGGATAAACAATATGTCAGTGTGTATATGTGTGGCAACGACGATCAGCAGACGATCAAGGTGGGAAATTTCAAAAATGCAAAGCCGTGTTTCTACAATACGACACGAGAGGTTGCCAAATATACTCAGTCCCTGAAAAATTTCTTTGATGTCTGCCTATGCCAGCTTTTTCTCCTTTTGACGACTACATTACATGGTATTCATAAATTAGGATATGCGCATTTACAACGCAGCATGGTAACAATGCGTCGTTGTACAATCAAGAAAGTCCAGTCGAATTCAGTTGATCCATCGATGAAAGGAATCAACAATTAGCATGCACGTGGTTGTTCCTTCCGTGAGTGGCGCTGATATGTTTAAAGGTATTCAAATATATGCAGGGTACATAAATGAACTTATAAACCTCGGCTTGCGATTCACAGTGTAATGTACTTTGTTAAACAAGGGGTTTTTCGTGTGCATTACATCATAAGGGCAGGTTCTCATGGTAGTATTAAAACACCTTCCTCCTCAGTTTGACGGCCAGCACCGCAGAATATAATCGGAAAAAATGTCTGTACGCCTTCATATCTGTAATTCCCTGGTTTCTTTCTAGGCACGAGGTGTTACGGGATTTGGATTATCAACATTTGATGACGTTCCGATGGAACTGAGCAGCTTTTCGGACTACGAGACATTCAGGCTAAGATACTTCAACTTTTTCGATGATTCCCCAACGTTGAGTATCTCACACTTTTTGACCGCTCTCAAAAGCATCACAGACTACTTTCAACGCCGATATGAATTGTTCTATTTGCACACGAGTTACACAAGTGAGTATTAGATATAAAGCATTACAACACATTAAATGATGTTGACTAAATACGACCAGTATTTGCAAATATTACCAAAAGGCCAGTGCAGCTTTGTCGGTGCACCGAACTGTCTGCTGGTGACCAAAAGGGGCCTCAAGATTACCCATTATCGAAATATTTAGATGACTCCATGACGACCATCTTTCAAGATGCACTACATTTCATATCATGCTCCGCTTCTGCAAATGTAGATACACCTAGTGAATGCGTTTCATAGTTCCACGTTCACACATCGCCTTCATTACAGGAACAACAATCCGTTTGTTACGTTTCTTCTCAAAAACCAAAACGAATGTTCACTACAAAATATCAAATTCGAAAATCAGATACTCACACTTAAGGATCATTAAAACCGACAGAATGTTCCACCAACGTTTCCATCGCAACGCGATGTAGTCCGTGTATATGTTCACCTGATATTCGTGTTTCACGACACTACATGAGGAAACGACACGAAAAACCCACTGGTTAAGGTGGGTGAGTAAGCAGAAGCTGTGACGAGTTCTGATTTAGTTGACAGGCACTATGATGGTGTCAACTGCGCATGTCTTACTTGAGCAATTGATGACTACGGGAAGCACCAGACTATATTTATGGACGAAAATACCACTTGTCGTAAGATGAGTTTGTCTATGTCCATCACATTGAAATAAAAATCCTTTGTTCTTGCTGTCATGTTCTCGTCAAGCGCACCCACCAACCTCCACTACTTAGTTCCCATTAGATTGTCCACATTATGACTTCAATTAGTAGAAAATCAAGCTTTCGAAGCCATGCATAAACATATGTACGGACAATAAAACACCTGGACGTTATTATCAACCACAGTGAAACGGAGAACCAATAGTTGGAGGCGACACTAGAATCCGTTGCAGAAATGCTTTACGCTACTTGAGTAACACTTCACGGAAGAGTGGGAAAGTCATATTACTGGACGAAAAGGTTAGTAGTTCAAAAAATCATCACTGCTTACAAACTGTGCTCAGAATACTCAGATAGGATAATACTCGTCGCGACTCATTGGTTCTTCTCAGGTTGGAAGGAAGCACAAGGCTGCTGGAAACTGAATGCTTAGCCGAATGATTGATATCGCATTAATCTGCCACCCACCACAGATTAGTCACTCCAAGTCGAGTGATAGAATTAAGGCACTTTTTACTTGGGTTTCGGATAATGAACCTTCATGAATTTTGCACTCTGCATCACTTGCAAAGGATTCCTGGGACTTAACGTACTCTGCTCTTTGGTGTGGACCGACTTTGTCTGCAGGATTTGAAAAGAACTACACATTTTCACTTTTCAGTTTGCTTCATCAAGACAATCGATGCGCAGGCTACATGAGTGAAACGCACGCCATCTGGCTACAAAATACTAATCATGATAACCGCAGAAATATACAGACACTTAACGGGATTCGTGAACGAGTAAAATCAGGAGATAACACAAAATCTACAAAAACAACCATGTGAATGGTATTTCAATCGACTCAGTGAAGAGGCATGGTATTATGCTGGTCAAAGAATGTTACAGGACAAATATTCTACAATTCTACAATGATGTAGTTAGTTGAAAATGCTCCAATATAATGATTTAACTTAAAGATACATGATACATATATAATCCCGCGTACGGATTTGCGCAAACTAAGGTTTATAATGAAAGAACTCTGCTTCTCAGAACAGAAATATGAAATTCTCCATAACATTTACTTTTGTTCTAGCAACGTTTCGTAGATGCAGCAGGACGGACCAAGAATTTCCGGAGCTCGGTAAGTAAATTTGTTT
The DNA here is from genome assembly GCA_003604175.2 of Clonorchis sinensis. Lineage (NCBI taxonomy): Eukaryota > Metazoa > Platyhelminthes > Trematoda > Opisthorchiida > Opisthorchiidae > Clonorchis > Clonorchis sinensis. The sequence goes on along the minus strand of CM030369.1, from coordinate 157,639,762 downwards.
TGTGAATTCGGTCCACATTTCTAGTGTGATCTCCGATATTTAGGTTGAATCACAACTTGACTCGGAGGTGACCAGACATGTAGCGCATATGCTTTGTGAAGGATCCTAATGCTGAAGTTTGCAGACAAATGAAAATGGACTACAATTACACTGAAGCCAAATACATTTGGTTGGTAATTTCTAGGACATTTTTCTCAAAATACTCGTCATTAAAATAATAATGATTGTTCGGCTGCGTCACCTCTTCGGTGTCTAGCTGCCACGGCCCCAGAAGAAAGCATGAGGACATGAGACCCAAATCTAGAGAGGGGTAGTAGATATGCTCTATGTGGGTTCAAACCACGGACCATTCTATCACTAAGTTCGCGCCTTCCCCACTGAGCTATCTGGAACTCCGCATGTTCATTTATTAGGGATATGTATCCAGACGAAGCGCAAATATCTTCTTAAGCGGTGCGTGATAAGCACTTTCCCTAATGATCTGGATTCCAGATTTATGCATGTGACCTTCCTTTATCCGCTCGCAGATTTTCTGGTAGAATATTGTCTTATTGCTATGGAGTATTTGTTTTTGACCGCAGCGTTTTAATATTGCAACTCACAGACATTTTTTGAGCTTTTGTTAGAGAGCTCGATGAGGGTCTCATAGCTATTTGATGGAAGTTCCAAGACACATCTCTGTTGAGCGAAGGTGCTGGGATCGACGTGCCAACCTTTGAGTTTCATGCCAGAGTTTGTCCACGTATATGCCACGTCCAGACTTAGTCTACAAAGGATATTTTAAAACCGAATGACGACTGACTACTGAGGATGCAGCAAACTCACTGTAGACTAGTATGCGATACATACAAGAGGAGAACACCACCAAAATCTACGTAACTACGTCCATATAGCGTATTTTACAGTTGCATATTTTCAAGACACTATAGATGCAAAATTCAGTCTGGCGTCGTAGCGACCTACTGTTTTTTTACAGAACACGTGCAAAAGATCTTGCTACGTGTACTACACGTGCTGCTTACTGGATTAGCAAAGGTGTTTCAGCATGCAACTATGGGTTCTGAAGGGGAGCGGCATTGTGTTTTACGGTAACTGATATAGAAAGCAGGGCTTTGTTTCGTATATACAATCAATCTGCAAACTCTACGAAGGTTTTGGAGAATCACTGATTTGCTGATTTAAAGGTGTGACCTGTCCGCCACTGTTAGTTTAGTAGATTTCAGGCATGCAATTAGCTGAAGTAAAATTAGTTGAAATATTAGTGATTAAAAATATGGGCCTAAAAAAGCCACTTCTTTGATACAATATTTGAACACAGAATTTATTGTCATGCTTTTCTTTACGTGTTTTGGAATGCAATTCAGAATGATGTCGAAAGAAAGCCCATCTAATTCATTTATCATGATGAATGCTAGTTCGTCGCTGGAATCCATCTACACGACTCGTCTACAAATCAGTCAGGTGTTTATTTGATGATGCATTTCAAAGCTCTAAAGTTGTAAGAAAGATAAACTGACGATTGTTTTTCCTCGTTATACTAAAAATCAATTTCTGTCATCAAAAGAATAGAGTTCCGGTGGAGTTACACTTCCTAGCTCGCAAGGTTGTAATCACCGGGCTATGTTGCTTTTCCATTGGTTTACTTCAAGAGTTAGCTCAGAAAGCCCCTTTGTAAATAGTCTGTTATTCTGTGCCCAATTCAATTTACAGTTGTTTATATTCAAGGGCCCGTTGTTATAAAGGATTTTAAGGGCAAACTGGCCTCGCTGTTGGACGAAGCTTCCGATGTATACAAACAAACTCTGGAATCAGTGTACAAATCTGTGAGTGAATGTTGTATCAAAGCGATTTTCGATTTTAATATCCAACGAAAAAATCAACCTTTTCTTCACTCACATTGAAACGTGTTTTTCCCTAATTTGTTTGCATCTATCATACATATCCAGTATTCTATTTCGGTTGTTTTATATGCCTTGGGTTTACTTTGATAAATTAAGTGACAAGTCGTCACTCAAGAAGCCAATTAATATGTGCAGATGTGGTGTCGTTTCTCCACTTGGAGGATGAGTGATTCCGTATCCTCTCTAATCGACAGCTAATCGCACTAGTGACCAGCCGTTAGTAGTCGAAAGGTTGAATGTTCAACCACTGGCCGGACCATCATGACTTCTGAACTGAGAGATGCGCATTGCCGATGGTTCTCAATAAGGATGAAACAGTTGTAGAATGCTTCTTGGTTTTCTAGCACAGATTGGCTTTACTGAAAGGCTGGAATCTCAATTGAAAATTATCATATCTCCTAACACTATCAAGAACTTGCTTATTATCGTCGGATGTGGCATCACTCGAATCTCCAGTCTATGCAGGCTCGCCCGAAGAACCTAGTCCCTTGAGTCTAAATAGGACCAGTGGTTTGCATGCAACCCTACGCTCGGCCCCACACAAAATGACTATGGTTCTCCTGCTATGTGCTTGAGTCTGGGGGGTTCAAAAGCAACTGACTAGCAAACCCTGTACGGGCGCTATGCGTTCAACCTGGTTAAATCACTATTTTATGTTTACTGTTTGCACAACACTTATTCGATCGCCTTCAAATGTTACGCTGACGAAACAGTGCACACCTGTGACTAGGTAAACTATGGTGGAATCCTTTTCTCTACTTTTTTGTTGAGTATTCAGCAAACAGTAGTCACAAACTGCTGTTCACAAATAGTTCAAATTGCTTGTTTACTTACTACTTATCGTGTGTCAGTAGACAGTGTTATGCCTCAGCTAACTCGTGCGAAAGATAATCAACTGGCTTCTGATTTTCGATAACATAAAGTACGACGTTTGGTCGGCTTAACGAACATCGTGCGGGGTGAATCTTCGCGTCAATCCTGACAACGAAAGTGGCCAGAACTCGGCATTTGGACACTCAAATCAAGAAAACTAACACCGAAACTAGGTGAGCTTTTTGGAGTTAGTCTGTTAATTGACGCTGAAGTAAGTAACAGAGAAACCCCGTTTAGGTGCTGCCGCGACCAAGCAGTCAGTTAGGTGTTGTTCGCGGGGCTTTATTTGATTAGCGTGGATAGCCTTATCTCACGTGACAGTTCTTCGGTGTGCATTAGAATAATAAACCTAATCAAGAATAGTCAACGCACAATCATGTATAAAGCCTCATATTATTCTTACTATACTTTTCAGCTAAGCGATACCATACGCTCATGGAAATTGGAAGACTGTGTCAGCTCACTCATCGTTGACCCATTTATGCGGGAATCGGAGGAACAGCTAACGGCAATCGGGCATATCGGATTTGATTTTATTCATCTTATGAAGAAAGTTCCGCACCTGTTCAACGGAAATGATCTCGAACAGTTCGTGAAGACATACTCGAAGAAGCCAACCGTAGGGATCTACGAATTTCGGATGAAAGGTAACAAAGTGCCGCACTCGGAAGATTTTCGGACAACGTGGACACAAATATAATAATGTCGTGTAAACACAACAAATTAGCGTCTTAAACAAGCACTTGTAGTAAACTACACAGCCAAGCTACAACTAGCTTGTGCATTAAACTGCTATGGTGCTGTGTATGTTGGGAGTTTTAGGGGAAACAGAAACCGCCGGTTTATGCGACGGTTCATTAACCATTTTAATATTATGTCCGTTAGGTCAGCTCAGTAAAGTACACAAAAGTTGTCGATAAATACACCTATTTGCAAATCAATTTGGTTTTTGCGAGAGACTCACCTGGAACCCAGCTGAATCTCCCGTTTGTGATGTTTCCAGGCAACTGAATGTGCTGCACCGGTCGTGGGCTGTCGAAGAATCTTCAGCAACCTTATGAGTAGTGTACTACGTATATACACAAAAGTTGCTTCACGTTATTTTGGGTTTTGGTCTTGCCAAAAATCATATCGGTATAATCGACATTTTCCTGGGCGGTCTTATATATTAGCAAGCGAAAATTGTTTAGTTTTCTCCTGTAACTACGCAATTTAGCGTAGTGTACTCAGATGTGCTTATGATGAACGTCTCCGGACGCGGAAACAAGTGAACCGAATGTGATTTTAGTTGTTAACTAAAGATGAGGTGTAGTGAAACGCAAATGACTTGCAGCACGACTACTTGTTGTGCATCACTGAAGTCATACGAGGTCAGATAAGAGGAAGAATTCACTCGAGAAATAACTAGATCGGTAACAGAAGGGCGAAACAATCCAAAGGCAATAACCTGTTCCTTTTTCGGTCTCCGAAGTCTATTGTATACGAAGGTAAACTCTTTTTGGTGCCATTTAATTTGTTAAACAGGGCAACATCGAATTGTCCTACACGAAAACCTCTAGCGATCTACCGTCCATTTTATTTCCATTTCAGCGCCTGTTCTCCGAATGTCGCAAATTTTCTGCAACCAACTGCTTGCGTATGAAGGTGAGAACACTAAACTATCACTCCTTTATTCCATATTCCTTCCGTTGGGTTTGAAACACAAGAATGATGGGGACTCATTCAGCTGATAGTCTGACGTGTCACTAGCTCCTCAGTGTACACAGCAGCGTGAACAAAGTCTGTCCTATTTGACAACTGTCGAATGTGTTGGAGGCACCCTATCATCTGCCGGAAATCTGCACTCGAGGGTAGCTAGCTAGGAAAAAATGCAGCTATGTTGTGATTTCCAAAGGTCTCCGTTTAGCTCATACAGACAAACATTATTCACCTAGATAGTGCTCTAGGAAATGAATAGAGAAATCGATGTTTTCCGACTGACGTATAGTGACCAACTTGCTGCCAAACTCCGAGGAAAAATATCAGGATCCATTGGCTCCCAGCTTTGTTCTGAGAAGAGGGTTTATGCAACTTCTCATGTCAAACAATCATGGAGCTTCTAACCGTCATATTTCTGAGAACGGGCTAGCGACAAAATGGTTCACAAAAATAGGTGGTCAAAAGTTTGCGGTATACAATACCATCCCATAGTCTGTCTAAAAGCCCGGCTTGAGGCAAATTCAGGTTGCTTTTTGTCCAAAGAACCAACCTGTTGGAAATCACAGCAACATTGTTGCAATTTAGCAGCAAGGAGTACACAAAACTCTCAGGGTCGCAGAAGCTTTTGGACTGAGGTTGATCAGGTTTCCAAGAACTGTTGCTTGCTCAGCTTTCTAAACGAACTGCCTTGAGAGCTCGGGTTTCCTCACGCTGTCTGCATACCTCCACTGAAATACGCGCAAAAGCTATTGTATTAATTTCAGCTTCTTTATGTCAAAATGTACAGGCTGTCCTGATTTTCCATCTAGAAACTTTGCTCGGGTAATCATGCAGAAAAAAAATCAATGAACAGGAATAAAATATGCAATTACGAAGCTTCTCTGGTTTTAAAGCGATATGGTTGCTCATGTTCATTTAATGTTCAAACGGGGTGGGGCTATGCTAATACTCTAAAGCAACTCGCTTTGGAGCAAGACACAAGCGGTGAATGACACCTGCAGAATTAATCCTCAAATCTGTTATTCAAAAGACTTGAGGTTGTGAAGATTTGCCAACAGTCGTAATCGTACATTTGTTCCAAATCGTGTGCATTCGTAACTGGGTTCAGAATAGCACGTGCACACTTATTTGGTGTGAATGCAAAACAACTGAATCCAGTTGGATCACCCGTGGACTACGCCTATGTGACGAGCCGCGAAAAGAACGACTGGTCGTAGGCTGTCGCAGGGATATCGGCAACCGGTCCTTGGTAAAGAAGGGGGAGCGTTTTTTCCGACTAAGTAACTTGATTGTATCCGTCTAAATTCGGCTGCGTCCTGTAAACTAAGGGCGCACATATTTTCCCGGTCAACTACACTGAGGTCTTGAGGCATTCGCCAGTAGGCCGACTGGGTGAGATAATCAGATAGACTGTGCATAAAAAGCAGTGTTAATTTTAAAGAAATATGTGAACTTGATCTGATCGGACTGCATAAAACTCGTAATTTAATGACTGAACTCCTTAGATGAATAATCCAAACGTTAGTAATGAATTACACTAGGCATTAAATCGGTCGGCTTTCCAACATATTTCACGGAGCAACAGTGCAACTGTTGATACAGAGTGACTGATTGTTTCAGAACTGTTTTGGTGTAGACCAAAAACGTTGAAGAAGTTTCTCAGAGAGGTATGAGTCATTAATCTGCAGTGCTTTCCCAACAAATCTGTGGCGTCATGTACTCTGACTCACAAATGGTTTGATGTTGTTAGCAGGCTAGTACCACTCTACTATAGCTTGCGAAGAAAGTATGAAGGTGGAGGATCGAGTAAAAGCTGACCGTGCTTTAGGCAGATGCTACGCTAGGGTTAACTTTTGTGACTGACATCAGCCGAACCCAATTAAGGTACATCCATTTGCATGCGCGGGTATTATAACATGTCAGAATAATAAAGTGTCACATTTATTAGGGTTCTTTTTACCCTAACGTCGTCAGCGCGTTCACATATTTTCTGGTTGAAGTGCGTGCTACATGCTGTACTTTTGAGAGTTGACTTTCCTTGTGAAGGCATCCGCTACGCGATAAAGAATTAAGCAGGGTCGCCTCAATCGGGCTGGTTACCATTTACTCAAAATGGCAACAAGTGAAGCCGGGTGATGAACCCGCAAAATACATTCATTTGCATTCTCATTTGGTTTCAACGAGAGATCCAGCTAAATACTGCATCGGGACTCATCCAACCCAATATGCATCAAGAAGGGCGAAACCGGTCGTGTTCTCCAGTAGATGTATCAATAACCCTGTAAAACGTGTTCTTCAAGAGCTAGTAAATAATTCCTTGTTCTAGCTGGCTAAAACGTAGTGTGCCAAAAAGCCAAATTGCCAATAAGCTGCAGACCAATAAATCACATGTATACAATATGATGATTAGGCAGTGGCCCTTCTGAACTCGCGGAAGTTTGGTAGACAGGGAACATTTATCAAATCAGACAACAGAAAATATACAAACATAAAATAACGCATACTCAGAGACATCATAATAGTTTGATATGCAGGCAGGAAAAACGTTTCCGACAAGATATGTAGCATTATAATTCGACTAAATTGACTGCTCAATCCACAGCCAAGAAGTTTACGTTTTAGGCGGCAGATATCTATCAGCACATTTAATAAATATTGTATAGATTAGTAAACTGATTCGCGGTAGTGCTCTGATAACTTGATTCATACCCACGAAACCCGATTATATTAAACCTACAGAAATTGGAAAAGAACAAGCAGAACAAGAAGAGAAAACAAACGGTGAGTTTGATTCTCAATTTCGAGGAAATGGAGGAAAATCCCGTAGATGATATAGGCAAAATGTTACACAAGAAAAATTGAACACAGTGGAGCACCACAGTTGGTAAAGACGAGTAACGTTAAATACCGATGGTTAGGAAAAACGCACCGAATCTTCAACCAGATTGACAGATAAAGGATATTGACGCATATGCTGTGACACCAGCTCGGGCATGTGCCACTCACCTTTCTTGCAAAGAGGGAACGGGGTTTCTAAGTTCATCCGTAGTCCAAACAATGATGAGACTAAGCTACTACGTAACCTGTTTAGCGAACTGAACCAAAGCGATTCAGTTAGGCGTAGGCAATGCGAATGTGGGACACGAAACACTATAGTGAAACGTCCACATGTTGGCGGAAAGTTCCAGCACCTAGCTGTTTGTTGCCGAGCTGGCGTTTATCGCTGTTCCAACATGATTAGAGCAGCTGCTTGGCTTCTACAGTTTGTCCACCATTCTCAGCACTTTGACCTTCATATGACTGCATCTCACACGCACCAGCGCGCACAGCCGTGCGAACAATGTGCGTGTGTCATCCAACCACTTTGGGAATGGATTCAATATGAAACGCCTGTCAACCACAATGCTCATTCCTCAGCTAAGACTGTTACGTTTTATGCGGCAGATATACATCAGGATTGTATTGCCATTCACCTTCACGTTTTGTTAGATCGATTAGTTAGCTGGCTCGATATCGTCCTCTGTTCACTCGTTCTACGTCCACACCCGTTCGCTTCCATTTGGTCTACAGAAGCTGAGAGGTCTAGCAGATGTGGATGGCGTGTGATGAGCGTCAAAAGGTTTTCCAAGAGGCGATCGTGTTTTGGCTCTTTCGCACGATTTGGTCCTAAGATTATACATCTTCGTTAGACATAGTCTTTCCGGGGTCCATGAGGAAATGGTCAAATTTGAGTACTGTGAGCTACTTCGACGCGTTCACGAAAGCCCAATTGAGCAACGCGCAAAATCAAAAGCCAGAAATTGTGGATTCTTGAGAATTATCAATGAAATGCGGTACTACATGTATAAAATGCGTAACAAAAAGTGGTACAAACCTCAAGTTGTGGAGTTTTTCGTCTAAATTGTTGCACGAAGTACTGCACGTCCAAAGAAAGCCCGGAGAAGAAGGCAAATCGATCTTATTTAGAGACACACGCCTGCGCAAAATACGCGGTAACGCAAAGTGGTCAAAAAGCGCGCGTAAAAGATTATCGACCAAATTGGTTCGTCAGGTCAAGGGGTAAACGTTACATATAAATGATGGGTTAAAAATGTATATCGAGTCCAGGAGGTAGAGGAAGTAAACGGCAGACTCAGACAAGGGAAGCAAGGGAAAGTAAGTAAAATCTGTCATACGAACACTTGACAGATCTGCCTGGTCAACCAGGCAGATAGAGACCAGCAGTGTGGTGCAGGTGACCCAGGTGACTTGCGTGAATTTAACGAGATTCAGCTTCAATCACAGTTCGTGTGGAAACCTTGGACGCCGGCCATAGATACAACGTGTAGCCTTTCGGGACTCAGGCTTTTTCGAAAACGTTCGCGAGCGAATCGCCATTAACCACGCGATAACGACGTCAGCACACTTACGAGACTGCTCTACTCGTGAAAGTATCTCGATGAATATGATGTGACACCAGCTCGGGCATGTGCCACTCACCTTTCTTGCAAAGAGGGAACGGGGTTTCTAAGTTCATCCGTAGTCCAAACAATGATGAGACTAAGCTACTACGTAACCTGTTTAGCGAACTGAACCAAAGCGATTCAGTTAGGCGTAGGCAATGCGAATGTGGGACACGAAACACTATAGTGAAACGTCCACATGTTGGCGGAAAGTTCCAGCACCTAGCTGTTTGTTGCCGAGCTGGCGTTTATCGCTGTTCCAACATGATTAGAGCAGCTGCTTGGCTTCTACAGTTTGTCCACCATTCTCAGCACTTTGACCTTCATATGACTGCAACTTCTCACACGCACCAGCGCGCACAGCCGTGCGAACAATGTGCGTGTGTCATCCAACCACTTTGGGAATGGATTCAATATGAAACGCCTGTCAACCACAATGCTCATTCCTCAGCTAAGACTGTTACGTTTTATGCGGCAGATATACATCCGGATTGTATTGCCATTCACCTTCACGTTTTGTTAGATCGATTAGTTAGCTGGCTCGATATCGTCCTCTGTTCACTCGTTCTACGTCCACACCCGTTCGCTTCCATTTGGTCTACAGAAGCTGAGAAGACTCTAGCAGAAAAGGGTGAGTGATTAACCGGTGTGTTTGATTCTGCCTTTGGTGGTAGGTGCACTACAATTGCTGTAGCCGATTTAGGCAAAATCTTATCATTTAAACATTTTGTAGTGTGAAATGTCTTATCCGCTTAAAATTATTCATGTGAACGACCGGTGGTAATGACAAACCTGCCAGTCGGATTACGATTCTTTTTTCCAATTATCTTGCTTTTGCACGAGAAAATCGCTTCGTGCATGATAAATGCGAATGGGCTAATATCTATAATCGACGTGCCTGTAGAGAATTTTCCAGTTTAGCGAACGCAGTAAAGGAACAATACTGTCTTTGAATGGAGACACCTGGAAAATTTGAAGATTTTGTGGGCACTAGGGGGCAAACGCCGAGATTGTAGCGGGGTGAACCGTAAAAATTGCTTACAAATTTGCTTTTTGCAGTGGCTAGCTGGGGAGTTGCGATGGCAATTATGTTTTGCGCCTGTTTGTTTTGTGCCTGTGATCAATTCCAGGCAACTCAGCTTCACATCGAGTGAACTCCGCATTTACTAATAGCATGTCACTGAGTTACTTTTCAAGTTCACAATTCTCGTACACATTTGGATAACACACAGACACACAAACATCCAAGGGTAGGTGTGATGATTTGATGTTCTGATGTGAAAGCACTGGTGTGGATTTGCATTGCGTTTAGTCTTAAAACGCTTTCTCGTGTTTTGTTTTTGAACAGTCATAGTGTCACCAATTCTCATGCCCAAAACAGTGGAACTTCCCTCAGTCACCGAAAACCTGCCGTTTGCGGTTGAACTAGTGGGACCTAGTTTTGAGGGTTTTTGTTTCAACGGCCATGTGTCTCCTTGCTCGACTACTGAATCTTTCTTGCTGGTTCCTATGAGTTTTTTGCTCTTTTCATACGCCTGAAAGTCTCCAGGATGCGTGTTTCTCAGGAGATAGTGGTCATTTCCTTGTGTTATTATTTCTCTTGTTTTTATCCGCTTGGTGGTCCGGCTGAATGTATATACTTTGTAGCTTTTAATTTGTAATAAACGAACTGCTGGGCCTTTTCAAAGCACTTTCTCAGCTGAGCTTTATGGTTGCCCAATGTTTGCGATTTTAACGAAGTATTAGCAACAGAAATTTTGACTGCAAGCCAGATCCAGTAAAATTCTCAATCGTAAAATGTATCACAGCTGGGGGATTTTGCTGTATTTGGATTTGTTTTTGCGGCATACTTATGTCATGTTTCTTCAGGCGTATGAGCCTCAATATTTCCGTGCGTCACTAAAATTTGAAGTCATATGTTTTTCTCCGTACAGATCCCTGTACCCACATTTGAGCCAGTAAACAGCGAGAGACTTGATTGTAATGTTTGTAGACGTCCCCTAGGGTTATTACACTTTGCTGTTTTTATTAGGGTTTTGCTACCCGTTAAGTACGATTAGTTTCTGCCCATGCCTTTGTAAGATTATTGTCACCCGGGGTTTCCTTGGATCGTCGGTGTGGACTCAGATGTTCATAGTCTAATGTGAGGTACTGATTTACTGAACTAATATACTGTACTCTGGGGTATTCATCGGAGTTCTCTCCTAGCTGGGTCGTCCACAATTATCGATAAAATTTTTGGACGTCGGTAGGATCGAGAAGCATATTCGGAACCCGAATTCTGAAACACAGGTAGCAAAAACGCGTGAAGAATTGATAGTGAAATGTGAGTTGGTCCTGTCCCCCCGATGGACATGGTGGCTTTGCACTAAAGTTCGAAGTTGACCGTAAAATTAATGTGATAATGTAGCTCCTTTTCCTATGATCCAACATAAGGTCTGAATATGTGCACTTTGTTTTCGAATGCCTGCACTATTAGTGATGTCCACTATATAAGCCTAAATAGTTCGTACATATATATATATATAGTTCAAACTGACCGTTGTCCTTCTTAAGGTTGTATGGTGGAATTTGTGCACTACTATAAGGAAGCATAGTCCAGAAATTTCGGGGGCACATTTTGCGCACTTAAGGGCCAAAATCCTTCCTAGACATTTGTGGTCCAAACCAGGGAACTTCAAACTAAATCCGATACATTTTACCTGATCATACTGCAACCGTTTTATGCCGTAGAAGAATCTTATGAACGGTAAACGTCTTTTTCTACCTCTGTTCTGCGACCCACGCAATGTTTTCTATTAATAAAAGTGCAATAAATTTTGTTCCTGACAGTAATCGTGAAACCAGTCCAAGAATTTACAAAGCCGGAGTTTCCAGTGGCCATCGGTAAGGTTTTTACCGTTGGTGTAAATTTTCCATTATGTTATCCGTTTAGCTGTAGAAATATAAGTCGAATAATTTGATTAAAGTGAAGCTCAGCGCATTATGCGACAGTGTTCTTACAATTTGTCCTATTTTTTCCCGCTGCCTGTTCCGGCCTCGATGAGCGTACATCTTTTTCGGCTCAGTACCGCCGCAGGTTAACGCAGCACGCTTCACTCTCGGTCTCATGTTGCAGCCAAAAGATAGGGAATTTCCGTATGAAGTGTTTGATGGTGACTCCTAAGTTCTTCCCCAGTAGTTAAGACCTATAGCAATTTACAACACACGCAAGATCATATTGTATAATTACACTTTGGGGATATAAATTAATGCAGAAGTTGACATAGAGCTGTGTGGAGATTGCTTAGGATGCTGAATTACTCGTTAATTTTCGGACACGCAATGCTGTTTACCCTTATACGTAATCTACACTAGGTAGGTGCTTGAACCTGATTTTATTGTTGTATTGTTACCTGAACAATTCATCTAAATTTGCCATTGTGTGTTTCCACCTGCAGTAACAGTGCCCCCTGGTAAGTAATTCTGACTTGCAGAAAATCGTAAACGACGACGTTTACCAGCTCATCACCCAAGGGGTTGGAGCCAACACAGTGATCAAGTACCGGCCTGTTTGACTGGTCACAACTGATGGTTCATATATCTCCATTTCGTGATGTTACGGTGATGCTAAAGTGCTTGTCTCGCACGTCAGTGTCCATCACAGACATGCACTGATGCTTAGTGCAGCTGGATGCTTATGAAGGTCAAATTCGAGTACAACTATTCTCTTAATGTGGATAAATTGGAATGGCGAGAGCAGGGCCGTTCAGATTGTACTGCTTTGTATTCACACTTGAAAGTTACCTGAGGGAACGTAATGTGTGAAACAGTTTGTAAGAGAGCATCATTCGAGCACGCCTTTAAGTCCTTATTCTAACGTACTGTAAACTGGCGGCTGGTCGCGAATCGCGGGTATAAATAAACTCCGAACAGTTATATCTAGCTCGCACGTCTTCAAAAAAAGCGTTTACCTACCCAAGTTTGGCATGAAATTTAGGTAAGTAGTTACAGGGTAAGTATCAATTGGATTCAGGGAACACATCTACAGTGCACACGACTGAAGGTCACGCGGGAAGTTGCAGAATTGTCAATCAAACCAGAACTGACTAACTAATTCGACAAAGCTTCTGTTATTACAGACGAGACCGTGTTACAATAAGGGTCAGAGTAAGTCCATCTTCCAGGCACTGGAAGATCGATAGAAGGGGTTCTGTTTTTAGGTTCAACTTACAAGCGATAGACGCCATTTCCACAGCGGAGGATAGCTTTCGGTTTATCAGGTAAAATATTCGGTAGTTATAAATAAAACGGATAAAAGCATGTTTTTTGGTACGATCTTCCTAGAAGAAGTGACTCCTCGAGATAAGAATGTTCCTAAATGGAATCATGATAAAAATTTCTACTAGAACTATTTCACAGGCTTTATTGAACAGCAGAACCTCTGGCCGAAAAAGAATCCCTTGAATGCAGCTCTATACCGCCGTAAAATTCCCCAATTATCCACTCCTCCCTTGTGTCAATTGTGGTCAAGGGTGATAGAGGGCTTCCTGTACTCTGGCCCGCCAAGTAGTAGGTGAGAAATCGCTTCGAATACTAAATAGCTTGAAGCGATTTTTCGAAAAAATATTAACTCACATCCCTCCTCCCTTATAACTCAACGAACATTTTGACAATATTACTTGTAGCAAACAATAAAAATCGTGCGCACTCATCTTTGTTGGTCTGTGGTTTTCCGTGTACCAGTTCGATGCGTTACCTGATGTGCCCACTACAACCATGTTCTTGCTTGATCTTGCCAAGGTTGTAGGATTGAGTAATGCTGCGTTTTGTTTGACCCATGCCTGTCAAACACACCATAACTGCGCCAACAGTATCCTAGCTGGTTGTTTTTTTCCTCCGAACAGCTTAGCAACACTAGCAGTTGCAACCGCGATAGGTGTTTCAACAGTTGCTATGGCAGAGTGCGAGAAATGTTGACAAATATCAATTCAGCAGATTGCATGAGCAATGGTAGCAGTTTAGCGCCAGCACTCCGCCGTCGAAATAGTCTCAGCTCATCTCGTTGAAAAACGGGAAAGCAGCGCCTGTCGGTCGAGTGTGAAGGCTTTATCTGGTAAATGGCTCGAACACCTTGGTCACCTGACCACAAGATCCAGGTTAACGCCCATAGCGGTTCCATTTTGAAATTTCACACTAAACCTTCATTCCTTGTGGAATTTTTCGAAGCAATAGTGTCTATCATTAAATCCTTAGCTGGCTGCCTCCTCTACCATGGATTGAGCCCGATTCAGTGGGAAATTTCCGGTAGCCGGAATGTCCTCACGACAACCATGCACCGATCGCTTGAATTCAGTCTCCTATTTTGCTAATTTAACTACGATTTCACAGCAAGACGAGAAACTTAAGATGTTTGGTACATTATGTTGGTACATTATGTCGTTAAATTGGTGGACGAAATATTTGCTGACCCTGGTACTTTCGTTTAGAGCGACCATCAATCTTTCATTGTCTCAGAAGAATTCTCGAGGTAACCTTGTGTGAACTTTGGGCATTCCGATGGGGTTCCGGCCGATGGCAGAAAATTCAAGACACTGTACACTACCTTAGGATAATTTGAGGTATCTTCGAAATCTTAGTGAATTTTCAGTGAGGCGTATTTGGAATTTTTACGTCATGTTATATTGTTCCAAGGTATATTTATGGAAAGGGATTTTTCTGGACAGACCATCTCCTTGTGATCATTTGAACTTACTTCAGTTGTTCTTGCTGTTTCAAATTAGCACAATGCGCCAAGACGGACGTTCACCACCGAAGTTCACTTAAAAGTTGATTCAGATGCTTCTTGGTGCTACGTCAGCACTAAATGTTTCTCGCGATGAAGCCGTCCTAGGATTTACTTACAGCTGTTCCTAATGCAATTCTGAAAGGAATTCCTAAAGTGTCGCGTTGGGTGTTTCTCTATCGATTCAAAACTAAATATCCTAACCACGTGAGCGCAACACCGTACATCACTTGTCGTGATCCGAGCCACTCGTTCAGATGCATAGGCATATGCCTGTACGCGTGTCTATTCCACCTGAAAGGTGATGCATTTTGGCTGACGCTTAGGCATGCTGCAAGATGGCAGAAAACAAGAGGTTATTGAAACACTTATTCACTTTTGAAAGACCCACTGATGCAAACATGAGAGACGACTGTGAAACACCTTTACTTTCGATATCAACAGAGACTGCATAATTTCGACACTTGAAACGATTAAAATGATTACTTGGACATTCAGCGTTACAGTTTTATAAAAAGAATCAACAACGTGGAACCGACTTTAACAACACAGATTAACAAAATAAAGTACAGAAGCAACGGTCGATTACAGTGAAAAACAATTCGGAACCCGTAACTTTTAGACCCCAGATACCACTCTGTCTGTTTAAGATAGAGGAAAATGCTATGCAGCAAAAAGCAGCAAGTAATTATCTGTTCACTGGGTAAATGTTCGTTAACCATACTCAGTTCCACATCAATTTGGTCTTGACGGGTGAATCAAGTATATTCCAGCTGAATTCCCACTCCAAAAGGATTTGTTGAGCAAAGGCCGCCTAATAATTCAATTCGTACGATATTCGAGAATCGCAGTGTATTTTCATGAAGAGATCTACTCACAAGGTTCCCGAAAACTTTTCGACGGCCCAAGACCTGTTTCATCAGACAGTCAAATATCACAAACAAGCTGTTCAGCAGGGATAACCAAATTGGCTTTCATATTTGTATATTTTGCGCCATTTTTGCTGCAGTATGACGTAAAGCTGACGATAATTCGAGGATTGTGGCTATCTTATGGTACTCAGGAAGGGAGAAACCCAGTCGTGGGCTGTCTCAGAGTTTCCAGCAACCTTGTGAGTAAATTCCTGCTTGGAAACGTACAATTCTGCGTTTTCCAACTGTTCGTTAACCATGCTTTGCAAATTTGGTTTCCAGAATTCCGATTTAAGTGATGCATACCCTTCAGTTAATCATAGAAATTGTTTACTGAAAATTCTTCCGTTTACGCGCTGATCCGTTTTTTCGCACAGTGCTATTTTCCCTTACTCCTACTGTTTCCTAAATAGTGAAGAAGACTAAACCACCAAAGATTGTCTTGGATATCGGAGTTGAGGATTACCTGCGCATAAGTAAGTCACTCTGGAATGAGACGGTTGTGTTCGATTACTCAAACAGGAATTTGTTATAAAATAGTATGATGAACGTGACTGTAAGCAATCCTGAAATGCATCACTGTTGGTGGGAACAATTTTTTGAAAAAAGCAGATAATTTTTATTGTATCGCAGTCAGATGGATACTTTGTTATAACTTCGCATATCCTATTATTATGATGAACTCTTCTAATGGCTTCTGGATGAAGGCACCCTTTTTTTACAAAGAAGTAACTCATTATGTCACAGAGATTCTATCGGAAAGGTGTCCATCAATAATGTTCCATGCATCGCGTCCCCGTTAACGAAGAAGCTTTGCATGATCCAACGTGTTTTAGCCAAATTTATGGAAAAGTAAAACATTAATAAATTATGTATTATCCTCTTACATGAACAGTATTGGTTACTTATATCGATGTTCCATTTGATTCTGATTCAGCATTTTTTCTTGACGGTGTTCTTGGTACTTTTTGTTGGGCTGGGACAGTTCCAACCAATTGGCATTTCCATTGGCTTTGATTGCCCGGATTTTGTCTCATACCTCATCTCATATCATGTCTCAATATCTCATTGGTGGATATACGCACCTATGCAGACTTGGTATTGAAACAGGTTACCTTGACTTTATCTGGCACAACATTCTCATCCCAACAACAATTACTCCTTGCAACCAAACCAATTTTAAGGTGCTGTCTAAGCAGCCCATCTTACACACATCATCAAAGTCAGTGAGCGATTGCCAGTCTGCTTTTGAGGTGTTCAGTGTTGATTTGGGTAATGTAAAGCAAGTGATGACAACCGACTGCTATACATAAGCCATAGTAAGGCAATAGCAAGCGAAACGTGTATTGTTTGATTGTAGTTGTTAGTGAATGTTGCTCAGTAGCCAAGCGCTTCTGCACTTGGTTTACTGATATACAGCGGCCGCTTGATACCCCGCTGAATGGATATAGTTAGTTTGTACAGGCCGTACGTATGCCTTGCCATTCTCATCGTGTGAAACATCATACGTCATAACTGAAAAGCCTTGATGTCGAGACTGTTCCCCAGACCCGGAGGCAGACCAATATGCATATTATAATCCGACATAAGCCACAAAACGATCACAGTTCTTTACATAAACAGTGGAATCCACATTGTGGTCGACCACTCTAAACAATGGGGAGCGTACTGCAAGGTGACTTTACTGGAACTAAGGCCACCATAAAGTGAGCGATTCGGAAATAATAAAAATCATTAACACGTAAGGGACTCATGAAAAAACTATCACCACGGAGAATTGGAGTAACTCACGTGCGTTAATGCCAAATTACTGTACTGTTTTACAACAAGTATCCTATGTATCACACTGTTTGGTGGCATCTTTCATCAGGCCACAAATGTTCCATGCATTTCAATGAGAAAACTGGAAAATTTTCATACGCTTGTTATGATGAGCTGATACAGGTACAGGTGGACATTTCGAGAGATTAGGTTACCTTTTCACTGAATGTGGAAGGCACACAAGATCATTTTGTGAATGCACATATTCTGTACTCTCCTGGTAATAGGTTTACTGCAACTGTTACCAAGCCAATTGCTCTACACAACCTTGAGGCGGTTTCAGTGAAATAGAAAAACGAAACATTCGAATGATTGGATCATGAAAGGCGACTAATTTTAACCTGAAGTTCCTCATAGTATAAATAATAATGTTCAGTTCAACTGAAAACAAGCAAAATTTCCGCAGTAAAGGGCTCATAACTTGGCTATGACACCTAATTCAAGATGGAAATGTCCGACAAAAGGGCAGTTGATAGCTCGAGTTAGAAAAATAAATTTACTTTAGGACATTCATTGATTAGAGAGACTTGGTTACTGGATATCAAACGTCACATCAAGAGGGATTACACTGTTAAGGGTGGTAGAACAACGGTATTTAATTGAGATGACGTGCAACTTGGACCTCAAAATGTTTCATGTATGCTTTTAGATCCAAATCCGGTTTAGTGGTCTGTGAAAACAGTGTGTTCAGGTTTTGTGGGCAACGGATACGTGACTAACAATCAATTTTGAAGAGATGTGTACACACAATGCAATATACTTACCAAGAAATTCAAAACTAGCATAGACCCAAGGAAACTACCTGCCTAGGTCTATCTCTCCGATTGGTATGTCTCCCTCATTAAATATAAAGCGGGTGACATAACATATTTTACTGGAATTTTTTTTAGGTGTTTGGTGTGTCCGTAAAACAATTGCACAGATATTCAATTATCTGGCTAACAGTACAATCATATATAGGGAATTTACTTCTTTTTGCACCGCTAAATGTGGTCAAGGATGCATGCAATCGAGAAGAAATATTTGCCGCACTGCTCATCAGGCATACCACAAACCACTTTGGAAGTAGCTACAGGTCACTGAGCTACTTTACTGTTTGCGAGTTTATGCTCTCAAATAAACTTCATCATCGTATACCAAATCGCACTGTACAAACGGGTGATCAGACCGACTGAGTCTACGGAGTAAGGATCGAGGATACTTAAGTCAGACACCTTGACGAAACCAGCAGGGACGTTCTGCGCGTATGAATTGCTGCACACGAAATGCACTCAAAAATACCAAGAATACTGAGTTCCATAGAGTAGAAAAGACTCTTCAATTGCACTTCGTTTTCTGATAGTAAACCACAAAGCAATTTTTGATGAAACCGAGACAATCCACCACGGCCTAGCACGGAACACAGACAATCGGCAAGCGAGAACTGTAGCCACTTATTCTCAGCATGCATGTGTCATCTGAACAACCCCCATCACCCCTCTGCCCGGTGGACAGGAATGATCAACAGTGAAAAATGGGAACATGCAAATAAACCTCACAAACCCAAAACAAACCACACGTCCTAACAGGGATAGTGCATGGAATGTTACACACTCCAATGCTGACGTCATCTATTATCTATGTGGTTCCAAATATTTTGCTCCTCATTACTATTATCTAAGGCGATCGAGAGGTTTCACAATACAACCTTCTCAGAAAGTGTCGTTATTTTCCAAAAACTACACAAGTCAATATTCTTCACACATCGCCAAATTCACTTGACCACGGTCTCTCTCAAAAGTACCCTGTAAACCTTTACTATTATGTATCGCAAATTGTCCCGCATTTCATTACCAACTAAGCACTAAGCTTGATAAATTTTGCATGTGTTTACGTCTCTGTAGTTTTGCGAAAAGCCAACTAATCAGGCAATATCATTCTTACAAATACATTCCATGATTACTCATGGGATTACTCAGCCTCGTATGCATGGAACACTTTTTTTGCGTGATGCTTTACCGGGAATCTGTGTTTACTTATTCATATATCTGACTTGTTGCCGAGGTTCGAGTAAACCACTGTAATATTCCGCCTTATGGCCAGTTCTGGTTAGCTATGAATAATCTGCCCGGTAGCGAAACAAGAATTGCACTTTTCCGATAGGCTGAAAACTCTCCAGTTGTTAATGAGAGGTGTCCGATGATTAAACTTTTTATTTATGAGTTCTACACGTGCTTTACTGTGATGCGGTCAAGTGAATAAGTTCGGATTTTACAACAACAAGTTCGGATTTTAGTTTACGGGGAATACTAATTGTTATTGTTGTTGATTTTATCGTTTTTGCAGTAGGCCCAAATGAGGAACAACCAACTAGTTTCCCCTCAGACCTGGACGATGAGAACAACTATTGCTTGCGTAAGTCAACACACCACATTTACTGAAATGCTTGTGTATTTTTTTCGCGCCTAACAGTATATCATGCTTTCAGTATACATCTCGAAAGTCTTCTAACATTCGTCCTTTCCAAGAGTGTGTTCAGACTGTTTCAGTGAGATGTTTTGGCACCAGATGCATGCAAATTCTGTGCTTCCCAACAAGAACCCCTCTCCAATAACGGAAATCTTTTTCCACTAATCATTGAAGGCAATTTTTGAAATGAAGTGCAAATGTTATGAGTTTCATCCACCTTGATCTACCTTTATGAGGAGGAACTTGTGACATTGATTATTGTTTGTTAATGAATAAAATGTCTAGCAGTGAAGTCACAGAAACGTAAAGGGACAGTGAAGTTTTACCACAAGTCCAGTTGATTATTTTGATGGCTGTTTTAATGATATCCGTAGATATTCAGTAGATAAGATGAATGTATGACTACAAAGAGCTTCAAAGGTGCAGCTCGTGATGAGCGGAAAAAACTTTTTTAGATATAAATTTCCGTCAAACTGTTGTGACTCCTAACGCAAAGTTGCAGAATGTTTTTTGAAAGGCAATGTAACAGGTGACTTTTAGAAATCCTACCTGCAATTGATGCGGCTGACTGAAACCCAATCCCGACGTTGACTAAGATATCCTACCAGGAACTACATCTCTTTTTTATAAGAATTTCCAGGTCTTTAAGGATTGGTCACAAGTGTTAGGAAGTACGTTGTTTGGTTACTGAAACGAAATCCAGTAGGCGAGAAACAATGTACCACGGACATTATTACAAGGATGAGTGTTTCTGTTTTCGTTTGCTTGTCACGGTTTCGCGGCAAGATCACAAATATCCTACAAACGTCCGCGTCAAGATGCTAACCACCAAAGTCACTGACAAAGGACGGGCGCAACATCCTTTGAAGTTTTTGCTTTTCAGCTCTCCCCTTAAGTGTGATAATCACTGATGGTCATAACAGATGACTGAATTAGACGCAAGTGGAAATTAAATTTTCCATGCGCAGTTACAGAATGAACGATTAGGCTTGCTGGGCTTGGTGATTCGAAGTTGACATCAGTGTATTAGTCTGGGAAGATACTTTTTTATAATGAATTTTAGTTAAGATGTCACTCTCATTGCAACACGCCTTGAGCAAACAATACGATGAGAGACCTAACTTGTTGGTGGATACTCACCAGAAATTTATCTGAACCATCAAAAGGGTTAGTCTATTTCACTTGCGTGCACAACCTGATACTTCAACTGAATGAATCTGCTGCAGTTGTTCGTACACAGGAAAATACCAAATTTTCATTTCGAGGACTTCAATTTCATCAGTTAAGGAAACAAATAGTTGGTGAAATTCCCAAGATCATAGTATTATCCGGCAAGCTCAGAATGTCATGGTAGAAGAGTGTAGGGCATGAAGTCTTTTTAGTTCTTTATCCAGTAGGATTACGTCTGTAAGAGATATTTTGTATAGGTAAACATTTATTGTGAAATGCTACGCATCATTAGCCAACGCAGACAAAGATGAATAGGCAGCTATTCTGCCTTATAGACGTTTCTTAAGCGGTAGGTGACCTTGAGCGTTGGAGTCTATTCGCGGTGCAGGAAGATTTTGATAAGCTGACCAGGTAAATCGACCGAGTATGTTCTCCTGATTCCGTGTCCTAACAGATTCCATATTTACATACATACGTATATGTATAATCCTGCTTAGGCCGGTTAGTGTCTCTCTGTGGACCTCTGTGTCAGCCAACCAATCATACCCTTGCAGATTTATTTACGCTTTAATGGCTCAAATGTAGCGCCGTATACCGTTACTCGCGTGGTTGACGTAATATTTGTGAGCATCCGGTGAATCAACTTCTGTCGACCAATAAATGCATTTCGAATACCAGTCACTGTACACACCGGTATTCACATCACTCATCGGAACAAATTTCCGCCAAGTTCTAGCACTGGTGTTCATGGCAGTGCATAGCAATAGGGGTAAGGAATGAACAGGAGACTGAACTAGGGGGGAACAAACGCTATGCGCCAGCACTGTGCCAACGATTTACCAGAACGCAGACTACCACGTCTGAACAGGCAAAGTCGTCACCTCGGAGGATGACCCACTGGTAGGCGTGTCGAACAGCTGACTCATTTGACGGGAAGATGAGAAGCGGTTAAACTCTGTCGGGCAATCTCACTCAGTTAATTGTGAACATTAGCCAAATCCGTGGAATTTGCATGCATATCAGCATCGCTTGAATAGTCCTTACATCTCGATTAGACTATTCTGGTTAGGCAGTACCATGAGGAAAGTCGTTTGTCGCCGAGAGCTTTCGGGGTATTCCTAAATCTCGAAACACACTCTGGACTACTTTTTGTCCTTCACGACGAAAAAATACCAAAAAGACTCGCTTGAATTTCATACAGTGCATGAACAAAACTAACGAGGATGCTAGAATGGTGCTTTTACTTTTAATTAATTACATCATGGGGTTTTACAAATAGATTTTTGCTTGTACTAAGACCACGTCGATATTTCTCTTGTTTTTCAGGAATACCGACAGATGAATTTCCGATTGATAATGACAGACTTGAGTAGACATGTCAGGATATCGTTCAGAAATAAAAATGCAATAATTTATGGCTAAAAAGTACATGCAACATCTTGCAGTCCACGAGAAACAAATAACATAGCAGCGGACCCCCTTGCACCATTTGTACTTCGCAGCAGTTTCCATTCGGCACACTTCTGCTCCGTGCACCAGATGAAAATAAACGCCTTTCGAGAACAGTGCTTCCGAACCGTGTACACTTATCTGCTCCTATTATCTACCAGTACAACATTTACTCTGGTAAATGCGTAAAACACTGGGCGTAGCCAAATGTTTTGCTGTTTACTCGGGAAAGATGCAGAACCTATTCTGTGGCAAAAATTCGCCTTTTGAATACAACCTGAAAATTCATATATAGTTGTGAAGCTCTTTTGTCGGGTTATCCCTTAGTTATTTTCAACAACAAACGTAGTATGCGTTAACACGCCATGAATCGCTCCTACGAAAAAAACACTTCATTACGATTGGCAAAAAACCAGCAGCATGCATTCATCCGAATTTTCCACTCACGAACGATAACAGTGGAGCAAAGCACAATCAGCGTGTTTCGAATGGGGCGACCTGGTAATCTCATTGCAACAAGGTCACCAGTCTATTGTGCAGACAATGCGGTTTGGAAAATCATCAGTATAGATGAACTGTATCGTTCCGATGTGAACCTTATCCTTGCGTCAGCTATCATGATGTATTATACATTCGGATATACGCAGTAAGTCCTTTTGGTAAATTCTCCTGCACGGAACGATTGTAGACACGTCATTCAACTTCAGAATTAACCAAACATATGGAAGCAATCATTCATGCACACATTTGTGGGTGTTAAGTTTTGCTTACTGGATATCCTATGGCAACCCGTATGAAAAATTGCGATAGTCTGGCTAACCGGCAATTTGGTTCAATATCCTGCCAGCCATGTAAAAATTACCCGGCCATGCATAATGATTAGCGGTTGATCCGGACCAGATGGCCTCAGTATACTTATTTCGCTTCCGCGTACAGACTCAGGCATGATCACATCAACAGCAGACTTCTACTCTTCTTGAAGAGTAAAAATCTGAGGTAGGTCTTCTAGACGGGTCCTGAATGATATTATCGCTTTACTAGAAGGAATGACGCCTGATATCAATACTTGGCTTGGTAACATTTTCATTAAAACGCCTTTAGCCTTCAAATCATTACTTGTCCACGTGCAAATCTCATACAAAACTACATTTTGTTTTTCGGAATGTTAAATTCTCATGCGATACTAGTATAAGGCTATCAGAGAGGAGAACGCTGGGGAGTCACCAGGCAACACAACCGAATGCGAGACCAGCGGTCTGGAAGCTGTCAACACCGGCCACAATTGGTACGGATTTGAGACAGCGCCTCCCAGCCAAACAATAGTTTTTCCCCGCATGGGGATTCAGATTTTATTTATTGAGTCGGCACCACTCGGTTGTTTTTAGTCAGTGCTGAAGTTTAAATCAATTGGTGACCTTGAACGAAGAATGAACGACCAACATCCAGTGTCGCAGGACTAATCAGTCAGTCCACCATTCAAAAGCACGAATATCTGAACATCTGACAAAGGAGGCAATGGGTTACGAACAGTTCCCGCTAAACTCTCAGATGTCCTGTAAACGAGGCATGATGAGATATAATCTTAAAAAAGAAATATGCCGAGTCTACCGTAGGGTGTACAGGAATTGTGAAAAGTATACCGTTTGGCAAGTCAGCTTTGTTTACTTTTGTCCTGTCTGTTTCACAGACAAACAAAATGTTGCTGAAGACCACGAAGATACGCAAGCATTATGGGAAGATTTGGGTTACGATGCAAGTCCTGGATCAGTCCCAGGGACGCCCTCAGAAGTCTACCTTCGTGTCCGTGATATGTGCGTCAAAGTTGATGGTAGCATTAGGAGATCTTGGAATTTTAATGGAGATCTTGTCCTGTAGGCAAAGCCATTCTGTGCTGAAAAGCCGAGAATGGTCTCATCCTTACTTGCGATCATCAGCGCATTACATCTTGCACCCGCGACTTCATGGTTAGAAGTTTAAGCACAGCCGTTAAGCAAGCAATGACAAGAACACAGACAACCGCCTTATATCTTATACGTTTCGCCAAAGACGGATTGGACGAACAAAGAAGAACGTCGACCGTGCTCTTAAAGACAGGCTTCTCTGACAAAGTTGTAATTTCCCTTCAGGATAAAAGCTAATATTTGAGCTTGTGCAACTGGACTGTTGTGTAGCAACTTTATTTAACTTTAACGTAGAAATGGTTTGAGATGCAGAGTATGGTGCGGACATTCAGTTTTGTCTGAATGTCCATCCATTCATTTCAAAACGTTTCCTAGACAAACTAATGCTATATTGATGTCCGAATTTTACCTTTCGCCTAAGATTGTGCTCTGTTTACACACTAAAATGGAAATGCAGCGTCTGGAGACGACGTTCGCTGCTGCATTATCCCGTCCTGAATTAAGCTTAAATGTTTCCAGCACGCTATATTTTTGGCGAATATTACACATGGATTACCAAAATTTAACGCAGCTGAAGTAATTTTTTAAATTTTTTTGAAGTTTTTTTAAAGCATCAACTTATTTAGGTACATGGGCAGATCTGGTGAAGTAAAAGCCCCTGCATTTGAGTGCACAGCAAGCTATGTTAGTTGAACATAGATGATGCATTCCTGTGCAGCAGGTGACCAGCTTACTAAAACCAAAGATATTGAATTGTCGACCTGCTCATCCTCTAGATGGTCATGCACAAAATTGACGATCAGCGCTCCCATCAGTTGATAAAGGGACAAGTTGGGATGCATTTTTCCCCAGTCCAAACAATGAAACTGTGCTTCTACTCTTCCCATACCACTGTTCGACCATGACAACAAAGGTGGTTCGTCCTGAAGAGCCCCAGCGGCTAGAACTGTAGGTGGTCTTGCGGACCGAGTGAGCTGCTACAGGGTCTTAACGAATGGAACCATCGTCTCACTGCCTAATTAGGTGCTAGTGTCCGTTTCGAAGTCATCATTCTTAGGCCGGATTATGATTCCCTTTATGTCTTTGAAACTTTTTCCGCTAAATATGGTCCTCCACGTTGCTATAGTATTCACAACCCCAACCGTAGTAGCACATCCGACACCGCGCAAACAGTTGCGTTACAATTATCATGGGCAGGCTACCAGTGTTCTGAACACTGTTGAAATGTGGATTCGTCAACGTCCGTGTAGTCACGACATCACTAGCTCTCTTTTTCACAGATCTACGGTTAGTAGGCGGAGTAGTGACCAGTCGATTGCAGAAGCACATCAGGCATTTCCTCGGGATTATTGGGACTTTTAAGGTTAAGCATGTGGGCGGCTTCAATTTCCTCAGTGCTCAATGTCCTAGGTTAGAATAAGCAATTGAAGGTATCAGGAAGGTCAGATTCCTGAAAGCAACCACTGAATGCCCGAAATCTACTGAGACCCTCAGCTCTGCTGGATTTTGACCAGACGGACAACGCCCCCTCAATATACAGCGCCTCAGCTTTCTATCAAACCCAGACAGCGCGAGTCAGCGTTGCTCAAGGTCAGACAACGCCCCCGCAGTATGCAGCGCGTCGCAGCCTATACCAAGGCCAGACCGCGTGCGTCAGCATTGGACCAAGTTAGACAGTGTCCCACCAATGACTAGCTTGAGTTGTATTCTCGCACTCGCATGCACTCACGCTCTCGCATTCGCTTGTTCGGAATATAGCTGTTGTGTTCCCCGCTGTGAGTCTTTTTTTTCCCGGCATTAGGCACTGGAGCGGGTCAGCAATCAGATACAGCAGATTAGCGAATCAGCAGACATAACAGAAGGATATACTGTCGTGTCCTTCAGAGCCCGTAATTCCATTGTCGACGTTGTCACGCATTACGAGATTGCAGGTCTTCAGCTAGTTTGACAACCGACAAGGTAGTTTTTCAAATTGATTGAGAGGAAAGCAGGTGGTTTTTATTTGTAAGCGGCCTGCGTGACGATTTTGGAGAATACTATATATGATGAATATATTCGACTACAGTCAGAAAGTTTAACATAGAGGGATGTAAACCTACTTCCAGCAAATCAGTCATAAAAAACTCGATACCAAAATCGGTATGCAAACTTTCAGTCTAACTTCATGTACATACCAGCGAGTTTCCGTTTTCGTGCATTTCATGGTACTCAATAAGCTCACTGTTTAAAAGTACATGATCAGTATTCCCAGTGTTATATTGTCTAGAACTAATTGCTCGAGGCATTCGATTCTCAAATGTGTTCGGAACGAAACTGCTAAATCAAGATCCAAATTGTGCCTTATCACCGAGATTTGAACGGGCCGCTTTCAGGAAGGCTATTAGGTGAACTTCGAAAAGGCCGTTAGAACAGCACATCTATGCTTCACAAGAAAGACCTCATTCGGACCATTCAAAGATTACTCGGATGCCTCAGAGTCACTCTCGAATGGTGATAAAAGCTTTGGAGGGTATCTGCTACTTTGAAGTCATGTTAAACTTTAATATTCAGGATACAGCATGGTCTGCATGCGTCAACCGTTGCAAATGAACAACCTTTAAAACGCACTCTTTCCGCATAGATTGGGCTGTTTTCTGATCAGTTCAACTCAGTCCTTTTGTATTCAGCCATTTTCCAAAAACACATTGCGTCCCATAATCGTACATCCATTCGCGTTTTCATGTCAACTGAAGATCGAATGGACGCTGGGCATTCGTCAAAGGAGCTGTCAAACAATCATTGCTAGTGACTTCGGACTTGCAACTATTGGCTAAACAAGCTGGCCATCAAGCTCATACGTCTTAAGGTCAATGAAATGTTCATCTCATTACCGACTTCGGAGGATAAAAATGTCTCGTTGAAGAAGCTTGACAGCGCTTCAACAATGCAGCTCAAGCTCAACTGTTTCGCCTGACTTTTTTATGGAAGTTATCGCTCGATGAACTTTTGTGACAGTGGGCGATCCGAACAAACAATTTGGGTTGTTCTTAAGTTTACACACTTTACATGTTTACGACGACTTCTTACCGGAGAGGGATCGTGGGCTCCGTGGATACTCCTAGGCGTTGCCACTCGTCAAGCTAGATAGAAGCACAGCATCATCCAATGCTCGACACAGTATATCACCTGTAGACCTAGTAGTTCGACATCGGCTTCAAGTCGTGAGTGCCGGCTTTCAATTATCCCCCCTGTCAAAGTCATTACGTGCGGGGCAATGGCAACACGGAGAATTTGGACAGACTGGAGTCTGGTTTGTCTAACCACTGTAGTCTGCTCCAGTGAGTCAGTGTAAAGAAATGAACAGCATGATGATGTAGGTCCATGGCGTCGTAATTGAGTACCCTGCTAGTACGGTAAAATTTGAATATTCGCCCCAGGTACTGATAGGCAAATACTTAGGGTATGTGAAGGCCAACATTTTGGCGAGGCAAATCGTACAGGCGTATGCTGGTATGTACACATCAGTTCTTTCGTTGGCTGGTTTTTAAAGGTTTTCAAAGAGCAGTAAGCAGCTACATGAAGGTCTTCCTGGCAGTGTTGATGCAAAAGTATATTTCTTTCCATATTCAGCTATTTAAACAGCCGATGTAGCTCAAAACCCTGAGAGGATCATCTTGGTCTGTAGACCAGTCTTTGATACTAAGCGGGCTAGACTAGACATTTGTGCGTATGTTGAATGGTCTCACCTGTTCAGAAGTTACTTCTAGCCCAACCAGTGAAGCTAGTTATCCATAAGATCAAACTTAGGCTGCATTTAAAAATGGCGATGCTATCGGCGTAATCAAGACCTATATTGTTATATGGTAGGGCCCATCCATACTTTTGTGAATTCGCTAACAGCTTACATCATTACCCTATCAGTGACAACACTTGGAAACATGAGAAAAAACGAGCACCCTTGAAGGACAGTAAAACAGATGCTTTAGTCTCTTACGCATCTATCTGAATACGAGATTTTGTAGCCAGTGATGAGACTCGGTAAATATTCTTGGAAGTAGTCAGCTTTTAAGAGACACCAACGGGAATCCTTACCAACCGAGCCAATGAAAAAATGGCCTCAGGGTAAACTTTTGCTGGTATCTCAAATCAAGACGTAGTGCGAAAATTTGGTCAGACTGATCTGTTACTCCATGAAAGTCTCCCGATCCAATCCTACGTGAGACTGTCTCAGTTGGAGCAACAGCTGTACGACAAAGTTTCTGGCTGTGATACCTATCAGGCCGATGATTCGTTGTTCTCACTGGTCATTCTTTCTCATTTTCAGTTAGTAGTAATAGCGTAGGGCTCCCCAATCCTATGGGAGTACTTCGGTGTTGTGGGAAGATTTCAGGACTGCAGGCAATCAGTTTTTGTAGATTTTCGAGGCTATTTGTTCTTTAGTAACCTGAGTAACTTGCTAATCCACCTAGGCTATGAACGTCATAACTGATGGTGTGCAGCGTGGAGGTTTTACTGCCTGTGTTAGGTAGCTGGCGGGGCGACTGTCAGTTAAATAATGAACTGAATGGTTCAGTCCATTATTTAGAGCTTTTACATTTCGCTGTTATTTTACCGCGGGCCTCTAAAGGGTATTTCGGTCGTCTTTCCGGCGGCCTGGAGCACGATAGACTGGATGGATAGCCGTCGACCTTTCAGCTGTCTCCACGATAAGGGAAAACTTCTGACCAGCAATCCATACAAGCTAGTGACCTGGTAGCGCAGACTACGGAAATGAGAATTATTAGCCGTACGCGTCTAGACAGTTTGATTAGGAGATACATAATCACTTCGGAGCCATAGTTTTTGTTGTGTCTTGATGTGGATCCGAGATTTGATGTAATGACTGGTTACCTGCAGCCAGCAGTCTCCTGCGATGCCTGACTGAACTCTGGGAGAAGGCAACTTGACGGTATGCTGGGTGGTGATCTTATTCTCTTTTTCTCAATCTCTAAGATGCTTCAGGTAGATCTGATTTCCAGTTCATTGTATGTTCCGAGAGATAAAGTGAATTTGAAACCCACCATGTCCAAATGTATGTGGTCTGAACCTTGTGTATTCCAGGCTTCTGCTTCATGGTAGAACCGATTGTCCCAATCGAACAATGCCCATTGAGATTCCACCAGAATATGGATTGTTTTTTAAGCAGACTGGCCGTCATTGAGGCCCCAATATTGATGGATGCTTCCTCGTATGCTATAGTCGTGAGTTAGGTGTTGTGAGTCAGTTAAATGCTGCAAAGTCGATCACTCAGCCACCACTTCCACAGTGTTGCCCCAAGCCACATTTTGCAGCAGCAAAGTGTCAGCGTTTGAACAATGATGTCGTAATATCGATGATGACGACAAAACCGAACCTTCGAATGATCTGACGTGTAGTGTCGGCTGAAGGTTCCCAATTCTTGCGCTCCAGTTGGAAGCAACCATCCAGATACCGTTATTGGCTGGACGACTTTAGCCAACGTACTTCACTGAAGAAATCGTCCATGGGAGAGAGGTCCGATTAGGAAGCAGAAACGTGGACAGTTAAAACTCTCGGGCTCAGTGTAGCTTTCCAGAAAAAAGTTCTCACACTTCTAAACGAATTTGCATCCAGAGAAAATAAAGAGGCTTATTTAAGGGCATGTGAAGAAGTATTATCCTGGCAGCTATGGTGCAGCCCAGAGAAGACACCTGTGTCTGACACTTTGGTGCCTTCTGAATCAAAACCAGGTTTTCTTGTCTACAAAATACCGGCAATGTAAACTTGAGAGTCAAAGGGGCTTCGTATATTGTGACCTATCGTTCCAGTTCGATAAGATCACGGGCATTCTAAAGGCCTATATTCAGTGCTTCTCTAACACTGAGGGGAGATAGAAGATGCTCAACTTGGACATTTGTCACCACGTTCGGAATTTCTTAGCATGAACGGAGCTTCACATCCGAAAACTAATCGGAGAATAGCCTGGGGATTTCTGTAAAAGCAATAGTTTCACTGTCATAAGGAATTTGTTTGAGGGTGAATCCCCAGTTTCCGCATACTCAAGAACGTGCTGCTAGATATCGTGAATTTGTGGCCAGCAGATTTGTTGGAATGGATGCCAGATGTTTGGTCGATCTCACCCGAACATTCACAAGACCTGGAGTTGGTTCGTCAACGACCGTCTAGCCATTTCTTATCCAAGTGCAACCGACGGGGCAACAGCGTCTCGTGGCTTCCGGAGACCGTCGCAAGGGTTGTAAAACATCTCGGTAATACTGAATATTTATTAAGATTCCGCGGTCTCCTAGCTACACATAACAATTTTGTCCTATGATCACTGAGCCCAGTTAGTATATCATAGAATACCAAGTTTCTAGTAAAAAAACCTGCCAATCATTTGTGACACGACCACCACAGCCTCATTAAACCGGGCTCAGTTTTTGCAGTGTTTTTAAAAAAAACAGATTAGAACAGAAGGGGAAGGTTCGCCAGAGTTGACTGGACTAAGAAATGTGCTAGCGGACGCGAGGTTCGTTTCCAATGGAAATACGAATCGTCCTTCTTGTAGCAGGAAGAAAACCCTTACATAACCATATACACTATTGTGATTTATAGGTTGATGATAAATAACGATGTCCCGCTGTAAATATCGTGACAGTCATTTACCTGATGCGACCAAACTCACTTTATTCTTGTAAACATTATCTCACTAGAGACCTATTTTTACACGGATCGTCTGACAACGAACCATACGCTACTTTCCTGTGTCACTCTGGTTAAAATAAGGTACTGTGCTCTGAATCCCACTGTCCATGTATGCACAACTTATGAGGCATACCGAAGCTGCGACCACCATCGGTCACTGCATATTTTGTGAGGATTTCCCTCTTGACTCGGATCCAGGACGTATCGCTGAAAACTGTATCACAGATTACCACCCGAATTTTCTCGCACCGTTGGTCAGTATTTTGTTCTCTAAGCTGGGCAATTTAACTGCAGACGTTTCATCACCAATCGAGGTGACATCTTCAGTGCATTGTTACGTACCGTAGGGGAACGCTCCACTATGCTAACCCTCAACGCAGCAGCGCACTGATGATTTCACCTCGCTTGGTGATGAAACGTTTGCAATTAAATTGCCCAGCTCAACCAACACACCAAAGACCATCTACGCTGTCTCAGCTGCGAACACAGTTCTCTTGCGATGTTGCCCTGAGGAACACTCAAATGATGTACACATTTCAATAATCAGTAGTGTGAGATAAATCCATGACTGTTTTCTAAGTGGCGGATTAACTTTGAATAGAAAAGATAAACCGATGAAGAATGGAAACCGCGGTACCGAGAGTTAATCTGATTTTCCCAGCCACATGTATACATGGGGATCAAACGCGCAAGCACTGCATGTAGACAAATGTATTCGGATGTTTCTCGAAAACAAGTACAAAATTTAACCGCCAGAGGGCCTAAAAATGATTCAAACATTCCTCAGTAAGTTACGAGTGCACGCCAAATCAAGCTGACATTTTCAAGTTCAAATTTGGGCTATTTTTGGATAATAAACTACATCCAAACGAAATATATGGCTACAAGCGTTCCTGAATGAATTGGAAGAGGCCGAGCAAAGTTCGCATTGTGCAGGAAAAAGGACGACTGACAAAGGAAAGCTTGCTTTTTTGAATACGTGGACAGATTGCCCATGTTCTTCAGACCGCAGGTGTGCTGGGGTGTAAAGAAAGAAAATTTGCATGTTTTCAAAGTTTTACAAATACCAGAGAGAACGTTCACATTGCTGCCATTCACTGCTAGACTGTCATGAACCTTACAACATGCTTGTTTACGTACCTCAAAACATGTGGTCGACATCTTCTGTTATTTATACTGCTCGAAGTTTACTCTTATAATCAGAAACTATTCAAGACCGGTTCAGCGTGTGTCCTTCTTGAAGACAACTCTGAATGCTAGCAAGTGGCGAAGGTAATTTACAGGGTAATTTACAGATTGTGACAGTACAATTTGAATCGATTGGAGGTACATCAATACTTTGTAGGCTGCTTCAAATGATGTTGCCTTATTCAACATTTCTTCTTAATGGGCACTGCTCAGCATCAACCACTATGCTGAGTGTCGCACTGCACAACATTCATTCACATGTATAACTTACAAATTACTTTCATAAATTACCACTATAAAATTTGTACTCCATCGTAGCGTCAGTACATTCATTGAACTTGTTGTAAAAGTGAAACCGTATGCTGAACATTTCTTCATATTTTGAGCATTCCTATAAATTACTTTAGCTGAAACTCATATGCACTAAAAGGCGAAATCAAATTACTATGGGTCACGTGAGCAAGTTAATGAACTTTCTCAACGGCAAGCTATCCATTGACATAAGATTATTCTGTGCACCTCAAAATCTGTGAACATAGGTCTTGTAACTTTTGTACATCCAATGAAATGATGTTTTGCTTCTTCACTGCCCTCTTCTCTACACATAATACTGGCTGAATTAGAGCTCAAATGCTGGCATGCTAACTTGCATCACGAACCACGTGCGAGATAATCATTCGTTTGTTAATTCAAACCTCAATGACCACAGCAATAGCTAAAACGTCAATTATGAATTGGCCAACGATAAGTTCGCTGCAGCTGCCGTTATACTGTCAAATAGGCGTAGCTCTCAAGCCCTGTTTAAACTACAGAAATGTTCAAACCACCATCGCCGTATTGGTAGAGCCCATGAGACTACTACTCTTTTAAACAATGGTTGCATAGATCGAGCGGAATCCCACCTCACCCATGTTTATCTCTGGTTTTTATTTCCTCAAGTACCAACTGTGGTGTGCACGTGAAACTGTTCCAAACCCCTACGCTTTCCCCATCAGACACATGGTCAGCCCACACAAAAGCGCACTGGTGGTGCCTCCGTGAATGGCGAATAAATGATTGCAATTCCTTCCCCAAGCTCGGCGAACAGACCAACAGCCACCTGACCAAATAAGTCGATCAATTCGGTGATGAGACAACGTCGAAAACTCATTGTCAAAGGTTGGGACCAGTAATGAATCACATTACAAGTCGGTATGTCACAGCTGGACCCATCAAGATCAACAGAATTCCCGCCCCGTTGTTGGTTTTGAGATAAATTATTTCGTCGTTCGGTGTATTTAACGACCTCTCAGTTGTGCTGTCCCAGGGTGGATACAAGGGTGTCGATGTCTTCAGGCTTCGATATTTGCGAAAAAATGCAATAACTTTAAACGGATAAGATGCATTCAGTGGAGATCGCCTGTGAAGCTTTAACAACAAGTTCCAGGTGCCTTTGTTCGTTTAAGACAAACCCACTGAAGACCCCCAAAGGTCCTATATGGTGGAGTTGACTTGCCCTCCAGTTCAATGCATATTTCTCACCGAACCTCCGGTTGGTTGGCTGCTATTTAACAAGTCAGCGGCAGAAAACAAACGCCTCGTAGATGCCTTTATTTTCTATTATTCGTTCTTGTCAATGGATGATTTCAACAGATTCGACAGTATTTCTTGTCTTCGCCTGGCTTGTGCAACGGAATTGTTCTTGTAAGAAGCAAAAATATCTGCCTAAAAAACGGTCTTTCTCACATCATAGGCCTGCGCTGTAAAATCTGCTGCAAGGGCAAACATGTGAGCTATTCACACTGTACTTCACAGGAAAACCGCTCACCGAAAATCTAACAAACTTAATAGACATGATTATCTCCACCACATTTCTTCCGGTTGTTCGTCTGGAATCTTTGTTGGATTGCAGCCACCCCCCCCCCAGACTGTTGCGACTAGCATTGTGAGTTGCACTGCGCAACTTTGTCTATTGTCTTCGTATCTGATAGTTCAGTCTTTTCTAGCCTCCATCTTGCAGCACGCATTACACTCCGTCCAACGGGCGCCCTTGCTTTTAAAAAGCAAAGGCAAATCTATTCCCATTCTTACTTCCAAACGTTCGAAAAGTGCTTTTAATGCTACCGTCTTTGGAAAAACCAATACATGGACAACGCAATTATCAGTCGTGTATATCCTGATCATCCGGCTCTCGCCAAGCTCGATACTGCCTCCACTATCATCACGACCCAGTTTTCTTGATTTCCCGGGGTGTTTGGCCAAGTTCTAATATATTTGATCAATTCCTCAAGTCTTATTGTGGTGTATCGCTATTAACTTCAATGTAAGTGTATGCACAGTCATCCTTAATTCGTCTTCCAAATTCTCTTTTGGATCGCACCGATTACTCTCAGAAAACTCATCCCGGTGGTGTTGGGTGCAACACTATTCCAACGTCTAACACGCGGTCCAATTTTGAGTCAGTTTTTGTGCAAAAGTATGCCTACCGTAACCCTGCTTTATTCGGCCCGCATGTTTTTGTGCCCTTGTAGTAAACCACGTCATTGTAGGTTGACTGATTATTAGTTTTAGGGCACTCGACTATTTTCACCTCTGTTATTTCATCTGTAAAGAGAACTCCAAACTTTTACCACGAATAGATGTATGAAGCACAAGATGACTTGCGTGACTGCAGTTGATCGGTGGCTGTTCTATCCGATAAAGTTATGCGCTCTTAATCCGTGCAGATTCCTTGCCACAGGCAGTATACGAAGGAACATAACCCATATTTTACTTGATGTGGTTGGATTTTTCTATTAGTATCTTGCACACAGCAGACTTCAGCACAATAATTGTTACTGCAGAAACAGTGTCAAAGTTTGGTAATAATTCTGTCACATCAGTTGGGTCTTAAGCAGCTTCAAACGACTTTGCCGATTGATGTGTAAAGTTAGACAAGTTTGTAAGTTGCAAAGAGGGCTCTACTCAACCGTGCATAGACCAGGCACATTTCAAGTTAAATATTGGACAAATACTGGAGAAGCTTCACTATTCTGTTGATTCAAGGGTTGTATTTAACCACTGGCTGGAAGATCATGGGTTTGTAAATCTTTGAGTTTCTTGGGATGTGGGTTGAAGCTGATTCCCAGCAAGGATGAAATAGCTGCGTAGTTTATCTTGGCTTTTCAGCATCAACTGGTTTCACTGAAAGGAGGAAATCTCTACTGATATTTATCTGAGGAGAAAAACACCAGCACCAAAATAAGGTATTCGTCTTGTTCAACATCACATTATTTCTACACGACAAGGTCACCGTGCCGAACATCAGATCTGCTCCTGAATCTTCAGTGTAATGAAATGTGCGCAGGAAAGTCAAGGGTTTCTAGGTAATGTGGAGGGGGAACACCGACTCACATTTGCTCAGGGGTGAGCTTACGACCCATATAGGTACATCCAATTCGAGATTGGGTGAGCACAGCCCGATGAACTGAGAAGGAAAAAGTACAAATGAGAAATACTGATGCAAATCATTTAGGCAGTCAACTTTTCAGAGCAATATCCAGGTGAATTTGCTTGCTCTGACCTGAAACGCTGGATTTCTGAAAGGTCGGGGTACTTGAAAACAGTGAAGCAATTATTCACAAATTAAAGGATTCACACAAAAGATTGGAAGACTCGAAAATACGTCGACTTGAACTTTTCAAATGAGCCAATCAGTTTATGCTTGTGATTGTCTAATACACACACTTCGGACGCTTTTATATTAAAGCAGTGATCGTGTGTTGGTGCGTTTTCCGGTCGAATATATTTCAAATCCTTATGCCAGATATTTTGAAAGATCCCACTATCTCAAATAAAGGGATTAAGGAGACTTAAATGTAGGTGATGTAAACTATGAATGAAGAGTATGTGTTTCCAAACCGCCCATTAGCTTTCGATGATTACGGTGTAGAAATAACCAAGCTCCTGTCATCTGTTATACAGCATGAGAGCTACGCCAGAAACATTCATATTTGAAAGCTGCCTAAATCTATCCCAATTTAGAACATTGAGAACTACTGAAAACGCATAGGCACAATCTCTCAAAGGAACTGGTATTTTCAGTATTTGGTTAAAATGTACCAAATTGGAATGAAATCCTGAACTGCACATGAATTGTGATATAACCATTCATTTTTATTACGAATTAAAAGGCAGTTCAACAAATTTTCATTAAACATCTAGAAGATCAACCGTATTGCAGCCTCTTCTGCCTCAGCATGGAAGGAACCACTGAGGAAAACCTTTGAATTTAGCTAATTGGTCTTGAACAAGCGTCTTGTACTTTTAAAAGTCCTGCCTCATTTCAAGAGATCATAGCAGAAGTTGGACAAATGTGAGTTTCATATTTTTCCGTGGAGAAAGGTGGAGCACTATCCGAAGATGAGGTATGATTGCGCTACATACGTTCTATTCTGGGTGTTTATTCTCGTCTAGATTTCAACTGAAGCCTACCTCTTATTGAGTACACCTTCCAATATTTCTTTACCCGAGTTTGCGAGACTCCCCCAAAAGGCGAACTCAGTGCAGCCGTGGAGTTCTTCCATGTTGAAAGCGTAGCCGACATATGTACTCATATATATTCGGTATACATAAAAATTCAGCATAAATAAAAATCGGCATCTAACCAAATTTATTAAATCCCGTACAATTAGCCAGGTTTTAAAGATTCCTGGATTTGCATGTCAGTTTTTCAGCAGTTTTAGGAAGTGGAATGCTACCCACCGCGTCTCCTGTCGCTAGCCATCAATGTGAATTGATTTGGTCCAACCTCTAATTTTCACGTGCTTATATACTTCTTTAGTATGGAACTCGATGTAGTCATGCTCCACTTTGCTCCTTTGTTACTAGCTGTCCGAACCACGATAGAGCTGTTTACAACTTCAGTCAGGTGAGCTTTTTTAAGGAATTTTGCTCATCCATAGAATTACTGTGAATAGTCGTAAAAAATCACGGCACTTGATTAAGATTTGTATCGTAGTCTATTTTCAAGTGTTTCTGTTTGAAAATCAAACAGAAAATCAGCCATCTGCAGATTCATGATAGTTGTCGTGTGTTATGGAAGTTTATTGGACGCAAACTTGATTCTTACAGTCGGATTATTTCTTAGGTTCAGGCGTAAAGCGTATTATGTCAGCTTGTGACACTGTGTGCACAGTTTTTCGTGTATATTGTGGATCATATTGCGGCTCGTTAAAAAAACTGACTCACAACGAAAACCCAGTCAGACGACGTACGAATGAAGGCGGCATATGATCAGATAACTGAGGCTCAGCGCGACTACTGCTCAATGGGTGGTTGTCCACTTAAATGTAAAGCTGCACAAATGCACACGACTAAGAAAGCGGTGGTGGCAAGAAATATGTGACACTTTTCTGCGTAAATTGGGTGGAGAAGCGTCTTACTATAAAACTAGCTGGAACAACTTTGAGGATCTCCAAAATAGGACAAAATATCTTCGGGGAAACAAAGTACTTGGATACTGATATTGTTGAACGAAGCTATCATGTATACCCGGAATTCGATTGCCGTTTTACGCACACATTGACTGCGCACCTATTAGACACATCTGGTACAGTTTTTACTCATGCAGATTAAAAATATTCTAACTTATTTTCGAAGGTAACGAGCTTCCGCTAGTTTTCCAAGAACCAAGTAAGCACTGATCATTGTGTGATGTCAAAGCTCAGGGTATAAGCTCCTGTTGCATCTCATGTGACAAAACTGAGTTCAAATGACCTATCTGAGCCCTGTTCTGGTATGAATCAATTCAAACATCCAAGGATTTTGGATTACAAATAAAATGTCCGTTGAAATCAAACCAACCTTTTTCGTCTCTAATGGGAGGAAAGTCAGTGAGCCTTGTTTGGGTGTATGTGACTATGATAGTATCGCCTCTACAGACCCATTATGATGTAACCAGAGACTGAGGCTGGTACCAGAGAACTTTCTTACATTGTTTAAAGTTTCATTTAAAGGGTTCCTGCAAAAAGGTGATATGTATTCGGTCCGTATAAGCTATTGCGTAAGGGTGCTGCACCTAAAATCCAGTCCGCCAGCATGCATCAACAGACTTAATCGCAAAGTCCTGGCAGTCAAAATATGTGAGTAATTGTCCGTGCACGTATAAAACTACCCCAGAGCAAGCAAACTCCCTGTAGAATGACCCATGTTGTAGCAATGTACCTTCAGCGAATTATGGATCGTACAAAGGACTTTTAAACTAATAGGATAAATGGTACGTACCGTGTGCGGATGTTGGTGATAAACCAGTTACGGCGTTCACTTTTCCACTTATGTATGCCTCCAAAGGACGGGACTGAAGAGACGTCTGTGAGAAATCGGAAGGCATCTTGTTTAAGTCCAGTTTGATATAGATCCAGGCAGTGTGACTCTCAACGTCCGTTTCTAGAGCATCCAGCGAAAAGGACCAGACAGCAGTGACCAGGCCGCTTTGTCTCATAATTGTGGTTAGCTGCCGTAAGCAAATCAAAAAGAGCAGTGATGATAATATTTGTTTTCAGTAACAAGTACTGGTACCACACGTAAGGCGAGCATGAATCAATGAGTAAGCCGAATTATGTTGGAGTACAACCGTCAGCATTTCACTTTACTGATATGCTAAGTAATTACCACTGATATTCGAAGAAAAATAGACCAATCAGCGAACGACCGTCCAAACCTCATTTGGCTGTACACACTCAGTGTTTGTATTCTAAGCTGGTTTGCAAACAGATGAGTCAGCCACCTGATCACTCCTAAACTGGTAGCGGTTCCAAACCGTCATGACCAACCCAGTCAAAATCTTGGCACCCTTTCGTGCACGTGAGGATGGGAGCTGCATTGTTCTAATTCTGTTGCTTTTTGGGGTTTAAATAGGCTTCCCCTTTTGAATGAGGAAGCAGGAGCACCCATTTAGCATGGTTTCACAAGTTCCATGAAAAATTAATTTCCCTTCTGCTCGTGGATGATGCGAGAGTGAATTATGAACTGTTTTAAAAACAAGGTTTGAATATGACTTGCCCGTACTCATTTGTGGGATTATATGTCCAGTATTTTACAACTTAATTCAGACTTCAGATCAGCCAATTATTCTTATAAAGTTTTCGGTAGGATAAAGCTGCAATCCACGAGTCTAATCCAGTCATGTACACATATCAAACATTCAAGATTCTTGATCGTCAGTGCACACTGACGATGTCATCTCGATTGGTGATGAAACGTTTGCGATCCAACTGTCAAGCTCGGTGAACAGACCAACAATCAATCAACGCACCCGAGCTATCTATATTCCACAACATTGCCAATTCAGGATTCTCCCTCAAATTAGTATATTCACGCTCGTTTGCTCAGTTGAACGAATCGATATTTATCTTAAAGAGTACATGTCTTAATGTAGCGAAACTGGGCAGGCGAAATATATGAAGAGCGTGATTCCACCAGCCTGTTCGATACGAAAAGTTGAAGTAGTGCTCAAAAATAGAGTATTCATCATGTACTAGTGATGAGTAAACTTTTGGGAACTCTATATTGAGAATCTAAACACAAAAACGTGCTTTCTGTCTACCGCAAGCACGTCTGCATCTGTAAACGATGAAGACGTTAAGTTGCTACGAATTTATCACCGCACTGCCAAAATGATATCTTTGGTTGTTTCATACGAGTGCTGAAAGAGAATAATAGCCTAGATCAATTGATATATATATATATATATACTTGCAGGTCACACGGATGTTCTGCATCACATTTATTCATGAATGTCAAGCAACTCGACCAGAAAACGTAACTTACATCAGCATAGACCTTGTCCAGTATTGTGTTATAAGCTTGCTGGTCCTGCTCACCCAGTTTTAGCAGTATTTGATTGTCAACTTTTGGAGAAGATAGTCTTAACGTCAAGGCTGTAAAAACGAAACAAACAATTTTTGATTTTGTGAACGTTAATTGAATGGCAAGTAGTGACTCGCTGATCGTTTGATCAGCGTAACGAGGCAGTCATCGGGTGATCGTTTGAGGCTTACGGATAAATCATCGCATATCCCGAGCACGAACATGATCCCCTCCCGTGCGCCATGGAAATGCCCGAAATACATAGGTCACACTTTCCTTCACGAGATTCTATTGGGCTTAAATAGCTTGAACTTGACTCAGCATTTGAACTCAGACACTGGAATCAAAACCACAAATCAACTTCAATGGCACACACATATTCAAGTCAGAATAAAGTCACATGTGGATCCAACGCTTGCTGAAGCATTATGGACTAATGCACATCCCAACCGTGTCAGGCGTAATGATGAAGCAAGAATCCCATACACTGAACGGTACCTATTACACACAGCAGACATTTTGGTCAGACGTGAATTCCATTCATTACGCATCACAGCCGAAACAACAACCAACGGAAGCACACACCATTCATAGCTCACAATTACGCGAAGAGGCACACACAGCTAACACACTGACACACACGCAAGCTGTTCGCACCAAATTGCCCATGACCTGAGAACAAGCCAATCAGAAAACAGGATGATAGATTCGAATAACACTCCGTAATCAATTGGTTGTTAAAATCCTTGGAAAACATTTCTTGAGAATGGCACCCCAAACGTCGGATTATACCATTTCGCTCCACTGTGCTCTTTTAAATATTCCACCAAAACAAACATCTGTCGTCGTTGTAGCATAATGCCTTGTAAAATTTTTCACGTCGGAAACCCCATAGTTTTGGGGAAAGTAATTTCGGTTTACATTTAGTGATCAGCACTTTATCTAGAGCTTCCAAAACGATGTCGGAAAAAGTTTGCATGAACATGGTATTTAATCTATCTCACCAGCACACCAAATATGCTTTTCAATTATTCTCGCTGCACAGGGATTGCCTATGTTTCTACCGATACTTCGAGCAAAATAAATATGCAATATCCCTGTTCGTGGGTTTATTTAGCAAGCTCCATTACGGCTGAGGCAACATTTATCCTCGAAATGGAATCCCAGCTACACTGGGGAGGTATTCGCTTTGTTCCAGCTATTTAGGCTTGTCATCTGGTCAACCCAAATCTTTGACAATCAAAGTGAAACGCAGTTTTCTTGCTGATGTAATCTACGAGTAATTTGACGAGAAATGTTCAACAAAAATCGCTCGGTTGGCACAATAAAACTTACCGATCACAGGGATCCCTCTTTCAATCACTGTACACTGTTCTGTTCTTTCTGCAATTTGTTTAACGACGCAGTTGGGTCGGACCATGACGACAGAATTGTAGTCCACAGGACGACATAAACGAAAGGTAAACAATGAATATGTCTGGCTTTTGATTACCCTTCCAAACACAAGCAGTGACCAGAAAAGTAGGATAATTGTGAGAAATCCAAAGTGTACCCAAACCTAAAATTTTTCCCACAGTTGGAAGATATGGTCTGTTGTCTACGCGGCAGAAAATTGTATGTGTGCAACAACATTACCATTCCTAAGTAGTGAACCGCTTAATAAGTAACAGTCTCGATTTCTCACTTTTTGTTGATTCAATTTTGAGATTCTACGAAATGTCAGACCTACTGAGCGACTAGAAGAAGAACTCTAGACATTAGTCCTGTAAGTGAAGTTTTGATGTGTGCGGAAAAAACAGCAAGCGCTGTACAGCTGTTTTATCCGAAATGGAACTTATCAGCAGTACACAGCTGAGCTCGCAGCTTACCGTTTGTTGGTTAGAGATAAAATCACACAACCGCGAGAAGCTTACACTAGATATATCGTTACTCATAGTTCAGCCACGGAATTCATCTTATGTGTCTACGTGCTGCTTGGATCCTCAAGCGACAAACTGTCAGTTGAAATGAATGCGCTATAAAAGGACCAGAACATTTTACGCCCTATCTTCCATTAAATTCTCACTTTTTTGTTTGTTATTACTTAAGTTCAGTCGATACCTTTTAGACCCTGATACTCTACTTCGTTGTCCACATTTGCTAATTTTGATCAGGTGGATCTGTTCGCTGCGTTTGGCAGGTAGCCCGCAATCGTTTTACCACCAGTACACGTTTAAGTGAGTAAACATGGCAGCAGTCGCCAATTTTCTTTTATATACTGATCTTCTTGTTATTGCACTCAGTCGACAGGAAACCCTTTTAAACTTTCTCTCACGGAGAATGCTACTTACGGTTTGCTCTGATTCCCATCTACAACTAACTAATCGTCGTTTAATTAGTACAAGTCCAATATGAAGTGAGGCGGAAGGGCTAATAAATTGTGGAAATGGTAATTCATCAGCAAACCAAACTGCGGACTCAGGAGCAGCTGTGATGACCCGCACCACTTTTGGAACAAATCAGTTTTACGGCCAACTTCACCTGCCCACTCGAGATTGAAGAATGTGCATTGAAACGTCTGATAATTTAGTCCTATAAATATCAATACCATCAACCGTGTGAAAGTGTTGGGCTAACTAAACTATTCGCCAAAATTACACGGATATTGCTTAAGCACTGGTATGCCTGTGGAGGCTTCTTGAACGCCATTGTAAGTTACGTCTGGTCGTGTCTCTTTACTGAAGACCTGCTCTAACGTTCACAATCCAGCGTATTTTAACTTGGAATTTTCAGGGCGTATATAACCCTTACGTAGATTCTTCGATATATCTTTTTAATCCAGGTCACTTTGCGCTGAAGCTACTAGCGGAAAATCTCATGGAAGCTGTACACGTTTGGTACACTAGATTTATTGGATCAAAATAATTTCCAGTGCTCCCAACAACAGAAACTTGCTCTTCCAGGACCGTGTTGCACCGCAAAATTTAGCTGGTTCACATGCTTGTGTGATCTGACCATTATGTTTGGTTGCACAATACAGACAACCGCAAATTTGGCAATTGCGGCTACGAGGAAGGACTGGAAGTTAAATTGCAGCCGTGACTAGAATAATCGACTGTAGCACATAGATGACGTGGTTTGGTGCTTCGGAGCACGCAATGTTTGGCAAGGCGAATTTACAACCACTTTTTAGGTCCAGACTTTCGGAGAGCAGTTAAAAACTACCCTTTAAATTGCCATGTGAGTGTATCGCCAACAGTCGTGTGCATGCTTCTATTGAGTGATGTGCCTTTTGAAGAGTAGTGCACAACGGTATGATCTGACCTCCCGCAAAGGTCACAGAGATTGTGGTTCAGCAAATTTCTGATTTCAAATGTATCTAGTGTGATGTAAACTCTGTTGGATGACAGAGACAGAAGATCGGCAGTTGTATAGATCAATGCAACGAAACGGCTTAGATATCTCGGAGCCGAAGAAAACTCACCGGTAATTTTCGGTACAAAGAGAAATCTTGTTTCGTATTTTAGTCCGATCCGGATCAGCGTGGATAAAAATTTCCATAAATGTCTGAATTCTTGCGTTTCTTGCTGTTCATAGAAACTGAAGAACACATTAATCATTTCTGACTTATGGAATGACAGGTGATAGTCTGCTTGGAACAATTTTGCGTTTGAGGTCACATTTGCCAAAAGGGTTACCAACGGAGCCTAAAAATAGAAAGACAGCCGTAATGGACTAATTCAGCTGGAAATATTGGCAAATGGAGGCGGGTAGATAAAACGACTGTGTGGATGTCGAAGGTTATCAGAACTCTCAAACTCTGGGTCGAATTTACTGGGGTTGTTGCTCTGAGGCAGGCTTCACGTGAAAAGTTAACGCATGTATCCCGCTCCTCGTTTGGTGCTTGAATACTTGTCCCTTCTGCAGCGAGAACTATATAACTGTGTAATAAATTGCCGAATGTCTTATTCTGTGCAGTGC
The DNA here is from genome assembly GCA_003604175.2 of Clonorchis sinensis. NCBI lineage: Eukaryota > Metazoa > Platyhelminthes > Trematoda > Opisthorchiida > Opisthorchiidae > Clonorchis > Clonorchis sinensis. The sequence continues at coordinate 157,595,728 of CM030369.1, read as the reverse complement.
ACAGAAAGTCGCCAAACACCAGGTTAAGCAAGTGTGATTGAAGGTTCAATGTGAGTTGTGGTAATTGCTTCTCTAAGGTGCGCTACTACTACGCAATTGATCGTAGGTGCATTGGTGGAGAAGTCTACTGGAATCAGTCATTGCGGATATTTTGACTCGTACGAAATTGATAGGGAAAATCCACTAAACGTTGTGGCCTAAGCAGGGGATTGGAGTGGTATTTTGATACTTCAGGTATCGTGACTAGAGCCAGCGAATCTGATGGGATCTCTCAGCAGCCTTCAGTACGCCACCAACAAGAACCTCAGACACGATAGAATAAGAAAAATATACCGCATAGAACATTACCTTTAAAACTCTTATCGTATTACTCGGTTGGCTCTCCATGTACGCTGCCAAACAAAATAGACCGATGGTCGCGTATCACCTCTCACTGATTGTGAAGCGGACAGTATGCTACCATGAAAAGTTTACTTAATGCGCCATCCCTTAACGACAGTTGCCATTTTCAAATATGAATCCTAACTCTGTAGACAGAAGCAGTCACAGTATACTTTACTCTTTGGATTCGCAGACATTTACTGAAAGTCCACCGTTTTCTCAGTAAATTGTTTCCTTGCATTTACACATTACAATGAGTGACGAGATAAAAGGAGATACGACCAAACCAGTTCAACGGGCCTCTCTTGAAGCAATGCGTAGGTCTCATTTTTAACCGTACGGAGTTTACTCCTCCTGTTTTACTAATTAAAGATGTTGACTGCAGGAGTGTGATTGGCCAATAATTTCAGAGTAATCTGCCAGAGAATTCCTGTTAGCTGTCGCATCGTAAATAAGGTTTTCTACTTGATTTAAAACATGAGAATGGTCAAGCAAACAACTCAACTAGGTTAGAGCGTTGAGTGGGGGGATAGAGAGGAGACTAATTTTTAGAACCTGAGGAAAGTAGCTTGGTACCGGCTTCATTCATGTAGATTCCAAGAACGAATTCGGTGATGAGGTCTCGGAAAACACTATAAGTTTAATCTCTACTTTACGGAAATCTGGATCAGTACTGTGTGATACAAAACAAACCAGAACTTTGACTTAAAATTCACTGGGGAACTGTGGAGTCCATCGATCTCGCGAACAGGGTCCTCTCCCGCAGAAGGGAGGAAGTTGTCCAGGCCACCCAGGTGGTTAAAATTTTGTGGACTTCTTTATATATATCTACGGGGCCTTTTCTCCGCACGACGGTATTCCGTTGTGAGCGCGCAACAAGGTGTAAGTTGGGCTTGAAATATTGCAATGCGTATCCTGTAGTTTGGTCACAAACTAATAAGATGCGAAGGCGTACTATTCACAAATTCCGGATGCTTTTCGAGCTTAGTGTTTGAATGTATCCTCAAAAAGCTAAACGATCTCACATGAAACTTACCATCGAATCGAGGATATTACTTGGCAAATCTGGCAGCTGGAATACCACTCCCAGTTTTGTGACTGAGTAAAGAGAAAACGGGGAAAGTCGTTATTTCTTTCTTTATCTCGATGAATGTTGGTTCAACCTTCTGCAAGTTGTTAATGAATATTATTTGCTCACCTGTCTGGTTTGCTCATTTATCATATAGTGCATTGGACGCAAATGTATTATAGCCCTTCAGTGCATAATAGTACCTCTAGCAACATTGGATTATCCAGTTAAACACTGAAGGAGACGAATATTACCAGGAGCAGAAAGCCCACTATTAGTGTCAAATAAACCATAAAAGACTAGGCATGACTGCTGTACCTAAGTCATTGCTCAATTAAAACGTAGGGGACTAAGATGATGCTTTGGGTGAAATGTGCTTGCTCGTTACTTCTACTTTTACTTCATGCGAAAAAAATCTCGACGAACATATCGCTAAATTTACAGGGGCTTGAAAATCAATTCGAACCGGGCGCGAAAAATAGCATGCCTCCGGGTGCACAAAGTCTCATTTTGTTTTTGGGTTGTGAAGGGTTTTCGGAGTTTCCGCTTAAATTACCTTTCCTAAACTTGTCAAACAGTATTCTATTTTACCGTCAAACTTTGGCTACAACGATAACCAACACGGGTGCTTCTAAGTCTTTCGGACATGCTGCGTTATTTTACTACACTCGAAGGGTTTTCTAGTATGGATGGACTGAGACGAATGAGCCCACTCTCAGTGCAGCTAAAGAGGCTAGGAAGTTACCTCGCTGAAGTAGCCAAGATCCTTGTTGGTTTTAATTGGTACCAAAAACCTGGCCTCTGCTAAAGTGTCATAATCGTTAACTGGACGAAACTGAGGTGCAGATCATTTAACACAGACTATTAGTGCTGTAGCTGGCTGATGCTTAGTTGGCGGTTAATCTGTCTGTCGGGTGTGAAAACGAGCTGGCATCTAGCTTGTGTTTAAATTTTTTTCTCAAAAAATGTACAGGTCGACAACCGCGCTTAGCGAAAAGCCTAGCTCTCAAGTAATCCTCGGCTCAGAGCTGATACGACTGCCAGATTTTTCGCATTTTGAGTCATCAACAGTTGTACCATATCACTGAAAGTGACTGTCTCAAAGGCTTTGATGAAGTTTGGGCACCAGTACTACCTCGTCTGGGATTTTGCCCCTTCAGGACATCTGACGATCCTGGTTTATCTCCGGGTGACTACTTTTTAATCCTGCTACACACGTTTATTCGCAATGCTTCAACTCACAGTCCTCCCAGATTAGATTACACTTTTCCGTAAACTCGTTTATTTCTCTCCTCATTTTTTTCAAACCACAGATTCCTATACTTCTCTGGTTTTGCCCACGGCTGGCCTAGAATGGGTTCAGCCGACAACAACAAAAATTCAGATATCTGAATGATATGATACATGATGTATATATGTATATAATATACATATATATACATATATATATATACATATATATATATGATATATATGAATATGTAACATCATGCAAGCGCAGTGAACAATTTTGTGGACAGTGGTTGTCCTCCCGGTTGCTACACTCAGTGTTTTCCTTAGTTATTTTTTTTTAAGTTGTACCTGTAAAAGTCAGCAATGCGCACATGAATTGAAGTAATATATAGGAACGGTGCACTGGTCAAGGTGATTTCGGAGTAGAAATATCGTCGTCTGTATGGGCGCACAAAAAAAAGAAAAGTGTGGCCTTCCAGAAAATACAGCATTTGTTTAGCATGCAAATTCAGACTTCATGCTCAAATATCCACCTTCCAATGATTCCACTTTGAAGTTACTTGCTTTACAACCACGATAATGTCATAGTTTCCCTTCTTTATTGAGAGGTTTTCATATTTTTTAGGTTAAACACCGCAACTTAGGGATAATTTTTCCCAATATGAGATGACGAGTTAGTGAAGTCTCATTCCCCACCATAATTCGCAGACATTTTGATGAGTGAAACAGATATAATCGTTAATTTCCAATTCAGACAAACCAGACTACTGGTACAAAACTTTGGAGTAGCCTGGAAGTAATTTAACGTACACGCTGTTAGTTTTGTTGGAAAGCTGATAATGACCGCACGACCGTGTATGAAAACTTCACTCTGACAGATGGAATACCGTAATATCACAGGTGACCAATGTGCAGACAGCTGTCTTTTCGAAGAACCTACATCTATTACCATATTGTCTTAAATGTTTCCTGCATGATGTCGAATATGATAACCACTAGAAAACCGCTCAATCAAAGGTGGGATTGTGAATGACTCGTAAAACGTTACTGGGGCTGGGGCTATGGTGGAAGTAGTCAACTCTTCCTAAACGGACGAGACCCACTGGCCAAATTTGGCAGTAGGTCTATCAAAGAACTTCAAGTTTACCATGCATCTCGCGAGAGTCACATTTCAAACTGGACGATAGTTCTAGCTGACGATGTTACTGTCTAGCCATTTCCCGTACTTTATTCCTTACACCAGGAGGTCTACGCTTTCTTGGTGGAATTTCTGGCGACGGTGGAGGCATTTTATTATATGGAATGTACGCAGAGGTATTTCTTTACTTGTCGTGTAAAGATGGACAATCTGATTGTTTTACCAAGAAATAAACAGCTTTATCACCTTTCATAGTCTTCTCTTGCAAGTTGACGCATCCATTGGGCAATCCATAGATAGGATCTGTAGATAGAAACATACTGCTTGATAATTATTCCGGAGTATACTAAATGGAACGGGTATTCCCTGCGATCCAAGTTGCACTTTGGTTACAAACTTTGGTTAAAAAAAATGACAGAAAAAACAGGAAATTGCCAAAAACATTTTCAACTTTTTCATGAGCGTCAAATGACTTTATTCTATGGCGGAACCAAAACATACGTCGTCACAACTACGAGCTTGTTCCGCTTTGCACGGGTATAATACCACTACAAATACAAATAATAGTTTTCGACCCGTCATCAATTAAAAGTTATCAAACTGGTGATAAGAGGTTTTGGACTACCAGGAAGGCCAGTTTTTTCAGTAAGTGAGTCCATCTGCCGATTTTTAGAGAAAGGAAGCCGACAAACTCGCACTAAGATGATTATTTATTTCATCTCCCGTTTTTTGCCGGTGAACTTGGCGGTACACACAGGCTTTCAAAGCAACAAAGGTCCATAAACTATGTGTTGCAAAACCTAGATGGCACTTTGCAGACTGAATTTAAGAGTGATTGAAAAGTTTTGTATCGTTCTGCCAGATGGGTTCCGTCCATGCAAGTGTATTGTTAGAACAATAGTGTAACAAAATTTTTGCCATCACGTCAGGAAATCATGAATTTTTCTAATGTATGCGGTAGATATATGTATTCTATGGTGCATAAACAGTTCTTTCGGCGATCAATTGGAGGACTCAGAAAAAATGACTGCATCAGTGACAATCATGAGGCATAGACCGGTCAATGTTTGTTCGTATTTGCTTCTTCTGAGCCCATAATTGTGGGTTACTTAACCGGAATCTAATGGACTCTGCAATCTGTGAACATCTAGATCTAATGAATTTTGTTGGACTTAACGGTGCCTGGTAGATGAAATGGGAGGATATCTACTTATCTGTAGGATGACTGCTTTCAGTCAGGTTGACCGCGAGAATGCATGTACTTTCCCCATAACGCAATAAATGTAGTCCGGTATCCCTCAAAGTAAACTTGCACGAAGTCTTCATGGACATGTGCTCAAAATATTATGTTTAATACCTGTAATGTCTGTTGCCAGAGTATAAAGATGCTTGGTTTCATTAGGCATTATGCCTTTCACCGTGGATTGTTCTAATGGCATTTCCCATTCACTGAATAGACTATTCGTGACAAAAGTGGCTTTTCTGAGTCTTGATTTAAAACAGAAATCAGTCCATTGATGAGCTATCAGTTTACAGCAGTTTATAGCTTAGGTGCCCAAGATGTTTGCGAACGTATTGTGCCCTTTGAAATCATTTGATGCGTCATATTAACATATTTCTCATGTGTTACTAACTAAAAGATTTGGTCAATAAGGTTTTAACAAACTTCTGTTTTGTGACATGAAAACGGCTTCCGGCAAATCACCTTCAGCAGGGTTCCAGTCATCCCAGTCTTTTTTTTAAATCATTAATACCAGCAAAGCCACATAAATATTACATTAGTTGAGTCAACTAACGACGTATATGTTAATTTAAACTTCACTAAGTTAGAATATGGATCATATTACCTCTTGAAAACGTGGCCTCATATTTCAGTGGGGCTGAAAACGGGGAAAAAAGCAAAGTGTTCACTTATTGTATGTTCATAACAATGATGTTTTTCAGATTCTTATCTATTCAGTAGTGCAACATGATCATCTCTATCGCTGCTCTGGAGAGTTTTACACTGAGTTGAAAATAAAACCACGAAACCACGCCCGCTCAATTAAGTCTGAGTGAGCGTCGCTTCTGTTTCATCATTTCATTCCAGAGAACGACGACAGAATGAGGCCACTTCACCAGCGAATGAAGAACATACAATCTGGACTGTTTTTAGACATATTTCATCCTCACTAGAGGCTATAGTCACTTGGAGACAAATTAGTGATCCTAATGTGCATAAGTCAACTTAGGGGTATATCGTTACGACTCAGGTTTATTCTGCACACTGGGCAACCTAACGAATGACGGAACTGCCCATGAAGGGTTGAATTTAAACATAAATTTTATCCTGAAAAATCCAGCTGTAATCTCTCCAATTAGCTTTCGCGTTGCGGACGATCTAGTGTGGCACGAGAAAGTACTTTCATCTGATATGTATCTAAAAATGTTAGTGAACTCGTTTATTTCCACAAGGCAACTGACAATCCTGACGGAAAAGTGCGATTCCTGGTCTTATTAGTTTAGTCAGAACACCTGGCTACCAATGGGTGGTTAGATGGTTTGTTTTCGCGAATTACGTGGCTATCAGATAACCACGGGCTTGTGGTGTAGCCAGTAGTTTGGTCACAGTCCGAAAATCTTATCAAGGCATCCTCTTTTGTCCTCATTTGGAGTTGGGTCAAGTTGGGTATACGGATATTCTCGTTGGATCAATACCGGGTTCAAATCAAGTGCCAGAATTTATACAGATTGCGCAGCTTCCTGAACTAATTGACCAACACTGCTTTAATAAGTACACGTGGTTGATTCCGAAGCATTATTCTTATTCAATAATTTATTCCTTCGCCTTTCATGAAAAAAACATTGGTGACAATGATTCCGCCCGGTCAGAGGAAGAATAATCTCACAGGAAGATTAAAGCTTTTTAGAGAAATACACTCATTTGCATTACGTATAAGACTAAAGCTTCTTTTTCAGAAGTCTTCACGCGGGGAGCCAGTCAATACATGAACACGTGATGTGGTTTCCGTGATTAAAAGATGAGTGGTGATATGCCTCCACTGAGTGAAGCCGCTGGTGACCGAACGGTTGTATTCAACCAGCGGCCGGAAGGTCGAGCGTTCGTAACTCTGATTTTCGTGATATGCACACTGCGGATGAATGCGCATAAGGATGGAGCAGCTGTAGAGTCTCTTCGGGCTTTGCATGGGGAGTTTCAACGACGGGAGAAGACCCCTCCCCACATCACGATCATCTGGAACCGCCACAATTCGTCTTCGAGTCCATAACCGCAGTGTGTGCGCCTTTTTGGGCGAAAACCTGACAAACATTTTGATCACAGATCGAAATGGTGAATCACATTCGAAATACCGAGGAACGAGCGTCTTTATCCAACAGACGTCAAGAAATGAAAAAGGAGAGTTTTCAATAGCTCCGACGATCGACCTTTTGGGCGAATTTCCTATGTGAGCTGTACGCGGTACATTTCATTTGGTCGATACATACCTGTTGCAGATCTGGTTTCAAACACTTCCTCACCTGGAAACGGGAAAAAATTACATGGACTATTACTGTGGGTATGACCTGCATTAGACAAACTAAAAATGAAGGTGGAAAATGCGCGCAGCGAACTTGTAGGACCGAAAGAGTTTTTGATTGCGGTTTTCAGCTGATTCTCCTCGAATATATGGTGGACGACAATTTGACTGAGTTCCCTTGTGCTTTTAAGGCAACCTTGACTTTCAAACCTATGTATATTGGTTTAACCAGACTATTCCAGATATGGCGCAAATAGGAACCAGCCGTTGATAAGTCCAGTGCTTCTTAAGGTTGAAACCATGACATTGAAGTGTTTGATCACGCTATTCCCCCGCCTAATAATTCGAAGGATTTCAAAGTTTGTATGCACATATCTAGGCTCACTTAAGGGGTATAAAAGTTTGACTGTGATACAAAACATCCATCGCCTCAGCTTATTTGTCAGAGCTAATCATGGTGTACTCATAGTAGAGCTCAGTTTTCACCACTACCACGAGAATAATTTCTTGTGGTTTTCGTGTCCAGCGAGGCCGTACAGCGCAGGTTCTTTGTGCCCTGCTGTGATTTGATCTCAAATGTGGAAGTACAATTAGGTGGTATGAAGATAACGCGGGCACTAACCTGAGTCAAGGTGAACAACTGGAGCTAATGTGCTCGCTGATAAGCTTCGGTGTCAATAGGTTAATAGTGCACCACCTTCTGCACAGAGGAGATGAAAAGAGCCCTTAGATAGCCGGTGACATTAGGCAAACCACGAGAGATACTTTTGTTTCTGCGCAGGAGCTTGCAAATTGGTATCCCGTTCACAGCCTGGAAACCAGAATGCACAGTTTCTATGTATCAGTCACTGGATGCCGATAATTGACAATACGTTGGTCGTGAAATCGCATAAACCGACAGTATATGTAGTTTACGCTGTGTAGGCTTGATCAGCATCAAGCAACCAATGCACATTGCTCTCTCATGGAATCAGAAAGCTTATTTCAAATGTCACAGTGGGATAATGGCTTGTCTTCCTCATGGTTGCTACGACAAAAAGCACTGAATGCAGACCTCGCAAGTTTAACGAAGGAATGGGCAAGCCCTGCGATTTCCACAAGGACCGGTGATAACGTCAAGCGCAAGGATAACAAGCGTATGTGGGCGGAGAAGCTTACAAAAGAGGAAACCAAGGCGGAAGACAAAGTGCACAGTTGGGACTCATCAGCTGCGATCCTGTCGGCGAGTGTGGAGGCATTAATTCGCATAGCTGTGGCACAATCTCTGAGTTCATCAGATAGGTGGGGTGTGACCATTAAGCTATACGGAAAACAATGGAGGACTCGAGGTACAGAGAATGTGTAAGATGAGTACCTCGATAGCTAAGAGCCAAGGCGAAAGACGAGAGTGGAAGCATTTTCTGCTCTGCTGGAGACGTCTAGAGCTAATAAATGCACGTTTTTTGCTTTAGTGATTTAGGATGGGATGTGGGTAGACAGACGAAGAATACGTAAATAAAACGTCTTTGAATCTCTTTGTTTTAGAAGGGCTTGGTAAACAATCGGTAGTTTTTATTTGGGCAAAGTTTCGCTTTTGAAACAAAAGATTTCAATCTTTTTTCTGAGGCCTAAAAAGTTCGAGAAACAGCGATCGATTAAAGCTCAGAAAAGCAATGAAGATGGAGAGACTGGACAAGAATCTGGAAACGATTCAGATTCACTTCATCGGTGCACAAACACACATCTTTGGTGGATTAGACGACCGGCCAATTAGGCTAGTATCAGCCTTTGTGAAAATTCCATATAGTGTCATTAGTCATAGGTTGTAGGTGACATATTGCGACTGGGGTGGCGTTTCTGACAGTTCCTTGATTTCGATGGATTGACAAAGTCTGCCTGTCCACGCTATGTGCGGTCAGTAGACCAACCGTTTTCAGTCTTTCTACTATAATGTTCGGTAGGCTAGTGGTGCCTAGTTAATCGCTGGTCGTGTTCAAATTTTCTCAAGGTACTGTCTTTAACATCAGTTGTATTGTTGTTGATCCTCTGTTAAAGAGGCATCTTTGTGGCTCGGAATAGATGAGCGAGCCAGGTAAAGCAAATAATTGATCAAAATTACTACAAAATCCCAAACGAGCCGAAGATTGAGTCCTGTCAACAACAGAATGCAAGACCCGTTGACCGTGTCACCCAATTTGCATATGAAATCATCATCTTCATCAAGGACAGCAACATCAGTATTGACACTGATGCTTCACTGCCGTACAACCACAAGGTTCATCTAATTTCATATATATATATATATATATATATATATGTTAAAAGCCCTAGAGTGAAGAGAAGAGAACAGGAGTGGATGAAGTGGAGACCTTGTGCTGGCCTATGTCAAGCATTATGAGGTGTCTACACCTCCAACCGCTAAATCAGACAATCTGGAAAGAAACTGACAGCATGAACGCCACTGACATCGATTAGCCGCCATTTCTTGCAACGTCTCCAGCCAAGCACAGGCGGGGTCACGGGGACCCCATCCTGGAAGGCGTACAACACCAACAACACCCAAACTCTTCGTGATCTCTTTCATGCCTTTCTGCCAAGTCATGCGCTGTCCACCTCGCGGTTTGCGCCATTCTGAAGGAGGCACGGAGAACAACACTCGTCTCGGTAGACGGTGTTTCGGCATGCGTAGCACATGACCGAGCCATCGTAGTCGGTGGTGCTGGATGATTTCCCCAATTGATGTACCTGCAGCACAACCAAATACCCGTTTTCTAATCACCTCGTGACTAACACGCTGACGCCATCCAAAACCAGCCACGCTTCTGAGGCATCGGTGGTCGAAAACCTGGAGACGCCTCACATCGTCTGTCCGTAGAGGCCATGTCTCGCACCCATACAACAATACAGCCCTTACTGTAGCCTGGTACACACGACCCTTAAGATCTAGTGAGATGCCTTTTTGATGCCACAAGTGACGCAAATTAGCAAACGTGGTTCGAACCTTTCAGATTCTTGCACCGACTTCATCGGACACTTCCGTCAGAGCTAATACAACTACCAAGGTATGTAAAGTTTTCCACAATCTCCAGTGATTCCCCATGAATTTTAAGGGATATGTTCGGAAACTGCACGTTCTGAGGCATGACTTTGCACCTTAAAGATGCAAGGCGCATGTATATGAAAACTGAATTTCTTCTGGCTGCAGCCTTTACGTCTTACCGGATGACTATGGAGGTTTGTCTGATAGCAACGGTAGCAGGCGATAAATGCGTCAGTGGATTGAACATGCTGTATTCAACTCAGATCAATTGCATGACAGTCATTTTTATTAAAATTCGGAAAGTATAAGAGCTGGTGTTGGTTCGATATCTATGCGTTTTCTGGCGGCAGTGTTATTATTGTACAGCAGTGACGATGTTTCTTACGGATAATAACCATAGAAACACTAGGTGATTGCTAATTTCCAGGCACACCTGCTTGGATGTATCATGTGAACACCAGATTGTCTACGTTGACCTTCAAACCACCCAGTCTACATAGATGTGGTCAAATCTATCTCAAGGCTAACAGAAAACAGGCAGTTGAAGACCAGCAAACCTCCGTACTGCGTCCATTTGCAGTGTAAGGTGGTTTGTGAGACTCTAATTTTACACTGTTCGCCGCGGCAGAATCGTGAGTAGGGTGAATGATCCTACCTAGATGACTGGCCTCTCGATTTTATGGAAGCAGCGATGAGGTCATTGGCAGAAGAAGGAATTCGAGTTGTCGGTCCCGAAAGGCCGCACACTCTGGTCGCGAAACATTTGACTGTGATTGTTGGGACATTAGCTAACACGGTTTAATCTCTTTCACTGTCATTGACAAAACACCAACTGAGAACACTCGAGCGCCCCTCTTCATTTTTAAAGGCCGAAAGTTCTAGGTTGCTTAAAAACTCACACATAAGCAAAATAGGATCAGAATTCAGACGTCCTCCCTGCCTGTTACATCTGAGTCAGACTGTTAAGTGATTGATTTCACTAAAGCTACCTCAAGGTGAGAGAATGGGCCATCAGAGTACGGATCGGACCTTCGATCCAATGATCAAGCAGGATCGCCTTTATTAGTGGCCAAATACAAAGACGAGTGAACTCTTGCCAACATGGTTTTGAAACTTATGAGGTTAGACAGAGATGAGGTCGATAGACTGAAAGGTGTACTACGCTGAACTGCTGTCATACCTTCACTCAGCGAAACTATGTTAGTAGACCAAGAGAGACTGCAAAATTACTGAATGCACACTCTACTGAAGTGGAATCTCTTGGGTCAGTCAAGGCTAACATAGAGTCATTGCCGATTACGTGAGTGGAAGAATGCCAAGTGGATCGAAATGCTCTAGGTTACTGGGTGAGTGTCAAGAAAACGTCTCCCTATCCGTCAGAGTGTTTAGTTTCGAGCTACCTCATCCAAACTTTCAACAGGAGAACATTTAAGGACGGATCTCAGCTTTGAGTTGTACCAGTTGAATCAGCTTTGGAAATTTGTCGACGTTTAACCAGCAAGCGTAGCGCTTTTATCCTGAGAGCGGCTGTACGGTTTTAAAAATTAATTTTGGTTTACCCGTGAGTTTGGCAATACTTCAGCCCTTATAGGTTAATTTTACGTCTACGCTTTACCATCTTACTCAAACCCGACTTGGCCGAATATACTTTGCGTATCTTGCGGCATTACGCAATCGCAGGAGGGCAGCTGATACGTCCGGCTAAACAACCACATTGCCGGAAGTTCAGACATGTCGATTTAGGTTGTTACAGAGAGCGCTGTTGGGGCACTAAGGTCTCTAGTGCTTACATGTGAAAATCCCGACAGCAACCTGGGTCAGCAAGTCTCAGTACCACCGCGAAACATATCTAGACCAGAATAGCTGCATCATCAAACGAGTAAGACTGCTCCCGAGAATGATGCAGACACAGCAACCTAGAGTAATGGCAAAATATCTCGCAGAGTAAAAGGAAATTCCGTGGGCATTGTTGGTCTGGTCATAACCTATGATGGGCTTACCACTCAAAGTCAATATTTTCTTCAGCTCGTCGGAGAGGTCCTTTTTGCACGTTGCTTCACTGCCACCGCCTTGAAGCACTTTCGTATCCAGAGACATGGAAAACAAGGATGCATCAGTTTTTGGTGGCCCACATTGCAATGAGGCGCTCCCGAAAACCGGTGAGTCGCGAAGCCTTTCCTACAATAGAAGATCAGGTCAGAGTGATGTCTTATAACAGCTTAACATTTAAGGTATTTTTAGCGCCAGTCATTTCTAAGCACTTTTATGTGCGAACTTGGGTACATCTCCTCAAGCGTGCCTTCAGTAATCACTGTTGTGAGTCTTGAGAATTGATTTTTGACGCTGAATAACTTTTTCCGTCATGTACATTGCCAATTATCTGTAGAATTCTGTTCCTATACCATGATATCACTACATAGCTACTCCCGTATATCAACATATGAACTGACGTCAACTGCTCACAAATACTATCAATCGTTGTTTTACTGTGTGAGTTATACGTGGCCCAACAAAAATCCGAATACGATTTACCTCTGTTTCAGTCTCAGTAAATTCTATGGATGCTTGTCACAAATGCAATGTCATAGTGAGATATCCTTCACTCAAGTCGTGGGTTCTAAATGCACCAGCGAAAGTCTATTTTCCTGACATAGCAGTAACCAGTTACAAGATTGCTGAAAACCATTTGACAACCGCCACGGTGTTTGCCGTTCATTGAGCTTTACAAGTAGGCATAATGCCATAGTTTCATTCAACCGTATCTTCCATTTGGATTCCAAATTCTGTGCAAATGAAGAGCTAATTTGAAGAATATTTTTTAGATGACAGGGGATTCAGCTGCATTGAAGATTAGTCTCTAGTTTTATGATATTCCCCGACTGGAAGTGTCACCCAAAAGCCGTCAGCATCCCAATGATTTACTTGAATACCAGACCTAGCGCAAATGGCTAGATACGCGTATTTGCAAGCCAAATTTGTTTGAAATGGGAGTTTGTCATATCATGGAAACATACGTCGATATCACAAACGTCGTGCCAACTGAAGAATCAGGTAACCTCTTTGCAGCATATTTTGTCAAAGAATGGCATACCAAAGCACATAATAAGCTGGGACTCAACTGAGCCTGCCATTGACGCCACCTTGTGCAACTTGAACGGGAGACATAAGATAAGGATAAAAATGCTCGTCAATCTCAAATCTTTGAGCTGGACACTTTCAAAAACAATTCAACTAGCCATCTGCAGCTGCTAATTCGGATTCGGCACTTGCAAAGCAGCCCTGGACTTGGAACGCTCAAAGGCTTCGGAAATAAGTGAATTCTTCGTCTTCCTCACGTGCCAGTGAGTTGTTGTCCCTTGACGAACTTTCTTCCGTTCTGTTTAAATGTGGAGATGAACTTCCTGTAAGTTGTTTGTCTCCATCTGAGTCAGAGCCCCCCAGCCACTTGGATTCGGTCAATGGTGCCGGCCATTTCCAGAGATATTCTTGCGGCGAGTGTGATAGTCACAAAGGAATTAGCTTGACCCAAATTATAATCAGACTTTTTGCGTCGCTTATTCTAAGTCCTCTTCGAAATGCGTGTAAAGACGGGACCTGAGACAAGCAATCGGTGTTCTGGCAGTGAAGCGGATGTATGTACCAGATCTTTTCCCTTCGTCAAATGTGTTCGGCCATGTGTAACACATGCGCAACTACCGCTATCCTAGAAGAGCGCTGTTTACCTTGCCAATTCGGAGTGCCCGAAAGCTACAGGTGGTCCATATTTAACGGGACAGAAGGTATTGAGAGGCACTAGGAAAAGTTTTGGTACTGCTGATGTTTTTCGCCTTGCAGGATTTAGTCTACGTGGCACTGCCCGCGTTCGGTTGGTGACACTGGACAATATGGTAGCTAACTGATTTCAGTGCAGTTCGTGCACACGGTTTCTATCCGGATTGTCTGACTGAGCTTGAGAGGTATGGGCTCCTTGAAAATTTGTAGCCGTATGTGACCCTTCCTGTAATGTTTGTAGTGTTTTATCCACATAAATTGACATGGTTGCATGCTAGTAAAGTACTAGTGTTTCCATTTCGTGTAGCCTTCAGTGGTGTTGGTGTTGACATGGAAAATTCAGTTTCGCACATGCTTCCGGTCAGCTCGCAAGATCACACTACACAACCAGTAAAATATTCAGTTCGACAAACAGGCAGCTATCTCATGCATTTTCCAGCTTACGATAGTTTTCAAGAAATAACTGGGCGATGAAATGGTCATACCATTGTAATTTATCTAATCTTGTCCCCAGAAGACCAATCACCGCTGGTAAAGGCCAGTACATCTGTTTTTGGTCTCTTTTGTTTCTGTTTTGCATGAAAACGTATCTGAATTAAATTCAGATTCAGTGGCTAGTTAAGCTTCGCCATTCGATCACCAGATCAATTGGTTGGATATGGCAAAAGTGGGCTAAGACGCGGCAAGCTTTACGAAATTTTAAACGAACTGCTTAGTTCATTTTATTTAGCACTATAGAATCATAAATGTTAAAGATATCCAAGAAGCCAAATGCCTTTCTGGCAGCTTTTCGGATGCTGTTGACTTTTTCGGAACGTACACCAGTGATTCAGTTCTGAAGTCGAGAATGGCCGGAATCACATACTGTTTTACATTCATGTCACTGTAACGCAGTTGAAACTCGACTGTATCTGCTTGCACGTCTATCATATGACCTTATGTGTGCCTCTCCCTCTCTCACTCTCTCTCCCTATTGCAGGTACCACCACCAGCCCCGGACAGGAAAGAGTAGACTGTTTGTACACCCCCCTGATTGACCTTGACCTATTTTTGTACCCCCATGACACATCCGGCTTCGGTTTCGGTTGAATACACTTGTGTTGTTGCCACGCTCCGGTCTTCTCTCCTGTGTCACCCGACGTGTGCGCATGTGTGCTGTGTGTGCCGTGTGGATTCAGTAATACCAATCTATATGTGTACACATTTCAGAACCGACGTGTGCCGTCACTACATCCTCTCGAACGTCGAATACCGCTGACTTCCTGACGTCCCACGCTACATCACCCTTATTTGAAAAGTCCTCCTGTTCTGGGGCAACTATTCTGCACCTTAATTTTACTCTGACTGAGTCATCAGGAGTGCATAGCCTCGGCAGCACCGAGGCAGCACCCCGGAAATCCGACAAACCACGCGCACTACACGTTCTCCAGGTATCACATACGGACGAGCAAACTTGTTCTCGGGAGGTCACGGGTTACAGACATTCTGGACTTTCGGCTTTTCAGCATAGATTGGCTTCACCCATAGGACGAGATCTCAACTAGAACGTGTTTGTATTTAGGTTATCTGACTAGTCTGCTGGATGCTTAAAACAGCCACCCAGTTGCTATTCTGGTTGATTCGCTAGATTGTTCCGCCAATCTGATCTAGTAGTATAGCAGAAACTTGAGAGCGGATGAACCATTCTCCGTCAGTTATGAATAGCTAATGGAGCCCTAATCAATTATTGTAGGTCGACTCTTCAGCCTCAGGCGTACGTTTTAAGTTGGTTTCATAGTACTGTGGCCAATAAATGCAACTTTATAATTAGTTATGTAGTGTTTGACTTACACACATTGCTGAAGGCTATAACCACAGATAATTGAAGGGATTATATTCTGTGTGCACAGGAACATTCATATAAAATGTATATATGGCATTTTAATAAGTTAAGAAAGCGTATATATAGTTCGCAGTTCCCTATAAAACGGTAGGATGTCTTGGTTTGAATATATATCCTAACCTGGATCGACCCAAAAAGGAATGTTTGACCAATAACATCTCAACTTTTATTCCAAATGTTTTATGGTATGCAAACATATAGGTTCAACCCAAGCAAGACTCTGTGTGCAGTCGGTTTTGCTTCGGAACCTCTAAAAATATCATTGCATCGTGCAAACGTATTCATAAGGAATCTGGATGAAAGTATCCTCTACTGCTTGTAAAATAGTATTCATCGCGACCTTGTGATGAGAATGGTAATCTCGACTTAAGGAAAAATCAAGGCATTTGAACATCCACTGATTATGAGAACAATGAAGGTAGCACTTCCACGGGTATATTCAGTCGCTTGAGACAATCCAAAGATCCACTGATTAACTTGCAGCGGTTATGCAAGAGTTCTATTTAGCAGCCGGTTTTAAACGCTTTCTCCGATGTTGTTCTGTCAACTTTGCACCCACACTACCTGATTTATCACAGAGTATTTCTTTTAAAATGTGAGACTCCTTCTTGTTGCAGCGGCACATCACCCTTATCCTTTAAACTGTCATCAGGATCTCCGGTAGACCTATTTGTTCAAACGCCTACTCACTCACTGTTGGTGAACTGGAGGGAGTAGATAGCTGCCTAGTTCTGAGATGCTACTGACCTTGTTAACGTGGGACTGTTTATTGATGCTGTCCGGGTGCACCGAAGTCATTTGCCAGCTACTCTGACAAGGAATGTGTTCATGTTGGGGTTATTTGTTGTTGTGTCACAATATATTATCTGCCCCGCAGACCGATGAATATATGTTGTACTCAAATATCAAGTCGCATTTACCTGACCGCAGAAGCCGGCTAGTAAAGAATAACATTCCATCTGGGTGGACACGTTGTGTCCCGATTTTCTTGCCTAAAGCTGAACAGCTGGACTTTCTTTTTTGACCTAATGTTCAGAAAAATGTAAGAAATTCGACCGCGACAAAGAACAGGAACTGGTTTAAACAAAAATGCACCCAGATTACAAAGAGACGAATGCACTTACAGAAAGCTGACTTTGATGAGTCAGTCATAGTGGTAAATATCACATTATACACCAGGTCAAATCATATTCCTTACAACTTATGCAGGTCGTTCGCTAAGCTCAGCAAACAGTGATTCAGAGTTTGGGTTGTTGGTGTTCTGAAATAACGTTTTCTCTAGTCCATGCGACTGCAAATAATAAACTTCGTCGTTTGGATTCCAGTTGCTTTGGTTAAGCAGTACCAATGTACATAAAAAGGCAACCTACTTACAAAGAAGAACAAAAAAGTCGGACAACTACAAGATATTGCCTAGCGATGATTTTACCGGGCAGTTTTGAATTAAGATTTCCACTATAATCCATCTGGACCACACCACACATTGTCGTTAGATGGCAGTGCTAACGAGAATTTACTGGGTCAGTTTGTTAGGCGGGTTGCTCAATATTGAATGCATGATTTGCTATTCAGAATGTATGGCGTACTGTTTTGTTGCCATCTTAATGTGTAACCTGTCGGTGGAATAAACCGTCCAGGTGTAAGGTGTTTTCACCGCAATGAATAATGAATATTATCACAAACAACACAACTCACTTCTTGATCATCATTGGGAGTTGTGGTGATACCTATTCAAGTTGAGAACCGTAGAAAAAATCTCTAAACATGTGGTCGTCTGTTTAAATTTTTTTAAAATATCGGTCTGTCACAGCATTTTTGACGGACTGGAATGTTTTATCCAAATTCTCTATTCCGGTCTACCAAGTGCAGGTAATGCATTGCGAGAATCAAAGAATAAAATTGGGTCAGTTGACAAGCCCATTAGCATTCGAACGTCATTTAACTAGTGAGGATTTGTTTTGTACGGTCGACTCCGTCAGTAGCTCCTTTTTAACATTTGATATTAAAAGATAACGAACACTTCTGTGGATTTTGGGGTGAAAAATCTTCCCAAATTTTCTAGTGGTTTCCACTCGTTCTATCACCTGATGAGTACAATTCAGGGCCGAACACGTAATGGATTTGTTTTTCTGGACCACTCACTTCTGCCTTGTAATCTTCTAACCTGTGACCTAGTTGGCAACAAACGTTTCATTTATGTACTTCAGACCAAAAATACTGTTCAAATACTTACTCAGCACTTTTTCATTCCATGGATCTGTGTTCGACAGCATGATGAAACGTCACATCTCAGGAAAACTGTTTGCACAGTGGATGTTATGTATAATTGTAAAATATGTTCTGACGATGTGCAATAGACTAATACAACGATCCGTTAAGTCGATTCTGTTGAATTGAAGTTCGTTATACATGAATAACAACCAGGTTTCTGTGAATAACGAGGGAAAACAAAAGACAACATTTATTCTTCTGTTGATTTTCAGAGAGTCCTGAACAAACACCTCAGGATTTGAAATTCAGAGTAAGTTGGTGCATCCCCGCAACAAACTACGCATGTAACGTTGTAGCTTGTCAGAGTTTATGGGAACACAAAAAGCCCGGGTTGCCCGCATTGAAAGCTTCTCATTGCACTTCTTGGCTTTCAACTGGTGCTTCTGATCAGTCGAGATATTGTAGAATACCGAGCTTCACTCTTCAACACAACACTAAAAGAAAATGCGTCACAAACTTTAAGAAAATTTACCAGACAGCACGAGACCATGATTATTTTCTGAACTCAAAACTTTAATGGTCAGGAAAAGTCAGTTCGCTTCGATCTAGGACGATTGCATTCAACAAGCTAGAGAAAACGCGATCGCGTGTCGTGAAGTGTTTGACTGAAGGATATCCTACAGAAGTTTGAGCTAATCAGACTACCGATCGGTTTATCAACTTTCATCAAAGATTTTGGTCTGAATCTTGCTAGCTGTGTACCGGATGCACAAGGCTGCCGGCCTCGAAAATCAATGCAGTTGTTATGTAGTACCTCTCAACCTTTATCCATGATTTGTTTTCATCGCTGGGGAAATTACCCAAGTTCTGACTGCGAACGCTCACCAGCACCAGCCCAAGGAAAACAACGCCATCCAGATACATCTCAATAAACTCTAAAATAAATTGATCGGCACTCACCTGCTGTAATGACCTTGAAGCGGCCTAGAAGAAGCATGACGACGTAGATTCATGTTAGACAGTCGTCGTCCTTACTGTATTTATAGATGTGTCTTACAAGGTTTACATTGGCAGTTTTACTAGAATCTTTACAAAAAAAAAACAACAGCAACAATCTCAGGTTGAACATACGAGGGCAACTTCTGCTTTTTCGAAACTATTTAACTTCTGATGAACCTACAGGGGATGTGAAGTTACAGAAACTGATATGATTTACCAAAAGGAACAATGCCGTAGATATTCACAGAGGAATGGAATTCTCGGAATCGGTCTTTTCACCTTAAAAGGTACATAGGTGGGGAACTTTTTAAAAAAATTGTTTGTATGTGAGGCAGAAAATGTGGAATCTAAACAAAGCCAAGTAACAGATACAGGAAGCAGTTCCGTTTTAATTCTTTTGCGACTGACAGCTCATCGAATTCTCAGAGGAAAAATTTACATGCATGCGTGCCAAGGCTGCCTGCTACAAGACGTCATGACCTGTTCTGTTCCAACAAGCAAAAAGAACTGAAGAAAATAGCTATTAGAAACTGAATATGCATACATATTGTTTTATCACGATCCTGAAAAGGAAGCATTCTTGAGCATTCGTCATAGAAGTTTCTTGACTGGAGAGGGAATATCTGTCTATATCTATCTATATCTATCTATATTTACATAACTTAGTAAATAGCATGCTTTGCAATAGGTCCTAATTCTTTACAAAATATTTTCAGTCCTGCATATTAGATGGTTGCAGATATAGGTATTATGCTGAGGTCTGGTGGATTACGGTCGGGTTTTCGTCTATGTGGGGTCTACATCTATGCGGAACGGCCGAATAGCACCACGCAACTGTTTCGTCATTGTTGAAAATTCTCAGCAATGTGCATCTTAGGAATTACCAGGGCCAGTTGAACCAACAGCTTCTAGGAGTTTTAATCACTCGGATCGCCCAGGAAGTTTTGGAGATGAGCAAAGCTGCTGCTGAGTAATCCACATATTGCGTGAATCTTCCACATGAGAGGTAGTTGCCGCAGAAGGTGGTCAGTACGCGACCATGTAGTGCGCACTCCGTGAGTAAACAACATGAACAATTCAATCTTGTCCGACTGCAAGCTAATCACACTGCTCATAAACCGCGCCTGGCCAGACGTTTTGGTGTACAACTGCTAGCCGGGAGGATGAGAGTTTGAAGATCTCTGCAGGTCCGTTAGACGCGAAACAAGAATAAAAAGGCTTCACAGTGCCCCACGATTTCTAGCATAGTTTGACTTAACTTAAGAGAGATATATTCGGTTATCACCTTCAAGTGGTCTAATAGACACAGACGTGACGACAGTTGGTCACAAATAGATATTTTTTTGGATTCACTTTACGAAACGTCTGCAAATTGGAACTCTCCAATCGGAAGCTGCTACGCCAGGGCCTTTATCCATCCATCGCTGAATTTCCGATCCCCCATTTATTTCTTTTCTGATGCTATATATTGTTAAATTTTATCTGGAGAATTATGCCCATTTCTTCAACGGCTCGTGCAGGTATCTACGAGTGTTGTTGCTTCTCTCATTTTTAGTGTCTATTTTAGGATGTGGTCACTTTGCATTTGAAATTTCACTTCGTTTTATTTTGTCTTGTCGATGTTTTTCAAGGCTAATGGCTGTCTCTTAAAATGAGAAGACCATTTGTGTTCATCAGGGTGTCATTTTCAGCATGACTGGAATGATTGTCGTCTTAGCAGATATTTTCTGCATCTGCTTCAATTCTCAATTCTTCAGCAACAGGTGTGGTATTTTCCTATCCCGTGTCTCCGATCGTCCCACATGTGCATCGTTTCAAAATGTTGAAGTAACCACAATAGCCCGACCGTTTCTAAGGTAGTTCGTTTGATTTGGTAAGTCTTTTTTATTTCTTCATTACACCAGAATAACCTCCGTGTTTTTCAAACAGAATGATCCATTTTAACCCTAATGAAATGGATGCATTTCAGAAGTATCTCTTAAATAGCCATACAGTTACCAACTCTCCAATCAGCGACTGCCCTGGTTAACCTGATCGTTTGCATATGCCCTCCACGGTCATCAACGGGTGATAGTTTTTTCTAAGAAAAATCGATAAAATCGTTTTTTACGCAGGCATTCACAAATGATTTTTATCTTCCATATTTGGCCTCTCATAGACCGGTAATTTAGAAACCGTAAACTTTTGAACTTGAATGGCTTCGCCCACTGAGCAATCGCTATCGAAATGGACTAGGCTCTTTTGCGTTTCGAAATTTAAGCTCCTGAGTTGACTTCTATCCGACTGTTTGTCCATGAGGTGTAGTGAAAATGTACAACGTGCAGTTTCTAATTAACAAGAATTCCAAATCACCTTACCGATTTCTAACATTGCGGCCATTGCGACGAGTGCCAAATTCCAGCTTACCGCCACAAACAATACGTTTTCGTTAGTTTTAATCTTTCATTCGCTATTTGTCTATTGCTTTATTTATATCGCCTTGAGACTGAATTCATCTCAAGAAGGGCCCAGTAGCAGGACTTAACAAGTTTTTTCTTGTTAAATTACATTAAAGAGCGATATTTTTTTTCATACTGACATTGAACATACGTGCAATGATTAAAGTGTGTTGACAAATAGTCAATCTATAACTACGAGACAATCGTCACAAAAATTAGAGCATCAGTTTCTTCAACGTCAACTGCAAGAACATTCTCAAACGAACCCAAGTGAATTTCGGGAAATCGGTCGAAGTCTACGATTTTGCTTCCTGCTGCACGCATTTGGGCTGACATACGTAGTTACAATAGAGAAATCAACAAACATGCAAGCTAACGGGAGCAAAGGCGGTTTCCACGTAAATGAAATAATGCTGAGTCCACTTACTTGCTGATCGGGATCTAAACGTCATTTCGCCGAATCCAGGAGAAATCTAATCGCTGCACAGCATTCTACCATCAGAATATGGTCTCTGGCGTCTGGGTGCGGGAGCTAATGATTTCATTTTGAGTTAGCAAATTAATTAATCCTGCAAAATTATATCAGTCGCTCGTCGCTACACGGTATATTGACACCAAAAAGGAAGAACATTATATGGAAGAGTTCAGGTCGATGCATTTGTGTCCCCCGTGGAAACCAAATTGGTGTAGAAATGAATGTATCGGCAGAACAAAACACTTTCGAAAATTGCCTGAAATATGTAGTCACTTGAGAAAACAGACCACAGGTAACGGCTCAAGCTGTGAGAACTTTATGGACGTTAAAGTACATCTGCTTATTCCCTCATACTAAATGACTAAACCTGCAAGTTCGGTTTTGTTCATCAGATTATTACAATGAAATTCTAACGTTGCGGCCAGATATCCTTATTTCGGAGACCAATGCGCCAAACGGAGTGTTTGTTAAAGACTACCTAGCATTCATGGGCGCCCAGCGCTTCTCTAATTAATCAACTGTTTTGCGTCATATATTTATCATCCAGAAACGACACTGAAAACACTGGTGATAATCAAATGCACAGAATATGAGATTCCATATTAACCAAATGCCAGTGTAGGAGAATTTATTCGCAAAGTTTACTGTGTTCCACAGCAGAGGCGCAAGCTCTTTTCGTTCGGGATACTGTCTCCGACGTACTCAATCGATTCACAACCTACTATAGCCGTGTGCAGCTGTCCACATCTCATCATTGTCCCCTCCCCCGGTGAGCACTGGCTTATTGGATGTAGGTTTTGTCTAGTGTCTTAAATAAGCTTCGTTACGCCGGGTGAATTGTGAAACAGTAGCATTGATTCAGACAGCAATTAATCGGGATCGCATTCACACTTTTCAAAGCAACTATACGCAAGCTGAGTTTTGGTAGTCAGTAATGGAAATAACATTTTGCATTAGAAGCTGAATTATTCCAAAACCGATACACCAAGCCTTAATAGCTATTCTTTGGATTTTTGCCTCTCATTCACTTGGTTTTTCGTGTTGGAACAAGAAAGAGAGCCGGGGTATAATTAAGCCCACTGTGCTCACACTAATGGAACTGGTCTAATTGGGCTTCATCAAACTCTTTAAAGTCTCCAATGTAAAGTGATGTATCAAACCCACAACCTCAAGAACTATTTGGCTTTTAGGTCACATTAGTAAGCAGCTAAAACATGTGCACGTCTTGGGATCTTAATTGCACTCCGAAGTAAATAAGATGTGATTAAACAACGTATCGAGGAATATCGTTCGCGTGCACTTGCACCACACTCACCCACAAGCTCACATCATAAAAACGTCCAGAACCTCGGAAATTTTGGTAACTTACTAGCCTGGGCTGTGATAATTTCAAAGCAAGGAGAGTAATGTGTCAGACAAAATAGTTTTTCGTCCAACAATAAAAATGGTTTAAGAACCACCTGAAAACCCTTAGGTCTTGTGGAGAATTTTATATTGCCCCTAATGATTCGGTGTTTGATCACAATCAGATTGATTTGAGCCGTGCATATTTACATAGCCACGAAAGTTTTGTTTCATCGGTGAGGCGAATAAGCCCGCCTTTCCTGGGCGAAGTGTCAGTACACCCAACGGTTTTCCTCCTCCCTCAGGAGAGCACACCTAACGAGGAAAACAACAAATGGTGTCTCCGTAAGCGGAATATTCTCCCGAACAGTTGAGTAAATTAGCTAACCCCATGCTAAGTAAACCATTTTATTGTATTTGGTGATCAATACTAATATGCTGATTTATTTAACAATGCATTCAGGCTCTCAATTTAACAAAATACGAATCTAGCCGTCCGGGTAGCTACAAACGTACGGATACGGGCAGTCAGGCATCGTTAATAGGACATTTACATGGGTAACGCCACATAAGACTGTCAGTACTTTCAGGAGGTGACGGAAACTGTCTGGAAAACGGGTACGGCACAAATTTAATACACCTGCATTCTGGCTGGCAGCGTGACAAAGTAGTACGTGCCACTTAGCGGATCAAAAAGTCAGCTTGGGCCAGTGCGTTAAAATAAACGGGCGTAAGTCATGCTACTCCTGAGTAATCAAACTAATAAGAAAAATTACGGCTGATTACCGACGACTCATGGGAGGAATCAACCGCCAGTTTATTTTCATCATAATTTGGTTCAAGGATAATTTCTTCATTCATGAATTATAGTAGATAAATGGTGAAAAATTTAGCCTTCAAGCCACGATATAAATGGGGTAAATTTTGGCATTTCTTAAAACCGAATAGTAAAATCCCTGAAACTAACAGTAGGGATGACGGAACGAAGACTGATCGCTATGAGCATTTGAACATCCCAATTCATGAAGACGAAGCCTTCACATCAGACTGTGCATACCGCCGGTAATGTGATCAAAACTATGCAACGTCTATAGTCTCCCAGTTCAGCGAATTAGTTGCGACTGCGAAATATTTGTGAATATCTCAAAGTTATAACTTACCGTCACATTGCAGTGGATCGACCAACAGAAGCAAGAAGCTGATAAACCATCGACAAAGCATGGTCGTACGAGTTGAGTGACTGTGACAAAGCAGCACAATTTATTTGATTATCCAATCGACCAGAGCAAAGCACGGACAGAACAGTCCGTGCTACGGCTTCTAAACACACGCTGAGATAACAGGTCCCAATACAAAGTGTGTGCTTCTGTTACAATGGAATGTTTGTGCACCTAGGCCAGATGTGCATCTTTGTCAGACCAAAGCGTTGTGCACCGTCCTCCCACACGGTATTTGCCTCCACAACTACCGTTGCTTAGAAAAGCTGATTTATCATGCGGAAATCACCAATTGAACTAGGTATCGTTCCGCAACATACAAATAAGCAAATGTCTACTTAGTCGCAATGCTGATGACAATGTCCTCTTCCAAAAAGACGAACAAGATCTTCGAAAAATTTGCTCAGTTTCTCAGCCTATACAGGACGATCAGTATCAAAAGTGAGGCACATGCAGAAATACAGCAGTAGAAGTCAGCAAGTTGTACCAACTATATTCATATGCTGCATTTGATAAACTAATCGCTAAGTGTATATAACATATGCCGCATGAGGTTTATCACGAAAGTCATTTCCAAAATCCCATCAAATACCATTCTAGGTGTACTGGACAAATAGAAAAAGGCCGTGAAGCAGATGCTCACGTTGAGGAAAGTCAGAGCAACGATATAACGTTTGGCTATTGCCTTCAAAACTTGGAAGAACTTAGATTAAATCCCCATTTACAATTCCGTTGTATGTTTGTCAGTACCCAGATTCTGGCATGGATTTTTTTTACCGGTCTTTGACACTTTGGCATGTCCATACTTGACTTTTTTGAAGTAATTCCGGATAAGCTTTTACGACACTCCTGGTCAAACATTTTTCTAGGTTTGTCAGACGCGCGCCTGGCAGCAAAAATGATACTCAAGTGATAACACTACCATGTATTGATATCTATAAAATCATAGGTCTTGCATTATGCCTGGTTTTTTGCCCGGGATTCAAGGGATAGTTGTCTCCACTAACGCTCAGTAAAGTGTCTTTATGTGAGCGACAAATCGCCGCTTATTTCCTCGAACCTCCGCGTATTGTGCGTATCGATCGTTGCAAGCAATGAGACTGGTAACAAAGCTGACAGAACAGTCCACACGGCGTTCTTCTGTCTTCTGTCTCTTGGTCCACCAGTCTTCCCCCTATAGCTTCAGGCCAACTGGTTGAAGTTGGCGTGAATCTCAACTGTCATCGGGCCAACCCATTCCTTTAAGTAAGTGAGTTTTCGGACTCTTATCTGTTTATCTTTTCACACTGATGGTTGACTTCTCTATTTTTTCCCTTGAAAACTTATTTGTCGGTTCATCAATCGACTTTTTCCTAATATTATGCGTAGCTATTTTGCTACGTACATGACTAGACCATGGTATACACAAAGTACTTCTAATGAAAGCTCACCAGACGTAAACGTATTATTCGAATGACAGATCTCATGTCCACAGGTTTGAGATACAGCATAGTCAACTACTACAAGCCCTGCTTAAAGGTCCTTGTGTAGGGAAGCTCGGCAAAACGGCCTTGACACAGAAAATATTTACACTCTGGCTCAATACCAGGGAACAGTGATTTTGGACAGAACCCATTATCCGCACCCCAGTTGGTCGGTTTTGTGGACCAGCCTCCACAGTGGCTGAAGCCGCGATCACCCAAATATACACTGATGAAATATAACTTCAGAAGTCATCGAGGCCGCAACTATCTATCCGTGTTCAGTAAAACATCAGACTTTATTGACCTAGCTGATCGAAGCCGTTTTCCACACCATGTTTTCCCGCTGATATTTTGTGAAACCTTATGGTTATTTCTTACCTTTGAAACGGTGCTCGTGGTTAGTTGCGTTGTAACGTGACAATCGACCTGGTCAAGACTGAAGTTTTCACAAAAGCGCTGACCACGCAATATCACACCAGTTGGCAATAGTTGGTACTTTTTAATAAATGTTTCCTAAAGTCTTCCACATTCCTGCCACTGTTTCAGCTTCCATGTTTTGTTTCTAGTATTTTCATTTCCACCTGTAGGTTAAAAAACATTTTTCACAAGTGAGACATGCTTTCAGTGTTATCTCTCCATGTTCCATCTGTCATGAAACCAAGACAACGAACAAGCCGCAAAAGCAGTTTTTCCTACTCCATCACACACAACCAAGTGTATTCTTGGTAAGTTTCTTAACCCTGACAGCCAAAGCCACAAACCCGACAACAGGGAACCGGAAAATCCGTGGACTTTGAAAGGCGTCTCGCGTTGCTTGACCTATTTCCCCTGGGGTATCGTCGCTTCTGAGGAGACCTATTACTTACTTATGCTCTGTTTGAACAAGGTTTGACCATCAGGTTCTTCAGTGTTGATCCAGATAACACAAGGTGGAAAAATGGTAAGAAGATTTCCAAGCTCAGGGCGCACACTTTTATTAGACAAGTTTTTTTTTCTCATTTAGGTTAGTTGCTGCATAGAACAACCTTCCTCTGACGGTTGTTCACCTTCAATCCAGTTCAGTGCACATAGTTCAAAGCACTATTAGACGCTTATTTCTGCAACTCCTCGCGCTGCCAAGCTTACTCTTCGGCGCTGAGAACTAAAAGAGCAATGCTTTACTCCTTTTTCGCTTTTGCCCTTTAGGCGAAAGGTTGCTGCTGAACGACGAGAGCGAAATCGACCCGGGAAACTTGGGCAAAAGCCTCGATCATGTGCATTATTTGGAGAATCCGTGAATTCCAGCTAGTAAACATCACAAGAATCAAAATAACACGAGAATCCCAATCCAGGCAGTAACGTTTTAACTGATTTTTATTGCCCACCTCCATTTGTGAATACCAGATTTCTAAATGAGATTTGTTCCTCAGATAGCAGATGCAGGTGATCCTTTTCAGCCAGGACTATGCTCACCCAGGTGCAAGCCAGGAAATCTAACCTTTAACCAATTTTCTGTCATTAGATAACAAGATAAAATAAGAAAAAGTAGACTGAGTTACTCGCTGAAGGGCTGCTTCATTGATTATTTTAGGGATATTTTCCTCTCGAACTGCATCTTACCGTCACTAAGAACTAATTGATCGATTGGTGGCATAGAGCTGCTCAAATTTATGGATAACAAATGAGCACCAACCAATTGCCAAGAAATATTGAAGATTACCTACAGCCTCGTTCTCTTCAAAATGTGTTTTGAAAGGCATGAATTGCAATTTAACGAAATCTAACAACCTATAAGTGAACGGGTGTTTGGGATGTCTATGTAGAAGGAAAGGGAGTCCATTTGTGCAATCTGGACAAAACTCATTCAGGATATGTCTGCAGCTTCAGGGGCTTGAATTTGACAACAATGGTGCGTTTTTAAATTCATGATTAGACTTCCTCGGGCTTTCTGTCACTTTTTGACATTTGAGCTACCTATAATCCGCAACATAACAAACTATCATCTATCGACATGCCGGTCCTAGAGACTAACTTTTTTACGTAAATACATTATTTGGTAACACCTAGCACATTCTTCCATTTGTATTTACTTGAAGGAGATAATCTGTCGCAGAATTTTTGATATACAATCCCAGTTTAACTCAAAATTTTACTGGAAAATCGATTGAGTTGTTATTGGCTATTGTCTTGTTCTCCCGGTGAGTGGCCTTTTAAAGGTAAAGTTGAGTGTGACCAGTTGAAAGATGAGATTAAGTGCACATTTTTTATCGGCGATATTCAAAACGGCGTTTTCTTTATTCTCTTATCAAGTCCTCCCAAGCTTGCTGCCTCGTGCCGTCTTTCAACCAATGCCTTTCAGTTTACCTTCAAAAATCACAGACAAGTGATTCCACTTGTTGGATGACCGCCTGATCAATAGATTCTTTAGAGAGAGTTGTATATTGATAGCCCATGTAAAGTGAGCAATATGTAGACTTGAATATTTTCGTAACTTTGGACCGGAAGAGAATTGTGATGCACACCTAAACAAGCGGAGCTAGATGCACCTGCTTTGACGATTCATTAAAGGCAGATATGAACCATATAGCTGACGCGATCATTCAGAGAGTTCCTGAGCAATAATCCTGATTCAGACCCCGTAATTCACTTGTAACGGCAGCTACTAAGAAACCAGTTCACTAGGGTTTACGATTAGCAAGTGGCTTGTTAACAGACACAGTCAGTCGATGTACATTCCAAGCTTTACAAGGAAATTTCTTGGTGGTAACACCATGACTATGGTGTGTCACGAAGGTAGTACTTGATCCTACCTTCGAGAGCAGGATGGTGGGCCACATCCAAAGTGCGGTTTTTGCACGCTTTACCTTGTCTTTATGAAACAGAATAAGGTGAACTCACGAAGCAGCAACGTCGTGGGAGGTCGCGTGAATTTCCGTCATACCAGAGTAACAGCAGACACCTTGCTACGGTAAGAAATTCTATCTCCTCCTTGTGAATCGTTGAATTTGTTCAACCCAACATACGGACCGCCGCGTACGTAGCCGAAATCGATTCAAAGGAGTGTCGTGGCAAAAACTCTAGCAGCCGCAGTGCAACTGTGGTTAAAAGAGATATTGTGAACTTTGATTATGTGACACATGATATCACTCTCAGTCATTCAGTAAAAATTTTTATGACCCTCCGTCCAATGATATGAGACCTCATTTGTCTGCCAACTAGTTGTCTGCATTGTCCCACATTACCTTTGCAGGCGACGCAGAAACAAAATCTCAATTTTAGCGTTAATCCAGATGTAAACGTAAGACACCTTGTTATAAGTGTTTGTCTAAGTTGGTACAGACCACTAGCACAAAAAGAAGAACCCTTCGCTGAGAAGCCGTTTAGTAGCAAACATCAAATAAGCATTCACAAACTGTTGGACAGGAATGTAAACGTCTCATACGCACAAAGTTTCTAAAAACTAAACACCCTTACGCATCTTCTTGAACTTTCATGGATATTCATTTACTATTACACAATTGTAAACGAACGCTGCAAAGCAGTTCCACAAATCTGTAATAAATTTCCCTCTCCATTAGACGTAGGCAGAGCTTCGACATGACCACAGACTACTCCCACGCCTCATCAGTAGCATACGTGCCGCCACTATGTGCACCAACTCGTGTCCACATCACAAGTGAACACCCACTGTGCGCTTTGCTGAAGGACAAGAGACACTATTCCTGCCATAATCACAAGAAGAGGCTAATTCCTACCTTGGAATTGCGTGAGTCGTTCTTCTGGACAAAATGACTGCCCACATATTGCCTGAAATCTTCCAATCAATATACACTGAGGCGATGTAGTTCTGATAGACCTTAGGTATCCCACAACAAAGGTTATATTTTTTACGGCCTTTAGCCGTTATCACAGAATCACTGTCGTGGCAAAGACAGCCTTCAATGCTGGCATGAATTATATGCTGGTGATACGACAGCGTCTTACTGCAACTGTGCTCTACAAGCATGACGAGATTTTCGTAAATGGCTAGGAAAAAACCAGTCACTTGTTCGTGTGCGATTAGTAACTGTGTTTTATGGCTAATAAATGCTATGTTGCTGGACATATACCAGGCCCTGATCTGGCCCAAACAGGGCGCTGCAAGGTAGTGGTTATCCTCTCTATCCGGCACTGAAAACTTAGCCATAGCCAGGATCATGCAGACAACGTTGAGTAAAGAAAGAGACGCGACTTCTTCTGTGAACGCCGAAATATCTAGTAATTGGAAAATTGGCTGCAGTTTGGGTTCAGGCATGCAGTAGACATATAACTGCTAAAAATGAAGTCCTAAGAAACCTTCTATTCATGAGAAATTGAAGTACTTCTGCAGCACGAGTCCTTCAGAGCCAAGCACGAATTTATTTGGAACAAACAATTCATAAAGTCCTATTCCTGTGGTAAAATGCTCGCTAAACTGTTTGCCTTGGATGGGGCCAATTAGACAAATAATCCCCCCCTCGTTATCTGAGACAGTATATTTAGGAAGAGAAGAGCAACCTTTTTCAAAGTTCACCCTTGACAGGACAAGCAATAGAACACAATTAATATCAAGCAAAAGAAACTTTAGTGAATATTTTCTGGGACAGCTTGTGTGCTACCAACGTGTCTGGGTCACTGGATTTCTTCCCCCTGTGCTACAAGTTTAGACGACGAGCGTCGCGGATGTAATGCATTTGTATATAAGGCCACACAAAATCAGCTGATGCGCGGACCTGTTAGATCACAGTACGGGCAGTGTAACAAGTACTTAATATCAGGTTGGTTGTTACCAGTTTCCGAGTAACATATTGAAATGTAGATATGTATGTCATCTGTGTTGTTATTGGTTACGTTCTAGGTTTTGACCTTTTGTTAGGTGTTGAATTTGACCATGTTTATGGTTTATGGAAAGCGAACCCACGAAATAATCAACGACTGTTCCAAATACAATCAGTAGACGCACCTGACTTAACAATAATTCGATATATTCCCAACAACCTCGGACGTCGCATGCTCAAAACATCTCGTCACTGGGCCCATTCCTCTGGCGACAAGTTTCTACAAAACAACAGCTTTATCTTCTCTGTGAACGTCTGCAAAAAGCCGTTCTGCTACGTAGTATACTATACCGACCTACAAAAGGTCATCTGAAAAGTTGCAGAATAGCCAGACAAAGCAGTAGACCCATGACCAGACTCATGATTATAGACAATACAACCACATCAAAAAATACGAGACAGTGGTCAATCAGCATAGAGATGTCTGTTTTTTGTATCAGTCAAACCGGAACTTGTGCAGTAACTCAAACCGACAGTGGGAGGACAAGTAAAATTCACCACCCCATAAAAGGCTCACCTAAAAAGTGAATTTTCCAGTGTTGATTACAAAACAACCACAACAAAGCCTGGGTAACGAAGTTGTCCAGATGCCGTCCTACAGAGAGAGCAAAGAGCTTTCATCAACGGGCTCAACTTCAAATTTGTAGACACTACAAACCTAAAGTACAGCTAGATTAGAAGCAGCAATCCGTCAAACTCGATAGGAACCCTGAACAGCGAATTCGCAAAAACATCGTTCCAGCCATCCTGCAAAATATAAGGGTCACTGTCTTTCTGAGTAAAGAAGAGGAACCCATAAATTAGCCAGCTAAGGAAGTCTAACTGTACGCACAGAAAAACCCGAATAAATCAATGAAGCCAAAGACATACTCACTCATGTAACTACTTATGAACATTTGGAGAATAATCGACGTAAAACGCTTGTAAACAGAAACACTTTGAAAATGAAGAAAATCTAAGGTCTCCACACGATTGAAAACGACCACGGGAGGATGGGAGCTTATATTTCGGTGGTTTTTGGCCGAAATGAACCTCCAAAAGAGCACGATGTAACAACTCATCGCCGGCCCATAGTGTTGCCCGGAGAAAATCAGCTTACAATCCCTTAAAAGAACCCTACAGAAAGTTGAAATATCTTAGCCGTGGGCTTTAATACACCCAAAAAAAGGCAGAGCAGTTTTCGGGGAAAATGAAGACCCTAAACAGCAACGAAGAAGAAATAATGGTTTCATTTGGCACGAGTTTACTGTTGACATCAGTGAACTTTTACGCCATCAAGGCAACTGTCTCGGAATTATTGGATAACCGCAGTTTACCCGGCAGTTTGCTGGAGAAGGAAGATGTCGACAAATCGCTCAACTTATATTGGACCAGGTGTTGAATTCCAAGGACAGCAATACGATCAACTAACTATGAGGGGCACCAATGAGGCTGGTCGCTAAAATGACGGCAAGACCCTTATGATAGTGCGGTTCAACAGTATTCTAAAAACCTTGGAACACATTCCGGAGGATATCGTCAAGACCAAAAGGAAAGTTGGAATTGACGGTGAAGAAAAACACCGTTTACATCCAAGGATTGTAAGAAACGCTGCTTGGGGTGAACGGGAAGTAGGCTTTTTACAAGGCTTCATGAGCACAATCTCGTTGTCAAAACGCCCAGCCAATTTTTACTCGTTTCCATGCACCAATATTGGGGTGGAGCATGATTTCGTTTCAAACAACTTTTGCATCCTGGCACAGGCAACAACAAAATAGAACGGCAATCCATAGAAACTTGACACTCCACGCCACCAACAATTATATTGAAATCGACATAGTCCTAAAACCCATATGGATAAGGGAACTGTGAAATGAAACGCTTAAAACTGCACAAACAACACAGAGTAAAGACCTGTAGAAGTAACACGGGGGATAGAATCAGGCCTCCAAAGCAAAGAAATCCAACTAGAATATTCCTTCAAAGAGTAACTCAGAGTGTTGAAATGAAAACAAAGAAGCATTTGATTATTAACAGAGATCAGTGACTATAAAGGAGAACAGAGACAGCGCAACCAGCAAATCAAGCTCAAGAAGATAGAACTACGAAGTGCTAAAAATTGGAAGGGAGCCATCTGAGGCGCATAAAGAAAACTGCCAAAAGTTGGAGGATGATAGACCACAACGTAACACAGTGTGTGTGTGTGTGAACGGACAAACCAGAAGAGCAATAGGGCTTTTTCTCATTAGCCATTCATTTCAAAAGGTGTCAAACATCCTTTCCTTCAGCTGTGTAAACACAACCATAAAAGGAGGAAATACACCTCCAGCCGGGCAGCGATGAAGTCCTCATGATTGGTGACGGATTGTCTGCAAGCAACTTACCACGATCGACGAACAGATCAACGTGCACCTAATCTACAGTCAAGTAACTCGTCTGGCCTCGGGCTCACCAATAGCACACGAATGTGACAGTGCTTGAAAACATTTATGTGGATGGGAAAAACAACATAATAACAACCTGAAACTTCTCAGGCACACAGTGAAGGCCACTGCTATGTTGTTATCAATGTTACTTAATGCTGGCCTATTTTCAAATAGGATGCACAACGCTATGTCGCAGTTGACGATAACTCGACGAACGCATTGCTATTGGCCGACTAAGAGACGACTTGTAACGGAACAGCCGACTTTTTATAAAATCGAAATCGGTCCTTTCTAACTTGAAATTCATCAGGATTATACGCGGCTAATTCTTCGTTTGCTTCATCTGCTTCAGTTGATTCGGAGGTTGAACGGAGGAAGAATATTGGACCACGGATTCAGGAATATCGCAGGCCCACTTTGCAAACACCCCTACAAAAGTCACAATCACATTTGCACTAAGAATACTCTTACTGCCAATGTCTGAAACAGTACACAACAGTGCACTGGTAGCTTTTTTGCAAGGTGGAATGCAAGAATGTGTGCCATTCTGCTGACAACTTTGGTCAGTGGATACTACACAAGTTAGCACGTTCATCTTGGAATGTGCGATAAAGCTGAAAACTTTCACCCACAGTTGCAGCTGTATTTATACGCACACAGACACATGCTTGCACTTTCTCGCAGTTCTATTTTGCAAAAAAGGACAACGTTTTAAAATAATGTGACATTCCGATTTTCTACTTTGAACGTAAAGTTAGTGAGCACAGTACAAATTCTGCACCTGATGTACAGAGTTTTGAGTTCAGTGCACGCAAAGTGTAATACAACACAGTTATTTTGTTCATGCTGATCAGATAGCATTTGGTCTTTTCAGGTCACGCTTGACGTATTTTCGACAAAATCGTAACTATTGCCTACGTGGCTTCTACAAAGACTACACAGAATGAAATGCTTACACGGAGAAGGAACCAGAAAGGAGTACAAGAATTTAGCAAAATGTAATGACGGGCATCAACTGATGATCATCGTTGCGATATGTCACGCATTAGAATACGCCGGAAGTATTTTTTCACTCGTTCATTCTTCAGATGCATCGTATTGTTCAACCAAAATTCAGTGGTAACTGGGTTATAGACGGGTGTTATAGACGTCGCTTTGCTATTCTGCGGATACCTACGTTGATAACTCAATGGTACAGTGCTGATGCATCAGCCCAGCATCTCACAAATGTCTTTTGCCCCCCGAACATATGCAAAACAAATTTATGATGGTTAGGATCGTGTATTTTGTGGTTTCATCTGCTCTTCCTAATGTGCCCTTCATGGAGACCAGCGGTGGAGGTGGGGTGGCCCGGACAAAATGTAACATTTATTAGTGGGTGAACCTTGTTTTCAGGGCGTGAAATGTGTAGATGGGGCTGACATTCACCTCAGACAACGACTGACATCCATTGATGTCGAACAGTAATACTTCATTATACTGGGTACCCGCAGGTACCACCTGTTTGCTCACGCTCCCAGGTTCTCAGAACGAGGTAAACCTCAACAAACCACAAACCCAGTCTCATGAGAAATCCTTGAAACTTGTCGATATTAAGCCTAACGCGAGGTTGTTTTGTTAGTCGTCCAACCATTACTCAGTAATATTTCAAAATTCACGGTATTAATGGTAATTGCACCATAAATTTAACAACTTGTCAGAGTTGTATAAAAGGTCGCATTTCTTGGGTTGACAAAGACAGTCATCAGTTTGTTTCAATCGAGCGGTGATGAATAATTCCTTGCAAAGTAAATAAAATGAACGTCGAAAACGATATTTAATCACGTTTTTCTGGTTCAAGGGACAAAAAAAGTAGACTGCACAAAAATTTCTCAAGAAGGGTAACACAAATGACCGAGTGTTTGTATCGACAAGAGAGCGCAGCTTACGCGGCTAAATTTAAATGATCGCTGAAAGAGCGGGGCATTCTCGAGCAAAAGAATAGTGTAGAAAATGACAAAGATAGATAGAAATAATGCTACTGATCTCAAACGTAAGAATAAAGTAATGTAACGCGAAGAAATTTACCCATTTAACAAACGTAATGGGAGCTGTCCCCTGAGTAATATTTTTATACGCAGGTTGGTTTTGGGCTCATCTAGGCCGCAACCATCGTGACATTATGCATATTATAATTCACAAAATTCCAAACGGAACATCCGTCTAGTTAAGAGATAAAAACGTAGAAAAATCACATATTTTTTGAAAGCATTTGATGTTCTATTAGTGAGGGGACGAGTCGATGTCGTTTAAGATACAGAGAGCAAAATAATACTACAAACACCAGTTGCGGTCACGCTCATTGCGAACATTTCTCATGAGATTTTCAAACTGTAATTACTGTGGAGAACACCGCATCGCTATTGGATATTTGAGGCTTTCTCTTAATACGCGGTTAACCCCCATGTAAGAATAAGCAATTGGCTATGCCGGTGCAAAAGGTATATACGACTACAAGATGTTTACCGATATTATTCCATAAAGCTAAATCATCCTCGGAACTCCCAAAAATAAGTCTACTTGTGATTCATCAATGCCCAATTACCACTTGTTTTTTCAAGCACTACATCACCAACTACCGAAAAACTGCCCTGTTGAAAGAAAGACGTTTTAATGTTTGTGATGGGGCTTCCCACTGCACTGTTTTAGAAAGCTATTCAGATTAATTTCCTCTTACCCCTGGATATCGAATGCATCCAGTTCATGCTTTTTTGCAGATCAATTTATCTGACCATTCCTTAATCTAGTGTTGGTAGATTGCGTTCATGCACAAAGTGTTTCCATCATGAAACATCATATTTCAGCAGCAATTTTGTCTGGTTGTTGAGCTCGTCCTTTGGTGATCTACCTATTGAGAGTTGCTAACACTTGCGAATTCATTGCTCGATAACTTTTTTCTACTTTTCCGAGAAGGTGGAATTGGAAGAGCAATAACACATAGAGCCGTCCACTTGTTCGCTTTTGTCACAACCCACTTTACACATGCGGCTGCGCATCCTCAATTTAACTCGTGCATCCTCAAATGGTGATTGACTATATGACCTACTCCAACTTATGAGAAATGATTTTGATGAGCTAATCTCTGGAGCATATCCCGCGCATGGAAATCATTCGGAATTGCTAAAAGTCCGGACATGGCCACTGGATTAAAATGCTCAGATACATCGCCGGTGGAAACATATCGTTTCTACACTGTTAGCAACTAGTTAAAGTAGAAATCACAAGACCGCGGCCGTTTGTTGGCTGTCTGAGTTGAATAAGGTGTGGATTGTCATTTAAACATGAACTTTTTACAAACCGTTCAACGGTTTGCCACCTTTGTTCAGAAGATACATTCGACGAGTAGGCCGTTACAAATCTAAAATTCAAATATGTAGTTGAGAACCCGGTCTTTTAACTGCACATACAGTTCTAGAAAAAGCTGATACCACCTCTTTAGCACGCTAGCTTTAACAAGTTTATTGCTTGAAGTCTTGTTTGCTGAGCATGACGATTGTTCTGTCGTTTGAGAATACGCGCTGAAGGCCCACACTCAAAAAAACTTACATGGAGTCTGCTTGTTTGTTTTATCTTAGTGGTTCTGCACATGCTGAATAGGATTTGCGTCAATGATTACCCCAATTCCAGTATATCCACAGATAAACCGGTTTTCGTAACCAGGTTCATGGCATCAGAACCACCCATCGGATTAGGAAAAGTAACAGCAGTGGTTAAATAAACATGGATCCACCAAGGGGAGTATAATATACCAAGGTGAAGAAGCTAACCGATGCTTATTCTAATTGAAAGGGTCAGGGAAAAATGCTTTTCCTGTTGAAACAATTTCCACGAATTTTGCAAAATGTACCGCAAGTAATGATCCAAAGTATCCTGAGCATGTACACACCAAAATAAGAAAAATTACGCTGTAAATCTCAAAGCAAATAGACAGTTGGACTATAAGAGTAAAACTAGTGACGCGCGATTTGTACTAAGGTTTAGTCGTCGAAAGGCCAGCAGTTAAGTGGAGGTGAAATGTGTTTGGTCCAGGCCCATCCGACCTGGCAAAATATTAGGTTTCCACAGTTTTCAATCATCTTACGATTGCCCACCTGCTCATAACTGCAACGACACATTCAGGGACAAACGGATGAGTTGCGCTTTTTGGTTCGTTTATATTTCATTTGAAAATTTTTCCTGCAGGGCGACTAAATAAAAACAAGCCCTTGATTATGCGCCTCCAATACTGGGTACAATAGATGCCTCCGTTCCCAGTACAGTTCACCACAAAGCCTTGCGTCCAAAGTCTTCTACAGCACTTCTAAATTACTCAATTTCGGAAGCATAATTGAACTCAAAACGCTTATACGGTAGTTCCACATCATAAGGAAAAACGCTCTGGTCCCATATGGAAACTTTCGTCTAAAAAGTTAGTACTTCAGCATTTTTTGACGTTTCATCTATCCACATCAAACGAACAAGAAAATAAGTTTCCATTTGTATGACACCAGTCGTAAGGTCTACGGGAAACTCCGGTACTACCGGTTTTACTTTTCTTAGAGTTCATCAAGTAAAATTAATTACCAGTGTTCCATCAAGCGGATCTTATTGTTGAAAACAGAATTGCAGGCTTTTGCTATGATGAATAAGTCACTGTTGTGACTGCTATATCGCTTTAGTTGGAAGAGCAGTCAGGGCTGAGAAAGTTATTCGGAAGACAGTCGTGTTCAACATTCATTCGTCTTGAATAGACAAACATTTCCACTGGTGAACTGTCGCATATATCAGCAGTCCGAGGATGGTCGGTTTGAATGAACAAAGTTTTAGATAATCTTGGCCCACTCAAAGTGCTTCAGAGGAGATCACAGTTGCGTGTTCCACTGAGAGTGTTTTTAGCTTACATTCTAGTAGTTGATTTGCAAATGGAACATCTTTAAATGAGGAATGTGCATAAACGAGGCTTTGAGCACTCTGTATTTCAGGCAGCATAGTGCTAACCATGAATCTCCCAGAGTACTCGTTTCGCGTATATGTGACTAACGATTTTAAGCTGCCTTGGATACAGTCAAGAGAGTGTGTGTGAATAACTGTTTTCTAGTCAAGTATCACATTGAATTTTTGCTTCTATTAAGCAGTTGCAAAACCTTCAAAGTGAATGAACCAACTAGCTCATGAAATGTCCGTCCTACTGTTCAATCGACCTCTTTGAGAGCAGCAAACTTAAGGGGATTTGGCCACCCATTTTGTGGCTGGTAATAACCTTGAAGATGATTCAGTAGTTCCCAATTTCTATCAGGTGCAACAATAAGTTGATTCCTATTTGAACTTCCGGTTAATTTGGTCTTTAGGCTGATATGTGTTATGTAAGCCCGAGTACATTCGATCAGCCTAGATTGATATGATGGAACTGAGCAGCAGCGTGTGCTAATTTTGCGTCTAATGATTTGCTCCATAAAGGGCTGTTTTTAAAATAAAATGCGGGCGTGGTTGATTTATCTCAGAGTTCATTCCTTTGTCTAGTTATTTATTTATATAATTGTAAACACTGACGTGTTTACTATGCAGGTTTGATGGTCATATTGTTTTACCCTACTGAGAGAGTTTTCTTTGAGATCGTTGAATGGTACGTCTGAGGCGTTCAGCTAATGAGTGCACATTTATCGCAAGCAAATTTCGTGCCTCTTGATGACCGTTATTCAGGCTTTCGAATGTTAGAAGCTCAGTGACCTTGATGTGAGCTGAACGTGTTTCGTACTTATTCAAAATATGTATACTCAGTGCACAGCTTCTCGTGAAACAGTACAGTTTGATCCATTCCATGTAAACTAGTAAATCACGACTGCAGGAAAATGCACGCAATTAAGTTCTAATTACTTTGTGAATACAACAGCCGACACCGCGTCTGTCAGTAATGTACTCTCTACAGCGGCGTAGATGACTGTGACAACAGTGCAACAGCTATATGCTGTCTAGGACCTACCACGTATGTCAAACCTCAAATGGACAAAAGTTCTTTCAAGTAGTAGAGTAAGATTAGCGTAGAGAGAGTGGGTTGAAAACTTTTGATGAAAGGGCATCTTTTCGCAACCCCCTTAGTTTACCATCAAGTTGTTTTTTCGGGAGAGATTAAAGACGATTTTATTTCCAAAAAGCCCTTTAGCCCTCTGGTCGTCAAAAAGTACAGAAAGATTTTAAAGCCTGCGTGACAAGTCAGGACAAGGCGCACCCTATGGCGTCGACAGCATGCAAAGAAGGCGTAAAAAGGTCAAACTATTTCGGTGGTAGTTATGAGTTCGGACAAAATATCACTGTGTTTAGATCACTGTCTTTACCCCCGTCTTTACAGTGAAAACGCTAGTGAGGTAGCCACTTCTTTGTTCCATGTTGAAGGCATCTGTCATCATGTGCGTGTAGGCTGTCAGAAAAGGTTTACGCACCGGTTGCTGGGATAGCAGGGATACAGGCATGGGATTTTCATGATCCATCATGTGATCAAAGCAAATGTGGTATACTTCACTTTCAGATATAAATAAAACGTCCGATGCCACATACTACACAGTAGATATGACCTTGAAAGTGTATGAAGCCATGACGGGATAGGTTGCTTAGTTTAAATTTTGCTTAGTTTGCTTAGTTTTAAATTTTGATTTGCAGCTTGCCGTTATGGAATATTCTAGACGCCTCTCTTTGGTCATCATTCACTTTAGGTTAAAGCTTTGCTTCTGCAGAAAGAGAGTGCAAGGTGGGATCACAGTACACTTTGAAGAACGGGGTAGAAACGAAAACAAATCTATACCTGTTGTTGACGGGCACTTCTGACCTCTCCGAGTATCTCAAGGGTTTCGCATCGATGCAGACCTCATGACAAATGATCAGGTTTTGAATGGTCAAAATGTCATTAATTTTGGCGAGATAAGCATGAATCCAAATTTATTTGCTCTAAGTCACATACTATTTCCAGGCTGATTGGATGTTTCCAAAAGTACCTTTTCGTCAACTTTAAATTCCAGGATGCTGGATCTGATAGATTACTGCAATGTTTACATTCTTCAGGTCAGACTCTTGCCTCCTGTAGGCTTGTCTGGAGAAAATCACCCTTGTGCTGCCGTTCGCTTAACAAACAACTTAATTTGAAACGAACGCGAAGGTGTTTTGTCTCCTATTCCATTCTACAAGTCAAACTTCATGTAGTCCATCAATAAGCCAACATTTATTTGTGTCCTCTTTTGTTACTTTATTGATTTGACCACAGATCGATCAGAATGAAGGGATTCGTGTGTCCACCCAAGGGACACCCAACTTAGAAGAGAGAAATTTATTATGCATGATTTAATGGTACAGAATCTGCCGCTGAAGAAATTTTGCCAGCTTGCTTAACTGCAAAGCAACAGAAAGTCCATAGAGCAGGCGTGAAGTAGTTGATGGAAACAACCTGAAAACCATGGACAAAAAGTACGGGCCATAAAGTTTGGATTATTTTTACAGCACAGAATGTCCAAGGACCATAAGCAACGTGCACCGCTGAGAGTGGAATGCAAAAAGTGCAATGAAGAATCAGGTGATAAATTGAAAGCAAATAGGAGTTGATCAAAATATCGCTCCTGAGCATCCTCAGCAAGTAGCCAAGTTCAAACTGCTGTAACGACACACGGGCAGCAACCGCGCAAAGTAATACTGAAAGACACAATAAAACCCAGGGTGTAGAACTGTGTCATCCGTACACTAACAGCAAGAAAAGGCTGGGGACGGAAGAGGGGAAGGAAAATAAGATTAGTAATCTCAGTTAGTATAAAACAAAATTCCTAATTTTCAGTCAATTGGAAAATGTTTTTGACCAATTGGGTAGTCATTGTTTCAGAGAAGTTTGGTAAACAATCAGGGGGATTTGTTCCTGAGCAGTGTTTTGCTTTTACACAAAAGCTTCGTCAGGCCAAGTGAGTAAGCAACCAGCTTTCAAGGCAGTCAGGGAACCAATCCGTGAGATGTATTGCGACTAGCTGACTGAATCGTTGCTGGGTGTCGAGCTGAAGTTTCCGTTTGTTGCTTAATGGGGATGACTAACATTTACGATAGGTTAGTTAGGGCTGTTAGTCTTGATGTTGAAACCGGATTTCGCTGTCTTGATTTTTCGCTCTAGTACACCTGAATGGAATATTCATCTTGAGGATCGATCACAGATTTTGTTCGCCCTCTATTCTACTCACGCTAATATGCTTGGCGATTTCAACAGCCTCGACCACCGGTCACTGTGAGGTGAACCTTAGTCTTCTAATACGATTCCAAACACGTTTGTTAAAATTAGCAATCGGCTGTTGTGTCTTCTTCCGTCTGACGTAACATCGACTTTTTTTACCCTCACGGCAGCCTTCATTAAGAGATGTTATTTTCTCGGGAACACCTACTGATTGATAAACACTCTAAAGGACCTCCGTGATTCTCATCCCACCGCAAAACTACACTGGGTGCTAAATCCTCTCGGTTTTTTGGTTTTCTCTCAGGGTCTACGAAGGAAACCCGTGGCATACTCCATTCCGCAGCATCCAGTTTGTCCTTCTGCCCTAGATTAACTGCAGTAATAGGAGGACTTCTTACAATAAATCACTTAGGAAACAAGTGACTCCACAAATTTGTCCTGACAAACGGCAAAAAGTAACAAGTAGGCCGGTTGGATTCAAGCATCAGGAATAAAACATTTATTCCCGTGTTCGTGATGCGGGAATATCCACAGCTTGCACAGCATAGACATGCTTCATTTCAACTTGTCAAGCGATCGCTTTTCAATCTTGGTGTCAAGCTACCCTGTCTCCCATAACATCTGGCAATTTTTCCGCAGGTGTCTTGAACTCTACCTCCGCACGACTGCCTGACATCTCTTACAGATTACAGCATGATTAGATTGATCCAGCGACCACAGCAAACGCTAGTCAGTCGATTTCTCCTACCTCACTGCACGCCATATCAGGGAACTGTGTGAATTTGTCAGGCCGTTCGCAGTTGTGTCGAATAATCACAATTCCGGTTTAACAAGGGGCAATAGGAACAGTTCTCTATGGGCAAACAATATTGAACGCAAACGCACATGAAATTCCTTATGCTCTTGTTCCGCAACCGATAGAGGTAAAGGAAATTTTTTACAGCTCAAAATATGTTTTTGTATCATACAGAAAAAGGCGGTTAGGAAATCTCAATGCTACTAACCAATACGCTGATCTACGAACAGGTCAGGTGTAACAATTTTACATACCTTATTCTGCAGTCGGTGTGTTTTGTTTGCGCCGGCAACCAATCCGTGATTTTGTGCGAGCAGCACTGTAGACTATGGAAAAGAAATGAAATATTGTAGGTCGTTACATCCAAAATAAATGCTGTCAAAAATGTCATAAAATATATCTGTTCGTGTGGGTTGATTATGTTTGGTCATAGTGTCACAAAACTCACAACCTCGGACTTTCTGTGAATGGCCTATCGTTCTCGGATGGCTGAGTTCATATCAATGATATATATCAATATATATATATATAAGCACAATTCAACACGCCGTAATTTCTAACAAGCTTCGGCTATTTTCAGTTGTCCAACACACCCAGAAACAGAGAAACCCTGTCCAGCCGTTTCACCCTTGTTGGGAATCATCATCTGAGTGAAATCCACGAATATCCAGGAGGACTGGAACACCCAACCACCTGGCTGGTAGTTGAGGGGTAAAGCGTTCGTTTACACCTAGCTGTTGATCAGTGCAATCAATTCAGTCACGGAATTCTTATCATGAGGTCATGTGTTGCTTGGCTGCTCGAGTGACGACAGCTCAGAAACAACTTTTGTGCGTCGTGTCGAGTACTCTCCGTTCGAGCTGCTTGACTGAGGGGTAAATCGGGTTATATCTCGCCGAACTGTGAGAACATTACCCGACGGTCAGCTGCACATGGTTTGAATGGTCTAGTCTTCAACCGCCACCCGAGAGTATGCGATTTCGAACTTCCCTGGAGTTGCTCACTGCTTTTGATGTCCCATAAGGGTGAAATAGCTGCACTATGTAGGACGGCCTATGAGCGCAGACTAAATTTACTTAGATGGATGAATATTAGAAGAGACCACCAGTCAATCCATTTGTGAATGCATACCAGTGATAACTGGGAAGGTAGGGTTGCTTTATTTCCGCAAAATCAATATTTATGAGTTTCTGGGATACTCAAGGGATGGGAAAATCTGGTGACCTTCAACTTGAAAGCGGTATATATAAGGAGCATTGATTACTAGCAGTAGTCTAACAACGACTCGTGAAACATATTAGCGTCAGGATAAAAGGTCAATAGGGATTTCCTTCCCCATACCCTGTGGGTACCAATTATTGCATTTTCAAGTGCTTTGCACCCCAGGCTTTGATTCAGAACGCTGAATTCTCGACCCTTGTTTAGCCTGTAATCGAAACATCATAAACGATAGATTCAGACTGGCTCCAGGTGAGTCTCTCGCAAAACCCAATTTGTTTGCAAATGAGTGTATTTTGCTAATTCAGATGTGTAGTTTTAGCAACAGTAGCTAGTTTGCATAGAACGATTGGCCAAGTGGAAAAGGTAAAACTCTGATTGGTGATTTCAGCAGTACCGTGAATTCGAGGACGGACAAGGAAATTCCGGACTGTAGAATGCCCTGTACCATAGTTTACCAGCCTTAACTTCTCCGCATACCAAACGGTAGAGTTGGGTTATACTTTTAAGTTCCAGTCAATCCAGTAATCTGGCGCACAGCTACGGTTGTACTTTCGGTTGTCGACCGCGTAATTCCGAGCTCAAGTTGATTCGCAAACGCTGTACTTACGGTAAAGACGGTGAAAGTAGCTCGGTTTTATATTACCTTAGCGTATTCGAAGAGAAACACTAATAAGTATGATATTTTACAGCAAAATATACCCCCTTAAATTTACTACTGGTGTTTTTAATGTTTGACTGACTGAGTTAACCACACGTACACACCAAACACGTTTATATCGGAGAAAAAGCAACGCCTAACAGTTTTCCTCTTTGTTCCCCCACTGGACATTCATTATTAGGTTCTGGATGAAGTCGACAGCCTTATGAAGTCTTCTTGAAGTAAACGCGTGCCTGACATTCTCGAGTATCAATTCCAGACTGCGGCTGACGGTCACCAGAGGGATCAACTCAACGGCACATCGCGTAAGCGGGAGGATAAACACCTGAGCACATATACACAGTAAACTAACATATCGGAACTCACTGAACATGCTTTTATTGAAGTCCAACTGAGGATTCTGAGTGTGACCCTCAATAATGGCGATTGTTTGAGAATCAGCAATGCCTGTAAGCCTTTTGGAATTTTCGGCGGGTCTTCATGTATATATATATGAACGAACCTCTCAAACTGGTAG
Organism: Clonorchis sinensis; assembly: GCA_003604175.2. Taxonomy (NCBI): domain Eukaryota; kingdom Metazoa; phylum Platyhelminthes; class Trematoda; order Opisthorchiida; family Opisthorchiidae; genus Clonorchis; species Clonorchis sinensis. Next base: position 157,550,926 of record CM030369.1, on the reverse strand, counting down.
ACTATTAGATTCAGACTTCAACTGTACTATTGTACCTATCAAGATGAAAGCATTGGGGGAGGCCCCGCAGTTGCCGATTGATTGGCTAACGAGAGTTTTGAATCCACCTTATCGGCTTTTCTAAATCACTCAGCGGTTGCCGTGCCACATGTGTTGGCCAAACTAACGGGAAGTCTGAAAAGTCGGCACAGATTGATAAATAAAACTGCGCGCATTTTTTTAATGACGCTGCTTTGATTCAAGGTTTACTTCTTGGTCGCCAAGCGCCTGTTCTACACAAAGCTTAAGCGATCGTTCCCAAACACATCACAATGAAAACGCTAGCACGGACAAAGCTGACGTGAAGCATTATTGATTCATCGCTTCAGCAGTGTACGCTACGCTCCTAATAGTTGTTTTGTAATGTGGATAGACCACATCAATTTTGATTTCCGCAGATTATTCGCGGTATTTCAACGTATTTTTCGCGATCATTTGGAGTACGATTTATGCAGATTTGTTTACCCAGATAATTATTTTCCTTGTGCCGAGAAAGATAAAACTAGGCAATGTTGATTACCCTGTTTTTGGACACTGACGTATTTTGTATACATTCAGCCCATAATTTATTGTTAGCAACGTTAAAAGGCTACCGATTGAAGGAGACTTTGATTCTGACTGGTTGATTAGGATAATACACGGTCCTAATGTCTTATTTGCATTTCTTCCAATTCCGAATGGATATCACAGAATTTATTCATTTATGTTGATCTAGAAGAACTCAGCTGAATACCGTGTTGTTGGGGAAACAGTACACTTATACAAGAATCTTGATGGTCCGTTAAAATAAGCCCGGCTAATATATAACGTCAAAACTTCTTCAGACAGTCCGCATGTTATCGAAAAAACTCATTTTTGCCCTTAGTAGGCGCATAGACTTCGGGCACATTCTGCTGATGTCTCTTTGTTGTCCAGTAAGCTGGATCCTTTCATATTCCTTTCATATTCAGTCAACTGTCTGTGCACCTCCATAACAAGCAACGGTTTAGTCAAACTGTTATCGGCCTGTTCGACGTAGTTCCTACTCCAGCTTTGGTCAACCCCATCGGGTCTGTATTCTCCCTAATTTACAGTCCCAATGAAGAAATCAAAATCTTAAGCCATTCTGTGCAAAAACCTGGCACACTTTCTGTAGAATCAACTGTGTAACAATCGGTTTCAGTTGGTCTTATTTCCACTGTATGCTGAGCCGAACGAAATTGTAGCGTGAAACCCGGTTGAGTTCAGTTGACAATTTTAATATCCTGCACGCACATATAAAGTTGGCTTGAAAATGAGTGAAAAAATAATAAGTGGGGTTCAACGAAGAAAAATGACTGCACGGAAATAATTAATGATCCCTTTCATGACACAACCGCCAAAAGGTTTTCGGAAATTATTAATACTCGGTTGATTTTCTGACTACATTCGTTGGTTTTTTTACCAGGGAGTTGGTGATTGAAAACATACGTTGAAAGTAAAGCAGATATGCATAAAAGTAATTTTATATTTCATAGTGCATTTGCGTACTTTTTGGGTTCAAACTCTTTGGCCGCCCCGTGGTTCCAGAAGCGTCAGTCTCTAAAAGTGTTTGCAGCATCTTTGTTTCCATATATACTTTGGCTACGGCAGGTGGCATTTTATTCACGTTCATCTTGACGAAGATCCAAGCATCTAAACTGTGATCCGTCGCTTCAAGCAAATCCAACGAGTGAGACCAGACGTAGCTAGTTATTCCCATTTGAGTTAGGGTCGCTACCAGCTACAAGTAATTAATGAACGACGTAGAAGAGGAATCAGTATTCAGCCGAAAACATACACAGAAACTGAACTCCCGTGAAATTAAGGCTAAGAAAACTCTCCAACTTAAAAGTTATGATGACTTTTCTGGAACCGACTAGAATCGAGTGAAAGTGCAATGTTAATGTATTCTTTACATACGTAAAACCGCGTATGTAACCAAATGGTGGACTAACAGGTTTCGGTATTTAAAATACTGTTATCTCTCCCTGAATGCCCGTTCCTAAGATAGATTTTCACATACGTTTCTTTGGTTACGAGTTGGTTACACAATGACCCCCCATTAGAAAGATGGCAGCCTATGGGAATTCCTGCAACTCTCTGGATGAGTAACCTTGACTCAAGCAGTTCAGCATGGGGAATTAAGCAGCCGAGTCCCGGTGATTTGGTATCCACTTAATGCGGTTGAGTGAATGCTTCATCAATGGAGGAAACCGCGCACGTTTCGCATGAATTTGATAACAACGGATATGAGAATGTCATAGATAAACAAAGGTTCCAAAACCTGCTAGCAGTGCACCGCATTTAAAATACTCTCAAATGCTAAGAAACTTTATTGCTCTATCAAACACGCTGATAGCAATATGGCGAAAGGCAGTCTTTTTTCCGAAAACCGGTAATCTCTAGGTAACGACCACCCGCTACCACCCTTACAGGGGTTAGTTCTGCATGTCTCTCCAAGCAACTGGGTGAATTGTCAGCTTCAAGGTTGTCATAATTGTCGGGAAAAACTAAGCCTAAAACAACAACAAACTGGATTTGAAAAGCATACCCATTCAGGCTATTTGACTGCTGATGTCCTAGTTGTGGTCCTAGTTGCGTCATAGTTTTTCAATCAGGAAATCTGAGCCAAACTCCTGAGTATATCTACTGAAAACCCACTGGCTGGCCATAGTGTACGAAGGATGAGCGCTAAGTTACAGAGGAAAATTTCTGTTATTTTGGAATCCGGGTAACAAATCCTCTGGAGTATAAAACGTTGGTGGGCTTGATACGTGCTTAGTCAAACACCTGTGTTTTACAGTGTCCCTCGGAAAAAATAAGCAAAGCAAAACCTAATGATTTCCACCTATTTTGCGAAGATAAACTTTCTCTCTGAGAGAACTGCCACACGGAGTAAACAGAAGTAATTCTTTTTTCACGAATCGAGCCCAGCAAATTATTTTACCTGGTAAGTAGACGGTAGACTGAAGCAACTCAGAGAGCATTCTTTTGAGAGACTCAATCTTCCAAGTTTCCCTGTGCCCGAGAAGTCTACTTCTGGTATTAGTGCGTCGTACGGAGGAAAATCACAACTGCGCTCACTTACTTCAAGTATATTCATACGTCTGGTCAATTAATTAATTATCTGTTTGACGTCAGGACGTAAAGTATAATCCACTGAAAGCTAAAACGGTCTTTTTGAAAGTTGTGGAAGTCCTTCATAATAGTCACCAAATATATTGCGAACAAACCCTGGCACAGTTTTGTCCGGTTTATATCGCCATCTGTCGGATAAGAGCTTGTTCATTGCTTACAAAACTATCCCTATTTTTGGTCATCGAATGTATTTGGTTCTACAGTTGAAAACGAAATTATAGAGAGCTGAAAAGTAAGAAATTTCTAGTTATTTGAATGCGAACACTTTTCGGTCTACATTGCGTGAACCGTTTGTGTGCAGCATATGCAACTGAGACCACAGTAATAATACTTACGACAGAAAATATGCCGCCGCATAAACCCAGGGGCATCTACTCATTAAGAATATGGTCACAAGACAAGAAGGCAACTTACGTCTGTATCGGCCTGCGCCGCATGCTTTTCATATACTTGAGGATCGTCGTTTCTCAGCTTTAAAAGTTCCTCGTTCGGTGGTTTTGGATAACTCAGCGTCATTGTGAAGGCTAGCAAAAAACAAAATGGTTGATTACTTCTCTAGCAAAAAGTAATATGCGACCAGAGGCAACAGTTGATTTGATATCCTTGGTTGTAAAAATGTAAACGTATTCGCGTAAAAGTCCTTATATGACGTGACTCGTATTGCCAGGTTTACTATGCCTGCACATATGTAAAACTTTTGTAAACATTTCCTTACACTCACCTCTGAACGAAGTTGGAAACAGAAGCTCTCAGCTTCAGGTGGAAGAAATGAGTTAAAAATGCTGATATGCAGCAAAGAAATATTCCCTGAGAGACGGATAGGATTGTTCGGCTAACTAGATCGGAGATTGCTTTAAAATTGTTTGTAAAATAATGGCACAAATATTACCGCATATCTAAACAACCACGCATAAGCAAAAGTCAGTGCCGGCTAGTAGCATGTATATAAACCTACGCAGGTAACTGTTCAATGGGCCTATATTGACGCACGGAGTCACATCCTTCCACAACGAAGCACACACATGTTACAGTTATTGATCAAACTTTTACACAGTGACCACCCAACTCAACGATCAACGATCGATCCCTCACCTAATATTTTAGCCACCGCGGAAAGTCCAACACCACGTCAAGCCATATACCTTATTTTACCGCCCAGTTAAGGACTTTGTGTAGTGCTTAATCAGTTTTCTCATTTAAGGTGTATATTATCCCACTGCGGAAACCCAGTTTGTTGGACGAAATTTGATTGGAAAGTTTATGACCAGCCCTTCACATTAAATATGTGGAGTTTTGCTTTTTACCTGATGAATGAATCCTGGATGAATCCAATGGCTGGGTGTAAAGTCACGTTTAGCACAACAGAAGCAAAATTATACCTAATAAGTTGCAGAAATTCTATCTTCCATGTGGTCCCAACTCCAGGTTTGAGCATGTAACACCACACTGGTATTTTAACACACATATATAAGCCATTTTATAGGCCTAAATCGGGGAAAGGCTTTTCAACCCTAAATCCCCACTTGTGCAAACTGAGTTCATAAACAATCATCGTTAACCAAGTTGGTGGTGACTAGCTGATCCACCACGCAGTGAATAAATGCGAGATGATCTTTTCGGCAGAATCAAGTAATGAGAAAATAGTCCGTTTTTTTGCTTGGAAAAGCAGTCTAAAATCAGTATTTGAAGGCAGTCGTTTTGTGAATTTTATGACATTTCGGTTTAGACAGACGGGCGCTGCGCACAAGCTATTGGTCTCAGCGGGGCAATAGGTAAGCTAGGTAGCATGCACTAACGACTTGTAGACATTTTTGAGTTACCATGTTTATAATAAAAGTGTCGTATTTTTGATTACTGAAATTCCAATTACTGACCAACGCAGATAGTTGCAATTCAAAATTCATTAAAAAGTGACCTGAGTGTACCAGCGTTGAAAAACGTAGACTAAGCTCTATATGCTACAGTAGTTGATATAGTACTCATACCTAGCAAGGACCACTAATCCAATTAGCAGTATTTTTGGAGGTGCAAATTTTAAAAGCTGTAGGTTATCACGACGTTATTGTCAGTTAAACTATCACGCACCGGCATAGGTTAACTTGTTTGAGGAAATTTGGTTAGTAGGTAGGCTCATTTTACACACATGCGATATACGCAACGTGGTTTTCCAAAATTCTACTCCTCTCGAATATGGATCTCCTACTAAAGAGGCCATGTTATCCGTTTCCGCCAAATTCGCCACTGGATTCATGGGTGAGATGCCAGTCACCTCCAACAGGGACTAGAAACTTTTGAAAATTTTCTCCGTGCTTCCCCTAAACAATAGTCACCATCTTAGGATCTCCAACACTGCTTACGTTGGTACTCAACTTCTTTTATGATCTGCCAAGCCAGGTTTTGTCGTCGCCAAGTTTGGTTCTACTGGTCATGTATGGGGCCACTGCCGCGTAACGATCTTGACAGCCGAACTTTCAGTACAAGCGAAAGCACATATGAATCGCGTGTAATGCGGTGAACATAAAGTGTACTGTCGAACTTTAGCACACTGTCGGCGGGTTTGGTTTTTCTAGCCTACGCTAAACACAACACAGAACACAGTGTAGCAGATTTCTAAAGGAACTCCCAACCTTGGAGAAAATAATATGAAATTAAAAAAGTAAAAGGATTTCCTGAAAATTGATAATAATCGATAAATAAGCAACCAAAGCATAAAATAAATGAATAATAGCTTTAAAAGCCGACACCTCATATGGGCTTGATTTTTTTTCACAAACAAGGAAGGCACCATTTTGGAAAACCTTCTACGGGTGATTCCTGTCCACTGGGTCCCTGTATTAGCATAATACAGGATAGTAGGGTATGGCATAACCTGGTACGCTACATTACACTGTAACATAGTATAATGTAGCGCAGTAGATTGCATTGCAGGACACTACAATAGATTACAAATTAGCATACACCTGTATAGTAAAGCACCGTAAGGCTCAGTATAGGAAACGTTGCTTAGCATACTATCGCGTAGTAAAGTGCAACAAATAGAGGCAGGCTAGCGTAGGACAGGATACGTGGCAGCATACGGACATAATCAACATGACAAGTGAACCATCCCTCTCGAATTTTATAACTAACATAGGGAATCAGTAATTGAACAGGTGATGTGCACTCAACGAATGAAAGGTAAGTGGCGCCATCTTCTGTCTTGGTGTGAGGTGACCATACAGCTAATCAGCCGCTTGTGGCCGAACCAATAAGTGTTCAAACTGTTAGCCGGGACGTCGTACGTTTGAAATTCCTCTGAAACGATTACTGTTTATGGATGAGACACGTGTTCATTGCTTCTCGGATTCTCGCTATGCACTGGCTTCCAATGAGGGACAGAGTCTCTATTGAAAGTTTTCAAACCTCTTGAGCAACGCAAAGTTTGTCTATGATCGTTGACCCAAAAGATGTGTCAAGCTTTGAAGAAGTAAACAGTCTTTGATCATTAATTTATGATCTGCTTAGGCGTTTTCAAGTGAGACATCTTCCAGTCAAGACGTATCATTTAGTAAGCAGCAGGATGTGACTGACAATGAAAACCTTTAATTTGTTCTGTTGGTTGTAAGCAGATAAACCAAAATGAAACCTGCCATTTGTCCGAATCTCAACCAAAAGTACAAAGAACTCACCAACTATCAAGACTTCCGTGTCAGTGATTGCGCAGTCTTCGATGTGTTCTTGAATGGTTTAGAGGCCGCCGAATTACGCCACAGATATTCACAAGCCGTCATCGTGTTCGGTGGAGCGAAACACAGGGAAATAGTTCAGCGTATTTGACAAAAACACTCACAAAACGAACAACTATTAAACATTTGCAGTTAAACTTGACCAAAGCAGTCTGCACACATTTTTGAGAATGAGAGCAAACGTCGAATAACGACAATACCGTAGAGGCAAGGCAAAGCTACCTTACTAAAAAATGAAGCAAACTGAACATCACCTGGCCCTGAATCACCAATCCTGGACTGTCAACAAACTTTTCTCCCGACACACAATTTTGTCCCATTCGACGGGGTGTACTAACTGTCCTCCCTTTTCTATATCTAACTAATAATAAACACATGTTGTAGAGGAGGTTCGGATTGGATCGCAGTGTTTTTGTGCCGCATCTGATTTACCAACTTTCTCAGTCTAATGCTAGCCGAACGTCACCGCAATTTTGGCTTACGGTGCTCGCGAAAGTGACAGCCACTAGACGGAGGTGGATAATCTCGGCTTCAGGTAGGTAGACTCCAAGAGTACATTTGCAATTGGTGGCCAACTATTTTCCTTAGATTGCGCAGTGTGTTACGCAGTAGTGAACAAAATCAACGACTGAGTTAGCTTGCAGCAATCTGTTCTATCTAGGAAGATGCAACCTGTGTGCGATTTAGTAAGCCTTTGCAGCAATCTGTTCTATCTAGGAAGATGCCACCTGCGTGCGATTTAGTAAGCCTCCATCACATTATATTCTTCTATTAATCGTCTTCAGCCCAATCGCACTGTGGGTATGTGTTAGTGTTTATCCGGATACACATGAAAGTTTAAGTAGACCATGTTCAACTTTGGATTTGAACCGGGAAATTCTACCAAGTAAGCATAAGTTCCGTAACCAGGAGGCAGTGTTTTCGGCTGCACTCCAACGCCGATCTTTTCGCAAATGCCGTAATTACTTGAACTTCATATTTCAAGAGCTACGTAAATCCCGTAGGCGTTCCAGTAGTTTGGGCCAGTGTCTTCTGTACATTTTATAGACGTTGGTATGCTGCATAAGTCAATACTGGAGCCGCTGTGGTTAGGGCTATTATGCCATTAAGTTGAATTTCACGGTGTGAAGGGGAAACAGTGTTCTTGGTCGCTCATTAAATGCGGTACCCGGTGTGTAAATGGCAGACCGAGTGTTCGGGCCGACCAAAGGGAAATCCTTCAGTTCATGGTGACTATACCGGGAATTCTCACTTGAGTAACTGTCAGATCCATTTTTTGTCCAATTATTTCTAGGTTGATGGTTTCTGAGAGCGGGAAATTGTAAACAATAGACAAAATTTTCTATCCGTAAACAAAAAAAATTTCATCCTAAAAAGGCAATTTCCCAAATCATCATCGGATGGCAATAAGTGTAACTTAATGAATGCTATCAACCACGCATAATAAATGGAGAAACACTGATAGATCTACACCCTCTGTTTTTTTGCCTCGCCCATGGTGCCATTACAGACCGATGCATCAATCAGCATAACACTTGCTTTCGTTCGACGACAAAAACAATGCTGGTAAAGCTTTGATAAAAAATACCGTCATTACCAAGCTTGTATTACTGGTAAGTAAGTAAGACATCCCAGTTCCGGTCTGGACTGAAAGAACTAATTGTGTAAGCACAACACCAAGATTAATCACATAAGAGTGATGCGAACGGGAGGACAGAACGCGACCCTCAAAATGTGTGTAATTAACAAAGTTTGTTATGACATTCGGGCAGATCCTTACCCGTAATTTTTGGCACGATATCAAGCCTTGCCTGGAATTTCTCAAAGTTCCACACCGCAGTAGTCAATAATTTCCATAGCTTTTGAACTTCGGTGCTATCCGGTTCCTCGTATACCTCTAAGAATTGCAAAATCCTGTCTGATTTCACCATTAAAAAGTGGTGCTCCAGTTGAAGCAATTTAAAGGCTGATATCACATTAAAGGCTACGTTCATGTAGCGGGCCTGAAAGAAGTTGGTGCAAAACTCGATTAGTTGAAGAGTTGTCTATCAATAAGTAAAAAATTGATACTTCTTTAAAAGAAGGCATGCACGTAACTTTGCAATACGCATATAAAAAAACTAACAGGGTCTCGATATTATCCGAGATTCTTTTGCAAATTATTCTTCCATCGAGCATACTTTTCCACAAAACTCCGCATTCACAGCCCAGACGCAGTAAAAAACAATTTTCTACCATTTCGAACTAGAGGAAGCAATTTTTACAATCATTTTGAAATACTTACTGTGCTTGTGAGCGTAAAATAATTTTCGATGAGTCACTTTGACTGTACATTTCTACAAGATGAACTGAATCAACGACAATATACTTTTAGCTAGTTCGAACCGACGCATCCGTGCCTACGACCTGGTCGCTCGGAAAAATTCCCTCGGATTTGTCTGTTGACTGGTATTGTCTCATGAGTGGTAAAGTGCCTGGCCAGTCCAGTTCGACCGTAGGTTTGGGGTCTCTTTCTAAACTGCCATGCATATCGGTTTCCCTTTAGGTTTTACGGATACGCCTTGGTTTATTACCAAGAATATCGTTGGGCAGATTTGGTTGGTTTTGAAAAATAGTTATTTATCAAGCTTCTCTTAAATGCAACGTCCACAACGGTGCGCAAATCACCGCGTTTTCCCGAGCATTTGAACCAAGTGACTCGCCTTGGCTCCTTGTCAATACGACATTGAGGAAGTGGATTTAGTCCTCCCTAGTTTAGTCCTGTAATGTGTGAGCGGTGGTAACACACTTAAAGGGGTTTGTCATAAGATTTGTGAATAAAAAACATAGCTTCCGTACGTTTATGCGCTAAAGAATAGTAAGAACAGTCGAAGTGATTATAATTACTCGTCCCCTCCCTTTGTCACCGATAAAAGCATGTGAAGGCTTTCAGTCTACCTTGGCCCACCAGTCACGGTCCCAAGCAAAAAAAGTAATCAGAGAGTGCACTCTTTTAAGCTACTCTAAGGCTTTCGGTACCTTTGTGATCCTATTTTATATCTTATTGCCATATTTACCAGAACAGCTGCTGTCGAAACCACATGTTTGATTTATAACGGCGATACTTACAGAACGTTGCTTACTGGCCTAAAATTTTCTGCTGCTGCTGCTGATTCGTCTTTTGTATTCAGTTTTTCAATATTGTATACGCTTATTATTAAATTGCGAGGCGGCCTAACTCACGCGTCATCATAGAGTTGCACCAGACGGGACCGTTTGACTCAACCTATCGGGAAAGTTTGATTTTTGGACCGGAACTTTCCTACTCTCCAAAGGTATGTGGACAGTAGGATGCCCACCGTGGGGACTGGGCAGCGTTTGCACCATCTGAATGAAGAGCTTGTATCGGTCAAGTCAAATGCATCTGATTGTCCACACGTTTCATTGTCACGTCCAGCTGAGAGGGCCTATCTGCACAATCGTACAGGTGCGAACGGGTGTAAATTCGAACGTCAGGATGATCGAACTTGTCTGACAGGCCCCACATTCCCGACGAGTCAATAACATCAAAGATTGACAACATAGCTCTGCACACGATATACCCGGATGCATAGGTTTCCCCAATATGCTTTCGTTGTACGAAGAAAAACCCAAAAATTAAGATGAATATCGCAACTCGTTTACCTTAACTTGATGGTAAATTGGTCAGAATGGAGGACGGTGAACTCCACGACGCTAAGAGAAACTATATATATATATATATATATGCTCTTTATGATTGTCCAATCTTGACTGACAACACGAACATACTTTTTGATAAAAAGTGGTGCACGTCTGGCCACCAGGAACTGCTCAGTTCTCCCGTGCTCCCTTCACTAGATGTACCTTTTTCTGGTGCGAATGTAAACTACCTTGGAGAACTGAAGGCTTCACTTTTAATAACAAGTACCGCAAGGATAAAGTCGTATACAACGATACATCGCGTGTTCCGACAAGCACATCGTTTTATCCTCCAATATATGGCCCAAAGTTCTGATAGTGACTTACATTTCACTGTCCTGGTAGATCACATCATTTTGTTTTATTTAGCCATGGGACCTACACTGTTGTTTGTATGTCTCACTTTGTACGTCTAGTTCACTGCTGGTTACTCTAGAACAACTTTTATTCTCCTATCTTCAATTGCAGTCAACCTATGTGTCAACTCATCTGCTTCAGTTGTCTAAACGATTTAGGCCAACCCCTCCCACTCACACGAAATGGCCTATTGGAGCTTTACAAGTCCGCATTTATTCATTCATCACCCGCGAAATTTCAAAAATAAAAAAATTTTAACAATAAAAAAACAATTAAAATAAATTTCTCCAAACACCACTCAATCTTTTTAAAATAATTTCCGTTTTCTTCGCGTTTTTCCACTTTATAAGTATGTATATCTTGAAAAGCGTACAGACCGTGTTTTAGACCCAGAAAGTGACCTTAAGATTTCCGAACGTAGTCCGTTGATTAAATGCGTTGCGCACAAGACATCCAAGTGAAGTGAATTTAAACTGTTCTGACAAGCGCCACTCAGCAGCCAAGAGAATTACAGCACTGATGCCAAACACACTTTGACATTTCAATTTACAGTTTACATTTGTCATGTAACTTACCAGCTTTTCATCGCCTTTTATGTTTACTCCCTTTGTACCGGGGTAGGCTAGTCTAACTTTGGTAACTAAAAACAAAAAAATTGAGTAAAACCCTGGGTAAATAGCTCCACTGGAATGACATTGTTCAGCTTGGATCGTGCATACTTAGGTCCCTAGTAAAGACAGTTGGTTGGTGTAGCTGTGTGCAAACTAGTAGTTAGTAAAAATAATAGGAACCATGCAAGCTACACAAAGGCAAAGTATAAGTGAGCGAAAATCAACAATTTTCAGTGGCAATCCAGACAAGCCAACATCTCAGGACGGACTTATAATGCAGGGTATTTGGCCTTCTCAAGCATTCAAAAGCAACCAGCAACCGATTAGATAGGTAACATTTCCCCGGGAATTTTGTTGTCTTGGTGAAGCAAATCCACGATGAGGAAAAAACTGTGCAAAGTTTCCAAATTTCTTCACACTACCAATAACCCATGGGTAACTCAGATGAAGAGTAGTATTCAAACGATGGACGGGACTTGCGTCTGAAAAACTGCCGCTCGTGGAGCCAGTCAACACGTGTGAACAGGTGATGTCCATTGGTCGACTGAAGAATGAACGACATTATATCCTCTGCAAGTGCGAGTTAAACATCGAACTATCGAACAACGGCTCGTAGCTGATCGGTTATGTTTTCAAACTTTAGCTGGGAGGCCATGGATACAAAACTCTATAATTTCATGAGGTGTGTACCGCTTAGGATTCACAATAGAGATGAAACACCTGAACAGTGCTCCTTGGCTTTTTACTACCGATTGGCTTCACTTGCAGGACGAAATGCCCAGTAAAATTCCCATATCTCACGCTACCGACAAGTTAACACTTTTAGTAAAATGTATGGTAAGGTGACATCCATGAACAGTACCAAAAGAGGACTTGGTGTACGCGCTAACAGTTCTTCCACCAGGCTAATGACGTATTAGTGACAAACTGCACGAAAAAATAAAATCATGAATGGATTGACGGGTTGACCAAGACCGTGGTAAATCGGGCATGAAAATAATGCGTGTTTGGGCTCCGCAGGTGCGCAATGACTGCTTTGCCCAAAGGCAACGCTCAACAGACCTTCAGCTACTCTTTTGGCCACTGTTACGTAACCTTCTCAAACCCATCGGATTGTGGCGACGTCCCGCAATATGTTTACTAAATTGGGAAGTTCTTGAGCAAGTTGAGGTAGACAAAAACCACTGATCTTGCGCTTACCAAGCAGGTGGTGTACAAACTGAGTTTTCGACAACTTTGGCTGTCCCTCACGCATGTGCACTTTTTATTCATGTGATTCGCCGTACTTTTACACACCTGAATAAACGAGGACTTCCGACCCCAAACCTGCGCTCTTTGGGTTAATTTCGTAATGCACCAGGCGTCCAGCTATTTGAAGAGCTTTATGACAGGTTGCTTAAACGTAGATAAGAAGTCTGATCGACCCACGAAAGACATATGCATGAGTGTTTGCTGAAACAGATGTTCATAGCTGGCTATAAGGTTTCCTCGGCCAACCATGCATTTAGAGAGTTGTCAGATCGCCTTCAACTATTAAAGCTTGCTTCTGTCGTCCTGAATGTGAAACTACTGCGTTCACTGTGGTGCCACGCATCAAAACCGACGATCTACTGGCAGAAAAGCCGCACGAGGATAGTTGTGAGCCGCCGATCGCAAGTCCCTTGCAGTTGAACGCAACATAAAACAGAAGATTGCCAAACTGTGCCTCGTCTGACAACTGTGAAATTGTCCAGAGAAACCTACATCTGATCACACCGCTAAGGACACCCCGCACATTTCGTCTTATTTTGGGCAAAAAGCATGCTAAATCTTAAAATACTAATTTCTCTTTCGGTCGATTGACACAAGAGCAATAAAACCCACCCTCATCCTCTGGCTGTCGCCACAAGGGACGAATTTGGGCATTTAAGGCGTTTTCTTTGTAAAGCAAAACTAAAGTGTTACGTCATTCTGCTTCTCAAATAGCAGTTATTTTTTGCACAGGAAAGCTATCAAGGCAGCTGAGTAGGTCCCGCTGGACCGGTGAAACATAAAATTATTCTCCGAATCTGGAAGGCCAAAGCAGCGTTGGCCAACCTGTGAAATTTTGGTGCCCAACAAAAAAACATCAGCTTGGCTGATAACGATACACAGCCGTTGTCCTATCTCTCCTAATTTGTAGATTAGAGGGGTGATCACTGTATGTGAGAACCATTTGATGATTCTATGCTCATTGATGCCTGTGAAGCATTCCGCGGGTCTAACTGCAACATCAGATCAGTACTTCTGAATTACGGGAAAGTTCATTCCCGCTAGAAGTGATCAGCTGGTCACACGCCACAGGTTACTCTAAGTGAGCTTTGTTCTTCGTATGAATGAAGAGAGTTTGCCTTTGAGTCCATCCTTACCCGGTCTTCAGTCAGATGGAGACAACCCAGAGGCAACCAGCCCATGCCATAGGAACCATATATGAATGATCTCGCCAGCCAACTCGCTCACGTTGATGATTGCCTTCTCCCATCTTGAGGGACGCGGAATGAGCCAAAACAATGGTTAGTGGTCCTTAAAGATATGGTTGTATCACACAGCCAAAGGCGCTCCAGCGTTATATACCCATTGCGCTTATTGCCTAGATCTCACTACATTCCATATCGGACAAACAAAACCATTTGGAGTCAACGGAACAACAGGGTAATCGCCTTAACCTGTGGATCCCATCTCTTTATCCTTCTTATCCTCGGTGAACGAAGCTGCAGCAATTTGTTGAATGGCTTGTGGGGCCAAAAACGGAACCGAACCAGACTGAGCTGACAACTGATCAGCTATCGATAACTCTGATCATTTCTGTGCGCACACCTATGGTGAATTTTCCGTGCCATTCTGCTACAAGTGGTCACAAGCTATAGACAAATATCATGGAACAAATTTCGAAGCTCGGCTGATGACGGTGTTGCATGAACTCTGAAATGGTGTGAGACAAACCGTGAAACAAATGAGTCGAATTACCTTTCAGTGATTTTCTTGTCAACTTCACGCACCCATCAGGTATTACGTAGTATGGGACTGCAAAGTAAATAAGTATGTTTAATAATTTGGGCTGCTACAGTCTTTTCTGTGTACGGAAAGGATGCAGTATGCATGGCTTTGTAAAATTCTACATGTTAAATTGTGTTGTGGCAACCTAAGTAATTACTCCGCACAAGCTTTAGAATTTGCAGTTCATAAGTAATCGACATTAAAGGTAATGATTTGATGAAGATGCGCATTTGATAGTTTCGTTACGGGTCTTTTTGCACTTGTAGCCAACGTGAAAGTCATAGACGTTATTTTATATAATTTGGCATACTTATCACAAATAGTCCGTAAAAAGACCGCAACTGAAGTCTTAAATTCGATGAACTGGTGTACATCATCAAATTCTCAGTGGTCACGGAAATTTCTCCCCATGTCCATAAGATTATTCTTTGGATATTCGGGAATTTCGGCCAGACAGTGTCAACACGGTGCGCATAAAATGCGCTACACGAACCCTTTCGAATTCGATAGTTTTAAATTTCCCATGTCCGAGTGAGAAAATTATACAACCGGAATTATAGATGATTTCCATTCCGAGCATGTATCTGACTACGGGAAATATAATGTCATAAACACAAAACACGGAATGAGCCCCAGTGCAATGCAGGTAATTTCCCTCTGTGAACACTTTCACATGATCACATGGGATTCGTTTTACAGCTGTTCACACCTGTTTATATTACAGAATCCCCATCAAGACCACTATGGTTGGCTTACCGATACACTGATGCTTGACTAGCGATCAACATGTAGTTCAAGTCAAAATACCTGAATACCTAGTTTCCACGTGCTTTCGTTCTTCGAAACGGGCGAATCGTATCCAAAAACTACCACAGCATCAGGCGTACGGCTGAAACAACTAAGATGCCGTGCACGCAGTTTTACGCATTGAATGAGTTTACGTACACCTTGCGACAAAAACAGGATGAGCATTCTGCTCTCATCGAACAACACTGGCTCGTTTTCCTGCTGGAGGACCTTATTTAATTTGTCTGTCCGCTGGGCATAGAGTGAGTGTTTGTGAGTCGATCACCTTTCAGACGAAATCATGACCTTGGAAGAAGCCTTGTACGTCATTTCTTTGCTATGCTTCAAGTCAGTGTATTAAATGGTGACTCACAAGTGTGTGACGAGTTTATGACAACCTTGGCTTCTAACCACTCCCATTGCGTCCGTTCAGTATGCAGAAGAGAGAATAGGCGTCAGCTCATGTAACTTGTGGACCTGGGTGATATTGGATAACCCAACTACCTGTGCTGCACAATCTGATATGAGCAAGCTTCCATGTTTGCTTGCAAGACCATTTGCGTCTAAACAAAAACATCATGAAATTTTTGGTTGAACCAGTCAATGGTAATTCATACACACAGCAAGTTGCGTTGCATGCCGAAGGCAAGTGGAAAGTTAAGATGGCCCCCTGACATGTGGGGGAGTAATATAATCAACTTGGTTGTCAGGGCAACTTTACACACTTCTGCAGGGTGTATCCACTGTTTATACGATTACCGTCGAAAAGCCAGAATTGTTGCTTTCCTTGAACCTAACTGAGACACCCTACTGTCACGGAACGACTTCCAGAAGAAACCCTTATAGGACAGCAGATCAGATGAACCTTTATATATTGTGCTGTTTTTTTCATATTGTCTTGATACCAGATTCCCGCCTGCAACCAGTTGGTCATTGAAACTACATTTACCCTTGACTGTTTATTCATTTGCTTGTCATCATTAATTTACCGTTAGGGTTCAATCGTCACTTCAGCTAAAATCTTTAGCGTGTAATACGATAGCGAGTTACCACATTATATGGATGCTCATTGGGTAATCGTTCAACAGGGTTGCGCATGCGGTTCGGCCCTGACAAACCCTGTAGACGCACCAAGTCAACTAGGTCCTCCAACATCATCTACCGTTTTTCATCAAGCCCATCTGGAAATACAAGGTAATCCATGATTAGAATGCTGGCCAATAAAAAACTCGTAGACGTCAAAATTTACCGGGACAAGTTTGTGTTCAGGAGCCTCTGATCCAATTGTTTTTTACCTAGCACAGTCCAAACGGTTCAAATCTATGGTCACCGAACAGGAGGCACCACTTTGGTCTGGGATGGGAATATTCAGGAAAAAAGGATTCGCTGGCTATAATATTCATATCGGATTATCCAGTTCGAATAAAATGGAAATCCAAGTTGGCTAGCTGTACCCGGTGGTAGTTAGTGGTAGTTTACCTGGGAAATTGTGACAGGTTTGGTTATCGATCAAAGTTGAAACAAGAGGTCTAAATTCTCTGTTCGGGTGGATGTGCTTAAAAATGTTTTAACTAATCGGAGTCAACAGGTGTAAACTGTCATAGTCCTGGCTCAAACGAGTAAAGCAGGATTATCCCGGTATCAACAAAAAATGCACATAGTGACGCTCACTGCCCATCAGTATGGCTTCATGCCTGGCGGAGGCTGAAACAAAATGGAAAAGGACATTCTGACTTATTATGCTTTCATTTATTCTCTCTTTCAATCATGAGCAAGTCTTTGGGTTGAGATCACTGCAAATCCAAAGTGCTTTATTGTTTTATCGGTTTGGTACGCACCTGTAGCTGAGCTGGTGGTCGTTACTGGATTGGCTGAAAGGCAGGACAAAGCATACATTTAGGCCACTATGGCGCAAACACCACGCCGAAGATCTAAAATCTTGTCAACTTAAAAGAGAAGCAAAACAGTGGAACACTATGTTCATCTACAGCACTGCTACATGCGATAAAACGGGTGACGTCAAATAGTGGGTACCTTGTGAGAGCTACGTGAGAAGTCAGTGAATAAAGACAGGCAGAAAATTAAGCTACACACTGATCACTTTTATGAAAAACCTTTTTCTTTGGCCTTTTTATTTCTTCGTGCCTTTCCGAAAGTTACACTATGAGGATGACCCGGGTATTAGTCCGAAACAGCAAAATCTTTCTATCTGTGGAATCAGCTTTGAGTTCTGAACATCGCTGTGCAGTAGTATTTGTAAATAAAAGTTGGAACACAATTTATGACAAACAGATTTCCCGGAGAATTTTGATTCTCGGGTAATTTTAAACCTCCGTGGACACTTTCGAGGCTTTAAACTTACGCTGACGTTATATAGTTCTCGGGAACAGTTATTGGAACCTGTTTGTTTTACGTTAACAAAAGCCACTCACATCCTTCGCATAAATCTTTCGCTTTTTAACTGTTCATGTCCTGGGCGTGTAACTACAATTAAGCCAGGTACATCAACATTTGTCTCAGACTCGCGGGGGGGGGGTAAGAAGTCAGCAAGTTCCTGACAGAACACCTGCACTTCCCTAAGGATTGTCCAGTTAATTTTCCCACTTGCAATACACGGTGTTCCAAATAACCACATATGTAAACCGGCAACCTAAACTGACAAATTTCCGATTCTGGTTCTCTAGGACATGCGAATACCTAACTATCATCACCAGGAACACATCCTTACTTTCTAATCCATGGTGAGGTGATACTTTACCTAGTTGCATTCCCTTCTGAACACTAGCAGTAGTCCTTCAAGCATCTTACTGAGCCTGCAAGAATTTCATGTATAGTGTGGCTTGAGAAAACTATCTTACATGCAGAAGAATAATAGCAAAAATCATGGCATCTTTGAGGCAATCGTCACTTGATCCCAAACATAAAAAAGAAGCCGTCTTTTGATCTAATAGAAATCTTCCTCCTTGTACCATGCTTCTGTATAAATGGAGCCCGCACTGGGCAACCAGAAGAACGGGAATCATCCACCAAACCGTATACTTTCGTAGCAAGCTTAAAATGCCCACTCTCCAGAGTTTGACGTTTTTTAAGCCCAAACAGCTGCATTTGCGGGTCATGCCTGAATCACGTTTGAGGGATGTTTGAGGTCTCCATGCGTCGACCGGTTCAGCATTGCCGACAACTTTCAACGCACTGATAAGGAACACTCAAAACATGAACTTCGTACATGGGTCATGTATTTCAGTATCAGGACAAAGTTAGAAATTTTAAAAATATCAGTTAAATTTTGTGGATGCCACGATGCTAATTAGAATAGACAACGTGAATACATTACTAGCTTGACCTTCTATCTATCAGGCTTCAATGAAAAAAGCCCAAACCTCCATACACTCATAAACCAACCAGCTATTTTAGGTACCTTGCCTTCATACCGATTAAACTAACTGGTTCAAAAACGTGCCAGCTACCGCGGTTTTCCTATTTTTACCTTTGAAACATGAAATTAAGCAACTTATATAAGAATTCAATGTCACCTAAGTTGAACGTTGCTTTCTCTCTACATGGAAATCCCTGTGAGCTCCGAATCGGAAGTGGTTTCTGTAGCTGAGAATATGTCCGTTGAACGCATTTTCCAGCAATGAATAAAGATTCATCCAGTTTTTAGGTTGGACCTTGTAGGACTGCGAATACCTGCATGATTATTGCTACCGTATACCCCGCATTGGACCAGACAATCTTACAGCTACCCATCAGTGCTTACTCCAGAAACCAAAGGAACTCAGCGTGTAATTCGCACGTAATTCGTGCAATCTGCGATAGATATCCTATTCATTATGAAGTCAACGACAAACAGTCCATGCGATAAACGAGGCAGTGAGCCTCGGCCTCCAGGAGTCTTAAAATATCGTTAACTGCATAATCATCGATCGAAAAGTGCAGTTTCCCCCACATTCGAACCTGAAATGCAAAACTGTGTAATCATTTGAATTTTATTTGATCTTATGAGCTGCGAAGAGCTGTTGAATTAGCATGTCCAGCAATTTAAGTAAATCTGCTTCGTTTTCGTAAGAAACACAATTTTTCAAAGTATGCAATCAATGGCGTCATGGCGTATTGAAGAATGAAAGCCTTAGAAGCGGCAGGGAGCAACCAGGCGGTCGGAATACGGTCCCGGGACTGAACAAACGCATTGAGACGCCCAGGCTAGGAATGTGCTAGAAAATGACGTCAATAGTATCTTCGCTGTCCGAATTCATTGCACTTTATGTAGTAGACATGACTCCTCCGCGCTTGCCGCCAAGTCCTGTTTGCGCAAAGGATATTCTGTCTCTATAATTGTTTCACACACATAAAAACTTCTATCTTGGTCTCCTCTCCAAAAGACTGTAGAACTGTCGATTAGATCGCGGTAGGTTGCTTACATCCTGGTTCGCACAAATTTTCCCTCCTCCGGAAGGCCTTCAACAGCCTCAACGGCTAGTTTTTTGAACCCATAATGCAGTTCAGCCTAATGCTAAAAAATCGCTTAGATGTTCAACTCAGGGTTCTTTATTTTTCTCACTCCTCGTCACTACATAATGGTGTGCAAAATATCAGTAACTCAAAATTCACACAAAAGTATACTCTGTCAAACTCCTAGGTGGGAGTTTACGCATGGACGTTTTTTAGCTTGAAACGGCATTGTGTTTATTTCTCAAGTTTAAACCGCTCATCCGTTCCCCGTCACATCATTATTATCTTTGTAATCCTTATCATTTCCCCACTTTGGCTTTAGTGTTTTTGAGCTGCTGTGCTGGTCTCATACACGACTCCTTAAACCTTTAGTCCAACTCACCTCACTTGTTTTGAGCGCTCACTTTATCGAACGAATGACGCCTGGTAGCCAGATCTCGAGTACAGATAGAATGAATCCACCAATGGTAGCATGCATACGCTCTACACAAATGAGATGTCATCATCCAGAACGATAAACAGCTTGATAAATACATACCCCCCCGAGGTAGAATATCAGTCAGCAGCTGAGTGAGTTTCCTGGAGCAAGCTGAATCAGTTCCAAACGTCGGAAGCATTTTTTGATCCAGTGTTATTGCAGTAGGCATGCCTGATTGTCCACAACGTATTAGGTTCTTTCCAAACAAAAGCGAGTCGCTAAGTGCCTTCTGTAATGGGACGATAAGTAAAAGAGGTGAGTGAAAACGCTAGTAAATTAAAGGAAATGAAGTTTTTTCATCTTGGTTCGTAATGCTCTGGATTTTTTTACATACTAGTACTTTTAAATAGTTTTTGGAAACTAAACCACAGTGTATTCTGAATATATGCTCTTCAAACCAACTAGCCCTTTCTTTCCATGAAAAACTGGTGTGGACCGACCGAAACTGTTTTCCTCTAACCTCTGTCGCCTCTAGGGATGGACTTTTAAAAAGTTGGGTATAAAATTATTGGAAACTCTGAGAGGGAAGCAATCTAAGTCTAATCCCTCACTTTAAACATTGTTCAGAGCATATCTTTCAAGACATCAGTTCGTCCGGCAAGTGGGACTACCAAGTGCACATTACCAAAGGTTAACTGCAGTGCGTGAGACTCTGAATATATTTAAAAGAAAATCACACTTTTAACGTTATTCATGTGAACATTCTTGGTGCGTTTGAAAAATTCGGTAGTGTCCCAGTATCACTTGTGTCCAAAGTTCATTCCAGTTCTTTCGATAATTGCAGACCATTTTTCTATTTCCGTGGCGCACGTCCAAATAATTATTCTTGCAGTGTTAATAGCTGTCTCAGTGGCAATAATGCAGTCCACATTCTCAAGCCACTGGAAGCTAAAGCTGTTCTAAAGTCAGACGATGCACCCTAGATTTGTATTTCGGTTATCTCAACGCACGCCATGCTGCTAAGCCTGCTCACTGCAGGCACACCTCATCAGAAGGACAATGGTCAGGGTATTTTGCCTTCATCAAGTCCCACGTCCAGCTCATCTGTTATCCGTGGTGAAGACTATTACTAGATCCTCCATATACATTCAGCAGCCCATCCGGATTCATAGTCTGTCAGATCCGCCACCCCAACCGTTTCCTCTGATGAAAGTCTGATTACGCGCGTCCTTTCAGTTCCGTTCATTTCACCCACGCTGTCCTCCAAGAGTGTCCTCTAGTCTAACTCTTCTGCCGGCTTGGATGATATGCGTCAGTTGGCTCCTTCTTACCACAGGAAACGCTGCTCTGAATGATCAACTTATATTAACAAAAGTACTGGTATGCTCTACAAATCCATATTACAGATTATCACTCATTTCACGGAACCCGACAAGTTTCCTCTCTGACAGGGTATTCATTTCTATGTTGGCGTGGTGCAGACAAACAATCAACTGGGTAAACGCTGGCGAACACATTCCTTTTCAGACACAAGTTCTTATTACATGATTGCTTGTAACCCTTCTGCCAGCATCGGTAAAAC
The DNA here is from genome assembly GCA_003604175.2 of Clonorchis sinensis. Classification (NCBI taxonomy): domain Eukaryota; kingdom Metazoa; phylum Platyhelminthes; class Trematoda; order Opisthorchiida; family Opisthorchiidae; genus Clonorchis; species Clonorchis sinensis. Next base: position 157,529,104 of record CM030369.1, on the reverse strand, counting down.
CAAGCATACGTCCGTTAGTCACAGAGCACTCCAACCAACTGGTGCACCCGTTAAAATTGGTTCTTTCTGGAGTTCTTCAGAGCCGTCGGTCGGAACTTTTTTATTTTTATTAATTCCAACGGATTTGTCGAATCTCTGCCGCATGGACTGACTGGATCTTGCACAGTATTTTTCCTCCACTTCAATCTTATTCCACCCACCCGGTCTATCCATCATCCATATATCCCTCAAACAGCGCCTGTTGGGATAGTTCCTAAATATCTTGATTTCGCTGTCTCTACAAATCTCCAGGGTCTCCATCGTATACTCTATCTTTCATTCTGAGTTCGTGCCACAAGCCTCGCACCTACTATTCCCCTCAGATTCCTTGTGTTCCTATCCAGAAAGTGTTAAACTTCCTCTTGCTAAGCTTTATGTCTACTGCCTATCCCAAAAAGTGGACGCTTTTTGACCCATAAAGATGCAGCCTTCCACCTGTTACGATATCCTTTTGATAGAATGCACATTTGTTTGTGCGCTACTGCTGTGCCGCTGACGTTTTGGCCTATGTGCTCTGATCCACCCTAAGTTCGCATGGTGAAAGTTAACTGGTTCACTTGGATTTCTCGAAAACTTCCGCTGAGTAGAATATAATGGCCTGGTCGCCAAATTATACACCCACCCTCATTTAATCAACCAGACTGGTTAACCCGTCGACCCCTGTTGGTCTACACGGTGCTGTTCCTAGGTCACTTCTCCCCGCGAGGGAGAAGTGAACCTCTACTGAACATCACCAAATCTCCCCACATCATCTGCCTTCAATGAAGAGCTCACAGGAAGAATACTTTCACAGGATGAGAAAAACTTCCTTCTGTGAGGTGGTTACTCGAGGAGTCAGTCAACACGTGAACATTTGACATGGCTTCTGTAATTGCAGGACAAGTGACGCTATGCTTTAGCTAAGTCTGAACCAGAATGAAACAGCCGTAGGGTGCTTCTTAAATTTCCATCTTACATTGGCTCCAGTGACAGAAAGAAATTTCTACTAAATTTTACCAAATGTCCTCATATCATAATCACTTTTCAGTGTAATTCATGATTTGGCAGCGCTCAAGATGGTACAGGTGCAGCTAACAGGAAGATACTTGCCGCGTCGTTCCCTGACACTAAGGTTACTCGAGCAAACTTCCATAAATTGGTACGACCCAAAGAGACAGATGCATATTATTTAGAATGAAGACAAACTGTTCTCGACTCTTCTGCAGCAGTCTAGGTAATAAAGATACTCTTTTGTGTTACCCGCTGTGATTGTCTGTGACTGGCAGCTTACCGTTGTCGGCAGGTAAGCGTGGAAAAATATTTAGATCAGTAGAGCTGCATTCAATTCTGGAATCTTGTTAGCAATATCATCAACTGGGCAACTTGTCTACATCAACTAGGTGAGTCCTAGACAGGGCGGAACACATGAATATCTGACTCGCCTACGTGCCCTGCAATCAGTTTCCACGAATTATGCAATATTTCTTAACTGAAGTTAGAAACCTGAGCTAGAGGTATTTGTGTCGGATTGATTACTGAATGAATAGAATAATCCGACATTACTTGTCAACTTATTGAAATGACACATTCTAGACATACCTCAGTGGGTTCGAAAAATACATTTTTTCGCTGGACTATTTGGTCAAAAACGTTTGCTTATCTTAGGGTAAGGGGCAAGTTTAACTTATTCAAAACCAGCTTAACTTTTCCTTTTTGTTAAAAAGGAAACATTATTAAAAATTGCAAAAAAAATGGCCGCAAAAGCTTCCGCATTTTGTTTGTTGTAGGCTGATTCCAGTTTATTTACAATCAGAATACTTTTAGGAGAGGAACGGTCAAGCACGGCCCCCTCAAGTAGCACTGAAAACCTCGTTTTATCGTTTTCGTTTCCGGGATTCTACAGAAGAGGGATAGATAACTAGTCAATTTTTTCAGCCATCTTTGTCGGCTGAAATACAGAGTTGTTTGTCTGATGTGTGACGTAATCAATGCAGAGTTTTTGAAGAGGTTCATTCACGGCCATATGGGCTTCTTATGAGCGCGCAACTAATATTCATGCACGCGTCATTTTTATGTAGCCTGTGCCCATTTTTTGGCCAGCACAGAAGTTTGGTGGGTCATTCTGATATACCGCTAAAGTCATACGAAGTACTTTGGGCATACTGACTGAAAAGTACGGGAGTAGGAACAAATGAGATTACCTGAGATTAGATTTTTAACATGGTACGGATGTAAGTTAACCTAAAGCTGACCCCAATTTAGACTTGCCACAAAAGTTTAAGTTCCTCCTTGATTAGTGACGGATGGGTGTCACCTGCAGGATTACAGCAGATTTACTATCTACCACCATTTTGAGTCCTTAACGAACACTCAAAAATGCTAAGTCGGTCAACTGCCACATGAAGAATAATTTAGGCGAGGTTAATTTCGGAAGTAAAAAGTATCGTTTAGGGATTTTCACTGCCACATGAGATAATGTGCAGTATTTTTCTTTAATAAGCCTTATTTTCTATTTTGAATCTTGTGACAACCGTCAGCCTTTCTGTCAAGTCTGTCAGCATTAGCTTGAGGGTTGGAACGGTAAGAAACGCTGTTGCGGCCAGTTAAACAGTGCGCAAAGTCCGCTACTCTTAATCAATAGTCTCTGGTCTTCTGACACCCACTTATTGGAGTCTACCATACGTTCATTCTATAGACTTCATGTTCACTCAATATTAATGCGATCACGTCACCCGCTGTTTCATTTTATTAAGCCCCGGGTGTTTTGGAAAAGCTCTTTTTGTTTTGGCAAGACACTCTGACACTCTGGGAAGCCAAACATCAGCCATTGTCTTCCACAGGTCGTCCAATGTCGAACAACATGAATTAAAACTGCCACGACAACCACATCAAAGTAGATTAGTTTTCGTTTGACTTACGCATGCCTAGAAAAGATGGAATAGACAGTAAACAAGTCGATTTTTTTTGTACTGAACTAAAAAACGTATTGCGTATATCTAGGCAATCAGCACTTTTATGAGAAAAAAGAGGCCACATAATTCAAACGCGGGAAGTCGGCTGTGTGCTGGATCTTAATTGTTCAATGACGCCCTCGGTCACCTCCAACTTTATCGTCCATTGTGGTGTTTGTGACAGTGGGGTGAAGAATGCACAGGGATTTTGGCAGTTTTTTCACTTGTACTATGAAAGTGAAGTTGACGTTTAGAGGAATCTTTTCAGCTTCCGTCCTCTGCTTCCTTTAGATTTTCTTGCTCGTTCTCTTCTCCTAGCTCTTTGTCTATCGCGTCTGCAGCGCCTAATATCATGCACATGTTTACAGATTTGTACACACATTTAAAGGTGTTGACCTATCAAGTGGGTAAGTATCATCCGACTACGCGAGCAGAACGATTCTTAATGTAGCTTTCCTGGTGCAACTCTGGATACTACTGATGAGGCATGCGAGTAGTATGTTTTCTCGTAAATCCGCTTCGCCTCTCTTGAAAAGTGAGATCCATTATGGAATTTGTGGAGTCGCTTTGTAGCATTTGCTTACATTTGAGTAACAGTCAATGAATATCCAGGAAAGTTCGGGAAGACGCGTTCAAGTAGAAGATGGATACTCAGTTTTGTAAACGAGATGCACATGAGAGTTTTGCTCCCCTGTCAAATAGTCTGTAGCTGTTAAGTTGGTGTTTCTCTAATAAGCAACTCCGCAGCGAAGGCCTTCTTCCTTTCTACTGGCGGTACCGCTCCCACGGAGAAAAATTACAGTGTATGCATTTGCTCAAGCAGATAGTGTACATAACTTTAATTGTGCCTGCGGATTTCCCGAAACTAGCAGGCAGCGAACAAACTGCCACATACCCACTTGCCGCGACTGCTATCTGCTTTCTTCCACTGAAGTCAGAGCTAAAGGTTAGGCCCATTAGGTAATTCTGGGCCTCGTGTGCGACTTTCAGTGTCCCTTTACGGCCGATCATAATGTGTAACAGTGTTACTCCAAACATAACAATGGATAAACGATTTATGGTTGAACCGCATTTTGGTTAATTTTATTAGCTGGACAGGGAAGCTGTGAATTATTGGTAAAACGGTCATCGAAGGTTGCTTAGCATTGCTATGGCAGACTCACGAGTGAAACATCAGACACTTGAACTGTGACACCTTTATTATCAAGCAAGAAAAAAAGGCAAACTGGGGAATCACTCACTCCTTAATTGTTTGACTTCGTTATATGAAGAAATGCTAGTTCCTCAATAGACCAGACGGACGTTGTGATCGGTTGATACAATCAAATTGTGTGTACAAAATGTCTAATATATATCAATGCTTCCTGCGACCCCTGCATGTGCAGACCTTTAATCTGGTCAATTTCAGTTGAAAAACGTTTAACACGTGACCGTCAGTATTCCTGCCTAGGAGGTCACCCTATGACGAAAAATGGAGAAGCACTGTTCTATTATTGTTAGGAATCATCAGTAGTGTGCACCTCCTGAACTTCCAAGGAGATTCGAAGTCGCACTCTCTACACAAGTAGTTTGAACAGTAGACCTTTTGGCCACCAGGGCCTGACCAACATTATGCATCGTCACCCATCATTCAGTCGCGGAATTCATATCACGTGGTTGCTTTCTGACTGGGTGCTCAACTGAGAACCCGCACGACCAAAAGTCCATTGATTGAATGAAATCTTATTCTTTCTGAGCTACTTATAGCTTTTAGTACCACATGTTGGTGAGTGTAAATATGGGAAGCAAGCATCCTGTAGTGTAGGAATTATGGTTTAAACGTGCTTACCCACTACCTTCTTTATCCAAGGGTCTGTTTTTTGTTCGTGAATTGAAAGTTGGGAAACAATATCAGCTGAACGGTAATTTCATGCACCACATTGGTTATGAGCATTACGTTCCTTGTGCTCTAAGAATGCCTTGGCAATCTAGTTTATCTCTGATAAACTGTCCTCAAACTGTCCTCTTGGATTAAATGCAAATAAATCAGTAGTACTACACACGCTCATTGCAACAAGGATGCTTCCCAAATGGTGACAAACACTTTTCATGAAGGCAAAGTACATTCACATTAGAGAACCGGTAGATATGAACTAGGATGTCACATTTTATTGACAAAGATACAGTGATATCAGAGCATTCTGGTGTCATATTCTGACCAACTATATCGCTTCTTCCGCCAGATACGTCCAAATAATTTGATAACCTTTATGCTACTTAGAAAAAAGTGCAACAGTCGTTGCTGGACAAGCTATAAAAGTTCACAAAATGATCACCATGACTGATATTTTGTGCCCAGGTCAGATATTTTTCACTGTCTACCGTGGGCTAAACAATAATAGAAAATAAAATTAGCTAAAGTTGGAAGTTCAACCGAAATTGCAAAGCAAGAACTTTTCAGGCTGGTGATTCGTTGGCTTTTAGGCTAGGTAGTGGTAGTAAAATTATAAGGCAAATCTTATCTTTTACTGTATGCAGGTAACCCGTGACATTTGTATCCACCTTATTCCTCGTAGTATCCTAGCCCCAATATCGTCGGATTAGTGACTGGCTTCGACGTCTGTTTTTCTTAAAGCCCATCAGCACCGCATATTTGTAATCGAATCAGCTGAAATTCGAAGCAAGTTTGTTGCCACCACGTCGCGAACAAGCGCTAAAATGCTTTATTTCACCTGAGGGCGGGAAAAATGTTCACGTTCGAGAGGGTGTTCGGTTTTGCCCTATCCGTTGGGTGAATAACATCTGAATTCCTGATCGTGACGTCATGCGTGATGTCAACTGATACAAGGTCCCCAGTTCCCAAGTTGCCTCTCCTTACTTCACTGATGAAAATCTGCTCCCTTGTTAAGTCAACATTCATTTAGATCTTTTCTAGCATACGTGCTCATCTGCTATTAGAACACAAACGACCAATCGTGAGGAATGATGGCTGATGTAATAAACTGAATATCTGAACAGTGTGCAGGTTTTGCTTGCCGATATTTACGGCCGACTGAGTTGACAAGAGGTCTATCCACTCAGCAGACGACGTGAAGCTACTTGGGGTTTGGGTATATGAATAGGCTGACACTGCATCATCGCATGCTGGATTAAAGGACGCGTCTGTCAGGCTCGTCAATCCTGATTGCCCAGGATTAGTATTTGTCCGTTGCTTAGCGATGTTGAGGAACGAACTAGGAAACTACGAGTCTCCAGAATCAGCAACAGTAGTCCACGTTGGAACAGTTGATTTAAACCCATTAAGGACGCGCCAAAAGCACTAATTGAAATGGGCATATTGCTTGACAAAAAATACAAAACAGTCGATACTCCAATGGCGATCACGCCCGGATAGCTGCTAGAAATTTCAGCCTTCCCTAATTTTTGACCGTTCATACGTATTTCGGTGAACACTGCGGAAAAAAGCAACTTTAAGGAAATCTCAAACCACGTGCTTTGTAACAAGATTAATACAACCCAAAAAGTGCTGGCGACTCACCGGCGGTGATGACCTTGAAAACCTCTGCATAAAACAAAGTTATTAGAGAAGAAAGATCCGCGGGGATCAAATTCTTGTCAGTAAGATGAAGTACGCGCCATTTGTGAGAACACTTGGCCCGTCTTAATTTAAACAAATCTGCTTAATTGTTCGTATGTCCTAATTGTAGTCAACCGGCTTCTCTGCAGTTATTAACAATAAAGAACAGTTATTGAAAATGAGTGAGGACACATTTTTGTAGATGATATTCTAACCAAACAAAGTATGCAGTTGTTCTTACAGATTACAGTCTCCACGCACATTTGACTAGGGATTCTGGCTGCGCAAACGGAAACGCATGCTCATGAGTGCACCTCATATGCATACATTATTGCAGCGTTGCATAACCTCTTGTAAATCCTGACAATTTGTACGAAGATAGCAAGATAGCAATGTCAATGTTCTCATGCTCAACTACATGAACAGATTTGGTGCACTTCCCGCAACAGTATCTGACTTCATACTGCCTCCTATAAGGACCATTAAACATCATCGGTAAAATGCAAAAAATAAGTCCCAGCTTGGAAGGTACCACGCTTTGCTTCATAGCTTAATGTTAGTCTTCTGGAAAGAGAACTTACCACCCTCGGTGTTTCCTTGGGCTGCAGATAAATGGAGGAGTAAACATCAGCTGTATCTGCTAATTTTTGCCACCAATAACAACGTTTTATCTCAATGTTTTCAAGCATCTAGGAATAGGTTATAACAACTTTCTGCTTTGAAAGTTTTGCTTACTTTTTGTTTCAACATTTATCAAAATTGTCTCCCTCTGTTTTCCTGTATTGTCACCTACCGGTCTCAATATGGACTTTTTCCGCATTCTCCTGATTGTGCAAAGACGCATCTTGGCTGCCTTCGAAGACAATCATCCAGGTAAGTCAGTAAAACTTATAACACGTTGAATTTAACAACTGTTCTATACATTATGCTGAGTCGCTCGAACTCTCAGAAAATGCAACGCATGTTGCGTTCGACCGTCAGCTTCTATCTTAGTGAAACTGGAATTTCATTCTCTTGCGGCTAACGTATGAAGTAAAACCTTCTCTGAGAATACAGGGACCCATTCAAATAAATTCTTTTGTACTGGGCACATTTGAGTTTTTTTTCTTTTTTAGCCTGTTTGAACCAGCAAAATTTTGAAACTGTGGGCTCATTTGGGTCCGAAAGTATCTTTGTTTGAGACTGCCGAATCGACTTTTTTGGAGTAAAACACCACCGTCCATCATGAGATTCACATCTCGGCATTTGTGATCCTTCGCCATCAAAATTCACGTTTGCCTAGGCTGCCACATTAGATTAACCAAGGACTTCCTTACGAGTTTGAAAACAATTTGATATGGTCCTCTAGCTGAACGGACCCTGTGACATCATGGGTTAAATTACTTTTCTGGTCAGCCGACCTCTCGCATCACGTGCTAAACCTTTATTTTGAAAGATGTCACAAAAACTTACTTCCCCATTACTAACCATGTTGCTGACGGGGCAAAATGCAGTGCTTACATCTACCATCTTCCGTAGTGCCGTTTCATTTTTCACATGTCCCGGTATAGGACCAATTTAAATTTGGCCTCCCTTTGAAATCAAACATCTCTATAGGTTTGTTCGGACCGAACAAGACGATTTTCTGTGCGGATTGTCTCTGTCTTTAGAATTGGCAAAAGACGTTTTCATTCCTTGTGTTCTCACTTTTTTTCATATCTTACTGGTTGTATAAGCTACAGCGATACGATTTCAGCTTAATACATTTGCCAAAATTCGAGTATAATTCTGATTCATTTTCGGAAACCTAAACTTTAGGAAGGTAGATTCCGGGTGCCTGCTGAAATACCTCGTCAGGCATTGACCATACTATATAGCGGTTTTGCAATACTCTCAATTTGCAACGAATGTTTTTTTGACGACGACTTGTCTTTATAAGGGATGAATTTGTTTTCTACAACAGTGGGAAAAGAACTTGGCCTGTAGTTTTGATTCCGTGAGCTATTATCACACATTGTGTTATAATACTGTTCCCTTGTATGGTCAAAGCTATTCGTATACTTGCTTCAAGCATTTTACGACCAAAATATATCCCACAATGCGTACTTTTGGTGAAACCAAATACCTATTTTTGCCGGTAGGAATAACTAGTACCAAAAACTGAATAAAAGCACTTTTGTATCTCTAAAAGCACATCTAAACAACCCCAGGTTATATTTGCCCAGCATTTTGTTATTCCTTAGGGGTAGAGCGCAACTGCGTTCTGCGTCGCTGTTTAAAAGGTCTGTGAGCACTTACGTAAATTACGATTCCTTCACGTTATTTTGCCCAGGATTTACTTTCGACATGTCAGTCTAACTAATCGATACTGAGAAGATGTTTTTCTAAGTCATTAGTATCAACAATAAGTAATCAGGTCTAGTAAGTAAGGCACATTTAAAACAGAACTGTTAAAGATAACACACTCGTGCTTCCAAACGTCCCAGATGTCGACCAGTCGGTATGGCCATCTTTACTCACCAGTGCCAATCACTGAACAACCGAAATGTGCAATGGATGGTTCGAACAATTGTGAAGCTGTCTGCTTAGGCAACATCTTGTGCCACCTGCTTGTAAACACGTTTGTTGTGGTAGTTCTGATTTCGTGGTTATTGAGGCCATCGTTTCGAGCAAGAGCAGAGGACAGTGGTTGATACATAACAATATGCAAAAGTAGCAGTCTGTGTAGTGCAAGTTATATTACGTCTCGAAAAGATTTCCGTAGAACAGTATAGAGGGCAAGCTCGAAGATAACTTACCGTAACTGGCTTGAAAATACCCGATCAAAACTAAAAAGCAGCCTGACCAATGTGACAACATCTTTGTGACGGTAAAGATTCTGTGAACGCTCGGTACATTTTATATGGACAGTGCACACACGTGGCAAACAGAGCAGCTTCACTGGATTGGCGATATTTCAACCTTAGTTAGTGACAAACACACAGAATATGTTGCCAACATAGGTTTGAACAATGCTTCGTGTGCATTTTGTTTTAGTTACTATCACTTTTGAGAAAAACCGATACAGCTCACTGATCACGAATTCAGGGGGTTGAGGATTTTTCATACTGCATTCGTTAGCATAGGCTTATAAAGCACCCTAGAGAAACGGGAAAACAATGCAAGTTCTTCGGGGAAAGAATTCAACCCTGTTATGTCTGCTGATTCGCTAATCTGCTGTATCTGATTGCTGACCCGCTCCAGTGCCTAATGCCGGGAAAAAAGACTCACGGAAGGGAACACAACCGCTATATTCCGAACAAGCGAGTGCGGAGCGTGAGTACGTGCGAGTGCGAGAATACAACTCAAGCTAGTCATTGGTGGGACACTGTCTAACTTGGTCCAATGCTGACGCACGCGGTCTGGCCTTGGTACAGGCTGAGACGCGCTGCATATTGCGGGGGCGTTGTCTGACCTTGAGCAGCGCTGACACGCGCTGTCTGGGTTTGATAGAAAGCTGTGAGGCGCTGTATATTGAGGGGGCGTTGTCTGTCTGGTCAACATCTACAGAGCTGAGGGTCTCAGTAGATTTCGGGCATTCAGTAGTTGCTTTCAGGAATCTGACCTTCCTGATAAACCCAAAGAACTAAATAACCGAAAATGACTGCAGTCAAATCTCTTCACAGTGTACGTGTTGCGACTGAGTAACTGATATTTCAAACTTAGATGCAATAGAAGTGAGCTCCAAACCCAGAGAAATTTACCTATAACATCTTGTAAACCTATAGTGACATTAGCAAAACTTCCCGTAAATTACCAGTCTATGAATTGTAATTGTCTCTGAAAAGCGGCGTAAAGAACTTTGAGTAAACGTATAGACTTCGATGAAGCATTGACTGCAAAAGGACAGGAATACGTGGGATTCATTTTTTGCAAATGAACAACTAACTGCCAGCTCGTGAAAGGTCTATCAAAGCAAAGGCTAGTAAATGTGTAAATGATACTTCGAGATCATTTGGGAAAACTGTTTAATGTTACGCTGCATAATATTTTCTTGCATAAACAGCAGGCTCCTGACCGAGATACAGAGATTACACACGAATCATGCATTACTAGCTTCCAGTTTCCGGTTCCAGAACTCTTTCTTTCCCCGACTTTCACAAGTGGCAACCTCCAGCAATCATAAGTCCCTAGCGTCGTCCTATTCTTGATCGTTTCTACTAAGCTCAAAACGTGCTTTCAACGGCCTACTTGATTTACGCCGATAATCTAAAAGGTGGAACGACTGGAGTCTCAGCCCACCGTGCATGGTGACCCAAGTCAACGATGGAAAAGCTACAAAACTGTCGATAAATAGGTCGAAATATATACTTGTTTGGAATCCATGACTAAAGATGTATACCAATTCAATGACAAGGACAGACGATTGGTGTGCAGTGGGATGTTACGTTGCAAGCAGGGCACGAAAATGGTGTAGGAGACTGCGCCACTATCACCAGTATTTCAACTCCCATACATTGGAATCTTAGGGTCTACCGTGTGGCAGCGCCGTCATATAGGCAAAACTGGAAGATAATAGATTGTAGGTGTACTGCTTGCATGCTCTTTAACGCACTGCAAATGTCTTTCGCAATAAAACAAAGTAAACACCGTAAGTCTGTTTCTGCACAAGTTAGAAAAAACAATCGATAAATCCAGTATCATTGCGATTTTTGCCTGATGATTTCGAACAAGAGATTCAAGGTTTACTTCTTTTAGACATGAGGAAACTGAGGCATGGAAGTAATTTATGGAATCGTAAAAGAACAAAATAAAACAATCTTCAGATTTGACACTGTTTTGGTACCCAGCTTCCGCGCTACCCGGAGGAAGCGTTGCTGAGATAAGGCCCAAGCCTAGACAGGAGCAGTCAAAATGCCGGGGACCGATTCCAAACGCGGACCTTCCGGTCTGTGAGTTCGCACTTTAACCACTGAGTCATCTTGAACTCGTAAGCGATGTGAATAGTGTGATAATGCGAATAGTGCCAGAATCTCATGGAGGCCCCATTTGGTTTTGCGTAAAATTTCATTCAGATTTTTTTAAAATTTGGTTTCAGCTATGCAAGTCGAAGTTGAACGCCTCAAAGCAAACTAAATCTAAAGACGTTAATGCATCTCCTGTTCCAAGAAATGTGCGGAAAACTTAGTCCCCCATTGTAAACTTGATAACTAGAGTCGCACCCAGAGACGGCCGTCATTTCTTAGGTTGACAATGATACAGAGGAGGAGGACACGGACAACTACTTCGCACCCCGCTGAACTTCGGAAGAATCTGGAAGTATGTTGGTTGTGAACCACTCTTGTATTCAAGTAAACAACTCGAAACACAGGCCTTTCGAAGCTGTACTGTTAACAGCCAAAATGGGAAGTGCAGCGTATTCCACAAATGCAAAAGCACAGGGACTGTCGGATGGAATAAACAGAAGGACTACAGGATTTGGGGTATGTTAATAAGACGCACAGAGACTGATTAGATGCTCTAGCTTGAGGCCTGAACACAGGAGCATTCTTGCGACCACTGTCTTCTCTTGAATAATGCTGACGCACCCAGCGATCCCTTTTCGGTAGAACAAATTAAACCTGACAAGGACATATTTAGCACTTATCTTCCGAAGAAGCTTGGAAGTAGATGAACAGACGTTTATGTTGTCTCCACTTTTCGGCTCGACAGAATAAACTTAATGGCTACATGTGTTTGTCCGATGAGCATGGTGCTTGACTTTAAAGAAACCACTCAACATATTCAACGCCATTCAAAAAAGATAAAAAGTGAATCCATCCGAATTTTGAAGAACTCGCCAGAGGATCTGATTGGGGAACAAAATCTAAAAAGGAAGAAGGAAAAACATTGCAACGTTGAGTCCTTGACTGGTCCTGAAAGCTAAACACATGGGATGGGAGCTACGGTCACATGTTTATGTGCCTGACTTAACAGGTTCAACAGTAGTATGGGGCGAACGATGGGTGTTAGGACCCGCATTTCTTGAGACACCTTTGACAACGAAAGAACTGATGACAAGAAAAGAGTCGTGGATAAGTACCCACTCCCTAACATTAATTGTGATCAAACTGTCATTGTTGAACTGAAACCTAAGCCGCGAGGCATAAAATTTTTTTCTTCCTTGGTAAAAGCTGCGGCTTTTGAGTTCTGGTTCAAGAGGCGTCATAACTTGTGAACTTGGTGTGCAGCAAATATTTGGGACGACAAAATGTTTACCTATTGTTTTCTACTAGTTACTGGCCAAAGCGCATTGACAATGACCATGTTGATCCCTGAACGTTTTATTCAATTCCTCCCATGATATCAACTCCTATGTCTGGGTCAAACAAGCACACACTTATCTACCTCCATACCTTGACTCAGTTATGCTGCGCTGTTGCACTCCTCTTATCCACATTTACAACCTTACTTGCTAGTTAAAAAATTATCTAAGTAAGCTGAAAATGCATTTATTGCCCCTGCTATTTTATTTTTAACTTTCCCTCTTAAAGTCGCTGCCCTAAACATTTCTCGTACTATGTCTTTTAACTTTGTGCATATGTAACGGAAGAGGGACCGACTCCAACCATTCGCCTTTTTCACTTTGGATCGCAATAATCCTCTCCGATCCTTACTTGTTTTGTGTAGCACTAAAGATGTGCGGTTACATTTTATTCAGAACACTTGTCGACAAACTAGTAGCTTTGTGATGGGACGTTCCTGCAGAACACGCACGTCTATGTTTGCTGTTTTGCTAGTATGTCTGTTGTGTTGGATGATAATGCACATGCCCAGCGGATGCTGGGGTTTTTGAATCAAAATCATGCGGATAACTAATTTACAAGGCAACCTGCCTAATAAAGTATACACGAATCTTAAGACAAGGGTTATTTCCCGGAGCCAGAGATATTAGAAAACCTTGAATACATATCGACAGTACATATTTATTTTCATTGTATAATGTAATGTATAATGTAAAAAAACTTCTGTACTAAGTACAGAAGTTTGTTGTAGCTTTTCTGACCTGTCAAGACACAAGAAAGCTCAAACTACACGGTCCTTTTGTGTGCTGTTTTTGTGCTGTTCTACATGGTTGTGCACTTAAGACGAACTCGCGACAATGTCCCTGTACCAGAATAGGCCACTCGTGTTACAGGTAGAATGATCTTTTTAGCAAACCACATACTGACCTTATTCACTTTCGATGAATGAAAGCACTAATTTGAACACCTGTCATTCAGCGGGGTAAGTGACGGTCTTTCCTCACAACCACATTGATTTTTCAGTCACCCCAAGTCAACTTACACGACCACTCTCATGCACTCTATAAGTTGGTGAGCAAAGCGAATTTCATTCTAAAGTGCTTTATCTTGCTGACACAAGCAGGAGTTGACGGGTGCATCCAACAGATTCCTGTAAAATAAGTCGCGCTTGTGGTTACGGGACCTATTGGTATTACAGGTCTCTGTTCAGTTCGCTGGTCGCCAGCTGTTAGCATCTGAAAAGTCAAGCTCAGCAGACAGAGCATTACCGAGAAATGGTGATAAGTTTCGTGTAAATCATTCGTGGTCGGACTTACCTCTAAGCCATCGGCTTGAACGCGTCTCCACATTCGACCCCGTTCAGTAATTAGGCATCCACTGAAGTTGATGTCTAGTAATCGGACCCTTTAGGGCTATAGGCAAACCAGGACGTTAAACCCTGATCATGAGCACAAAAAAGTCTGAACACGTCGATGTGGTTGGGAATCAAATGTGTCTTTGTTGTCACACCATTAGGCCCAGGACCTGTAGAGGTTATCTGACATCCTGAAACCAGTACTCGCATCAACTGTCCGGTCTACCAGATTACACTGCTTAAGAAGGTTTCGTGTATAAGTTAAATCTCAACGGCCATATTCGTTTCTACGAGTAGAAATAGCAAAACCTTCGGCCATGTTTTCCAACAGTTTATCCATAGTTTAGTGTAGTAACGTGTATTTTTCGCATTCTGGTGCCAAGGATGAAGTGCCCGGTCATGTACTGACAAACCCAAACAATCCAGAAAGGAAAACTTTGAAAGTTTTAACAGATCCACAGAATGGTCGTGATGATTTATTCCTCCAAAAACCGATTTTGACAAAAACTGTAAAGAAATCGGTTACGTTTTCATGAAATTCATGGGGCCCGAAGAAGGTTGCCGCGATGTATGTTTTAATAATCTTCTACCTTTGAACTATCGGTGCAGCAAAATATGACTTTTAAATACATCTACCTGTTGTTCAATATGTGAGAGCTTTAGAAGTTTTAGTTCCGCTCTTGTAGACTAGTCGAAAATGTTATAACTAGAAACATTAGCTGCAAGTTGTACACCATCAGCTGTTTCAAATAAATGGTACCGAGTGTAGCTTCATTCCGAGAGGTTGAAAACAATGCATTCTTTGCTAGCCATATTCTAGATACACTCTGAGGGCCATCCAACTCTATATCGTTGTATGTAACACAGGGAAGTTTGCGAAGAAGTCATTTTCCTGTAGAATCTTTAAAGCGGCACCTGTAGTTAATGTGAATTTTTGTGTTTGCCTGATCAGTAAAGTAAACTAAATTCTTAATCACATTAGTGTTTCATTCTATCAAGAAAACCGATCCCAAGAGTAAACAGGCTGTTATAAAACTTTGTGTTTCACAGAAGATGTAGTTGCCAATAACGATGGACAAGCGTCTCCTAGGCAAGAGGAGTCAAGCATAGTTGATCTGACGGACTGAGGGGCCAAAATCTGTTTGTCAGCACCGAGAATTTCATCACTACTACTTTTGTGTGCAGGAACTTTGGTGCATGTAAGCTGTTGGCAAGAAATAAGCATAAATTACAGCAACTGAATATGTTTGTGGTCGACAAAATGCTTTCCAGCTTTACACCTATCGCGGTGGTTGAGTCGCAATGAAGGTTCTGTAGTTCTTGAAAATTTTTGGTTGTTCCGCATGTGGATTTTACGGCCTTTCGGATACAAGTCGCGTTTTTCTGTGTTTGCGTAATCTCTTGTGTTAGACACTTAAAGCCTTTGGCGCCTAAATATAGCTTTTACTCATATTCGCTGTAATAATTCGCCGAGTAAGGGATACTGTAAGGTACTGTCCCCATGAAACATCGTGAAAATGTTACAATAATACGATGCTTTTTGGAGTGCCTCGGGGTTTTCTTGACTCCAGAACAAGCGCGTCAGTTCAGTAAAAGCTCTCGTGGGTCTATTTGCGTTTTATGGCTCACTAAAAGACCTTGTAATATGCTGTGACAAGCCTAATGCTAGTAGACATTCACGTCATTATTCTTCTATGAAAGCACACTTAATTCGGATTACCACGCTGTGTAAAATTAAAGCCTATAGGCCAAGTTCTGAAATGGCACTCTGAAAGACATGTAAATGTGCACCCCGAAAATCTAGCGAAGTATGGCAAGAATGCAGTGTTATATAACTTACTATGTATGCCAATTTAAAGGAAATATTTTGGAAGTCTGAAAGTTTCTGCTATTAGCAAACTGAGAAAAATACATTGTCACACAGACACACATATCACACGAACTAAACATTTTGAAAACACGTGTCTCATAGTTCTGGAAATATCTCAGAACCCTGTGTGCTTGCTCACTAGCCTTGAGTTGAAAGACCGAAAGTGTGATGGAAAATTACAGACAGAACTTTGCTTTCACACTGCATACCACTGAGTTCTAAACTTACACCAACATCCACATATGTTTAGCTCCCATAACTTTGTACGCCTAAGAGCGAAAGCCTACGCATCAATCCGACCGCACACCTCAAACCAGTACTTTTCACAGAATTTCTATCTTGTAGTACTGAACTTACTATGTACCCGCTTTACCTGATTTAACTGGTAAATAGTAAGTAGCTTTTACCGTCCCCGTGTCGGTATTTGCATGTTCTTATTCAGTCTATCACATCGGTAGATACATGCAAGGACAGTGAATTGCCAAATGAAAGTTGCTCTGCGATTCGGGCGACCAGATAAATCGATAGTGTGAGGAGATTCGGGAATTTTCAATGATTCTCAGTACGCACCTCACCAGACTTTAGAGATTTTTTGTGTGTAGGTCAGAGGAAGAATAATCTCACAAGACGAGTGAAACTTCTACGTCAGAGGAAGAATAATCTCACAAGACGAGCGAAACTTCTATCCCAAAACTCGTCACAGGAGAAGAAAGTCAACACGAAACCACCGATGTGAATTCCGTGATCGAGGGACTAGTGGTGCTATTTCCCATCTAGGTTCGAAGTATTCACACTGCTGAACGGTTAAGTGTTTAGACTTTTGGTCAAAAGCTCGGTGTTTCGAAATCCCCTGGAAATTCTTGAGATGCGAACTACAGCTGATTCTCAACAAGGATTGAACAGCTATGCAGTAATTCTCGGCTTTTCATCATAGTTTAGCGTTGCTTTCAAGGCGGGGCCCATATAATAATCCGGTTTCACTGGGAAGAAATATACTGAGGCAGGAATACGTTCAGTAATATGAACTAGACAGTTATTCTTATGTCATGCATCCATACCACCACAAAGTAGTGACTTAACTCTTCAAGCACACACACATTCCGGCCACAATGACATGGTTTAACTTCAATGGGACAGCGCTGGGCTCAAAAGAAGAGCTCAAATTTGATCAACATGTCTTCGTTTCAGTAGAAGATTGGAAACAATCTGCTTACTGCTTTGTAGACACAACATCCACCTTAGAAGAGAGAGACCTGCTACAAACTGGAAAGCAACTCACTGGAGTTATTTTTCGATCTCCCCTAGAGACAGATTATTTTCATCAGTAGTGGTTCTAATCTTTTTTTCACCATGCAATCTTATAGTGTACCACCGAAGGTCAAATCTTCTCAAAGTTTGGCTGACCACAAAACAAGTCATCCTAGTGACGTTAGTAATACAGACAAGTAGGAAATGAAAGTAACTTGGTTTATTTTTCGACTTCATTGATGTCCTTTAGTCATACTCAAAAACAAAAAGCAGAATGTGCCCATTTTAATGATTTATGAAGTAATTTAGATTTTTGAGAGACTTCTCGAGGAGTTTGTCCCTTGGTTGGTTTTCTTGGGGCCGACCCGGTACATGAACACGCAGTTAGACTTAGATAAGTGTTTTAGAAACTTGGAGAGACCTGAGTGAAACTCGGTAGCTGTGGATAGCAAATTGTCTGCACATCAGCTAATCATCGTTACCGTTTGTGTGCGTGTAAACGGCAAAATACCAAAAGGGATGAATATTTTAAGGAATGCTAAAGCTTCAAGGATTCAAATATACGAGGTAACACATCAGTAGCTAAGACAATACTAATGCAGACGCCCTAATCGACTGAGGAACGGACGAACTGACAGGAGAAGCGATACCTCTAATTTCAGTCGGAGTGACAAATCACCAATTGATTGACTGGGTATCTCAGTCACGCATCTAAGGTTCAGACCGAAGTCACCAGTGACGTCCTCTGAGCTACTCATATCACTAGGGATGCGATGTAGATTCTTCAAGGAAGATAGAACGCTGATGATCAAACGTAATCTCATGGATGTGTTAGAGGCTCAAACTTTCATAAGCGCCAAAGCACTATCGACATTTGCCACTCCAGGTAAAGCATGACTAAATGCACATCGATTGTGAATTCGTTTAGGGTGTGCTGAGGACAAGCGTACTATAACCACATTTATATCAAGATATTTGAGTCTATCTGTGATTCTCATTGTCTAGAGTACAAAACAAACAAGCAAGTGAGTGCAACATAAAGTCAGTCGAAACTGACCGTCCGGAGCAACTATGCACTAGTAATTTGTTTGATGTGCCATTGACAAGTCCAAACGGGACATGCTTCATCGCAATTATGGTAGATCACCTCACGCGTTCGGCAGAGACGACCTCAAACTCCGATCGAGCCGCCGAAAAGGTTATGCTTACCTTCAGGGAAATTTTGAACTGCTGCCTGGTGCGTCTGAAAAAGTGTTCACCAACCAAGGTTGAAGTTACAGATCCATAAGTTTTCAACTGATACTACAGTATTGAGTAATTTAAGTAATAAGGACATCTCCATATCCGGGCATGCTTCAATCGTAAGGGAATTCTCGTCCACAGCTTCGAGTTATTTTGTGCCTCAATGGATAGTACTGATTCCACAGTGACCTGCGCCATTCATCGGTTCACGTTCATGTACTCCCTAGTGGGGCACCATACATTCCATGTTTTTCGTAATGTAAAGTAGGTGAAAACAATGTATGCTGCATAGCCGTTTAAAATTCCAAAAATCTCATCACAATAACAACAATCTCTAGGTAGCTCAGAGGAATTAGAGTTTTACAAGATGAGCGGCTTCCATCTGAGGATTCCTCACTTGAGCATCCTGACAACAACTGGTGACCACATAATGTGGATTTCATGCTTGAAAGATGAGTTGTGCTGTATTATGTCTAGGTACGCACTAATCACGCCACCGATCGGCCATTCTTGGCCGGACGGTTAAGTGTTCAGACTACTAGCCGGGAGGTCGCGAACTAAAAATGCGCACTGCTGATGATTCCCACTAAGGATGAAACAGCTGAACAGTACCTCTCGCTTTTCAGCACGTGCTAGGAATGAATCTTGTTTCACTGTGCAAAAAGCTAATAAAACCATCCGGTTCACTTGATTTCCCCCGATTAATTCACTTTAGGGCCTGAAATTCCGGACTTCCATAATTTAACACTAAAACTCCGAAACTGTTCCGTGTAGGGAATTGCTGTGGATCGGTGTACCTTTCTTCTGGTCATAGTTGAGGACTTGAGTTTCCGCGAGTTGGACCAAATATGGTTTCGGGCACACATTCGTAACTTTATTGCAATCTATAGTACTACCTGTTTTGGTTTCATCCTTGAGTTTTGAAAGTCCTAACTGAGTCCTGTGGGACAGGCTGCGGAGACCTACGAATCAGCATAGGGACCGTTGGTTGGTTGGCGCTTACCAGCAGCACAAACCGCACCCTTCTAAACTAGCCCCAGCTTACGTTCTTGCCCAGTCGAAAAAGTGAGTGCACACGTACCAACCAAACATCGCATACTTGTCGCTGAAGCCTCTTGTGTTGGGTCATTGTGAAATCTGGTGCCACAGATGCAATTTGGATGTGCTTCTGAGTAGTCAAAGCTTATTGTGACATGTCTGGTAAGTGGACTGACGACCGGAAGTGTCAATGTGTTTTACGGGACCGAGGCTTTCAGTGATGCACTATTAGCGGGTATGGAGTAGCAGCAAACAGTAAACAGTAAACCACAAAAGATGCCTTTTGACGTTTGGCCGGTTGAATGTCCGCGAGTAACACCTGAGAGTGAATCGCAAAATTAAAAGAGCACGAAAGCTGCTTCATTTGGAGCTCCCTTGATAAATAATCATCACTTTTTACTAAACTAAGGACAACAAATGTGTGCATTTTATACTGACCTCCATGATGGTCTTGTTATATTCAATACATTTACAGCTACTCAGGTATATCTTACTTCCAGTTACTGATGGAATAGGATCATCGAAGCAGAAAAAAAACTGTCTCCAGAATCCGTCGTTAGCAGGCATAATTGAATCAGCACAACAATTTGATAACCATCAAGTTGAAGGGAAACAGCTTAGTTCTTCCCGATTTATGCGCTTTCCATCATGATAAGCTTACTCAAATCAGAATGCTTATATGAAATATATTCGAGTTTAGGAAGTTTTCCTTTTCAACACTTTTCTCCGATTCACAAGTTCGCCACAATCCCCGAATGTGAGTGCAAAGTGAGAATTGCTGGAAGCTCGAAACAACCAGATGACCAAAATCTCGAATTTAAAGTTAAGTTTTAGACTTGTTTCGCAATTTTTTGAGTTTCTGCGAAACAAACCAACAAGAGAAAGTCTACTCGGCCGACCAGAATGAATATGAAGTGCAGATTGTCAACAGAAAGATCCATCCTATGGGAGGAAGTAATTTTCAATGGTGGTTGGTTCAGATGGCTTGGATGGCTGTTAACACAGTTCCAAAAATAACAAATGTGAGACTTATTTCTTGTGCTGAATTCCGCTTATTGTTTTGGTGAATTTAGTGTGGTTAAACAAGGTAGAGAAGACGCTGTCGACGTTCCTGTCAGAAGACGTGATCCTTCGTTATTTATACGAAGATAAAATGGAGCGGCTACCTATTTAAACCTGTCGTTGTATTAGTATTTACCTCCTAAATGAAGCACCATTATTTTTTGTCTATACATTTGACTGGCATGCTGCTTAGTACAAAAAACGGTCCTCGAGATGATGTTATCTCCAACGCTCAGGCTTACACACAGATGAAACAGGCTTTTGGATACCGTCGATTGACTGGAAATGGCGGTGTCGGGACGCGCCCAAGCATGAAAAAAGCGCATGTGCACCCAAGGTCACCACAGTACCACACGTTTCGGATAGTAGGTGAGTTGACGAAGCCCACCAAACGGCTTGGCAACATACGACCAGCGGAGTGGGGCTGAAATTGTTCACGACCGGAACACCGCCATTGGCTGTACGGAAGGAACAAGTAAACGACCGTAGTTGGCCATTTAGTCGACCTATATACTTACGCAGAAGCCGTGTATGTTTCGGCCTGACAGTACAGCCGTGTCCCGAGTTCTCTGTCTTCTCCTTGTCGCGTAGTCTGGCAGGCTCAGTGCAGGCGTAACTAATAGACCACCACGATACAACAGGCGGTTTTGGAAATGTGGTGGGACTTGAGGACGAAACTTCCCCATAATTAACTGGGCAGTTGAAGCACTACCTCTATTTATGAATAATAAAGAACGCTGCATGCCCTGAATTATGCGCTTATTTAAGCTGGCCTCATAGAAGTTTCATGCTATCTCAGCCAACAAAAGTAACTTCAGGTCCAAGAAACTGCAAATCCTTCAAACAGCGTCTACAAAATTTCTGTTTTACATCTTTTCTGCTTCTCTGACCATAAGAACTCAGCCGTATGACGGACGCTCCGCATGATGAGTTCAGCTTCCTTGTATTCAAAAACCAAGAGTGCCACAATGTTCTGCTCTGTCCAAGCAAGTGTCAGTTAGCTCTAACTCTCGCTTTTTTCACTTCTAGGTTGAGACATTGCAATTGTTTTATGCATTTCTGGACGTTGGGGCCGGTCCTTTTGCTGGATACTCGCATATCTTGGTAGAGAAAAACCTCACTAAACTAATCTCACTTCATAAATGGGCTCGATTTCTAGCTATACATCATTCTCCTCATTTTAAAAAGATTTGTAGTCCCCGAGTTGCTTCTAAGAGACGCTTTGTCATTTTCATTGCATCCTACCTCATTCAACTTTCATGTAGGCTGCTGGACCGTTTACAAGTATTATTGATTTTTCTATGCTTCGCCAGCTTTATCCTGTACATTTTAGACATTCACCTGATGAAATTTAATTCACATTCCATTAAACAAAATTGCATTTTAGCCAATCAAAAATGTGAGATAAGGTTAACTTGAATGAATGCCTATCTACCAAGATCTCAGTGATACAATGAGCAACAAAGTAACAGACATAATTTGGTAATTGATTGTTGGTCTGTTCGTGGTGATGAAACGTTTGCAATCCAACTGCCAAGCTCGGCGAACAGACCAACAATCAATCAGCGCACCCGAGCTACCTATATTCCACAACATTGCCGATACTTGGTAATATTTGACAGTCTCCTACCAGCAGTAAATCTGTGTTTGCCAGTGTGCGTATTTCTGTGATGCTTGTGTGTTTTCGCAAATAGGACAAATACCTGCACCTAATGCGAGAAAGGAGATTAATCTGTTTATCTGTCACAAAGAACCGATAAAACAGATTCAGAAAATCCACTGAAATGGCACCAAGTTTGCTTAGCTGTGTTTTATATCGCCAGCTTAAACATTCTTCACAATGAGATTCAGGGGCGCCCTCTTAAGTGCTTGCTTACCGCACTCCTCATTGATTTGTTTTGTACCCGTAAGGGATGCCTGCCTGTTCGAGTGCACCAAGACTAAAGAGTAGCTACAAATATGAACAAAGTTTTACGTCTGGAAGATGTACTTCAAGATCTTGAATATTGTACAAAATCAGGCGGTCTTTTTGCAGTTGCACAACTGAAAAGCATCGTAAACGAGAGATCAGCGGGATGCAGCTGGGTTTCATGTTAAAACAAAAGCAGTATGCAAGTGAAACAAGTTGGCGAGTTTCGTGAAATCCGGGTCCAATTAAAAAATCAGGTTGTCGGTAACTCGGTAACCGCGTCAACCTGCTGAGCACTAAAAAGTGCAAAACTGGTAATGAACTTTTCAAGCGTTTTCAACAACCTTATGCACAGGGCTCCTTCAAGAACATATATTCAGGTATCCTAAATATCCTACTAACTGAAGCATGAGGCGGCGCTGTGCAGCGGAATTAGTTGGATAAAAACATCATAGGAGACAGATTCAGCTGATGTCAGTTGAGTTTCTTCTGTGCAAATAGGAACCTGAGACAAAGTTATCCGTACATAGTCTCACAATTGCAGTTGCTGTATGAGTTCAAAGCCAAGATCAAATTAACTTTAGCTGTTGCAGGCCGAAAAAAACTAGAATTAAAACATAAAACAGTACAGCGGTTTTTCACGAGATTTTGGATTTGTCTTTGCTTTTCAACAGACGCTTTCTACAGTCTTCACGAATAACAAAACAAATATAGAATGGTAGCTTAGTGGAGATGTTAAGCTTAGGAACGGTGCAGATGCATTTCAGGTTGGGCGCATTGGGACAGCCTTTACACCTAAGAGAAAAGTCGCCGCTTTTTGTTGGTCGACTGGGTGAAATTGGTTGGACAGCTGATTTTGACTTGTCATATGGCTAAACACACGAAGAACAAGACAGCATAACTTGAAACTTCCTCGTCATCATATTACGACCCAGAGTTTTTCCAGACGATAAGACTCACGGTTACAAATTTTCATTCATCTACCTATTTGTAAACCTAGTATTTCCATCTGATGTACCGGCAAATTTGTGATGCTCCATCGCATAGTTTGGATCAGTAAACTTTCACTCCAAAGCTCGAATCTTCTCACTAGGAAAAATAAAGATAGCATCTTTTGATAATACACTTCTCGATTATTACGCTTTATTGGCTACTAAATTGAATGTTACCTGCACTCCCCAAACAAAATCGCGCACTGACCCACAACACCTCCACAGTGGCATTCATAGCCAGTTGAACTTTCAACGTGTCTGTAAATTATTCGGCTGGAAATATTATACGATTGCTTCAACATGATGGTAAAAACGTTTTATTCGTATCAATAGCCTACCTATTATTGTTCTAACATCAGACAAGAGATTAGCTTAAGTGCGCATTCTTTAATAGCATGGGTAATTGAGAAAAAAGCTTCTTCAGTGTTTTTTAATTGCTGCTGTGGGCACCAGGCCGATGCGAATAAAATTGCTGCTGTGGGCACCAGGCCGATGCGTAGTGTTGTTTATTCGCTGTCTTATTTGCCACGACAAAAAAAATCGTTTAGCTGTAACACCCTTCCGGTGCCTAGCTGCTATGCCGCCCGAAAGAAGCACGAGGGCTGAGATACTGCCAGGTTGCCCAAGCCTAGACGGGGAAGTCGAGAGGCAGAGGTGGGGTTCGAACCACGGACCTTCCGGTCAGTAAATTCGCGCTCTAACCACTCGAGCCATTTCTCTCCAGCCACGACAACAACATACGTGATAAAACATCTTATCTGTATGTGTTACGATGATCCTTTTGCTTACTTTATGTCACACCCATTTCAGGATTCCTCTCATTCACAATGTCTCCAGTTCTCTGGTAGCCGCTTAGTATAGTTGGTTTTAATCGGAACCACCTAGTTGGAAACGAAAGCCAGTGTATTCCGTCTCTAATGCCCCTTTTCCATTGTGCGCTCTATGAAGTGCTGTTCGTTTCATCCCCCTAGACGAGCAACTTCCCGCAATGTGTCATGGTGGAAGGTTGGTTGCGGGTGATGATCGGTGAAAAACTTATGTCAGTTAGTTAAAGATGACTGAGGCCACGCAGATTGGTTTATTCTTATAGCTGGACTCTCCCTCCTACAGAAGAGTAATTGGAAAACACAGTTAGCTAAGCATCTCATGCGCGTTTACAACTCCTGGGATAAAAGATCCAGGTATTACTCTTGTTGTAGTTTACCTCAGATGCTCATGTGTATGCCTACTGTCTTTCAACGGATTCCGTGTTCCCAGACGTATTGGAGACAAGATTGGGGTTAAGCAATATAATTACTGGTTGTGAAGACAGCCAGTCGACTAAAGGGCTTCGCACACACAAACGTCCTGGCTAGAAAAGTGCGGACTGCATCTAGACTTGAAACAACAACAGGAGGGTCTTAGACTCACTACACAGATGTGTATGATATGCAAAAGGGAATTATGTTATCCGTAAACCATTATACTAGCCTGAGTTGGCAGCCCTCTGAGTACACACAACTCCGTCAGGAAGGTTAACGTTATTTAGGATTCCATCATGGTATCGATACACGAAAAGATTAGGAACTAGTCAGGCCTTCCGACATTTTTATTGGATTTTAGATGAGTAAACAATTCGTGCGATCACTCCGGAAATGCCGCCGAAAGTACCGAATAGTTCGTTTACCAAATCTCCAATCTGCGCTACCTTGCATGGTACTTTCAACTTTATTTACTGTACGTGCTTCCCTGCTACTTCTGTTGGTAGAGCAGCAATGTTTCACCGCCGTGGATGATGGCTGAATTCAAACTAGTCGGCGTATAATTGATTTGATCGGTTCGACTGAGTCAAATGCAAAGCACTTTGGCAGACAATAGTCAAATTTCGGTTTTTTAGAAGCCCTTTATGTAAACTGGAAAGCAAAGTTGGTATGAATCAAGCCAAAATATACTGAACCAAGAGCAGTCAGATTTGTACTTCGCCGTTCTTTTCTGTTGTCTTAGTTACATGGATACAGTTTCTTCTGCTCGTTACATTGGTTTTATGAATCCGGTAATCAGTACTTTAGGTTTTTTTAACTTGCCAGAGTCTAGATATCCTATTATTATTCTGAGGTCGCGATGTTAGTTAGTTGAAAGAACAAGAACGTTACCAACCTGCGACCAAAAATTTTAAAATAACCTGTGGAAGTTGGTGCAGTTGTTGGAAAACATTTCCTAATACCATACGTTCAACCTGGTGGAAAACTTTCACGTAGGTTCAGAAATTCCACCTTACTTCGAAAGTAAGCGATGCATTGCGACTCCATCGACTGACCTAGATTCGCATTATACACGCAGTTTGTATAAATTTTAGGAAAATTCTGTTAATTTAACTTTGTTTACTGATGGAATTACAGGTTC
Source organism: Clonorchis sinensis (assembly GCA_003604175.2). Taxonomy (NCBI): domain Eukaryota; kingdom Metazoa; phylum Platyhelminthes; class Trematoda; order Opisthorchiida; family Opisthorchiidae; genus Clonorchis; species Clonorchis sinensis. Next base: position 157,503,240 of record CM030369.1, on the reverse strand, counting down.
CATACAAACACAACATGTGTAGCTGTCGCCCTGTGCGAAACGTTTTCCCACGGTGCATATGCAATTACCGTGTTGAATGCTGGCAAGTCATTCGTAGCTGATCTGAACTGATATAAGTTCTCCGAAAATTCTCACAATGATCATACTGTTGACGTGATGTTCAGACATCAAAATATGATTTTAGTAGCACCCTTCCGAAACACCTTGGACGACTGGATAACTCGAGTGTGTATGTGGGTGCGCTTCCACAGACGATTGATTATCTGAGGCGTTTTGAATTGTCCTATCTTGCTAAACATACGGTAACAGCAGCTCTTTTTGCTCTCCAACTTTGTCCTGGATGATTTTCTAAAACGCCAGCGGCGCCAAGCGGAGAGTTAAGGACAATTTTTTGCCTTCTCCGATGCTTAAAGCTTTGAGGTGATAAAGAAATCCAAAGTTAACATTCTGCAGAGTCAAACATAACAAGAACTACCGAAGTCCACTTGCAGATTTGGATGCAAGTAGCCAGGTATTTATTCTATGTACAACGTAAAGCGCAGTTTTGTGCCCTTCTGATTGCTGATATCTCTTGTCAAAGAACTAAGCCACAGCAAACTCTGACAGCGGCCCGTAGTGGACTGGACTTGAAATTGAGGAAAAAAATCCGCAGTACGTCCCGAATTCACGTCCCCGTTTGTTTGTGTTCTTCTAAGGTTGTTTTGCCATGTACTTATTTTTTAAGCTGCGCATACCTTCATTGCACCCTCGTATTTTTTTCATATGCACTATCATCGTTTTAAGACAGCTCAGCCTGCTCCGTCCGTTTCCGTTTTTGAGGTCGAAATGAGCGGCTGTGGTCGCTGTGGCCTTAGTTCTCATTTTCGGCACAGAGTAATAATTATTAAGAACTAGCTAGCGATAGCAGACATTATACGGGTCGAAATAAATTTCTGCGACCTCTGCAAGCCGAGTCGCTCTTGTGTCATGTTTACTGACGAAATGAAATTCGCTAGCTCATGTGACGAACCGGAGCTCCGTGATGACAAAGGCTATCGAAGCTCCAGCTGAAGCCGTCGAAGTGTCTAGTCCTATTCAAACAGGACCAAGAGACATTTTATTCAAAACTTGGTGCATGTGCACTTTCAAAGGTCACAGAAACCAGGGATTTATTTTAGATAAAACCATCACCTCAACGTCGCAGTATGGGGTTGCTGCTGGTTGTGCAGTACAAGCGCTGTTCAAGATGAGACAAGTTGTCAATAGTCGCCATCAAATATGTGGATCACTGTATACTATGCATCTGAGATACTACATATAAAATGTTGCGTACAGTCGTGGTCACAATCCATAAAAAAGTGTCGCTCGCTTGGAAAATGTACAAAAACAGTTAGTGTATTAATAAGCAATTTTGAAGGGCTTTCTTACTTAGAAAAATCAAATTTCCCGAGGTAATTCAAGCTTCCGTAACTACAAGACAAACTTACTAGAGCCTGTGGGGTGCTAGCCGATTTCAACGAGGAATACATTTAAAAGATGAGGTGGCCAAGAGCTGCGAGATCATGAAAATATGTTAAAAATAAGAGATGCGCGCGTTATTCGGAAATGCTCCTTTACACATCAATGTGTTCATTCCTGAACAGATTACAACATGACTTAATTGGGCAACCCCATTCAGTTTACCTTAGGCGAAAAAGTGGGAACCTTTTGGTTGGTTTGCCGAAACTCTTGGTTTTTGCCATGTGCTTAGTTTCACTGTATTCCACTGTGCAATGCTGAACTTGGGAGTATGCTGTTGTTTATGTAAAGCTATCGTGGAGAGCGAAAAATACCCCATTACTTGTGAGATTAGCACGCGGCAAATGCTGTTAAAGTTAGGTATCCACCCACGTGCCATTTATCTAGAAGCGAGGGTAAAAAGATAATGTGTGGCCATTTTAAAAAGGTCTACAAAACCCGAATCTGAGGTGTTCATAGGATCGACCGAGCACTCAAGGAAGTCACCACAGAATTGCACCTACTTTCAACGTGTTCTGTCTAGGTTTGGATCCAAACTTCTATGACTGTTGGATTTATTACTGCCATGATAGGATGGATTGTTCAAACTTTCTGTTGTACTTCGCGTTCCTGTCTCATATTCGCTCCTGATTTTACCGTCTGCGTTGTATCGCGTTGTCACGTGTGTGCCGAAATACGCGTCACTCGTTGTACGTAGTTGGTTGTATGCAGTTGCCTCTATAATTGTTCTCAGTTGATTTACTAAGTGAGACAGTGGCAGCATGTGACTGCGATTGACAAGAAAAGTTGACTTTCGAAATCAGACATGATCAGCTTGATGAGATTTTGGAATTCCACACGAGCAAATATCCAGTTAATAAATGAAATAGAATTGAGCGCTGAATATCTGTGTCGAGGAGACGACGAGGTCACTGATAGCGGATAGCATCTAGCAGTCAGGCGATAAACTCAACAGACAAATTCATCCTGTCAATAGATTTGCAACTTATACCTACTTTCAGCTTCCGCTCTCTGGTTCTGTCTTTATTCGTTTTTGTTTTACAATGCACTCGAACCGCGATTCCAACGCCTTCCACTCCGAAATGCTCCACCTACCCACTGACAGTTCCGTACTCTTTGCAGTTCTGTTTCTACGGATTTGTACCGAAGCTGCTCTTTAGGTTCTTTCACAGATATGGGGCAAACAATTTGGTCGTGTCATTAGCAGCAACCGAGTCAATCAAACCACTAGTTGAAGCCGCAGTTTATTGTATACGCAGCTCGCTCCCACAATCACCATCATACCTGATGCTAACTGGTAGACCCACAGACTTCCTTATCAACGTATCGCGCTCCGCTCAACTCCGACAAGGCCCGTTCTAGAGGCGTGGATATTAAATTTAGCATTTCTGCTGTTGAGATTCTTCTCCCACATGCAAAAATTGTAATCCTGCACGCCGGAGCGGTGGGAAAAGTTCCCAAAACTCGTTTGCATCCCATGATGCATGCATGAACGGCCATTCAGCCGTCTTGCAATTACATCCATATCTCTGGACTCACCAGCTGAATTACACCTCGGCAAAGCGTAATATTGCAAGTGGATCAACAAAGTAGCACCACACCCTATTACTCGTGCCACCATATACTGTTAGCGACGGAAAATACCTGCAGCCTTCTGAGACGGATACAAACTATGAAATGTCCGGTTACCGGCTAACCGCACTTTCGCTCTTGTTATTTACCAGCATGTCCACGCGCAACTAAGTCACTAAATTAAACAACCAAAACACTTCAATAATTCGCTGCATAAATTGTAGTTGCAAGAGATCTTTTCCAGATAAGCCCCGCCACTAATGGAAAAAGTGCATGTGCGAAAATTTAAGCCCCACCACTTTTTGCCAGCTCCAATTTAATGTACGCACACTACCTTGACCTTTTCCTGATGAAAGCAATTCCTTATCCGTACATGGGCTCATTTATGAATTATCCTCATGAAGTGGTTAATAATACCGAAAAATTTGTGGATCCAACGAATGGAGCTCACCCGCAAACCATCGAATCTCTTTGGCACGTCTACAAGATGCAGAATAGACGCCAATGCGAAATACACCGATCTTTAGTAGACAGCTAATTGTGTGATTTCGTTTGGAGGCAAAGGTACCGAAAAACGGACCTTTTCATGCAAATTATTGACATTTTCCAATTTCACCCTCTTCACTAAAAACTAAAAGTACAAATTTCCTATCCCCTTTTCTCTAATATTTTTGGGTGGCGGAGCTTATCTGGAAAAGATCCGTTTCAAGGATGCTGTTGTCCATAAATCTTTTGCCAAACGTTTTCTGGGTCGTTTACAAATGCAACTAAACATGAGCAAGAAAGTCTGACTCATCATGCAAACGTCAATACACGCAATTTGTGAAATTCAAACAAGATAAGTAAGTATTTGCACTCAATTGTTAAAGTAGCTGGCCCGCAACACTGTCTCACCAATCCAACTACATCGACGTTACGAGTAGCCACCTTGATCTATCGAACACTTAGGGCTTTGGTCCCAGAACTTCACTATATAGGAAGTGTTAGAAATGACAGCCAGCAACCAGCAGCTATGCAAGCTGCCTGTTCTACTTTTCTGACCAGAGAAGGTGCTCCACCCTGCCGATCTGATAGCCAACATGGCAATAGGAAAATCTCATTGCTTTGTGCAGCGGATGTCAACACAATTATTGTACACTGCTGGCTCTCGTTCTCATTTCCATGAAATGGACGTTTCTTAATAAGGAAGTTTAACTGCGCACCATAGAAATCGAGCTTTCCCTCAGTTCAGCCGTTTTCAGAGGAAAGCTGCAATGCCACGTAAATTAATGCATTCAAACAACTGTGGTTGCGGGTTGACGTGTACATAACATTTTGTATATACCCTGGAACATTCACCAAGTCTGCTGTGGCCTTTCGCTGCACTGTCGGTCACCAAGAGCCACACGCGATGTTCTGTCGAAGAGAAGAGTATCACGACCTTTGCCAAGTCCCGGCCACCTGTGCTTAATGAACCGCAAGTTGATGAAATTAGGTTGTACGATGTGCTCAATAGTGGCACGGATAGACCAGACGATAACTCGAGCACCTTCCCGCTTAAATTTGCTCCAAAAATGCTTGGTTTTGTGGAGTATACAAGCGCCGCCGCTCACTAGAAGCACACCCAAATTATTTTCGCCGGAACTATGGGGTTTTCGAAGTTGAGACCTTTACGGCGAGTTAGTCTAATCCATATACACTTGTAGGTGATACTTTGCTTGTAGCAACGTAGACGGTAGACGTTAGAATCTGAAGGTGGTACGCAAAAACAGAACGAGGGAGGGTAAAACAAGAGGCATTCTGCTTGACACATGACGATAAAACTTTAAATTGCGGAAAATGAAGAACCAAAACAACGGATCTGGTGAATCAGCAGCGTTGGCATAATCCATTCGGTCAATTTTGAACTAAAACCTAAAGCCACCTGTTGATTCCCCATGCGAATCGACGGCGATCAGCGGTAATTTTCCTTGTGTTCTGACTACTCACGAGTAACGTAACTTACGCCCGTTTATTATGACGCCGTTTTGTTTCTCTCGCTGCTGGTTTTCCCCTGTTTCGGTCCTACTTAAGGTCTGCTTGTTCTTCAGTAACTGACGTCAATATTTATAATCCGTCCGTCATTGGTCGCAAGTTCGTCTCAGTCGTACCTATTCTCGAGCGTCTGCTCCAACAGAAAAACGGACCGACCGAGAGTCGAACTCAGAGTTCCCCGGATGGCGGGCAGGCGCACTAGCCACTACACCAACTTGACGCCGGAAAGACTCTATTTTTGTATTATCTGTATTTTACATCTACCAGACAGCTTTTGGTGAGATTTGTTTTAAACAGCCCTAACCGCGCAGTCTGATTTGTCACGTGACACGAGCTACCGCGTCGCACCGCCAACCGAAAGACAGTCCTTTACCTCCCAAACGTACTGGTTGTTTCTGCGCCGTTATCACCCTATACGGCCAACTCACACTGACAGAATGCCCGTTTATGTATGTTTGTGCATCGTTTAGTGCTTACTCGTTGTTGCTTGTAGAAATCCTTGCCGCTTCATTGACTATTTTCCGCTCCCGCCGATTGCGTCATTATTGATTGTACGTTCGCTTAATTTACGATGCTTACTAACCCGTTGTTTGTAGAACCAGTTCCTGTCAGTCTTCAATACATCGTCTGCTGCCCACGTCTGTCTGCTCCTATTGTCCACTGGCTACGAACTGCGTATAATCTAGTAGTCGCAATCGTCCTGTGAGATCCATAGCCGCCCGGATCTTACACCACCATTGAAGCCACCGAAGCCTGACTCATAAAACGTCTGCCATAGAGGAAGTGGCCGCAGTAAATTAGAAATTCTGCCCATACACGGAACGAATTCGGAAAATTTATGCTATAGCACAAAAATTCTGGCCCAGCAAGCAGATCAACATTCAACCGCAAGAAAATTCAGCATTTTGGTACTAGACTTTATGAGAGAAATTAAGGCGGTTAGCAGGTTATTTCGCCAGACACATTGTAGTTTCTTTTTGCATATTTTAGCATAGCCTTTGATCACCATTGCTTTTATTGTGGATATGCAATAACTGTGGAGATTTGGGCGTGCCATCTACTAAATTCTCATGTATCCTGTATATACTAGACCCGCGGCCCCATAAAGTCATTCGCCAGGCTTGAATGCCTTTGGACTAGTTAGGCCGACGCCGATCTACCTCATATCTCATCGTTTTGGTGAAACGTTTATCCTGACCGAAACACCACTTGAACCGCTTGGTTTGATCCCCACAAGTGAACAACTATATTATTTCCTGCCTGAGGCAACCGCATTTGCGTAAGCCGTCAAATTACTCAATTTCACTAGAGATCAAAACGCAATACTCCAACTTTTTACCAATTGTCCAAAGAGAGACCGATTTTTTCCGGTACCATCCGCCGGGGTCAACAAAACAGTTCCCGCTTGAGTACACAACTGTGCACCTGATCTTGTACATGTCACCTCCTCACTTGGCTGCTAGAACGCCTAAATTATTCCACCGCTATATATCTGTGAACATCACATGATATTTGAAGGTTTTCCAAGCCACCATACTGGCCAAGGAGATGACATTTTTTGCCGTTCTGACACTCAAATGAATGTACAGCTGTTTCGACCTTTTTTTGAGTCGTCAAATGTAGGCATCTCACGGTACTATAGAGAATCTATAACCCGTAACCTCCCGGTTAGTAGATTGAACACGTGACCGTTTGGTAATTCACGGATTCACGGATGGAAACGCAGGATCGAGGCTTTTGCCCAAGTCTCCCGGAGTTGTTGTGTTCTTGTCGTTCAACGGCTGTCGTTCAACGTGAAAGGCACAAGTGAAAAAAGGGTGTAGCACTGCTCTTTAAGTTCTCAGCGCGGGACAGTATGTTTGCCAGCGCGAGGACCCAAATAAGTGTCTACTAGTGTTTTGAACTGAGTCCTAGAAGAAGCGTGGACAACCGTCTCAGGAAGGTTATTCGCAGCAACTACCCGAAATGAGAAAAAGTTTGCCTAATGGGTGTGCGCTCTGAGCTTAAAAATCTTCTTACCATGTCCCCGCCGTGTGTTTGCTGGGTCAACGGTGGAAAACCTGTTGGCCAGCCTTGTTCAAACAGGGCGTAAGTAAGAATTAAGTCCCCTCGGAGGCGACGATACTCAAGGGAAAGAGGTCGAGCACCACGAGACGCGTTTCGTAGTCCATGGACTTGAGACCGGCAACCATTTTCGTAGCAGCTCGCTGGACACGCTCAATGAGGATTACGTCTTTCGTGCGTCCTGAGTAGACAACCGGGTTGGCATATTCAAGGAGCGGTCTGACATAGGCCCCATAGAGTATTTGGAAGTCCGTGCGAGTAATACGAGAGAAGGTACGCCGAATCATCCGTAGAACAGCGAATGCCTTCTGAGCCGATTTCTCAAGGTGCAGTGAGAAGGACAGGTTTGGAGAGAGCCAGATACCCAAATCCTTTGTGGCATCTATCCTCGTGATGTCTTCTGGTCCTTTCTCACCATGCATGACAAAGGAGTTCGCTGAGTCTCCTCCAAATGACATATGGACGCACTTTTCGTCATTCAGAGGAAGGTGCCAGTCCAGCGACCACTGCTTTGCGGCGTCTACATCAATTTGGAGGGCACTGGCATTGGAACTCCACGATTTCAAGTCGTCCGCAAAAAGTAGACATGGACTTGAAAGAACATCTGGAAGGTCATTGACGTATATCAGAAACAGCAAAGGTCCAAAACGGAGCCCTGAGGAACTCCAATGGAGACCGGCGCCGCAGAAGAGTGGTCCTACTTTCACTCGGAATGATCTGTCTGATAGGAATGCCTTGATCCAGTGTAGGATTTTCCCTTGAATCCCGTAAGACTCGAGTTTGTGGAGCAGAGGGACGTGTGGGACTCGATCAAATGCTTTTGAGAAGTCGAAAAATATGGCATCCGATATGAGTCCCTCGTCCTTGGCTTGGGTTAAGCTGTCCATAAATACGAGCATGTTCGTCACGCAGGAACGGTTTGGGAGAAATCCGTGTTGAGCTGGAGAAATCAAGTTGTTGGAAGTAAGGTGATCTAGAATGGCTCGCTTCAGAATGCGTTCCATCACCTTGCATGGCACGCTAGTGAGGCTTATAGGCCTGTAGCTGCCAGGCGATAGTCGGTCACCAGTTTTGTAGATTGGCGTGACAATCGCTTCCTTCCAAACAGAGGGAAGGTGGCCTTCGTCAAGCGACTGACGAAACACCAGATAAATGAGTTGCCAGTGTATACGACGTTTCCTTCAGGATCCTTGGGTGGACTTCGTCGGGCCCCAACGCGCAGAATGGGTTGATCTTGTGCAGGAGTTGACGAATGTCCTCCACCGTGAATACCAAGTCGGTTAGAGGCCGTTCGTAGGTACGCCTTGACAAGGTTGGATGTGACGAGGACGCTGGGACTGAATACAGACCTGCATAGTGATCTCTGTAGAACTCAGATACCACTATTGGGTCACTCGTGGGTTCCCCGTTCCTGTCCCTCAGGGAGAACGCGGATGGCTTGTTTCTTCGGCGATGCCTCATGTATTTGAACAGCACATTTCTGTTCTTCCGGGCGAGGTCCAGAATGGTGGCTTGTTTCGTACGTTCCATTGGCGGATTTCCGATTTACAGCGGTTCCGCATTTTACGAAATGCCAGCTCATCTTCTGTGTCTCCTGTAGTCAACTTTTTGAAGAATAGTTGAGACCTCTTTTCAGAAGACGCCGGATCCTTTTGGGTAGCTTACGGCTCATCCGACTGCGTGCTGGTTTTTGGGACGAACATCGCGTCAGCCTCGTGAACTTTCTGGACAATAGTCCTATATAAGTCTTCCACTGAGGCTGGCCCCAGTTTAACTTGGTTAAGAAAGATGCGCATTCCCGAAAAGTCTGCACGACAGAAGTTTCGAATCCACGTTTGAGGTTCGGGATTTCTGGCCCAATAGAGATGAAATCAAAGGTGAGCACACAGTGGTCGCTATGTCCCAGTGGAGCGTTAATTATCACCTGATCAGCGAAACGTCTTTCGTTGGTGACGACCAACTCCAGGAGGGACGGTTGTTGGCCCGCGCATCTGGTGGGTGCAATGACATGCTGAGTCCAAGCGCTCTGTTGGACGACTTTGGTCAGCGCCGCTGCAAAGGTCCACTTGATCTGACGCACTAAAGCTCCGTCCAGGGGTGGGTGAGAGCCTGAGGTGCACCGTGAATGGCAGGATCTCCCATCGCATACTCGCGATAAGCACGCCGTGTCGTTACGTACCGAATGGCTCCCTGGGTGACGTCTTCTAAGGTTTAAGTTTTATTTGTGTGAATTTTGTTGATTGAGATGAAAAATGCGCCAGTGGAAAGCTCAACCAATTAAATGTGCGCCTAATTTTCGTGCTGCCAGCGTAATTCCTTTCCGGACTCTGGGAAACTGAGATCACTAGGCAACCGTCCTTTTTCTCGTTAAAGGAAGAAATGGGTCCATTCCAAATCAGAACTGCCGTAAAGCGAATTCATGACCCCTCAGGACCTGACAGAATGTATCACTTGCTAGCAATTTTCCAACGATGCCGATGGCGTAGCCAGACTAGAAAGGCGGAAATTGGGAAGAAAAATAAGAGATTGCTATTTACCTTGTTCCAAAATGTCTGCCCGCCCGCGTAAGGCGAAAACCACGGGTTTGCATTGGCATTCCCGCAACGCCCGCAAGAATGAGTCCTGATAAATTTATGTGAAGTATACTAAGTTTTAACATGTTTTTCAGCCAGCCCTGGCACATTTCTAGTACGTACACATTCGGATTTTCCATTCGTACATCCCTTAGAAGGCTCGCCGAAAAAATGTTTTCAGCGACTGACGTAAAGCTGGTCGAGCTTGAACCCACACCAAATGAGGGGCCCGTTGGATGCGCAGTTGGCTCACAGGCCGATTGAGCTTAACCTTCATACCCTAAAAAAATAGCGACAACTCCCTCCACCCCTCGGTAGATGGTCTTCAGGTCATTTGCGAATCGACCGCTCCCACAGCGGTGGGATAATGAGGGCGAGAGCTAACGAACACTTTACCCTCCACCGCATCGTCAGCTGGTGAGACTGCAGTTGTCTAAATTGTGTGTAAATAACCATGAAATACAGTCACCATTGCTCTTTTGGTCATTATCGTGTCTTTATTACACCAACGGTACTTGATCGTGTCCGAAAACGAATCATACCACATTTAAGTTGCTATCAACTCGCTGACCATCTCTAACAATGGAAGCTCTCAGGAAATTACAAGGAATGCTGCGTAATCCCGGAGAGGCCCCTAGAACCCGGAAATATCTATTGCTTAACGGTGTCCTTCCACGAGAGGCAGAAATGAAACTTGATCACAATGTGTAAACTACACCGGAAGTATGACCGGTAGGTTCTAGACCCGGAGGATTTCACGAAACGAATCACTGACCTAGCTTAGTGTAGCAAAAGAGGGCTGTGCTAAGTGACATTCAGTGATACCGCAAGGGCAGAAGGCGTTTTTGCAACTGATCAGTCCATCTACAAAAAACGGGTTTTGATGCGTGTACCAGAACTTTTAACACGATCGTATGTTGAGAACGAGAGGAAGGCTAAAGATGTGGCCCTAACTGTACGTAAAGAAAACAACAGTTGAAATCTGCACCGTTTGCACATCAGCTGTGTTCCTGAAATTTGGATGGCCTGCCGCAAAGAGAGGCTGAATCAGACAGAGCGAGGGGTGGAATGACCAGCATAGAAACCGTTATGTTTTCTAATCCCCCATGTGACCTCTACTACATAATATTCAACAGGTTGTGTTCGAAGTGGCTTGTGGAAACTACAGGATCAACAAAACTGAAACTACAATTAATCAAAGCATTCTATATTCTTCTTGGGTTGTTTGACATCACTCAAACTCGCGCAGACAAGGAAAATTTATAGTGTTGCGGTGAAGCATATGCGCGTCGACGGTGATCACTCCGTGCAGCAAACAAAGAACCACTGTGAGGCTGTCCTAAACAACGCAGATCGTCCCAAACTCAAAAGCACGCTACCTGCGTAAGTTTAACCTGTAGGATTACTAGCAGAACCGAACTCGGAAGACGGATCGCCCATAAAGGCACTCATAAAAGTGGACGTTCACCTGGAGTCGTCCGCAGTATACCTCAGGTACACTGTAGCTGTACTTCCGAAGTCCAGAATTTCAGGTTTTGATTAAGGTGAAAATAAAAACTGGTTTTCTTGAGGAAAGTTTTTATTGTCGCAGAACTATCCGCATCTTCAAGGAACCCCAAAGCCTTTCCAGTTAAGGCTGATTTTTTATTTGTCTTTATTACAGATGCAAAAATAGGGGATGTATGAATATCAATATTAGGCTGATGGCCCAAAACATAGACGAACCCACATCAGGGATGGGGGTGAACACGACTTGCTTCGATAGGCTGCTCGAAGCCCATACCCGACGAAAAAAAGATATCAGTACTTTTTTCAGCAACCATGAACGAGACCGACTGCGACTGACAATGTCCAAACGGACTGGTGCTGCACTGAATGTCAATAGGCTCGAGTTCTTTAGTTCGATTGGTTGTCACCCCTGCAAAGATGGATTAAAAACCTGCTGCGCAGCACCGTTGGCCTATCTAAAACCACAGCGACGGATGCTGCTCCTGTTTGCCAGAGCCTCATAAGTGCTGATTCAGCTTAGAATGGAATACTCCAGAACAAAGCTAGCCAAACGAATTACGCATAACCGGGAAGTACGGCGTAACGAGGCCAACCGAAGGTTTTGCTGTCATCACCAAACCGCCTTTGCCGTGAAGACCGCGCTAGAAATCCTTGAGTGAGTTGTAGAACGATTGAAACCGCCGATAGCGTTATGCAATGTAGCGACTAGCAGCTTCATTTCTCACAACTGCTTTTCAACATGGTGACGTAGACCACAGATTGTTCAACGTCTTACTTCAAAAAGGGACATGTGATTAGTCAATGCTTGGTGTGCGTGTATGCCTCCGCGGACCAATAGGATCTTGTGTCAAAGTTGAACGCAATGCTTCCGGTGCTGCCGGCGGGCTGTCCAGGCCTAAACGTGCCCAGCCTCGGACCACATTTATCCAGATTGTGGGTGAATCCCTTGTTACTCATTTTGGTACCCTATATTCCGGACATTCCGTTGAACAAAGCCACGGCGGCCATTCAAGTCCTGAGCTGGTTGAAAATGTGGAAAGTTAATTTGAAACAAACTATCGTCGATCGTCAATCCGGCCACCAGTGACGAGGAAGGTCACTCCTGGAGCAAAACTAGCGGCTTTAAAGCAAATCATCGAGTGACAAATTTTAACGGAGGCCAAATTTCTTAAGGCGCAAGTATGACTTTGAATCAGAATTCTTCGGTCGACATTAAACGGCCAAATGCCACCACTCGTAGGAGGCACCTGAATTAGGGCTGTTAGTCGCCTCCTACTGACTCTGTTAGCGTGCAGTCGTCCGCACCCTTCTCTCTTCCATTGATACGGCAATCTTTCGACGGAGTGAACAGTTTCCGTCAAGCATCGGGTACTCCTGGATTATGTGCAGGACTCCTGACTTTCTGACATCGAAATCTTGAGTTTTGTCCTTCTTCAGAGATGCGCACCAAGTACATGGTACAGATACACTTAAAAGACTGCTCTGCCTCGACAAGCCACAGATCTGCCTTCAGGCATAATCCAACGAAAACGATGGGCCTGACACGATGGATTAGGACCTCGCCGTAACCAAATATGCTTGCAAAGTCGCAGTAGGAACCGAACAATTTATTCCCGTTTCCAAATTCTTAATTCACTAAAAGCCAATAATGATAAATGAAGCCAAGTACGCCATCACCTGTCCTAGTCAGCTAGTGCATATAATCTCCATGAACCACCGTAAAAGGATGGTCTTCCTTCATCAGCCCTCCGGCAACTAAATACCATCTTCACAAACCATTCGGTCTGTCCGCCTTAGATCTCAGCAGACTGTGAGAGACAGCCGCGTGACGGTTGAACCGTTTCATAGATGAAAGCCCAAGCCTAATTCACAAGGCTATCTTTTTTGTACCCGACTTTGGTCCTCTACCCAGGCAAGAGGAAAAATATTTGAGAGCGTAATTCGTCCTCCACGTCTACTGGTGAGGTTTCCTGTGACCCAGGGTGGTTTGACCAAACGTCGTCACAGGGGAGTTCCGGGTAAAAGCAGGATAGGACTGCTACTCCAAGGACGTGATAGAACTTTATCGCCAGCGTGTTCAATCAAGTCAAGAAGAAAGTCCGGCTAAATGGAATATAGCAGGAATATATTTGCTACATGGAATAATTGGCCAGTTTTATTAGGTTGTCGAATTTTGAGCGGACGACATTTGGCGGTAAGCGTGACTGTGGGCACCTCCCTTTGAGGTCACATGCTAGCAGGGATCCGCAAGTATAGCCCCTTGGTTTTTGCTCGTTTCTGCAAACGCGCTGACTGCCCGGCTGCTACCCAAAGAGACAGTATCTGTGTAGCAATTCCTCACCCCGGATGAACTACAACTACATAACGTAATCCAAACGCAGCCCCACTTGTCACAACGTAATTAACATACATTCTAAGCGGCGTTACCTTGTTTTATTATCCTATTTCATGACAAACATTACTTTGAGGTCTCCAGCCATCTCAGCGCCACTCGTTAAGCCTATTTCAACCTCTCCTCAAGCAAAACTCGAAATAGGATTACTCGCAGTAGATCACATTAATCTAAACGCGATCCAAATTTCTGTTGGCTGGGGCGTAGTTGGCAGGCAATTTGCGCCCAGGAAAAGTAGAGCGATATGCAGGACAGATACACTTAAGGGAGGTTGTGATTATCGATCAGGCACAGCATTTGTAAAAACATGGCGAAACAGATATTGCCAACATCTCACCTACACTGGTATTCAAGTCGCCAATTCCGAATATGCCAAGAGAAATTCGTCAGAATTCCCCCTTCAGCCCGCTCGAGCATACCACGATTGGAGACTTTCCTTGTACAACCGGTTTCTTGAGGGATTGCAGAACTGGTTTGGCGCTTGGATTTACTTTAAGCCAAATGATTTAGCACTGCCACAAGTACATAAATCAACAATCACGGCTCTCTTGACCAACAAAGAAACGTTCGTCTTAATATTTTTGGCCAAAAGATGATGCTTTTAGGGTGTGTATGCGCTGTCACATTATTTTTTACACCAAGCTATCATCAGCTTGTGTGCAGCCAGTGTATTTCGCTAAGAAGTTCTGTGTCCTGCCTTGTTAATCTCGTCATCACGGTGTGCCCCTCCAGTGAACCATGAATCAAGGTATCAAAACCAAGTCTGAACAGGTATGAATGAACATGTATTACGCGGACCACGCTGTTTGGACGTTTGATAACTGTCTGCTTACGCAAATCTCTTAAGGCAATATATCGGACGCGTGTACATGCTTCGACATGCTTCAAAGTGTACAGAATTGTCTCCGTATTCTCCATACTTATGTACTGCTCTGGATCTTCTGAAAGAAGAACCTGCGCTACACAACCTGGCAGCCGCATTACCCTTGATGGTCCCGCAACAGATAAAATCAGTAGACGCGAGCTCAAGCCCTGGGTAGCTCCTATTACCTTGCCTGGTTCACTCCAGCAAAGGCACTTTTGGGGGTTCAAAAGCCGCATGTACGCGATAGCTGTAAAAAGGACTACAAGGTTTTCCTGCGAACCCTGGTTCAAAGACCATGGGCCTTCCCAAACGTTCAACTGTCGCCGCCTGCTTGGTGCAGCAAAAGTCAGCTTACTCCAGTTGGTAGGCAACGGAGCGCTGCGATACCAGGCACTCGATGACGGAAACGAGGCTTTAGAGTGGCGGCTAAACTCCCAGGGTTAAGACGATTGATACCCGAATTACGCATGCTCGGTCACTATCCGCAAAAATAAGGAGTTTCATCCTTTCCAAGCCATTGTTAGCCAAACGGACGCTGAAAAGGAGGCAGTGAAATGGTAACGTAGAATGAAAGCCGGCGAAGTCGTGCTAAGTGTTGTGAATGCCCTGTGCTCTTTGACTGGGATCTACGTTATTCTACTCCAAGCGGTAGAAAACCCCATCACAGGGGCCCCAGGGGCACGCATGCTGTGCTGTCCAGGCTGCACAGACTGGCTAGATTTCGCCTGTCGTTTCCCGCCTGGCTTATATATGGCAAGGTGCGCGAAGGAAGGTGAGTCACACCCATGATAATGCTGTGGTGTGACAAGAACCTTGTGTGGTTATTCTGTATCTGCCCGCAAAGGCACCTTTTTTGCTCGGCTTCCTGATGTACGTACGGCTGTTCCGCACAATATTGCTGCCCTTCCTTTTTCTGGCATGTTAATAGGGCCTTCCAGTTTCACGCATGTACGGCGTCCAATTGCCAGTACGGACTGCCAGTGCAACGATGTTGACGTTGATGTTGCGATGATTAGTAGCCTGAATTATACATATTTCATACCAACAAATCTATTCATGATGTTGTAACCCGCCGGTTTCCTTTTCAATTCTTCGTCGTAGAGAAGAAGACGACCCCATTCGAGTTTATGAAACATCGCACTCAAGAATGCAATTTTTCTCGCCCCATGTGTCCGTCCAAAAGGGTACGGGTGGTTAGCCTAAGAAACTTGTGGTGAAACGCCCGACGGACACCCACAAGTTCAACGTCCACCCAAATAAGCGTTTAGGACTTGGAACTCTCCACCTAATAGTTCGTAGGAGCCACGTCGCTTTCACAGTGGAACACGTGGTAGAACGAACTACTGAAAAACATATCAGTGACCTAATACGCCGGCTGAAGTACCCGAGGGTGTGAGGTAAGTTAATAATGCTGCCTGGAAAGAAACAAAATGCCTTAATAAGCAGTCTTAAGCTCGAGATAGTGAAGGCGCGAGAATAGGGGCGAAAGGTCCTTGGACTTTGTCACTCCATCATATCTTCCGCGGCAGTGGGGCAACGGGCGGACGAGTGGTTCATTTTTGTACGTACCACTTGACCCGCCTTGTCTTCAAGACTTTGGCAACACTACCAAACATCTTGTGAGATGACACAAAATAATCCAAAAACAGACCATCAGAAACGAGCGATTTCGGCAAAACGGGAAATTCAATTGCAGCGTGCGCTTAGAAACACGACCCGCGGTAGATTAATCACGAGTCGAGAAGGCCAGGGCTATGGCCGCCGAAAAAATGTGGACTTCGGTGCTCGATCTAGCGCGACATGAGCTGTACGGGAAGCAACGTTTTATGTCGTAGAGGGATGTGAAAGTACAGGCACTATCTTTGGGGCCCGCCTTTAAATGCAGGTTATCCTCGCCTCGCTAGACCGGAACACATGACAAGTTGTTCTCAGTCAGCGTGAATGGCGATCATGTCAATCTCCGTCTAGATAGTGTGATGTAGTTGTAGGTGAATGACAACTCGTAAGTTGGTCTTTGGTTCACTGGTATATCAGGAATGACGGTAGGCCGGGATGAACTTAGATGCAAAAGGAGCTTGATACATAGGTGGCCCTAAGATCATCATACAGCTTGGCGTTGTCTCCCAAAGAATGAAATGGACGTCGCCCAGTAGCCTGGATGCCTTTCTGTGATTCGTTTCATGTGGCCCCGACGGTGTACTTTAACTTGAATTTTTGGAGGGTTTTCGGTTTCCTATGCTACCTTGTTTCTGTGCAGTCAGCAGCTGCTGGCTGAAGTTGATTTCTGTGACACACACGTACACAGTTCGAACTGAGGCCTGTCCGGTGTGGAGTTTGACTGAGTGTTTACAGTGGATAACTTTCACCGTGCCCTAGAATCTTCGCCTGACCCATATGCAACCGCTGTTGTCCACCTCCTGTCTACTGCCGTCCCCCAACTTCCTTCATGGCACGTGAGAACTCCGACTGAACATGTGGATAAAGGGTAAAGATTGCGGTACGACGCTGCAACCTGACTCGTAAAAATGGATACAATGTGAGAGCTGATGATGTCAGACGTCTGGGCTGGGGTGGAAGCTGCGTCTCACATGCACCGATGGTCTTTAATTCGGCTCCAGCTGTGACGGAGACAACTATGTCAGAATGTGTCACAGTCGTCACTGCTTTGTCGCCGTCTGAACCGTTTTTGTTGTACCCAGCATTTCTACTACGGTCGAGCTTGGTGGGCCGATTCAGGCCTGGAAGATTGGGATCTGTGTGGTAAGTTGGGTGGCAGAATAATCTGAGGTGGACTCCACCAGGAAGCGGTTCGACAATTGAGCTAGGTTTATGCTCGCAATCGACGCATTGCAAACGGTGCACCTTGCCTTTCCTAGCGGTAGCCATGAATCATTCTGTAATGAGCATATTGCCTGACCCCGCATCAAGCTGAATGATCAACGGAGTACCATTGTAACACACTGCAACAAATGTTCACCAATACTGTGTGTGGTTACTTCGATTGCACACACCGCCCCAGTTGTTCTGACGAGGCCAGTGGCACGAAACTTGCAATCCGTCAAAAAACTAAAACAGTGTGAAGGGGTTGTCTTGATGTCGTTCTGAAGTTGGATTCATTTCGCGGTCATCTTGCGTAACATGTCGGGTCGAGTGGGTTCGGAACTTTCAGCTACTGCAGCATCAGCCTTGAAAGTCATGATATGTTGGCATTCAGTGATTGTTCTATGAAGGGACGAATTCGGGTCCCATTCGACTCGATTCAGATGTGTGGTTGGGAATCTGTATCACGTGGCTGATCATGACCAGCGGGAAGCCGGGACGCTTGAAATGCTACTCGACCATTGTCACATTCTCGTGTGACTACAGCAATATGCGCGTTGGGTTCCCCGTCGCCTTTCTTGCCAATATTGGGGCAACGCTCCTGAATACTGAACGACGAACCTTGCTCGGGGGCATCTTGTCAAAGTTCTTGGTGGTATGTGTGGCCAAAAGTTGTGGATACTTTGGGAGTGTGAACTTCATGAAGTGATCATGTCCGACCGTCCTCACTTTGCGCAGCAAGGGTCGAAATGTCAATCGGTCAACAAACCGAGATAAGCAAGGTATGTGACACGTTCTGACATTTCTTGAACCATCTGTCGATACTCCGTCCAGCTTCAGCCGCCCGAAGTACCCGAGGAAGATTACGGAGGCCCACCTGTATTATCCTGTTCACCGAAATACCACATATTAGATATTTATTAGGCCTCACACGCGATTCAGCGAACTGCTCTTGTCACTGTTTTGACGTTGCTTGGGACCGCTCCGCTGAAGCCGACACAGGGTTTATAGCAGCTAGGCACCGGAAGGTTGTTACAGCTGAACAGTTTTCAGTTGACTCGGATAGATTTGGAAAACGGTTCTAAAAGCCAGCAACACAGCCTACTTTAGTTGCTTCCGTTCGATGTCCAACCGAGCTAAGTCATCATGATGCCTTTGTTTTCAGGAGTTTTCCAGCCGGATGAGCTCGATGCTGCTGAGCTACCGAAACTCGCCGAAGCTGACGAACGGAGCTGCTCCACCTCCACACGCGAAATGTTGACGGAAGGTGCTATGTGTCTGAACGGGTACGATCAACGAATATACCCGACTTGAGAACGAGCGTACAAGCCCCCAGCTACGACGCGAGCCCAAGCACTCCTAGCGCAGAGAGAGAAGACTGGACCTTCGAAGAAGAGCTTTTATGGCCTCAACCAAGGGCGAATTACAACACGACCATCGTCGAATATATGTATATATAAAGACAGCGCACACAAATTCCAACTGGCCAATAAGAAAGAAGCGCGGTTCTTCTGGATTAAGGCGTCACATGGCGGAAAGAGCGCAAAATTTAAAGGTTCAGATTTTCAGAAAATTAAGTAAAGGGCTTTTGGGGATACCGATATGCTCAACAGTGAGTGAAGAAATAATCGCGTGATCGGAATCAAGTTACATACCTCTGAAGGTATGACAATTTTTACTTGAAGTTCTCCAGCGGTAACTAGCAATCACATGATCCTAATGAGTTCATGACTGGCTCGAGGTTGGTGCTCTCCAAATAGATCAAAGTAACTGCTTTTGCTGTCAAAAACTGAAGAAGTCACTCTCCTTGTTCGTAACCTAAGCACCAACTCCAAATCTGCCACCTAACTGCGCCGCTCCCTCGCTTACTTTCCCACCCAACATGATGACTTTTATGGACTCTAATGATGCATCAGTCAGACTCGTCAGTACGCCGGAATATAGGAGATAAGCAACCTTGAGGAAGTTGTGCTTCAAACAACAGAATCGTAGAGTGGAGTAGAACTTAACTGAACCAGATTATAAAAACAGCTGAGAGCCCGGTACGGTGCCAATGAAAGGCTGAAATGTCGAAAACAACGTTTTGGTACACGGGAGCAGTCCTCCCATTACCCCCCTTTGAAATACTTGATCGTAAGACTGCTGCTGTGGGTTGAGTTGCATTGGTATGGCGGGCTTTCATATTCGATCCGTCCATCCTCCAGGTGTGCAACTTTTTGAAAGTCCTGGTTCAATCATCGGCTCGGGAGATTCAGGCTTTCGAGTTAATTCAAATGTGTCGAGAAGAATCTCAAGAGGAAAACCAGGATCGAGTGTAGCTGTCGCTGGAAGAGAGGAAGAGCGTAGCTGGTTGGTATGACGGACCAAGATGAAGGAGCCTACGTTAACCTCATAGGCAACTTTTCTATTAATCGTTGCCTTGAGAGATGGGCTGAACACTTCCGAGAACAGTTCAGCTGGTCTCTTACAACACAACCGCTGGAAGAACCCAATGATCCTGAATGAAACATCGACACCAGCCATCCTTGAACAACCCAGCGTGAGATATGAATCCTCAAGCGCGACAAAACACCTGGCCAGGACGACCTACACCCCGCACTCTTCAAAGAAAGTTTCGAGGTCCTGTTAAACAGTGTGACAACCACACTGCAGAAGCTTTGGAACGAAAACAATACCAGTGGAATGGAGCTCCTTGACCGCCATCCCAGCTTTCAAAAAGGGTACAAGAACGTCATGTGAAAACCATCGTGGTATCAGCCTGGTATCCGTTGCATCTAAGGTGCTCTCTGGCATTATTTTGTGCAGGTTGATGGATTATCTGGATAGACAGATCCGTGAGAACCAAGCTGGTTTCTGCCCGGACCGAGGCTGCATCCACTATATCTTTACTTTGAGACAAGTGCTTGAACAGCGCCACTCCTCCAGACGTTCCACGTTGATCGTTTTTCTTGATTTCAAAGGTGCTTTTGATTCTGTCGGTCAGAAATTTCGGCGGTATCTGGCGGTCAGACGTGTTCCTTCCAAATTAATATCCCTTATGAGCTCTCTGTATGCGTACTTCTGTAGACGGCTACGAGTATGCGGCAAGCCTTCGCTTGAGTTCACCACGTTTAGTGGTGTGAGAAAAGGCTGCCCTCTCTCGTCTTTCTTCTGCAACTTTGTTATTGATGTGCCGCTTGAAATTTCTCTGCCTGCCTCTGCAACCTCGGGCGTCAGGATTCCCCAAGTACGTTCGCTCACAAACATTGAGTATGCGGACGATAGTGCTCTCCTTGTTCCAGATGCTTCAAAAGTGCAAACCACTTTAAATAATTTAAATAATTCTGTCGCACGGTTTGGTATTCGCCCGGAAATTGTAAAGTGTAAAGACTGAGTGAGATCAAATCGAAAAAAAAATCGTTCAGCTGTAGCACCCTTTAGGTACCTAGCTGCCATGCCACCTGAAGGAAGCACGAGGGCTGGGATACTGCCAGGTTGCCCAAGCCTAGACAGGGGAAGTCGAGAGGCAGAGGCAGGGTTCGAACCACGGACCTTCCGGTCAGTACACTCGCGCTCTAACCGCTGAGCTATCTCGCCCCAAATCAAATCCAAACCCCATGCAGACGACGCGATCGATGTGGTGGATAAATTTGTTTATCTGGGCAGTTGTATAAGTTCCAGTGGACCGCCTTGAGACGAGATTACTATTCTAATCCGGAAAGCCAGGGCAACGTTTGTCAATCTCCGACACCTATGGTGCCGACGTGACGTCAGCTTGTCTGTCAAAGGTAGACTTTACACTGCAGCAGTGCGGTCCTTACTGCTGTACGGATCAGACGCATGACCTCTACGCGCAGAGGACTTGCGAAAGATGTCAATGTTTGACCGTCTGTGTCTCCGAATCATTGGTTGGGTCTGGTGGAAACATCGGATTAGTGGTGCTGAGGTACGCCAGATGGTCCTAAGAAGAAGGAAATTTCCCGCTTCATAGGTTACGCTGGTTAGGGCATGTACTCCGCATGTCAAAAGACCGTCTGCCCCTCAGAGCCCTTTTCGCCCAGCCTTGTGCTGAGTGGAAGCAACTGAGAGGTGGAAATGTAGGACCAAGCAATGAAGTATAAAAACAGTAGACTCAAGTCAACAACTGCTGCCTTCCTTGATGGGGACCTCACCAATTGTTAATGACACTGGCATAAATGGCCCAATCCTGCAGTTAGTGCTGATTGCGCATCAAAGCTATCGCCTTCACTATGTGGATACCCAGTTATCGGACTAACCAAACATGCTGTTGCCACCAAGGCTTGGCTGTATGCCCCACACTTTTCCACTTTTCGGTGGTCGAAAGTGTAGCAACTGGAACCAGTGTGCATTTAGTACACGATTTAAAGCTGATAAATGGATTGGTTGACTGCAGCTGCAAACAACAGCAATGTGTACATTACAGTGTTCAGCACCCCTCACAAGAGGATGTGGTAAAAATGGTCTATTATCAAGCGTCGAAAGCTGTTGGGGTGGACCGACCACGGGTTGACCCATTCAAGGCATCTTGTTTCGTCTTCAACCGTGATCTTTTCTGTCTTCACATCAGTTTGAATGATTGTGCCGGAGGACTTTTCATCCTGACTACGCTTACCCTCTTAGCATTTTTATTAACACCCAAAGTTCTATTTTTTAGATGACGTCTCCAACGGTACCACCGGACAAGCAACTCATTTATATTACTCCAGATGAGTTATCGAAGTTACCTACAAGTACGCCAGTCTATGTTTTGAAGCCAGAAAATACGTCTGGTTCTGTTGCCGGTACTACTGGTGTCACGTCAGTCGTCGGGTCTCACTTTCAAAACGCGAATGCAATGTGTACTTCAGCAAACAGCAGTATTTACCATCCACAGTCTTTTCCACCAGTTCCGACAACCAGCACCCTACCGGCCGCCTATTCCAGTTTCCCAAATGTGCCGACGATTCTCCCAAATGGAGTCCCATTTAGTGGATATAACTGTTATCCTCCGGGTCTAGGTGTCGTTCCCTGTCAAGTGCAATTTCCGTACTTCTCACCATACTCACAGACCGGCCAGTTTATGCCATGTTGGTTTCAACCACAGTTACCTAATGCTAACTCACCTCGACCAGCTATCCCTGGGCTCGTACCGCCGACACTGATCACATCCGTTCCACCACCCCCTTTGCCCCCGAAGACGATACCACAGTTCATTCCGTCACAGCCACCTCCGACCATATTACCGGTTGCATTGTCTGGTTGTTCGTCCGTAACTACTGCTCGTTCTAGTTTGCCGGGTTCACTCAGCACTAGTACCCTGCATCGCAAATCCAGTTCAAGGTAATGCTCCTATTCACCTCTGAGATATAGCATACATTCACAGATCTTTACAGCTGATGGTCCTTTGTGGGGATGTGCATATTTTAATAGCCAATTTTAAGGGCTTCCATATTAGATTGGCATACATTTGAAGGTGGTTGCATTACATACTGGCTGCTATGTTCGGTCTCCTCCCTAAGAATATACTTAAGGGTGCGACGCTGTTAGCTGTTATCGGTCAGGCCACTTTCTCGCTGTCCTCAATTTATCTTTCATGGAGATTGTTATAAAATCGAAACACGGGATAAATGAACTATGTTCAAA
Source organism: Clonorchis sinensis (assembly GCA_003604175.2). Taxonomy (NCBI): domain Eukaryota; kingdom Metazoa; phylum Platyhelminthes; class Trematoda; order Opisthorchiida; family Opisthorchiidae; genus Clonorchis; species Clonorchis sinensis. The sequence continues at coordinate 157,480,313 of CM030369.1, read as the reverse complement.
CTCCACCGGTATTTTGATTACAGTAAGTGTAACAGTGGAAATCTTTCGAAATGGATAAATACAGTGTGGGGGGGGGGCACAGCATGCTGGTCTGGACATGACTGCTGATCATTTGTGGGTCAAGGTCTTGTAGCTGTAAGTGAGTGAGTGTGTGTCTGTCGATCGCCTTTATTTCGATTCACGCATCAGCGTTATCAGATTCGTGGCGTGCCTCTGACCTAGGTTTTGACTCGTGCCTCCCTAGCAGTGCGTGTCGATTCAAACCGATTCAAATGGGAGCCAGCTTGGTCTCGTTCTTAACTTGGAACACATCGAACCTATATTTGCTTCTGGAGTGATAGTACGAAAACCCGACTTTGCCTTCTTTTGTCTCTAGGCGTCTTAAAACGGAACCTTCGAAATCTGCGGATCCCCCTATTTCTCAAAGCAAACCGACAGAGCCTGTTCGTTACTCAAAATTGGTTTGCGCCCCGGCGTCGGAATATTTTCGTTATGATGAAAAGGTTCGTGTTTTGCTCCACTGTCTTCTCATATTTGCTTAGTATGCAGTAATCGCATAATATCATATTTCAAGACGGGCATGTACCAATCCTTCTGAAGTAGAGCTGATTACAGAAGGAATTCATCATCCTGCCACGAGGCCTCGTTTTTTCTATCACAACCGCCAGTCCATCTGCTTATCAACCATTCACTGATGATGTCACCTAGATTTTGGATGAAGCATTTGCAGCCAAATTGCCTAGCTCACCGAGCAAACCAACATTCAGTTTCTAATTCTTTTGTTTATCAGGATGTTCGTGGTTTTAGTAACACCGCTCTTTTCTCTGAATTAGTGCATTGAATGCCAGCATTGCTAGATAGTTTATACTGGTTTAACTTATTCGTATTTTTATAGTGGAAGAATTCGAGTGTATCAGTAGTCAGGAAGGATCGTGGTCAGTTATTACAACGCACAAAACCAAAGCAGCTCAAGCTGTATATAGCAGTGAATGCTGGTTGCACCTGAAGGTGACCGATTTTTAAGGTGACCTAAACCTATACCGTTTAGCCTTCATGTGCTGATCTTGCCACCAAAGCCTGGGTCTGTGCTCCGTTGCGGACGGTAAAACAGGGTGCTGTTGGTTTTCACTTATAGTGCCTTATTAGTGCTTCAGTGAAGTGAGCGCAGGAAATTGTCCTAGTGCTCGTGGGTAGGACTTTGTTTCGAGATTGAAAGGGATGGATGCAATCTATAGGCGGTTCAGCTACCACTACCCAGCACATATACACCCGACTTAGTGTTGTGTTTTGATTGGTTGGTGTACACAGCACTCTTAGTCTGTTTTTGGTTTTGATCTTACATAACGATATTTTGTGTATATCCGATGGTATATACTAGTGCTATACAGGTACTCGTCCTCAACACCACCACTGACAGCAATACGCCAGCGCTGGGCTGCCATATAAGGGTACTGGGCTATAAGGATAATGGGCTCAGTGCGGGTTAGAATATTCGATGTTCCATCGGAAGTGGTCAGTCGACTCGGTGTTTGTGGCTTTGAATTTTCACAAATAAAGAAACCATATAAGCCATTTGTGCTATTCATCAGTAGTTATTATTGGGGGCACGAGTACCAGCGGCTGCGCTGGACTGTGGAATGTCAGATTGAAAAAAGCAACTTCGGACGGTGAACCAGACAGTTCGGATAGCAGTGGATTGTACGGGTCAAACAGACATCGGCTGATACTAATTAATGAGGCATCTCCAGTTAAGCACATCGTGGGTCGTGCAGGCCCCTTCCCGGAAAGTGAGTTGTTTTTCTTACCTGCCGTCGTATCCTTTTACCAAGTCATATGTCCCCCTTCTTTTGACGCATGTTACTCTGAATCGATCGATAAAAATAAATTCTTATCTTCAAACTGCAGTGTGTAGCAGATGATCCACTCACCGGAGTTCGGTACTCTGACGCATCTTATCTACAGCATATATTGTATCACCAAACGCTCGTTTTTTCTAGTGTTTTCGCTACAGATTCACTGAGTCTGACTAAACAAGCCGCCTTCCAGAAGACACCCCTTACTATCTATATCCACACAAGCAGCGGGATCGACCCAGTGTCCTTCGTGAAGCTCGCCGAACCTAGGCTTAACTCACAACGACAGACAAACCTGAGTAAGGCTGTCTCACAAGGATGTGATAGCATGCTCGCCACTGAAATCGGTTAGCGGCCGTGTCGTGTAGGGTCTTCAGCCACGTCACTTGGCTCCCAGTCAGAAGTGTGTGAAGATTCCGCAGCGCTCAGTTCGACTGTAGCCATTTTTACTTCACCATCCTTTGGACTGTCCTATACAAACTTTTCGCCAATGAATGTTTCAAGCAGACAGCGCTTTCTGTGGCAGACGATGGTTAGACCCGCACGGTACACCTGTCACTAAGAGACTGAACCTTACCGTGGTGTGACGGTTTTTGTGCCTGTGTGGGTGGTGTCCGTGCAGCACTCACAGAGTCTCTCATACCAGGTTGGTCGGTGGTTAGAGTTCTGACCAACACAATCTACTGGTCCTTCAGGTTGGAGGATAGAACGTATGTGGTAATGCACTTGCGTTTGCCGCCAAACAGCTCTGCTTTGCTGTCGGGCTTTTGAGCCAAAGGCTTCGGTCGAGGACCGTAATCGTCCTCCTCTATAGGTCTGAGCGCACAGGCAGTATCCCAACCATGACACTTCCAATACTCTCATGCCACATCGGCCGTCGCGTGGTGTCACCAACCAGGCTAGCATACTTCAAGAGCGGGTAAGCGAAAACATGCTACTGCTGACACCTTTCTCACACTCACCTTTTTCATATTCCACTCTACCCCACGGAAATTTGACTACTCTCTCCACCGGTCTTAGCAGTAGGACTGATCGGTTTGCCCACCCTGCATCACACTTAGCTGCAAATTGTGTACGTCCGACTTCAGTTACATCCCTAAACACTTCGAAGTCTGTTTTCAAACCCCGAAAGCCTGTCTACTTAGCCGCCTTTAATGTTCGCACACTGAAGCAAGCAGAACAACAGGTGGCTCTTGCTTTTACGCTGAATTCCCTTTACAGTGATGTATGCTGTTTGTCAGAAACAAGGATTCAGGACGCAAGTGCTGTGATCGAACTGACTGCCCCCTCGCTCTCTTCCAGGTTCCGGCTGAGCACCTCTAGTGATGCTGAGGCCGCTGGATGCGCTGGGGTGAGTCTCGTATTGGGCGATCGAGCGAAAGCGTCTACTTGGTTGGATACCTGTTGATAGTCACCTCTAGGCGGTTCGTTTGGCAACGTCTGTGAGAGAATCTCGAGAAAGTGAGGTCTATTGCACTCTGTTTATTGTGTCTGCTTACGCCCCAACTGACTGTAGCTCTGAATCTGCCAAAGAGAGTTCCTGTGACGCTCTAGGTGCTCTTTTGCAACGGACTAAGTGCCCAAACATCATGGTAGTTGCTGGTGACATGAACACCTAGGTAGATGAACTATGCGCTGTGGAGGCGTGGTTGGGTGGTCGTCTTGGATTGGACACGAGATGCATGTACAACGGAGATCGCCTGCTTCAGATGTGTGCCGATCACAGACTGTTCCTTTGCAGTACGAATTTCCGGAACGTCGGAACTTGCCGTACTACGTGAAACCCACCTGCCATGAATCCAAATAGACCACATCGCCGTCGGTTACCGGTGGTGATGGTCGATCACTTTCTGCCGCCCCTTCTGGAATACCGGCGTGGACTCCGACCATGTACTTGTACGCTGCTGTTTTTCTTTGCGCCTTTCAGGTCTACGCAACACGCCCACACCTCGCTTAGCCACTGAGAAGCCAGTAGACCTAGAAATCAAACGAAACTATCAGAATCAGCTCCTCGAACGCCTGCCGGATGGTGCGATGTCCGATATAAACGGACACTAGGAACTGATATCCACAGTGCTACTCAGAAGCGGAGCTTCTGTTTGATTCGTTCGAATGGTCCTTGGAAGCCTCTTGTCAGCGAAATTATCAGTGAACGGAATGGCCCCTAATCTCCAGCAAAGCTTGGCACGGTACTCCGAAAAGCACTTCAGGTGGCCATCTGGGGCGAGATGGTTCAGTCGTTAGAGTGCGAATCTGCTGACCGGAAGGTTCAGAGTTCGAACGCGACCTCTTCACCTCGACATCTCTTGTGTAGTTTTGGTTAACCTGGCAGTATCCCAGCCCTCGTGTTTCCTTCGGGTGACATGGCAGATAGGCACCGAAGGGGTATTACAGCTGAAAGCTTTTTTTCACATGTACAGATGGCCCACAACCTTGATGTTCGTTGACTTCAAGGGTGCGTTCGATTCTGCCGATCGTTCAGTGCCGTTAACTATACTTGCCCAACAGGGTATTCCTCGGAAGTTTGTGAACATAATCCGATCCCCATATTCACATGCATCTGGGCGTGAGAGTGTATATTTAGTTCTCCAAAAGCTTCCCCATAAAGGGGCCGAGACGGCTCAGTCGTTAGACCGCGAATTTAATGACCGGCAGGTCCGTTGTTCGAACCCGACCTCTGCCTCTCGACTTCCCCTTCCTAAGCTTGGGCAACTTGGCAGTATCCCAGCCCTCGTGCTTCCTTCGGGTGGCACGGCATGCACGTACCGAAAGGGTGCTACATTCAAACGCCTTTTCCCCTACAGAGAATGGTGTCCGACAATGATGTTTGCTCTTTCCGTTCTTGTTCAATTTCGTCATTTATGAAGTAATGAGACGAACGCTGGAAGTTCTTCAAAATCCCTATGTTCAAATTGTTGCTAGTGAGAACCTTGTCGATCTGGAGTACGCAAACAACATCACCCCCATCTTTGAATACCAAGACGAAGCGCAAGCCCTGTTGAATAGACTGACCACCGCCATTCCATCTTTCGGCATGCGCCTTGTACCGTCAAGTGTAAAGTCATGCTTCAGAATGTACAGTCTTTTTCAACATACCCCTTACGATTCGAGGAGAATCACTGGTGGTTGTGGAGAATTTTACGTACCTCGGTAGATGTTATTATCTCTGACGGAAATGTGTCTGATGAAGTCGGTGCGAGAATCTCAAAGGTCAGAATCACGTTTGCTAATTTGCGTCGCTTGTGGCGTTGGAAAAGGCATATCACTAGATCTTAAGGGTCGCCTTCACCAGGCTTCAGTAAGGGCTGTGTGCTTGTATGACTGCGAGATGTGACCTCTGCGGACAGATGATGTGAGGCGTCTTCAGGTTTTTACCACCGATGCCTCAGATGCGTTGCTGGTTTTGGAACTTGTCGATCTGGAGTACGCAAACAACATCACCCCCATCTTTGAATACCAAGACGAAGCGCAAGCCCTGTTGAATAGACTGACCACCGCCATTCCATCTTTCGGCATGCGCCTTGTACCGTCAAGTGTAAAGTCATGCTTCAGAATGTACAGTCTTTTTCAACATACCCCTTACGATTCGAGGAGAATCACTGGTGGTTGTGGAGAATTTTACGTACCTCGGTAGATGTTATTATCTCTGACGGAAATGTGTCTGATGAAGTCGGTGCGAGAATCTCAAAGGTCAGAATCACGTTTGCTAATTTGCGTCGCTTGTGGCGTTGGAAAAGGCATATCACTAGATCTTAAGGGTCGCCTTCACCAGGCTTCAGTAAGGGCTGTGTGCTTGTATGACTGCGAGATGTGACCTCTGCGGACAGATGATGTGAGGCGTCTTCAGGTTTTTACCACCGATGCCTCAGATGCGTTGCTGGTTTTGGAAGGCGTCAACGGATTAGTAACGAGGTGGTTAGAAAACGGACATTTGGTTGTTCAGCATGTACTTCAGTCGCGGAACTCATCTAGCACCATCGATCACGATGGCTCAGCCATGTTCTACCCATGCCGAAACACTATCTACCGAAACTAGCGTTGTTCTGTGTCTCCTTCAGAATGGTGCAAACCGCGAGGTGGATAAAGCGTAACTTGGCAGAATGGTGTGGAGGTTACGAATGGTTTGGGTGTTGTTGATGTTGAACGCCTTCCAGGATGGAGTCCCCGTGACCCTGCATGTGCTTGGCTGGAGACATGGCAAGAAATGGCTGCTTATTGATGTCAGTGGCGTTCGTGCCGTCAGTTTCTTTCCAGGTTGTCTGCTTGTGCACTTGGAGGTGTAGGCATCTCAGAATGCTTGACGTAGGCCGTAACCAGGTCCCATCCCTCACACCCCCTTTTTCTCTTCTTTTCACTCTAAGGATGGACTTTGGTTGTACGGCAATGGAGCATCAGTGTCGGAACTCATGTGATGACAGTATACCCTCCAAATCCCTGATGGATTTTGTTTTCTACTTTAGTGCTTTCGATCCCTCAACAGTTGCACACCTACGCGTTGTTCCGTTGTCGGATCGCAGCGGCCACCTAGCTCATACTATGAGCCATGGCTTCGCCGCCTGAAGCTTTTTCTATGATGATCGTCGATCCTTCTCACCTTGTCCTTTAGGCACGTAATAGTTGTTCTGCTACGGTTGCAACAAGTGAAAGTGTCCCTGCAATCTCTATATGTAAGCAGGCCTTCGCGTTAGAACACTGTCGAATGAATGAATGCTCTTGGTCCCTATGTTTACGGGGTTTCACGGCGCTTCAGATTTAGATGGATATTTGCTACACTTGATCTTTGCAAATTATTGTGTCATAGCTCACCTTCCATGTCCTCACTACATACAGACAGGCTGTTATCACGCAACCGACATGCTGGTGGATCTGGAAAACCGATTTTTTGAAGAGGTGGTTTCACGCCGAGCCCGGGCAACCGCTGGTCAGGAGGAACGTAAACCTTTGGTTCGCCACATTTCACACAAATCTGGTACGTTTCTTGTATTCCTGTATTTGTGAGATCAAATCTGATAACTACAACACTCCCATTGACATTTTGTTGACATGTTTTTTATCATCGTCGTATCACTACATATCCTCTAAAAGTTGGAACCGTTTGTTGAATACCCATTGTAGGCTTGGTTCGCATGAACTTCGTGTCTTTCAGCTGCATTGATATGCCTGTGTTTTGAATTTTTCGCTTTTCACAGCTGTAGGTTGCGTTTCCTCAGCATACCTTTATTTTTACAGGTGGAGGCTGGAGTTCTGCTACCAGTTCGAAAATTTCTAAAGGACAAGCAGACCTTCCATTTGGAATGGCGAGGAGCACTGACCGTTTGGAGCAGAATGATGATTGGTCTGTTTCTTCAGACACCCTTGACGAGCTTTCGTGTGACAGTGAATTCGTCCCAGACGATGGATCACCACTCCCAACCAAACGACCCCGATTGTTCGGGAACAGTACTGAACTTACAGACGGGGTAAGAGGCCAAATGCACCATCCTACTTTTTATGCTTGTTTTCGGAGCATTGCCAGAGTCTGGTGAGAACACCGGATAAGCAATGCTGAAGTACATTGAATGGTCTTCAGAAGAAATAACTCACCCTCGGTAGATAAACTGATCACACTGCATAGCTTGTGCTAGCCTGGCCACATGCTGCGTATGCCAGTCGACCGACTCCCTCGAGGGTTTTTTCGCACAACCACGTGAAGGTTGGAAACGAACCAGAGACGGTCAAACAAACAAACCGAAAAAAACCGTTTAGCTGTAACACTTTCGGTGTGCGCTGGCTTGGCCACGTGCTCCGTATGCCAGTCAACCAACGTCCTCGAACGGCCCTTTTTGCGCAACCACGTTAAGGTAGGGAAACGTGCCACTGGAGTTAAACAATGACTTAGCAACGAAGTATGAACGCCATTACTGGCAACCTCAGCTGCGCTGGTCGTTGCTGCCTATCTGGATGGGACCCCGAGACGGGACACATCAATGGTTAGAGAAATTGTCAGACATGGTTCGATCGCGCGCCCAATGTCGCTTGTGCATCCAAGCCATTACCTTCAATGCATAGGTCCCTTCCCAACTAAACAGTCCACTGGTAGTGCTGTATTTGCGCGCCAATTTATCAGCTCCCGCCTCCAATGCGCAGCTACCTACCTTCTCCCCTCCCCAAATCATCGATGAACGAAACTGTGGCAGCAGCAACCACTATACGACAAATACGCGGTTCTTACAGCTGCTAATAATGATGATGCCTGGCTTGTGCAGTGGATCCTCGATCGTAGTTTGTATTGATAACCGACAACCACTGAAAAACACATGAAAGATTTCACTTGGGTGACTTCTATGGGCGTTGGTGCACCGATCCCTTTGGTGCTCTCTTTAGAGCTCTGTTCCACTCACATTTACCTGGTGCGTGTCACTGGTCAAGAATAGGTTTCTGTTGTATTGAATACACAGATTAACTCAATTTTCTTAATGGATGCTTGTAAGATAATGCCATTCAAGATTCGCAGTATGTTCGATATAACAGTCCCGAAAGACACTACAGGGCCACGACTCAGCGAGTTACACTTTGGCATGTGACAGGCCGCCGAAGGCGCTTAGTTTGAATGGGCCTTAATTAGCCAATCGACATTTCCATCAACTATTGCTTTTCGTGACTGGCCTCCCCATTTAGAAACATACAACTCTATTCTCTTGACGTGTTTTGCAGTTCGCAACGTACATCTCGTAGTGCTTCTAATATGTTGACACTATCCACTTCCATTGTTCGCTTGTCTCGTGACAACTTGTTTTCCCGTCCCAAAAGTACTCTACTACCACTACTATACACTATACTGCCTATGAAAATCAGAGGACTCACCGGGTGGAATCGTGTTTCCAGGACTGGACACATCCTGGATCTCTCTGGTTGATTTGATTCTTTTATGATAATTTGACCCCTTTTTGGTGAGCCCTAACGTGATACAGAAAACTCCATGACAAGTTACTAATTCTCGTTACTGTTGGATTCTATAACTTTCTGCGAACCCTTCACCGGTACATGACAAATATCCTCAAAGTGACCGAATCGGATATTACGCTGATGTAATCATAGAATCCCGCTCAAATGAAGCGGCATGTTTTGAGACGTATTCTAAGTGTCTTACATGATTATATCTGAAATTTTTGTTGTTATTCGCTAGTAAGATGTGATAAACTCAGCTCCTAACCTTTTTGTTTCAGACATCTGTTGATTGTGCTCGTCGGTCAAATATCAAACAAAAAACTTGCAAAAATCCTCGGCCAGAAGACGGACAGATCGGAGACACGTCTGGAGGAAGAGGCAAACGGGCTCAGCGTTCCTCTAAGCAGATCGCTGGTGACCATCCAATTGGACAACGGTCGATTCGACAACAACGAGAGGTAGCTTACAAGCTCTCACATCCCAGTCGGCTTCATCCGGATATTTGGCACAACGAAGCTCAAGAGTTTAATGATGGCCCGGCTTGCTGTTGCCAGCCCAAGTACCGTATCGGCCCGTTACACAATCAATACGAGGGCGAGGAGGTTTGTTAGTACCATCCGCGATTTCGAACTCTCGTAATTGTCATAATCGACATGTTCCTAGCTTTACTATGTCTCAGTTCTGAATCTCGCTTGGATGAAGCTTACTCCATTGAATGTTGAACAGGTGGTTGCGCAGAAAAACCAACAACTAGGTCATGCACTTGAGCTTTTCATATTTCGCAACACTGTCAAACAGGGGTTCCTAGAGCTCAGGTCGTTGTAAGACCACTACCGATTCACCAAATTTGTGTCTATGGCGTTCGGTTGGTTGCTTCCGATTAACGTCCTTTGCCAGGTCTCTTATGCATACAGCAGATTTGCACCTTTGATATCTCTTTGGGTAGATGACATTCGATGCACGCTAGGTGCAGTAATTTGGCAAGCTCAAGACCATAATTTGTAGCGATATCACGACCAGCGGATAATTTCTGTCCAACACGTGCTTAGGAGTGGGTGTCGTCTCATGTTAGTCCCTGGCAAATGTTGAAGGGCTGGAATAGACCCTACTGATTACTTTGCTTTATCGTGGGATTCGTTCGGCTTTGCAACGGCTGAAAGTGCTGCCTGAAACACCGATAACATCCTTTGAGCCACATACGAGAAAACTCCCTACCGCCAGGGAGCTGGTCCGTCCTCAGGCGCACGCGAGCCTTTTGTCGTCTAGAAATCGAGCAACACATTACTGGCACCCTAATTTCTGTCGCTCTTATTTATTTAGCAATTTGTGCACGCTTGTTTGGTGCTTAGCACTGAAAAAATATATTAGTAATCTCTATTGGATTACTCCATTGCACTGTTCCATTGGTCCACCCTTAGGTCTTCTCTTGCTCAGCTTACTCGGACCTATTCTCTGTGACAATTGTAGTTTTTTATTGTTTCATTCTTGTCTATCGTTTTTACTCAGAGGGTACCTGAATGTGTACAAGAGTCGAATAACCGTGACCGTCTCTATCACTACCGTGTACTTATCATTCCAACCACTAACTTTGTGCAAGCCTGTCCGACAACCATACCCTTCAATGGAAACGACTACGTATTTGAAGGCTTCTCACTTTTTCTCCATTACAAATTAGATTCGGTAAGTCAGTCATTCCACTGCTTGTAGAATTTTGGTGAATTAAATAGAGTGCAATACTTTTCTTTCCAATGAGGATCCTTTCAATGGCCGCTTTTTATTCACTAGTACACCAACAAAGCACGATATAACTCTCAAATACTTTGAGACCATCCATCTAAACGGACAACATCGTACGAACCATCGACGCAGACTCGCTTGCTCAATGACCTACAAATAGTCTTGTATCGATCGACGATGCACAATTGAATCACCAATCTATTGTTCTAACATCACTGCACCAAACGAACAAGCTACGCTTGTGGCGTGCATCTGATCGACCGTTTGAACAATGAGAATTACCCTCCTGAGGAACATCCCGATTATCCACTTCGTCACTTAACGTTGCAGCTGTCCTCTTCCGTATTTGCTCCAATTTATTGACATCGTTTAGTAGTATCCTCCGTGTAGTTTGGCATGGTTGATGATCCACTTCGTAGTCGACTAAGACGATGGCTCATGTCCCAAACCTAGACGGTCATCCTACTTATCGGCTAGCCATAACTACCACTGTGTCATTAACTCAGACGGAAAGCGTCTTCGTTCTCACAAGTGCTGAAAAGTCTGTCATTTTGACCCAGTTCTCGCACTGCCTCCTGCTTTTTTGCCACTTCATTCGCAGGTTTTAAGCTGTGTGTTCTGCACTTATATTTCTAACTTTAGCACGTAGTTGTTTCCTGGTGTTCATCGATCAGTTCGACGTTCTTACTATTCAGTCCATAATTTTATTTGATTTTGTTACTTTCATAGCCTCCTCCGTGCCAACTTTTACGTTTCAACCTACTTTATGACATATTCCCCATCGAAGAGGACTTTCCAGAGGTAAGCAGCCAGTGTACATCTCGGTTTTTCAACAGCACATCACTCACCATTCTGGTACTAACTTCACCTCTTTTTACGGTCACCTCCCTAGCTTTTCACTGTGCGTGCTCTTGACTTGATCACGCAGTACGTTTTTGTTGAATTACTGGAATTACTGGATCTCTCCTGGAGACCATTGGGCATCACGGATGGATGTCCTGTCGTTCATCTCATGCCTAGGTTTATCCGCGTTGTGGAACCGTCGCCCGACCCCAATGACCCACAGTCGTCCTCCAAAGAGCCGTCCTGTGTCGGTGAACTTCTTCCAATCAACGTAGTCCTCCAGTACTTGTTACAAGAAGCACTCACTCCTCTCGTTGATATGATGGAATTAGCAGTAATCCGACGGTATTCGTCTACTGAATGGTCGAACTATATTGCGCCTCTCCGAGGTACATTAACCACATTTCCTGGGAAGGTAAGTCATATATTATTTTCACTTGGAAGAAAACATTCAAGCTTCATGCCTTGATATTAAAGCGCTGAACCGCCCGTGTTTCTGAGCACACCGAATCTGATCACTCTCACATCCTATCCAGGTTTCACCGAACCTTCCCACCTAAGAATAAACTTGGCAGTCGAAGAGCTTTCTGAACCACGGATTAAGCGAACGTTTCAAAATCTAGTATGTGATGCTTTGATTACGAATTTCACGGCAGGAGGTAACCACTATACTTGACGCTTGAAACTTGCATATGGTATTCCCGAGTGCATACTAACCACTGGTTGTTATCACTTCTAAGCACAAATCATTGTATCCCTCCGGGACCGCAGCATAATTCGGCCAGACGGTCTGTTTGATATTAGACGAAACAAGACTTGTGTGTGGATAAGAAGGCGTGGTGAAACTTGTAAGCCCTAACAGTCGACGAAGCCAGCACATCAGGGAATGCACGGAAGCTGTTCCAGCTAATTCGGAAAACATGACTCAAGAGACCGTCCGTTGGTAACCTACTTAATGGTGATGCTCGAAATCTAATGTATAACAGAAGCCTATGCCTAGGTCGATGGTCTTAAAAACGGTCTAGTTGGCAATCGGCGTCTATACTTGTATCTCTCATTCGATTCGCCCAGCTCGAGCCATGGTATGTGAGTTTAGATTCTCGCTCACCACTGTACCTTTCTGTCTTGCAACGCCATCGGGTTGTCGAGCCAGATGACATTCCTCTAGTGCTATTTAAAAACAGTGGCTTTAACTAGATTTCAGGGTGTCGAATATTTTCATTTGCATTGAGAGTACGGAAGTTAGCAGCTCTCAGCTAGTCTTCACAGTTGCGTCTTAATGGACAAACAGAAACAGAAAGCAACATTTCGGAAGACAACTAACGGAATGAATGACAGTCTGATGACAATAATGGCTGGTTGGTCGATTGATGGCCATTTCGATCACTTTGACTGTACACAGAGTTAGGTGTAATAGGCGATCGATTCGGCCGCGTCCAAGTTCAACTGTCTATCAGTTTCCGATCGATTGTTTGGAATCCGATAAATGGTACTAAATGACTGAATCGGGTTGACCTGCTGACCTGTCGACAAGAAGCCAATGTATTTACGGCTACCCTTCTGGATTGACAATGCGTCGGATTACGTTATACATAAGATAAGACAGTTGGTCAGACGAACTTTACTGCTGCTGAGCTAAAGCTTTCGTTTCACAATTCCCCAATACTCAGTACGAATTTCAAAGGTAACGTGTCTGATCTCGGCTCATCAGAACCAGAACCGTTCAGCTGTAACACCCTTTCGGTGTCTAACTGCCATGCCGCCTGAGGGAGGCACGAGGGCTGAGATACTGCCAGGTTGCCCAAGCCTAGACAGGGGAAGTCGAGAGGCGGAGGTGGGATTCGAACCACGGACCTCCCGGTCAGTAGATTCGCGCTCTAACCACTTGAGCCATCTCGCCCCATCAATGGCCATCTATTCATTCGTTTGCGCTCGCTTCGCGAAATTTATCGGTCTAAGGACTATAAGCCTGTCACAGAATCGCAGAGCACCATCTGAAGGGGGTTTAAGTAATCTAGCAACGGCGCAGTCCGAAACCATTCAATGGATATTGGACTCAATCATTTGGTATCATCTGTCAGATTCCAAACAATCGATCGAAAACAGATAGACAGTTGACGTTGAACGTGACCAAATTGATTGCCACCAGCCTACAGCGTCCAACTGACTAACTCAGTCAACCTGATCGAATTGGCCATCGATCGATCAACCGAGAACGAACTCCATTCTTGTCACCAGACTTCCATCCATCCTTTTCGTTATCTGATTACTGGTTGCATTTTTACTTTGTGATGTGAGACCAGTGGTTCCCAACGTACTAGACACGGCACGTAATCGCACTCAGTGATCAGACTGCCTAGCTGAAGTGTTTCTGTTGTTGTATGGTGGGCTCATGTTGAGTAAGATTCGCAACGGACGTCTTCCTCCGATGTGATGCTCAGATGCGTTTAGCTTGTCGCCATTCCGAGGGGTATGCACTTAACTGGGTCGTTTTCCAAAGGGACATAAAGCTGTTTGTAATAAGTCCCCGCTCCTATCATTTCTTTCCACATGACTGTATGGCAGTTAGGCACCGGCACTTGCTACTGGTGTGTTGCTGTCGACGATGATGTTTTTGTACCATTGTGGGAACTGAAAGTGGGTTGCTCGGATACGTGCCACTTAACCACATTCGTTCAGCATCTTGATGAGCTTCACTCTCCCATGTGCATGTGTGCATGTTTGGGGTGAAGTCTTCAGACTGCCTCTTTCTCCACAGTGCTATGACAAGAACATTTTACTCTTCAGAATTTACGGACGTTTTTGCTGTGTTATCAGCGTTCGTACCATTTTTTATCTAACGAATGGACAGAGCAACTCTTAGGTGTCAGGTAGCAGAGTTTAACCAACCTTAGCGTTTGCAACAGGCTCATACGTGTTCCTGTCGCGTGCCAGGTTATTCGAAGTAAACGTCTACAAACAAGTGAAATAAATGAGTGTTGGGCTTAAAGTGTCTTTTAAATGTATACGGACAATATTGCACTGTTTGGTTCGGATCCCATCCGTATACAAAATGCACTAAATAACATAATTTTATCATATGTTGTGGGTTTTTTTAAAGTGAAGAGTACCATCACAAGACTTGGTGCGTGGACAACCAAACGTAGTAATGTCATCGGAACCTTTAGAATTAGTGCATAGGTTCACCTATTTGAGTTGTTTTGTCACGTCGGGTGGCAGCATTGTCGACAAAGTGAATGCGGTCGTAATCGACCATGGCGCAGTACGTTTAGCGCTGCTCTACGGTTGTGACGCCTGGCCACTGTTCACTGGGGACAAAGGAAAACTGCTTGTGTTTGACCAACAGCAGGGTCTTTTAAGCAGTGCACGTGTTATGGGAATAGCTGATAAGCAGTTTTGAAGTGTGGCGAATGCGTTATTGCAACAAACCAACTGCTTATCCAGTCGACGAGTTAATTCGGCTACACCAACTATGTTGGCTACGCTGTGGGCTCCATGTGCCAGCCATTCGATTGCGTCGCCATCCCCTGTTTTATGAGGCAGGTTCCGACTTGAAGATATCACGAGTTGAATGACGTGGAGACGGCACATGGAAGACAAAGGGCCTCGGCTGCCCTGGTGCATGTCGTCTACCGGTATCAAAGATGCTGCACATACATGGCTAAAATCGTTCAGCTGTAGCACCCTTCCGCTGCCTAGCTGCCATGCCACCCGAAGAAAGCACGAGGGCTGAGATACTGCCAGGTTGTCCGAGCCTAGACAGGGGAAGTCGAGAGACAGAGGCCGGGTTCGAACTATGAACCTTTTGGTTAGTAAATTAGCGCTCTAACCACTTGAGCCATCTCGCCCCTAAAAATGGTTAAAGTTACTCACCGACATACGATGTCACGCTACCAGTGAAAGGAAGAAGGCCTTCGCTGCGGAATCGTCTATTTGAGAACACCAACTTAACAGTTGCAGACTATTGAACAGGGGAGCAAAACTCTCATATGCATCTCGTTTACAAAACTGAATCTCCACCTTCTCCTTGAACTCGTCTTCCTGAACTTTTCTGGATATTCATTGACTGTTACTCAAATCCAGGCAAATCCTACAAAGAGACTCCGCCAATTCCGTAACAGATCTCACTTTTCAAGAGGCGCAAAGCGGATTTACGAGAAGACGTGCTACTCACACGCCTCATCAGTAGTATCCACCGTTACACCAGTAGCGGTGTTGCACATGTTCTTGGTCCTTAATCGTTTACCCGCTGTTCTTTCTTATTTCGCTTTTTTAATGTTTCCTCAGCATCCTCTACCTTGCACCACCCATTGCCATAAGCTGCAACTATCCAGATCACCGTAGGTACGTGCGCGGTTCACGGTTGTAAAACCGGACTGAACTTTCCACAAAGCAAGACAGAGGATAAGAGGCTTACGCTTTCGTATTGTTGTTCACTTTTGCCATGGGAGGTTACTTAAACCCCAACTATTAGATACCAACGTGGATGATATAATTGGTAAACAATCAAACATGATAATGTATTGTTTTCCTCTTTTGTTGATTCTTCTTTTTTCGTTGAACCCATTTATCAGTCCGTGATGAACCACGATCATCAGCTTGCAAGAAGCGAATTGACGTTTAGTTCAGATGTACACCCTCACTGTTCCTTCCAGTGAATCCTCCTCATTCCACGGGTGAATTTTTCGTGGTTCGCTGAATTCACACCGTTGAGCCTGCGTTTCTGTTTGATGACCCGTCGAACCACTTATCTTAGACGTTTTTTTATTGCGAGAGAATAATCGCATTCAGAAACACCTCGAAAACCGATAAACTTATCAGCATACTTGTGCTTCGGTTAGACGTCACACAGTAACTTTTCTCTTCCCTCCTCCACGTACCTGGTTTGCTACTGTGATCTTTGCCGTTCACTTCCGATTATTCAGAAACCTCCAGCAATCCGAGTGGATCAGATGGACCGTCGCTCACTGGCTGGTGAGCCGTCCGATGGCGTACTCATCTACCCATTAATTGTTCACATGACCTTCACACCAATGAAGCTCAGTTTGACTCGAGAGCCCAGATACAAATGTGTTTTGAAGAACTTCATGAAGTTACAGTACTTGATGATGAATAAGCCACGTATCACTCCGGATGATCGATCGGAGCTTGCACATTTGGCGAGCGAACTGGAAGCCATGGAACATTCCGGGTTAGTCGCTTCTGAGGTTTCGTTTCAAGTTTTTATCGTTTTTTTGAAACGATTTGTCCTACTTAGGTGCATTATTGTCCCGTTTTTCATCGGAAAACAAAGTTTATTCGTCTACTATATCATTGTTAACCATTCTTCGGCCGGTAACCAACTTCTGAACCCTGGGCCTCTTCCGTTTTATTCCGTTAACTACGTACTGCTCTCAAAACCTAGTGGCTGCAGTACAATGTAATATTCCGTTGCCTACTTGTCACATCTCCGTTGGGGTTGTTATCTGGTGTCGTTTTTGACATCGTCGGAAGCAGGATTTACGGGTATTTTTATCTTTTTAGAGAAACCAACAAAGGTGGTATGTTCTGAACGTGTCCAACAATTCATAGAAAACTTTAGGATATCAACCAAAGGCCGTTTATCGGAAGTGTACAATAGCAAACAAGATATAAGCTTTTCATAGAGCAGTAAAAGTTTTTTTATGTTCACCTGGTGAGATTGAGGTTTGTTCATTTTTAATAGTGGCTGATATCTCCGTTTCAGTGTACATCGTCGAGAAATTACCGTGGAATTGAGTTCCGAAGGATTCTATCGAACAGGTCTTCGACCCGATGTTTCTCAACACGCCATCAACTTGGTTTCTCTCATTTCGCATCTGCGGTTCCATAAGTCACTGGAGAGCTTGGAGGCTCGACTTGGTTATACGTTCAAAAATAAATCGTTATTGCATGTAAGTCTTTGTGTGACCCTTGTGCAGTTATCTTGAAACTAGCAATAACCATTCGTTCCCGCAACCTGATTCCGTTCGTTCCTTAAGCCGTACTGGCTTGTCATGACATGAAACCGTCATAATCGAAACTGACATCTGTAGCTAGCGGCATGCTCACCTTTGATATGCATGTATCGTTGATGTAAACGTGGCAACAGGTGACAACCATTCACTGGGATCACAGGGCTGGTCCGCAAACCCAAGGGGCACGTGGGTCCATTTGTATCTAAATTCATGAGGCTTGTACACAAGAGTGCCATGATATTAGCTGACACACGCACCAAATTGACGAAAACGGCCGAAGCATCGAACCAGTGGAAACTGACTATGAGCTCTGCTGGGGTTGTTGGGAATCGGCGTTGAAATCGACTGTTGAATGTTTCAAATTCTACAAACCTTTCCATCATTTGGAGAGTAGGTACTGTGTGGGTTTGACACTTGAAAATTGTTTTGAAAATGGTTGGTTTTCACTCTATGCCGGGCCTTTGGTTTATTGGTCTGCAACTCTGAGATTGAATACTTGTTCAAACGTTTGCGCTGCATATAATCCTAGAGCTGGCTTCAGGTGGTTTAAAGGTTTAGCTTACTAGCTAGTGTCATTACCCGCTGGGCGAGGCTTCAAGCTATCGCCCGTACAAAGTGTCACCTTACGAATGTGATTTTTATGTGCAACGAACGAACTGGTACTCAGTGAACTGGCCAAACCGTCCGGCATGCGCAAGAACCCGGTTGTGAGAGTTGTCTTCCAACAAGCAATTTCCTGCTGGATTGGAAACGTTTTACTCATTTTTCATGCTCCCTTATATGAGTTGGACGTTTGACTGTCCGCGTTTTCCAACCAACCTGTGAGTCAACAACAGTTCGTTTGACTGTCCGCGTTTTCCAACCAACCGGTGAGTCAACAACAGTCGGGCATGCTTTTGTCCAACATGTTTGCTCTTGCCTTATTGCAGAATCATATTTCTTTCGACCAATTACGCCTTGAGGAAGTGTCTGTTTAGGGCTAACGGTCTTCGCTCTTTTTAGAACTTGAACACCGTATCCTATTATTCAGTTATTCATGTTGTCTTGGCCTATGTCTTCAACGAAGATGAAGTTCTCGTTTACCGAACATGTTGTGCGCTTGATGTTATTTATCGTTTCACCATTTAACTATTCCAACTTGGAGCCGATCACGGCCATCATGGGAGTCGGTTTGTTGCTTCTCATTTTTCTTACCGCTGGATGTATACATCATAGATGATGCAAAACGGGTGTACGAATAAAAGTCAATTTTGTTAGACCTTTCTAATTTGGAGGTTACTGAATCGATAGTTATAGGTAAGTATCATTCATGACTCAATAAAGGTGTGATTTGGTTGTCGACCAGCAATCAAGGCGTCACTTCGGAGAGACAACCGGCTAAAAGTTTCGTCGAATCTCCCTCTTAGTGTGCACTGTCCCTTCTCAAGCGGTGGGAACGATTTCTGAGGGCGTCGGATCTGGAGCGGCCTATTTTTCTGTGGGTCATTTGAGAAAGTTTGATGGGACAACAATTCCGCCGAATTTTTAGCACGTTGCCTGGTTATCCCAGTAGAACTGCAAGATTATATTTAACGGACTGAAAGAGAATATGCTCGATGCATCTGACCAGGTCTCATCTCCCACCGGTTGTTTATCTGCGTCCTATTGGAATGGGATGATACATCGGTTTTGTGAGTTCATCCCTTCTTTCACATTGGCTTGATGTTCAACACATAAGGTCAGGTTGTGCATTGACCACTCATTGCGGTCATCTTTCGTGAAAATGGTATTCAGTCCCGTGTTCTTCTCATACAAACAGCTGCAATCTGCAACGTTATCCATTGAATAATGAATCTCATTTCATTGGAGTGTCATCATCACCATCGGCTCCGAAGCTTGCGCTGGCTTTCCATCTCTATCTTCACATACCCCTCTTTTTTAGCTCGACCCTGGCCAATATCGCCAGTGAAAGTGGTATGCTAGGATACTCCAGCTGTGAAATACTAGCAGTTCTTTGTGAGGATAGGCGGTTGGGGGATAACGATAAAAAAGCGTCACTCCATGGAGTACTAAAGGTTTATGAACCAGAAACGCTTTCTCCTTACTTGCAGTACTCACCCAGCCTAATTATTCAATTGGATTATCCCTCAGTGACAGCCTTTTGGTGGGTTCTAGTCTTGGTACAACGTTCTACGATACAACACAATGAAAAGTTATTCAACATCATGAGATCTAATTTTCGTGGACTGAGGATAATTGACTAAAAGTAGACGACTGCGAATCCGTCCTCACTGATTTGTTACTGCCTCTGTTTTGTTTTTTATAGCAAGCACTTACTCATCCGTCCTATAGGAGAACCAACTTTGGAACCAATCAAGACCACTTTCAGAATTCACTCGTCAGCTGTGGACCACGTATAATAGAGTATGGTGACAAATTGCAGTTGTACAAAGCGTGGCGCAAGAAGGGCTTGACGAAAATGATCCAAGTCATGTCTGTGCTGCCAAAAATGCATGAGGAACGCTCAAATATCTACGGAAACGAACGTTTGGAGTTTCTCGGTGATGCAGTCATTGAGGTTATTTCCAGGTAGGATCCTTCACTTTTCTGCCGCAGGGCTGGGGGGCGGATAGAATTAAAACGAAACATTTGGGTACCCCTAGCCTATATATGTCATCGTCGCCAGTACAGGTCTATAAGTCGCGGTCTGTTTTGTTGTATCGCTGAATTTTCCAGTGGTTCCCAACAAATAATATCAATCGGATTATATATATATATATATATATATATATATATATATTAGTTGTGCGTAACCAATGGATGGCCAAGTGCGTACGCTGTAGAAGCGGCGTTTGCTATCGTCCACTTGATTTATCCGACATATGACCGTTCATGATCATTCTCGACTTCCCGTGCTTAGCGCGGCCGCTTCGCCCCCGTCTACCGCTTGCCACATGTAGCTGCAATAGTGTGGATGTTTCAAGATCCCGACGATTTCCAGCTACTTCAGACACTTTGAAGTAGGGGCCCATTTTGTTTCGGCTGGCGGTATAGCGGCCCGTCTGACATTAGAATCGGTGGGTTGTTGGCCACAATGGCACCATAGATGAAGCTTTAGTCCATCAGAAAATATGCCACGCACATACCCGGTTCATGATAGATGCTCCCTCGCTTATAACCCGGGGAATTTTTGCGTCAAATTATTAGGGATAGCCCCCTAATTCCTCTGCTCCTTGCCAATGTGTTGAGGTACAGTATACGAACGACGCTCATACAAACCCTTATGAAGCCTACCTTATCCCCTTCTTCCTGTCAATCTCCGCAAACCTCTTTTGGTTTACATGTATGCTGTTAGCTTCCTGATCATAAGTTTCCGGGGGCTCTCCTCGTTGTTCCTTATTTTCCAAGTAAAATGTCACCATGCCGAACTATTGGTAATTTGTGTGCGTTCATTGGACCTTGGTTTGTTCCCCATGCTTTGAAATCGATTTTCAAACGTTTCACCACCAATTGAAAAGAGGTCAACAACGCACGCACGGTACATATATATATATATATTTATTTATATATATATATATATATAATCTTTTTTCTCCTTACAAAGCAACACCAACCTCAATCAATCGACAGCCGACCCGTAGTCGGAGATCAGAAACCACTTAGCTCTGTCAGGGTTATTTCTAGCCTTTCTTTGATCATGCACGTCGTTCGAATTCGTGAGAGCTGTAATTTTGCACATTGAATTTTTTCGCACCAACAAAGCTTTGATGTACCAAGAATAAAATCACATAAGGTGTGCTTGAAAAGGGATTGGTCATACATGGAGTAACATACTCATTTGCATGTTCAGCTAGGGTTGACTTTAGGCGCTTGTTTGTGCTATTGTTCAACCTAATGTGCTGCACAATAGCCGTTTCATCATTGTCGAATTATTCGTACTACGGTAGAATGATTCCCATCGATCTTGTAAGTAATACCATATTAATGGTGGTCACGTTATATCGTGGAATTTTTAGTGCAAGCATGACTAATTATACGAGACTTGTTCGCGCATGTAAATTTACATTGTACGGCATTGATGAGTCCCGTTCGGCGACTTCGTGGCGGTTTGTTGGTCGTGAAATTCATGTCAATTGATATTCGGAGTACCGACGACAAGCCTATGTTCAAACTGGTGCAACCCAATAGTTGAAAATCTTCACCATCTTGGATCGAGTTGCTTTTGACCTAATTAACTTTCTCATTTCCCTTTCCTCTAGCTTACTACCGTTCTACTGAATTCTCGTTATTTGCTTTCTCCCTCCCTAGCATTCACCTGTTCTTCATGTTCCCTGAACTCCCCGAGGGAAACCTGGATGCCTATCGACAGGCAATAGTACAAAATCAACACTTGGCCGAGTTGGCTGTGGTAAGGCATTTCTGAGCCATGCTGATGTGAAACACCACTGGTTTGTGCGGTCTATGGAAAACCAACTCATTTGCTCGCGTCTAACGCTGGGACAACGGAAAGTCACCACTCTAATACGCCTGACTGTGGTCATTTTTAACTGCACCACATTTTAGCACTTAACTGACGTCGTTACATGCAGAATACCAAAAGTTTTACTTAGTTCCGTAGAAGATTTTATCCGCTCTTAAGATACGTCGAAAAATCCCGTCAACAACTGTTTGTAGCAGTCTTGGTTGGACCAAGCCTGTAAGCAGATCTTCATGCCAGAAGTTTGCAAGTTTCCGATTTATAATACACAGAACTGTCGGAAAATGTTGAAAATACATGTACTTAGTAGATAAGAATGAGGAGACGTGAACAGCTTGAAATTTGCCCGCAGGTTCATGTATTAAACCGGCAGTTGGATTTCTGTGGTGACCATGGAATCCCCTGACAATACTCGATGTAGTGGGCAATCTTGTACAAATCTGTCGACCTCTGTAGATCACGTTCAGCTTCCACACACTCAGGCTGCGCCACATTAGTGTTATACGTATATTTGTTGAAAACCACTGTCTGTCTGGTCAAATTGCCAACAACAGAGGTCAGCTAAGAACTATTCGCTAAGAACTATAAGTTATACGCATTCCGTCCGCATATATATATATATATATATATGTATATCGTAAGTCACGAACTGAGAACTGCACTTTTGAAGCAAGATTTGTTGCAGTAAATTCACATTCCCCTTGTTGTGTTTTACCATCGCTTGTTTTGATAAGCTCGATTTTTCTAGCATTCTGTGTGCTGAAACCGCACAATATCACCAATGGTCTTACACCACAATTTGCTTACAGCGTAGCAAACTTTTCCTTCAGTTACAACCTGACGGCCGTGGTCACCAGGGCATGCTCTAACTGTTTAATCGTTTGTTTGTCATAAGCACTGGATGTATGCGTTGTCTGACAGTTTACTAATGAGTAGGACCCAGTTACTTATTTTTCGGTGGATGAATGAATGTAGTGTCTTTTTCGAGTACTCACAATGTGGTCAAATTTGTCCCTTACGACGAGTTTACGTACTGCTTTACGATGCGCACCGTTTTCGAAGGTCACAGTTAAACAACTACTCCATTTTTATCAGCAGTATTCCCTGTGACGAAAAAAATATTGTAGACTCATGCGGTTTTAATCACCTAAAATGAACCCTTAAGATTCGCCCTTTTATTAACAGAGTGTTATTCATATTAGTTCCCCTTCTTGACCGACCTTCCATTGGGTTGTAGTGGGATCTTACATCTTTATAGCACTTGATGCTTCAGTTTGTTGGTTTTCAACCCTACCAGAATAGCCCTAACCGATTCCACTTTTTCCTCCGCCTGAATGACCTTCGATTTGCCCTCGAGCGAAACAGGAGTCTTGTTATTACTAGTTAGTGCGTAAAAGCAGTCCTCATTCATGGGCACCGTATGTGTTTTACCTTGAAGTAACCGTGTAAGAAAGCCTAGTGGATAAATGTCACAGGGGAGAATAGCGAAATGTGCAAAGCAATACGCTCATGTCGTATTCCCCTCCCCCAATAATCTGCTTTGCCAGCAAGACTAATAACTAAGAAAGCCTAGTGGATAAATGTCACAGGAGAGAATAGCAAAGCAGTACGTTCATGTCGTACTCCCCCCCCTCCCCCAATAATCTGTTTTGCGAACAAGACTAATAGCAATGCGAATGCAAAGCAACTCGGCTTCTCGACCATCGCTAGTGAGCAGGAGCTGACTACGTTTCGAGAGAACCAGGTTGTGTCGAGTAGCGATGACAGCTAACTGCTTGTGTTATGTGCGAATGAATGTCTATGGCAATCTAAATTTCTATAGACAGGAGGGTATCGAGTCGTTGGATCGCACCTTTTTGAGTCGTTTATAGAAGTCATACTTTAACAAACCCTGTTCCCATTGTCGCCTCCCTGTTTGCCAGTGTACAGCTTCAATCGAAGGTTGAAGCGTTTGCAGCCCTCCTGACTGGCATTTCCATCATGTTCCCTTCCACTACTTTCCCACACTACCAAACTTCCCGAATGTCCAATCACTTCGACTGAACAGTGACAGCTCGTGCGGAGTCTGTGGCGATGTAGTCCGAAAAAATAGCTGATGACGATGTCGTAGGCAGGCGTTGGGTGTTTTCCATCTGGCGAGGATAAATTGTCTCGCTGTCACGACTGGGTTAGCATCTGAGAACAGATCATGATGCTCTAAGTGGGCCGGTATTAGCTGTTTCGCAAATCTGAACTACTTGGGGAATACGGTCGGGGAGACTAAGTTCTCCATGAACACAGATACTTATTGTTCATCGGTATCTTATGCGTATAATTCTTCTTTCTTTTCATGACAGCGATTGGGCATCCACAAATTTCTACTCTACACTCATAGTGTAGACTTCTGCTATGATTCCACCTTTATCTATGCTCGGTCTGACGCTTTTGAGGCACTCATGGGTGAGTCTGTTGTGATAATTTTTCCTTAATTTTGTTCGGATACTTTTTGTCCGAAACAAGTGTTGCATTACTTCATTGTTCTCAACTCTCAACATTTATTGAAAGCTAGACTTTCCATCTCAAGCATGGTTCATGCATAGTGGTTTTCTACAGAGGGAATATTTTGCAAAAAACAACGAAACTCTCCGTAGGAGTGGGCCTTTGTATGGATTTAGGTTTCATCATTACACGATGTAGAATCTATCCCGGAGAAGTTATCGGCACATTTACCCATCACATTACCTATAACCATGGTGGGAGACGTTTTCCGAAATATGAGAGGCACGAAACTGTATAAAGCACGCGACATTGTGGATTCACACAATAACCTGGGTGCATTTTGCGAGATCCTTGCCAGAGTTTACGTACTGGTTCTCAATAGATATATCTTTAAAGTAGAGCCAACGAAAAGAGCACCGGCTCCTGTTTTCATTTCGTGATAGCAGTTTCCTTCCGCTAATCCAAGTAACCTGTTAGATGTGCGGACTAGGAGCTCGATTGCAGTGTTCATACGGTCTGTGGTTTCCAATAAGTGTCGGACGATGAACCAACCTGGTTGCGACTGCTCGCGCGATTTTTGACTGTCACTGGGTGCGGACCGATTTCTTTCAGTCATTGGTTTCAGATGGCAGCCCGGGTGAGCTGGTAGCCATCGGCTTTCTCCAACACTGTCTGTTAGTAATGCACAGAAAGGACGCTGGTGTTAACTGATTTTGTGTGCTTATAACATAAGTCTCTCCATGATCACTTCGACACTACGACCTTCCTGCCATTCTAGCTGCTATTGCCTTGGATGCTGGACTGGACGAGGTCGACCGCATTTTCGGTGCAGTTCTTTTTGGCGACGAACCTAGAATACATCGTGTGTGGGTAAAAATCCCACCACACCCTTTGCAATCTCAGTGTCCTGATGGTGACCGTTCGTGGGCAGTAAACGTACCAATGCTCAAGGTGAGTTATTATATTGTCTGGTGTGGTGTTTTCATTCAGTCGATCCAACCCGATGGCTGCTCATGGATAGTTTTTGTTGCAGATTCATCGCGATTATGGCGTTTCGGCGTCCGTTACGCTTAGGACCTGCTTTTTCGCTTTGTTGCCTGCAAGCTGTCCCATGGTGTTTGATGCCACATCAGTCGAAATTAGTCGACGAATGGGTGGCGATTTCGCCTGGGATGCTTAGTTGGCACGAACGGCGGTGTTTTTTACTGATGTCCCGGACATGTTCCGTCTTGTTTTCGTTATATACTAACCATCGTAAATTGTTCTGGTATCTACTTTGTACCTATGTTAACAGATATTTTTCATGGCTAAAGGTTCAGACGTCGTCGTGATTACAGGGAGTATGACGGCAGCATCTGTTGGTCAGAAACTCTCTTCATGCAGTACTAACTTTCAGAATAACCACAATCTTTACATACTTGGTGCCCTGCAACAGCGAACCAACCCAACTCAATGACGTTGCCATCAGTTGCTAGTGGCGTTGATCAGTTGCTGCCTATTTTGAACGATTGTAACTGTTCTGATCTAGTGCGCGCGTACTGTCACCTTTTGAGCCCGGGAATGTAGCGAGCATTTCGCTTGGCAGCCGAGGGGCGCACATATCGTTAATTCAAACCAACTTGTCAGATCCATATTCTGACTCCCAGTTGGTCGGACGTCGAATCTCACTGGGCTACAGTCGCCACATCTTTGCATAATACCTTAGCTGCACAGTGCAGCCAGCTCTCTAAAAACATTGGATATCAGGTAGAAAAGTGACTTTGTATGCATCTCAGAGCTTTCCGGGGGTCCGGAACACAAGGCGATTGCGGATTATCAGATATCAAGCGAGCATCATTGCATATACTAACGTGAAGCCCGTTGGATGCGGAAGGTTATAGAAATCGGAAAAATCCAAGAATTCGGTTTTCTGAGAATCCGCTGTGGGTGAAACCATCAAGGATCATATTGTGTCAGTTATATTTAGTGAAGAAGGATTCCTGAGTCAAACACCTTTAACGACATTTCTCGTAGCCACTACTCAGCCAGGTGCTCTCACTGGAAGTTCATGACTGCGTATATTCCGTTGAGCGCCGTCGAGATCCGTATCCGGACGACTTCCCGCCCAAATTACTCAGGGATGAAATTCACGTGTAGCGTTTGTCTGACATAATTCGGCAGTAGTACCCGTTTTTAAAAAAACGGACCCACAGCGAATGCGGTAATCATAAAGCAGTCAGTAACAAGGTTCTTAACTTCGTATTAAGGTGACCCGTAGATGTTACGCTGGCCACATCTTTGCATTCCACTAGGTGCTAAGAGAACGTAACCCATAGTCTTCCCTTTCCCGAATTTCGACGGTAGATTTATCTCTGTTGAACGGTCCATTTTCCTTCTCGTTCATTTTCAGCGAAGAATGCTTTGCATGTGAAAATAGGTGGGGAAGTCTCCAAAAGCTTCTCTACAAAAGTATCTGACAGATATTTTTTGCGGTCGGCGGGATAATTAGGCGGACATTGGAAAGTATTCGAAGTCCGCGTGTTCTAACAGTTGCCGACAAAAACCTTATTGACCCGGAGTACATGGACAACATTGTCCCCCTCTTGGAGAAGAGTGCACATCTGTTTTTGAATGAAATGACGGAAGTCATTCCCTCTTTTGGCATGCGCTTTGCATCCACAAAGTGTGCCCATGGATACACAGTTAGTGAACACGCCGACTGTAACCAATGCAGTGGCAAACAAGGCTATGGAGCGTTTTGTGTGTCTCGAAAGTTGTCTTAACCCCGACTGACAGAAGAGGTTTGGATCGCGTGCCTGATCTTAGATATCTGCAGCAGCCGAGTGCCACATCTTCTAACCTCAATGAAGAATCACAACAGACTGTTCACGTTGTAATGTTGCGAAATATTGTCCCTGTGTGCCGTGATCTGAGACCTCAGTTCTTCATAACTAAAGCCCGTGTGGGCTTCTGTCACGAGACAATTAGAGAATGTTCGTTTGTGCACCAAGGAGGTTGGTCGGAGAATGTGTCTACTATCATATATTGCGCTCGCCAAGTCATCCTCTCGAAAACTGTGCCATTTGCCGCGCACTTAACAAGTTGGTCAATGTTTGACCTGGCAGAAGGGTGTGGAAGATCTGACGTAAAATGTATGCACTTTCGGTGCCACCTGTCTCTTAAGACTGGATCCGCCCGCTCCCCTTTATGGTTGGTTGATGTCGCTGCAAAATATTGTTGCTACTCGATTTCGCTGACTTCCTTGTTTTCGGTTGCCATCTAGATTGTCTGACTGAGTGTATGGAGGTGTATGAATGTAGACTGACACGGGGTCCTTTCCTTCCTGTCTTACAATCGGGCTTCCAAATAGACTGTGGTTGCACGGTGGCTAGGTATCGATGTTCAGCACTGATATTATGCTATCAATGATGGTGGGTGTCACTGGTCTCTTGCATCGATTCCCAGCCCATGATTTGTATTAAGATGATTTTCATGGACGTTTAGATCATTCTTCTGATCACGACTCCCAGTTATTGAAGCGGACTTCGATTGGTCAACACGGACGTTCTTGAAGAAAGTCCCAACAGGATAATTGAAGCACTTCGTTGTCGCTTCTTGACCCAGACATGTCTTATGGACACTTGAGTTTTGTTTCTGCTGCTTGAATGGGTTTGAGTTGAATTGCATCCCAGAATACGTTCGGAGCATGGTAGAAGTTGCTTCCGGGCCAATAGTAGCACTATTTCTTTGGCAAATTCTTCATTCGAAAAGCAGCAGGACGACTGATAACATGTGTTATTCAGATGGTCGGAAGGGAGATCCGAAACAAAGAAAGGACGACGAACTGCTGCTCACGTAATGTACTTCATCACCCTTGGTCGACCTGGTTTGAATCTTTCCATCAGTTGCTTAGGTGCTGGTGCAAATGATTCGGCAAAGTCTTGTTGTGCGTGGTTGCTGGATATTTAGTTTTCACATCACTCTCGTTTGAACAGTCGTCCTCCGGTGCTGGCGTAATTATGAATGTGAACACTGCATATCCTACAACCAACCACAACAAAGTCAGAAAAAAATTGCCCAGCGGGTTTCAAGCGTCTCTGGTGCTACCTGACTAGTAAGTCCTGACAGGCGGGTCAGTCGACTGTCACAACCAATACTGGGTAGTCGTTCGAGCAGTCGGGAATACCAGTCACGTCGCTGAAATGTGGAAACGTTCGCTTGTTCAGACGTGAGAATCCAGATGCGTCCAGCATGCGCTGGTGGAGCAGTGGTAACACGCTCGTCTCGCATGTCAGATGTCCGAAGTTCAAACCCCCGTTACAGCCAAAAATATCCACTTCTGATGAGCTTTAATATGAGCTGTGTTTCCCCCCTTTGGTGTGGACTCACCAGAGTAATATAGTAAGGTCTTTGTCAGCGTCACTAGCGGCAGGCAACTGACCGCTTTGAACCAGTATCCAGTCGTATGGAGTTCCCTTTTTAATAACTGGACGAATGAAATAAAACGCCTAACAGACTTGAGGTCTGTGTTGACCGTTGTAGCTCGCCTCTACTAATTTGTGACTGCTCCTTGCGCCATCAAAATAAACCAAAGTTGAATCTGCCGTTTTGTCTAGGTGGACAAGGTCATAGTTCTGACGACCTAGGTTCCTTCCCCATGGGCGTTTTCTTTTGGTTGGTATACGGTTTCAGAAATAAAGACGTACCTACTCAAAATAATTTGGAATTTATGGGAAACTCCACTGGATAACAACGCACAACAGTCCCGGCGGATGACCACAAGCGAATCATGCTGCAATCACGTATTCAGCGTGTGGTCGATTTGATTGTGAGGATTGTTCGCACCGTACTCGGACAGGGCATCTTATTAGTCTTCTGGAATATCGAAAATTGGGTACCAAAAGGTGCTTTTCAAAGCTCTGAAAGTGTTTCGGAAAACAATAGAGAAGCGAACGAACATAGTTGAAGTACTACTGATTGCTTAGTAGATGCTAACGATGAAGAACCCGAGGTCAACGGACCTGAAGTTCGAAACTGGAGCATTCCCAACGCAGCTGGATCCTTTCTTAGACGTTCATCTCGTTTCTTCGTTTGAGCCATACTTCAAAAGTCTGTAAATCTTGTACCTTGTGATGTTCACTGTCGTAGATTAAGCAGACTATTTTTGACACTTCTTAGCCTAGCGTGTTCTGATACCTTGTCTGTCTTATGAACGTGTGGGATGCTTCAGGCACTGGTAATCAAATCGACCACACGCTCAACAAACGGCCGTGTCACTAATCACTAATAGCCGGTTTCTAGTGCTGCTGTCGCGTTCCCACCTCTTTGATTAGGAATATACCAGACACCGATGCTCTCCAAGCCCTGTTGAAAAATAGACAAGCAACTCGAGGGAAACACCAGAATTCGAAGATTGTTTAGAATGCGCTTGTGCAATTAAAACAAAGCGGGGGGCGGTGCTATGCGTAACTGTCAGAGTTTTCTGAGGCCTTGAATTCAGCCTGGTTGTTGACGTCTGTTTAGCTTTTCTCTGATGTTCGAGGGTGCGTAATTCATTTTCTAGATCGAACAGTTAATCCGTGTCGCCAGAACATTCCAAAAAGTTATGACTAGCAGGCAGTTGCTTTATTTTTGATAGCATACTCCTTTGTTGACTATTTTTGACATGTTTATGCGCTGTTCTGGTACTGTACATTTTTGTCGGTAAATACGTCCAGAACCGTCGTCGATGCGTGGGTTTTTTTCGTAAAGTCATCCAGTTAGGTAAAGAAGGAGCACATTTGGCAGTACGGTACGAAAATTATGATTTTTCTTTCCTTAGTCTTCCCCCATCATCACTGAAATCAACTATTGGATTGACCTGCATAAGCCTTTGATCGAAACTTCACTGCCAGCGGTACTGTGAACAATCGACGAGAATCGCGGCAGGTACTTAGTGATAGGTGGCTTATTCTGGCTGGTGACACATACCTCAACCCCAAAGTTCCTTTCGAAAACAGCCTCCAGATTGGTACGCAAACGAGGTTTAGAGCTTACACTGGAAGTTTTCAATGGATGACATTCTCACTGAATGTGGTTTGTGTCTGGTAAATAAAACGAGTTCTTGACTGAGTTGATAAGTTACGAACCCCATCAATTCTTGGTAGTAATTTACTGAATGAAGCAGCCCCGTTTGCACGGGTGTATGTATTGTTTAGCCCTGTCAAACGCGAGCAATCTTTGTATGTCTAACGCCTATTTAGGACTTTGCACAACATTTACCCTTGTTGTTTTGCCCATTGGCATCCCGGTGTTTTAATCGCTTCAATAAGAACAACAAACCTGTCCAGCTGAAATTTCCGGAATCCTAGTGCGTCCTTATTACGGAGGTCCGGTTGAAATCCCAAGCCAATAGTTGGAGACTTATCTGACCATCCATCACACTTCAATCCAATAAGCTGACTAGTTCCTGGTGGTCAGATTGTCCGAGACTGTCCGAGAGACTGGTCAGGTCAAGAATCACGCTCAAAAATACCTCTGGATCCATTATGAATTTCCGTCCAAACTACGATTTCTATGTGATTATCAGAAGACCCAAAAATGTTTATCTTCTACCCAAATGTACGGCGGGTTTCAGTGCAGCACGCAACAGTGCTATAAAACTGGTGGAACATCTCATATGGTTGAGGTTTTCAGAACTAACCGGCTCCTTGCCTAATAACGACGAACCCATTGATGGAACGCATTCTGGTTGCTTCCCTGACACAGTCACTCCAAGCAATGGGTCGTTCGAATTATCTGCTTGAAGACAGTAACCTTTGTGAACGCATTTTCCTACCCTCTCCCTAACCTAATTTCCCTACATCCATTCGAATTTCGTTGCACGCCTAACGAACCATCCGAATCCATTTGGAAACCTAGATGTTTTCCTGTCAAACGGTAAACGGCCTCATTCGGCTCCTTTGTTTTTCTCTATCTATTCCCTAGAAACTGCCGATACTGGAAGAAAATTTGGGCATTAACTTTAAACATCTACGTGTCCTGGCTCGTGCGATGACGATTCGGAAAACGGGCTTCAATTTTTACACATTGTATGTACTTTTAAAGTCTATTCCCACCGCTTCTGGTACCTGGTTTGTAATTGTTTTGCTCGGATTAGGTGTGCGGACGGTGCTGACTTTTTTCATCACACGCGCAACTGCACCAGATGGAACCCTTAAGCCTTTTGTTACGACACGCAACTCCAGGCAAATAGATTGACTCGGCTATGCATCAACCTGTCGTCATCCACGATACATTATGTGTATACCTTGCAGTGAACTGAAGATGGCACCCGTTTTCAGACTGTGACCGGACGTCGCTATCAGTCAACCATCCAAGCTCTGCTGTGATTCCTGTCTTCCTAAATCTGACAAAGGAACACGTTCACTGTATTCGTTAAATTCTTGGTACACTAATTCATCTTCACTGCCACTTAGATTCAGCCGTTCTTACAGACTGCTATAGGTATCCCGTTAATGAATTGGTCAAGTCAGGTATCATAATGGCGAAAACAGAAAGTTTACGTTTAGTTTGCGCTGGTTGCCAAAAGGATAGCAGCGTTAAAAATTTTTCCACCTGCAGCAAACTTCAATCCCCTTCTACTTCAGGGTTTCATTGGGCTACACTAGTGCATCACTGTCGAGGTGTGCCGATTCTTATAATGGTCGACCGTCAACCGACGAAAATTAGAAAACAAGGTTAAAAATCGGAACAGTCCAGTCTGCTTGTTTGACTGGGTCTACATCGCCGCAGCTACATCATGAATGTTGGTGTCTTGAACACTGGAAACGTGAGTAAGGAGTGGGTGCGGGATTTACATAGCTTGTGTGCGCATCACTCTGGATCGCCGTTTGAAGAGTCTAGCGGGCCAACTACATCGTCCAGTGTAAAAACATGTTCAACCGTCCAGGCGTGATTATTTGGGTATTTTCAGGGTAGACTGGTGACAACACGCTGGCCCCTTATTTTAGGTATCGGGGGGTTCATATCTTGACAAGGCCAAGGATGTGCACCACCAAAATCTGCTGTTACGGGGCAGTCACCGCCATCCATGGTCGATTCCTCCGTAGTTTTCGTCCAAACTTTGTAAGGTAATTTCCCCATTCAACATACCCCCAGCTCGCTGTTCATATTTGACAGATCCGGGTTCAATTCAAACACCTCGGCTCAATTTACTTGTAAATGATTTGTTGTAGTATGAAATTCCCTCACAGTGTATCTCATTCATTCTTTTCTAAGTGGTGACAATCAGCGTCTGGAATTCCTCGGCGATTCCCTGCTAAAATACGTTTCAACTGACTATCTGTTTCGCCACTTTCCTCGTCACCATGAAGGACATTTGTCGTTGTTGAAAAATTCGTTGGTCAATAAATACACGCAGGCAGCGGTGTGTTCGGAGCTCGGACTGGACCAATTTGTTATCCGTCGCGAAGATAACAGCACCACCAAAATGGACGGTGAGGGGAGCGAGACGGGTGGCAAACGCAGCCAACAAACTCAGCCACTCAGCTCTACTGCCTTGTCCAAATCCAGCCAGGCAGCAATCGCCGCACAGAATCAAAATGTAAAGTACCGAGCAGACTTGTTGGAGGGTAAGTACTCATTTCCCATGAGATGATTGGTGTGTTCTCTTTCTGAGACCACCATCGATTGCGTGCATCCTGTTTTCATCGTACTTTTAACTTCTCGCTTCACAGATATTTGAACTGTGGTTGGCGAGGTTCTCTTCGATTATAGTCCGGTGAAAGGAAAAGCTTAGCTCGCAAAGAGATGGAGGCACTAGGAAGGATTTTATCTACCGCCGAATGGTGATGACTACTAACACAACTAGTACACACATGGAAATATTTCATCGTCTTCTGTCAGGATAACTTTCGTTGTCATTCAGGGTGTTAGTCGGTCATTGTCCGTCCAGATACTGTTAAATCCCGGTTAATGTTTATTTTCTATCACAGCATTTATCGGCGCCCTGTTTGTCGACAAAGATCTAACATGGGTCGAACGGTTTTGCCAAGTGTGTTTCTGGCCACGGCTGGTTGAATTTATCTTGAAACAGGAATGGAATGATGCCAAATCAAAGCTACAGCAGTGCTGTTTGACCTTCCGTTCTCTACATGAAGATCCAGAGATCGCGCACTACAAGGTAAATGTTCTGTTCACTTGCATCTTTGTTTTTTATAACCAGCTAGTTTGAGGCACTAGGTTTACTCAACCGTCGAAGCATCGCTCTCAGTACTAACTTCATCAGGGCTGTTATCTTATGTTGGAAACTCTCCAGCAGACTTATGAATAGTGTGTTGCTTCTGAACAACAACGTATTGCGATGTCTTGAATATCTTACCAACTGACACATGAGGTGGCCTGGTGCAGCACATTCATTTGAAGCAGATCATCATAAACTAGGAATTCGGTTAAATTCGGTGCAAATAACTGTATTTGTCTCATCAAGGCTGTTAGCACTTGGACTGGAACCACGGAGCAACGGATTCCTTGTAATAACTAGAACAAAGATGTGCGAAAACGCGAACGCGTCGGGGTACACACCTGTGCGCGACGGCAACACACCGGTAGTAAATGCTTAACTGCAATACAGCCATGAGGAGGAATTCCCCAGTCAGGAGTCGAAAGAACGGGTAACGGCGGGTACTTATTACAAACAACGTTATGTCCGTATGGAAAACGATCCAGATAAGGTGAATGCCCCTCGGAATGGCGATCAGATAAACGCGTCTGAGCATCATATTAACTGAAGGTCATGTGTGGGATTCACTCAGCGTCCGTTAAGACTCTCACTTAAACTAAGCCCACCATACGACGAAAGACAGTTTAGCTAAGCAGTCTGACTTGGGAGTGACAGCTTTGTCTCCATTGAGTGCAATTACTTGTCATGTCTTGTAACTTTGTAACTGCGGATCCCACAACACTCCGTTTGAGGCTGACCGCCTTCATTTCGTGTTACCAAGTCTTGGCCTGTCCCCCGCCAGTCTTTCACCGATGAGGGATCTTAGTTAAAAAGTGTTTTCTTTGATAGGTGGTAGTTGGGCATACGTAGTGCATGTCCCAACTACCTTAATCTGATGAGTTTCACTTGCTTCTATGGTCCTCCTGGTTCATCACCAAACGGCTACTTACGCATCACCTCATTTGCGAACAAGCTACAGCCACCTAATCCCTGTTGTACTGCGAACGCATCGATGATCGAACGTTTGAATCCGTTCAACAACCATATGGTAAGAATGCTCCCACAGTTAAGTTGGACAGACGATCATTTAGATACGATGAAATTCGTTTCTAACGTGTGTGGCGGTGCAGTCACGGCTTATGACGCTGCTTGGGTGAATAAAACCATCAACAGACGTAAGTTTCTATCCCTGAAGTGTTTCATAGGGGCTCAAAATCCTGGAGCAATACTTGGATCGAAGCACACACCAGAACATTGCAGTGAAAGACATACGTATAGAAACCAATGGTCGATTGAAGTGGTTAAACTATGCTATCCAGCGATCTGTCTACTGACTTTTATTATACATTACACTTCGATGTTAACTTTGATTTGTTCACTAACGAACACGTCCCTTATTGAGGACTAGTTGGAACGGTTTAAATACATTCTCTTCTGTAGCACCCTCCTCCATCTTTTCAGCTTGCTGGTTCTACCGAGCCTCCTTATCCACACACACACAAACTTCGTTTGATCTGGCGTCTAATAGATCGTCGCCTAGCCGAATTAGGTTGCGGTCCTGGAGGGATGAAACTTCTTGTATCAAGAAGATACCCATTGGCTAGTATGTGCGCACTTGGAAACACCGCGTGCTAAGTTTCTGTCCTCACGTATAGTGGTCGATATCTCTTCCCAGTCACGATTAACATCTTCTGAAGAGGCTGCTTTCAAAGCACCACGAAGTAGCTTTTGGAGTGTTTGGCTAGTCTAGGTTCAGAAAGCCTTTCGACTGCTAAGCGGTAACTTTGTCTCAGGTTTACCCTGGAAAGTCAGTGAAAATCTATATCGGACGAGAATACTTCCCGAACCACTGTATTCCAGAATGATCGGTAGTCGTGTGTTGAGCCTCGTGATCACTAGCTAACCACTATATGATCGAATTGCCTCCACGGTTGTTCAGCGGTATGGGACGCCGGATAGCCCAACGGCGTCCACGGCGTTTAAACCCGGTACTGCTGAGGAACAGTTGGTGGTCAGCATAAGGTTGTAAAAGACGTTTGCCATTATCTTTACGCCTTGGACTAAATCTACCACCAAATGGTGCCGTACTTGTGCACTGAAATCTCTTGCGACTGGTAGTCTATCTGAACTCTTGGTGTTGGATAGGAGGGTGATTATTCCTCGATAAAAGTCGTCTTCCATGGAATCACTGATACAGCTGGTTGGTGCATAAGCAATAACCATAAAAAGGAATATTGATATTTATTTTGGCGCGAGGTCTGAACTGACGGACTCCATAGAAGCAACTGTTTGCACGTATGCAGTCAAGCGACGAAACATCAGCGACGCAACCAGCTGTGGCAGCTAAAGAATAATCTGAAGTTTGCAGCCTACAGTGCCTTGACGGCGAACTGTATTTGGATCTTGCATCCAGGCTTTAGAAGTTCAGAAAATGTCTCTCGATAGGGTATCAAGAGTGCGCGCTTGCACACCTTGTTGATTAGCCTACTTAAGGTTTCATGCTCTAAAGGCTGTAATAAAAGCTTGGACGCGGGGTCTGCTTGAGGAAATTGGGACGACAGGTGCAAGCTGCTGTGTGCACTCGGTCACTTCCCTGGGTATCAGACTGATGTGCCTAAATTTGGGCTCTACGGAGAAGCGGGAGAAGAGTCTAGAGAGAATAATGAAAAGAGTTTGGAGGCGTCAGCAATCGCATGTTTTTCGCTCACCTGCACTGCCGTGTGGAGCTAATATGGCAACTTGACTTATGTCGTCACGCAACAGTTGACATGGCACAAAGTTGGATTTCTATGTGCAATTCATAGTTGTGTGTGAGCTAAGATACTGCTAGGATGTTCAGACCAAACCGGAAGATGATTAATTTCCTCAATCAAAAAACCCTTCACTCAAAAGCCCGAATGTAAGATAGTGGTCGGTAGCGCAAGACTAGCTGCATAGTCCCGCTTTTTATAGGACAAGAGGCAGGAGACTTTGTCATACCTCTGTCCAGTGAGCAGCCTGATAGGAGGTACGTAGACCCTCTCACCACGATCAGGTCTAGTCTCTTTGCGACAGGATACAACGCCGTTACCGGTTGAAAACTACAGTACACGACAAGGGTGAAATGAAAGGCCGCTCTATTCGTAACTCACACTTTGGACTTACCTATACGGCTCACTATGTGCTCGATTTCGTCCGCGCATTTGCGGCTTCTGGCATCTTCAGAGACTTAGCCTATCGAAACTGTCAGTAAGTAGAGGTCGTTTGTAGGCCTATATGGTAACAAGCAAACATTCGAAACAATCGACGCCTTCTACTGGTAGACTAGCAATTTGCATCGGTATATTTAGCACCATGACAGGCCCAGCTGTTTGACATCCTCAAAGAGCTGAATTGGATTACTTTATTCGCCATTATTTCACCATTGGAATGCCTCGAGTTTGTGGTAAACTAAATAATTTTGACCTCAGTCGCTTCAAATCCTATTTATTTGAAGGTGTGTCTGTACCTTTGACGCTTCGTACCTCAGGTTGAAAGCTGCTGTTTGTTAAACTGATGCATGGAATCATTTTCCTGTATGCCATCCTACTGGGTAATTCAGTTTATCAGTCCATGAGATTAAGTGTGGTATCTCACAGACTTTTGAACGAGGTGTCCACATAGAGTCACTTTTATCCCTTGGGTTTCCGCTTGCTGGTATTTCGTCGTAGGCTAAGTAGGATGATGTCCTATCCGGAGTCATTATGCACCCTATGAGGTGCCTCCGTTTTTGTACTCGTTCAGTCCACTTGGTACGATCCCTGTGCATCACTCTGCCCAACTAGCGGGTATTGTGTCTCGAAATTACAAAACCATAGAACTACCAATGTGTAGGCGTGCAGTTCTCTTTTAGTCGCCGTGTCTGTTTTTTCCTACGAATATCGCAAATTTGCAGAAGGCTACAATGCTCTGTGATACCGACTCTCAGATCATGATCAATGATCATTTCAGCCAAATAAAATAATATAAGTCTGTACAACAACCCATTCCTGGTGTGCGGATAAACTTCGGACCCACACTGATGAACATCTTCTTCACACTGATGCGTAGATAGGTTTACAACTGCTTTCAATTTCGTTCAGCTGTAGCACCCTTCCGCTGCCTAGCTGCCATGCCACCCGAAGAAAGCACGAGGGCTGGGATACTGCCAGGTTGCCCAAGCTTAGTCAGTGGAAGTCGAGGGCAGAAGTCGGGTTCGAACCACGGACCTTCCGGTCAGTAAATTCGCGCTCCAACCACTTGGGCCATCTCGCGCCCGCTGTCTGTACGTTACAGTTAACCTCGTTTGGGTGCAAACAGCACTTAGTCACTGTCAAGTACGAGAATATACACCCTAGTCCCGTAGACAGATGCTGTAATTAATCATTTGATTTTGAACAAACTTCCACTAAGCAGGCATGCAAAGTTTATGCAGGTTTCCATTCACAGAAACTGTTTCATGATAATTATTAGGTGAGGAACGGAAGTAGGGTACGCACGGATACAGCACCGACTTTTGACCGCGACGATTTCAGGATGTTTGCTTTTATTACATTAGGTAAGCTTCCGACAAAGTTTGCGAATGGGCAGGATTTTCGTCAGACTTTTCCTGAAGTCGTCCAGCGAGTATTGGATCCACCGTATCCGGAACCTCGTTGCTTTTCTAGGATATATACTGCGCAACGTCCATCAGACAGGAAAACGAGTGAGACTTACGCCGAAAGCCAGCCTACATAGCTCAGCACACTGAAATTCCTGGAACTTTGCTTTCTATTTCTTCAGAAAACAGCACGAGTCATGAATCATTCCGAAGAGCTGCCCTTTTCAGATGGCGTGAACCATTGGAAACTGTGGACCATCGTGGGTTCAGTCGCCATACTACTTTTTCTCAATTAGCTTTCCACAACTGGGTCTGCTTGTCCGACCATTTCATTAGTCGATGGTTTTTGCAGTTACATTCAAAGATTTTCTACTGTTTTCCAGCTACTACTAGTGGGTTTTTGGGGCTAGCTCTTATGTATCCCCGTGGTAGGTTCATAGCCTCCAGCTGGTGTTTTTTACAGCGCCGTATTAGCATCCTGAGGCGTTTGAGTTGGTCCAGTACATGCATAGTCGAAGTGGTAAACGCCGCCGTGCAGTTCTTTTTATTCACTACATATCCCATAATCTTTCCTGATACAATTCGGTTGCTGAGTTTTCAATAGTTCTGCAGCGCTTACTTCTTGGTACCGGTCTCCTAGTGGACAGAGTAGACAGAAATTTCGAAAAATGCACTCATTTGCACACCAATCTGTTTTTTACGGGGAATTCAATTGAATCTTAGCTGAAAAATCTCGTTTATGATATTCTTCAACTGAATGTGCTGCCCAACGGCTGCCTCACGTTTCAGCCGGTGTCCCAAGAAGAGCAAAACCGGTCGTGGGCTGTCGAGGAGTCTTCAACAACCTTATCAGTAGTTTAGTTCATAGACAGCAAGTTTCGTGTTAGTTTCAGTTACTAGCGCTTCTCCATGACTGATATTATTATCAGACAACTCAGGGTGCCCGAGA
Source organism: Clonorchis sinensis (assembly GCA_003604175.2). NCBI lineage: Eukaryota > Metazoa > Platyhelminthes > Trematoda > Opisthorchiida > Opisthorchiidae > Clonorchis > Clonorchis sinensis. Next base: position 157,441,317 of record CM030369.1, on the reverse strand, counting down.
TGCATCTTACCGACATAAAAGCCACTGAATTCAGTTCTTCAAATCCTGACGCCCCATGATGTGTATGATGGATGGGCTCAAACCTGAAGAGCAGCCGATTGATGTTGCTACTCCAACCTGGTTTTTGATCCTTTCCTCGCGTTCTGTTTACGAAGCTTCGTTCGACCGAACTAACGATCTGTTCTCTAGTCAACCTCTGGAAACATTATTCTGGTGGCCACCTGTCGTATGACTGACCTGAAAACGATATTATCACGTAGGTAGGTGTAACCCGCTATCTAGTTATATCCGCGTAATGGTGGAGAGGCAGTGTTGTAGAAATTAAGTGGACGGCAACTGTTAGCAGTGAAAGTCTGGATGTCAAAATATTTGAGAACGCCCGTCCACATTGAATGTCTCGCTTTAGATCCTCCTCTCCTTAGACCTCCAAACAATAGGTTACGATTGCCATACATACAAGCATTTCCCAAAGCTTGCAATTCATGTTTCGGAACGTAGTAACCATTTTCGAACTGATTTCTGCACACCCTATTTTTTAAGTGCTCTTATTTAGTTATGCCGGAAATTCACGATTTCCGTTCAACATCAGTTACTTTTCTGTGAGATATCCTACGAATTTTGTGTATCCCTGTCGCCTGACTCTTACATCTGTAGAGCACTATCGGTACTAGTCAGTTTCATTATTCATAGGTAGGTTGTTGGTCGATGCAATTTGGAGCTCATTAATCACTTGTTTTATCAGACAACTTCTCAGTCCACCGAACAAGGCTGGCGGATTGCTGAAGTTAGTGTCCTCTATCAGATCCGTGGTTATAAAAGATGTGTCTACGTGAAGTCTAGGACTCCTAAAATTGCCTGTTTAAGGTCAACTTTGGTTATGAAATCCGTTCTTGTCTACCCTGATTCTCGTACAACGCTCGCGGATACTTGGGATCCCGCCAACTTTTGAACGTGCTTTTCTATATTCAGGTGTTGGAGCACAGTGGACCTACGAATCAGCGCACATATTTGGTCGGTGTTTATTTCCGTGGGCAGCGACTGGCTACTGGCTCTGGACGTTCGGTGCAACAAGCTCAGATGGAGGCAGCAAAACAGGCGCTCGAACTCCATCAAGGTCAGTCTTCGTGTGGTCTTTTTAAACAAACACCCGTGAACCTAACTCATGTCACCCGTAGTCTTTGTTTGTATCGAACATAGCACGCTGTTTCTGCGCGATTCCTTACCCCAAAGTGACATACTTGGATTTAGGGACTAACCCTTCACTTCGACATTTCTGCATAGCTTTAATTAAAATGTCTCTAATTTGATGAAAGGCTTATCTTATGGGAAAAAAATGTAACCTAACTGTTAAAAGATAACATTTTGCCGCCTTACCTGAGAAGAATCATGTTGGAGAGCTCCCACTACGTTGCACTTCATGAGTTTATCTTACTTCATGTCTTATCTGGCATCCTGCGCCCCAAATTACTAGGGGCATGAGCAACACAATGGCACATACAAATTGTTTTCAATTATCATTGTTTCCATGTGAATCTTCGCGCCTGTGCATTACTGGGTTTATGCAGTTTCACCTAGTTTCTCTGCATAAGGAAAGTTAGGATAAATTGAATAAAAAAACAGCGTCAGCTTACGCTCATCTGCATACCAATTTGGTTTTGACGGGAGACTCACCTGGAACCGAGCTGAATCTCTCGTTCACGATGTTCGTACTCAACTGAATGTGCTTTGTTCACTTCTGCTAGAAATTGGCAGTCTGGTTTAGGCTGTCGTCGTGCTTTGTACACATTTTTCTAGAATCAAGGCGTGATAGATCGTTTGTCATGTAATTGCTTCTGATATCCACTAGTGATAATTTTTAGTGAGGTCGAAATGGACCAATCGGAACAGAGAGGTCAGGGTATGAGTGCAGTTCAATGTGTGTGGCAGATCACATCTGTTGTTATCTAGACCGAAACCTTCGTTCTTATAAAGGTATTGATATTTAACAAGCCACTGAGGTGAAAGGATCATTCTTTTCTTGTATCACGTGCCTTATTGTCTGAATATTACACACAGCAATGTTTAACAGGTTCAGTTCGTTCAAGTTCACTTCTTCCGTAGAATACAAAGCGAACAAATCAAATCCGTCCGTTCATTTATGCTACCGTTTGACTTGTATAAGGTGGTTTAAGCCTATACATGAGCATCTGACACTTCGGTGATACGATTGGACCACGGACCCTGTTTCGATGTTTGCCCTCTAATCACTAAGTTGGCTGGAATTAAGTTCACACAAAATGAGTTGTGCCAGAATAACTTAATGAAACGCTCGTGGGAAACTTTGTGTGTATACGCAGGACAATCTTGTTCGGTTGTATTTGTGACGCATCCATGTCTGCTCTCTCACATTCGAATCTTTCCACTTCAGACACATTCCGACAGTTAGATTTCCAAAGATCCGTTATATCCAAACGGTACAAACAACCATATATTGAGAAAATGTTGGATCACGTGCAGAACTGGGATGAGCGCCTGGTCGACTACTTTGTGGCAGCCGGTAATTCCAATTCGGAAATGACTAGCACGAAAGACAGTTCACTAGAATCAGATGCTATCAGATGTGACGCCGATAGCTCTTTAAGAGACCCCGCATCTCCGAATTTAGCGGATTATCTCGAACACAAAGAAAAACTACCACAAAGTGAAAAGACTTGCCCCAAAGACTCAGACCATTTGAGCCATTTGAGGTCCCCCGTGGAAGAAATCTCAACGGCAACCAAGAAGGATTACACCTCAATAGATGATGTCAGCCGTCAATTGGTCACAACCTCGGAAGATGATGGGGAAGAAGAAGGGGAAATTAAAGACGACATCAATGATTTCGATTCCTGTCCCAGCTCGAATAGCGAACAAAACGACATGGATTTCGATTCCGACGATGACCATCATTCCAATGGGAGACGGATGACTCTCCCGAGTGGAACACTGGCTGACCTGCTAAGGTTTAGAAAGTCTACCTAGATTTCCAGCTACCCATCAAACGGATTTCCGTTCACTGACTCCATTCCAAGCACCCTCGCTTTATCAGTCTTTAGTGGCCAAGGCATTTACTGTTACCCAGATTTTTCACACTGACACTGATTACTTTTCCCCTGTCCAATCGAAATGGTGACTGCAGTTGACGAGTACGCCTTTTACAATCATGTCCCCGTTTTCCAAAACAAGTGCTTTGAATAAATTTTATTTTCATTTTTGTCACATTTATTCAGAATATTTTCCCTTCCCCCCTAAGTTGTTCATTCGACTAACAGGGTCATCTCCATCTTCCCGATTGCCTGATTAGCTCCAAATAGGTGAAACCGGTAGTGGGTTGTTCAGTAATTTTCATCAGTTTCCCCGAAATCACTGTCCGGGGTACCAATACAATAGATTTTGGTTACTTTAACTTCGAGCTTGGAGCTCGTACCTTTGTATCGAGCCCGAAATTCATTTAAAGGTTCGGCTGGTGAAGAATCGGATATAGGCGAGCTTCCCTGAAGTACTTTGCAATCGAGGAGGTAGAGATTCATACGGGTATTGTGTGAAGAACTGAGGTAATTATGTCCAAGTGTCATCCGCCAGTTCCTCCTAAAATTGGTTTGTTCTGTTGTTATTGCGCTACCATAACTCAGGACGGACTGACAGATTGCATAGTTACTGCACAACCAGAACAGTCCTACTGTACGCATTTAAACCGCTCTTAACCCTACTGAAAGTGAGTGTAACTTGGTACAAATTTGTGTGGATTTTCTACAAACATGTGATCACCTTTAAGAGTATAATCTCAAGACAACGTAACTTCGGATGATGGAACTAAGGATTTCCGTGCGTGTACTTGCTTCGCTCTCCGAACGTCGCATTGCTTTGAAAAAAGTTTCTGGTGCTGGTCCACAGGTGTTTATTACGAGCTGAAAAAATAAGTAGACTTTTTCACAATCGATTCTCAATAGAGCTTTTTTCTATCGATCCATACACTGGCAATGTTTTAGGCAATATAGGTAGCTCGGGTGCGCTGCTTGGTTGTTGGTCTGTTCGTGGAGCTTGGCAGTTGGATTGCAAACGTTTCATCACTAATCGAGGTGAATTCGTCAGTGCGGGGTTGACGATATCACCCCGATTGGCAATGAAACATTTGCAATCGAACTGCCAAGCTCGGAGAACAGACCAACAACCAATCTGCATAATTGTTGAATAAAATACTCATCTGCGCCTTGAGATGGTGCAAGTATTTGATTTGTTGTGGCCTCTCGATAGTCCTATTCGAGCACTTTCACCAGTGTATCATTCACGAATATAAACGTAGTGGAGGATGGAACAGGACGTTAAACTATCAGTGGAACAGAATAAACTGAAATATGGCAATAATTCATCTGCTACTTCGGAATGAAGACAGCAACACCGCACAATGAAGTATAATTGCACAGAACTATTGGCATCACGGACGGACGACCCATCCGACAGGCTTGTGATATACACTGCGACTTCGCTGTCCCGCTAAAGAAACCAATGTTTATTAAGGATGGGATTCTCCGGAGAACCAAACGGGCTAATTCGGAGAAGGGTCTCACTTTCGTAATGATGAAAGTCTGAAATCAGTAATGAATAAACTGGATCTTCACAGAGTGAAAGCAGGAATTTGAGTATTCCCATCTGTATTGTTGAAGTGTTCTGAAAGATCAGCATTAGTAGCAGACTGTCGTGCAATAGTGCGCATGTATCAAGAAAAGTGCCCCCTTTTGGGCAACTTGGTAACGGAGCGCTTATTTTTCAACTTGATCAACTAATGCATCCCGACGGTTTCGATATGGGGCTTCGTCAATTGTCGAACTTACAGTAAGATGCGCTACCCGGTGAGATGTGGCCGCTACTCAAGAAGTATGTCATATTAGTGCACCATAATACACTAATCACAAAAACCACCGAATACAATTTGGGAGTGTTCTGCTACACATTCTACCAAATTCCATCTTTACACAGGCCAAAGGTTCACACATGTGAACGAGGCGCTATTCGATTGCTGTTCGTTGTCAGGTTTACTTTGTACCTGAGGCATTTTCACCCTTCGTGTTGAAGTATAGACCGCTGTCTTCCGGAGTTTAGTTAGTGACAGTGGGTTTGCTTACAAAGAATGATTTGAAAAACCACCTTGGGAACGAACGCGACCAACTCCCATAACTTTCATCCGAGGAAACATTGTCGCGTGCAGGCCATCCTCTAATCACGTGCCTGTTTCCCTTGTCCATTGTGTTCGATTTTGATCCATTTAAATATCTTTGACACGCACCTGACCAGCTTTATTTGATAATGGCAGCCAATAAGGGGTTTGTTGTGCTGTTTTGTGAACTTAGCTTATGCCATCTTTTTAAAGTAAGGACCCGCAGCAAAATGTAGCTGAGGAACAACTGCTGCAACAAGTAGACAAGCTACAATTGATCGCCCGCCTGCTCGCTTTCCGTGCATGCAAGTCAGAAGAGTCGAACCGAAAATGTGAAGTCACTCTTAAGAAGGTGCAACAAACGAAAAATCAGTTGAAACAACAATCAACTGAACTCATCGATGACATGGAACATGTTATCCTTTCGATTGTAACATCTCTGAAAGCTTTTCAAGCAGAAGCCAGAGCAACACTGTTCAGTTTACAGACACAGCTACAAAATTCGGAGAAGGAGCTTCACGACTCAAAGGTTACTATCAAACAGCTGACTGAGAGAGTCGAATTTCTGGAGCAGTTGGTGGCCGAGAACAAACGGCAATTCGAAGTCAATCTGCAGGCTATTCATGTGACATACATTAACGTGCTGGAAAGCGTGTTTGAAAAGCTACAGGAATATATGTTGAAAGACCTTTCATCCTTGGAAAGTATCAATGACGAACTTCATATTAAGTATACTACTGCATTCAAGCAATTGGGATTGCAGTGCACATTTCACGAGATTTAGAAGGGTATGCCTTTGTCGCCATCTCGCCCGGAGTTCCTTAAGGCAGCCTAGGTTTCACGCACAACTAACGCGCAGCTGTAGACCACGTAATTCCCTCTCGCTGGTTGATCAGTTTGTCAGCTTAGCATCGCAGGGTACACTCTAACATCGTTGCCTTGTAATAAAAATTACTTCCAACTGTATATGTATTCTGACCATTCACTAACAGGGAATCTATCCTAACAGTCCATTGTCTCACTCATTTCCGGTTGTCCGATGCAGTGAAAACGGCAATCCGAACTCGTACAATGATGAATAAAAACGGAAATGATTAAGCTATGATTTTGGGATATTTGATTTTCTAGATTTGGTAATCTAAAATGTCAGTTAAGCCTGTCACTGAAACACTGAGTCTCTATGTGATCTACGGCGTGAGGCGATGAAAAGCAGAAACTTGATGACACTGTGCTCGGACCTTTTTGTTTATCAGACCTCATGGGCAGCAGTGGTCCGGGATATTCATCCTCCTCTATTAGAAGGATTCAAATTAAAATCAAACAAACATGGCCTTTCTTCGTGAATGTATTGTGTTGCACCGTCATAATCATCGACAGCGACATCAGTGGGAACAACGCTTGTTTGTGTGGGCACTCACGAACGACGTTGAAAATAGTTTAAATACAGTGGCGTGATTTCAGACTAGACTCAACTATTCAATACGAAGCGTGAACATGTCCACTCTACACATACCTACAATGAGGCCTGGGGTGTTCTTTTGCAAGTTTATTCTCAGCTAGTGTAAGACTCATTAAGCTTTGGCCGCGGAGAAACTTTCCCCGCATTTATCCAGCAACGTCGCCTGCAATGGTTTGGAGACGCCCGGTGAACCGGACAAAGAGCTACGGGAAGAATCTTCCAATCCAACCTCTGAAGATTTTGACGATGATGCCATAGAGTTCATCTGAAAACCTTACTAAGTATGGCCAAATGTGACGTTGAAAAATGTTACTGCTAAACCTATTTATGATGTAGACCGCTCCCTGTGCAGAAATCGCCAGACGGCAGCAACATTCTGGAATATCTTGTGAGCCAGCTCATACTTCAAAAGGAATCATTCGCACTAAAGTAAGTTGTCCTCTTTTGGCAGTCTATCGTCGTGCCTGGGAGCCGAATACCACTGTCTAATGAGCATGACCCAAAGTGGCCTGTTTAAAATAATGGTCTACTCTGAAAAGAGACCAATAAGAATAATATGTACTGACCTAATTTCATGGAACTGTTGTTGTTGACTTAATCTCTAAACATGGCGATCGATGAATTACTCACGCTTCATAGGCTGCACTGGTTGGGACATGTACTCCGCGTGCAGAAGACTGTCTGCCCCGCAGAGCTCTTCGCCCAGCCCTGTGCTGAGTGGGAGCTACCGAGAGGTGGACAGTGTATGACCCGGCAACAAAGTACGAAAACACTAACCAGTAAACTTAGTAGGGTGGACAACTGCCGCCTGCCTGGATGGGGACCCCGGGACTGACACTGGCAGAAATGGCCCAATCGCACAGTCAGTGGCGCTCGTGCATCAAAGCTATCGTCTTCAATGCGTAGCTACCCGATTTCCGAACAAACTGAACACGCCTTCGCCTCCAAGGCTTTGTTGTACGTTCCACATTCCCGTTTTCCGGTGATCGAAACTGCAGCAGCTGGAACCAGTATGCCTATGGTACACGGTTTATAGCTGATAAATTGAATCGAATTGAAAATGTCATTAGTGTGCCATTGATGGGTGGATGATACACTTATCTATTCCTATATCACACAGTTCACTCAATACCTGCAACCTCTAATTTGTTTCTAAATGTCTAACCAATGAACCCAGTGGGAACAAATGATTGTATCTAACTGGTAACATCTAGGTAATGATAACTGAGGATGGTGAGTTCGGTTTGGAAATGAAAGGTCAGAGGACATATAAGTTGCGGAATGAAATTTCTGTACACCATCGAATAATCTAAGAAGCCTAAAATTGGGGGAAAGTGTGAATCCGTCTTCTGCATTTAATAACACACAGTTGCGAACAGGTCGGATCCCATTCTGGTGTGACAGTTAGAGTACCTCAGCGACCAACTGAGTCATATTAAAAGATGTCAATGCAGCGCCTACTTTGTTTTACCCATCAGATTGTTTAGTGGATACAGGTCTGGCGAACACAGTTTTCTGGCCCTGGAAAATGTGTGGCATATTGTTTCTTAGAAAAACTGATCAGCTTGCATTATGTTATGATCTCAGTAGGTACTCAGCTTAAATGTACATCGCAATATTGAAGACGTATTAGTCGGGTCGCTATGAAACGGAAGGCTGACAAAAGTTGACATTGAAGCTCAATATGTGCTGGTTTTTTTTTCAATGAAACCAAACACCACGGCCTTGGAGTCAGAATTCCAATTCAAAAGCTTCAATTGAAGACCTTTATTGTTCTAGGTTTGGGCAGAATCTTACCCCCTCATAGGACTATTAAATGCACAGTCAGACGTGCATTCGTGCCACATTGACTACCGTGCGTGGAAATCAACCGGGTTGCCTTAATCTCTGCATGCAGCAAATATGATAAGAAAACACATGACTACTAACCCATCCGATCGCTCTTAAATGTTGCCTCGTAATTCCCCCCCCCCTGTTTCACTTAGTAATCTCACCAGAATTTCCAGGTGTAGTCAGCCTGGGACCTCACAAAGTAACAGTTTACATACCACTGCTCAGATCCACTGATTTATGTGCCCCATTAACACCTGCCTTTGTCATAGTCTTGAACGCGTGAGCTCTCGAATAAGTTGGACGACAAGTTGTTCCCAAGCACACTTTAGCTACTATATCGATACAAATTTGCCGCACTTCCGAAACTCGGGTACAGAGTCCAAGTACAATGATTGACCTTACGGCATCTTCGCTGCCTAAAAGTGCCAGATACGAACCCGAACTTCGACTCCGACGCAGGTTGAACTGATGTTGGCAATGCCCTAAGTTCTCGAGTAATTTTTCTTGCTTGCACCGAGGGCTGAGGTACCACCACGCTGCCCAAGCCGAGACAGGAGGGACCGAAAGCCAGTGTTGGGCTCGAAACATGGGCGTTCCGGTCAGTAGATTCTCTTGTTTACCGCCCAGCTATCACTATACAATGGACAACAAGTTGTCCCATCAGAGGAATATGATCGTTATTAGGGGGAAATAACCACAGGTGACAACGCCGGGAACCCTGCTTGTGGTGTTTTCAGCGCACACACAGAAAAAGCTTGATCTCAAAACGGTCACCGTGACTCATGTACTGCAACCCAGAGCATAACTCGGCTGGACGGTTCGTAAGACGTCAGATCCAATGAAGTTTCGGTATAGACAGAGGAGCGTAGTGAAACCAAGAAGTTCAAGTAATGGAATGGGTTTGTACAGTCGAGAATTCACGGTGGCTTCAGCTTGTTCACAAAGCACGACCTGGGAGACCTCATATTAATGCGCTGAGCAAGCATAGTATTGGAAATCTAATGAATGATGAAAGTCAGTGTTTAGGTCAACGAGCGGAAGATGTACAAATGTTTAGTTGGGTTTCTCTCACCGTACCAATTTATTTCATTCGACCTGCTCAAATTGGCTAGCAGTCTGTTAGTTTGGATCCTTCCACAGTTTAAGAAGCGTTAATGTGTCCTTTTGTCTTGAAACACCACCGGGTTTCTGGGCCAGATGGGCCTCCACTAACGATATTCAAAGACGGTGTTAAATCTCTGTGTTCTGCTTCGACTAGGCTGCTTGGAGGATCCAGGCTAATCGGTCACCATATCGTATCCAACTATGGCGGTGCAAACCTCACAAATATCATCACAGGGCTACTAGTTCCTTTGATGCCACGTTGCTTTACAACCGCAAGTTGGACGCCAATTCGAGACCATCATCCAGAATTTCGATCAGGTTGAGGGTGCGTTGATCGCACCTTTACATTACATCAGACAGTTAAACAGCAGCACGTGTGCTACTGACACAAACCCACTGTTTTTTTGACTTCAAAAAGGATTTTGGGTCCGTTTATAGAGTAACACTTCCAAATATAGTCGGAAATGAGGAATGCCCTTTATTCTAACAAGCATGGTCGTTTTGGAGTTTACAGTGATTTGTCCTAATGTATTCTCACAACTAATGGAGTTCGCCATGGCTGCAGTCTATCACCATTTTGTGCATATTGGTCACTCGTACAATCACACTACAACAGACGGGAAATTTAGGAAATAAACTGGCACCTTGACTTGGATTATGCGGACAAAATCGTTTTTTCTACTCACCAGTCCGCGGAGTCTACTCTAAATAGTGCCTGAAGTGGTCCCTTGTTCCGTCGCGTGTTCTGCAAATTTGGAGTGTATATCTTTGTTCCAAGCCTTTTTGGAACCTCGGGGTGAAGAGCTCCAGATTGTCGATCGATTCATGTTTCTTGACAACTGCATAAGCTGCAAATATACTATGACATATGAGGGTAATGCACACATTAGCAAAGCCGGTCCCCGTGGCTATCATTTCCTAACCGGACTGCCTAGCTAAAGATTGTCTGCGGTTGTGTTCGGAAGCCTTGAGCCTGATCGGTGTCCCTAAGGATATAGAGTTGTTTTATTAAGTCCTCACCCTTCTCCTTCTCTCATACCTTTACTAGTGCATTATTTTCCCGAATGTTGTATGATATCTGCTACCGGTTACCTGATTTCGAGGATGATCTATCAGCACATCTCGGGTGTCTCGATGTGACTGGGAGAAACAAAGCACTACCTGCATTTAGCGAATGGGCTTCGAGTGATTCCATCTCTTAATTACTGGTTGCCCCGTCCAGCTAATAAGTCTGGGGTTGTGAAAATCACTCCGGAAATACTTGCCTCCTGTCCGTGGGTGCGTGCTCCGAACTAGGATGCAATAAAAAAACTAGCACGAAAATAAGTCTGACTGGCAAGTTGGGCTGGCTCAATGGATGGCGCGTTTGTCTGCCATCCAATGGGTTCGAGTTCGGTCCCCGTCTGGTCCAATTCTCCGTCGGAGCAGATACTCGGAAGTAAGTGATTTCACACGAGATGGCAAGCGAAGACGGACAGCTGACGAAATCTCGACATTAGTAACTACAGCCTAACTGAACCTTAGACGGGAGAGAAACCAGGAGAACGAACAGCAGGGAAGTAAACGAGCATTATACTAAACAGGCGTAGACCGCGTTGCCCATGAATAGTCAGAACAAACCGGAAAAATAACGAACGATCGCTTCGCGGGAGGAATCAACACTGGGTTTTTTGTTACTCCATTTCCCAGGGGAACGGGTGAGAAGAACCCACGGAGAGCAGTGTGTTTTGGACGAAATTTGGAGTTCAACTCATGTTGTACTGCGACTACGGTTTAGGTGGATGAAAGTCCGTCGCGAAAATCGGATAAGTAGATTCACCGAAAATCTAGTTATTCTTGTCGAACTCGCCTAGCATAGGCTTCCTCATTGCTATCAAGTTAGTTCGCTGATGATTTCAAACAGGTAACAGCTCTGAAACTGTGAAAGAAAACATATTGCTGATCCAACATAAGATGTCAATTTACTGTAAAATTTGCTAACCAGCCACTTGATGAAAACATGTGACACGTGTGGTTTTGTTGGGAGTAAACAAACAAACGGGGGATGCGAATTTTAAGCCCACTGGTAGACCAACTCATTTGAGGGACTGAGAAATCACGTCACCATTAAATACCCTGGGTATTGAACGCAGAATTACTCCCAACTGAAAGCAAATCGCACTTTCACCCAATGTACTATTTTTAGAGAAGCTTTAGTGTGCCCTCAGAACATCGTTGGTGCGAGAAAGTACCAGTCGGAAGAATTTTTTTTAACTTGAAGATAATCTGCAGCACAGAGTGCTGGAGGAAACTGGCACTGTATGAGTTTTGCAAAGGACACGTAGCAATGCAACTGATCACTGCACCACCCATCAGTAGACAATTCAAACGATCACGTGTCTTAGTGGGTTCATAAATCAGGGACATCGTAGGGGATAATATTATAGTCTAGCGTTCCGACTACCATGAATAATATTTGTTAGGGCTTTTTACAACCAAGTGAATACACTCAGGCAAAACAACAACACGGACCAGCTATCACATGTGATGGTTGGTTTAACAGTGGCCCTGGCTGCTTGAACTAGTGCGCCACAGCGACTTCCTGGGAGTTAATGCGTATGGGTGTTTACGTATTATTCAATCCTTCTAGTGGACTGTGGGAATTCAGTGGGCTGATATGTGTGAGAACTGTTCATCGAGGTCACTGGTGGGTGATCGTATGGATTCTTGACTTACATCTAGCTACCATGCTGAATAAAGTGCGTGATCAGATCGATGAAGTTGAATAAAAGGCTGGTAGCATAACTGCAATAAAGGAGTAAGGTTACACAGACCTGTACATATGCACACACACACACAAAGCAAAGTCAACCTGATGATTCCCTCTGATTCCCAGGTGATTTTTTTCATTTCTGTGCCATCCCAAACAGGGATGCAATAGTTGTGACCGGGTTAAGCTACTCGCAAGCCTACACGACTGGCTGTCTGACAGAACCTGGTCATCTGCCTAACCCCTCTTCGTATACACTTCGCACTGTGTTGCAGAGCAGCAGGGTTTTTTGTGTCCACAAGTCTTACCGAGAGTTTTGTCATTGAGAAATAGTTCCCACATGACGGTAATTTCCGGATGCCAGACCCATATGGTTGTCGATTGAAGCCACAATTTTGTCATCCTTCCATCTCTGGCTTGGCGGCTGGCCATTTAATTATCTGATGGGAGAGTAATGCTGGTTGTTTTTGCCCAACCTGACGAGCTGTTTCTCTCTTTCGGTGTAGCCTGGTTACAGTCCTCCGACCCCCTCTACTGGGAATCATCAACTGCACGTTTTACGCAGTGCATATGTGAATCGCCATATCGCAGATCACTACCCGAGTATGTGGTTTGGCGATGCATTCCCATAGAATCTCCTGACCCGCTGAAGGTCGCAGTCCAGGAGTGCACCAAGTTAATTAGTTTTCAATCTTGACAGTGAATTTAATTGAATTTTTTGTTGAGGTAGGCTAAGAAAGCCACTAGTTGAGTGAATGATCTGACAACAGATACCCACATGCCTCAGCTAGATTTTCGGGCAAACTGATGTCATGGTTTCTGTCTCTGTGATATAAAGTTAGGCAACAGTCGATCATTTGGTTACCCCGTGAATATAAGCTGACTCTCCACAAAACACGTCTTCGAAGGTAAAATAGACGGTGACTAGACAGCCTTCAGTACCAACCGTAAAGTCAAGGGGAACTGAATCTGCTTTGTGTACTAAGTGATAATATCTGCTTAAGACTACAAAACGAAGGATATAGCCAGATGGTAGATGATAGTGAAAAAGCGACGAATCATCAACACCCGGAGCAAATTCATCGTAAATGAGGCGGACAGCTTTTGAAATGCCACTGAAATCATACAAATTATTACCCCAACTTGCTAGTGCATGTCAACAGGATCTCCCTAGGACGTTCAGAGACTTTGACGGCCGGTGTACTGTTTGTTGACTGGTCGAATTCAAGAGTCAAATTTGTGCGAAGTTTTCGCAGCGCACACAATCTTCCAAGTCTGGTTGATTTGGATGCCACCGTGGGCTAAATCCCCCACAGACACGCATCTATTTTGTGCTTTGCCCCGTTGAGACCTGGTGTTTCCTTCTGTTCTTACCTTTCCACATCAATCAGAGGTGTTAAAAGATGCACGGATATACCTTTCGATTTCCAGTTGCTCATAATGGCTGTTAAGAGTTTTATTTGCGTTTTTGCTATGTAGACCACCCTAATCACTTCGAATGACTCCAAAGATGCGTTTCCGTCCGGAGATAAGCTACTCAGAACCTGTTTTACCTATTTGAGTAGGCTATAGTTGGGTTGTAAATATCCTTGACAAATGTTGCTCACAGCGGTTGTAAAGTCAGGCGTACATCACACCCTGGAACGCTGCGCCCCGATTTCCGAAGAGAAGAACCAGATTATATAAGGTATCCAAGCTTTCCCGGTACTATCGTTTTCGCCGCCTCCCATTCATCTTGCATCACTTATTTACCGGCTCAGGCACACCAAATGTTCGGATACAATTCAACTCTAAGTGGATGTGGACGACGACACAAACGGAGACAAATTTCACTTCACTTTTAATCCCAAACGCAGAATGCCTACAATTAACAGGTAGTCAGTTAAACACAATGAGACTAACTGACCCACACTTCTGAATTTAGTCATTTAAAGTACTTTTCACAGAAAAGAACATCCTATCTATACTGAACACTTTTGCACTACCCCGCGATCACTCCGAATTAGCAATTCCACGGTGATATCGGTGAAGCATTTTCGTTCACTAAAAACTCGACTTCAGCGTGTACCGGAGCCCACTAGCCCGTAAAGCATGCTCCTCCAACGATTACTGTCATTTTGGCTGATAATCAACGTCTATTGTCAAGAAGTACTACCTAGCACAGATCTCTACAAGATCCTACTGAGTATTCGGCCCTGTTACTAGATGACAGAATAGTCCGCCTCATCGGAAAACTGTCTCGTAACAACAGAATTATCTTCACTTTCGACTCACCAGAGGTGCCCATCACCGACCCCGTTTAAGCAATTTCATCTTTGTCGTCGACCGTTGTGCCATTCCTTGTCGAGGGTGACTGTTACCTTAAACGTACATTATGGACCTACGTGATTTTATATCAAGTAAATGCCCAAACAGAGAGTAACTCCGCATTCCTAGGGTAGACAAGCTTCAGGCCACATTATTTGCAGCTCTTTTTCCCAGTTTATCGCTTTGCTTATCTACTGAACGCGAAGATGTAGTCGGCCCCTGGATAAAGCAACCACACAGCGTCTTGCACTGTTGTCAGAGCTCCTCTAGTGGATGTATACTATGTCAATCACGTAACCCTTCAGCTAGCAGTTCCTAACTTTCCTTCTTGGGACCACACATCCGTTGGCCACAGTTGTGTAAACGCTGCACTCGAAGTCAAACAGCGCTTTTCTCAAAGCATCTTTCAGAACAATCATACCAATGACTACTACTAACCATTCATCGATCAGCTAATACACCGTTCACAAAATCGAATATCTCAAAATTACATATCTCCTTGCCAATTAAGCCCTAGCCCTATTTTTACACTGGATTCCATTGTTCTCGTCCCAATTGAGTTGAAGACCTCGATAGGGACTCCTGAAGTGCTAAGTAGAATCGGAGGATCGGAATCGACTTAATCCCACACTTCTCAAATGGTTTATGAAAGGGTATTGAGGGATCAACAGCGCATCTTTCATCAGGGAACTAATCAATGTAAGCTCGCGTTTCAAATGATCTCCAAAAACATTCATCGCGGCGGGATTTCTGGTGGCTGAAACAAGCATAAAGGGACATGGAACAAATGACCTGCTGTAAAGGTGGAGGTCGACGAAAGGGCTTGACAAAAACCATTTAATTTTAACTATCTCTAGGGTCTCATATTACATGGAGGAGACTTATCGTCATGACATCCACCATGAACGGCCTCTTTGGTGGAAGGGGTTTGAACTCGAGGGTTCTTCGGAAACCTTATTCCGGAGTCGCACATTCCTTCTACATTTCTCGTGTCAGAAGGCATTTACAGAACCATAAACACAATTGTTTGACTGCTGCTGTTCGATCAAAGGACAACCGAACCAAAAGCTCTACAGGACTTGCATTAGTCGCTCCATTGGCATTCAGACATTTGCACCTAAAATCCTATAGATTTACACTGATCTGAAGAATGCGGCGAACGTGTGACACAATGAAGCCAAATAGCACCATCAGTTTCAAAAACACTTCTCCCTTTGATCAAGACGCCTTATTTCATAATACCAGCTCCAGATAGTTCAGTGGCTAAGGTCCGTGTTTCGAAAGTAACCCGGGCGCTTCGACTGTTCCCATCTAGGCTTGGACAAGCTGCAAGTATCTCAGCCCTCATGCTTACTTTGGGTGGTATGGCAACTGGGCACCGAAACGGTGTTGCAGCTGAACCATTATTACACCGATAACTCTAAGCGTACAGTATACCGTCGCAGGGCAGCCCTATATTTTTCGGAGGCGTGGGAACTATCACAGCGCTCTACCTGTTTTCCGAAATTCGATGTAACACTAGTAGCTCATGTACAGTGAAGGTGCATATTGTTTAGATAGGTCAGTTACGTCCGTTCTTCGTAAGCGACCGAAACTGTCTACTGATGGTTAATTTGTAATTCAGGCGGTCTTAACGATTCAATAATGGACTAATCGTTCTTTTGTTGATGTAGCCAGTGCTTCGCGTTGTTTCTATACCTGTTTACTAATATCGAAAACCCGTGCAAGATGAGCAGGGTTCTGAACGGGGCAGTTAGGAACTTCTTTCAGTGACAAGCCGTTCCACTGAGCGGTGACAACGATTCTACTATAGACACGAGGCCAAGGTGCTATCGTCATTTGTACTTGAGTTTTGAAATCCACTCCTATTAACTCGATGGATTGTCCTGAAAACAAGGACTCAAGAAACTACCCAAATTTCTCTGAGAACCCTTAATTATATTTGAGGTACAACAGCAGTGATATTGTGGAAATTCTTGCAACGTTTGGGTGGCAAATGTGATGTGGCGCAAAGTTTACATAGATATTTTATCCAGAAATGCACAGCAGGATATCTTTTTGGGTTGGACGCTGAAATGGAGACACGTAAACCTACGCGCCTTTGCAAAGTATGCAAAAAAAAGGCATGTTTTGCCCGTGCCGTCGGCAATGGACTCGATGACCGCTACCGTCATCGCTCCGTCAATCTTACAAAGCCTTCGCTAGTATCACACGCTGCTGCTGACAGCTTAGCAACGTTTGGAATCCTAAGGCCCAGGATTTGTGAGCGTGTTCACACAGCAGCGGTCTATTCCGAGCGATATATTAATCGTTGATGTAAGAACGGTAGTTGAATGCACAGAGGACAATCAAGTAGGACACACAACAGACACACCACAAACTGTAGATCTGATCAACCGGCAGCGGCGGCTAATTGCAATAACGCTTTGCCCGCGATCGTGACAAGTGATTTTTGTTCACTTCCCAGCCCAGCCTGTTGGCAGTAAGTGAATGTGAAACATCAACATCGGTACCACGGAACCTTCAGCAGACAATGATTTCAGGACAAGCGAAAAAGCGCCGGTTGGCATTACTTATCACAGAAGACGGAGCTGGAAATATGCCCGAAAATGGCACATTTCCAATAAGGTTGATTACGAATCTTCCGATTTCACCGACAGCGAAGCACCAGTGTCAACACTGATGTTGCTGTCTCTGGTAATACTGATGATGACGGAATCATTCGAACCGTTTAGGCTTAGCAACAGATCATTTTACCAAATCTTCCACTATCGGTGACGAGAAGGGAATGCATACGATAGCCGTGAGGATCTAAGCAGCGCATTATCTAGTGCACGTAGTATATGATTTTGTGAATCGCACTATCAATAGATTGCTTAGAAATTCAAGCCCGTCATACAAACGGAGCATTTTAATAGCTCTGTCAGTACAGATCACGCGAGTGAAAGTTACAGGATGTTTAGGCATGGCTGTTTTTCGTGATCCTATATCCATAGCACGCATCAGCAGTGGTACTCTGATGAGTCACACTTCGGTCAGTAGGGACTTCTTTGCTTCCGTAATGTGGTCAAAAAGTTAAGTTGCTTCTGTCACTACTTCGCTGTGCTGAAGTAGTGTTTCTGAGCTACTTTTTCAGGGTCTGGCAGTAAAACACGTAAGCTTTGTTATTGTCATTATTTTTGGGTACCAGCTTCAGTTGCTGTCAATGAAAGGATGAACACCTTTCGCTGCAAAGTTGTTTCTCAGCAAACACGAACTAAGCGGTTACAAACCATCAGACACGAAAGTAAATATCTTGTCGACACAGTTTTTGTAAAGTGAACATCTTCAAGCGTCCTCCTGAGTTTTACTGGACGCTCTTTGAATATTCAACAAGAATGAACGAACACTGCAAAGAATCCCATAATTTCCGTAGTAACCTTCACCTTCCATCAGATGCGAGGTCGGAGTTTGGACGCCACACGGAGACTACTCGCATGTTTCACCCGTAGTATACACCGTTAAACTAGTATTATCTTCATAAAACACTACTTTTCCTTTTGGAGGGGAAATTATTCGCACTTCCCTAGTTGCGCTTGTGACAGAGGAGTAGTCTCCCAGCTAGACTCAGGTCTTAACAACGTTATCAATCAAAACGGCCGCAACAATCAGTTTTTCGCCAGACGAATGCCTCTTCTAGTGCTTGTCACCTGCGGTTACACATAAACTAAGTTTTGAAGTTAGAGACATATGAATGTGAAACATGTATTGGCAAAAAAGTTTTTTCTAAATGAAGTTGAGTATGGCCAAAGGTTAGCTTATCACAAACAGGAAAGCAGAACCGATGAAGAACAAAATAATTCTCAAGCAAACATAACCAACTCCTCACTCACAGTGGACAACCAGTACGGGTGTTCGTAAAATGCGTCTCCTGTGTCTAATCCAACTCGGAATGAGACAAAATGAAGTGACGGCCATACAACTAGTAAATAAATAGAAAACAAAGGACCAATTAAAATGAAAACCAAGGTAAGGAATCAGAAGCTGTCCAATGGCTGCCCCGATACTGCCGGTACCATCAATAATCCCAGCCACTGTAGCTTGCGTGCGAGAGCTCCGGAGCTCCGGATATTCACCGATATCGCCAGCTATTACAGCACTAATCAATACAGCCGGCCCACCAACAAAGAATCCGGCAAGGGTCATCACTAAACCATTCACATCTTTCGGGTCACCGGGAGTAAAACGATACGCTAGAAGGGCGGGTATTGCAGCAACGCTAAAGAAAAAACTAACCGCATGGCGAGAAATGTGACGGTTGGCAATATCCGAAATCAGACCAGCGGCAATTCCACCAAGGATCCCACCTACGTCGTACCAAACTGAGAATGTTGAAGCATCACTATTAGACCAATGAAAGTTTTCAGTAAGATAAAAAGTAAGCCAGAAAAACATAGCATAGTTTACCAGCTTAATACAGGCGTATGCTAGAGAACAGGATATCACATCAGGCACTAGTAAAATGTTGAGAAATGGGAGGGGTTTACTTGGTTCATGTGCTTGGTCATCTTCCGACTCTTGAGATAACAGAAGCCTTGCATCATCCGGTTTAGCCGACAACAATAGAGAATGAATGCGTACGTAACGATTGGGAGACTCCAGTAGGCCACAAAACACCACAACTGCGATACCCAGCAAGCATACAGAAAGAACAAGGAAAGCGTAATGATAACCAAAAGACACTACAAGGCCAACAACTAAGTCTCCAATAACGTTTCCTACTGATGCACAAGAAGTCCAAATCCCAAGTACCAAACCACGAAATTGCCCAAACCACAGGTTCATTATGGCAACTGAGGAGGGCCAAACAGTAGACTGGGTGAAGCCGTTGAGTATCCACAAAATCGCATAAAGGGTTCGATTATAAAACCCCGTCCACTCAGTCACAACTCCAAACAGGAAGATTATAAGTGCAGAACCAGAAAGTCCGAAGCACAACACAAGACGATGATTGAAACGATCTCCCAACCATCCACTCACGTAAAGACCAATAGCGTAAGAAGCCATGAACAAGGAGTCTAAAATTCCCAAAAACATTGCGGCATTTTCTTGTGAATCGAATAACGGAGATCGTGACCAGGTTTCAGACGAATTCAACAAGTGAGCAGAACCATTCCTAGACGGTACCGTCCATACCTGCGTGATAGCCGGTTTCAGATTTCCAAAGGCTTTCCTGTTGGCATGAAGAAGGGCGTAGGCCAAATAAGTTAGAATAAAAACAATGGTACTGTCCACAGTCGAACGGATTGGGCTAATCAGCATTTTTGTCTTGCAACCAATCCCCGGAGGAGAACGAAACCTCGTCGGAATCCGCTGAGTAGGAAGTTAACCTGAAAGAAGAAGTGAAAATTGGTTATAGGTGAAACTGACATGTACGATGTAGAAAACTCAACCACCTGCTACAATATCGATTTACTCAATTTGGTCCTACTCTATCTTGTCGGAGGGTAGGCTGGCTCTACAGATACCACATTCGGTAGCTGCACATGGCAAGATTTACAGTCTTGTTCCTAACATCTGATTCCGCCGGCAGTTTTGAAGCCAAACTTATAACCATTCGATTTGGACAGTGGACAGCCATGTCTTCGGTTTCTGTTTAAAACAGCAACCTCAATCTCGACATGAGCATGGGCTAGGGAACTTACCCGACAAATATGCCGTCAGTTTCGTGAATTTGCCGTGTGCACAGTCTGTATGTAGCATTGTCTTCACAGGCAGCAGAATCAGCTTTTACAGTACTGCTTCGGTTCGGTTCTGAAGTGAAAACGAAACAAATAAAATAGGTAAGCGACCTGGTATCAGGATACCGCGAGCACTCCGAATTATCCACACCTCTCAACACTCAGTCCGACAGTCGGCAAAGAAACCGATGCAACTGACATCAGTGAGCGGTTATATCTCACACTGTCTCGAACCAATCGGAAGGAAGGTTGAGGTATGCAAAGAAAATCCCACCAACCACGTCTGAAATTTTTAAAAATATCTTTTGAACACCTGTTTGCCCCTTCGCCGTTCTGAAGGAATAGAAACAGCAAATAAGTAGGCGTGACACACGACCCATAGTTTATGCTGTCTAAGCGTTTGCGACTATTTGCTAATCCCAAAACGCATTAACTCACAAGCACTCGAAAAAAACCTACGCTAAAGATGCTAGGTACTGATCAGGAAGCCCATCGTTTGAATCCTCCACTAGCCTTCCGATTGCTATTTGTGCCTAGAAAACATAGAGGTTTCTCAGACGTCGCGGTCCATTCGGATTGCATGGCAGCCACACATTGAAAGGATGCCAAGTTTGCGTGATTTTTTTCTCATAATGCACGGCACTCTTTCTTGTTCCTTCATCATTTCTTCACCCAAAACATTCATGCAAGTCTGAGATTTGTCCAAAAATTAACTACTGGTTCAAAGTAAGCCAGTATGATAAAACCTACTAAATGCACCACAAGTTAGCGTAACACAGGCCTGTACTGCTTGTCCATTATATATATATATATATTCATGTATATACATATGTATGCTAGATTGAGCTCTTCCTGGAAGCACCTCTTCGGAAACACACCTGCACGACAGGGCTGTGGCATTCTCACCAAAGTTTCTGGTAGACGACAACTTGCATGGGTTGAGCTAGTCTGCTAAAATGCCGAAAGTAAAAATAGAAACACACCTCGGGAGATGGATGCTGAGAAAATAACCTACCGTTCAAGCGAGAAATGTTGAAAGAATACATCTCATGGTACTTGTATTTCAAGCCGGAGCTAGAAAGGTTTCTGCAGGGACAAGAGGCTGGCTGCTTTGTACTTGCACTGTTCTCTACATTTCACTTCTGCGGGATGGCTCGCTTTCTCCACGCACTGTATGCAACTTACGATCGTGTCATTTGAATCATACATCATAACCCACATGCTCTGGAAGTAGAGTGATAAAATAGCCATCAACAGCGTGGTTTCATCAGCCAGGTCGCCTTACTTGCTGCATACAGCAGGGCCGGTAAGCGAAAACAGACTACTGCTGACGCCTAACTTCCTCCTCTTTCACATACATCTTATTTCCTATATCCTCAACTAATTAATAACTTTCTCCTTGTGAACCCATCCCTTCCATCCCTTCTGCATCGGCTTTGCAAGCAACATCCGCGTGTAATCCAGCATCACGACAGCAATCTTCAGGGTTCGACGCTGTCTCTCTGGCTTCCTTTAATGTCCAAACTCTGCAATAAGCAGGATAACAAGCTGCTCTGGCTCACACACTGGACTCATTAGACATGTGCGCTGTGTATCGGAAACAAGATTTCACGATGCAAGCACATTGGTTGAGCTAACCGCCCCATCACTTTCCACTCGCTTCTGGCTGCGCATCTCTGGCGATCCAGAGACTGCTGCAGCAAGATGTGCAGGGATCAGTATCATCCTAAGTCACCGGGTGGAAGGATACTTGCCTGACTGGAGATCCATCTATAGTCACCTCCGCGCAGTTCGTCTGGCAACGTCTGTGAAGGAGTCTCACAAGGGGGAAGTTGGTCGATGTGTCTGTTGTGTCTGCTTACGCCCCAACTAGCTCTGGTATCAACGAAGACAAGTTTTATGACGCACTGAATGCCAATTTGCAGCGAGCTAGAAGCTCAGATATTGTTGTGGTGGTCGGATACCTGGATGTACAATGCTTAGCGTAGCTGAGACTCAATTAGGTGGTCGACATGGATTGGACTCGGTACATACGGACAATGGTGAGTGATTGCTTCAGCTGTGGTATGCTGACTGCAGGTTGCATTTAAGCAGTACTAGCCTCCGAAATAGCCGAAATCATCCAGCCACAAGGTGTCCTGCATCGGTATTCCGGCTACGAACTAAAATTGATCAAATTGCCATCAGTTACCGATGGCCCGGATCAATAACCAAATGCCGCTGGATTTTGAACACATTTGTGGATTCCCACGACGCAGTCATCCGGAGTCGCTTTTCCCTTCGTTTTCCAGGACCCCGTAAGGTGCGGAAAAATAGCTTGGCAACCGAGAGGCTGGCAGATCCGGATGTTAGACGAATTTACCAGAATCGTCTTCTAGAGTTTCTCCAACTGCTCCAGCATCAGACGTGCTGGGAGTTTTGCCTGCGGCAAGGTGCTACAGACATTAGGCAGCATACCTCCGTTCCAGAACATACTTGGGCCTGACGAATTATCAGTCGCCAAGTGAAACTGGGCGTGCAAGCCGACCGTGGCGTTTGGTGGACACGGAAAGCCAAGAAAATGGAAGAGGCCCAGAAAACCGGGAATGCCCGAAGGTTATTTCAGTTGATCCGTGTGACCGGCCCTCGGAAACCACCTGTGAGTGAAACCATGAAGGATCAGAATGGGGCGACCATCTTGAATAAAGAAGAGCACCTAGACCGGTGGACCGAATACTTCGAACAACAATTGTCGTGGCCACCAGCTGCCACCCATCTGGAGCCCACAGGTGACGTAGAACACTGGACGGTGAAGATGGAACCGCCTATGGCCTCGGAGGCTTATGACTGCATATGTTCTCTCAAGCGCCACCGAGCCTCTGGTCCGGATGACCTCCTAGCCACACCGTTCAAAAATGGGGTTGATGTCCCCAGTCAGCGTTTGTCTGATTTGTTTGCCTGCATTTGTGAAAAGAAGATTGTCCCAGACAACCGAGAAGTCAGTGATAGTGCCCATTTTCAAAAAGGGGCTCGTAGTGAGTGTGGTAACCACAGCAGGATCAGCTTATCTCCGAGTGTGACTAGACTGTTGGCGTCACTGGTGCTTCGTCGCCTTATGGTTCATGAAACAATGACTCGAGAGCAGCAAGCAGGGTTCCAGCCTGGTAGGACTTGCGTTGACCAAATATTCACACTCCGTCAAGTGCTAGAACACTATACGTACAAATGGCCCACAGTTTTAGTATTCCTGGATTTCCAAGGCGCATTCGACTCGGTTGACCAATTTGTTCTGCTTGACACGCTTTCCCACCAAGGAATTCCCCGAAAGCTTGTGAATATAAATTCTTTGTCCTTTCAGACTTCTGGACATGCGATACTATAAGGCGAGCTCTCCAAAAGCTACCGTGCACAAAGCGGTGTACGTCAGGGCTGAGCACTTTCACTTAGTTTCGTGATCGAGATAATGAGACGAACGCTGGAAGCTCTCCAAAATCCCGGCGTTCAAACAGCCTCTGACGAAAACTTTGTCGATCTGGAATATGCAGACGACATCGTTCTCTTCTTCGAAGAGAAGACGCAGGTGTTTTTAAACGAACTGACCACAGTCATCTCGTCCTTTGGTATGCATTTTGCACCCACAAAGTGTAGGGTCATGCTCCTGGGTATGCAGTCATTGAACACGCCACTTGCAATCCAGGGAGAGGCACTGGAAGTTGTGAGGCTGTTTTACGCATCTTGGAAGTTATACTAGTTCTAAATGTGATATGACAGATGACGTCAATGCACGGTCTGCAAGGCCCGGGTCGCGTTTGCTAATTTGAAACACCTATGGCGTCAAAGTGGTGTATCCCTGAATCTTAAGGGACGCGTGTATCAAGCTACAGTGCTGGCTGTTTTGTTGTATGGCTGTGAGACTTGGGCTGTTTGAGCAGCGGTACTTGGACGTCACCTGTTCGACAATCGTTGTCTCAGAACCATAGCTCGTGTGAGTGTGTGTCGGATAATCCGCAACGACACAGCGAGTTTTCGGTTGTGTAGCGGGAACTTTCACTGGAGAATGTGTCAAGCACCAAAAGCTGCGTTGGTTGGAACATGTGTTGAGTTGGCGAAGGCTACCCTGGTCTTCTCCATTCGGGAAGTAATATCATCTCCAGTCAGTCCAGCGGAACCTGTACAAACGCCCAGGTAAACGAACTTATCTACATGTCAACTGGCATGAGGTTTGTGCTTGATTCCACTCAGTCTTGTAGCAGCAGTGAAGCTCATGCCAAACAGTGTGGCAAAGTTGTTTAGTTTATTTGAAAGGGTTTGGATTTTTGGAAAATTTGAACCAAGGAGAGCTGTACTGTTCGCATACTCAATGTCTGGGAACGAACGCCCAGGGAGCATTTCCACCCCCGGGGTTTCAGAAGCCGTCAAAGTTTCCGACGATAAATAGAGTCCAAAGAGGCCGTCAGATCAAGAGGAACGACCAACCTGAGACGTTTGATTTGGTGGTGCTGTTTAAGAACTTCTCTCAAGATGAAGATATGATCGGCGCATCCTCGGCCAGGATGAAACAGCTCGATTCTCACGAATCTGTCTTTCCCGATAATCGATCAACTCACGGAAAACAATGCCAGATAGCACCCTAGATGCGACGCGTACAAGGATGATGCCACGATGGTTTTCGCATGACGTCCTTGCTCCCTTTTTCGAAACTGGAATCACAGTTCAGGATCTCCATTCCACTGGGGCGAGATGGCTCATGTGGTTAGAGCCCGAATTTACTAACCGAAAAGTTCGTGGTTCGAACCCGACCTCTGTCTCTCGACTTCCTCTGTCCAGGCCTGGGCAACCTGGCAGTATCCCAGCGATCGTGCTTTCCTCGGGTGGCATGGCAGCTAGGCACCGAACAAGTGTTACAGCTGAATAGTTTTTCTTCTTTATTTAAATCTCCATTCCACTGGTATTTGTTTTCGTTCCAAATCTTCTGCAGAAAGGTTGCCAGACCGTTCACCAGGATCTCGCCACCTTCTTTGATGAGTGCGGTGTGCAGACCACTGGGCCAGGTGCTTCGTCGCGTTGGAGAACTGATATCACTGTTGGTGATGGCGCGCTGGCGTCGATCATCCATTCAGACACGTCGCCTCTGTTGAGGGAGAAAAGCTTAGCTGTCCCTTGAAGTGTTCAGTTCATCGTCCAAGACGTCGGTTTTGTGAACGAATTGCCGTTCCGTCTTTTTTGTATATCGTTTCACTGACACCGATCTTCTTTTGGCCGGTGATCGAATCAGCTGAAACAGGGCGCGGCTATTTCTTGCGGTGAAAGCCCGCTCTATATCCTGGGCCTTCGAAATCCACCAGCGTTCTGTTCCATTCTTCAAGCTCTTGATTATCCGGTTTTCGAGGTATCTGCGTGCGCCATCACAGCCGCTAGTTGTTGATATGGCCTATTTGGCAATAATAAAATCTGCTGATCTCGACGACATCTAGTGTCCATTTAGTCAAGTCAGATGGCTTGGACAAACACTTCTGAAAACTGAGGCACAGATTCTTCAACATGCTTCCATTCGTCCTCCAAGCAATCTTCGTTATTGGCATAACTAGTAGCTTTCAAGCCAGATCAGCTCGATATCTTGAGCTCCTGAAACCTCTCGAAGTTGAGGAATGGAATCGTTCTGCTTTAGCGCGCATAATGCTGACAGAGTGCGAAGTGATGCCCATGCCCTCAAAGTGGCGTGATCAGAATCACGCTGCGTACCCCAGAAGGAACGAGAATCTTTTATTAAGACCCTTCATCGGTAACTGATAGCCACTACTGAGCAGGCGCTCGTAGTCGAATGGTTGTTTTTAACTACCAGTCAGGAGGTTGAGTTCGAATGGCCCTGACTGTGATTCTCTCCAGACCTTAGTGCTCGAAAAGTTTCACCTAGAGATACACAGGAAACTGAAGCATGAAATATGGACATAAGGGGGAGAGTAAGATTGATCATCTGAAGTGCATGTCAAGAGTGGGGTGAAATGAGTAAACGGGCTGAGGGGAGCAAATAAAAATCCGATGCCTAGGTATCCCGCGTGACGAGGCACCTTCAGAAGCGAAAAATGAGTGGTTCAGTAAAGGCCTCGGCGCACGTTCAAATAATTCTAGCTGGCATCATGACGGCGTCTACATCTTACGCGTGCTGTGACCTAGGATGACTCAGGCGTCCCGACTCCATTGGTAAAGGCTTCAAACTGAGCTTGACAGGTGGGTTTTCACACAAACGGAAATGACATGGGCACCACAACTGGGGGAAATCTTGGAGAAGGGCCGCCAAATCGGAACAGAGAACGGCTAGAGATGTAAGATATGAACCATATGCGGAGGAAAAACACCGACTCCATAAGCTAGCTAGTTTACAGCTGTGGTCAGAATCGAGAATTGGTGCCGATCAAACGGAAACGATATCACGACAGTCTGTGAATCGTACGTGCTGACCGTACTTTGCGCTGACGTTGGCTCATTCTTGTGAACTGTGAGAGTTGAGCCATGAGCTTAGTGGACGTAGAGCAAATAGGCATTAGGTGTGGGGTGTTTGGACACAGCGTCCCGAAAGGCCGCAGGTGCTTGAATCGGACACCTCTAAGAGTGTTACTTTGGGCCTATTGACCATTTTCACCCATCACCAACATCTTTTCGAACCCTTTAATCACGAACTCACGGCATGGTCTCGTTTTCGGAGTCTGCAGTGGCTCTATGGGCCCTGGCCTAGTACCAGAACGTAAATTGCCAGAAAAGTATACACGAATGTTCTAAGCCGCTTCAGTTGTCGCGTATGCTCAAGCGTACGAGCAACTTACTTACCGTGACCCAGACACCTGTACTGATACTAACTCACTCGGAAGTCGAGTGTACCATCCATTCAGTCCGGGATGGAACAATTACTAGCGGCTTTCTCAACGATACAGGAGTGTAGAACTGAGCATAATTACTGCAAAACAATTTCAATCGTCGCCTATGTGCGATGCAATGACCAGTTGGCCAAATGATCGGGCCGCGGACCCGCCCAGCATTGATGAGTGGTGTGTGGGCTCAGACAGCTAATAAAACACCAGTGTCCCTTGTGAGTGTAGTGTGCATCAATTTTCCATCTTTCAACTCGCCTTGTCTATATCCATTTGCTTTTACCGAGCACCCCGACCGCTGCTTATGATTGAAAATTCATGAAGATCCATCTGATTTGAATTTTTTCGAACCACTGTGTCCCCATTTATCCACAGCCGTCGCCCAAACACACATTCGTACGACAGCTGTACTTCATGTCCTTTCGCGATAAAGCAGTGCACGTTGTGCTCCTGTTAGGTGGAGTTTCACGCCGACATCGCCTTGACGCTCATAGCTAGGCGCTGCTACGGCCAAGAAGCCTATCCGCACGAGATTGACCGCATGCCAGTACGGCATTAACTCGATCACTGATTGGTCGAAAGTCTGGATACAATAGCCAGTCATGACCCAGTATTCGCCGAATGCCGGTTGATACTGGTGCATGTAGAAGTCGTCAGAAATTCAAGAATGTTGTTACAGCGTTATATATGACGAGCTGTACAATGGTTTTGACCTGGTTTTGGACATAAGTATGCGTTCGTGAACCTTTGGTGGTTGTTTTCGATAGGAACGGTAGCTTGAGAGGTTCAACTCGAGAAATAAGCTGATGAGAACGCCGCTATTACGGCAAATAAGCTGATGAAAACTCCGCTATTACAGCCATCACTGATAACCGCGACTTCTTATACTGCTATAGTGAGTTACGACTAACGCGACGTATTTAGGTATCACAACTCTCCTATCTATTATTGTCAGGTGCGTTACGAAATGAGTGAGGCCGAAGACGGTTATGCTCCTGCCAAATAGATTTCCTTCATGCGGGCCTATTGACTGGCCACTGCAAGAAGCGTAGGCTTCCACCTCTGCTCATTTTTATAATCCATTGCTGAAACGGTATCTGAAGACGCCCCACCAGTAAATCTCTCTCCGAAACACGAATGCCGAATGCTTTTCTATTCGCACCGTAAACAAAATCAAGGTTCTGGCTACATAGGAAGTAAGCTATCAACATGATCAAGTCCCGTCAACTCTACGAGGGGACTTAATTCTTACTTACGCCCTGTTTGAACAAGGTTTGGCCAACAGGTCTTTCACCGTTGACCCAGCAAACACACGGCGGGGACACGGTAAGAAGATTTTTAAGCTCAGAGCGCACACCTTCATTAGGCAAACTTTTTTCTCATTTCGGGTAGTTGCTGCGTGGAATAACCTTCCTGAGACGGTTGTCCACGCTCCCTCTAGAACTCAGTTCAAAACACTATTAGACACTTATTTACGCGAGTCCTCGCGCTGGCAAACATACTGCCCCGCGCTGAGAACTTAAAGAACAGTGCTACACCCTTTTTTCACTTGTGCCTTTCAGGTGAACGACAGCTGCTGAACGACAAGAACAAAACCGACCCGGGAAACTTGGGCAAAAGCCTCGCTCCTGTGTATCAATCCGTGAATCCGTGAATCCGTGAATGAAGCCGACGCAGAGATTTGCTAGACCGGCTGGAACGGGGTGGCTTCACGAAATTCCATGGGAACCTCCAACTCAGCGTGATACCGCCTATACAAGCCAACAAGTGCTATCACAAATAGGTACTGCCGAGTTTGTTGATCACCCACCCACAAGCACTTGTAAAAGACAAAGCGGAAAAGTGGTGGAAAAGTGTCCAGAGATGCTGCTGCCAGTGAAGTTCCGCTGAATAAGTTGCCCACAACATTCCAGCATAGTTGGGTTCAGCGCCTACCACCAGGCTGAAAAAGACGACTGAAAGTGCTTGTCAGATATATCGTATTAAAGCTTCTATAGTACAGTTGGCGAGGTCAAGTCCTCGTCTATCAGCATTTTATTCGCAGGTGGCAAAAGCTACTCACTAAGTGCGGGCACCTTCGTTCCACGCTCACGCTCACGGGTATGTACATCTCCTTTACCGAATTTTCGAGGTACCTGACGAGTTAATCGAACATTTGAAACCGCATCTCAGATCTATATTCCTCCTCGTTTCTCTTTATTAGGGGACGGGAAAACGAGCAGACAATCGTGTAACCATGGCAAATCTAGCTGGCAGCTCAAGTCACTCCCTTTTCTACGACACTGACCGAAACTCATCAACGTTGGGACAGAGGTAAGTGTAATTCTCCCTGGGACCACGATATAAATGAAAAATGACGACTTCGAGCCCGCATGTGGCGAAACTTTTCCTGCGCAAATTTGTCAGAACTGCGTGCCATCATTCACCAACTTGAACTGCGACCAGCTTCAGTGGAGGGGACACAAAGAAGCATTAACCAGAAAATTCACAGAGCTAATGCGATGTTCCTCCTAAAGAAACCAAAGCGCTGTCGAACCAACCGGAACCTGTCTAAAAGGATTCGGCATCGTTTGGAAACAAAATCAAGGAGACTGAGATTTGCTGACACTTCGTAAGATAAGGAGCCGTTGTAAATCAGAAATCTGCCACGCCAATATATTAGAGCCCGCCCGGGAGACAAAAATGCACCATCTAAGTTTATGAGACTCTGCCGAAACAATAAACAAATCACCATCTAGTTCGGGGGAGCAGAAACGGGAAACCCACGAGTGAACCATTCCTGGCATCTGTAGCCTACAGAGAACACTAGACATGCCTGTGCAAAGCCTCAACAACCTCTTCACAGAAAGAACACGTAAACACTGTGTTACTCTTCCCTCAATGTCCACCATATTTAGATGGTGCCAGTGTGGATGTGACATCATCTGCGCCGGATAATGGCTGCTCTTTGTGTAACTACGCATGTATGTCTATCCCTGACATCAGTTATGCGTTTATTCTGAAAGCATTACTATGATCATGTCTGGCGGTATAAACATAATTATTATTAAAATTAACAATGCCTAACTACGATGGGCTCCTAACCGACTTAGTCTTCACGGAGGAGGACGTTCGCAAATATTTGTGCAAGAGGTGGCGAACATTATAAAAATAGGTTCATTTCCCAACTCGTAGGGAATCCCCTTGTTGGCAAATGGTGTGTTTGGATCCAGAGATGAAATGCGGGTGGACTATAGATTGCTTCCACCGGGACTGCATAAAAAGATTTAGGACAAGAATTCTGATATCTTGACCGCATTGTATCAGAACTCGAGGTGCAAGGCCATCGGCCACCGCGCAATGGAGTCCTCAGGGTTTCGAAGAAGGATACAAACACCAGCTAGGTTTTAGTTGCCGAGATACGGGTGGCTATCCTGGACATTAGGAGTTTTTAAATATGCGACAGGGGTATGGGTTTGAAGATGAGAGAAAGTGGCAGGTACCAGCAAGTGGAGAGAGTCTTCCGATTGTCTGCTATGTTGACAAGATCGGTGATAGGGCAAGGGTCTGTGGAGCACAAACAAGCGATTTAGTGGCTGTTCGGGGTACAAAGCCCACGAAACAGTCGGTTAAATGACTTGGGGTAAGAAGGGGTTCCTAGTAGGTTCTTCTTGGCGTTCAAGAGATACCCGGAACGACTCTCGTTCAGTGGAGAGCTTAATGACGAGGAGTAATAATGAGAAATAGTGAATTTCCAATATGCTCTGCTAGCCCCGTGTATTTCTTTGTCCATGGGTTTTAGTAACATATCATGGCGAGAGATACTAGTGTGGAAACGTTTAATGGGAGAAATTGGGCAAAGAGCAGCCAATAGGTTTTGGTAGATGTCACAGACGCGCTGTGTGTTTGTCGAGAGGAAGAACTCATCCCAGCCCCGGAAGCCAGCACAGACGAAAGGGCGTGTAAAATGCCTGCAGAGAGGAGGTAAAGCAAGGGCGGATTCTGAGGAGCAGTTCGACCTTAAATAACTGCGTCGCAAGAAATGACGCAGTGATCATTTCCCAGGAAGTGTTGATCAACTGCAGCTGTAGCCAGATGGTCATCGATTGAGAACATTACGTCTCGCGTATGTAAGCCACAAGTGGAGCTACGTACGAGTTGGGACGAGTCCTCTACACTGATTTGGCTGATTTGGGCAAGGAGTAGGGCCCGTAATGCAATAGTAGGATCTATCCGGTAAGTTGAGGTCACCCGGCACAAATTTAGGCGAGCGAGAAAAAGCATGTCCAGTGGAGATAATGCCGGATGAGTCAGCAGCAGGCGGGGGTACTAGTAGATAGATACACCCTTCTGGCACACGTCGTTTGGTCTGTTCTGTGGACATCTAGATGGCCTCTGGAATCCCTTCCAAGGTAGGACCATCAATAGGGGTTGCACGATGGCACAGCCACTGTCCCTTGTGTTCTGTCTGTCGGAGCGGTGAATATTGTAGCCAGCGATTGAAATAACCGTGTCTAGAGTTTCATCTGTGAGCCATGTTTCAGTCACACAAATCAGAATTGGTCACGCAATAGCACCGACGACTCAGAGATTATGGACTTTTGGCAGTAACGAGCGGGCATTATAGAACATTATCGACAAGAGCAAAGAGCAATACTTAGTAAGTTACCAACTTCGCTCACGGTGAAGCCTGGAACTAGGGGGACTAGGTAAGTGGAGGTGGGATAACATGAAGCAGGGTTCACTGGATGTGTGTTTGGAGTCCGAGGAAGAGTATTCGTGGCCAGTGATAGGCCGTAAATAGTTGTTGAAATAGGTCTGAACCCACAGCACAAGTTACAGTATCAGGTTAGATATGGTAGAGCGAATGTCTGCCGGAGGAGGGCATGAAGTTTAATGATGGATTATCGGCCGTGTCATCATCTGTTCCAGTGTACTGATCCACCACAACTGAGTGTGATGTATCAAGCTTGATGGTGGGATAAATTCTCCGGTCGGGGGTGCTTGTCTGCCAAATGCCCCGGCAAAATACATCCGCACACTCAGAATCTTTACAGTGCTTACATTTGAGCTGCATTCTAACTGTTCCAAAGATCAGTGACTATTAACAAACAGAAATGAACCTAAACCCGATCAAAGGTGAATATCCTGCCAAACCTTGTTCAAACAAAGCCTAAGTTAGTACCAGGTCCCTTTGAAGGCCATAGTTCTCTGGAGAATTTTGCGTAAATCCGGACTTGTTTTACAATGTACTAACTCTAGGACGCCAACCGCTTCCGTAGGGATTGTCGGCCATGCCCAATCAGGGTCATATACTTGCGTCCTGATTGAGAATTTGGGCGTGCTCAAAAAGCCACGTAACCGGTTTCACAGACTACTTGGAGGCTTACACCAGCACTACGATGGAAGGTGGCCCGAATCACCGAAAGAACAAGGAATGCTGTTCCAGCCGATTTTTATCGGCAAAATGAGAAGTACCTGCCTGAAGAGAGCCATATAATAAATCATTTCTGGTATCCGGGCTTGTAACGTCTTCTTATCATGTACAACAAAGGCGTTTGCCGTGCCTTCTCCAACCGATATGGTGACACGCTTTGTTATTTAGTGGAATTCGTGAGCCCACTGCCATTGCTCGCGGCGCCGACATCCATAAGGACGACGTTCGTTTTGGCACTCCGAAATTTCATGTTGACATTAAAGGCAACGTGAACCGCCGATGTCATAACCTCATTATACTTTACCTGCATTGATGGCCCAAATCCGGTGCAGAATTTTATCTTAAATCCTATCGGACTCGAGCCGCAGCAGTAGAAGATGTAAAACATTATCAGATGCTATCAAGAAATCAAGAAATATTGCATTCATTATGAGTTCGTTTCCTCTGAGTGTTAAGCACTTCGTAAACGTTAACGCATGCGCCATTCTAGAACAGATGAAATGAAATACGCAGCGCTCCGGAAAAATCAGGTTCCTGCGTGACGAAATATGCTCGTATTTATGGACAGCTTAACCCAAGCCAAGGACGAGGGACTCATATCGGATGCCATATTTTTCGACTTCTCAAAAGCATTTGATCGAGTCCCACGTCCCGCTGCTCCACGAACTCGAGTCTTACGGGATTCAAGGGAAAATCCTACACTGGATCAAGGCATTCCTATCAGACAGATCATTCCAGTGAAAGTAGGCCAGCCTACTCTTCTGCGGCGCCGGTCTCCATTGGAGTTCCTCAGGGCTCCGTTTTGGGACCTTTGCTGTTTCTGATATACGTCAATGACCTTCCAGATGTTCTTTCAAGTCCATGTCTACTTTTTGCGGACGACTTGAAATCGTGGAGTTCAATGCCAGTGCCCTCCAAATTGATGTAGACGCCGCAAAGCAGTGGTCGTTGGACTGGCACCTTCCTCTGAATGACGAAAAGTGCGTCCATATGTCATTTGGAGGAGACTCAGCGAACTCCTTTGTCATGCATGGTGAGAAAGGACCAGAAGACATCACGAGGATAGATGCCAAAAGGATTTGGGTATCTGGCTCTCTCCAAACCTGTCCTTCTCACTGCTTGAGAAATCGGCTCAGAAGGCATTCGCTGTTCTACGGATGATTCGGCGTACCTTCTCTCGTATTACTCGCACGGACTTCCAAATACTCTATGGGGCCTATGTCAGACCGCTCCTTGAATATGCCAACCCGGTTGTCTACTCAGGACGCACGAAAGACGTCCTCATTGAGCGTGTCCAGCGAGCTGCTACGAAAATGGTTGCCGGTCTCAAGTCCATGGACTACAAAACGCGTCTCGCGGTGCTCGACCTCTTCCCTTGGAGTATCGTCGCCTCCGAGGGGACTTAATTCTTACTTACGCCCTGTTTGAACAAGGCTTGGCCAACAGGTCTTTCACCGTTGACCCAGCAAACACACGGCGGGGACATGGTAAGAAGATTTTAAGCTCAGAGCGCACACCTTCATTAGGCAAACTTTTTCTCATTTTGGGTAGTTGCTGCGTGGAATAACCTTCCTGAGACGGTTGTCCACGCTGCCTCTAGAACTCAGTTCAAAACACTATTAGACACTTATTTACGCGAGTCCTCGCGCTGGCAAACACTGTTCCCGCGCTGAGAACTTAAAGAGCAGTGCTACACCCTTTTTCACTTGTGCCTTTCAGGTGAACGACAGCCGCTGAACGACAAGAACAAAACCGACCCGGGAAACTTGGGCAAAAGCCTCGCTCCTGTGTATCAATCCGTGAATCCCTGAGGGTCACTGATGATGTTTAATCAGCTAGCCAAATGGAATATACGTCATTCATGTGAGCAGCTAAACCCAGGCAACTGCTGACCCACACAACTAACAAGCGGCTGGTGATTGCCCGATGCTTTCAATCAACTGACCGACGCCATCACATCCTTGTCTACAAGAACGGATGCAGGTCTACATTGGATAATATAAAGCGCTGAATTGTATTCGTCATTTTGATTGGTACATACGTATTGCCGGGAAATTTGCATGGCCTTCTTAGTCCACTGTTCATTGAGGTATTGACATCCTGAACTGAGAGGAAGATAGAAGTTAGGTTATCGAAATATTACCACTAAGGTAGTCGGCTGACAAACTGGGGTCCCGCACCCCATAAAGCTAAGGGTAGGCAGACTGATAAGTGGGGGTCATTCTCTAGAAAAGTCACGCCAACGAAGCAGGCACAATCGCTCCTTGGCAGTGTCCTCTCAAAGCCTGACCACGAATCGCTTCACGCAGACTGGTTACGCCAGAAGGAAGCAAGCGAACACTCGGGCTTCTCGTTACCCTTTCCTCGCCGTCGGCCGTACAGAAGGTTTGGGTCGGGCTGTCAGCGTCCAAAGGCAAATCCAACGATCAGGCGTCTATCTGAGGATCGCCCTCTAGACGCACGGAAGCTAGGCCACAGCAGTTCTAGGGAAGAGGTGCGGAAAAGCTTCCGGATGGCGCCATTTCGGCCGATCCCAAACTTAAGGCCAAACCGATTGTAGTTATAGCCCCTTGTGCTCCTGAAAGCACGCCGAGGCAAACGACCGCGACTCCGGACAGCAGTTTCTACTCAACCACCGCGGACCCCTCGAATTCTATAGGCAGTGACGCTCTGGAGGAGGCAAGCCTCACGTGGACGGAGCGCCCAAAGTACGTACAGCTATCAGCACTTCTTTCCGTAACAGACGTCAAAGGTGCAACAGTGAACTCCACACCCAAGCTACAACCGAGCTGGATTGGGTCAGACGAGCGGAGTCAAGTGGCGAAGCCTACCGGCAAACCAACCACATGCGCTGACGTCGACATCGGGGAATGCTGCGAGAACCGTACATCCACTGAGGCTGTGAAATTGCCAATCTCTAGCTCCACTCCGTCTAAAGTAGCCTCTTTGATTGTGGACACAACTGTTGCCCAGGACCATGACAATCAAAGCCTCAAGCCTGACCACGGCGAACCGAACAGTCCCTCATACACCCAGTTGGCCACGCTGATCGCGGGTGACTCGGATGACCACACAGGCGCGAAAGAAAGGCGACTGCGGCCAAACAAGCCATATACAACTCGCCAAATCAGAAAACTGCTGGCTGGCTTCAAGGTGCAGTCCTCTGAGAAAACCAGCCTCATGGGAGCACCACCAAAAGAACTACCCGGTGCTGCCACCCAGCGCTCAAAGCATCACAGAGCACCTTTCCGACCAAACCGCGCCAAAATGCCCAAGAAGCCAAACAGACGCAAGATCGCCCATTGAGCAACAGCAAACCTGGCCGTCCAGAAGAAGTTAATGAAAGGGCTACAAGTAGCAATGGTCGAAATTTTCGCCCACGGGAAAAACTTCGTCCACCAAAACTAATAGGCCCGCGCAAACCGGGCTCCCACAGGGCGAAAAACCCTGCAAATGAAAAGCAACCCACGAAACCACCAATCGAGGGAGCAGACAAATATGCCTCAGAGGTCCCTTCGGAGCCCTCGACTCAAACCCGACGTGCAGCTATTAAGCCTGCTAACCTCCCTGGTTACACAACTCTCGGCTCCTCACCTTCGGAGGCAGCAGAGACAGTGTTGAAATGCTTGTCCACAAACTGTCTTAGCCTCTTCAACAAACTTTGTGATATTAAACAGTCAGTTTGTCTTGAACAGCCGTCCATTATCGCACTCACAGAGACCTGGCTCACACCAGATGTCTCTGACGCGGAGATCTCAATAGACGGCTACTCTATTTTTCGAGCTGACTCAAAACGAGGGAGCTGGTGGGGTTGCTTTATACTTACATGCGGCCCTGCCAATCCCGATTGTCCTCTCTGATACCACTCCTGCACCTTTTGTGATGCACTGTGGCTTCAAGTCCCGCTGCGCGGGTCCGATTCTCTCCTTCTCGGTGTGGTCTACCGTAGCCCCTCGAGTCCTCCGGAAGATGACCACTTCCTCATACGAACCCTTGGGCAACTCTCCTCCAGCTACCACTTCACTCATCTCCTGCTGGTAGGTGACTTCAACGCTCAAAGGCCCCTGGACGGAGCTCCAGTGCGTCGGATCAAGTGGACCCTACAGCGGCGTTGACCGAAGTCGTTCAACAGAGCGCTTGGACTCAACATGTCGTTGCACCCACCAGATACCGCGCGGGCCAACAACCGTCCCTCCTGGATTTGGTCATCACCAACGAAAGACATTTCGTTGATCAGGTGACAATTAACGCTCCACTGGGACATAGCGACCACTGTGTGCTCACCTTTGATTTCATCTGCTATTGGGCCAGAAATCCCGAACCCCAAACGTGGATTCGAAACTTCTGCCGTGCAGACTTTTCGGGAATGCGCATCTTTCTTAACCAAGTTAAACTGGGGCCAGCCTCAGTGGAAGACTTATATAGGACTATTGTCCAGAAAGTTCACGAGGCTGACGCGATGTTCGTCCCAAAAAACCAGCACGCAGTCGGATGAGCCGTAAACTACCCAAAAGGATCCGGCGTCTTCTGGAAAGAGGTCACAACTATTTTCAAAAAGTTGACTACAGGAGACACAGAAGATGAGCTGGCATTTCGTAAAATGCGGAACCGCTGTAAATCGGAAATCCGCCAATGGAACATACGAAAACAAGCCACCATTCTAGACCTCGCCCGGAAGAACAGAAATGTGCTGTTCAAATACATGCGACATCGCCGAAGAAACAAGCCATCCGCGTTCTCCCTGAGGGACAGGAACGGGGAACCCACGAGTGACAATAGTGGTATCTGAGTTCTACAGAGATCACTATGCAGGTCTGTATTCAGTCCCAGCGTCCTCGTCACATCCAACCTTGTCAAGGCGTACCTACGAACGGCCTCTAACCGACTTGGTATTCACGGTGGAGGACATTCGTCAACTCCTGCACAAGATCAACCCATTCTGCGCGTTGGGGCCCGACGAAGTCCACCCAAGGATCCTGAAGGAAACGTCGTACTGGGCAACTCATTTCCATCTGCTGTTTCGTCAGTCGCTTGACGAAGGCCACCTTCCCTCTGTTTGGAAGGAAGCGATTGTCACGCCAATCTACAAAACTGGTGACCGACTATCGCCTGGCAGCTAGGCCTATAAGCCTCACTAGCGTGCCATGCAAGGTGATGGAACGCATTCTGAAGCGAGCCATTCTAGATCACCTTACTTCCAACAACTTGATTTCTCAAGCTCAACACGGATTTCTCCCAAACCGTTCCTGCGTGACGAACATGCTCGTATTTATGGACAGCTTAACCCAAGCCAAGGACGAGGGACTCATATCGGATGCCATATTTTTCGACTTCTCAAAAGCATTTGATCGAGTCCCACACGTCCCTCTGCTCCACAAACTCGAGTCTTACGGGATTCAAGGGAAAATCCTACACTGGATCAAGGCATTCCTATCAGACAGATCATTCCGAGTGAAAGTAGGCTCGACCTACTCTTCTGCGGCGCCGGTCTCCATTGGAGTTCCTCAGGGCTCCGTTTTGGGACCTTTGCTGTTTCTGATATACGTCAATGACCTTCCAGATGTTCTTTCAAGTCCATGTCTACTTTTTGCGGACGACTTGGAATCGTGGAGTTCCAATGCCAGTGCCCTCCAAATTGATGTAGACGCCGCAAAGCAGTGGTCGCTGGACTGGCACCTTCCTCTGAATGACGAAAAGTGCGTCCATATGTCATTTGGAGGAGACTCAGCGAACTCCTTTGTCATGCATGGTGAGAAAGGACCAGAAGACATCACGAGGGTAGATGCCACAAAGGATTTGAGTATCTGGCTCTCTCCAAACCTGTCCTTCTCACTGCACCTTGAGAAATCGGCTCAGAAGGCATTCGCTGTTCTACGGATGATTCGGCGTACCTTCTCTCGTATTACTCACACGGACTTCCAAATACTCTATGGGGCCTATGTCAGACCGCTCCTTGAATATGCCAACCCGGTTGTCTACTCAGGACGCACGAAAGACGTAATCCTCATTGAGCGTGTCCAGCGAGCTGCTACGAAAATGGTTGCCGGTCTCAAGTCCATGGACTACAAAACGCGTCTCGCGGTGCTCAACCTCTTTCCCTTGCGTCGCCTCCGAGGGGACTTAATTCTTACTTACGCCCTGTTTGAACAAGGCTTGGCCAACAGGTCTTTCACCGTTGACCCAGCAAACACACGGCGGAGACATGGTAAGAACATTTTTAAGCTCAGAGCGCACACCTTCATTAGGCAAACTTTTTTCTCATTTTGGGTAGTTGCTGAGTGGAATAACCTTCCTGAGATGGTTGTCCACGCTGCCTCTTCAACTCAGTTCAAAACACTATTAGACACCTATTTACGCGAGTCCTCGCGCTGGCAAACATACTGTTCCCCGCTGAGAACTTAAAGAGCAGTGCTACACCCTTTTTTCACTTGTGCCTTTCAGGTGAATGACAGCCGCTGAATGACAAGAACAAAGCCGACCCGGGAGACCTGGGCGAAGGCCTCGCTCCTGTGTATCAATCCGTGTATCCTTGAATCTGTGGAAGCAAGTTGATCTGAAATGATCGCTTCAAAGTACGCTCCGTCACCTTGAACGGGACTAATAGGCTTACAGTTTTCATCCGGTGGGCGGTCGCCACATTTGAGGGCTGGCATGCCAATAGCTTTCACACAGGCGGAAGCACATTCTCCTTGGTTTAGTGACCGATGAGACATCAGACTTGCCCTGACTGGATGTGATGAGGTCGATGGGGCAAAGTAAAATGTTTCATGTAAACCTCGGTTACCGCCATTTGGTTACCCCGGAGTTTTCCGTTTCCCTCTTCCGAGCAGAGGGAGGTTGGTCGATTTCAACAGTGGTGTGCAACGTACTCAATTACTGCACTTGTTTTTTCAGTTTTTGTACTTTTATTTGGGGCATACTGGCTCACAAAAGTTCACAATCTTACAAAATTTTAAACCAGCCTCGTCCTTCTGAAGAAGAAGGCACCGAATCCTTCTGGTTAGCTTCTGGTTTCCTGGTGGTTGCGCTGTTTCCTTTGGAATGAACACTACATGGGCTTCGTGCAATTTCTGGGTAATGCCCATGTGTGCTTCCTTAAATGAAGCTGCTCCCATTATAAGCTGGTAAACGGAGATTAGCATCCTTGAGAAGTCCACGCGGCGGAAGTTCCGAACCAAAGTTCGAGGATATCGATTAATGGTGCGGTGAAACATGAAGTCAAAAGTAAGCACAAAAGGTTACCATGATCCAGAGGAGCCCTACTTATCTCATGATGAAAACAGTGTCCTCCACTAGTGATAATGAGATCCAGTAGGGATGGTAGTTGGTCTGTGCGGTGTCTGGTGGGTGCATCGACAAAACTGGACATTTTCGGCTCCGCTCTTTTGATTACTTGAGATGAATATTGTAACCACCTTATTGGCTGATCGCTTGATAGCGGCAGGTGCGTCGTAAGGGGGCTTATCGGGGACCAGAGGAAATGGTTTTAGTCATGCTTGCGCACTCCCTTTGTGGACGCGTCTGGCGATCTCCGAACAGCAGGCAACGCTGGTCACCTAAGCAACAGCTGAGATTTAGCCGTGGGTCCCTCAGACATCAGCGATCAACAGTGATGACCGACGTTCCAGAGATGACCCGCTAGTGTAGACCACCACCAGGTTAAAGACGACTGTCCCTAACACATAAGAGAGACAGTCTAGATCGCCGGTCGATCGGTGGCGTAATACCAGCTATGTTTGCACAATTACGTCCTTCACACAGTCTCCGGATTTGCGTGCCTACAAAAGCTCTGACCTAATGCTCGAGCGCTTAAGATGCTTGTACAATAGTGTTGCTTATATCGGCCGAGACCTTAAGACCAGGTAAAGAGTTAAAATGTGGCTTTTGTAAGTTGTATTCGACTAGTGACCCTTAACTAATAAAAAAATGACCTGCAGCAAAGACAGAAAAAGTTATCATATGTATCCCGCGGTATGGTTGATCGTCTTTGAGCTCACGCGGAAGAATACCACGCAGTTGCTCTTTGCGCAGTTTTTCGATGAATTTTCAAATAAATTAAAGACAA
This sequence comes from Clonorchis sinensis, assembly GCA_003604175.2. Classification (NCBI taxonomy): domain Eukaryota; kingdom Metazoa; phylum Platyhelminthes; class Trematoda; order Opisthorchiida; family Opisthorchiidae; genus Clonorchis; species Clonorchis sinensis. The sequence continues at coordinate 157,400,646 of CM030369.1, read as the reverse complement.
AAAGACGTTAAGCCAACTTGTCCACAAAATCTTTCGCTGTAAACACAACCCGATGGAGATTAGCCATCGCTGTCCTTTCAGTGTGAATCACCTACAGATCTCAAGTAAATCTAAACAAATTTCTGCAGAGCCGCAGATATCTGAGGAGGTACCAATATTTCGAGGAGATTTAAGTAATGTTACAATTTGGTTCAACATGTGGTTTCATGGGAATGTTAAGTGTGCGTCTGATGATCGGCAGGAACTATCAACTCCACCGAAATCGCTAGCGGAAGGGCCGATTATTAGGCAGACAAAAAATTTGTTTGAAAACGCGGTTTGAACGAAGGAAACGTTTACATAAAGTTTAAGCGTTCGAGAATATTTGTTCAAAATTTTCTAATGATAGTGTCAGAGTTGTTGAGTTGTTTAAGCTAAGTTACGTCTACCTTGGAGGAGGAGTTCACGTTTTACTGACTACAGCGCTCGACATGTGCGGCTGCGCAGAAAGTGGAGAATTTTGTGGAGAAGTTGTTGGATCCGTATGTTTCCTTTTTAACTGGAGTTGAGGAGTTTTGAAAGAGGATGTGAACAATAAGTAGGTAGCCTTTGGCAGCGAAAACCCAAAACGCGACCCATATACAAAAAGGTTTTCGTAGTTGCAGCTGTAATCTCACCAAGGATAGCCAAAGTATTTTTCACAACTAGTGAGTTTTGCTGTTATTCTGCTACGTTTAGAACGCATTGCAGTTGGTGCCCGGTGAATTTCTATATCCACTCGTACAGTGAACCCTGGATGGTGCCACGGAAGAGTAGATAATACAATAAGGTAACCTGTTCTTTTGGGTCGTGGCACGAATTTAGCAGAGACTAAGACGGCCTTATAGGTGAGCGCAACATGCTTGGTATGGAAACAATAGACATGTGATGAGCCACGGGCAAGCCATGCGACTGGGTATGGTCATTATGGTACACATGTCGCGACGTTGCACTTTCGCTCACGAACAGCCCGTAAATGAGCGTCTTGTTTGAAACAGTTGGGTTTTATTATAGTAGTTATTATTGACCAAGAAACTGTAACAGAGCATGATTAGTCCGAAGCAAGAATATTTTTGAGTTTATCGGGGGCGCGGCGTTGCTCATTATTCCCATTCAGACGAGGCGTTAAAACAGCTGCATCAGGATTGAAGGATCAATGTGGAATGAAAGGCCAAAAATGCTCATCAGAGAGCAATGTGATATTTGGAAGGCTGCTGCCTAAATTAGCAAGCAGGTAAAAATACCTACAATTTCTAACCAACACTCAGAGGTGACACTAGACGACTTCAAATATGACAACCCACACCCATTTCGAGATAGTAGGAAACAAAGATAGGTGGCGGAAGCGTCTTCGTCACAAGTGAACACGAAGGAAGTGTTAGCTAGTTATATACTCATCCATGGAGTTGGGGTTGGGGGCAAAGCCGAGAATAAACGGTTCGCAACCCGTAACTGAAGTGCACATTCCTTTTTGGATGGCTCAGAAGAACGAATGGTTAGCTAGTAGGCATTTAGGAAGTTGGGGTTACCACGTATTGGAACCTGCTCAGGCAAAAAAGGCTTGTGAAGCCATCAGAGATGGTTCTTGGAACGGTTCAGTAACGCTTATTGAGGAAGCCGGTGAAGGAGCTGTAGAGAAGAAGTTACGTTAGTATATTGGGTATGGATGGCTGTCTGCCATTACATGCCGCGCAGAAGTCGTACAAGCTATTTCTGGAAGATGCATGAGTCCAGAGGAATTAGTGTTTCAAAGCATGATCTTAGAAGCCAAAATGGGTAGAAATATGTTGACATGAACGACGAGTTAGATGAAGCCCAATCCATGTGACGCATGAACAAAGTCCCTGGGAAGCCTCAAATAGCGAAAAAATTACTGTATTATATGTATCTGAGATAAAAGGGCCTTTCTAGGTAGAACCGGGTGCTGAGGATCACGGAGGACTCCGTTTACAAAGACAAGCACAAGTGCTGATAATCTGTGCTTAAGAACGGAGCCCCTAGTTTGCGAGAGCGCTAATGCGGCTACACCCATGCGTAACTGTCTGAGGTCCCTTATTTCTAGCGATTCCTACGCATGCAGTGTATACTGCAAGGAGGCGTCCACAGATTACGATACATGAGCAGAGAACGACGAAACGCAAAGAATATTGTCGGTCACCGCAAGACCTGGTTAGAAGATACGTCGCCCGAGCTTACCAACCAAAGCTAGGAAACATGTGACTGCCGGAGTGGGTGTGGAAATACCCAAGCCAAGAACGTCACCATTGGCTGGATAGGGGTGCATACGCAGGTGTCCATATTTAGTAATTCACCCATCTTATATATTTGCGCACTGGCTGTCTATGTTTGAATGACAGTACAGCCGTGTTCCTTGCCTTTTTCTCCTTAACTTAAAACCTGGCAGGCCCAAATCAGGTGTAACCGATAGGCGGTCTCACGGTACAGCGTTATACACCTACAAATGGCCTCAAATTTACCGCTTCCGATATTGTGTACGACAATTGGCTTTTCTCATCGCAACATGAACATATATACGACTCTTTCATTACTCAAAACTGGATATGTTCATCAAAATGTAAGTTTGTTTTTTAACACTAAGATTTGCTAACACTTAACACAAAAAATATCAAGCTGAATATACATTTTTCATTTTAGGTTCGTTGGCGTGTGTGAGCTGTCTGCGGAAAAAGAAACAGAGTTTTGAGGTTCCTGATAAGGAACTTTGTGTAATGCGTAGGATTAGCAATCCCGAATAACAAAAGGAAGAATTAGGCTTGAAAATTACACAATTACACAAATGTGAGCATGAACACTAGTTGACCAGGTTCGTAGTGTCAACAACTGCGCAAGTCTGCCGCTGTCAAGGTGCGCGGAACGTCGTTTCTGCATTGCGGGTTGCGAACTTTCCTCCCGCGGACAGTCGCGTGAATCGGTTTGGAGTGGTGCTGACACCGTAATCGCAACGGATCAAGTCATGGCAAGCGCAGCGAACGGAGCACAAACACGCATTGGTAAGTCGGTCGGCTGCACACATTGACACGCACATGCTTCCATACCGGCAGCCTTAGCGGCAAGGCGAATAGCGCCTACAGATTAGCAAAAGGAGTGAAGACCGAAAGTTCATTGGAGGAAGCAAGTGCACGGTGGAATTGTTATAAGATCAAACGACTGGCCACTACGGTTTTACCGGTGCGTTAAATGAAACATATTTCACCGGTGGTGGTTTTATCATTTTTGGGCGACGGTGAAAAACACACAGTTATGAGAATGGGTGGCCATTGTCGGCCTTTGCAATACGTTACCTTGCATATTCAAAGGTTCTTATCAGCGGCGCGCACAGGCAAAGCAAAACGGCTAACTTAAAGACGATGCGTGGCGGTCGCTAGTTGTTAGATTGCGTTATGCATTCCTCTAGACAGGGTTTATTGCAAGCATCGGAGAACGCCAAATTATCGCCCATATATTTGCACATATCCATTGCGGAAATCAGCCAAAGTGATGCATGGTAGCGTCCATTTTGTGCGATGCTTCTGGTGTACTTCAGATATAATATCCGACGCAAGCCAAGCGTCGTAAACTACAGGGTCAGACTTCTGTCAACCAATTTATCCAATCTGTCTCGCCCGACGAGCTGACTGGATAGGAAAGCTATCAAATATCCATCATGGTGGGGTTCGCGACAGCGATCTTATAGTATTATGCGATCTTAAAAACAATATTAGCGGCCAAACTTCGCAAAAGTTAAATTCGTAACCTATCGGTAATTTGGCAGCTGCAGAAAAGCCAGTTGCTGGTTAAGCGTTCAAGCAGCGAAACAGCGACGACCGATGACACACCAATGCATAGGCGTGCCATAGAAGATAGATAATCAATAATCGGGCATGCAATTCGTGCACGAGCCGGTGTTCCGACTATTGAGTTGTTCATAGGCCGGAAGCGTGTTCTTTTAAATTGTATTTGCACACAAGCCGACTAAAGCTGCTCACTGATCGTAGAAACAACTGTGGCCTCGAGAACGATAGCGTTTCGAATGTTATTACTTCATAGTTAAGACTGTTTATGTTTAATAGGTTATCCTGCAACATCTCAGTATGGATGATTTGGCGTTGTATCCACTGGTTGACTAGACAGAAGAAGATTCATGCATATTTCGACTGTGTGAATGGTTGCTCCGAATAACCAGAGAAGAATCATTATATTTGGAAACTCGTGACAGCTATCATGAACGTAAGGCTCTGGATGATAATAAACGCCCGCAGCAGGTTGCGTTTCCGGTGCATCGCTTGATATCGGCGTAGAAATACCCTGACCACCGCGGTACGTTCGAAATTGGTTTCGTTTTTCCCTCGTGCTAATTCATGAAAGAATTCTTTAACCATTCAAACTATTTACAGAGTTTATACGTGTTATTTGTTGAATTTTCTCACACCAACATAACATTTACGTTATAATCCCTGTTACTTTGCACCAAGTTCCTACTCTGCATCTAATCGCACTCATGTCACTAGTCAATGCAGGCTGCTCTCTGCAGTCATCGATGGTCCACAACAGATGTGGGCGAAATGGCTGTCCATCGAACGTGAGACGGGGTATGCAATGCCACACCTGCAAGGCCTGGTGGCACTTTAAATGCACGCGATTACAGGACGACCAGGTAAGCCAACCGGCTAACTCTCCTGACCCGTTTGTATGCGCCAGCTGCCTCCACATTAAGGTGCAATGCATTCCCAAACTAAGAAGAAAGCCATAAAAAACAAAGCCATAAAAAACAAAGCCATAAAAAACAAAGCCATAAAAAACAAAGCCATAAAAAACAAAGCCATAAAAAACAAAGCCATAAAAAACAAAGCCATAAAAAACAAAGCCATAAAAAACAAAGCCATAAAAAACAAAGCCATAAAAAACAAAGCCATAAAAAACAAAGCCATAAAAAACAAGACCAATTCCTCACTACCGAATCACAGACCAGTGGAAGTGCTCCTCGTTAATCGATGTACTCGCGACGAAACTCGAGCTTCTCTCTAAAGCTCTGACAGACGCAAACACTAAAAACGCAGCGATCTGGACGAAAGTTGACAAGGAACTTTCCTCGCTGAACGAGTACCTTGCACTATCCACCCCTGGTCTGCTGGCTGCGAAAAAGGTTATCCAGCTCTCCGATGCGGCAATAAAGACCGCCACGGCGTCTCTAGTGGACAGACGCGTAAGGGAGAGCAGACTGATAATCTGGGGGTCATTCTCTAGAAAAGTCACGCCAACGAAGCAGGCACAATCGCTCCTTGGCAGTGTCCTCTCAAAGCCTGACCACGAATCGCTTCACGCAGACTGGTTACGCCAGAAGGGAAGCAAGCGAACACTCGGGCTTCTCGTTACCCTTTCCTCGCCGTCGGCCGTACAGAAGGTTTTGGGTCGGGCTGTCAGCGTCCAAAAGGCAAATCCAACGATCAGGCGTCTATCTGAGGATCGCCCTCTAGACGCACGGAGCTAGGCCACAGCAGTTCTAGGGAAGAGATGCGGAAAAAGCTTCCGGATGGCGCCATTTCGGCCGATCCCAAACTTAAGGCCAAACCGATTGTAGTTATAGCCCCTTGTGCTCCTGAAAGCACGCCGAGGCAAACGACCGCGACTCCGGACAGCAGTTTCTACTCAACCACCGCGGACCCCTCGAATTCTATAGGCAGTGACGCTCTGGAGGAGGCAAGTCTCACGTGGACGGAGCGCCCAAAGTACGTACAGTTATCAGCACTTCTTTCCGTAACAGACGTCAAAGGTGCAACAGAGAACTCCGCACCCAAGCTACAACCGAGCTGGATTGGGTCAAACGAGCGGAGTCAAGTGGCGAAGCCTACTAGCAAACCAATCACATGCGCTGACGTCGACATCGGGGAATGCTGCGAGAACCGTACATCCACTGAGGCTGTGAAATTGCCAATCTCTAGCTCCACTCCGTCTAAAGTAGCCTCTTTGATTGTGGACACAACTCTTGCCCAGGACCATGACAATCAAAGCCACAAGCCTGACCACGGCGAGCCGAACAGTCCCTCATACACCCAGTTGGCCACGCTGATCGCGGGTGACTCGGATGACCACACAGGCGCGAAAGAAAGGCGACTGCGGCAAAACAAGCCATATACAACTCGCCAAATCAGAAAACTGCTGGCTGGCTTCAAGGTGCAGTCCTCTGAGAAAACCAGCCTCATGGGAGCACCACCAAAAAAACTACCCGGTGCTGCCACCCAGCGCTCAAAGCATCACAGAGGCACCTTTCCGACCAAACCGCGCAAAAATGCCCAAGAAAAATCAGACGCCTGTTTGCTCCAAATCTTTGAACAACAGCAAATTAGGCCGTCCGAAAAGAGCTATCAAAAGAGCTACAAGTAGAAGTAGTCAAAATTTTAGCCCATGAGGAGGAAAACTACTTCTCCTAAAGTGGAAGGCCCGCGCGAACCTGGGTTTCTCGGAGTAAAAAACCCTGCAAATGAAAAGCAACCCACAAAACCACCAATCGAGGGAGCAGACAAATATGCCTCAGAGGTCCCTTCGGAGCCCTCGACTCAAAACCGACGTACAGCTATTAAGCCTGCTAACCTCCCTGGTTACACAACTCTCGGCTCCTCACCTTCGGAGGCAGCAGAGACAGTGTTGAAATGCTTGTCCACAAACTGTCTTAGCCTCTTCAACAAACTTTGCGATATTAAACAGTCAATTTGTCTTGAACAGCCATCCATTATCGCACTCACAGAGACCTGGCTCACACCAGATGTCTCTGACGCGGAGACTTCAATAGACGGCTACTCTATTTTTCGAGCTGACTCAAAACGAGGGAGAGCTGGTGGGGTTGCTTTATACTTACATGCGGCCCTGCCAATCCCAATTGTCCTCTCTGATACCACTCCTGCACCTTTTTGTGATGCACTGTGGCTTCAAGTCCCGCTGCGCGGGTCCGATTCTCTCCTTCTCGGTGTGGTCTACCGTAGCCCCTCGAGTCCTCCGGAAGATGACCACTTCCTCATACGAACCCTTGGGCAACTCTCCTCCAGCTACCACTTCACTCATCTCCTGCTGGTAGGTGACTTCAACGCTCCAAAGGCCCCCTGGACGGAGCTCCAGTCCGTCGGATCAAGTGGACCCTTTACAGCGGCGTTGACCGAAGTCGTTCAACAGAGCGCTTGGACTCAACATGTCGTTGCACCCACCAGATACCGCGCGGGCCAACAACCGTCCCTCCTGGATCTGGTCATCACCAACGAAAGACATTTCGTTGATCAGGTGACAATTAACGCTCCACTGGGACATAACGACCGTGCAGACTTTTCGGGAATGCGCATCTTTCTTAACCAAGTCAAACTGGGGCCAGCCTCAGTGGAAGACTTATATAGGACCATTGCCCAGAAGGTTCACGAGGCTGACGCGATGTTCGTCCCAAAAAAACCAGCACGCAGTCGGATGAGCCGTAAACTACCCAAAAGGATCCGGCGTCTTCTGGAAAAGAGGTCACAACTATTTCTCAAAAAGTTGACTACAGGAGACACAGAAGATGAGCTGGCATTTCGTAAAATGCGGAACCGCTGTAAATCGGAAATCCGCCAATGGAACATACGAAAACAAGCCACCATTCTAGACCTCGCCCGGAAGAACAGAAATGTGCTGTTCAAACACATGCGGCATCGCCGAAGAAACAAACCATCCGCGTTCTCCCTGAGGGACAGGAACGGGGAACCCACGAGTGACCCAATAGTGGTATCTGAGTTCTACAGAGATCACTATGCAGGTCTGTATTCAGTCACAGCGTTCTCGTCACATCCAACCTTGTCAAGGCATACCTACGAACGGCCTCTAACCGACTTGGTATTCACGGTGGAGGACATTAGCCAACTCCTGCATAAGAGCAACCCATTCTGCTCGTTGGGGCCCGACGAAGTCCACCCAAGGATCCTGAAGGAAACGTCGTACACACTGGCAACCCATTTCCACCTGCTGTTTCGTCACTCGCTTGACGAAGGCCACCTTCCCTCTGTTTGGAAGGAAGCGATTGTCACGCCAATCTACAAAACTGGTGACCGACTATCGCCTGGCAGCTACAGGCCTATAAGCCTCACTAGCGTGCCATGCAAGGTGATGGAACGCATTCTGAAGCGAGCCATTCTAGATCACCTGACTTCCAACAACTTGATTTCTCAAACTCAACACGGATTTCTCCCAAACCGTTCCTGCGTGACGAACATGCTCGTATTTATGGACAGCTTAACCCAAGCCAAGGACGAGGGACTCATATCGGATGCCATATTTTTCGACTTTTCAAAAGCATTTGATCGAGTCCCACACGTCCCTCTGCTCCACAAACTCGAGTCTTACGGGATTCAAGGGAAAATCCTACACTGGATCAAGGCATTCCTATCAGACAGATCATTCCGAGTGAAAGTAGGCTCGACCTACTCTTCTGCGGCGCCGGTCTCCATTGGAGTTCCTCAGGGCTCCGTTTTGGGACCTTTGCTGTTTCTGATATACGTCAATGACCTTCCAGATGTTCTTTCAAGTCCATGTCTACTTTTTGCGGACGACTTGAAATCGTGGAGTTCCAATGCCAGTGCCCTCCAAATTGATGTAGACGCCGCAAAGCAGTGGTCGTTGGACTGGCACCTTCCTCTGAATGACGAAAAGTGCGTCCATATGTCATTTGGAGGAGACTCAGCGAACTCCTTTGTCATGCATGGTGAGAAAGGACCAGAAGACATCACGAGGATAGATGCCAAAAAAGATTTGGGTATCTGGCTCTCTCCAAACCTGTCCTTCTCACTGCACCTTGAGAAATCGGCTCAGAAGGCATTCGCTGTTCTACGGATGATTCGGCGTACCTTCTCTCGTATTACTCGCACGGACTTCCAAATACTCTATGGGGCCTATGTCAGACCGCTCCTTGAATATGCCAACCCGGTTGTCTACTCAGGACGCACGAAAGACGTAATCCTCATTGAGCGTGTCCAGCGAGCTGCTACGAAAATGGTTGCCGGTCTCAAGTCCATGGACCACGAAACGCGTCTCGCGGTACTCGACCTCTTTCCCTTGGAGTATCGTCGCCTCCGAGGGGACTTAATCCTTACTTACGCCCTGTTTGAACAAGGCTTGGCCAACAGGTTTTTCACCGTATTAGGCAACCTTTTTTCTCATTTCGGGTAGTTGTTGCGTGGAATAACCTTCCTGAGATGGTTGTCCACGCTGCCTCTTCAACTCAGTTCAAAACACTATTAGACACCTATTTACGCGAGTCCTCGCGCTGGCAAACATACTGCCCCGCGCTGAGAACTTAAAGAGCAGTGCTACACCCTTTTTTCACTTGTGCCTTTCAGGTGAACGACAGCCGCTGAAGGACAAGAACAAAACCGACCCGGGAAACTTGGGCAAAAGCCTCGCTCCTGTGTATCAATCCGTGAATCCTTGAGGTCAATGATGTTTAATCAGCTAGCCAAATGGAATATACGTCATTCATAGCGAACAGCTAAACGAACCCTGCTGACCCACACAACTAACAAGCGGCTAGTGGTCCGCGATGCCTAATCAACTGACCGACGCCATCACATCCTTGTCTACCAAGAACGGATGCAGGTCTACATTGGATAATATAAAAAGCTGAATTGTATTCGTCATTTTGATTGGTACATATGTCCTGCCGGGAAGTGCATGGCCTTCTTGGTCCACACTGTTCATTGAGGTATTGACATCCTGAACTGAGAGGAAGATAGAAGTTAGGTTATCGAAATATTACCATAAGGTAGTCGGCTGACAAACTGGGAGCAATACATACCCCATAAAGCTAGGACTTCACCTGCGACTATCTCGTAGAATCTTGTTTACGCCATGCCATTTTCGCATTGCGTAATTGCCTGTAGCTTTGTGCCTACTGACGACAAGGCCTCAAGAAAGCCGAGGCTTACGGGAACTCCATGAGGTCTCACTAACAAACGAACAGTTTGAGGATGATGAACATTGCATGAGTCACGTTAAATCATCGTTGTCTCTTCTCTCCAGCAGGTGCACAACTGCTCTTCCGTTGACCACCGATTCACCGGAAGCATGTCGTACAACAACCTGGAAAACCCATGATTGCGTTCCAGATATTATGAGGCGACTACTACTACTCTCCTTAGACAGAAACTAACTGAGCAGCCGGTGCCGAGTTTACTGCTTGTAATTAGAAAACGGGCCCAACTTACCAGCTTCTTCGGATCCCACGAATTTCCGTTGGCTTTGCTGCTCGCCCGTTACATTTGTAATGTGCCCACCCGTGAAGCAAACTAGTGTTGGCGCTTCGATTACATGCTGAAAGCACGAGCACTACATGGTTATCCTCCATGTATTTGACTTTACTCGAGTGAATAAGTTAGAAACATTACAAAACATGCCAACGTGCCTTAAAATGCTCTTTCTCGATTCCTCCTCCTTCATACAACCTTTTCATGACCACGCTCGCCACTTTCTTCAATATAAGTGTGACAGGAAATCGGCATGTGTTTTCAGATGTCTCATCATAACCGTGTATTATGCCGTGGATGACAGTCAGAGAACCTGAGTTTTCTGTGAAGAAACATATAAACGGAGAAAGTCGAAAAGAAATCGGACGACGGAGCCCGCATTCGAACCGCGACCTCGCCGGTGGCAAAGCACAAGCCTACCCTACTACGCCATCTAGCCTCCGGATAGCGTTGGTGGAAACCTTTGCTAAGCGGCCAAGCTTATTTGGACCAATCATATGCTCGCGTTTGTTTTGTGCACAAATCGACTCCCGGCCCAAATTTTCTATCCTTGACTGGAGGTTAAAAATGCACCTTAATTTCTACGACGCCTTTGTACTTTGAGCTCGCTTGTTCGCGAGCTGTTGTTGGGTGAGTCCCCCTCCGTCGGTACAGTTTAGGACCCCGGGTTTTCAGTTAGTTCTGACACCCTGGGTGTGAGCAAACTTCAGAAAGTGGCGAAAACCAAATGACTTGGAGAAAAATATCAGTATACCTTCTTGGCAGATCACATTACTCACAAGGTCGGAGAAAACCATTCGACGACCCACTAGCGGCTTCGTTGTTCCTATGGCTCATCAGTTAGGCCTTGTTCCCGATTTTCCATCAACTTGATATTTTACTTGGACGTCAAAAGAAACGTAACTGATGGAAGACATTGGTTTTAACGGGGGATGTGAGTAAACCTCTGTCTTATAATTACCATAAAAGGTCTTTAATGAGAGGCCTGCGTAATTTGCAAATATTTTTCATCAAATGTAGTCTATTGTTTTGGCAACTTTGAGGGTAGTACCTTACAGTTAGGTGTCATACGAGGATGTTAAAGTCCATGGAAGCGTTACGTACGACGTTTAATCGACACCAAAAATGAACACTGGCGGGGATACATTAGGTGTTGTATTTAATTGCAGTGGGCAACACGACAGCAAACTGATATGTGGGAAAACGTATTTCCCAAATGGGATTTGTGCTGATCAATGTTCAGATGTACTTTGAAAGAGCGGTGGAATGCAGCATCAATAGGAAGGAATTCGCATTCATCCAACCAGACAGTCTGCCAATGTGCTGGGCTTACAATTCGCTAGATGTGTAGTTTGATTCCAGCCGTCTTTCCATGCCATATATAGATGTCTCAAAACCTGCCGCAATCATCATCACCATCATCATCATCGACAGCATGACATCAGTGTTTAACACCGATACTTCGCTGCCGTACAATCATGATTTATTTGGAAGCCTTGTTGTGAAGAAAAGAATAAAGGTGGACGGGGAAGGGATTTAGTGTTAGCTTACTACAATCATCCCGAGATGCCTACACCTCCAAACACTCATTCAGGCAATCTAGGCAGAAACTGATAACAAGCTTGCCAATGACATCGGTTGGCAGCCATACCTTGCAGCGTCTCCAACCAGGCGC